>CM065295.1:40342359-42742359 GCA_032871835.1 Dipteronia dyeriana
ACTAATTTGGCAGGCTAACAGGGGAAGCCCCTTCAACACAGGTATAAGGGTTCATTGAAGCTCGGGGACTGGGAATGTAGATGGAGAGACAGAAGCGTCTGGCAAGCTAGAAGTAGGGATAACTAGAGCAAGAGTTGCCACTGCTACGTCAGCTGCATGAGAAACAGAGGTCCCCTTACCCCATGCCTTAGTAGCCTGCAATGCAAGGAGCGCTATCTTGGATCTGTGGTGGGAAAGGGATGGAGAAAGAGCAGATGAAGCCTCAGCTGGAACAGTTGGCCCCCTTTTCTTTGAAAAACCCAAAGGAATTTCTCAACTTGATTTGGGAGATGGAGGAGGGGTGAGAGCTTGCTAGGCTTTTTAGAAGCTGGAGTAACAATAAAAACTGTTAAAAAAACAGAGAAATAAGAAGGACATCAGAAACAAGCTAACTAACAGAACGAAGCATAATGACTTGGTCTTACATACGAGGGGTAGCATTAGAGATCCGCAGGTATCGATTCACCCTGTGAGAATTGAAGGAATCAGCAGTTGGGAACTTCAGACTCAGATAGTTCCTAGCAAGGATAGTCTTTAGCACAACCTCAGTCTCGGCATGTAAGGAGTCCCGGTCTCATGAGGGTTTATTGTTGAAAGTTGTGGGAACTGCGAACTCATGCCCGCCAATAAATATGGAGCTACCCCAATCACCCCCCGCTAGGATCCACTCTACCTTCTAGGTTGGATCCTTCCTTGAAGCACCAGGGATGATGAAATTGAGTTTGTTCTTAGCCTTCGCATATAACTGACCTTGGGAACTCCGGATAAACTCCCGATTTGAAAAAGGTAGGCCGACTCTTTTACTCCGGGCTCCCGGATAACCTTGCCCAGCTCACACTGTTCCCTCCACGGCACGTGAAATCTAATCAAGAGCCTTCAGAATCCCGGCATCAACTGGAGAGGAGCTAGCTATAGGGCACTAAGAACCAGCCGAAGGGTAGGAATGAGAGGAAGCCTGACCCCGTTCTCGAAGGCCACTACATGGATGGGGAGCACGCCTTTGGGCGGATTGAAGATGTCATAATTCTTATGGGGAACTGTGAGGGAGATGCTGTCAGGAATACCGTACTTGGTCCTCAAGGGGTAGATCAATTGCGGATCTACAGTAGAATATGGGATGACCCTAAAGTCGTAAGGAAGGGGCCTCGCTGGAGGAGTTCCAGCAACCGCTACTTGATCCTTCCCAGGGGTATCGTCCCTCTCTCCTTCGTTAGAATCTTCATCGACTAAGTTCAGAGGGTTGTCAGGTTGTCAGGTTGATTAGAGAAGCCGTAACCGATCGAAACGTTCCTACCAAAGCAGCGGTGCTGACAGAGTGGGGAAACGTCCTCGTAGCTCAAGTTTTCTCGTGCCTGTTTCCTAGGAACCGAGCTGGGGGCACCAGTGCCCTCTACCATAGCCTCAATACTGTCAGTGGATTTCAACATTGACGGATGTAGGGCTTAAAGAACAAAGAAAAAGGTGAAAGACTTTTCAAAGGTAGCAAAAGAGAGGGATTTTTGAAAATTTGAAGTTTGAAAGAAAGTGTGAGGTAGGCGAGAAGCGGTTGGGTATAAATAGAAGTAAAAGAAGTAGTGACATCGATGAAATCTTTGGTTGGATTGCCTCGAGTCGCGGGTGTGGCCGTAATGTAGCTGGATTATCTCAGGGAATACATTGGTATTTTCCTGCCACGTCACTAGTATAATTAATGAGATTTCTACCCAGATTTGGTAAAGATAAAAGAGGGAAATTTTCCCAATTAAAATAAGGAACCTGACTCCAACCCTAACTCAATCACTTGTGTTCAAGTCAAAGGGGACTTCTGTTAATAGCAAAATTTGGCTAGGGACTTAAGAGAAATTTTCCACTCTTCTAACCCAAATAAAAGCCCGAGTTCACCAGTCATTGAACCCCCGGATCCTAAGGGTAAGCCATAGAACCACCCTGCAGAAGCGAGGAAATGTCATCAAGCTTCAGAACCATCAAGGATGGAGCCCGACACGACCAGATCAAGCTCCTTACGCCAACACTGGCATTCGAGCAAAGCCCGACACATGGTTATCTGGGCTTCCCGAGATCGAAATTACCTCGTAACCTCCCCAGAAGCCCGCCAACCTCTCCAGAAGTCTGTTATCCTTTCCATACATAAAAAGGTGGCCTTTAAAGATATCAGGTCATGCTATAGCTATGCTCCAATTCCCTAAGAAAGATTCGAACCTATCTGGATGAGAAAGAGGAAGCTCACCTAATCCATGCTACCCTAATAAGGGCCCGCAAGGCCGTCTCGAGCTTTAAAGGACCAGGAAGGGTCATGCCAAGCTTTTGGGACCAGAACTAAGGCAAGGGTCTACCTCGCTCTACGAAACAAACGAACACCTAACTCTACGACCTCCATGAATAATCATGTCATGAATACTCACAAGATCATATCTACACTCTAACGAACATTAAAACTATACGCACATGTAAGGCAAGAGATTGAGTCCAAAAAGGAAACAAACTTATCTCTACCAAAGATATTCTCGAATCCGTTATTAATTCAAAGTCAATGACTTTCAAATAAAAGATCCCGCCCGATAAAAAGGGAGCAGATTCATAGAATCGTGGCAGGCGATTCATAAATTTAAACCTACTCGGACCATGTATAAATAGGTCCAAGCATTGTGCAAAAAAGGTGTGGAAAAATCGACACGAAAGAGAACGGCTTAAGGCAAATAAACGAGGAGAGTTTTGGAGACTTCGACCTAAATTCTGTAATCAGAACACGGCCTCCACTATTATCTACTATTCGACTGGCACAAGGTTGTCACCCTACTGTTTTCCAGAGAGATTAAGAGTGTTTAAGATTCTTTTTGTACGATACTCACAGTTGATAATAAAGTCATTACATTCCCGTCTTCATTGCACTTACATTTACACATCTATCTTTATTCAATCAGGTTAGATACCTAAGGTACCAACCACGGCTACCAACTACGTGGTAGTGGTCTCAAGGGTGTTAACCGGAATTTCTCACCTCGAGTAAATCCTTCGTCAACACAACTTAAAAATACCAAAAAACAACTTAAAGTAAAAAGAAAAAAGAAAAAAGAAAAAAAATCATGATTTTTCACTTAATTGTAAATCTCTGAATTGCATTAAATGCAATCCAAATCTTTTCTTTCGATATTTTTCCCCATATATAACATATTTCCAATTTATCACAATTATTTATGGTGTAGATATCTTTATTTTAATATATTATTTATTTTAAATAGCTTTAAAAATAAAAAAGAACCTTAACCACTTCTCATATTGATTTTTATATCAAAACTTTATTATTATATTGGGTGATGTATTTATATATATATATTTTTATAATGTTTTATGTGAGTTTTCTTGCTGCCCCTTTTACTTTTTGAAAAAAAAAACTTTTCTTTTCTTAGTAAAAATGAAGTTTGTTTGTAATTAAAGAAGAATATCATAATCATGTGTTCATATATAATAATTATTTTATTATTATTTTTATTCCTTATTATATGTAAAAAAATTTAACATGGATATAAATGTAAAATGACTTATTTCAGACAAGTTTACTTAAAACAAACGTGTTGACAATACATTCACATGTGAGGAAAAAAAAACAAACATGTCATTCAAGTTCAGATTTCTGTCCATATTCAATTTTTAGAAAAATTCAGAACTATTCAGTCTTTAGACAAAAACAAAAAAAAAACCCCTTATTTTGTTGTTTCTGAGACTTATTATGTAGTTTTTTAGACTTATTATGTATATTTACAATTTCTGAGATTTATTGGGCAAAAATAAAAAATTTCCATTTTTTGGTTGTCTTCATCATCGAGACCTCCACTGGAGGTCGATTGGTCCTCCATCAACGGAGGTTTTTAAAAAGAAAAAAACCTAACAATGACACAAACGTAATAAAAGAAGGAGATGAGGATATTTTAGTTCATCGGTGCCATTTAAACATAACTTATTAAATTAACGATGCTCTTCAAATTCAACATAAAAAAAGTGGTATTTTCCACCATTTCGACAGTCAAAAGATTGAGAAAATGGGATTTTAACTGTGGATTTCACTTTCTTTCTTTCTTTTTGAAATATCACGACTATGGTTTCGCCTACTATAAGGTTCTGTATAGTTGCAGACTTACGGTGTTTGTTTATAAAAATCAAATACCAAAATACTAAGATATATATATATATATATATATATATATATATATATATATATATAACTAAACGAAACTAAAATCTCTTTAACATAACTACCAAACAACTCACATAACTACTAAACAACTATACAGTTCATGTATAGTAACTAAATCTTACAACAATTGCAATAGGATTGTAGAACTTGCTAAGATCATATAATATACATTTGTTCCGAATATCTACTCCCACAAACCGGGAAAATATTCATCTAACCACAAAAGTATAAAAGAGGTGCATCATATGTGCTAAAAGGTAATATGTTGTGAATTTCGCTACTTAAAAATGATAAATCACCATTCAATAATTGTCTCAATACAACTTTCAAAATTCAATTTTAATGATTTAGTTTAAATTATATATATATATAGAGAGAGAGAGAGAGAGAGAAAAAAAAAATTAAGTCAGTGCGCAGTGATATAAATTCATCAGTGTGTTGGATGTGGTCCATTGGATTTACATATTTTGACTCAAAGACTTATCAAAACTTCTTCATAATCAGCGGTCCACATTCAACGTACTGATATAAGTTATATCAGTACGCATTGAGGAGAAAAAGACTATATATATAGTCATTTTCTTATCGGTGTGCATTGATGAAATTATAAAAGGACATTAAATGTGAATCACTCATTTATAAAAAAAAATTTGACAGGTGCATACATATCAAGTCAAAGTATGTAAACTGAGTAGCTCACATTCGATGTCCTTATATAATTTCATCAGTGCACACTTATATAAAAAAAATCGTATATATATACAAAAAAAATCAAGTTAGTGCGTACCGATATAAATTCATCACTGCGTTAGATATGAAATATCATTACAATATAGACTTTTGCTTTATATGTCATCGAGTATTCAATAAACGCTTTTTAAAAGTTCATCTAAATTAGGGTATTTTAAATATCAATGGTTTTTATGGAATTCTCTACCGATTACACTTTTATGGACTTAAGCGGGAGTATAAATATCAAACCTCACAATTTTTCTGTAGTTTGCCAAGGAATTTTGTAGACTTTCACTTGGTATAGAAACTTAAGATTAGCATACTTTTTCAGAGATGTGGAAATTACTAAAAATGACCACATCTAACATATAAAATTTGTTTTTAATCACATACGTAATTTTATTTGTTAATAATCACTTTTAAAAAAATATTCAGCGTATATCTATAAATTATTAAAATACCCCTAAAATATTTTTTCTAATATGTTTTGTATTTTTTTTTTTACGCCTTCTTCTATGTGCACTCTTCTTCTTTGTACATTCTTCTTCATTTTTCTCCTTCTATGTGCACTCTTCTTCTTTGTACATTCTTCTTCATTTTTCTCTTTGTTTCTTGCAAATCGAGCACAATCACACCTTGAAGATTAGAAGGTTTGTATGTTTTAAAGTTTGAAGAAGTGAGTGAGGAAAAAAATTCGATTTGCTCTAAATCGGTTTAAGTTGTGTAAATATCTTTCATCTATAAATTAATTGAGTTCAAAACAGTTATTTTAATATGATTTTAACGCTATTGCATCACTTTTATATATTTATGTGAAGAATCGAATGAAATAAAGTCTCATGTTTTTTTCAGAAAAATCCAAGTTCACTGGTTCGAAAACTTGAAATCTTATGTAAAAACTTAAAATATTGACAAGTTTCTGGGTAAGATTTCAATCAAGTTTTTTCCAGAAGATTTCAAGTTTCACTGGTTTGTAAACTTGAAATCTTATGTAATAACTTAAAATATTGACAAGTTTCTGTGTAAGATTTCAATCAAGTTTTTTTTAGAAGATATCAAGTTTCACTGGTTCGTAAACTTAAAATCTTATGTAAAAACTTGACATGTTGACAAGTTTCAGAGTAAGATTTTAAGTTTCTGGTAAGATTTAAGCATGATTTCAAGTTTTCGTTAAACATTTCAAGTTTGTCAAACATTTCACGCTTTAATTTTTTTTTTTCAAACCAAACTCCAACATCCAGTCCCAAATCATCTAAAATATCATATCTCAACCCAATCAACCCTCAAAATTGATACATTTCAACATTTATTATTCTCTAAACATGTGTTTTAACAATAAGTAAGTGAATAGAGGAGAGAGAAAGGAGAGGGGAGAGAGAGAGGAAAGTGAGAGAGAAGATAGCGAAGCCAAGCAGTGCAACCAAGGCAGCTCGACAACAAGCGACGACGTCCAAATGTCCGACGATGATGAGTGGGGAAAGAAAGAGTAAAAGGAAAGAGAGAGAGAGAGAGAGAGAGAGAGAGAGAGAGAGAGGATAGTACTTAAATGGGGTATTGAGGTAATTTCTAAAAAATGTGATGAATTTACAAACAAAATTCTAATAAGTTCGGTAGCTACTTTTAATTTTCTCTCATTCTCACAGCAGCCCATAGCTGACTAGAAAAATACTATTGAGGAAGAATTAGTAAAAACCAATCACAAGAGATAAAAATAATAAAAGAATAATTTCCCTAGTCAACAAACAACGAGAAGCAAGAAAGAGCACAACAAATTTATTTATTTTTTTCTCTTGTAAGGTAATCCATGACTCCAAGTGTCTTTTTTTTCCAATACTTCTCTCCAAAATCTCAAACAAAACTTTAAATCCGATCCTTATTCCTGTTGATGGAATATGGCCATATAATTTTAATCTTTGTTTTTCCAGTTCATGAGCTGTTTTTGATTCGGTAGAGAATCGAAAAGAAAATTAAGAGAATGGAGAAAATGAAGAAGGATGATGGGTACACACAGATATGGGACATTTCGATAATTTCATTTTTAGTTATGAACTGAAATGAAATTTTGTAGTGTTGAAACTTCTTGCGGTTAAAAATAAATTTTCTTTAATACATGTGGTCATTTTTAACAATGAAAAAAACGTATGCCAATCATTATACTTCTTCCCTGGTGAAAATTACAAGTGTTGTAAATGATACTAGCCAAACTGATCATCAGAGACGTAAACCACCATGGATTGATGTTCATTGCTCAAAAAATAATTTTCTTTTGTCCTACGCACCCCAAAGCTGCTATATCAGTGATGAAACAAAACTGCTCTCCCATGAGCTGTTCCTCCCACATGGAAGCAATTTGAAAGTGAAATTTAAATCTTGTGTAGTCCAATGTTGAGATCGGAAGATATGGAAATGAGAAGCGGATATGAATAATGCCACACAGCTTTGAAGACCCGTTTCTGATGAGCTCTTACTGATTGGGATGGCTTGTGAGCATTGTACCTGATATCGAAAATGTGGATCACAGGGTCTGCTGAACCAGATGTTAAGTATAAACCATCAGGAGACCAAGCTTGATTTATCAGAGCTGACTGAGATTCACTGCTTTCTTGCTTCCACCCGAAAGTGTGAATTTCGGTCTGCCTCAATCTAATATCGAACAATCTTAGCTGCCTTCCAAGAGTCCTGTAAAAACAAACATCTAATCGTCAAAATATTTAGTCATATCAGAAATAGGTGAATAGCTCTTGCTTTTTGGGACAAACTACAATATTTATTCAATCAAATTCCCTTTTCCATCTCAAGGCTATACAATCTTCCGGATGAATTCTAATTCAGAATGTACTATTTTCAACTAGCTGCACCAGAGACTATTTTCAACTAGCTTGCAGCCATACAAAATGAAACATAAAACAATGTAACCAGGGAGAGATTTCATCAAACAATAGATCTAGATTTTTCAGGAGGTAAGATGGCACAAAGAGAAAGGAGGAGAAGAGGGCTTACGCACTCCTATAAGAAATCTATCAATTCTAGAACAAACAAACAATTTACTGGAATCAAATATACAATCAAATATACAGGATAATATGATCTATATTGTATATCACCAAATATAATTTTAGCACTACACTCTTGTTGAACATCCTAAGACCTAGACAAAAGACACAAATGAGGGTGAGTTCAAGATGTATTAGCTCATAATAGACAACAAATTACTAGCTATACTACTCATGTTCACGGACTTGAATATGTTGTGATTCTTCTGGAAAGTAAATCCAATTCTTCTGGTTTTATAGTTTTGGAACTCCATATTGTATCTTATAGGCAGAGTTGTGAACCATGTAATATCCAACCTTCAGGATAGGTACAAGTTCACAAATGTTTAATTCCTATTAGACAGATAATGAAGACTCATTGGATTAGAACAGTTTATCATCATATTGGTAAAATATTTCACCATGCAATATCCTAATCATAGATAAAATTCCCTCATTACAACCGCAGCATATTAAATAAACGTTCCAAGGGTCTTTCAACTTAATGGCACTGCTCGTAATGAAGCTTTACAAAGTTGGAATTTTAAGTTATTTAACAGGTGCAACGTGGTAATCGAAAGACTCAAATGAAAGTGTATTTAGAAATATAAATGATATGACAAAAAAAAAGTCTTTTGACAAATTGAAATAAAATTCCCGTAGGATGGCCAGGAGATCAATACAGAAGGTCGTGAAGATTTTCACCAGAGAATAGATGTTTCTTACCCAGTATGAACCATGAATAGATTGAAGTCGCAAGGGTTTGGCAGAACACTCATGCATTTACTTTCAATTTGATGCTTGAAATCTGCTCTTCCAACTCCAGCATCAAACCCAATAATTCTCTTGTCGGCACCAACAGACAATACAATCTGCTTTTGCTGCATCCCAGCAACTCCCATGACAGCTGAAGAATGCAGATTTCTGTGCAGCGCCTTTGGCTTCCATGAGTCCTCGGAATCATTCTCACTCCAAAGCATAACAGCATGATCACTACCGCCAGTAACAAAACATGCATTTTCCCATGGCATGAAGCTTATGCTATTAATAATACCTTTAACGTGAGGTTTATCGTCAAGGAAAGTTACACGGGCTTTCTGTTGGTGCACAAACATAAAAAGTGAGACTATATACAATCTAGAGAACAATTTCTTTGAACACTAAATCGTGTACTCAAAAAATATAATTCTAGTTGCAGGCTAAGACTGCACCTTTATTTAACCTAATACAACCATAACATTTACCCCTTGTGATTTATTCAGATTTAGTACTGATATCTGAGAATCACCACTGTCAGCAGTGTACACACAAAAAATGCTGTTTCCCTGTGGGTGCCAGGCTATATCTTCAGGCCATCTCCTCTGCTTTGGTGATACACAATCAGTAGAACTAAGTAAAGAGGCACTTGATCTGCAGCTCAACAAAAAGCACAAGGACCAGACACCATATGAGCACACAGAAGAGAAAATTAATCTTGGTTGCTTTTGCCTTAAGGAAGTTAGATATTGAAAATTTAAAGAATTGATACAAGTGGACAGGATTTAAAATTTTCAACTACAAAGGTAACATATTAAGACCAATTCAGCGAACAAAATTCGAGATTCGAAGATAGACGTCTAACTATAGACTGCCTTAACTGAGAAGTTATTGTGAATCATAGTCCCACATCGCTTGGGTATTAAAGGGAACTGCAGTATATAAGTGTGAGGGCAACTGTCATCCTACAAGCTAGCTTTTGGGGTTGAGTTAGACCCTAGACCACTTTGACAGTTATAGGCATCCAAAAAGTGCTACTTGAAGATGCAGGAGAAGGATAGCACTGAAAAGACAATATTCCCTTGACTATATCATGAACAGTGCATGGTATCTTTAATAATTGCAGCTTTGTTGAGACCACATTTTGAGGACACAAACCTAATTGTTCTTATTAATCAATTTCTATGTAAATTAAAAAATGGTAAGCAAATAGTTTCTTAAATTACATATTTGCCTAAAATGCAGCAAGTCACCTTCCAATGGCCAACCAGATACTGCACCTAGAATCTATATGATTCAATAAATCCATAAAGTTTAGAACTTCCCAATGGGTAGCCAAAAAAAAAATATCTGCATTACCTATACAGAAAGTTCTACATTCCTATTTTCCCACACTTTCTATAGGTAACACCGATAATGACGAATGAACAACCTAATTGAGACAGTTTGATGCATCCATCATGGAAGTTCTCATATATGCATTACCTTCTCAATGCATCACTATCAAATTTGCACTATCATAGATGCACATAAGCTCAATTGTATGGCATGCTATGCTGTTTTAGTAGCAATGCTACCAGAAAAAGCCCATGCAAGCTCACAGGGTGAGAAGTCATTAGTTAAGAGTTAAGACAATATTTCATACTTACCCTCTGGCCTGAAGCTGCCACAAGTTGACCACTCCATCCAAAGCACTGAAAAATTTTCAAAATCACCAGCAAAATTTAGTTCTGTAGAATCATAAGAGGAAAATGGCACATAATTATTGCCACTGCTTTTACAAATAAAGATTAAAAAAAGCTTGTCTTCATATACTCTGCAATCATGATAATATACAAAGAAAAACAAATATCCAAAATACAAACGATGTAAGTGTATGCCTAGTGCTTCATGAGCATGTATCCTGAAGATTATTATAGAACTAACAAGTGAAACAAAAACTAAATATTCATTATTGAGCAAAGTCAACAGTATTAGATATATCATGAGTTGTATGGAAACAATGTTAAAGACAGCTAAAAAATTCTCTTCATCTTCCAAAGGAAACAGAAAACAAATAAAACAATATCACCTATTTTATTATTCATGCAATTAGATAATAAAAAAAAAAGTAATTACCAGAGAAAAATATATATATTAGTAATTAGCTTCAATCATGTCATAACAGCACAACTTTCAGTTAAAAGTAGCATGCAGTCTCCTACTCAAATAGCTAAATTACCTGGTCGCAAAAAGCTGATCATTAACTGGGCACAACATAAGACTTCTCAACTTTCTTTTGTGCTGACTAGGGATATGATTGCTTGCATGGCAGTGGATTGTGGACGGTGAAGATCTTGTACTTACAAATGGAATCAATTCTTTATGTTCTTTCTGTTCTGAAATATACAAATAATTTATGAAATCCAGTTGCATATAATTGAAAAGAAGAAAAGTGTGAAATGAAAGTGCATGACAAACATGTAATCATAGAAACACCACACACATGCAAGAAATTATAACTACAAACACACTGCAATTCAAAAGGTTAGAAAGTTACCAAACTTCCTTTTTGTCCCTCTATCTTGAGCATCAACAACTTCCCGATCAGTAGAATTTTTGTAAGATTTCTCCTCTTTTACCCTTAGAACACTATTAGAGTGATTGGAAGGACTTGCTTGGGTACTGGAATAAGATTTCTCCTCTTTTACCCTTACAGCGCTATTAGAGTGATTGGAAGGACTTGCTTGGGTACTGTAACCAATCAAACCTTTTGTGCCATACCCTGACAATTTTATAGGCTGAGAAATATTTGGAGTCACAGCAGGAATCAAAAGTTCTGGCCTAGATTGAGGTCTGTTTCTAGAAAAACCTTCTTCCTTATACACAGGACTGGCTGATCTGCCCTCGACCTTCACACGTTTAGTTCCATTATTTTGAGAACTTCTAGAGGACACCGCATTATCCTGACCTCGAAGGCGAGCCAATTTAGATTGGGAATCTTGCAACCTCTTCTCTGATTCAGCAAGCTGCACGCTTTTTCCAAAGGAATAATTAGCCAATATTCTTGACAAGATATCATAAAGACTAAACAACAAGCAAATAAACTTCCTACAAAGCAAAAGACCCAAATTATTGATTTATACCGCAATTAAAATCACCCATGATCAAACAACAACCAATTCACTATGATATTCCTCTATGTAATTCAAGAAGGGATACGGAATACCATCCTATCTCTCTCCCTCTATTTTCTACCTTCTGGTTTCATTATATACAGTTCAACAGACTCAACGTGTAATGTCAATTGGTGCCACTTAAACTAGATTTTAATCTAGATTTCTGACTCACTGCCTCAAGCCAAATGAAAGTTTATACACATGGCTATTGCCAGTATCAGGAACTCAGTTCAACTTATAATTACGCTAACTTTTTCAAACAAAAAATCTGTGAATCTAAAATCTTAAAGATACAAACTTTATCCTGCATTCTTAACAAAAAAGAAGTGTCATCTGTTCATACAAACAGTAATCTGCTTTACATGCTTAGAAAAAGAACCAGGTGCTTCAAATATTCAAAAGCTAAATAACTTCAAGTTCAAAACTTGCTCAAAAGAACTCCAATAACAGTTTTAGGCATCCTAGATTCAATATTTAGTTTCAATGAATTGAAATAAGCTTTTCCAAAATACCTAAGTGATCTTCAACATTAAAATAACAATTTAAAAAAAAAATTAAAAAAAAAAACCTAACACAAAGCAGGCCTCAACAACAACAACAACAACAAAAATGACATTTTTCTCATCTAACAGATTAATAAGTTAAAAAAATTATAGATGATGAATAATAGAGAAAAAAAAAAGAAACAACCTGAGATTTGTAATAGGAGATACGGTGCTGAAGATGTTCAACTTCTTTAGTGCGGTGTTCGATCAAAGCGACCAATGCCTCTTCTTGCTCCTCTCTGCTGTTTTCTTCTTCGTTCGGCTCCGTTACAATCTCGCTCATGTCTTCGCCTCACTCGCCCTCTCTCCGTTTGAGTTTGGTGCACTGCGAAACAGAGAGGCGGTTATACTACTTTTGTTCTTTTCTTGATTTTGGATTTGGAGAGGGAACATCGTTTCAAGTTTCAACTTGAAACCTATTCTATATATATTTACTAGTATCACTGGTAAAGCTGTAAATCTGGAGCGGCCCGGCCCATTAGGCCTGTCGAAACCCGTTTTTAAAAACGGGTCGGGTCGGGTCTAGTCCGAAACGTATCGGTATGCATGTCGGATCAGATCCGGTCCATTTTCAAAAACGATGGCACGGCATGTCGACAACGGGCTTGGTCCAAGGGCCGCTCTATAATCATTTCTGAATTCGATTTTTAAAATTAAAATTTGTTTGGATTTTGTATTTTGGATTTTGGCTTTTGGATTTTGGATTTAGGGTTTAGAGTTTAAGATTTACAGAAAATACATTAATACACAAAAAAAATTGGTTGTTATATCAATTTAACAATTCAATTATATAAATGTAATTTTCAAATTAATTCGTTTATCTTTGAAATAATTTATATGAAAAATAATAATCAGTTCCAAAAATGAAAAATGAAAAAAGAAAAAGGAATACAAAAAAAATAGATGTTATTAAGAAAATGTGAAATGAACAATTATTTATTTATTTAATTATTTTTCACTTATGGAATTCAGTATTACATATTTACATGATTGCCTCGTTAAAAACCTTACCAAGAAAAATCCAGTGAGATAAAAACTTGGTAAGGGAAAAAGAGTGCAATCATATTACAACTTATAAATAAATACACATGTAAAAGTATAACCTAATTCTGGCTTTGGCCATTACCGGAAGGCTCATCAATATATAGATTGTTGAAATTTAGAATAAGTTCTTTATCTACCGTTTGATTTTGCAACCTTTTTTAGCATGCTCCAAATCCCGAAGGCATGTCAATACATCCACCACATCCGGAGACAAACAGTTCTTCTTCATTCAGTTATGCGTCCACTGGTGCTGAAAGCTTGTTCTGAAGACACCATTGACACGGGGATAGGGATGCACGTTTGGGGAATGGGGATGGATATAGGTCCCCCCATCCCCATCCCCACTTCCTAGACCCTTCCCCCATCCCCCCCCCCCCCCCCTCCCATTTCCCCATTTGGGGAAAATAGGGATGAGGATGTTTGGGGGAAGGTCCCCTCATCCCCATCCTCATCCCCATCCCCATCCCCAATTCCCTATTTTCCCCTTTTTTTCTGTTTTCTCGTATCCCCCGTTTCCTCATTTTTTTCATTTCCCTATTTAACTAAAAATTATAAATTAAATTAAAAAAACAAACAAACATTTCATTACAAATAAAAAATATCAATACATTACAAATTCAACATAAAATATTTTAAATAATTCAAATATATATTATAATTATATTTATATACTTTTGGGGGAAATGGGGAAATGAGGATCTCCATCCCCAACCCCATTTCAATTTAATTGTGGGGAAAATGGGGATGGGGAGGGGTCCCCCATCCCCATCCCCATTTTAATTTGGGGATGAAAATCTTCTTCATCCCCCCCCCCCCCTATTTCCCCATTTTCCCCCCTAAAAAAATCCCCAAATGGGGATGGGGGTGCGGGGATTTGAGGTCCTGGGAATAAATGTGCATCCCTACACGGGGATAACCAGTACGTCATGTGCTAAGTGTGAAAGAACTGAATACATGTACGTATAGGTCTTCCACCATAACAACAAATCAAACTCTTCCTTGTCTTCAACAGCATCGAACTGTGCTTCAATGAACCTAATCAGTTTGGTACAAAAAGATGTGTCAGATCTTTGCCCTGAAGAAGTACTTGCTGATTTGACTTTTTTTTGCCTTTTCATAAGGCTCCAACTCGTTTGCTTCGGCTCTGTCTCCAGTTGTGTTGATTGGGGGGTGTTAATATTGTCAAACCTGCTCTCATAAATACGAAAAATCTTAAACAACTTGGTTCGAATGTCAGTAATTTATTCTGAATAATCTATTGACAAATTAGTATCAATAAACTCAAGCAAAACTTCTAAACCAGATAATTTAACCCTAGGATCTACTATAAGACTGAAGGCATAAAATAGAGGAATGTTAGCCCAATATTTTTTCAACTTTGTCTCCATGGTAACAACTGCAGCACCCAGATGTTCATCTTCTCTATAACTATTTAATACTTCAGACATTTTCACAATCTGATGGATTGCTTGGGAAGATGTGGGGTAATAGACCCCGGAAAGAGTTACAGTGACATTGTAAAAAATCTTAAAAAATTTAACAAAAACCCTTGCCACATACCAATCGTCTGTGGTAAGTGTTTTTGCTTCAGGACGACAAGTTTCAGCCAATTTCATGTTATAAAAACATGTAATGGTTGTATCATAATCCAAACAATTTTCCAACATTAAGTAAGTAGAGTTCCACCTTACCGGCATATCAGTTTGGAATCATCGGGGTTTGAGACCGTTTAATTTACAATGTCTATTGAATTCACTGAATTTAGGATTAGAACTACAAATCCAATAAAAGGCATCTCTGATGCATCTATTTGGTCGCTTACTTGCTTTAAACCAGCATGTACAACTAAATTTATAATATGGCATGCACACTGTTGATGGAAGAAATAACCTCCATCCTGCGGGATATTTCTTACAACAAACAATACAATAGAGCTAGTATTTGCAGATTCATTATCTAATGTGATAGAAAGAATGTGATGCGTGATTTCATAAGTTTCTAAAACAGAAAGAATGACATTAAAAATATTTTCTACGGTATGCGTAAAATCCATAGGACGAAACCCCAAATCCGGGACCCAACGGACCGGGATGATACGAAACTCAAACCTTACAAAAACCTTAATTTATAAATCTTCGCAATAAGAATCAACAACAATATATCTGCAAAATACAATACTCAAACCTAATACCATTCTTTTCCCTGAAATCTCCAAAGTCTAAAGTAATTTCAACATTAAATTAATTGATTCCTTACAACACCCACACAAGAAATTAAATCTCCGGCAAAACATGTCTTCCATATGCTAATGAAAACTTCGTCCATTCTAAATCCAAGAACTTAATCTGCAAAAATGTGGTGGCGAGGAGTGAGCAGTCAACTCGGTAAGTAAATTCATACAAACCATGTAAAATAAAATAGTCTTCATAAAGTCTTTACGTTCAAAACCTTGCTCATAAACTTTTCATAAAACAATATGAACAATATGAAATCAAAAGATCATTTAATAACCATGATTTAAATCACTGTAATTTTTACGGATGTAAACAATAAGGAATAATCACTTTTTAAAGCAGAAAACATAAAGCTCATGTCTCATAGTATCACAATTCCCAAATAGTGTCACCCGTAGTCCGGTAACCTGACCCAAATAATTTCGATTAGTGTCACACGTAGCCCGGTGACCCAGCCTAAATAATTCCAGTAGTTTCACCCGTAGCCTGATGATCCGACCCAAAAAATTTAGATACTACAGTCAATGAGCCAAAGTAGAAACTCTCATTCTCTTCGCTTATTAAAACATAAATCTTAAAATTAGAATATCAACTAATAAATTTATAGTATCGTTTAAACATTTATGAACAATATATCAAAACGTTTCAAATACTTTTAATATCACACGAAGCTATATATCAAATTTATGACAAAATGAACACTTGACAAAATGAACACTTGGAAAACTATAACACTAATTTGTCAATCAAAACATAAGTCAATATTTCGAAAACTCTTTAAATATGTAATATATAAATGTTTAACAAGTCATGGATGAGTTTACTTACATCGAACCCTTATGAATCCACTCTATTTCTAGAGGCTTAAGAATTTAATTCTTCCAGCTAATTACCACAGCTGACCATTCCCAAATCCGATATTTTTAATTAATACTCCACACCTCAAAATTATATGAAACTTTACATATTCGACCTAGACATATGAGGTAACCTACATTAAATATTTCAGATCATTTCTAATTCATTAGCATATATAAAATATCGATCGTTCATGGTTTCCCAAAACTGTCCAGCAGAACTCTTTTACTAACCTCTGTCCACTCCCAAAATTATAATAATTTATCTATACATTTAAAAAAACACGAAAATTAACTAAAGGATAGTATACATATACATATACTTACATTTAAAGTTTCATAAGTTTTAAATATAATCAACCAACTCAAAACATTTTTACGAATCTAACTGGTTTAGTAAAACAGAGGACTCTGGCAATGACCCAATATACTTTCAAATTTTGTAACACCTTATAAACAAATATAAAAATCACTAAAATTAACATATAAAAACTAGACACATAGAACTTTCAGTGTGTTAAATTTAATAAATTTTGGAATTGTGTAGATATGCCAAATCAATTCCAAAATCATCTTTTACGGTTAAAATAGTGGAATTTCAGCTTTGTACGGTTAACTTGAAAGTGTACAAAAATAGTGTTTTAAATGTTTTTGAGTGAAGTGGGATTTGAAACACTTGCAAAGACATCTATTTTAATAATTTGAAACCCAAACCCGAATTCATCAATGAAATATATAGATATATATTTTTTTATTCTTTTTTTTTTCAAATTCGTTTCTATTGTCATGTCTGAATTTTTATACACAGATGGTCTATCGAATCCCTAATACTATTAAAAATGATATCAAACATCATATAGGTAAATCGTAATTCACTAACCTCATTGTCGAAGCTTACAAACCAATCTTCCTTTGTATCTAGGGCAAACGGTCATCTCTTCACTTAATCCTCTTTTTCTTTGTAAGTATAACATACATATATATATATATATATATATATATATATATATATATAGAGAGAGAGAGAGAGAAGGAGTCCAATAAGTTTCTAACCCTAAAACAATTAAATAGGAAACTAATAAAAATTTTAATCATAAGTCAACTCCTTATAATTATTTTTAATTGCCCTTTTAATATTTCCATAGACTTTTACTTTAATTTCCTTTTTTTCTAAAGGCAATTTTCGGGTATCACACGAAAACCCAGAATTATTTTTGTTATCCTCCATTCATAATCTAAATAGTATCATGTGACATATAAATAGTCTTGTTTAGAACATGCATTCCAAATATCAGAAGTTAATGCAACAGAGACACTTAAATGTTGTATATCAGCAATCAAGTCATCTCTTTGGGTTTCAAACCATCTTATCAAATCATTTCTTGTGGTAGTTCTAGAAACAGGTTCAAATTGGGGGTTGTATACAGATGTGATTAATTCTTTATAAAATGGATTGTCACCAACACTGATCGGTTGATCAGTTTGTGCAATGTATCGTGCCAAACACTCTTTAACGTGCATGACATCGAACTGTCAAGTCGTAATGGACCTGTCTGGGTGCCGTTGTAGTTGTGTCTGGGTTGTAGTATCTACATATCTATATGCAGGCATACATTTGTACATATGCCGTCTCAAATGTCCGGTTCCCTTCCTACTTGTGATATAATCCTTATGAAAAAACTTACATTTAGCTCTGGCTCCCAGAAGTCCCGTCTGGGAGTGTCATTTGAACTATGTTGAAACACTGTCACACATCTGATGTTAATTTTATGGGACGTGATATTGGTGTAACGGCGGAACCAGAAGGTCATGCTTGAGTATGGGTCGGCTCTGAAATATCAAATTCATCGCTGAGCATATTCAAACCGTCTGGAAAATAAGACTGCTGGTTATGATCCATTTTCTGAAGTATAAATATGAACACTATAGTCATTAATAGTCATATTAAAAATCAATATTTAGTACCAAAATAATTTTAAATTAATTACTACCCTTAACAATCTATATTTACTAACAAAACATATTAAAATTAACCACTACACTTAAAATTCATAATATACTAATAAAAAATATTAAAATAAACAACTAAACTTAAAATTCATAATTTACTAAAAAAAATATTAAATTCACTAATAAAAATTAAATTGATAAATTTACTAACAACAAATATTAAATTAAATGTTACAGTTAAAAATCTTAGTTTACTAACTAAACATATTAAAATTAACCACTACACTTAAAATTCATAATGTACTAACACAAAATATTAAAATGTTTTTACTACACTTAAAATTCATAATTTACTAACAAAAAAATTAAACTTAAAATTCATAATGTACTAACACAAAATATTAAAATATTCCTACAACACTTAAAATTCATAATTTGCTAACAAAAAATATTAAATTCCCTACTACAAATTAAATTGATAAATTTACTAACAACAAATATTAAATTAAATACTACACTTAAAAATATTAATTTACTAACATAACATATTAAAATTAATCATTACACTTAAAATTCATAATGTTATTAAAATGTTTCTACTACACTTAAAATTCATAATTTACTAACAAAAATATTAAACTTAACTACTAAACGTAAAATTCATAATGTACTAACACAAAATATTAAAATATTTCTACTACACTTAAAATTCATAATTTACAAACAAAAAATATTAAATTCACTACTACAAAATAAATTGATAAATTTACTAACAACAAATATTAAATTAAATACTACACTTAAAAATCTTAATTTACTAACAAAACATATTAAAATTAACCACTACACTTAAAATTCATAATGTACTAACACAAAATATTAAAATGTTTCTACTACACTTAAAATTCATAATTTACTAACAAAAAAAAATTAAACTTAACTACTAAACTTAAAATTCATAATTTAATTATTAAAAAAATTAAATTCAATAATACAAATTAAATTTCTAATTTTACTAATAATAAATATTAAAATTAATACTAAACTTCAAAATCTTAATACACTAAACAATAATATTAAAATTAACTAAGTATGCACAAAAATTGATAAACTAACTAACTAAATAAAAATGTTATCATTTAAAAACTAAAATCTAAACATAAAATTATAAATTTACTATCAAAAAATGTTTCAACAAAACTAATAAGAAAATTGTATCTTTAAACTTTGGTGTGTTGGTGGAAAATTTAGAGAATAAGATAGGAAATTGGTATTAAAAATTTTGTTGAGAGAGTAATAATGAAATTGAATGAAAATGTGTAGAGAGTTGGAGAATGTAGAAATTGAGATTTGAGAGAATGATAGAGAGTGATTGGAAAATGAAATAGATGGAAGTATTTATAGAAAAATTGGATTTGTGGGTCAAAATTAAATTTGGAAGACTTCAAGGGTTTTTTTTTTAATTTTTGAAGCCTCCAATGGTTGGAATTCAAAATCCAGTTGTTGGCTGACATCATTGATGATGACGTCAGCCAATGACTGGATTTTGAATTACAGTCGTTGAAGGGAATATTAAAAAACAAACAAACAAACGGTCCAATTGTCCGACAGGTGTGCCGGTCTAGCTGGCCGGTTCAGAGGCCTAGCACACCTGCTACACGAGCCGTGGTTGGCCGGCCTGCTGGACCTGGCTCCTGCAGCCCAGCACGTTGCCTGTCTCGTTTCGGGCTTCAGCCTGGCCAACCTCATCTATGGCACTGCTCGTTTTCCTTAGCGGGCCGGCCTATCTCGGGCTGACCCATATTTATAGCACTGCTAGTATGTTTGGACTTTGGGGCACGATTTTTTTTATATATTTAAAATTATATATATGGTCCCGTTCTGATAGATACACACCGTTATAACTTAAAATCCTTTTCAATGCTAAGCTTTGCCTAATCCTTTAATATTCAGGAGACATGTGGCATTTACTCAATCAAAGGTCATGATGATTTACTTTTATTTATTTTTCCATTTCTACCACTTAAACGACAACGTTTAAAGCTCAATATATTTTTTTTTAAATCCCTACCTCTGTGTTTCTTCATCTATGTTTCTTCCTCGCGAACGTTGTTGTTGAAGATGAAGATGAAGATGAAGAAGGGAACGAGACAATGAGAGAGTTCTCACCCTGGATGGAGAGCAGAGGAAGAAAAGTATAGGCTTTTAGGATTTTCACCCGAATAAAGGTATGAAACGATATTCTCCCTCACGAACAAAATACTTCTCATATTAGGATCAATTAAAACTCCATCTCAATTAATTGGTAAGTGATTACATTAGCAAGTCATTTTTTAAAAATCCAAACTCGTTTTCATTGTAATTCCTTCAAAATTTGTAAAAGTCAAACCATGGAAGTTTCAAACCCTATAAATTTCTAATTGATGTATCTATTGTTTATTTGATTCTAGTGGAATGGGCATTCGATCAAGAGAATGTCCATCGAACATTACAATTGTTTCATCTTTTGCTTTGAATTTTTTTATGAATAAAAGCAATTCATTTATTTACCAATACTCTCTTGCACCAGAAATTTGATGAGTGTCAAAGCAACTATTTCATAGAAAATGGCTCAACATCAGTAGTGAGACTTTGGCTAGAACCGTACTAGAGGTAGATCAAATGCTTTGGATCTCCAAATAGAACATGATATACTTTCCAGGTTCATTTTTATTGCTCCAAACCAAAGAAAATTTTATGTTGTATATTTTCTTGTGTTTATTGTCATACACTGTCAGCATTTTGTGTCAAAAAAACAATCAATTTGTATCATGTCATTCATTTTTATTCTACATCATGTAATTCAAAGGACCACTTTGAGTTTACTATAGTTTGTTAGTTTGTGCCTTCATTTTTAACAATGAATCAATTTGTTTGTTTTTCTTTTTAATTTTGTTATGCTGATATTTAATACCACCAGTGCATGGTCTCGTTATGAGAGATTGTTCATCAAATGTAGTACGGATTTTGTTGCAGGCACTTATAGTCAAAATATTTTAATTACTTGAGGAAGAAAAAAAATCGAATTGAAAAAAAGAAAGTAATTCTTTTACTTGGTTCGTTTTGGGTTGTATATGACAGGGCAGTGGTTAAACACCAGAAGACAATACAAAAACTCTAAAGAGTTCAGTATTTGTATACCTAATTAACAGAATAACTAAGAAGTGAAGATCATGAGGTAAGACGAATAAAAGCATCTTATTGATATTTGAAACAATTATTATGGTGTGTTTAATAACAATCTAGAGAGAGGGTGAATAGATTTTAAACAAATTTACCCAATTTTCGTTAAAGGTCAAATTGACGAAAATGTCCCTAGCTAGTTACAACAAAATCACAAGTGTAAAGATTGCGGAATATAAAAGACACTTGAGATATACGTGGAAACCCTCAAAATGGGACCACGAGCTGATGAGTGCGCCACACTAGAACCTCGAATCCACTAATGGTAAAGGAATTACAACCTAATCCCGGTTTAAATCCACTACCACTACCTAATCCCGGTATAAGTGAACCTAGTCCATCTTGCTTACGATTTAAGTTACCTTCTCCTGGAAGCAACACAAGTCTTACTTCTCAATGAAGAGATAAAATGTACTATGTGAATATATGATGATATTCAATGAACAAACAAGGCTAGGAAACTCTATATGCTTATCTAGGATAATGAGATGACAATTAATGCAATCCTAGATATCATGAGCTAAATGACATGTTCAAAAAGCTTAGCTAAACATAGATCAAACATTCCTATGAAGCTATCACAATACAACACCCAATCATGTCATCACAACAATCTCTAATTTGTATCTAGAATATGTTCTAAGAGCATACAAATAATTAAAGAGATGGCTTAGCAAGTAAAACACTTAACTTGTAAGAAGATAGTGAAGAACTTATCAAACAAGATGTGATGAAGCAAACCTATCCATTGATGCACTCTAAATGAACTTAGATGATGCAAGATAAAGTTTTTATGCACATGGGAATGCTTAAAGTGTTTAAAGATGAGTTCTTGGAAGAGTTTTTCCTTTGAAACGTGTTCTAAGGAAAATATATGATGTTCTGAACTCTTACATAACCTTAAAGTAAAGAGTTATATATATATATATGAGATCCAAACAAAGTAAGGCGCACAACCTAATTTTACAATAGGCGCTGGACGAGTGGCATAACACATAGGACAATCCACTGGAATTTTGCATTGGTGAGGTTGCGTTAGTCAAGTAGCGCACCACCACCGTACTGTCCACTTTTTCAACTGTGCGCGGGTGTAATAGGGAAGCTCAGTGGCGTATGACAAGCGGCGTTCCACTAGAATGTTGCGCTGGTGAGGTGAGCTGGTCGAGTAGCGCACCACCAGCGCAAGGCCTATTCTTTCAACACTCAAATACACAAAATCAACAAGTTCGAGAGTGATAAAAGTGCATCATATTCTAATGTCTAGCATGACATAAAACTTTAATTACAAGATGAAAATAAATCAACAAAAATCATTTAAATCAAAATGCACGCAAGTACAAACACTCAACATATATGAATAAGAGTTATGCATGAATATGTGAGTGTGTGCAACTATCTCTTCAAAGCAAGTAAGCACAAGAAATATACCTTTGGTGCTTCTTCTCTTGAGGTCTTGAGAGCCTAAGTTACCCTTACATAAACCCCATAAATGTGGTTTATTCACGAAATAAGCCAATCAACAAATGAGGACTTTACAATATGTAACTTGTTTAAAGATGAACAACTGCTAGAAGACATAAAATGTTGTTTTATTGATGTTGAGGAGATTTTGTACAGATGGTTTTTTTTTTTGCTAAGTTACTGCATTGCTAGAGGAAGCTTGATACCATTCGAATTGCATCTTCTTCTTGGTGATGTATCAATTTGTGAATTTTGTAAAGTTCCAAAATTGAACTTGTGCACATGTGGAATGTTTGGTTGTAAAAATTGTTTCTGCTTTGTTCGTTTTTTATTTGTTAACTAGGCATTTTATGTGGCCAACAAACTTTTGTATCAAGTTCTTTTTATTGTAAAATAAAACTTTAGGTTAAAACTTTATGCGTTATTCAAGTACCTAAAGTTTCATACATACAAGTTATTGTGATTGAAGATTATTTTCCAAGTACCAAGATATACATTGTAATAACATTGCTTGAAAAGTAACAATAATAATACTACTTGAATAATGACACTAAGAGTAGAATATAATCGTTAAAAAACTTAATTATAATAAAATATTATAATGTCAAGCAACTTCATTGTTAAGCTAGCACTAGAATCTTGACTAGCTTGAAGTATTAAACATTGAATGAAAACTTAGAATAATGAAAATTCATAAGCTTGACTATCTTGAACAACAGATGAAATTTCCCTTCTATTTAGTTGAAGTCAATCTTGAAAATTAGTTTGTTGGGGTTGTTCATGGGAATTTCTGAACAATGGATTAGGCACATTAATTGAAGTTTGACTATCTTGAAATGCATATGATTGTTGGCATTGTTCCTAAGGAGTTTGTGACATTAAATTAGACATCTCGTAACCTTGAAATGAAAACCCTGACTGTAACAATAAATATGATGACCAATGAATTTTTAAAAGTAGAATAAGTTAAGAACCATAATAATAAGATAAATCTTTCAAAGAATACTTACTAAATAAGGACCATTAATTTCCTGTTCATAAGGTAGATTAGTAACCATACCTATCAAACCCATTAAAACATTATGTGTTTATCGATTTGTATTAACTAAGTAAAAAAAATCAATATGAATTTTGCAACAATAGATTTTGAAATTACAAAAAAAAAACACCTTAGATGAGGTATAGGGTTGGAGAGAATTAGATGACTTCTTCTTCTTTGCTAAGGCTCTCTCTAAACTACTTTTAAATCTATATCGCCATCGACACGTTTCTTTCTTTTTTAGGCCTTTTACTTTCATCAAAGAATCATTTTGAGTGCATTCTATTACGGTATTGATATCTTTATATTCTTGGTCTTTCACATGCTCATTACCATTGATTTCTAAATGTAAAGTGTCTTCAACCAGCATTGCCAAGTTGCTAGCATGCTCACTTGCTAGATTGTATGTTTTTTCACTTTTAGATGCTCTACTCGATATCCTTGTGAAGATAGAATACAAAGATTTGCATCGACTTGTTTGTTGGAATTTAAGGTCCACTTGAATCTAATGTCCATGTATATTTTGCACACATTCAGATCTAGCTCTTTTTATCCACCTTTTCAATAAATATTGATCAGGAATTTCTTTGATATTCATGATGTCCCGTAGAACTTTGATGGCATGACCGTACAACACCCATTTCTTCTCAAACATTCGACAACTACAAAATAATTTGTTATCACTACCTTTTCTCACATTGCAATTGTCGCCCTTTCCAAATGCATCATACATGGTCAATGTATATATAAAATCTCCATTATCTTCAATGCAATTTGTGATGTTCAATTCCACAGCTTCTATAAATTGCTCCTGAAACTCTTCAAATATAGGTTTTGTGTAAATGTCTCTCGCTTGAATCAACATTTTAACTGGAATATTCATGTTAACCAACCGATAACATGAATCATACTCCGCTTCTAATTCTTTATACCGTTTATCATTGACCATTCTCTCAAAGTACATGAAAAATTGAGGTAAATTATAATCAGACTTCAAATAGTCTTTCAAACTAGCATTGAAACGTTCGCTAGGCCGAGTGCTTTTCATTCCAACAGACCACACTTGTTTAACATATACATAAGCCCACTTTTGTCTTAACTCAAAAATGCTCATCAACCAACTATTATCATGCACACCATATTCATCAAGCATACAATTCTATTCTACCATAAATTCATTTTCCTCTTTAATATAATTCATAAATCGTGACAATACACTCCTCACTCCACCAAATTTTGTAAGCATGACAGTTACATGTTGTTGACGTTGATTTCTGGATTGTATCAGAAAAGCCAACAAGGATTGGATTTCGGCTGTAATTTCAAAGAGAAAATAGAAGGAGAAAGTAATTAAGACGCAAGTTTTTTATGTGGTAAAACTCTGATGACCGGAGAAACGTCCATGGGTGGTTGAATGATCAACCAAGCCAAAATCCACTATGAAATTATAATATTACAAGCTCTCGATCTCTCTTTTTTCTCTCTGTATTTTTCTATGAATGTTGTATATCTTCTCTTTGGCGAGATTATGGGTCTATTTATATGTTTATAGAACCCTAATCTGCTTTGTACAAGTAATAGAAGATCTTTGTATTTAATTGCAATTATTTACTTGCTTGAAGTTGATTGTCTTCTTTCCTGTTTCGGAGTCTTGTATTGAGATCGAATGAGACTTTAGTTATGTAGTCCAATTAGGACTTATTTCCTTATAAGAGCATAGTCTTTTTGAAGAAATAAAGTTGTTGCTTGATTGGGAACCTTTCCTGTTTAATATTTTGTTCTTATTGGGATTCCCTTTTGATATGGATATCTCCGTGCATCTTAATGACTTGATCCATGCAGGCTATGCGTTGGGCTTCTATTCAGTTTTCTTCATGTTCGTCCCGAGTAAGGACAGTACCCGTTGGTCCCGAGTAACATCATTCGTTCCCGAGTAGAAATGTCTTTTAACCAGCCCCGAGTGTCATTTAACTGATCCCGAGTAGTATATAACGTTGATTGATCCTGTAGGTTTTGTTCAACATCTGCTTACTCGGGTTTTCTCCTCTTCGGTGATATCTTGTAGGATATTTTTTGAATGCCTATTCGGATGTCCACCTGGCAATTTATCCTTTTTGTTGATGACGTGTACGTATGATAAAATTCACATATGACAATACCCTTTTAAAATATTTTTGCTGAACTGGGTTTTACTTCGGGCAAAAGTATTTTAATCAATGTTTTCAATATCTTTTCAGTACCCGAGTAAATATCTTGTCATAATGACGTGTCTTAATGATGATCCTATAAATTTGATTTGCCTCCTCACGCGAGATCTTTAATGACGGTGACATTTTGGAGTTCTGACATCGAAAGTCATTTCTCTTTTTGACACGTGTCCCTTGCCTCTTCGTTTTTCGATATCATTTATGAGAAATGACTCACGTGTTTCCATGTGCGTCGCCTACATCATCAATCTTCATCATTGTTTTTTCCCGCCATGAGATCTAGGGTTTCGTGCTATTATTTCTTTAAATTCTTTACTGAGACAGCGTTGGTTCATTCTTAAAAAAATTCAGCAGAAAAAATTTCTTCAACCCAGATTTCTTTATGTAGAAGGTCGCGTTTCTCCATTGAAGATCTGGCATCAAATTTTATTCAAGGTTAGTTTTAATAGAGCCATCTTCCCGTCATCGTCTTTTTAATATTGCTCTTGATGCATTAAAACGTGGGAATTTTCAGTTGGTTTCCTGCATTAGAAGATTACTGGGGGAAATCCCTACTGATGAACCTCTATTTTTAGAAGTTGATATTTTTGAGCTTCACCCTGACGTCACTTTTAGTCATGTATCTAGTTCTTTATCTAGTTCTGATTCTAACGTTTCTGATCACAGGATACTTGTTCGAAGGATGGGAAAACATCAAAGCAGAAGTGAAGTCCGTAAGCACAACTCGGGCGATATTCGGATGAGGGAGCAAACTGTCAATGAGAACGACATTGAAGAGTCATTTAGAATATCTCGCCTTTCTTTCTCTGCTGACCGTCCGAGTGCGTTTGACACCGAGCCAAATGTGGTCGGGCCAGATGAGATAGAGAAGTATCATGCCCGATTCTATCTGCCCAATTCGATCACTCTGATTCTAGTGGGTGATAGAGCTGCGTGGAATCCTCCTCCAGGCATGGTAGCGATCTATGGATCCATGCTCTGCTACGGTGTCACTCTGAAGCATGGATCGTTCTGGCTCAACTAACCCCGAACAGTTACAGAATCTTGATGTGCATGTGGCACATGTACAGCCGGATGAACCTGTCGTAGCCCTTCCTGAATGAAATTAGGCATTTCTTTACATTGAGGCAGTCTGGCAAGACAGGAACCTATTTCCTCATGTCTAATTCGACAGACTGTTAGGTCCCCGAGGGGATAAAGGTGAACTGGGGAGCTGATACCTCTGATGACCCCAAAATCAGGGGTTTTGTATGGGGGTTCCCTACCTCCAACAAGTTCTGGAAGAACAGTTGGTTCTTCGTCGGAGGGAATCTCGGTCTTGAAGTCACCCTCAGATCTGGGGATTCTCGGGCGGTGTTAAGAGTCCCCTATTTCTTCTGTTTCCCGGAGACATGGAACAAGAAGAAAATTGATTACAGCGATACTGAGCTGACCAGACTTACTCGGGCAGCAAATCGCACTTTGGAAAAGATGAGCAAGACTTATCTTTTTGTTGAGTCAAAGATGATAGAGTTTGGCTTCTTCAAACAGATTTCGGGCTACCGCAGGCCATGTAAGTGATTTTTGTACCTTCTTTTCATTGTATATATTTTTTTTATTTGTATTCTGACGTGGTTCCTCTTTTTTTTTCTTTTTTTAAGTGTATGATACGGACATCGTCTGCATTCTTCAGGCTCGCCAAGTGAAGTCAATTCTTCAGGCGAGCCGAAAGGAAGCTTCTCGTCAGAGAAATGAAGGCATCACCCTGCCTGAGTCCGATGAGGAAACTGATGTGGTCGAAGAGCAAGTTCCCAAAGATGTTCTTTTGGACGTTGTTCAACCGACGGCTAGGGAGACTAGTGGTCCGAGTGGCCCGACCGATACTCAGCTGCCTGGCGATGGGCAAGGGTAAAGTGAAGGTCTTGGTGAAGAGCCTGCCGAGCAGCCTGACGCTGGTGATAGAGGTAACACCTCTGCGGGACAGGTACCCATAGGTTTCGAATTTTTTGAAGTCTTCCGGGATTATACTCAGGAAGATCCCGCGGCTGATCTCAACTTCCACGGCTCTCGAGGCGAGAAACGTAATGCAATTAGCTCTCCAACTCATCCTCTTAAGGTCCCTTGGGTGGTCTCTTTCATCGAATACAATGATGAAGATATTGTGGCTGAGACTCACTCGAGCGTTGATGTTGGAGCATCGGTGGATGCGGAGGCTTCGGAGCCAAAAAGGGGTTCCCTTTCCCCCGAGGTTGAAGATCTAGGGGCTGAACCCTCGGGGGTTCCTCCACCTAATTCTCCCCAGGATATGCTGCGGGAGATGTCATCTGGTCAGGCTTTTATCAGGGACGACCGCTGGAGCTGTTTTCGAGATGGCTCCCTGACTGAACGTCTTCAAAACGTTTTTAACGGTGCATCTTATGTAAGTTATCCTTAACTTCCTTCAGTTGCTTTGTTTGTTTGACAGATTTTTAATCAAACTTCTTTATAGATGGTGGCCGAGTTCGCTGAGCTGGTTCAGACGCAGCAACATCAAGCTGATAGAATAAGACGTCTCGAAGCTCGGCTGAAGGAAAGTGCGGATCAACGTGCTCGGGTTGAAACGGCTTATCAACAAGAGGTTGGTTCTGCCCAAATTTTTGCCGACCATTGCTTGGCGAAGCAGGTTGAAGCAGAGGAGAAAGCTTCTTTGGCAGAGGAGAAGGCAGCATCACTTCAAAATTTGTTGTCCTCTGCCCAAGAATCCATGCTTAAGGCCGAGAAGGAAGCGGAGCAGTCCAAGTCAGCGTATGAGCAGAAGATTGAAGATTTGGAACGCCAGGCTCTGATAGTCGAATCCTTGTCCCGAGAAGCTAGGCTGGAACTTGAAGTCCAATGGGTGGATAGTTTTAAAGGATCCCCTACCTACGACGCCCTTCTCTTTCAGGAGTTTCAGCGAGGGCTTGTTTCAGCTAGCGAGCTCTTCAAAGTTAAGAATAAGGCTACTGAGAAGACCCGAACTAACTAGGAGCTATCACTCAAACATCATGTGGATTGGTCCTTGGAATCTCTCCGGACTCAGATGAATGAATGAAGGGCTTACTGCCGCAGCCGAGGCAATGAGCCCCATCCCATGCATTTGGAGATTCCATCTGAGCATTCCCTATCGACTTTTTACGCCAGTGGAGAGTCAGTCGTAGAGAGTATGGTGTCTGATGTTGAGCAGATCCCAGGAGAGGATTACAGCCAATGGATGGACGATTTGGCCGACACAATTGATTGGCCTTCTAATGAGAGCCTGCTCCGTGAATATGATATGGTGCCTGACCCGAGTATTGGCAAGAGCTCCAAATTCTTACAATCCTAATTTTTGTATATAGGATTTTGTACTTTTAACAATTCTTTGTAAAGAATTTTTTTGTAATGATTCTTTTGTAAAAGAACTGTAACCATTATTTTGAAAGATCAATAAAATTCCGAGTAGCTTTTCTGAACCTGATGGTTTGACTTTATTGCTCGCAAAATTTCTATGGTTGCTGAGTATCTTATTTAACTATTTAATGTTCGGGTAACTTCACCGAGTGTCTTATTAAACCAGTTGTTACCCGAATAGCTTTAGACGCCAAGTATCTCATTAAACTAGCTCTTGCGATCTTTATGCCAAGTATCTTATTAAACTGGCTATTTCTGGTGTTCAGGTGACTTAACCGAGTATCTTATTAAACCGGTTTTATTCCCCGAATAATTTTTAATGACAAGTATCCTATTAAACAGGTTGTTGTCTTCATGCCAAATATCTTATTAAACTGGCTAGTATTATTAACAGAGTCATCTTTAAAACAGGCAAGTAGATTTATACTTGTGTTTCATACACGGTTGCTACCCGAACATTACATCAAGGCTCACCCTGATCATATGTTCGAGTCCTTACGCATTACCAAAGACGTCTCCCCAGTTTTTATGTGCAAGGGTTTGCCGAATCGTTAAGCTTTTTGATTCGCTTAACATAGCTACGCATTTCACCGGAATTTTTTTCGATAGCGTCCCAAGCTGGTGCATCGGGTTTGCTTTTTTGCTAAGGTCAATTGACCTTGCTTGGCTGGCATGCTCCTTCTAGCTTCTCCGCCCATTCGGGAATTAATGGTCCCGAGAATTCTGTTTGCATGTTCTTATTATCATACTTGTCTTCCATATGTTCTTATTATCATATGCTTTTTTTGTTTTTGAAATCCTGAGTTTAATGCTTTTATCTTTCGAAAATCTCGAGTTTTTGATTTTTTATTCATAACTGCAAAATCAACAAAATTTTAAATTCCACAGCTATTATTTGATCTAACTAAAATTGTCCTGACTAGAAAAAAGAACAAAAAATAATTTAAGTATAGAAAATCTTCAGGTATTGGGCATTGCATGGTCGAAGTAGAACTCCTACTTTGGGTCGTGCAATCCAATATGCTCCATGGTCAGCTATTCCTTCGACTTTGTATGGGCCTTCCCACTTGTCAGCCAGGGAACCTGCAGCTTTATTTTTTGTGTTCAACAACACCTTCCTGAGTACCAGGTCTCCCAGCTGAAATTTCCTGACCCGAATATGAGAGTTGTAGTGGTGATCTACTCTTTATTGATATGCCATATTTCGTATTCGGGATTTCTCCCTTTTCTTTTCTAGCTCATCTAGATTTTGCAATAGCATATCAACATTCTGATCTTCTTCATATAGTCTGACCCGAGGTCACGTATATGATGTTTCTATAGGGATAACAACTTCTGTTCCAAACGCTAAAGTGAATGGAGTCTCTCCTATTGATGTTCTGGTTGTTGTCTGATATGCCCATAATACTTCGGGAAGCTTTTCAACCCAGCTTCCTTTCTTGGCATCTAACTTTGCTTTAATTGTGTGTTTGATGATTTTATTCACTGCTTCAACCTGTTCATTTGTTTGAGGGTGGGCAGGTGTGGCATAGTAATTGGTAATCTGGTACTCTTTGCACAGCTGTCTGAATTTCAGGTTATCGAACTGGGTGCCATTGTCAATAATTATAGTGTTTGGGACTCTAAACCTATCAAGTATATTCTTTTTCATGAAAATTGTGGTGTTTTCTTCTGTGATATGCACTAATGCTTCAGCTTCTACCCACTCCGTGAAATAGTCAACGGCTACTATGGCATGCTTTGCTCCACCCCCTGTCCCGGCTGGCATTGGGCCAATTAAATCCAAACCCCATATGGCAAATGGCCATAGGGATGTGAGGTTTCTGAGCTGCTCAGGGGGTTGTCGGATGTCATTAGCGATCATTTGGCAAGTATTGCAACTTTCCGAACATTGATGTGCGTCTGAGAACAGAGTAGGCCAATAATAGCCTTGCCTGAGTACCTTGTATGCAAAACTCTTACCCCCAGTATGGTTTCCGTAAACACCTCTATGGATTTCTTGTAATATATGATATGCATCCTCCCCTGACACACATCTTTGGAGTGTTCGGGAATACCCCCTTCTGTATAGTTCTCCTCCAATCAATGTGTACCTTGATGATCTATACCTGATACATTTTGCTTGTAAGGGATCTTCAGGGAGCACGCCTTCTTCCAGGAACCTTTTTAGCTGAGTTATCCAACCGTCGTTCGAATTTCTAAAATTTCTAAGTTTCTCGGTTCAACTGTGCTCGGTTTAAGGAGATGTGCAACTTGAATCGTCTTTGGCCAGATTGTGGTTGTTGTCGACGCTAGTTTGGATAATGCGTCTACCTTTTCATTCTCCTCCCTGGGGATCTGGGTAATCTTATATTCTTTGAATTTCTGGAGAAGTTGTTTTGCAATGTCACGGTAGGTTATCATGTCTTCATCCTTGGCTTGGTACTCGTCCAGGACTTGGTTGACAACTACCTGTGAATCGCTGAATATTTCAACCTCATCTGCCCCTAGGGCTATGCAGACTCTGAGTCCAGCTAGTAGCGCCTCGTACTCGGCTTGATTGTTGGTTGCTTTGAAGTCAAACCACATGGCACATTCGACATCATCTCCTTCTGGAGTGCATACTACGATCCCTGCCCCGCTACCATGAGTGTTTGAAGAGCCATCAACATATAGTTTCCATGTGAAATTTTTACCCAGCATCTTTTTTGCTTCTAGGTTCGGCTCTGTGAACTCTGCTATAAAATCTGTCACTGCTTGCCCTTTAAGAGATGTCCTGAGGATTTAGTGGATATCGAATTCACTTAGCTCAATTGCCCATTTGTGTAATCTCCCTGAAATCTCTGGCTTCTGTAAAATTTGCTTCAATGGGCAAACGGTGAGAACCTGGATTGTATGAGCCTGAAAGTATGGCCTTAGCTTCCTTGCTGCTGAAACCAATGCTAGGGCCATTTTTTCTGCCTGTGAATATCTGGTCTCGGCTAGTAGAAGTGCATTGGTAGTATAGTATACTGGCTTTTGTACTCCATCTTCTGTTCTGACTAGGACTGAGCTTGCTGCTAGTTCTGTAATTGATAAGTATTGTTGGAGTGTCTCTCCCATCTGAAGTTTTGAAAGGATAGGAGCCTACCCTAGGTATTCTTTAATTCTAAAGAATGCCTGCTCGCACTCTTCATTCTATTCGAGTCATTTCCCTTTTCTAATTACTTTGAAAAAAAGGGTGCATCTGTATGTGGCCTTTGAGATGAATCTACCCAAGAAAGCTAAACATCATGTTAGGCGCTGCACTTCTTTGAGTGTCCTTGGTGAAGCCATTTTCTGCAGGGCCTGACTCTTCTCAGGGTTGAATTCGATTCCACTTTGATGAACTTGAAAACCCAGGAATCTTCCTAAAGGAACCCCGAATAAACACTTGTTCGGGTTTAACTTCATTTGGTATCTCCTCAAGACATCAAATGTTTCTCGCAGGTCTAAAGTGTGCTTGTCTGTTGTGATGCTCTTAGTCAGCATGTCATCAATGTATACTTCCATGTTCCTTCCAATTTGTCGTGCGAAGATTCTGTTGACCAGCTTTTGATATGTTGCCCCTGCATTTTTTAGCCTGAAGGGCATTACTGTATAACAGTATAAACCCTGATCAGTTGTGAATGCTGTTTTTTCTTCGTCTGTCTTGTTCATCCGGATTTGGTTATATCCTAAGTAGACATCCATGAAACTGAGCAACTCATGGCCTGATGTAACGTCCATCAACTGATCTATCCTCGGAAGTGGGAAACTATCTTTAGGGCATGCCTTGTTCAGATCTGTATAATCTATGCACATCCTCCATTGTCCATTCTTCTTTTGGACGAGGACTACATTAGCTACCCATTAAGGGTAATTGACCTCTCTAATCGATCCTACAGTGAGTAGCTTATCTACTTTCTGTTTGATTGCCTGGCTTCTCTCGAGATTGAATGATCTTCTCTTTTGCATCACCGGTTTTACATTCGGGTCTACTGTGAGATGGTGGGATATTATTCAGGCATCTATCCCGACCATGTCTTCATGACTCCAAGCGAACACATCTCTGTATTCTTTGAGTAGATCAATGAGGCTTTGTTTGACTCTTCTTTCCAGGTTGGCCCCGATCTTGATATTTTTGTATGGTTCATCTTCTTTCAAGATGATTTCTTCGACCGGTTCAGTTTTGGATTCATTCGACTCTTCCCTTGGATCGAATTCGAAGGATAGTGGCTCTTTGTTCTGACTCGGTTGTGTTATGGTGCAAACCTGCTCATCAATCTTTTCTTTGTATACTAACAGGTTAGCTCTTCAGGCCATCTCTTGGGATCCCTTGACCACTCCGACCCCTTGTTCGGTCGGGAACTTGATCATTAAGGCATAGGTGGCTGTTATGACCATAGTTTTATTTAGGAATAGTCGTCCCAGTAATGCATTATATGGCCAATTGTCCAAGTCCACCACCACGAAATCGAGCAATACAGTTCTTTGGCAAGGTGCCACTCCAATCTTAACGGGTAGCTTTACGGTCCCGAGTGGCCTGACCTCGACTCCCCCAAATCCTGAGTGGAGTATAGAAGGGTTGTAGATCTTTTCGTTCCAACCTGAGTTAATCGTAGACGGCTACATTAAGAATGTCTGTCAAGCTTCCATTGTCTATCAAGATCCTCCTAACTTTCCGGTGACCAATCCGGGCACTTATGACCAGAGTGTCATTTGGCCGAACATCGACGCCCTGTGAGTCTGCTTCTGTGAATGTTATTGGGCCCCATCCTTCTTTTACCCTTTTCGGGGTCTGGCTTTACCGAGTTTATGTCAAAGTTATATCTTGCTTCTACTGCTTCTCTGATTTCCTGTGTTCGCTCTCGGTTACTTCTCCCAGTGGATGGTCCTCCAAAGATCGTATGTATTACTTGATTGGCCTCTGGACTGGCCCTTTGATTTCGACCAGAGCTGTGATCGGCCCTGATCTATTTCTGTTCTTCTGATTTCTCATCCCTTTTCAATATCACATCCTGTAGATGTCCTGCCCGAATGAGGGTTTCTATGTAATCTCTGAGCTGGTAACACTTGGAAGTCTCATGACCGGTTTCTTTGTGGAACCTGCAGTATTTGGTTGTATCTCGCCGAGCAAACTGAGATTGACGGCGTGACTCTTGTACCATATTCTTTGCTTCCAGAATGGCCAGGATTTCCTCCTACTTTTTTTAAAGAGGGGGGTAGTTGGTGTATCTGCCTCGGTATTTCTCTGTGGTTTGTTCGGCATTACACCCATTTCCCCTGTTCTTGCACTTTTCTTTGCTGTTTCCTTTTTGCTTTCCCTTTTGGTTCTGCACTTTGGACTCGGCGTCCTTTTGTTCGGGTTTTCCTCCATGCATGTAACATCCTCTAGTGGCTAACTCTTCTTCTTCAGCTAATGCATAACCTCCTGCCATGTCCATCATATCTGCATATCTGGTCAGACAGACTCTTCTTAAATCGAAAGATAGTCGTCCATTCTGCAGGTTGTTGATTAATGCAGCAATTATTGCTTCATCATTTGCAATGCCAATTTCTAATATTGTTTGGCCGAATCTCCCCAGGTATTTCTTTAGCGACTCGTATTTCCCTTGTTTTATTTGAGAAAGGTAAGCCACTGATTTTTTTCTGTGAACATTGCTCAGAAATTGCCTTGAGAATCTCCTGCTCAGTTCACTGAAACTTCTGATGCTTGCTGGGGGCAATCTCCCAAACCATCTTGAACCCGTGTCTCCTAGAGTTTGTGGAAAATTGAGACACAGTAAGGGATCACTATGGGCATATTGAGCCATGACACTTTTGTAGCGTCTGACGTGCTCCTTAGGGTCTGTGTCTTTCTTATACTGCTCCACGTGCGGCATCCTGAACCTTTCTGGGAATGGGGTCCGTAAGATTTCCCTAATGAAAAGGCTGTCAGAATCATCATCAGATAAATCGTTGTACCCATAACGTCTGGTCAGTGCGTCCATTTGACGCCTATTGGTCTCGATTTCTCGAGTTAGGCTCTGGATTATGATATCTATGTCTCCCACCAGAATTCCCCGATGGTTGAACCGCTGGGTGATTGTCATTCCTCTTTCTGGCTCTTCACTTTGATATCGGGTTTCTCGTATGATTCCGTGATGACGCTTACGATGGTACCGATCGCTATCTTATAACGATTGATCCCTGTACCGGTCATGTTTGTGGTGTCTAACACGGAATGTCTGATCCTGGTTCTGCTTCTGGTGTGGTCATTCCTCTTCAGGTGTTTCACGTCTAGCCTGATTGATTGGAGTAGGGTTCCTTCCGATTTCTGGTGTATTTATTTCTGGCCCTACTACAACCGAACGAAGCCTCGCAGGTGGGAGGTTAGGAGTTTGTGCTTATGTAGTCAGTAGATCAACTCCTTCCTTTGTTGCATCTGCCACCAATTGCTGCAACGCCTCTCGAAATCGTTGCGTCAAGTCTCCGCCGGTCGGAGGAACTTGCTGGATCCCTGCCAGGAATGTAGGTTGGTTCTCTATTGTTGCAGCAAGATCCCGCGAGGTACTGCCAACATGGAAGTTATCTGGAGATTTTTGGACATCCTCAGAACTGCTTCTGCTTCCTGCCATTGCTTTAAATCAAATCGCAGGTTCAAGCCCCCTCTTTCTAGCGCCAATTGTTGACGTCGATTTCTGGATTGTATCAGAAAAGCCAACAATGATTGGATTTCGGTTGTAATTTCATAGAGAAAAGAGAATGAGAAATTAATTAAGACGCAAGTTTTTTACGTGGTAAGACTCTGATGACCGAAAAAATATCCACGGGTGGTTGAATGATCAACCAAGCCAAAATCCACTATGAAATTATAATATTACAAGCTCTCGGTCTCTCTTTTTTATCTCTATATTTTTCTATGAATGTTGTATATCTTCTCTTTGGCGAGATTATGGGTCTATTTATATGTTTATAGAACCCTAATCTGCTTTGTACAAGCAATAGAAGATCTTTGTATTTAATTGCTATTATTTACTTGCTTGAAGCTGATTGTCTTCTTTCTGTTTCGGAGTCTTGTATTGAGATCGAATGGGACTTTAGTTATGTAGTCCAATTAGGATTTATTTCCTTATAAGAGCATAGTCTTTTTGAAGAAATAAAGTTGTTGCCTGATTGGGAACCTTTCCTGTTTAATATTTTGTTCTTATTGGGATTCCCTTTTGATATGGATATCTCCGTGCATCTTAATGACTTGATCCACGTGGGCTATGCGCTGGGCTTCTATTCAGTTTTCTTCATATTCGTCCTGAGTAAGGACAATACCCGTTGGTCTCGAGTAACATCATTCGTTCCCGAGTAGAAATGTCTTTCAACCAGTCCCGATTGTCATTTAATTGATCCCAAGTAGTATATAACATTGATTGATCCTGTAGGTTTTGTTCAACATCTACTTACTCGGGTTTTCTTCTCTTCGGTGATATCTTGTAGAATAATTTTTGAATGCCTATTCGGATATCCACCTGGCAATTTATCCTCTTTGTTGATGACATATACGTATGATAAAATTCACATATGACACATGCTTTAAAGAATTCTGCATAATATGCCACATACAAAGTATATGGTAGGTTTCAGTCATTAGAACAGTGAAAGCTTTTGCCATTGTTGCATCCTCATCAGTAAAAGTAGTTTTCATAGCCTTATCAGACATCATCTGTAAAAATGTTTCAAACAATTATATGAATGAATCAGTAGTCTCATCATACATTAAAGCTGACACAAATACAAAAGTTTCTTGGTGGTGATTCAAACCAACAAACATTGCAAACAGCCTTTTTTCTTTATTAATTTTGAAAGTTCAGTCAAAACTTACAACATCTCCAAATTGACTATAATCAATGATCATTCTAGCATCAACCCAAAATATGTTTGTAATATGCTCCTCACTGTCTAACTGTACAGAATAAAAAAATGATGGATTTTTTTATGTATGATCGAAAAAATAATGCAACAAAGATCCTGTTTCTCCATATACCAATTTTTTGCCTCTAAGAACTAAGGTACTTCTTTTGGTCTTGTTTTGTGTACCCTAGCGACTATTTTCCACCCATTTGCCTCCTCATCAACTCAAATGAAGACTTGACTGTAATTCCAGATTCTTCTGCCAAATTAACTTCATATGTTTGTAAAACAGTCATTTTTCGCTGAGAAGGTAGCATATGGGTGTTTGTTCAGATTTATGCCCTAAAGATGTAATTTGTAAATGGATTTATGAAATAAATAAAAGAAAAAGTTCAATTCATTCTTTTTGTGTTGTTTATTTTATAACTTGTACATATATTTAACATCCAAAATTGCCGGATGTAATCTCGAACCGTGTATATGATGTCATATATAGATGAATACAATAAGAGACGTGCAATCTAAAGAGTCCATATATAACAAATACAGCTGGGTACTTTATTTGTGGTTAATCTATAGTTGCGGTTCATTCCGTAATGTACGGTGATTCTATCCTGAATCATTCATTTGAGACATGGGAATGGAGGCATCTTATAGGATGTGATCATATAGGAATGAGCCATGATCTATATGAATCTCTCACCAAGATCCATTTACCGATGAGATTCATATATATCAACTAATGATGGCTATATATGGGTGGCCTTAATCATGAATGTTTTATCGACTCCTTCATGTTAGATCATGGTCTTTTATATACCATGGGTGAGGTCAGATGCAGTTCCTGGTCAATATACTCCGTATCTTGGGATTGCGGTTTGGCTTGTGGTTATGAAGGTTTGTACACAATAGTGGAATCCATATTGGGGTTTATGTCCTAAAGATGTAATTTGTAAATGGATTTATGAAATAAATGAAAGGAAAAGTTCAATTCATTCTTGTTGTGTTGTTTATTTTATAACTTATGCATATATTTAACATCCAAGATTGTCAGATGTAACCTCGAACTGTGTATATGAGTGTCATATATGGATGGATACAGTAAGAGACTTGCAATCTAAACAGTCCATAGATATCAAATAAAGCTGGGCACTTTATTTGTGGTTAATCTATAGTTGCGGTCCATTCCGTAATGTACGGTGATTCTATCCTGAATCATTCATATGGAGATATGAGAATGGAGGCACCTTGTATGATGTGATCATATAGGACTGGGTCATGATCTATATGAATCTCTCACCAAGATCTGTTTACCGATGAGATTCATATATATCAACTAATGATGGCTATATATGGGTGATATTAATCCTGAGTGTCTTATCAACTCCTTCAGGTTAAATCGTGGTCTTTGATATACCATGGGTGAGGTCAGATGCATTTCCTAATCAATATACTCCGTATGTTGGGATTGCGGTTTGGCTTGTGGCTGGGAAGGTTTGTACACAATAGTGGAATCCATTCCTTCTTGTGAGAAGTAGATGGTAGTTCCCTTAAGAGTTGATTCGGGGAATGGGCAATATGAGCGCTCTCATAATTCCGTAAGGAAATATGATTTATTGTTCATTATAGAATCAACGGTACTTAAAAGATATATGTAATTAAGGGGGTATAACGGACATTATGACCTAACTCTAATTTTGAACTACTGTGGAGGATCACACCATATGTAATAGCTATATCAATGGACACCGTGTTGTATCGGTCTGTGTAAAAGCGTCTACAGTTAAGAGAGTGCAGTTTCGGGTTTTTAGTGGAATAACACCGGAGTTAATAATCAATGAATATTAATTAAATAGTTTAATTAATGATTTCAAAGATTATTGGAGCTCAAAATACTTTGGGTCCATTATATCCCCTTACTAGCCCGATTAATTTAGGTAACAATAGTCACCATTAATTAATTAGATTGTCAAATTAATAGTGTTATAAAAGTGACACACACACACACACACACACACACACACACACACACACACACACACACACATATATATATATATATATATATATATATATATATATATATATATATTTGGGAATTAATTGAATAATGAGATTATTTAATTAATGAATGTTAATAGTTAAATTAATTAAATAATTAGATTATTTAATTATATTGATAATTATGAATTATTAATTAACTATTAATTGGAGGGTGTTAGTTAATATATGGATTTATGTGAAGATAAAATAATATGATTATTTTATTTTTATTAAATCTTTTATCTAAGTATTTTAAATTTAAAAGTATTTGAATTTAAGTTTAAATTTAAAATACTTATTATCACTTTTAATATATTTGATATAATTGAAAAGGATAATTAAAAACAATATATATATATATTATCAATTAATAACACAAGAGATTGCATTAGATGTAAATTGGTGGGTGCACATGAAACAATAGTTAAAAGAAGAATTTGCATATGATGCAAATACCTAATACACACATTATATATATATATATATTTATATATGCAAGTGAAGGCGTGAAACAAGGAAAAGATTTATAAAAAAAATGTTGTTTTTGTTTTGTTTTTGGTGTGTCTGATATACACGGAAAAAAAATAAAAAATTGTGCATTGTACACCATTAAAACAATAATAAGAATAATATATTTTGATAACTATAATTGTTCTAGTTAGTTTTTTCTTAGAAGAAATAGTTTCTTTAATTCTCTCTACATCCTCCATTCAAGTTCTTGAGATCGTGATGCGCCCACACGCAGTTACCAGTCCCAGGAGATAGCGTGGAAGATCGAGTGGTTCAGACAGGAGCATATCGAAAAGTGAAGGAGCCTTCAAACATTGGTAAGATTTTCTTCTTGATTATATCGATTTCAATTTCCTGTGTTTACATATTGTATGTATTAGTTCCGAAAAATAATTACGATCCCAAGTTCACTGGTCCCAGATACAGATTTTGATTAAGTTTATTAATTAAAAAACTGACTGAATGAACGATGGTTGAATGATATGGAATAAGAGTTATTCTAGAATATCATTTGATTGAGAATGTCTTGGTCCAACATGAAAAGACTTGACCGACACTAAGGCGACAATTATTTGTGGTATGTTGGATTGTCGTGTTATAGTAACTAGTTTTAGGGTAGTTCTAGTTCGTTAAACATGTTCATGCATCATGTTTAAATTTATGCCAAAGCACTCGCACTTGTTTAAAATAAATGACTGAATGAATGTTTTATTTATTTCAGCAACAATGTCTTCTGCATTACTTCAAATTCTCACAAACGACAAGTTAACTGGTGATAACTACACTAAGTAGAAACTTAACATTAATGCAATATTGGTCACCAAAGACCTCAAGTTTGTCGTTACGGAGGAATGTCCTCCAGTGCCTGCTGCCAATGCCACACGAACTGTTCGTGAGGCATACGAGCGATGGGTTTCATCTGATGAGAAGGCCCGAACATATATGTTGGCTTCTATGATAGATGTGCTTGTCACAAAGCATGAAGCAATGACTTCAGCATTCGAAATCATGGAGTCATTGCAAGCTATGTTTGGGCAGCCCTCCGAGCAAAAGCGATATGAAGCCATTCGTTCTACTATGCTCGCTCGGGAACATGTCCTGAGTATGATGTCCTACTTTAATAAGGCAAAAGTCAATGGCGGGGCCATTGACGAACCCAGTCAAGTGAGCATCATACTGATGACTCTTTCGAAGAGTTTCGATCAGTTTAAGAGTAACTACGAGATGAACAAATTAAGGTTCAATCTCACACATTTGCTCAATGAGCTCACTACCTTTGAGTCCTTGACTAAGGACAACAAGGGTAAGACCGGTAAGGCAAATGCTGATGAACCATCTTCCTCCAATAATAAAAAGATGAAGAGGTCTACTGAAAAGGCGAAAGGTAAGCCCAAAGAAAGAAGAAGTCCAAGAAAGATAAATATGATTTACTTGTTCTTAAGTCATGTTTAGTGGAGGTTGATTCTTCGCCCTGGATAGTTGATTCAGGGGTCACTAACCATGTTTGTTCTTCTTTACAATGGACTGGTTCTTGGACACAGCTAGAAGAGCAAGTCTTCTCAATGTGTGTGGGGTCAAGGGATGTCGTGTCAGCACCAGCAGTGGGCATAATTAGATTATGTTTTCATAATAATTATTATAGTTCGACAATGTATTTTATATTCCTGGATTTACACGGAATTTGATTTCCGTTTCTAAGTTGTTAGAAAAAAAAAATTCTGTTTCTTTTAATAATAAGTCTGTTATTATTGGAATGAATGGTCTGAATATTTGTTCAGAAATTAATGAAAACAATTTATATGTGTTAAGACCGTTAATACATACTACACTGCTCAACACCGAAATGTTTAAGGTTGAAAAACCAAAAATTAAACGACATAAGATTTCTCCAAATAATGACACGTATCTCTGGCATCTAAGGCTTGGTCATATCAACCTTGACTGGATATACAGACTAGTAAAAAGCGGACCTTTAAGTGAGTTAAAGGTTGGCACCTTACCTGTCAACGAATCTTGTCTGGAAGGTAAGATGACTAAGAGACCTTTCACTGGAAAAAGGCTTAGAACTAAAGAACCGCTAGAGATTATACATATAAACGTCTGCAGACCGATGAACGTTAAAGCTAGGGGTGGTTATGAGTATTATGTCACATTTATAGATGACTACTCAAGATACGGATACGTCTACCTAATGCAACGGAAGTCGGAAACATTTGAAATGTTCAAAGTATTCCAAGCTGAAGTTGAGAATCAATTAGGTAGGACTACCAAGTCACTACGGTCGGATCGTGGAGGTGAGTACCTTGACTAAGAGTTTAAAGACTTCATGGTCAAGCATGGGATAGTTTCCCAACTCACAGCTCCCGGTACACCTCAGCAAAATGGTGTAGCGGAGAGGAGAAATAGAACCCTGATGGAAATGGTGAGATCTATGATTAGTTTCTCATCATTACCAAATTCCTTTTGGGGATATGCATTACAAACAGCGGTATACATTTTGAATGTAGTGTCATCCAAATCTGTTCCTAAGACTCCCCTAGAGTTGTGGAATGATCGTAAAGCCAGTTTGCGACATTTTCACATATGGGGGTGTCCAGCATACATGCTGAAGAACAGAACTGGAAAGCTAGACTCCAAATCTGTTGTCTGCCTGTTTGTAGGATACTCCAAGGAGACCAGAGGTGGACACTTCTATAACCCCGAAGAAAACAAAGTATTTGTATCGACAAATGCAACGTTTCTTGAGGACAGTTATATTAGTGACCATAAACCTCGTTCTAACATTGTTGAATGAGTTGGAAACCTGGTGAGACTAGTTCTTCATCAACAAGAGTTGTTGTTCCACAAACATCTGAGAGTCAGATGGTTCCTGATCAGGATACACTACCACCTAGACGTAGTGAAAGGGTTGTGAGACAACCTGAACGCTATTTAGGTATAGGTGAGGGACAAGATGTTGTCTCTGCTGATAGTGCGGATGATGCATTGACATTTAAGAATGCAATGGAAGATCCTGATAAAGAGGAATGACTTAAAGCCATGAATCTTGGGATGGAGTCCATGTACTCTAATTCAGTCTGGGATCTTGTAGACTTACCAGATGGGGTAAAACTCATTGGGTGTAAGTGGATCTTCAAGAGAAAGAGAGGAGTAGACGGGAAGGTAGAGACCTTCAAAGCAAGGCTAGTGGCCAAAGGTTATACCTAGAAAAAGGGGGTCAATTATGAAGAGACCTTCTCGCCAATAGCCACGTGTAAGTTTATTAGGATTCTCTTATCCATTGTTGTCTATTTTGATTATGAAATTTGGCAAATGGATGTCAATACTGCATTCTTGAATGGCAATCTTGATGAGAGCATTTATATGATGCAACTAAAGGGATTCGTGTCTTCAGATCAAGAGCAAAAGGTTTGTAAGATGCAAAGGTTCATCTATGGACTTTAGCAAGCATCTAGATCTTGGAACATTATGTTTGATGATGTGATCAAAACATATGGCTTCGAGTAGAACGTCGATGAGCCTTGTGTCTACAAGCGCATCATTGACAAGAAAGTAGTTTTCTTGGTCCTATACGTAGATGATATTCTACTCATTGGGAATGTTGTGAGAGTGTTGTCTGATGTAAAGGGCTGGCTGGCTAGCCAATTCCAAATGAAAGATTTGGGATAGACAAGTTATGTTCTAGGGATCCAACTTATAAGGGATCGTAAGAACAAACTTATAGCATTGTCTCAGGCATCATATATCGACAAGATTCTTGTATGATTTTCGATGCAAAACTCCAAGAAAGGTAATTTAGCTTCCAGACATGAAGTTCACTTGTCTTAGGAACAGTGTCCTAAGACACCTCAAGAAGTTGAGTATATGAGACATGTACCCTATGCATCGGCAGTAGGTAGTCTCATGTATGCTATGTTATGCACGAGACCGGACATCTGCTATGCAGTGGGAGTAGTCAGTAGATAACAGTCTAACCCAGGATTGGATCATTGGGTTGCTGTTAAGATAATTCTCAAGTATCTTCAGAGAACGAGAGACTATATGCTAGTGTATTCCGGGCAGGATTTGATCCCGTTAGAATAAACGAATTCTAATTTTTAGTCAGACATGGATTCTAGAAAATCCACGTATGGATCCTAGAAAATCCACGTATGGATCAGTATTTACCCTGGGTGGTGGAGCCATTGTGTAGAGAAGTATCAAGCAATCTTGCATTGCTGGCTCTAACATACAAGCTGAATATGTAGCTACTTGTGAAGCTGCTAAAGAGACTGTTTGGCTCCGTAAGTTCTTGAGTGATCTAGAAGTTGTTCCAGAACTGGATAAGTCAATCATACTTTATTGTGATAACAGTGGTGTTGTGGCTAATTCTAAAGAACCAAGAAGTCACAAGAGAAGGAAGCATATAGAGAGAAAGTGTCATCTCATTAGAAAGATAATGTAGAGAGGAGATGTGATCGTCACAAAGATAGCCTCACAAGACAATCATGCTGATTCATTCACAAAGACCTTACCGGCTAAAGTGTTTTCGGGTCACCTAGTTGGTCTAGGGTTACGAGACATGCCTTACATGCTTTAGTGCAAGTGAGAGATTGTTGGGGTTTATTCCCTAAAGATGTAATTTGTAAATGGATTTATGAAATAAATAAAAGGAAAAGTTCAATTCATTCTTGTTGTGTTGTTTATTTTATAACTTGTGCATATATTTAACATCCAAGATTGCCGGATGTAATCTCGAACTGTGTATATGAGTGTCATATACGAATAGATACAGTAAGAGACGTGCAATTTAAAGAGTCCATAGATAGCAAATAAAGCTGGGTACTTTATTTGTGGTTAATCTATAGTTGCAGTCCATTCCGTAATGTACGGTGATTCTATCATGAATCATTCATACAGAGATATGAGAATGGAGACACCTTGTATGATGTGATCATATAGAACTGGGCCATAATCTATATGAATCTCTCACCAAGATCCGTTTACCGATGAGATTCATATATATCAACTAATGATGACTATATATGGGTGATCTTAATCATGAGTGTCTTATCGACTCCTTCAGGTTAAATCGTGGTCTTTGATATACCATTGGTGAGGTCAGATGCATTTCCTGATCAATATACTCCGTATGTTGGGATTGCAGTTTGGCTTGTGGCTAGGAAGGTTTGTACACAATAGTGGAATCCACTCCTTCTTGTGAGAAGTAGATAGTATTTCCCTTAAGGGTTGATTCGGGGATTGGACAATATGAGCGCTCTCCTAATTCCGTGAGGAAATAGGATTTATTGTTTATTATAGAATCAACGGTACTTAAAGGATATATGTAATTAAAAGGGTATAACAGACATTATGACCCAACTCTAATTATGAACTACTGTGGAGGATCACACCATATGTAATAGCTATATCAATGGACACCGAGTTGTATCGGTATGTGTAAAAGCGTCTACAGTTGAGAGAGTGCAGCTTCGGGTCTTTAGTGGAATAACACCGGAGTTAATAATCAAGGAATATTAGTTAAAGAATTTAATTAATGATTCCAAAGATTATTGGAGTTCAAAATACTGTAGGTCCATTAGGTCCCCTTGCTAACCCGATCGATTTACGGTTAATTAATTGGATTGTCCAATTAATAGTGTTACAAAAGTGACACACACACACACACACACACACACACATATATATATATAAATTTGGGAATTAATTGAATAATGAGATTATTTAATTAATGATGTTAATAGTTAAATTAATTAAATAATTAGATTATTTAATTATTTAATTATATGATAATTATGAATTATTAATTAACTATTAATTGGAGGGTGTTAGTTGATATATGGATTTAGGTGAAGATAAAATAATAGGATTATTTTATTTTTACTAAATCATTTATCTAAGTATTTGAATTTAAGTTTAAATTTAAAATACTTATTATCACTTTTAATATATTTGATATATTTGAAAAGGATAATTAAAAGATATATATATATATATATATATATATATATATATATATATATATATATATCAATTAATAACACAAGAGATTGTATTGGATACAAATTGATGGGTGCACATGAAACAATAGTCAAAAGAAGAATTTGCATACGATGTAAATACCTAATAAACACATTTTATATATATATATATATATATATATATATATATATATAATGGAAGTGTAGGCATGTTTTTCTGTTTTGAGAGAAAAAAAAAGTCAATTTTTTTTATATACCTGATACACATGCAAGAAAAAAAGATGTATATATATATATGATATACAAGTGAAGGCGTGAAACAAGGAAAAGAGTTGTAAAAAAAAGTTGTTTTTGTTTTGTTTTTTGTTTGTATCTGATATAGGAAAAAAAAAATTTACATTGTACACCATTAAAACAATAATAAGAATAATATTATTTTGATAACTAGAATCGTTCTAGTTAGTTTTTTCTTAGAAGAAATAGTGTATTCGATTCTCTCTACATCCTCCATTCAAGTTTCTGAAATTGTGTCACGCCCACACACAGTTACCAGTCCTGGGAGATAGCGTGGAAGATCGAGTGGTTCAGACAGGAGCATATCGAAAAGTGAAGGAGTCTCCAAACGTTGGTAAGATATTCTTCTTGATTATATCGATTTCAATTTCCTGTATTTACATATTGTATGTATTAGTTCTGAAAAATAATTACGATCCCAAGTCACTGGTCCCAGATAAAGATTATGATCTGTATTAAAAAATTTAAAACCTAGTTCCGCTGCGTAACCGATGAACGGGGTTCCAACATCCACTCCTTCTTGTAAGAAGTAGATGGTAGTTCCCTTAAAGGTTGATTCGGGGTTTGGACAATATGAGCGCTCTCCTAATTCCGTGAGGAAATAGGATTTATTGTTCATTATAGAATCAACGGTACTTAAAGGATATATGTAATTAAAGGGGTATAACAGATATTATGACCCAACTCTAATTATGAACTACTGTGGAGGATCACACCATATGTAATAGCTATATCGATGAACACCGTTGTATCGGTCTGTGTAAAAGCGTCTGCAGTTGAGAGAGTGCAGTTTCGGGTTTTTAGTGGAATAACACCGGAGTCAATAATCAAGAAATATTAATTAAAAAGTTTAATTAATGATTCCGAGGATTATTGGAGTTCAAATACTGTGGGTCTATTAGGTCTATTTGCTAGCCCGATCGATTTAGGTAACAAGAGTCACAGTTAATTAATTGGATTGTCCAATTAATCGTGTCACGAAAGTAACACGTATTTATTCAGGAATTAATTAAATAATGAAATTATTTAATTAATGAATAGTAATGATTATGTTAATTAAATAATCAGATTATTTAATTATACAATTAATCATTAGTTGGAGGGTGTTGATTGATATTTGATTTTTAAAGATAAATAATTTGATTATTTTATTTTTATTAAATTAGATATTTAATTTTAAATTTAAAAATTTTGAATTCTAAATAAATTGATTAATATCTTTAAAGATACGAGATATGTTAAAAGATTTAACTTGATTAGTTATATATATATATATATATTAAATATTTAAAAGATAAAGGCAATGAACATATATGAGATTGTATAGGATACAAAACAGGTGTTGTGCGTGGATAAAAAAAAAGAAACACATATCAGTGCAAGATAAGGAATTGACATGAGATGCAAATTTGGGTTGTGTACGTGAAAACAAACGACTTGCATATTTCATGTGTTGGTGTGTTTGAATAAAAGAGAGAAATATCAAGTATATGTTCATTCACTCGTAGTGCAAACAAAAAGAAGGAAAAAATATTGGTAATATTTTATATACTAGAATTGTTCTAGTTTTGTGAACATAGAAGAAAGAATTTTTTCAATTCTCACTACATCCTCCATTCAAGTTCTTGAGACCGTGACGCGCCCACACGCAGTTACCAGTCCTGAGAGATAGCGAGGAAAATCGAATGGTTTAGACAGGAACACATCATAAAGTGAAGGAACCTCCAAAACGTTGGTAAGATTGGTTCAGACATGAGCATATCGTAAAGTGAAGGAACCTCCAAACGTTGATAAGATTTTCTTCTTCTGATTATATTGATTACAATTTCCTGTGTATATATATTTTATGTATGAGTTCTAAAAATAATTATGATCCAAAGTTCACTGGTTTCAGATTATGATCTATATAAAAAAAATTTAAACCTTATTCCGCTGATAGTTACCGGTGAACGGAGTTCCAACAATAGGTACACTCTTCTTGTACTAAAGGATGGTTATAAACTTCCACAAAATGAGTAACAAAAAAAAAACTGCCTATTAAGCTTAATTGACATTTGAGCGTCACAACTGATCCTTGTTTAAACTCTAGGTTTTTTAATCAAAATATCTCTTTTATCATTTGACCAAAGATGTAGAACAAACAAATGTCCTTGAAGTGAGTTCACCGGTTTTATTAGTCTTACCGTATGACTCTCTTCTAATATTAAATCCCATTTTTCTACCATACGCGTTATAAAAGTCATACGCTATTTTTTCTGTATCAAACTCCATACCACATCTAGGATCTGATGTTGAATCAATTAAGCATCCTGAGTAATCGTGAATTGTAGCCATCAAAAATCACAAAAACAAAAGTTCTACGAAAGACTTGGATGCAGGTTTGAACTAATTGTTTACCTAGTATAATAAGAAACCAAAAATAAAGACTAAATATAATTGGGCAACAATAAAATTTATAATGAAGATAATCTTTTTAGCCTATGATTATTCATGTATCTCGTGGTAGTATTGTTCATTATTCTTAAATTGAACAGTAAAATAGCATAGCAAAACTGAGAAATTGAAGGAAAAAAGAAAACAAAGTGGCACACAGCAAGATAAAAGAGTCGAAGAAAAAAAGTTTAGCTAATAAAAAAATATAAAAACTAAAAATTAAAGTTGCACAGCAAGACAGAGGAGCACAACAAAATAAAGTTCAACTAATAAAAATATATAAAAATTTAAAATTAAAAAGGCACGTCAAAACAAAAACAAAGCAAAACAAACACATAACTAATGAAGTTATACCTGATGAGTCATAATACAAATGGGGTTCACTGCCTAAACCAAACGGGGTTATACCTAATGAGTCATATTACAATTCAAAGTTTATTGATTTCCTTAAAAAAAATCATCAAGTTTGAAACTTTTATAATAAAACAACAACACCAATAATGAGATAGAGTATGAGGCTCTCTTAGCAGGGATGAAGGTTGCTATCGAGCTTGGGGCCGATTACTTGTACATCAAAAGTGACTCGTTGCTCGTTGTTAACCAAGTTACATGGCTTTACCAAGCCAAGGGTGACAATATGGCAGCTTACCTAAAACTGGTCCAGCAACTCAGAGAAAGGTTCAAGATATTCAAGATTGAGCAGATACCTCGACAGCAAAATCATCAGACGGATGTCTTAGCAAAAATAGCAACAAATGGGAGCCAAGCCTTACCTAGGGGAGTGCCCCTTCAGGTGATCTCTCAATCAAGCATAACAGCGGGTAAGGAAATTTGCCCTGTTAAACGACTATCATGTTGAATGGACCCAATAGATGCTTGCCTATACGAAGGAAAGCTTCCTGAAGATCCCAATCAAGCTCAGAAAATCAAAAGGATCTCAGTCTAATATTGCCTGGTGGACGTAGTGGTGGCTTAACGGGTCGGCTCGGCATGTTGGCTTAACGGGTCGGGCCAGGCCCGGCCTGTTAGGAAGACAGATCGGGCCGGGCCGGCCTGTTTGACGAAAGGGTAGGCCTGGTATGCGCCCGCGGCCTGTTTCGAGGTGGGCCGGATCGGGCTCTAACGGCCTGTTACGAGCCGGCCCGTTAAAGGCCCGTTAAGGGTTTAACGGGCTTTAATTTTTTTTAAAATATATACATATATTAACGTTTTATTTATACAATATTATTTTTTATACATTGTAATAATTGTGTAATTATTAATGTAATATTTTTAATATGAAATACATTTTTCATTTCACACAACAGTTAATTAGTTTTCAATGAATAATATTTTTGTAATTTCTTATTAAATTTGTGGTGAAAAATATAAATTACAAATTATGATTGCCTCGTTAAAAACCTTACCAAGAAAAACCTAATGGGATAAAAACTTGGTAAGAGAAAAAGATTACAATCGAAAAAATAAATAAACGGTCAATAACGGCTTCTGAAAAATTACAAAAGTCACCCCTCAATTCAAAATTTAAAATTTAAAATTTAAAAAAAATTCAAATTTTTAAATCTGATGGGCCTGTTAAGGCCCATAAGGATTCTTTTTTCAAATTTTTGAAAAGTCCCCCGGCCTAACGGGCCGGGCCGGGCCAGCTGCTGGCCTCAAATCTTGGGCCCAGTCTGGCCCATCAGCTTAACGGGCTTGGACCTGGCCCGTTAAGCCGATGGGTCTGGCCAGCTCGGGCCCGCAACCTAACCGGGCTAGGCCGGACAGCCCGCCGGGGCCCGGCCCATTTTGCCACCTCTAGGTGGACGGGTACCTTTACAAGACGGGAAAATCCCTTCCTTTGCTTCGATGCCTACATCCTGATGATGCTAGTTGGGCTTTAAAAGATGTCCATTCTGGGGACTGCGGAAACCATGTTGGTGGAGAAGCTTTGGCTTACCAAGTGCTTCGCATGGGTAATACTGGCCAACAATTCAAAAGGACGTAAAAATGTTCGTCCGATCATGCGAGCCATGTCAGAGGACCTCGAACCTGAACCACCTTTTTCCTGAACGGTTGTCATCAATCAGTTTACCATACCCTTTCACCATTTTGGGGGTCAACTTGTTCGGTCCACTTCCAACCGCTCCTGGACAAGCTAAGCACGCTATAGTCGTTATCGACTATTTCACCAAGTGGGTTGAAGCGGGACCTCTTTCCAAGATTTTAGAGGAGAATACAACCAAGTTTATCAAAACCAATATAGTCTGCAAGTTCAGCACCCCTCTCATCATAATCACCGACCTGGGCAAACAGTTTGACAATGCCCGATTTAAAGACTACTGTGAAGGTTTGGGTGTTGATCTCCGGTTTGCGTCAATAGCCCATCCACAGACTAATGGTTTAGTTGAAGCCACCAACAAGACCATTAAGAAATTGCTGAAGAGGAAGATACAACAGAAAAAGGGAAGATTGGTTGAGGAGTTCCCCGAGGTTCTTTAGACATATCGAACCACGAAGATGACAGCAACCTGAGAAACACCCTACTCTCTGGCTTTCGGGGTCGAAGCAGTCTTTCCTATCGAGCATAAGCTGACCTCATTCAGGGTACAACACTTTTGAGTCAAAGAGCAACGAGGTCAAGCTCTGAGCTAGTCTAGACCTCCTAGAAGAGAAGCAAGATCGAGTAGCAAAGAAATTTTGAAACTTTTTTTTTCGAAACAATATATGCCTATAGATTCTAGAGCCACAACAAAACTAACACAAATCAATCGATTCACCATTAAAAACCAAGTGGGTTATTGCTAATGAATCAAATAACAACTCCAAATTCATCAATTTAACTCACAATAAATAAAAACCGAAGTAGAGAAGAACTAAAAATATGTACAAATATATACCAGTAAAGATGCAGAACTATGAGTTGCATAGGCAAACCAGAATGTTGTTGCTAAAGAAGAAGATGATGATGATGAAGGGAACGAGACGAAGACAGATTTCTAGCCATGGATGAAGAGCAGAGGAAGAAACGCAGAGTTAGGGGTTTTGAAAACAATATATTAAGCTTAGACATTGTCGTTTAAGTGAGTAAAAAGGGAAAAATAAATAAAGTAAATCAAGACCATTGAATTGAGTAAGTGCCACATGTCTCCGGATCAATAAAAGCTTAGGCAAAGCTTAGCTTAAGAGAGGATCCAAGTCCCCGATGCGTGGAAAAACTTTGACAAATGCATACACATTAGTCAAATTATGTAAATCTAATGATATACATTGACAAGTGCATACACTTGAGTCAAATTATGTAAATCTAATGACATACATTCAATGCACTGATGAAGTTATATCAGTGCACACTAACTTGATAAATATATATATATATTTTTTAATACAACAACTACCGGGACCTGGGCGAGATTAGACTCTATAAGTACGGTCCGAAATACTACTCTCATTATTGGAGAGATATTACATATGAACTACAACTCTCACAATCGGATAAAGAGTTACTCCCACTTTTAAAAGAAGGCTACTCACACTTTAGGATTTATGGCCAAAGGTGGGATAAATAAGCACGTTCAAAATACTACTTCTGTTATCAGAGAGATTGGACAAAAAGCTGCTCCCACTTTTAGAAGAGGGCACCTCACACTTTAGATTTTATGGCCAAATGTGGGATAAATATTTACAACTATCAAGATTTGAACTTTGGTGGTGGTACTTCCCTAAGACTCCAATCACCAAGGCAAGAGACCGTCGGTAAATAAAAGAAAATTAAATATACACAGAAGGATGGATGAGGACTCTTACCACTTAACCATACAGGCTCTTACCACTAAGCCGTATTTGGCTATGGTAAATAGTAGCGTAGAAGTGTTCGAAATTATTAAGTACACGTGCAACTCGTATATTTGTTAGCTCATATGTCCTAGATAGCGGAAAATTATTAAGTGCCGAATTAAAAAGTTACTATATTAATAACAATAAATAAAAAAATTAGATAGAATAAAAAATCAATAATGCTACACATCCCACCTAAAATCTTACATTTTTCATCCCAATACATGTGTCACTTGAAATATCAAATTGTGAGTTGATACATGTGGTAGATGAGATAAAGAATCATTAATGTGTATCCACTAATAATTTAACACCTCATATGCCACATGTGTTAGGATGCAAAATGTAGGATTTTAGGTGGAATGTTTAGTATTGTTCATAAAAAATTAATATGATAACAAACAGTTCAAATTTAAAATTGAAACAAATTTTATCTTCTTTTTTCAAATACATGATAGTAACAAAAATAACATTATTAACTTGAAATGAGAAATGCATTAGGTCGACCTGAAAATTTAATTAAGTCTATCATCATTCATCAACATTTACTTTTGAATATAATATGATTATTGGAACACAATGCAATGCCTTTCGGAATACTTGCATCCACTTAATTCCTTCGTACATAATCCAAAGGGAAATGTTACTCTTACCAATAAATTGTTCCAAAAATATGTTCAATCCAATGTGACAATCCAACTCATCTAATGAATTACTATGTTTTTATCTTATTATTTCTTTTATTGGACTATCATATTAAACTGTACATATTTTTGAGATAGTTTATTGGGAAGTGTAGTATTACCCTAATCGAAAATTCCAAACAAAACTCAGGATTGGTCTTATAACATTTAGTAATTTTCTTTCTATATTTTGAAATAATAATAAAAAAAAGAATCAATTTTATTCATCCAGATAACTTATGTTAATACTGTTCTATAAAACAGTAAAATGAAAGGAAACATTGCACAAACATTCCCGACATTAGTGGTAATTGCACTCATTTGGAACTTTTACTTAAAATTATAAACATCCCTACTGCCAGTTGACTTCCGTCAACTCTAATACTGACTATTTTTTAATACAACGTATGAAAAATACGACTATTTATTTTCTCTTATTTCTTGTTCTAAAATGTAACATTTCATTAGTTTATCATTTATTCTAAAATAATTCAATAAATAAAAAAAAAACAATGGTGACTCCTCTCTCTCTCTCTCAAATTGAGAACCGAAGATGACTGACAACCAATTTCACCTAGTCACCTAGATCTCATAACAACAAGAACTCTCATCTACTTCTTTCTTTACAATCATTGCTCAAGATTCAAAGGCCTGTACGATACTGCTTCTTCAACTCCCATAAGAGACGACTCAAAGAACATCAAAATGGGTCCCCATTTTTGCAAGGTCATTAGTTGAAGAAAACAAAGACATTTGGGTTTTGAAGAGCATCCAGAAATTGAAGAAAAGCACCCCTAAATCATATTCATACTAGTTTTATTTAAGAAAAAGAACCGTGTATGTTTTCTTTATCGTAATTAAGAAGCACCAAACGTCTTGAATTTATGCCAATGAATTTTGTGTTTGTCAAATCCTATTTTCTAAATACAAATCAAAATTCAATTTATAACTATTCATATTTCTTTTCTTTTTCTTTTTTGAAATACAATAACTATTCATCTTTCATTACACTGTGATAGTTACACATTGGTTCACAGCCTTGCACAGTAAAGTTATGGACTGTTAGAAGATCTTCATAGTTGCAGAGATCATTATGAGTGAGTTAGTTCACTCTAAAGTTACTAGAGACTAGATGAGCACAAAATGCATCTTCCTATTATTGTTCCATCTAACACTCGTCAACCTCTCACAAAAATTGCAAACCTGAGATTTTCCAAGTATTTCACCTCTTCATTTTCAGTCATTTTGACAAAGAAATGGATTCGAGAATAGCAAATTTCAGATACCATGATGTAGATGTATATATGACATATAAGAAGTCAACGGGGCATCATCTCGAAAATGACATCTTTTCGAGAATTCGTGGCACACTCAGAGGAATGCGCCTTGTAAGATAAATATTAATTCTGATCTATATCTGAAGATTTCAGATTTTACAAAAGGTCATGAGCTGTGGAGGAGTATTATCAAACTCTAACCATATCTAAGGGCCAGCTTGATTATAGGATGTACACCAACCCCTGTTTTCTACTACCCTATAAGCCATAAACGTTTCTTTCTTGTGTAAGCAAGCTTTTCCCCATTTATTTGCTATGGTTACTTCATTGACAATATCAGTCTCAACCTTAGCTTCTTCTGACCAGATAAATGATCAATTGCCTCCACTCGTCTATCCCCATATTGTTTATCAACTGTTTCAATTTGGAGCCATAAAAACAAAGAGGCACATCTAGACAAAGTTGAGATGTATCATCCAACATATTAGGCACAAAACTGACTTGTGAGGGATTGCTACATATAGCACTAGGGATCAGCTCCAACAAAATTGACTCAGAATAAGCTATAATCCCTGTATTGAAAGAGTTGACATCAGAAGCTCTAATAATCCAGTTAATATAAACCATCATCAATCCAGTTTAGGGAATACCATTTCAAGCAACAAGATCAAATTCGTCATATTCAGGTGGAACCACATCTAATCTCATCATACTTCTATACTGATCTGGAACAGGTGTACCAGAGTGCACACAAAGCTCCACAACTGCTGGGGCCTTGCCGTAATACCTCTTCAAGTTGTTATCCAAAGCAGGTCCATTCAGGTCTCGAACATGCCACACATAATTAGGACCAACAAGATCATCCATTGTTGCTTCCTGCCATGCATGCAAACCATTGCGAGACTGATGCTTCGAAGCCTTGCACATCCTGACCTTGTGTCCTTTGGGACCAACCTGGACCTCAGGGCAGTATCCACAGGTCCACACACTGTACTTCTCCATGATCTTCTTTGCTCCTGATATCATTTCAAACCATGAGTCCATTGCCCTAAGACTTAACTCCTCTAGGTTTTCCCCTTCTCCATTATTTGATTGATTCAGCTGATCAGTTTTTTTGCCGAAATCTGAGTTCTCCATTTCATCAATCTTAGCTCTTGAACTAAAATCTAATTGCTGACCTAGATTCTCAGAATTTAAACATATATCACTCTTCGTTTCATCATTTTCTATTACTGACTCGAAATCTACAATTCTTCCTTCAACAGAATATACAGGTTTGGTTCTTCTCTTTGTAGGCAATTTTTCAAGGTCTACACCAGCTTGTACACAGAGTTCAATAATGGCAGGAACTATTGGGACACTATGCCTTTCATCATGCACGACTCTTGGTTTTCCAACACGATCATGAAGATGGAAGCACTTAGGGAAGAAAACCACATCACTAACTTTTCCTTTTCTCCAAACATGTGTAGCACTTCGTAAACCACTTTTCGGACCAGTGCAGGTTCGAATTTCATGACCTACATGGCCAATGTGAACCTCAGAGCAGAACCTGTGAAGAAACAACTCCATTGAATTCAGCGATGAAGTAATGCCACTGATAAAACACTCCTAATACATATATCGTATAAAACAAATTATTGATTTGAAGCTATTTCCATAAGTTCATTGCATTTACTTTTAAGTGGTCCATCCAAAACTACCAAGCTTCTTCGAAATATCAAAGAGAAGAACTTTGTGCATTGTGTATTTGTGTCCACCACAAATATGAAGACCTCTAGTATCATCTTGTAATCCAGCTAAGTTTTCAGCAACTTTAATATCCTAATAAGTTGATCAACTATTAAAATTAAACCGCGATATTCAAAATGCAGAAATGAATTAGATAACACATATATGTGCAAACATTTCAGCCTAGAGATTTTCAAAAACTAATTTCTCCTAAACAGTTTCCAATTAGCATGATATTGCTCAACAAAGAAGAGTTCCGTCAAACGACGTCGAATGATTACCTACAGCGTTGGACGGGAATGACTGGAACGAGCTGCCACAAAGCAGAGAGGAGGGAGTGACGAGCACGGTAGACCTGGTGAGCCACGTGGACGAGTTCAGGTACCAATAAGCCGTTGTCAGGTGGAGTTTCAAGCAGCTTAACAGGCTCAGCTTTTCGCGATTCTCTCTCCTCTTTGGCTCTCCGTATCAAAACCTTCATCGGAGTCGGATACGGCTTTCTCTCCGACTTGTCCCTACGAGGTTTGGGTACGTCCGAGTAGAGAGGATCATCGCTGTCTGGTGTTAGGGTTTGATTATAAGTGGAGAACAACAGAGTTTGAGTGAATCGGAAGGCGAATTTGATTGACGGAGAGATTTGGGATACTATTCTTCTTTGCATTTCGTTTCCAACTCTCAATGCCCAAGAAGAGTTTTGAGTGACACTTTTAAGAAAAATCAAAACATCCGCACATGCTATCCGCTGGCCTGACATGATCAATGTTGCGGCTGACAATGGGTCGGGTTGGAAAAACCAAATCTAAACCCAAACCCAAAAAAGAAAATGTCATTCAAACCCATCCACGAACCTACGAAATATAGTGAGTTCAGGTATGGGTTTCACCCGTGGATTTTAGTAACATCCAGACATGTCCACGAACCCGCGACCGCAAACCCTTGAGGATTTGTTGTTCCAAAACGACTCACTCATATGTACGTAACTCGATTCGAGTCAAACCCAATTATCGACAATCATCCACGTTAGTTTTCTTTTTTCAGACTTCAAATAAAATGAAAAAAAATCAGAACAAATAAAGGCTTAAAAATATCTAAGAATAAGAATATATGAAGAAGAAGAAGTGTTTTAATTTTGAAGAAAAAAAAAAGTTACAAAGAAAATAAATAGAGAAGATGAGATTTAATTTGAAGAGAGAGTCTGGAGGTTGAAGATCAAGAAATGAAAATGAAGACTAAAGAAGAAGTAAAGATAAAAAAGAAAAGGGGTATTATCATTTTAATCATAAGTATTAGTGAAAGCTCACGTGTTTATTTTTTTACAACCCGTGGTCATTTACTTTTAAAAAATACATCAAATTAGTCTATTTGACCACAATTTTAACGGTCAAAGATTTCCAAATTAGATAAAATTATATTTTTACCCCTGATTATTTATTTTCTTTTAAAACATAAATTTTTAGTTTTTCTTATGAGAAAAAAGAAAAAAAAATTGTTAAAAAATAAAATATATCATAAAAAATTATAGAAAAATGAAAAAAAAATGATTTTTTCTTAAAAGAAAATGAAAAAAAAATTGATTTAATCTTCAATTTACATCCAAAGTTGGAAACCAAAAAAAAAAAAACCGTTCCTTGTTTAAATTTCCTTTTTTTCCAATTTCTTTTAAAATTCATCACTATTTCCTTTTCCTTTTCTTTTTTTACTATTTCCTTTTTCTTTTCTTTTTTACTATTTCCTTTTTCTTTTTTCTTTTTTTTTTACTATTTCCTTTTTTAATTAGAATTTTAATATTTAATTAAACGATTTAAAAAAAAAACTCATTCCTCTCCTCCACCACCACTACCATAGTACCATCATCATTGTTCACCAGATTTGTTTGAGTTATTGAACAAGTGAATTACAAGATTATTCAAAAATTACAGATCAACTCCATCAAAGATTCTGCACCTTGCAAGGGGATACCATCTCTACAACTCATCAACAATTGTTGAGACAATTATTTACTTTTCCCATCAACTCATCAACTCATCAACACGGTTGTCATCAACCATTGTTTACTTTTCCCATTTAGCCCCATCTAAACAAGCTTCTTTATCGGTATCTGCCACCCAAAAAAAAACCTCATCAAAATTCTAGAATCATCATCCAAATCAACTAAAATAAATCCAAATTTCAAATAAAATCCAAGGAAATAATAAATAAAAACCAATGTCCTCCATTTGATTTCGACAACCGGAGATAACATGAACAAGAAAGCAAATCTGAAAAACTAAAAAAAAATTGAACAAATCTGAAAAAGAATAAAAATAGCAGATTTGGAAAAAAAAATTGAAAACTAAAAATTGTTAAGAGAGTGTTTTAAGCAAATAAATTCAACAATAGTCATCAACACCAAACAAAAACCCAAACATAGAATACATCATCATCAATATCAAACCCAAACCTAGAACACAATCATCAACAACCCAAACTCGCCAAATCCCACCACCATCTATCTTAATCACCAAACACTAGCTTCATATCCAACCACCCCAAACCAAAATCCATATTCGAAATTAAAGCTTTAAAATCTATCAAACACAAACTAAATTCGAAGCTTTAAAACCCAAACCCATACTCAATCTCACAGGAAATCATCATCACTAGTATGATTCCATTTCATAGATGAGATTGGTGCTCGATCACGCCGGTGAATGGGAGAGAGAAGAGGGAACATGAGAAAAGGTAAAAAAGAGATGACGAGATGGAAAGAAAGAGAGAGAAGATACAGCGGCCGGGATCTCCTCGGTGGCAGTGGCTAGGGTTTTGGTTTGAAGAAAATGATGATGGGGTTAATTTTTGAAGAAGAAGATGTTTAGGATTATGGATTGAGAGAAAATAAAAAATAACCACAACTATTATGAAAATTTTGTTTTTAACCACAAACGAAATTTATTTGTTAATAGCCACTTTTTTAAAAAAAAATCAGTGTATGTCCGTAAATTATAAAAATACCCCTGGATTTGATTTTTTCTTTAAAACTGAAAGAAAACTTGAAATCATGACTAAAATCTGGAACCAAACTTGAAATCACGGCTAGGAACTTGAAACTTGAAATCTTGTTTGAAAAAAATAAAATTTTGAAACTTGAAATCTTGCTTAAATTGAAATGTTGAAACTTGAAATCTTAACTAAATTGAAAGTTGAAACCTGAAATGTTCTAGGTTTTTAAGTTCTTCGTTTTCAATTTTTTAAACTTGAAATGTTGAAACTTGAAATTTTGAGTAAATTGAAATGTTGAGTAAATTGAAATGTTCAAACTTGAAATGTTCTGGGTTTCTAATATTTCGTTTTTTTTTTCAGCAGATCTAATCACCGGCGGAGGGGGAGCTCGACGGTGTTGCTGGACGGTCGTGAAGGCCAGGCGACGGCACTCCGGCAAGCCATCGATGACATGTGAGAGAGAAAGGAAAGGAGAGAGAAAGAGATGTGAGTGAAAGAGAGAGAGAAAGAAGAGAGAGAAAGCTACGGGGAGAGAGAAGAGAGGTTGGGTGAGAGAGAGAGGAGGCCGGCAACGGTTCGCCGGCCTTCGCAAGGATGCTGGCGACGGTTCACCGGCGAGAGAGAGAGATAGGGGAGAGAGAGAGAGAAATCGGGGAGAGAGAGGAAAGGAGAGAGAAAAAAAAAAGAGAAAAAATGGTTGGGGATGGTTTTTATATGGGGGCATTCAAGTAATTTCTCAATAAAATGGCTATTAACAAATAAATTTTCGTATGTGGTTAAAAACAAAATTTTCATAATAATTATGGTTATTTTTAGCAATTTTCACTTATGGATTTTAGTATTTTACGATGATGATGATGTTGGGTTCTGTTAAATTAAGTTAAATTAAGTTAAATTAATTTATTCTTTTATTCTTTTATAAAACTATATTTTAAATTTTAATAATACTTAAAAAAAATTATTTGTTTTTGGAAAATAAATATACTTATTTATTCTTTAATTCTTTGTTAATATATGTTTTTCGGACACGTGGCTATTTCATAGTTTAAAGACTAAAATACCTCTGGAACCGTTAAATTCGACTAACGGTAGACTAATTGAGGGACCTATTTGATGCATTTTTGAAAAGTAAGAGACTACGGATTGTAAAAAAACAAACACATTTAAAATGTTGAGGTTTCATCCATACTTAGTGACTGAAATGATAATACCCCAAAAGAAAAAGAAAAAGAAAAAGAAAAAGAAAAGGAAAAATGGAAGATATTTTAAAATCTGAAAAAACAAATATTATGGTCCAACTTTATGTGACGTGAGACAAAAACGAAATTTAAAAGTAATTATTATAATATTATTGGTTAAATAATGATTAGGGATGACAAAATTATCCGTGGAGACCCGTACTTTTGGGGTGGGTATGGGTTTTAATTTGATAGGGATGAGACGGGGATGGGGATAGATAATCTAACCCGCAATTGGTATGGGGTGGAGATGGGTTTTATACTCCCCGCCCCACCCCGTTTAAAATAATTTTTAATTTAGTTTCAAAGAAAATAAATATGTCTAAAAAAAGAAATATATATAAATATATTAACCCTAACTTTAGATGATCGCATAAAGAGAGAACAAGAGAAATAAATGCAACTATTAGAATATTAGTGTTACGAATTTCGAACATTTTAACTTCATACTTTATGTTTATGTTTAAAAATGATTGAATTTACTTATGAGATTTATGTTTACGAGATGTTTTTTAATAGTTTCATCGAATTGTTTACTACTTTATATATTATATTATATTCAATGGTTATATATTTGTTATTTTAATAATAATAACAAATATAAATTGGGTAAATGGGTAAGGATGGGGAAAGCACTCCTCGTTGTACCCCGCCCTGCCCCGCTCCATCTATGGTGGGGCTTTATGAGGGGATGGGTTTTCAAAAAATAAATCGGGTGGGGTGCAGGAAACGTCACCCCATCCCGAACTCATCCCATTGTCATCCCTAATAATTATAAAATCAAAAGGGTTCGGGGCTTCGAGATTGGTTTTTTTCCACCCTCGAACCCGAATCCATGACCGGTTGAAATTTCAAATCCAAATCCGTCCACGAGTTCTACTTTCACATACCAAACTCTCTCCCAACGGATTGGGTTCAGACAGATCTCATGGGTTCAGGTTTAATTGTCATCCCTAGTTACAACTAACAATCCATTAGATACATACTCCCTAGATAGGTATCTCCAACCATGTTTTCTAAAGCTAGTTATTAGTTATTAGTTATTACTATTTTGATATTTTTAAAATTTAAAATATAAATAAATTTATTTTATTTCAAATTGACATCATTTTTCAATAATAAAAAATTAGTTTAAAAATAACGAAATAATAGGAAAGAGTAAATAGCTAGCAAGAAATCGTTTCCTACATTCGGAGAGTGCCTTGAAAGTTATCTAAAATAGAAAACCATAATAGATAATGGTTGAAGTAAAAATAACATCTCAACTAGCTATTTTGGCTAAGAGTGGCTTTAAACCATCTCTGGTCTCCAGTTTGTCAAAATGGAGATCCATTTCACTTTAATAGGTTCTCTAAAATGAAGTTTCCATTTTGAAGATCTGATTTGGATTTCTAAATTTAAAAACTCAAATCTCGATCTCTATTTCACTATTTGTATTAAAAATATAATTTTACATGTCCTATCTACTTTTTATATTTTTAACTAAATTCAATTAATTTAATATAATTTTTTATTCATAAATATAATCACTATAAAATTTATACCATTATAAATATTTTATTGAGATCTTTCAACCGAGTATAATATGACTATATTTTAATTATTTTTTATTTTTTACTAATAAATTAATAAGTATTTTAATTCAAAATAAATGTTTTATAATCATCAATTTTTATATGTAACTAATATATATCATAATAATTAACTCTAAATAATTCATTAAAACAAAATATTAACATTAACATCTCCAATGGTGCAAATCTTTCTCCATAATTCTAGTTTCTTTGTGTTCTTTGTAGATAATAATAGGTGTAAAAAAATATAAATGTTAAAAAATTATTTCATGTAAAAACAGTTAGATGTGGATAATTATAAAAATATATAAAAAAAATTGGTGTAATAAAAGAGTAAATTATTATCTAAAATAATAAAGAGAAAACTAAGCTTGGAAATATTAATATTTTAATATTTAAAGATGTAAAATAGGGAATTATTATAGTAGTAAATTTATGGTCCATTTTCGGTCTTCAAAATGGAGAAATTTTTAGAGAAAAATAGGGAATGATTCTACCCGATGGTTTTGGTATCAAGACTGCTATAGTACCGTTTAAACCGCTGATCCGCCATATTTAACCACGGTATATAATTACAATTCGGAATGAAATTCCCGTTAAAATAAAAAACGATCGGCAAATCACATATATAACTATCAAATCTTGGTGATAAAAATCGTTAATTTAGTTTGACCATGTCTCATTTTGTCAGTAGAATCATTTAAAATTATCTTGGATCCAAGTATCTCTTAAAAACCTTTAATAAGACAATAATTCTAGGTCTCGAATCTCGATCTAGCCACTGAAATTCTGTCTAGCCATAAAGCCAAATGTGGGTTACAATCAGATATCTTTCTCTTTCCAAAAATTTCAAAATGCTTATTATTTTCTTCTACCATTCATGGTTTAGATTTTGCTGCATAATAGACTAGGAAAACAGATATATAAAATCAATCGGTAGAATCTATTATTAAGCATTCATAAGATCACGATGAGAGAAAATAACAATGATTTAAACGAAGAAAGAAATTAATTCAATAGTAAACTTGAACACTTCAAAAATTTCTACGAACCCTCCTTGAGCAAATTACACCCGCCCATTGGCGGAATCCACAAGACAACAAAATCTCATGGGTAAAAAAAATTGAAATTCCAGAGGTATAGGGATACAAAATTTAAGAAAACAGAGAAGAACCAGCGTCCACCAAAAAGCCCAGGAACTTCTGTACATCATAATTTCCTTAGTCGCAATTAATCCAAAAGTTTAAGCTCTGTTAAACCATGCTCTATACTCACAGTGGGCAATTATACAAAACCTGTCATAGAAACAGCAAAAATTGGAAGTAGCCCACTTGATTTTTTGTTCCCAAAACTTTGTGAAATAGCTCCCTCTATAGCCGTAAAATGTCATCAGTCCATCCCTGATATACAGGATAGGGATGGATATAGCTTTTGTACTCTGATACAGGGTTTTACAGTTAGTGCCTTGGTTAAACCATGCTACTCAATCAGAGTCCTTCAAAGAACCTGAAGAGTCTGATCCGTTGGAAGATTCCTCCCCATTTGCAGAAGCCGATGGGATACCTTGTCGGTGGTTCTCCTCATTCCCACCAGGTCGATGTTTGCCCAATCTTGATCGAACATTTGTACCCATGGGAAAGGGCTCCTACACAGACAGAAAACTAAGTTAGTTTTGGTCCTGTGTGATGATCAGAAGTGCCTGATGTTGGAAAAAGATATGCTCTACAATTTACAACTTCACAATGGAACCTTTTTCACAATCTTATACCCAGTACATACTATATCTAAAGACTATAAACACTAGATTCAAACTACAGTAAAGTGGACGATGATAGCTTCAGAAAATTCCAACCACCACACAAGCCAGAGTTTGAAATAATTTCCAAGATGCTGACAATTTGAACTATTACTCGATGTTCCTTTTCACCGAATGAAAACCAGGTTTAGTCATGAAAAAGATGCTTCCAGTAAAGATTTGAATCTAGCAAACATGAATTTTGCAGATATGCAAGTATTTTGATTTGAACCCACATACAAATAAACGATATGTAAAGTTTAAAGGTGAAGCTGGCAATGGCTCAGAGAAAGGATTAATTTCAAACCTTTATACTTGAATTTACTAGCAGAGTTGCCAGCATCTTCAACTAAGAAATCACCAAAACAAGTTTGGGTCCATAGAGTTTCCTTTCATAATAGCAACATGATTGGAAAACTATGCAAGTAGAAAGTAAACTACAAACTAATTACTAATTAAAAGGGCATAAAAACTTGCTTTTCCACATAAATTTAAACTACATAATTATCAGTTACGTGGGGGGAAAGATCAATTTAAAGTGTTGACTGTATGTCCAGATATCATACCGGATCACCAGCATTGGGGCCATCAGTATGGAAGAGAATAGGACGGCAACGCTTATCCTCATTCATCAAACTTGAATTCTGGAAATGGACAATAAGAGCTGATTTTCCCTGAATCCGAGCATATGCAAGAGATGCCACCTTCTCACTATTGAACTTCTCCCATTTTTTGCCATTGAATGCCTGCAAAAATGGGTATTATTTTCTTATCCCATTAGCTTTAGTATTCTATGTTGGAAACATCTCTTTAACCGAACATAATTACAAAAAAAAATCATGGCAAATTCCTATGTAGTAGATGGTGCCCTTCATGTATCAAACCTGATGAAAAGGAATAATCTGGCGAGGATCAATCATGTTGATAAATGCGTAACCCACATTACATTTGTTCTGTTAATAACAGAAAATTAATAAGCATTTGATATGTATATCATGATGAAATTCTCTTCCTCCCATAAAAAAAAAGGGGAAAAAAAAGTTTATCCACTCAGATAAGTTAACTTGCCTTGAAATCAATGGGCAAGTAAACAAAATCGTATGTTCCTCGGCAATGCTCATCAATTGCAGCCAGAAGCATCTTTGAAGTATACCTATTAAAATCGCCATATCAAAACGAAACATATAATGGGAAAAAGAACATGGAAGACAGGGAACCATGGGAAAGACACCAAAGCAATCAAGACAGACAAGGCTTCATTGATTACCATGTGCAACCTAAAATAAGAAATAATCAAAATACTAGCATTGAAAGACATGCCATAAGTATTTACCGCCACAAATTTCACATTGATTTTGCAACTAAACATGTTTACACTGGACACCCATTATAAAAAATATCACCGCCTAATCTAAAATATAGATGATTCAAAACATGCTGTATATCAGACATGAGGTTTGCAAGTAGACAATCGGGGAGGTGACCCACAAAAGAATACTAGCCGATCTGGGATGGAACTATCAAATAGCAAAGGAAAGGGCAACTAATGCATCATTACAATGTCTATGGGTTGCCTGGTCACAGTAAATACACCAAAACAAAATTCATGAGAAATTTTCACTGACAAAGTAATGCTACAAATTGAAATCTTTCTGATAGATGAATTGGACGATAGAACAAAGAAAGAAAATTATGTAAACAGCTTGAAAGATAGTTCACATACTTATTGGGAATATTCTTTATCATCAGTGTAGTTCGACTGTCTTCACCATTGAATATGCGGTCAACATCAAGTTCATACTGTTTCTTATCAGCATGATTAGAATTCGATTCATTTCTACGGTACGAAAAGTTTCTCACACGTTCATTAGAAGAATCAAAAGAGGATGGCATTGAAACCATTGGATTCCTTCCAGGGAAAAGGTGGCCCATCTGCTGAGGAGATCGCATTCCACCATTTTTAGTCATGTCCATGCAATTTCCACCAACATGAGAAAAGATGTGAGAAGCAATTTCCATAGGATGTGATGGGGAACGACCAGGAAATCCCACGCTTCCAAGAGACCCCAACTTGAAATTAGAAGTTTCAGGAGACTCCGCTGCAAAGGAATGTTGCCTGTCCCAGAGGGAGTGATTAACTGCTGGTGCTGATCCAACATGATGGTGCACAGGTGATCCTGGGTTTAGCATAAGAGGAGGCACTCTAGGAAATCCAGGCATAGGTGAAACACGATTAGCATGAAGACCATTGAGAAATGATGGTGAACCTGACCAAACCATGGGACGCGAAGGATGTTGCTGATGTGAATTGGTGTTGTTCCAAACATAATGATTTCCATGAAGGGAGTAACTTCCATTTCCAGAAGATCCAAGAACTAAATAAAAAAGATTATATCAATCACAAAGTCACTGAAGTAATACCTTCAATTCTTCAAGTTCAAAGAGGGAATTAACTATATCCAGTGATTAAAGTCATAAGTGTGCAATTGTCTAAAGTTAGAAGCTGTGAACACATTAAGTATGTAAATCAAAAATAACTGATTATGAAATCTTCAAAATCCCTCTAACTTGTATGACAGGAAAGGCATGATGTGAGTTAAAGAATCATAATTGCGTAAAGTCATGGATCCATCTATTTTCCATTTTAAACTTGTTGAGTTTTCCATTTTACATAAGAATGAGTAAAGATTAATCAGTATATTCTACACCACAACAGTGATAACTATAATAGGAAGAAAATGTGGTTAATGACTTACAACAAGCAAACAAGGTCTCGTTTAAGAGGACAAACAAGAACAAGATTATCTTAAGGTCTTGGTAACATAAAAAAAAATCTGCCAAATGCAAAACCTAAACTGCTCTAGTGGGTTCTAATCTCAATTGATGTGAACCGTGCTAACACTTCTAACGCATGTGCACCAACTTCCATGTATTATTTCATTACTGGATTTTGGTAGCTGCTCTATCAAAACTCCCAAAATCCAAAAAATAGATGAAAAGTGTGACCCAATTTTTAATGAAAAAACCAAAGTTTAATTTGCAGACAAGGATAAAAGAGACATTATGTCCTAACAAGCAACAAATAAGAGATTTAAATTTTACAAAGTTATCTATTTACTCTCGGTTACCTATTTGAGAGGATCATATTCAGTCAGTAGAAGAGAACTTTAATTTTTTCTTTTATATTTAAATTAGGCATATCATGTGTTGATAAAGTCAATTACCTAAGCTTGTCTATTAAGTTTTCATTTAAAGCCTAACTTACAAGGGTGGGAAAAATCGTTTGAAGCCAAAAAATTCAGTAAAAATAAAAAATAGAGGTGCTATACATTCATAGTCAAAAAGTCCGAATTGCCAGATTCAGCTACCAGCATTTTGAGATTACCTCCAATCCATATCCATAATGACAAATTGAAAGTCCGTATATTAATCAGGTAAAGATGTTGCATGACAGTCATCCTAAATTCAATGAGGATGTTGAGCAGTTTTTACAAAACCCATAAGTGGAATGAGAAGAAATAAAGGCAGGGAATGCCTCTAAACCAATTAATTGTGGTCCCTAGAGTAACTGCAGTCAAAATGAAACAAGCTTTAACCACTCAACGGCGAAATAACATACAAGTGACAGCTAGACAAAAAGCTTAAACTTGCAAGTTGCAAGTAAGGGACCAAACGACAGTATCAAGTTTAAATGCACCAATTCAAGTGCAAGACCAAAGGGCTTGTTACTTGGACCTAGCTCAAACATCACAGACAACAATTACAAATCCAATCACAAGGGAAAACTCAAACCCAGGCACTCCTAGTTAACTGACTTTGATACCATTGTAAGTAACCACCGGAACCAAAAGCCTAAACTTACAAGAATGAGCCTAAATAATAGTATTAAGCGCTAAGATTAGGGAAGAGACCGATTTAGAGAATCATTCCAATACATCTAGGTTAAACTGAGTGGCTTACCAAGCAATTTTAAACTGAAATTGATAATTTACACAGAGATACAAAAAAAAAAAAAAAAAAAATTGAAACCACCAATGACATCAACATCAATAGAACTTACCACCTCCATTAGGTTCAATCAGGTGTCCATTTGAACTAAATCCACGAATGTGCCTACTGTCAAGTCCTTCAGTAATTTGGGGACCAACATGGGTAGCCATATCTATGATAGTGCTTGGAGACTTGTATGGACTACCATGGCTTAAACTATCATGATACTCAGGGAAAGAATGAGGATGGAAACTCGGATGTTGATTACCAATCTTCATTTCATCCAAAGAGTGGTTGGGCTCATGAAGCCCAAATTGTGTGCCAATAGATGCCACTCTTGCTGGAGAGGGCAAGTTGCTCGGCACACTAGAAGTCTGATGAGGTTCGCTAAACACACTAGCAGTTGACCGGACAGCAGAATGTAAAACCTGAATTGATCCATTATCCATGCAGCTAGAAGTGATTACTCCAGGAGAAACTGCAGCAGTCAAAAGTATTGTATGATGATACGAAGGAAAAAAAACACATAGGACCAACAACACAACAATGAACGGCCATAATCATACCCATGTGTCCTGAAGACAAGTCGTCAAAAGGGCTTCGGCAAAGATTTAACTCATCTTGCTCATGCTCTGGCTGCTGCATGGAACTGCAACAGGAATGTTCATACAATCAATCAGATAACAGAGGTCAAAAGAAAGAAAAAGAAAATAGCTCAAACTCCCTATAGCATTCCAGGTATCCAAGAAAAAAAAAACACCATGTATTAATCAATAAAAGTAAAAAAAAAATAAAGGTAAGAGTGTAAAAGCTACAGATTCATTAAATAACTTGGTGTTAAGCCTTCCTCATTATGGAATCAGGGCCCGCAAATAGGGAAACATACAAATGTTCCCACTACAAACTTTTATCTGACAGATGGAAATAAGAAATAGAATAAATGAAGTAAACAATCGCCATACCGTCGGGCACCCCCTGGACGGCTTGGTTCAAGCTTGATCTGCTTCCCAGCAATATCACTTCGATGTAATGCACGAAGTGCAGCTTCGGCAGCTCTAACATCAAAAAACTCAATGAATTTGTGATTACGCTTGTTTGGAGTCTCACGAATCTGTGGACAAAAATTAATGTCTATAAATTTGATTATGATGTCCATAACATAAGCAAGTGGAAATAATTAAATGAACCCATTACTTCTCTAATTTCTCCATAAACACCAAAAATTTCTCGAAGCTCGTCACTTGAGACAAAAGAATCAAGGTTGAAAACCACCAAAGTGCCCTGGTTAGTATCTTTTTCTGATGGATTATCCTGACATCAGGAAGGTAACACAAGCACGCAAGAACCAATTAGATACACACAAAGGTATCAACAGCAATAATGATGACAAGTTGACAACTATATATTTAGAAGTTTTAGTAAACACCAACTACAACGAACATCAAGACTGGAAAAACACCGCCACACCTTTGGAATTGAATAGTGTATGTCAAGTTTCCTACGCCTCAATGGCTTATTTTGAAGTGCTCTCATTGCATTACGGGCTGCCCTTATATCATAATAAGAAACCATAACAAACCCACGATGCTTGCAGGCAGTATAGATAGTTCTGATTTCACCGTATTGCTGATAGAGGAAAACACAAATACAAAGTTAACTTGCAAAATAAAAAGCAGTAAACCACGTCGTCAGAATAAACCACAATAAAACATGTGGTTCTACAAACCTCAAAAAGAGCCTTCAACTCAACATCTTCAACATTGCTATTGATGTTTCTGACAAAAAGAGTTCTAGAAGGGTGTTCACCATAAGGATGTTCACCAACCACCATACCATTAGAAACCCCTTGACCATTTGTGACTACCCCTTCTAATTCCATACCTCCACCACTACTGAAAAGGTCAAAATCTTCCAATTCATCTCCAGTATAGGCATAAACACTATGTCCCGGATCATCAACCACTCCAGAAAACAGATCATCTTCATCAGGAAGCAGATTCCCTATAGTCTGCGCCTCAATCTCTTTCAAAGATTCAAATGGTTCTTCTTCTCCATGGTGGGAACCAACGGTATCAAAAGGCTGATGGAATAGTACATCACTCCCTGACATTTTCACTGCACATTAATGGAGAAGCACACAGGAATTTTATCAGTTTCAGTAATACAACCATCACCAAATAATTTAGGACCCATTCATTTGGATGGCTGTATTTCCTACTTTTGAGAACTATCTGGATGAAACACCATGTGAATTGTGGAAACCAAAGAAAAAAAATATAGAAAAAGTAGCTAAGTCTTTTAGAATGATATTCAGAATGACCCAACCAGTAAAATAATGCAGCCATCAATGTAAACACAGTGTTAGTCCATTGAAGTATCAAATTCTAGTCATTTGTGTACACATGGAATATTATGATGAGCATAATTATAAACATGTATATAGGAGAGACAAGAAAAGAATCTAGGGTAAGAAAAAAAGCTGTCTTTTACAAAGATATTTAGAATGATCCAACAGAAAAATTAATAAAGCCATCTTAGTAACCATGAAGTATTAAGTCAACTTGAGTATCAATTTTAGCTATCATTGAACACAAGAAATGTAAAGATGAGCATATTTAAGACATGCATAAAAGAGCTTACACTTTCGGCTAAATATATCAGACAATGAGCTGGAGAACAGGCTGCTTTCAGACTGGATTCCATTAATACCGATCCTGTTTCCACTAAATGTATAAGATTGAGGTTGCACGCACAAATTTGACCATGATTTTGGGAGGTGATTCAAAGAATTCCATGATGTCTCAGACAAATTTGCAATTCTCCCCTCTCCACCAATGCCTAACTTTTTTGCTTGGTCTCTGGCTAAAGTTGAACGCCGCAGTTCTAACCAATCCACGGACGGAACCCCAATTGGTGAAAACTTTTCCTGTGGAGATGAAGCAACGAACTTGCTTCCAGATATTGGCACCATTCCTTCTGTACCTACCGAAGAACAACATTTACATATCAATTAGTCGGTAAAAGCGCTCTAATCACATATTGTTTTCAATTATAAATTATCTGTTACTACAAATAAGTTCAAATCACAGGGGAACATCATTACACTCAAGTTTTTCAGAAAAAAAAAATCAGAAGAAAATAAAAACAAATAACAAGATACAATATATTAACTTAAATGGCAACAATATGTAAATTGAGACCCATATTGAAGACGCATCCAAAATGAATATTAGTCAACCAAAGTCATGGAATACAAAGCAAAGTCTCATAACTACCATTCTACAACAAAAAAATTGTGCAAAAAGCTTTATAGAAATATTGGTTTCTAACGCATCAAAAATATCCAAATAACATATCTCCATAAACTGAGACAGCCAGAAAAGAAAACTAATTGGGCCAATCTTTGACACTGAGATCCTTAGCTCTATCATCTTCAACACTATTAATTTGTGCACATCTTTGTGTTTAGGTGTATGTATGACATGGGGAGAAACGGCTCCTTGAGGCACAGGGGCGGAAGGTAGAAAAGAAAAAAAAAAAAATCAGTATGTCAACATTCCTTACAATCACTTTCATACAAGTAAACTATCTCATAAGTTGACCACCAAACTACTTCCGATGATAATTAAACTTCAGTCAAGGTCAACCAGATTAGAAGCGTGTTTCAGAGAATATGTCAAACAACCATACCATAAAATAATTTAACAGAGTTACTTAGACGAGACCTTCCTTCTATTACTCCCTTTACTCCAAAACTTATGGAACAAGATTCAGTAAAATCACACCCAGCAATGGCATTCACAAAATTCAGAACTCGAAGAAGGTTGGAAGCATTTCACTCTATATAGTAAGTAACACAAAGTGATGCAAACATTATAAATATACTCACAAACGGCAAAGTCAGATATCTGTCAAGAAAACTCTTGCAAAGATGAGCCTAATATATTATATAGTGTCCTATTTACCTAGAATGACTCCAGTTATGAGTTATGACATTGAAATAATTGAGGAATTCATGGAATTATGAAAACATCACTCTATTCACCTAATCCACTAGGGGTGGGCAAAAATCCATTAAACCAAACCGAACCGAACCGAACCGGTGAACCGAACCGATCCAATCGGTTTTTTTCCGGTTTTTATGTAAAATCCGGTTCAGTTCGGTTTTAATTGGAGAAAACCGGATTTTCCGGTTCGGTGTCTTAAACCGAAAACCGAACCGAAAACCGGGATATATAAAGAAAAATCAATTTTTTTTCCACGCCTCCTCTCTCTCGCTGCCTCTCAACCCTAAATCCCTAAGTCTCTGATCTCTCAACCTCTGAACCTCGTCTCACTCACTCACTCACGTTGGCCGTCTCGCTCGTCCACCGTTCACCGTCTCTTTCTTCCGACGTTCTGGTGACGACGACGTTCTAGCGACAACTACATTCGACTATGTTCGAGCGACGACAACGTTCGACCACGTTCGAGCGACGACGACGTTCGACCACGTTCGAGCGACGACGACGACGTTCAGCTTGTGAGCGGTGAGTATGATTTTCTTCTCCGTCTTTCTTATCAACATTCTTTATTTTTGGTTTTCCATTTCGATCAGTTTTGCATATTACAATACATAAAACTGAGCAGTTTTGTATACAATTTTCAAATATGAAAACAAACTTCCTATTTGTGAGTGTTGTGTGTTGATTGTTAACTGGGGTTCTGCTTCAATTCAGTTCTGGTTGCAAGAATTGCATCGGCTGGTTTCAGCTCGTTGGATTTGCGTTTCTTCAACTCGTCTAATTTGCTCTTCTTCAGGCTTCAGGTAATTGCTCTTCAACTCGAATCTGTTATTACATCATTTGTTTGTGTCGAATTTGTGATTTCCTCATTTGTTTGTGTCGAATTTGGTTGATTGATTGTGTGTCAAATCTTGGACATTAAAGAGGATCTAGATAGATACTGTATCTTTCTTCTTTGCAATCCAATTAAGTAAATTAAATTCAGTCAAAGGAATCAGAAAAACTAGTCAAGTCTAGGCAGCTAGCTGAGCTTTTTGATCTTGTAAGATGCAAACCAATTGTTGTTGTCCCTTTTAGATATCTCAATTATATGAACTTCAATTCCCAGAATATATTGTACAATTGTCTTTAGATCTTTAAAGGTTGTGATGCAATTGACAAACAAGCTGATTAAATTACTTCTTTATTGTCGCTTGTAAGCTGTAACTATAATATCATCCAGAGAGAATAGGATGGATACTTTGCTGTCATTTGTGTGAACCTGTTAAAAATTTGATTCAAAAATTGTGCAGTCTTGGACATTTTAAAGAAACTGTAATGTTTGGGTGAGAATTTCGTGTTGATTCTTTTTTTATTGTAATCTAAAGACATGAAGCTTTCATTCATGACTAGTTTCACCTAAATTGGTTATATATTCTATTTTTGGTAAATTTTTGAACTTGAACAAAAATTGCTGGAATTTTTTTCGCAATAATGCAGTATTGGACATTTTCAAGAAATTGTATTGTTTGGGTGAGAATTTCGGGTTGAATCTTTTTGCATTGTAATCTAAAGACACTAAGCTATCATTCATGACTAGTTTCACCTAAGTTGTTTATATTCTAATTTTAGTAATTTTTTAAAGTTTTTGGTAATGTTATCGTGACAGTGCAGTCTTAGACGTTTTCGATTAACTGTATTGTTTGCGTGAGAACTTTAACTGATTGTTTATTTCCATTATGTTTTTAAGTATGTGTTGAAATCTGAATTTCAATTGATTGTAGTTTTTATGTTTATCTACGAAAATAATTAATGTTGTTACTTTTATGTCTTCCTTTACTAGATTATATTAGATTAAACATTGTTTGATTGATCTTTGACTCGCTAGTTGGATCTTGTGATCTATATATCAACATATTTGGGTCAGAGTTAGGTTCTGAGGATGTATGTATTTCTTAAATTGATATGTATATGGGTTATTTCTAGTTGTGGCAGCCAACGGATTAAGCTTGTGAGATTCTACTGTGTAGCTGGCCAGCTGCTGTCTACTGCTAGGAGGTAATTCACTCTCTAGAAATTACTTGTTAATTTGCTACTGTTCTGTGTTTATTGTTACAAAGTGTAGAATTTTAATTATGTTAAAATATGCTCTAATTATTTGTTATTTTTTATGTTTTGACAGAAAATGAATGATGATATTGATAATGTTGTAGCAGTTAACAGCGAGTCAATAGAAAAACCCCCTATACAAGAGAAACTTAAAACTGTGGGTGGAAAGGGTAGATCTAGATCTGATGTTTGGAATCATTTTACACGATACCTAGATGGTGGGAGAATGAGAGCACAATGCAACTACTGTCCAGCAAACTATGCTTGTGACTCAAATACCAATGGGACAACCAATATGAATAAGCACATAGATTATCAGTGCAAAAATTATCATGCTAAATTAGCAGCAGCTGACCCAAAACAAAAATGTTTAGTAAAACAAGCCTCTATCACTTCATTTACAACATCATCAACGGAGGGTTATGGTAGTAGTTTAGGTTTGGGTATTTTTAATAAGGAGGATACTAGGAATGCATTAGCAGAGATGTTGATTGTTGACGAATTACCATTTAGATTTGTAGAGAAACGGGGTTTTCGTAAATTTTGTCGTGTGGGTATGCCTAGGTTTGATGTCCCATCTAAAAGAACAATAGTTAGGGATATTTTGCAAATGTATGTTGATATGAAGACGTCTTTGATGAAACAATTTAAAGAGAGAAAGGTAAGGGTTTGTCTTACCACTGATACTTGGACATCAATCCAAAATATCAATTATATGGTTGTGACGGCCCATTTTGTTGATGAAAATTGGCAATTGCAAAAGAGGATTTTGAGTTTTACTCAAATTTCCGATCATAGAGGGGAGACCATTGGGAAGTGTATTGAGAAAGTGTTAATCGATTGGGGTATTGATAGGGTTTTCACAATCACTGTAGATAATGCAAGTTCTAACAATACAGCCATTCTTTATGTGATTCGAAAGTTGAATAGTTGGCATGCAGATGGTGCGATTTTGGGTGGCAAGTATTTGCATTTACGGTGTTGTACACATATTGTGAATCTAATAGTAAACGATGGGTTAAAAGAGATGCATGAGTCGGTGTGTGCCATACGCAATGCCGTGAAATTTGTAAAATTGTCTCCTAGTAGATTCGAGAAGTTCAAAAAAAGTGTTGAGAGTGAAAAAATCCAAAACAAGGGCCTTGTAATGTTGGATGTGCCTACTAGGTGGAATTCAACCTATCTAATGTTGGCAAGTTCACTCAAATTTGTCAAAGCATTTGATCGGTTGGATGATGAAGATTTACACTACCAAACCTATTTTAAGGAGGATGAAAATGAGCAAAAGCGAATTGGGCCACCACATTTTGAAGATTGGGAGAATGCTAAGGTATTTGTCCAATTCTTGAAAACATTTTATGATGTTACTTTGCAATTTAGTGCTTCATTGAGTGTCACTTCAAACTTATATTTTCATAAATGGAGCACAATTAACAACCAATTGACATCAATGAGTGGTGATGTGAATCACCTTGTGTGTCAAATGGCCTCTAGTATGAAAATTAAGTTTGAAAAATATTGGGGGAGTTTGGAGAAAACGAACAAGTTGTTGATAGTAGCAGTGGTGTTAGACCCTAGGTACAATTTGCAATATGTGTCTTACTATTTTTCGGTTTTCTATGGTGTTGCAAATCGTGAATCAATGACTTCAAACATAAAAAATGTACTTGTTGAGTTATATGAATGTTATAGTGCATTATTCAGTGGTGGTGGTGGTGGTGGTGGTGGTGGTGGTGGTGCTGAAATTCCCACATTTTGTGATCTAGAAAGTGATGATAGTAGTGTATTTGACCTTTCCATAGCCTTTTCGGAAACAGTTGAGAATCAAGAAAATCTTATGTGTAGAAATGTGGTTGAGAGGTATTTGTTAGAGCCTGTTGAACGGAAACGTTCTAATTTTGATGTATTGACTTGGTGGAGTGTTTCTAGTGCACATTATCCCATTTTGGCATTGATTGCCAAAGATGTGTTTGCAATGCCGATTTCCACTGTTGCATCTGAGTCTGCATTTAGTAGTGGAGGACGAGTTCTAGATCCATTTCGGAGTTCATTGACTCCTAAAACGGTGGAGTGTTTGATTTGTACACAAAATTGATTGCAAGCCAAGTATCATAGGAGTCAACTTGAAGAAGAAGTAATGCTAGCTCAAAATGATGATTCATCGTTAGAAAATTTGCAATTCATTGAAGATGCTGAAGCCGGTTAGTTTTTATTAATCAATTTGATAACAAGCTTATCTTTTACTATTTTCATGTTTTATTTCAAATATACTAAACTTTACTTTTATCTATATACAGAACTTGAGAAGTTGTCAAAAGCATTGTCATCAATGCCAACATTTGATTCTTAAAAGTACTGAAGAATTGATTCGAGTTTGGATTCAATGGTTGTTTTTATTTGTATTATGGATGTATTTGTATTATGGATTTATTTATGTTATGGATTTATTGTTTGAATAATTTTTAGTTGTTTTGTTTGTGTTATGGACTTAATGTTTGTATAATTTGTAGTTGTTTTTATTTGTATTATGGACTTATTGTTTAAATAATTTATAGTTGCTTACATGTTTTTATTTGTATTATAGACTTATCACTTATGCAGTAATTTAATTATATTCGGTCAAAAAGGCCCCAACATATGAAAAACTTGTGTTTTGTTTTTCAATTTTTGAGACTATAGAACATTTTATAAATTAAAGCCCAATACTTGGGCCCAATCGGCCCAAAACCGAAAAAACCGAACCGAACCGAACCGGTTCGGTTTAATCGGTTTTTGATCGGTTGACAATTGTATATCGGATCGGATCGGATCACTTTTTCAAAAACCGAATAGTATCGTTTTTTTATCGGTTCACTCTAAAAGTGAACCGATCCAATCAACGCCCACCCCTATAATCCACAGAGTTCATAGCTATAAAGGAAATGTCCTGAATGGAGATCAAGTATTCCTTCTAAACTATAACATCATACAACTAACATGAATGGTCGATACTTATTCTCTATTGGAAACATCCATTCATATGATTTTGTGATAAGGCAACAGATTTTGAGGCACAGATTGAGCTAGTTCTTGAATTCTTATGAACAGTACGGGCCATGGCTATAGAGAAAATCGTATAATGCAAGAATCTTACACATACCAGCAAACCAAAACAGTTGAGACTGGCCAGTTGTTAAATAAACATTCACAATCTTTCACACAGTCATTATGACAAATCATTTCCATTTTTAATCCCAACCTTTATTGACTTTAGCAACACGATCCTCCTAGTTCTCAGGAGATCATTTATTTAGTATTTATACAAAAATAATTACTATAACATCTAAGTTCACCTTACTAAATGGTCAAAACAACCAAACAAAGCTATTTAAAAGCATAAGCCGATAGTAAAGGGACCAACGATAGTATTTAAACACTATAACACCCCCCCTAATGTGCAAGATCAACGGGATTGCCACGTGGCTCGAGCCCAAACACAAACACACAACTAATTCACATTACAATTAACAAATTTAAATGTAATCAAGTGGGAGGACTCGAACTCATGACTCCCAGGCTCTAATACCATGTTTGTAACCACTAGACTCAAAAGCTTAAACCGATAAGAAAGGGCACAACAATAGTAACTGAGCACTCTTAACGGAACTAGATCAAAAAGGTAACCAATTGAATGCTGCTCACCTTGGTGATCAGACATGGTATTCGGCTTCCACAATCCAATTTGTCTCTGTCCAATAAAAGTTGGTGACAATTAAATTCAAACAGAAACAAATGGTGGTCAAAAGATAAGAACATAACTAACACTTGAAACCACATCACGCATGCACACATAAGGAAAGAAATTTAAAATAGCGTAATACTATCATTCAGAAGAATAAATAAACATCGGTACTGTAATCTCATACAACTTTGACAATTGAAATTTTGGTGAGAATCTGGATGCACAAAAATACCTCAGCAGAAAAACGAAGTTCTTCAAAGAAAAGGGATGATGCAGATCCGCCCCTTTGATCCACTACTTCAGAAGGCATTGTGCAGCTGTAGAGCCCAGATGAAAAACCCGAAACAAAAACTCAAACTTTTTTCACTTGCTAGCTCTGCCCAGACTTCATGACCCTTCTCCTGAAAGTATTCACATCTCCTTCAGTTCACAGATGATGATCTAGATAATTTTTATTTAAAAATGAAAATCAAGCAACAAAGTAACCCCATCGGAAATTCAGCTTCAGAATTCTATAATTTCTAATAATCAAGCACAAAGGAATTCGCTTTGTCTATATTTTTCCTGAGTGGTAGGTCACATAATTTATTTTTGCTGATTATCTGCTACCCAGATAAACTTAAAATCAGTTTCCTCTTCCCTCTGTTTCTTACAATTTTTTTCCTGACTGAGACAATGAAACGAAGTACAATAATGTTATAAAAATGAAGAAGAACTATCTTACCTACCAACGACCAAACATGAATGCCTAGTTTGGTTCCTGAGTAAGAGTTACAAAAGCATATATCTATTAAACATTGCAAATTAATAATAAACCAAAATCCCCTGTTTGATGTGTACCTAATACTTCTCTGCAGCTTAGTTGAGCTAAATCTCAACAAAACCAAACTAAACATTCAAGATTTCCTTCAAATTATGCAATTCCACTACAAAATATTTAAAATTCAGGCAACGATCGCGTTCAAAAACAAATCCAATCTGTTGAATTTAGGTTTCAACCCTGATAAGGAAAAAAAAATCAGTACATAAAAGCGAGAGAGAAAAAAAAAACACAAACAAACAAACAAACCAAACACAGAAAGTTTGACCTAAATTGAAATGACTTAAATGTAACAGAAACCGCACCTTTACTCAGAAAAAAGCAAAACTTCACATGAGAGCCATCTTGGAATTTCGCTTTCCCTCTCAAGAAATGCAGAGGCTAAAACGGTGACGTAGACGAAGAGAGAGAAAGCGAAAGGCAGATCAAATTAACAATTCAGAGACAGGGACAGAGACAAAGAGAGAGATTTATAGATGAGAAAACGGAAGGGATCTCAGCATCTTCTTTTCTTCTCTTCTTTTCCCTGCATTACAAGCCATTACACACCACACAAGAGAGAGAATATTTTCCTTTTTGTGTTTTTTTTTACTCTATATTTTTAATCATAATAATTCTCAAATCACACAAAAACAAATCTCTCTCTTGAATGGAATCATACATTTAAATATACTGGAGAACGATATTTCGTTCGGCCACCGGCGAGATTTCCCTCGCCGGTCTGCGCTATAGAGAGAGAAGTTGAACCAAAAAAAAGTTGGAAGAAGAATTTTTAGGGAGAGAGTTTTTTTTTCCCTATATTTTATTTATTTTGTTTAAATAAACTGACTTTTTAGTTGAGGCTTTGAAATGAAGACAAAACAGAAAAGAAATAGGCGGGGGTGGGGTGTTTTTCTTGTGTGTGTGGGGATAAAACGGAACTAAATTCGAGAACATTACTGTGTGACGGGCGTATGTATGCAAAATAATGATATTATACCACGTGGCAAATACCTCTTATTGGATTACTATGTATAGCACGTGGCATGAGTTGACTGTTCCAGACCTATGAGCCTGGCACACGGAAGCAGCTCTCGGCTAAAACGGACTCGCTCCTTGAAACACGAGTTTGCCTTTGATCAGGGTCTTTACTGTTTCTGGTTAGATAACGGCGTTACGGCTTTAGGACTGTGAGTCTGTGACTGTGTTGACGGCTTGGCCTGTACACCTTCATTTTTGGCTTGGCTTGGCTTGGCTGGCTGGTTGGCTGGCTTGAGCCAGATAGGATGAGACTAATAATAAAAATTCCTTATTATATTATTATTATTATGAATAATTACGATTTAAGTTTTGAGCAAACGAGTAATGACTCTAACCGCAGGTTGTGCGAATTAATATGTCACTGTTCTAATGTCACGATTTTCAGAATTTCTATTTAATCTAGTAAAAAAAAATTAATATTTTTACTATTAAACCGTGTTGACTTTAAAATCATTTATTTAAACTCAAGTTTGTTCATCTATTAATTAAATCTATGTCTTTGAAGATGTAAAATTTTATTAGGTTTCTTTAATAAAAATATATATATTAGGTTTCCACTTAACAATAAATTAATAGCACTTTGTTAAAAGGGAAATAATTGAAGGGCATACATGCTAAAACTATTTTTAGTAGTGTATTAAATGTGTTGAAAATTTGTTACAATAACTACCCAAATGAAATATCTATAATTATGATGATATTTAGTAGGTTTAGGGTAGTTGAACCCCAATTGTGAGATAGTGTCAAAATTGGGTTGTTTTCCATCATTATTGTTTCCAAGTAAGAAAAAAAATATCATTTTGTTATTGTTATTATTATTCACGGATCTTGTGACATAAATCATAATATCAATAACATCTGCAAATCAAAATCAATATTTATAAATTTGATTTGAGAATGCATTGCTGACCAATCACTACTTTTTTTAATGATATGTTTTTTTTTTACTATTACAATATTTTAGAATTTAAAAAAAGAATATGACTCATCTTATTTTATTTTTAATAACATGTTGATCCCCTATTCAGTCACATTTTTTTTTTTTAATTACAACTTCTATCAGGACTATAAGGCAAACCAATAACCCTATTGAATCACATATAGTTTAACTGTACAAGTCACTGTATATGGGCAACACTAATCCACGTAGTATTTGTTGTTTGGAATGATTTGAACAAATCCCTGGAGTTTGACTACTTTTAGGAGGGAAAAAAATTGATTTCAAAATTTTATGTCAAGGTTTTTTCTAAAAAAAATGCATGATAGGGTTATTTTTGGTATTCTGTATGGAAATCTTTTATCTAAGTTAATAACTAGGTTTTTTTTTTCTTAATGCGTAGCTTAAATCCACCGTATCATTTATGTAAGTGCGGGGAATTTATCGATTTTTATAGGAACACTTGTTTAGTTAATTGTTCCATTTGACTTTAAAAATATAATAATTGTCCTATCTGAAGATAAGTCGTAGATGAAACAGGAAAATGGGAGAGTTTACAATAGGCCATCGTGTGGGTATGATATGTATTTAAAGAAAATGGATTGTCACATGTGATAGACAAAAATTCTCATTAATATAATTATAGATGATGTAGTAAAAAAAATAGAGAATATGGAGAATTAGAAAAGCTCTTAGAAATGCAGATTAGGATTTTTAAATCTTTCTACTAATAATATTAAACCTTATTTAACTGTAAAATAAAAAGGTGAGAGAATATAATATTTTTTTATTATAATTGATCATAATATATATATATATAACTTTAGATAATTACATTAGAGATGTGAATATACATTTTTTAAAATAATAAAAAATAAAAATGAACTAATAATGAATAGAAATATTGACGTGGTACTGTATAAAGTTATTATTAGAAATGTGTATGGATGGAAAGTGCGCCATTCTTTTCGGACCTAATTTTGGAGAAGAAAGCATTGAAGAAGAAGATCTGAAGATGAGTGTCGTGTACGATATGTTTTGGATTTGTAACAAAATCTCTGTATGCTCTCCTATTTAATTCCTCTTGCATACTCCACTCCAGAATAATATATTTAGTTAGAATATGTATTTTTGGGAAATGCTATCTATTTTAGTATTTGCACTTCCGTTGTCTCCACATAAATTGTATAAGTAGGTTTCATTTATTGTTGTCTGTTGACATCCTCATGTAAATTAAATAAATTAATAGTTGGCCAATTGCGCTCAAGCTTTTTCTTGTAATATAAATAGGGCAATTACTAAATTGATCCTAAACTTTTTTAAAATTTTAAAGTTATTTATGACTTTAATAAAAGTGATTATATTGATCCTTATATTTTTCTCAAATGCTAAATTTGTCCCTCTAACTAAGTTTCGTCAGTCAATTTTAACTGTATAGGGATAAAAGTGTGTGTACTTTACTCCTAAAAAATATATTAATGAAACGTGTAAAGTTTTTATAACGCATGTATTTTTTTATTTATTTTATTAGTGGGGTTTTATTTTTGAATAATTTTGACAACGATGCTTATATATTATTAACAACAAAAAAAACCAATTATATAAAAGTGGTAAAAGACTAAACTGAGAATGAATAGTAACTAAGGGTATAATTGATATTGTCTTCTTCTTTTTTTAATTTATAACGGTGAATTTAATCCACAAAAGATAAAACAATTTTATTCAAATATGATAAATAGATGATATTTACCTACTTTAACTAAAATTGTTAAAATCAATTGTTATATTTAACATCGTTAAATCATTAGAGGGACTAATTTAGCACTTGAAAAAAAATATGATAATTAATTTGGTCACTTTTATAAAAGTTGTAAACAACTTAGAGTTTTTTAAAAGAAAATCAAGGTCAAATTGATAAATGTCCATATAAATATAAATGAAGTGATTTTCATCTGAAATTAGTTGTTAGGATGTGTTTAGCACATGGGAGTAGATTAGCATTAGATCAGGGCATCACGTTTTTTTATTCTTAGAAAGCAGCACATTTTAGTTGTTTGTTTTATTTATTTATTTCCAAATCAGGCATTCGAAGCTTGAAGCCCGAAGGTTATACCGGAATTTATCGAAATCAAAATTACGTGCGGTGGTTCTCTACTTCTACAATATGTGAGTTGTTAATATATGTCATTTGTTACTTGTTTGAATAAAAACACCGTTATAAAAAAAAAAACTTGATTAAAATCGTCTTTTCTAATTATGTTAGGACAGGACTGATATTAGCTTTACATATAAATTATTATATCAAGTATATCTTATGATAATATTGTATTGTTTCACTAATCCTTGGTGTATGAGAATTAATGAAATTGTACGATAATATCCTCAAATATACCTGATTTGATAAGTGTTATATATATATATATCAACTTTAAGTAAAATATTTTTTATTTTATTTTTGATAAAGAAATTAATAAAATCATATCGATTTTTATAAATTTTAATTATAATTTATTTATGGATTATATGGTAAGAACATTACAGAGGATATTGCTTTTTTAAGAAATAAAGGCTTGCATCTTGTCATTCTTGTGTGATTGACCTCCTCCGTGAGCCAAAGGTCTTTCAGGAGCAAAGCAATTGCTTTCTCCACATAGTAGGGGACGTTAGCCTCTCCGAATTTTATTTTTATTTTTTATAATATTTATGGGGTAAGTCTATATAATTCGAATTTCGGATTTAATTTTTTTAATTCAATACTTCAATCACCCGTTTATTTACATGTTGATTAATCTAATTGTTAAAATATTGAAATAAAAAATATGAGTTTTAAAATTTAAATTGGTATAGTCTGACCTATATTTATATTCTTAACTTTCAATTTTTATTATTTTATTTTAATTATAATATATTATCACTTAAAATTTTAAAAAATATATTTATGAATTACATATTGATTTTATTGACGTTATGCACTTCAAAGGTCCTTGTTGGACGAAAAATTGAAACTGACTCGCTGGAAACTTTATATCCCTCGTCCGAGACTTTATTGGAGCTTGATCACTATTAAATTTAACTCAAGATTGACCATATAATAAAATAAATTCCAATACAATTTAATTAACATGATACGATCTGGTATGCCAATTGCAAAAAAAAGAAACGTCATTGTTTCTCTAGATATATTTAATTAGCCTTTTGGATGTTATAACATAGCATGTATTAATAGCTATTTAGATGTTTCAATCTCTTCTAATATTTCGTTCAGATTTAATTACACTGTTATTTTTTTAAAATGGTAATAACTTTATAACGTTACAGAATTAATTATGTACGAATAATTAGATAAATTTCCGTTCATAATAATGATTACTATTATAGATAGGTTCACATGCCTAAACTTTATAGATAAATTTACGAGTACTAAACTATTTATTCGATCAACTATTACAACCGAAAACAGCCGTTAACATTATTTTCAAGTTAAACTTGCATCAATATAAATTCAATAATACCTAACTACTTGGATAGTTGGATCAGGTTTATCATTGTTTCACGTATAATTAATGTTTTTATAGAAATTATGACTTTATTTTGATTTTGATTAAGAAAATGCTTTCAATTTCTTGATAAAAACCGTGTGTTATACAAATAAGTATATGATTTGTTTGTAAAAAAAAAAAACAATCAAAACGGAGAAACTAATAAAAGACACGACGAGATTGGTCCGAATTAGATAGTAAAACCTCTCACATATAAACCATTAGATTATGAGTTTAAATATTTAACATTTCTAAAAAAAAAAAAAACTTTAAATTTATATATCAGTATAACATTAAAAAAAAAAAAACCAATATAAAGTAACACCGTTAAACCGAATAAACGGAGAACTGGGGAGAGGGGACCAAGAATTTGAATGCTGGGTTTCCTCCGTAAAGAATAAGAAAAGCATTTACTCGAGATACTCCTCTCAAACAATGTATCCACGTGCTATTCTCTGATTGGTTAAGGTAATCAAGTTATATGTTGTTACCGACACAGTATTATGTACTGCCTTTATTTATTTATTTATTAGATTGGGGTAAAAAAAGATGAAAAAAACTTTTACTTTATTATTAATTTTAACCTTATATTGACAGAGAGTCAGAGATTTGATTTTGTTTTTTCACTGGGATTTGTGAAATTATTGCCCAATCAGTCTCTCTGTTTCCTTCTTATACATCTACCACTGTGTATTCAATCACTCATCCATGTCTCCACATGTTTTTTTTAATTACGAGTTTACAACAAATACCAAGGAAACACAGCACAATATATTTCAGGTGAATCACAGCCGAAGAATATAAAAATGATTATTTTGTTTTATCCAAAACTAATTTATTTGAGGTCTAACAAATCTAAATGGACAATATCTCATTAGTGTTTACATGTAAAATTTTAACAATATATTTTTTATTTCATCGTCCATTTGGGAAACATACAATGAAATTACTTTTTTTTTTTACAATATACAATGAAGTTACATTATTGTTGATTAATATAGTGATTTTATAAAGCTAGAAACGGCTGCCAACATGCCTATAGCCCTATATATCTAGTCCACTCGTACAAAGAAATGGATATTCGATCTTATGTCACATTTCAATCATGGATGTAATTGAATGAAATAGTTGTCCCTTTCATATGTTTAATTAATTAATGTATTTTAATATTTACCTTTCAAAAATTGTATTTTGATATTTAAATAGTTACATTATTTAATTTCACATAATTGTGTTCTCTTTATTACAAATTTGTTTAGTTACATTAAAAAACTTAAATGATTAATGCCCAGTTTGGTATTGTTGTGCTGTGGGGAGAAGTGCTTTTGAAATTGTTGTGGGAAGAATCAGCTGAGTGTTTGATAAACTGATTTTCACAAGTGTTGTGAGAACTAAAAGTAATTTCAATGTGTTTAGTAAACTGAAATAAAAAGTGTTGTGAATGTGTAAAATTACTAAAATGACATAGACATCTAAATGGTACTAATGTGATATACTTTACATTTTTCTTGTTTATTTGTGTTTAGTGTTAAGTGTTATATAATTATGGTACTTTATTGAATTAATTAGTCCCATTTTTTTTTTACTTTATTTAATTAATTAGTCCAGTTTCTTTATTTCTTTATTTCTTTATTTCTTTATTTCTTTATTTCTTTATTTTATTCTACTTTATTTTTGAAATTTCATTTTATTCTACTTTATTGAATTAATTATCTCAAATTTTTTTCTACAGTTATGACAACATTTTTTTTTGTACAAAAATATAAGTCCAATTTTTTTTGTTAAATTTCATTAAAGGTAAGGATAAAGTTAGAAAGTTAGTAAAATTTTATTTAATATCACTGTAGCGCGTTTTCTAAAAGCAGAAGCCAAAATCCAAAAGCATGTATCTGTAGCTTCTCAAAAACTCAGTTGGAAGAAGCTAAAAGTGATCAAAAGCACTTCCCAACGATTTTACCAAACATAAAGCACTTCCTAAAAGCAGCTGGGAAAGTAATGTCAAACCGAGTCTAAATAAGTTTACATGACAATTGACATAAATTTCGTGTAACAGTATATGATTACATGTTTTATTTATGCTTCAACTTGATTTTAAACAATTACAATAAAATGACTATAATGATATATTATTCATTCTGTCAGGTGCGGTTGGTTAAGTGGTAAACCCTTCATATCTACACCACGAGTTGTGGATTTAATTCTCCTCTCTCCCTAAACACCTAAATTGATATAATATTTCTCCCTAAATACCTGAATTGATATAATATTTCCAAAAAAAAAAAAAAAAGAATTTATTCATCAAATTATTCTAATATATCATGTACTACTATTATATCTGATAAAAATATATTGCGCATAGATTTTATAGTCATTACCATGCTATACCATTTAAACTCATATAATTCCTTTAAGGGTGTGCTTCTTCCAAATCGACACAATGAGTATAGATCTCATCTGGTGATAGATCAAATGAGTCAATTACTCAGCATGATTTCGACACTCACTTTAAATTAATATCTATTCTCACTATAACTGTTAAGTGATTCCTCTTCCATTTGGGCATTAATCTTTAAGCGCAAATGGATTCACATATATAGTTCAATGCATTGCAAATCAAATCGGAGACTCTGACGTACATAACTTAAACATCATTATTCCACAAAGTTCGGAAGTTGCAAGTATTACAGCTTTTCACTTAAATTGCAGCAGTCGAAACTAAATCATTTGTTTATGAAAAAGTACTTTTGAATTATATCCGACCACATGTACATGCCAGACACGAGAAAAACTTGGGTGCATTCGATGCACCACACTGGATTATGATGGTGGTGCATCGGATGCAATCGATGAGTGACATGTGTTATACCTTTTTTTTTCTTCCACCTCATTTTCTCTCTTCCTCTCTAACCATCAGACAACCTCTCTCATTTTCAAACCGCCATTGGATCCGCCAATTGTCGACCTCCAGAGCAAGTGAGTTGATACCATCCATACCGGATGGTGCGAAAAGTGACGACCTTCCAATCTCTCAAATGGGTCGTCACTAAATGAAACGTCTTGGTGGTCAAACCGTCATTCGAAGTTTGACGAAACTACTACCGTCGACATCATCACCGGTGAGTTGAACGATAAAACAACCGGGGAAATGTTCATCGGGTGACGGCCGATGTAACCCAAGTGTCCATTTAAAGAGAGCTATTCACACACATACATTGTATAATCATATACACAAACTTTATACAACTTAAATAATTGAGAGAGATTCAAAGAGTTTTATTTAAATAAAATGTGTGAAATTGTTGATTTGCAAGCAATACATGTTGCATTCAAATCCAAAACAAGTGGTATTTGACAAAACAAATATCAAAAGGGTTTCCAAAATAATTCAAATCAATTTGTACCCTTTTGTCAAAAGCAAACAAGTGGTATTTGACAAAACAAATATCAAAAGGGTTTCCAAAAGAATTCAAATCAATTTGTACCATTTTGTCAAAAGCAAACAAGATATAGTTTCAAAAATTTGACAATAAAGCAGTTATATCAATCCTTAAAGGCAAATCAAGACATGAACGACTATTGCACCCTTTTTTATTTTTCTGGATAATTATCCGTATGATAGTAGTCTTGTTCCACCATTAAGAAAAGAGAGAAGACTAATTTGGATATAAAATCCTTGTTTCTTGCATGGATGCAAGATCCTTATTGGTTAGTCTTCTCATTTCCACTCACACACATTTGCATTAACCAATCAAACTCAATTCATGCATGTCATTTTAAGCATGTCATTTTAAGCATGCCATAAAAAGCAAGTTCACATGTCATGGAGATAAATTATAGGTCATCCAAATGTACTATCCCGATTAATTCTCCTAGTCCAAAACTGCATGTTTGAACATAAATGTGACATGGATTGCAAACAAAGCAATGTGCACACTTATTAAAAAAAACTTATAAGCATATGTACAACCAAGAATCTCAAGAAATTAACAAAAGAGCATAAAATAAATTAACTTTTTGCATATATCAAATCATGCAAGTTCGCTCTCTTTGCTTGAACTCCTCAAATGGGGTCAATTTCAACCAAGTCAATGGGAAGTATGAGCCCCTACAGGCTTACCAAGTCCGATTGACCTAGTTGCATCTTTGGGTTTCTCATGAGCACTAATACAAACAGGTTCATATTTTATCACCCACCTAGGTTCCACTTTTTCATTTTTAGTGGTCATAAAAATTTTCTAGAATCCCTAGGTTCATGCAAACTTGCCTCCCTTTTCAACCGTTTTTCTTTCATGCTCTCTAATCTACACCTCTTAATGTATTTAAAGCAATTTGGTCTTAAGTGACCAATCATACCATAAAAATGACAAGTAGGTACAAAGTAAGAATTTATACCATTACATTATGATCTCAATAAGGCATCGCCATGTTGATGAGGTTGTCTTTGATGGTGTATCGGTTGACTTCTTCTTGGAGCTTGAACCGATTGATGACACCTTTGTGGTCTAGTTTCTTGAGGTGGTTGAGCAGGTTGAGCCGGTTGATATTACCTTTTTGGTTGGTCATACTTTTTCTGATCAACTCATTTCCTCATAGTTGGTTTGTTAGAGGAGGTGATTGACTTCTCAAGGACTTGTCCATTCTTCTTGAATTGCCTAGGCTTTGGTTGAGTTGCCAAGACTTGTGTGGGCTTTCCTAGAGTTGAGGTTGCTTGGATGAAGCCTTACTTTTGTCTTGAGCTTAAGGTTGTTTGACATTGACCTTCTTTAATTCTGCAAGGCACCTCAACTCTCTTTCCTTGACAATCTTCAAGGAGTTCTCTTTATTGATAAGTTCATCCTTCATTGCCTTCATCCTTTGATGGCAATCTTCAATCTCCTTCTCATACTTAGACACATCAATCTTGTCCATCGTCAATGAGTCATCAATGGAGGTCACTTTCTCCATAGTCTTCAATTTGGAGACAAGAATAGAGATGTCTTCCAATTGGTCATCCATGATCTCTTTGTACCGATGAAGTTGATTTTGACAATTTTGCTTGCTTTCTTCAAAGGTACGGATATTTTCTTCAGAGGAAACCTTCCACAATCTCAAAGTCTCATTCTCTTTGGTGAGCTCTTCATTTTGCTTCAAGACTTTGAGAAGGGTCACTTGACATTCCTCAATTGAGTCAATTCCCTCATCTAGGCCTTTGCCTTGGTCACTTGTTACCACACTAAAATCTTCCACATAGGAAGCACCTAAGGCCGTGAAGTTAAGCACATGCTCTTCACTATTCTTGAGTATGGTCTTCTTGTTTACCTTCTTCATTTTGGAGTTCATCATTTTCTCCTCCTTCACATTTGAGGTCATACTCTTCTTGTGAGATTTTATGAATCTCCTAAATCTCTCAACTATGAGAGTCATCTCCTCATCGGAGTCATATTCCTCCCTCTCAACTTTGGAGGTCAAATCACCCTCTAACATCTCAATGCCACTCATAGTGTTTAATGAATGAGATGGATGCAACTGAATGCAACAATCAAATGCAAACAAATGCAAGACATACTAACAAGAGCTTGGATCACCTAAGTATGTCTAGGAACCCATTCTGATACCAATCGAGAGTTCCCTATAAAGTGTGTGTCTATAAACCTAGAGGGGGGGGGGGGGGGGGGTGAATAGGTTTTAATCAAGTTAATTACCAATTTTTATTGATTAGTCAATATTCAAATTCACTCAACAAAACAAACATACAAAATCAAGTGTAAAGTGCGGAATAATAAAGAACACTTGATTTATACGTGAAAACCCACCAAATGGGAAAAACCACGGGCTGTTAAGTGAGTCACACTCGATCACAGAAATCCACTATATGAGTAAAAAGTTACACCCTCAAGTGATACTCGGACTCTCACTCTCGACAACATCATGCTATGGCCACTACCACTCACCACTCTTGGTTCAGTCCCTAGTGATATCCCCTGATCCATTACTCTTGGCGTGAGCACCTCCTACTCTACCACTCAGACCTTTTACAGTGGATACCCGACCAATTGCTTGCCAACCCACCCTTGGTTGTAAGGCTTCAATGAACTTCACGCCGAAGCCACAAGACTTTGACTCTATGAAGAGTATGTGGTCTAAGTGAAATAATCAATGAATGCTCAGTGCAAAATATGTTAGACCAAACATACAGTGCTTAACTAGGTGTAGATAATGCAATACAACAACCTAGTTATCAAACAATGCCTACATGCCCATACATAAGGACTCAATTAGATGCAAAAAGATTCTAGCAACCTAATTGTCAATAAAAGTCCAATAAACCAAGTTGTCACAACATCTAATCAAGGGCAATATTTTGCAATCAATAAATGCAATCAATGAGGCATAAGCAATAATGTATAAATGCAATGCATAAAGACTTAACTAGATATGTATATGCAATATTACAATCTAGTTATCAAACACAGCCACTTCAACATAAGTTGTCAATAAACATGACATGGTTAATAGATGCAATCATGAAATGCAATCAACATGACCTAATTAGCTAGATGACAAATATGTTCTAAATGCCAACTATCAACAAACAAACCCAATCATGTTATCAAGAATCATAAATATATACAATAAAGTAAAGTCTAGGTATTTAATCAAGCAATAAATATCTAATCTAGAGTAAGAAGAACAATAAATGATGTTCAATGAAGTTCTTACTTACTTAGTCGTGAAACCAAGAACACCCATGCTCATATGATGAAGAATGATGCAAGATGGAGATGAGTTTTGGGTTTGGAGAGTTAAAGAATAACTCTTGGAGCTTCTCTCTCAATGGAAATACTTTCTCACACTAAAAAATGGTTTTGAAGCTCTGAAAAACGAGTGAGGAAGAAGATGACATGTATATATAAGCCCTAGAGCAAAACTACGTCGTTTTGAAAATACCTAGAATTTTTACTCAGTACGCTGGTGAGCTGCAAAGATCGACAGACGCCACACCAGCGCACACTTACTATCCAGGGGCACTGGTGAGGTGTGCTTGTGGACCCATGCTCATGCTCATATGAGTTGCACAGATCTACATGCGCCACACTAGCGCACACCTACTATCCAGGGGCACTGGTGAGGTGTGCTTGTGGACCGGCGCAGCCGCGACAACACAAAAGCTCAAGATTCGAACGACCAAAAACGTGACAAAACGACATCGAAACATTTCATATAATACATCGTTGGAAAGGTATGGAAGTCTACTTTCTGATCCAATTTACAAAACATGATTTGGTTATCTATAGAAAGAGTTATGGTCATTTAAGTGACTATAGGTTAGAAAATGACAATAATAGAGTTGCCCTGTTTTTGTGGTTACTTTGAAGATTTCAAAACCAATCCAAACGGTCATGAAATGTTACAAATAATATACAGTTGAAAAGGTATGAGTGTCTATTTTGTATAGAAATTTTCAAAACTTATTTTGAAACAATATATAAAATGATAAGGTCATAAGACCAAAATTCATATTTTTAAAAACTAGAGGGACCTGTCAATTTAATACTGAAAATTATGAGACCAATTTGTATAATAGATGAAACTAGAGAGACTAAAATGTATTTCATCATAATTAAAATGCACAGAATACATGGAAGGTGTTTTTGTAGAGAGAGAGGTTCAGTGGGTCCTAGAGGGTAGCAACATTATCCATCTATCTAGTATCTACCTGACCCCGTAACAATAACAAACAAAAGCATCGCCCCAAGCTTTTATTTCATGTCTTCTCACTGTTTTATTTTCCTAATCAAAACCTACTCATTGTTCATTAAAGCCTCCATTTCCATAGGAGATCTTCAAACCATGCTTATCGGTTCTCCCTATTTACTCAATTTTGTTTTTTAAATATTATAATAATTTAGGTTTTTTTAAATAAATAGAGAATTCGAACACACAACTTTACAGTGTATGAACTATACAAACGGATCAACCTCGTATCGTCCGTAATTAAAATATTTCGATCATATAACCATAACTATAATAAGAAAACATATTTGTTATTAATTATATATATATACATGTTAGATATTTTGACCATCACTACGTTTCTACGATTGCAATTTGCAAGTATCTTTTTGGCAGCCTGGCAGGTGTACTTGTTTATCAAATAAGATTACAGCAGTGTTATCTTATCCAATTTCAGACAGAGGCATACCTTTTTGAGGGCTGCCTTCTAGAAAAAAATAAAAAAATTAGTAATATATGGATTAATTATATAAAGGTCCCTGTGGTTTAGTAATATTATATTTTTATCTAAATTTAGTAAAATATAAATATTTTGTTGTTCAAAGTAAGTTGGGAAAATAGATATAATATTTTAGTTTCTAACATTACGTAATTAAATCATTTACAAGTTTGAATAGTTGTTTATGTATAAATTTTACAATATATTTCGTATTCTTGAACAGTCAATTATTAAATTGTTGTTATTTTATTATTAAAAAATTAAATAAATACTTTCATTAAGAATTATATAAATTGTTTTTTTTAATCAATAACTCATATATATTGTATTAACTTTTTTATATCGGTGTGTATTAAGGAGGAAAATCACACAAGTTTATCCACAGTGCACACCAAATTTAATTAATTTAGTATGTGAGTTTGTGATCTATTAATTAAACATTATAATATATTGACTAAACAAAAGCAGATACATCTGACAATTGATAGTTCATGAGCCAACACTATATATATAAAAAAAATTTAGTCCGGACAGTAAATATTTTATAGGTTCGCCTCTGATTTCAGATAAAGCATTCCCATTCTTTTTTCAATGATTTGTTAGGCTGATATTACAATGGATGCATGCCTGTCCATATATACACTCATTCATCAATCATAATTTATGCGACAACTAAAGTTTGTTCAATATTGATGTTTCATATTCGTAACTATTTAATTTACAAGTTTACAAAAAATTAAAATTAAAATAGTTTGATTTTGGAGACGGTTCAGAAATTATAGTTAAAAAATCACCTAAAAACTTGCATACATTAACTATCAAAAACATGTTTTTTTGTAGTACCTACAAAAAACCACCTAAAATTAGAAACCTAATAACTAATTGCAACTTGCAAAAGCATATTTGCATAAGTATGGAAGCAAAATTAATATATAAACACCATGGATATTGTTTTAAGTTTGAGTTGTCATACCAGATTAAAAAACAAGGAACGGTGTCATGTAGTCCATTAGAAGGTAAAAAAACGGTTTTGTTATTATTGGCCAGAGATTTGGCAAACGGCATGAAACACAAAGATAGAGAAAGGAGAGAATCTAGATAAAAAGCTTCAAGTGGAACCGATGGTTTCAACTTTCTAGTGGCCGTTGGATCTACACCTGTTGCATCCATCAAAGTGACACCCCATTCCCCATTCCCCATTTCCCATTTTATCTGAGACTGCCATCTGTCCCTGTCAACATTTCCCTTGATATAGTACTAATAACCTATTGCCATAAAGTATTTATATCACGTGATATGTTATGAAAAAATCAACTCTCCCAAGCATGGGCCTTTTAAGCTCCAGAAAAAAAAAACTCAAAAAAGGAAAATATGGACCAAATTTTGCATTTTTCTAAAAAGGACACGTGCTTTCAGTAAAAAAAATATAAAGACAGTTGATAACAATCTAACTAAAATCATAAAACAGATATATGATTTGTAGATGTGTCAATCTTTAAGGGTTTTGAGAAATCTCGGTGTCGGATAAGCATGAAATCATGGCACATGACAACAGTTGAACACTTTAAGCCTTGTTATATTGGAACTGCGAATGTGATTGCTACTCCAAAAACGAAAACCAGCACAGCAAAATTCCACTATTATTTTATAATTAATGTAAAACACAAAACATTAAAACTCGAATAATGTATCTAATTGTAACGTTATAAATTTACTTTTAAAATATCACATAAAATGGAGTTTTTAATAATTAATAATAAATATTAAATTCATTATTGCTGTCTAAAAGCAAGTAATCGTGGAGGCTCGTGAAAGTGTACAAGTGAAAAAAGTAACAACAAGAGGTGACAAAGGGCAGTCATATTTCTGTTTCAAAATTGCAGAAACTGCCAAGAAGTAAAGCGAGTAAGTTGAATGATGAAGTACGTGACTGATGACTGATGACTCAACCATATAAAACCACTTCAATTACCTTCCCGCCTTTTAACTTTGGAATCGGTGAAAAAGTTTCACGTTTTTCATGCCCCAACCCTCAAAAATACTATCTTTTATCACCCTTGAGACTATACTTGAAGAGTTTTCTTCTTAATTTATGTGAAACTATTTTGAAATTATATTTATATATCATTAATAGTTCTCAACAGTTTAATAGTAACATTTTTTATATTATAATTATAGTTATATATACATAAATACATACTAAATTTAAAGTGTATAATCGTGACTGGTAGGGTTACGGTTTAACAACAGTACAACATACGTTTTGTTGTTGAATCAGTTTTTTATTTTTAGATTTCAATTTAAGGATGTATAAGGATCAAGATTTTGATTTTTTATTTTTTAAAAAAGTACTCATCTCTCATATATAATTATCCATTAACAATATAGATTATGTATTGTAGTTAAACTCATCACTTATACAGGTAATGGGTATATATAATGTTAAAGGGTTGAAATTATGCACTATGGCAGGATCCCACGTTCTGATAATTTTACTCAACATATATTTCTCAAATTTACCCATCAATTACTTTCTTTCTTTCTTTCTTTCTCTCTTTTCAAGTTTATAACAGCCAATCTTAATAATAATTAATAATTTACTGGACCAAGACATCCATGCGTAGATATATATTTGTGTGTGTGTGTGTGTGTGGAGGAAATCGTATTTAAATATTTAAAGTTTAATTCAGTATTTTTAGTTTTAAATAATTTAATTCTTAGTTTCGAATATTTATTTTAGTTTACCATATACTATGTTAATATAATTGTTGAACCATTTTAATGAAAAAGGTTTTCATTTAATATAAAAAATGTATCAATTCTTTTCTTTTCTTGAAATCGTATCAATTTTTTTATTAAAAAAAGTGTTTTTAGTTTTTCATCTTTATCCTATATAGAACTTTCTTGGAAATTACCTCAAATGCTTTTTTGATTCAAAAAATTAATACCGTTCATCAAGATCAATCACTATAAAACAAATATAGAATTGCTTTGCTTTTTATTTAATTTTTTTCGAAGAAAAGAATTGCTTTACTTTTAATTATCTAAGATTACTCTTTAAATCGTATAACACACTTAATTAAAGTAAGCAATCAAAGGAAAACACAGATTGCAAATTCAACTTCCACTATTGCCCATAAGAAGAATTCTTTGAAAAATCCAATTTTGCTATAAGAAAAAGAAAATCTAATTAAATTGTTGATCTAGCAACAAGCAAAGTAATTAATTATGAACAAGACATGTTTATTTCAAATCGAATTCAAGTGCGTTGCATCGTCTCAATCAGATCACAGTGTCGACATAAACGGCCTACCTTTCATTATATATTTATATTTCAAACAAAACTTCTTATCAATACAACCTTTCACTAACATATAATGTAGAATAGAAAAGGTCATTTGTCAAGAAGAGTCCCTGGTCTAGGTTGGGCCAGAAAAGCAGTCTATTGAGGTCCACTCATGAACAAGGTGGACCCAAATCTGGTCCAAACAAGATTAAAATGTTAATAAGTCCCAATTTCCACCTTAGGTGGCTTCCCAAATCGTTTCCCGATAACTGTTTTTATCCTCTACATTTGTGATCAAAATAATAAACTCATCATTGGCTAGTAAACTAATTAAGTATTCTGCAGTCAGCACCTGATGATATTGCAAGGGCCCACACAGTCATGAGTATTATAAAAACCTGACTTAGTTCACTGGAAATGAACCAAACATGGCCTTACTAGTCTCTTGTGAGCTTTAGAGCTTATGTAAAATCACATTTCCAACAATTTAGAACAGCAGTAAAATTGATGAACACTACTTGTAGAAGAAACGCAGCTCACTTACACTGACAAGTAGTCATGTCCAATCTTGGAATCAGAAGGTTTTGAGTTAAAGATCAGGAAAATGCACCGCACTTGTAGTAGCTTTGTCTTTGTTTTTAGATGCCTTCTTTCGCTTCCTCTCAGATTGGGGTTCTTTTGCTTTCAAATCATCATAGAAGGACCTTAATGTAGAAGCTACATGTTCGTTTCTATGTGCTGAAACCAAATTACATCGATAACTAATTAGATAAATAAACATCCAAAGAAACTAAAAACCATTTTATTTGTTAAATTTAAAGTATAAATGGATACAAATACCAAATACAAAGAGGAAAAATAAACATGTCATTTCTCCTGTCCTCTCCGAGCATATCTCCCCTTCTCTCTCTCCCCCTCACACACACATCAATGTGCAACAGTGCAAGTGCACACAACAGTCCAAATACAAAGAGGAAATAAAATCAATTCAAATTCAGTGCAGAGATATACACATAACGGAATGTAGTCATTGAAAGAATAATTCAGTATTCAGTAATATCATTCATTTTCCGAGATCTTGCAAACTCATAGGCATGAATGACTCACCAGCAAGTATGACATCTTCTGTGTTCACACATTTACGGTTAGCATGCTGTGCAAATAGTTGGAGGTCCTTTGCAAGATGTGCTGCATTTCGAAACAATGGATACCGTGAGGGTGCACTTATAATATAGTATTGAAATGGAAAGATCATTTGGATCATTAGAAAGCACAATTAGTATATATATGCAAGCAATGTTTATAGGGAATAAAAGGAAAGTTTAAAACAAAATCAGCCATTATTGTATATTAATAAAAGAGAAAAACGTATTTTTATTTTTTATTCTAATGAAATTTCAACTAAATACAAATTTGTTATCAGTCAAACCATATCAAATTTTTAGAACATTGAAAATTTAAGCAAATATATGCAGCAATCAGGGTATGGAGTCAGCTTATATATGCAGTATGCTCACAAATTATAGCAGCCATTATAAAAAATTGTTAACACTGCCAGGTCCAGAATGAAATGCACTGCTGCGGAGTTGGTTAAGCCTAGGAGAGTCTTGCATATTGCGAAAAAGGGAGTTAACCATAATTTGCATTGTTATTAAATACAAATTATCCTAAAAGAATACCATAAACTCTCCCAAGTACTAATAATCTAACAAAATGAAACACTAATACTATATCATGCACTAGACACTACCTAAATTCATCAATTTAGTGATAACCTACCTCGAATTCTGCATTAACAACTTCAAGAAATCCAAAAGAAGAATTTCGTAGAGATGTAATTATGTAAGCAATTATAGTTCATATGGCAACTAAACATCCTACAATTTGTAGTCACATAAGCTTTGAATTTTTTTTCCCAAAATTGGCACTCGCAAATCACATAATACAAGAAATCGAAAGCAGATTTCATAAATATTTCTCAATTGAACAGCGACAAGAGTAATTCAATACGAATAATATCACAGTTTTGAATCCAGAATTAAGGGTTTAAACACCGTCTGAAGCGAAATCCAAAAATAATGTATGATACGTTTACCTGTGTATTTGAAAGCCAACTCTGAAATACAAGCTATTATCGGTTCCGACATTTGCATGCCGAGCTTCCTCGCTGTTTGATCAAACAAAACGCAACCGTTGGATAGGATAGAGGTTAGAGAGTGAATATTAAAAAGAATAAAACTAACCTTGGGTTTCAGCGATAGAGATAGTGGAGAGTCGAAATCGGTCTCTGAGGATATCGGTGACCGACTCGCCCTCTTCGTATCTCTCTGCGTCGATTTCATTTCCATCTCCTTCCATTGCAAGCTACTCTGATTTTTCTATTTGGTTCTCTGTATACATACACGAACAATAAATGCGCGGGAAAACGAAGGGGTTGAAGTTAAACGCGTCGTTTTTGTAGTTGATGGTTAAACGTGTCGTTTTGCCAGGCTTTGTTAAAACTTAAAATTGAAGTGCTGGGCTGTGGTCCCGTGGACTGATTATGCCATTTTTTTTTTGAAATAATTCCTCTTACATATTTTATTATTTATAAATATTTTACATTTTGTTGTACATAATAGGTTAAATACCAAATTTTATCCGGTAGGTACGTAACTTATAACATACTTATAGTATAAGTACCACATCATTCCTTTTTAAATTATTAATCTTATCTGATTGTTTACACATGATAAAAATCGATGATGTGACACTTGTGCTATAAGTTATGTGTCTACCATCAAAAATTGAATTAAATTAATACAACTAAAATAGTTTCTGTCAATAGGGACGCAGTTCATCCGGTTGATGAACTAGTTTGGGGTTTATACAAATGATTCACATGTTAGCGGTTCGAATCCTACCAATAACGAAAACTTAAAAAAAAATATGTCTTGGATTAATAGATATTGTCAAAAAAAGATAAAAAATAAAATAAAGCTCAATTCGTAGATGAACGAGTTTGGATTTAGGACAAATGACTCACAAGTCAACGGTTCGAATCCTACTAATGACAAAAAACTAAAAAAAAAACCCTGATCTAGATAGTTGGATAAATAAATACCGTTAAAAAAATTACATTGCATGAATTGTAAATTGTAATATCATATTATATTTGAATAAAAAAATATATCGTATTATATTAAATAAACTGTATTGTAACTCGAACCTATAATATTGTCACAGTGAATGAGCGATATTTACCACCAATCTAATTTGAGTGGTGGTATTAAACAAATTTTACTTGCTAATAAAAAAAAATTAAGTGACAATAACCAAATAATAGATATTTATTACTTGACAAAAATTGGAATCGAATACCGATATTGTTTTAAATACATTATTATTTTTTATTTTACAATTAGATTCCTCAGTTATTCCGGTCAAAATTTGATGTCTTAAAAATTCCTCATTCCAAATGATTTCAATTTAATGAGTTAAAGCAGGTAGCGGATTGACTCTGATGGAGATAATGGAGGTGTGTAAATGTGTAAATGTGTAATGTGTATGATTTGATTTTACAGGTTTTTCTTCTATACCAAAAATCTCGAGTAGGGATCACAATGGATCGGATTGAGTATGGATATCCCAATATCCATCATCGTATCCGTTTAATATATATATATCTCCATCTCCATCCCCATTTCTAAGTGAACATGACGAATTCATATAATCCGTTAATTAAGATAGAGATATCTATCCCCGCTCCGTTCATATCCGTAACGAAGGAAAAACTTTAAATTTTTATATTTTATAAGAGAAAAATGTAACTCACATACGTAACAGTGCATTTTATCTTATTTAAAGATAAACAAATACATCAAATAAAGTTCAAATATAAAAATTAATAATAACTTATATAATTAGAATTAATAATTACATAATAAATTTTTATATTTTTAAAATATTAAAATATATAATAGATCCGGACGGGAATGGATATCTATAGATGATATCCATCCTCATCCTCGAAAATAAAATAGACATTATAATAACATTCATCCCCGTTCCGTTAATAAAATAATAATACCCATCCCTATTTTAAATGGAACGAATCCTAATCCTAATCCTGTCATCCCTAATCCTGATCCACACAGCTTTGCCGGTTTTGGTTTCAAACTCTTAAATGACCGTTGACATCCTAAGGGTCTTTCAAATTGTCATTAAGACATTATCAAACTTACTATCTTGACTGCTTTCTACTATTCATATGTATTTAATCAATTTGTGGACAGTGTGACTAGCATTTCTTGTGCTTAAAGATAGGAGTTAAACTAATCAACGAGACAGTGACTGTCCATGTGTAGACCTCCAGAAATGCTCCTAATTAAGATAAACCACCAACTTTTGGCTTGAAATTCAACGTATAAATTGGCCAAAATCGGAAAGATATTAAGGGTCCATTGCATTAATAGTTGGAGTTGGAGCCTTTAAAATGAAGATCCATCACCGTGGTTCAAAGCATGATATCATAAACATAGTCTCACTATTTGCCCATTATAATTGCAAAATGTATGGAGTCCCTTCCTAATTGTGAGACGTGCAGAGTCTATTCTCGTTAGGACTCGACAGACCTAGGACTCACAACAGTGTGAGTGTTAGCTTGTTTGAATTTCACAAGATGAGAGGGGCCTCAGATACAAGGAATGTTCCATTAACTGATAGTTTGAAGGATTTAATGTTGTTTACCCAAATAACGCAGGCTTTGACAGCAATCAATTAGAACATTTGGCGCAACCCAACCCGTCACCAGCAACAAAATATTTCCTTCTACCATATCTATAATTAATCCATATTTAAGACTATTGAAGGCATTATTTCTCACTTCTCACTGTACCCAAAAAATAAAGGCAGGAGAGGGATGGAGAGAGAATGTCTCACTGTCTCAGTACCAAAACAAGAAAGTGATGCACACATTTAAACAGTCAATTACTACAGGGAGGATATATTTCTCATTATGGTAGATTATATTCATATACTAAATATTGAATATTGACCTCACTGACCGTTTGAAAAAATATATTAGAGATTGACCTTATATAGGTACTATTAAAGAAGAGTGGGGTGTCCCTTTTTATTTACTGTCCAAATATGTGACTCTATATATGGACACTGAATCACTCAGAGTGTGGGGGGATTTAGGTTCCTTATAAGAATATAACAGATAGAGATTAGACCCTCACAGATGTGTATCATTTCCTTTGTTTTTCAAGTTGTAAGTCGAATCCTTTTGAGTTTTGATCTAACCAGACGCCTATTTGTGATGGAGCCAGAATCAAGTGAGATGCAACAAAGTCCCAATTCCATGCCAAATGGATCTATGAAAGAACAAGCAGTTGATGGCTCTGGTGAAAGAACTACAAAGCCAACAAGGCACCCTCGATGGAGCAGACAGGAAACAATAGTTCTCATACAAGGCAAGAAGGCTGTAGAGAACAGGATACGAGTGTGTCGTAACTCGACTTTGGCCTTTGGGTCGTCAGAACAGTATGAACCTAAGTGGGATTCGGTTGCATCCTACTGCAAACATCATGGTGTGAACAGAGAACCAATTCAATGCCGGAAAAGATGGAGTAATCTTCTTGTAGATTTCAGGAAAATCAAAGCATGGGAATCACAGGTAAAGGAAGAGGTGGAATCATTCTGGATTATGAGGAATGATCTGAGAAAAGAAATGAAACTGCCAGGTTTTTTCGACAAAGATGTTTATGATGCCTTGGACAGAGACTTCTATGCCATGCCAGCAATTCCACTGGCACTTGTTAAAGCCATGACAAAAGAAAGAGATGGTGAAGGGCACGAGATTGTGGCAGTGGCAGAGGAAGTTGAGGAAGAGGAAGAGGAAGAGGAAGAGGAAGAGGAGGACGCAGAGGCAGTTTTTGATAGCGGCCGACAAGCTGCAGCTGAAGGTGGATTATTTTCTGATCAGCAAGAACTTCAACAGAGCCAAGAGAAGGAAACAACTGCAAAAGAGAGTCCCATCAAGGCAATTGCTGCTCCATCACACATTTCAGGTGATTAAGTGTCAAATTTATACTTCTATTATGTATCAATTACATCAAAACTGCACATGACAGTGACATCGTCACTTTTAAGTCCTAAATCAAACACACAAATACGCAAACACGTGCACGCGTTCGTGTTCATATTCTTTAAATCCTAAATCAAACACATAGAAACAAGCATGCATGCATGCAAACAGATTTTAGCAAAATATGATTTAATGAATAATATGCTAAATCATAGGATTCTTTGAAATTAATTGAATGAATAATTCATAAAAAGAAATCCTGCTGCGGTATTCCATATATTCGGTAGTTCCTTATCATGTTCATTACCAATTATTAGGAATTACATGCACACACATTGCACGAGGCAGCTGTAACCATGAGTCTTAATCCTGAATGTGTGAAACATATTGTGGTAAGTGTAGGCATATGAGTTAACAATGAATAGTTGCACTCCCATTGTGATTTCAATCTCTCTTCCCTTTTTCTTGTTCCACATAAAAGAAATAGAATAGCTCTGTTGAGTAGTGACTACAATTTTATTGCTTGCTTTGCTAACCCTCATGTCATGGCTATATGGTATTTTGCTTACATATTGTATAGGACTTGTGAATCTAAACTATTTCGCTCTGATAAGCAGAGAAGCAGAATCAAACATCTGGCCAGGAGAACTCTAACCAAGGTAATGTCAATCTGCCACACTACGACCATTTCCTTTTCACTGCTAAGCAAATAAGTTATTTACCTTTCAAATATCTTAGAAAGAAAAAAACAAACTAACTAATCTGATATCCTTGATTCTTGGTTTCCCTGCTCAGATTTCTGAGACAATCAACTAGATCCCCTCTTTTTCTGCTCAAATATTGCTTTGGGTTCAATCTAAATAGCACCGAGTACTTCAATTATAGTAATCCACAATATTTACCATCATCTACTTTATGAATTCGTAATGTTAGGGGATCTATACTCAGTGGCCAAAAGATTGAGATAAATACAGCAACTTGCAATTAATGAGACTTTTTTATTTGATTCCATACTGTAGATACAGTAAAGGAATGCTATCGAGGCACAAATGAATGGCCAGGATCCACATCTCAGGAAAGATTTAAGCGAAGGAGGTTTGCATTACATGCTAAAGAGGACACCAATATGGAGGACCAATTGATCAAGGTTCTAGAGAAGAACAGCAGTATGCTAACAGCTCAACTTGAAGCTCAAAACATCAATTCTCAACTGGATAGGGACCAAAGGAAGGAGCAGTCTGATAACTTAGCAGCTGCTATCAATAATCTCACAGATGCTCTAGTGACAATTGCTAATAAGTTGTAAGTGAAAATTAAGACCTACAATGTTCCTAAAAAAGCTTTATTTATATTTATTTTTTTGAAAAACCACATGCAGGGCGGCGACGATTGTCAGGTTGAATGAGTGCTTTTGCCACCAAACCACATTGGAATTTGTGCGGTTTATTATTATTTTTACTTTTATTATTGTAATTATTATTTTTGAGCTATTACAATTAATTCGGGGTTTGGGAGATGGGGATACGACTTGAACTCACAACCTCAATGGTGTAAGTGTGAGGGAAATACTACTAAGCCAATTGTATCTTGTTGGATACATCTAATAGAGTTAATGATATATCTCCTCCATGCTTATAATTTCTTTCCGACATTTGTGATAAATAGGGAGCTCTGGTATCAAGAAATCTTCCATCCCATCCTTTTCCCTCTGTTGTGTTTAAGGAAACAACAGTCTCTATAGTTGTTTTTTTTTGTAGTCCACAAAGGTTTTTAAGCTGTGGATAATGAAATCATTCTAGTTTCCTATCAAAAAAAGAAAAGAAAAAGGAAACAATAATGAAGGTAACAAGCAGAGGCACATGTTATAACTATAGGAGTCTTCAAGATACATGAATTTAATCTATTCAAGTACATAGTCCCAGCCATTTGCTAGACTTACTATTTTGTAGCTTTATTTCTACCTGAACAAAAATAGTACCATGTGATATTCTGGTCTTAAGAGCTTCTTTTTTGACGAGCATTTCTGATTGATGATCTAACTAACAGTTATAATGGTGGTCAATCTTTTGTACTAGGAAACAAGGTAAGCATGAGAATTTTAGAGGAACAAAATCTTTCCAATTTGCATCAGAAGTTAAGTTCATGCCATGGACATCTAAATATACATTACAGATACAAAAATTGTATATAACAAAGAAAGGAAATTTAGGCCTTTACAAAAATGGAGAGAATCTTACTAAGCATTTCTAGCAACAGAGAAATTAGAATATCGTAAATTTCAAATCTAACCTCACTTCCCTAGTCCCCTTTAAGCAGGAACAGCCTCAATGAGCCTTGCAAAGTAAAACTGTGTAGTGGTTAGGCCTCTCTTCCTTATCTTCCACCCAACCTTCTGCAGTGCCCTCTCCACATCTGCCTCTGCATGAAGATACGCTCTCGTTGCCTTTGAAGGCCCCGGAAACAACTCTCCCACCCTCTTTAACAAATCGTAATAAACCGTCTTTGGCGCAAAGCTAAGAATAAGTCTTTTCTCAGCCAACGAAGCCAGATGGGCAATCATCCCATCCGCTTTACTCTGCGGGTAATGTATCAAAACGTCCAAGCAGACCACCGTGTCATACTTGCCATTCAAACTTTCTAAATCCTTCACCTCAAATTTCGGCATCACCGGGCCTGCACCTTCACTATCTGCTAACAATTGCTCTTCTGCCTGCACAAATTAAGATATAATTTAGGTTCACAGACGTGTGTAGACCAGAAGAAAAATATAGAACCTAAATTGTCCGTACAATCTAACCGTAAAACAAGGATTGACATAATAAAAAATTTGAAAAACTAAAGTTACGATTCATTGACCTGTTTCTTAGCTTCAGCAACCATGGCAGCGGAAATATCACTGGCCAAAACAATCGCGCCTTCTTTCGCTAACGGAATCGCAAGAGACCCGGTCCCACACCCGGCGTCACAAACCGTCACTCCCTTCAACGGTCCTTCATCAGTCAACATGGCCATCACATTTTCAACCGTCTTCGAGTGGCCCAACCGAATATCGCGCTGAACTTTGTTAACGTCATCCGTTTCTCCATATATCTTCTTCCACCGCTGGAAACCCGAGTTGTTGAAGTACTCCCTCACGACTTCTTTGTCTCCGCCACCGACTTCCTCGGCCTGGAGCTTCCGGCGGCGCTCGGGGTCGGTGAGGGAGATGACGGCTGCGAGAGCAGCCACGGAGCAGCCGCTTATGGCTGCGAGGGTGGGTAGGTCGGCGTCGAAGGTGATGGTGGTAGAGAGAGGAGGAATGGCGGCCGGCGGTTTGAGCAGTGTGGTTTTGGTAGGTGGTTTGCTGCTGCGTTTTGTGGAGATAAAACGGTTGGCGTGGAAGGGAATGTGAGAGAATAGCGAGGCTGAGTATGCCATATTTTTTTTAATTTTTTTTTGTGAAAATTTGATGTGTCCGGCCGGCGAGGAGAGAGGAGCGGTGGTGGGTTACGTGGCGACTGGGGAGTGGTGTTGATATTGTGATTAGTTAGTTTGGAATTGGAGATAAGATAGAAAGAGATCGTGGTTCTTGGGTCCCCTCTTCGTTTTGGCGTCTATTTGTTACTTTATTATGTTGAGAATTGAGAATTACTTGCCGGGTTTTTTCTTTCATTCTTTCTCTTCTCAAATCGAGTATTCTGTAAACTTTTAAAGGCTAGTGTCAATTCAATTTTTGGTGAAATTTATGTATAAAATTATTATGATTTTCATGGGTTATTTAATAGTTAAAGTGCTACACAAACATAATATTCACCTATTTTTATTATGATGTAAATCAGGACTTCACTTCTAAGTTTGTATTTCACACACTACTCAAACACACACACACACATATATATATATATATATATATATAATGCAATTTTCACATGTTAACGGTATAGCTAGTAAAATTCAGTGAAGATGACTAAATTTATACGAAACAATAATACTAATTATTTCAATTTGTAAGGTCTAAGTACACCATCACGGCATCGCTCAATATGTCTCGGATTTAGTATAACAATTTCTCAGATTTTAACCGTCTTCATATTATAACTACGGTATATGTATATATTTTTTGGTATGGTATATGATTCAATCCATATGTCACATAATATACATGGGACCGAAATCAAAACAATCTTTAAACATGTTGATCTAGAGATTTTGATGACTTAAACAAACCAAAAGATGGCGAATCTGAATAAGAAGAATAAAAAAATGGACTAATAATTATGATTTATGAGGTGTGGATTAATGTAGATATTTAAGAGAGAAAATATAAAATAACTACAACTATTATAAAAATTTTGTTTTTCACCACGTACGAAAATTTATTTGTTAATAGTCACTTTTTTTTAAAAAAATTCAGTATATGTCCGTAAATTATAAAAATACCCCTAAATTTGATTTTTTCTTAAAACTGAAAGAAAACTTGAAATCATAATTAAAATCTAGAACCAAACTTGAAATCACGGCTAGAAACTTGAAACTTGAAATCTTGTTTTAAAAAATGAAATTTTAAAACTTGAAATCTTGTTTAAATTGAAATGTAGAAACTTGAAATCTTGACTAAATTGAAAGTTGAAAGTTGAAAGTTGAAACTTGAAATGTTCAGGGTTTTTAAGTTATTCGTTTTCAAATTTTGAAACTTGAAATGTTGCCTAAATTGAAATGTTGAAACTTGAAATGTTGACTAACTTGAAATGTTCAAACTTGAAATGTTCTGGGTTTCTAATATTTCGTTTTCTTTCCTTTTTTTTTTCAGCAGATCTAATCGCCGGCGGAGTGGGAGCTCGACGGTGTTGCTGGACGGTCGTGAAGCCCAGGCAACGGCACTCCGGCAAGCCGTTGACGACATGTGAGAGAGAAAGGAAATGAGAGAGAAAGGAAATGAGAGAGAAAGAGGTGTGACTGCAAGAGAGAGAGAGAGTGTGGGGAGAGAGAAGAGAGGTTGGGTGAGAGAGAGAGGCTGGCGAAGGTTCGCCGGCCTTCGCAAGGATGCCTGCGACGGTTCGTCGGTGAGAGAGAGATCGGGGAGAGAGAGAGAGACCGGGGAAAGAGAGGAAATGAGAGAGAAAAAAAAGAGAGAAGAGAGAGAAAATGGTTGGGGATGGTTTTTATATAAGGGCATTCAAATAATTTTTCAAAAAAGTGGCTATTAACAAATAAATTTTCGTACGTAATTAAAAACAAAATTTTCTTAATAGTTAATGTTATTTTTATCGATTTCAACGACCTATAATGCTACTTGATAACGTAACAGAAAAGGTATCTTGATTCTTGATTCTTGATTCTCGATTCTCGTAGTAGTTGTAGGCACATGTAAAGAGTGAGAAGAGGTCTGGATTAACAGAAATTGTGAAACGAATATTCAAATCCGGATCACTTTACAGTGAGAGTGAGCTGAAAAACTAAAAGGACCGAGTTAGGAGTAACAGTGTAACAGATAAAGCTCACCAGTAACCAGTCCTCGCAAGCAGCCAAAGATGAAAGACCAACACTTTTTTAAAATACTCATTCGACATTCAACATTCAACATTCAACACTAGTAGTGACACAGACCTTTTGTTAATGTTCGATCTGCTAAATATACCCAAACATTCATTATCAGACAACGCAAACGTCCACCAGAGATCGTCTTTGGAATTCTCGCTTCATCAAATCCATATTATTTAAACTACTCTTGAGTACGTAGTTCGTCACTGGCAGCATCCATTTTAACGAATTATGGCGATTATTCAGTCTTGTAGTTTGATTTTGATTTCGGTGTTGTGGCTGTGCACTGTATGTGTGGAGTCCCAGTACATGGTGTACAATACATCGGCGGTGATTGTTCCGGGGAAGATCAATGTGCATTTGGTGGCTCACACGCACGACGATGTCGGTTGGTTGAAAACTGTCGATCAGTATTATGTTGGGGCCAATAATAGCATTCAGGTCCTCATTCTCTAATATCAAATTCATTTTTCAGCGTTTTAATTTGAATTGATGATTAGTGTATATTTTGCAGGGAGCTTGTGTGCAAAATGTGCTAGACTCTATAGTTCCGGCATTGTTGGCTGATAAGAATCGCAAGTTCATATATGTTGAACAGGCAACCACTTGTCATTGGTTTTTGTTGGCTTTACATTTTTATTTTTTGTTATTCTCTCTAGGAAAATATTTTAATTAATTTTTTCTATTAAAGGAATTGGAACAATTTTTATATATATTTTTTCTGCTACCAAGTTTGGGTTTGTTTCGTAGCTTCTTTTTTCCTAATCATGGTTTTTAATTTTTATCTATATTATGCAGGCATTCTTTCAGAGATGGTGGAGAGACCAGAGTGAAGAGGTCCAGAATATAGTGAAGCAGCTTATCAACTCCGGCCAACTTGAGTTAATGTATTAAAAAAGCACAAATTTATCTATTTTAACAGTAAAAGTGTTGAAAAACCCATGATGAGAAGCTCTACTTTTTGACGTTTTTCTAATAATTGTAGCTTTAAACCTTCATTATGTATTTTTAAGCCCTTCATTAATCATTATGCATTGCAGATTGGCCTGTGAAGTTGAAACAAGTATTAGTATTCTAAAGTTCATTTTTGTGACCATTTGTTATCTGATATGTGAGGATTTCTATTTTGGGTGCAGAAATGGAGGTATGTGCATGCATGACGAGGCAACCCCGCATTACATTGACATGATTGATCAGACGACTCTTGGGCATAAATTTATCAAAGAAGAATTCAATGTGACCCCAAGAATTGGTTGGCAAATCGACCCCTTTGGACATTCTGCTGTGCAGGCTTACCTATTGGGGGCAGAGGTATGAGCTCTGTCCTCTTCCTTTGTAGCATACCAGCATCATTAGTGGAGCATATTAGCATATTGCGATTTTACAACGAAATCAGTTCATCAAAATTCAAAAGAAGTGCCTCATTCTTCTTCATTCAATTTCCACCAATTTGTTGAATGTAAGCCTTCTTGTTCGCCTAGGTTGGATTTGACTCTCTTTTCTTTGCACGAATTGACTATCAAGACAGAGCTAAAAGGAAAAATGAAAAGACTCTTGAGGTTGTCTGGCGTGCCTCTAAGTCTCTTGGTTCATCTGCACAGGTGAGTAACTCAACTGAACCGGTTTAGATGTGCATGGTGTTTGAATTTATGTGTTGGTTTGTGTTAAAATTATGTTTTCATTTTTCAAAGCTTAGAAGTGACTTTACTGGTGGCATTGGTCCTTTTTAGATATTTGCGGGTGCTTTCCCTGAGAATTATGAACCTCCAAGTAATTTCTACTATGAAGTTAATGATGATTCCCCTATTGTCCAGGTAATTTCTTCTATGAACTTAGTCAAACATTAATGTGCCTAAACAATTATATGCGCACTTCTGATCTTTTTGTTTTTTCTCCTGACCTGAAGGATGACATGAATTTGTTTGACTACAATGTCCCTGAGCGCGTCAATGAATTTGTGTCTGCTGCAATATCACAAGTAAGATGGGTGGTTTTATGTCATCACTAACCTCTTAAAATTATTTTGGCATATCCTTGAAATTTATTCATCAGCTTTTATGCTTTCTGTTAGAGTAGAGTAACCTACATATTTGATTTTCTATCATGATTGATGTCTGATTTCTATCCTAGTAATTGTCCACTGCCACCGGTGAGCATTTCTCATAGTTATGATTATCAGAACATGCAATTGCAGCCATGAGTCAGTATAACATTTTGTTATATCGAAATAATGATGTTTTAATTGATGGAAACTACTTTAGTTAAATTTTATCGAAACTTCCATTTTTCTCTTTTACAGGCCAACATTACATGTACAAATCATATCATGTGGACAATGGGGACAGATTTCAAGTATCAATATGCCCACACTTGGTTCCGACAGATGGACAAATTCATTCATTACGTCAATCAAGTTAGTCTCATCCAAACCCGTTTTTTGTTTATTACCAATTTTTAGCTGAAGCCTGAAAGTAATCGTTTTGTTGTAGTATTAGCAATTTTTCATGGTTCGTGCAGATTAAAAATTCATGTACCCCTAAATACTTTGTTTTCTGTGTTAATACAAGTGCTTGTCTGAAATGCATACAGGATGGCCGCGTCAATGCCCTATACTCGACCCCATCAATATATACTGATGCAAAATATGCAGCAAATGAGTCCTGGCCATTGAAAACTGAAGATTATTTTCCGTGAGTTTAAAGTTGTATATAGTTACGTACTGCAATTAATCTTTTGAATTTGGATTGGTATTTAAATTCATGCATTTTTCAGATATGCAGATAGTGTAAATGCTTACTGGACTGGGTATTTTACAAGTAGGCCAGCCCTCAAAGGCTATGTTAGAACAATGAGTGCCTATTATTTGGTAAGACTTACGCAGCTATCTACTTTATGTTAAATATTAATTTACCCTCTTAGATACTTCGTAATATAAGGTTTTGCTTTGGTCCCAATACGTAATAGGCAGCAAGGCAATTGGAATTCTTTAAGGGAAGGAGTAAAGCTGGTCCCAACACTGACTATTTGGCTGATGCTTTAGCACTTGCTCAACATCATGATGCAGTTAGTGGTACCTCTAAGCAGCACGTGGCTTATGATTATGCAAAACGATTGTCAATTGGCTATGTGAAGGTTCAAATTTGAAACTTGAAAATTTCTTATATGAGTTCCTTTCACTATGTTTAAGTTCTAATGCTTCTCATTTGATGATGCCTGCAGGCAGAGGAAGTTGTTGCAACATCACTTGCTTGCTTGGCAGAGTCAACTTCAAAAACTGGTTGTGGGAATCAAGTGGCCAAGTTTCAACAGGCAACTATGCTTCACTAGCTGCTCCTTTACTGTGTCTAGACTAGTGTGCTAAGTTGCTATGGCTCATCATATATATGTATATATATATTTTAATGATGCTTGTACTAATTTTAGATTAAGGAAATAGATTGTGTTTGCAGACGATTGATTACATCAAAAGCACCACAAATCTGCTCTTTAGGGGAAAGTTACGGGACATGCCAACTATAATAATGCATAACATCTCATGCATAATCAACTTTCAATCTTTGCATGGTACATAGTTTCTTGTTAAATTGCAGAATCAAATTTCATTCGAGTTCGAGTAAGTAATATTTTAGGATCATAATCATAAAGATATAAATGTATATGTCAAATTTTTCAACAATGGTTATAAGATCAATTAGTTTTTGACAGTGATATAATGATTACCTAGGTTATCATGAGTTTCGGACTTCATATACCTTTGTTTTAATTGTTAATCATTTCGTAGATAGTTGGCTTAGCATCTAATTTTGCCCTAAAATTTTAATACACTTTTCCTTTTCTCTTCTCCCTTACAGTGTCCACTTCTGAACATAAGCTATTGTCCTGCATCAGAAGTTGATTTGTCTATTGGGAAAAACCTAGTAAGAAAAGAGACTACTTAAATGACAGTGTTTCTTGAATATTTTTGCATTGATTTTTAGAAGAACTATATTATTCCACTTGAAATGGATAAGTACTTTTACATTCTTTTCTGCAGGTAGTAGTTGTGTATAATTCCCTGGGATGGAAACGAGAGGCTGTTATAAGAATCCCTGTGAGTGATTAGAATTATGACAGATCTTTAGAAATCTTTATAGTTTCTGTTGCATTTGATAATGTGTCCCTACTCTCATGCTTTTATCCAATGAGACATAAAAATATGCATACATAGGTAGATCGTAGACATACACCCACGCACAAAACTAGTGTTTATACATGCATACACTCAAAGGAACTAGTGTTCATTTTTTTTTCTCTCTCTTTTGGTCATAAATGTTCATATCCTTTTTGAAGATGATATGTTTGGCCAAAAGTTGAATCGTCCTCTCTCTTTTTGTCTACCATCAGTGTATCTTCGTAACTTATCTAACTTGTTGCAGGTTATTAGAGGGAATGTTACTGTTAAAGATTCTGGAGGAAAACAAATCGAATCACAGATTCTACCCCTACTAAATGCCTCTATAAGCTTAAGAAACTACTATTCTAAGGCTTATCTGGGAAAATCTTCAAGTGTGACACCAAAATATTGGCTTGCATTTACAGTGTCTGTTCCACCTCTTGGTTTCAACACTTACATCATCTCAAGTGACAAACAAGCAGGTTGCGATTGTGAATGTCAATAGTGAAAATACAGATGCAACATATACAAACTGTAGGGTTCGCTTTGCATTATCCTGATATAAAGTTGTGTTTTATGTCCCACTTTGTGATTGCAGCTTTTTCATCAAAGAACACAGTTTACAAGTCAGATGTCGGCCAAAATGATAAAATACAAGTGGGATCAGGAAACTTGAAACTTCTGTATTCTGCCAATGAAGGAAAACTTATTCAGTATATCAATGGTGGAAGTTCGGTATGTTATTTGGTTGGCAATTGACTACTGGCTTTTTAACTGAAGAAAATGTAAAACAACATGTTACTTTATTTTCCCTTTTAAATTGAATATTTTTTTTTGAATCTAATCTAAATTTGTTCACAACTGAAGGTCAACAAATTGGTAAAACAATCATATAGCTTTTATCCTGGTAATGATGGTAGTAGCGTGGATTCTCAGGTATATTTCTAATTCACTTTGGTGTGATTATTTCTGCAAAAGGTTGGAAATGAACGTGCTAATTTACTTTGTTGAAGTCTTCTGGAGCATATATCTTCCGTCCAAACGGTTCGTATCCCATAAAATCCGAAGGGCAGGTACACAAATATCTTCTAATGCACTTTGCTAATGAACAATACATTTAAAGACCATGATTGGCTAAGGAGATGTCTGGAATTTCAGGTTTCCTTCACTGTTTTGCGTGGACCGTTATTGGATGAAGTGCATCAGAGGATCAATTCGTGGATATATCAGGTGGTTTATCTTGTCATACAAGGATTAATTAAGTTGTTTATTTTTCTACGGGAACTTTTTATCTTCTGTTTCAACATGAAATAAATACACACTTTATATCCAATTTCAACTAGTTTGAGATTTTAGATGAAGTGGTTGTTTGAAACACTACAAGACCAAGATGATCGCATGTTACATGCGATAGGGAGCATTGAAAGTATTTAAATGTATTACATTTCTATTGCTTTATCTCTAAGCATTTTAGAGTATTGTTCTTTTTTTTTTCTTCCACAGCTGATGCAATTAATAATTAAATATTGCATGCATAAACAGGTCACCAGAGTGTACAAGGGTAAAAAACATGCTGAAGTCGAGTTTACTGTAAGTCTACTGTACATATTCTTGTGTGTATTTGTATATTTTCACCTTAAATAGTATCACTGAAGAGTCAACAATTTCAATTTGGAACTTGTATCAACAAATATATTCACTTTCAGGTAGGGCCTATACCTATTGATGATGGAATTGGCAAAGAGGTTGCAACTCAGATTACCTCAAACGTAGAAAACAACAAGATATTCTATACAGATTCTAGTGGGCGTGATTTTATTGAAAGGGTAAATTGCCTGCTTTCATTTATATATGAACAAGAGTTTTGGAGGTTATGAATAGCTTTTTTGTATCTTTTCAACTTGCTAGAATCAGTTTATCTGGAGATATTATCCTTTTGTAGATTCGAGACTATAGAAAAGATTGGAACCTGGAGGTGAATCAACCCGTGGCTGGAAATTATTACCCAGTAAGTTCATAATTGAAACCACTGGATTTTGTTGTCTCAGAATGCTGGGATTTGTATATATTCTATGCTGAATACCTTCATACCTCATTTCTCTTAAATTTCGGTCACAGGCTCTGTCAGTCAACAAATGTACCTATATAATGAATAGTCATTTTTAGGAATAGCATTACAGAGTTTATTTTTGTTCTCCTTTCAGGTTAATCTTGGAATGTACATGAAAGATAATAGCACAGAGCTTTCAGTTCTCGTAGATCGATCTGTAGGGGGGTCCAGTATCGTGGATGGACAACTGGAGCTGATGCTTCACAGGTTTAGTTCTACTCCATATCTGTACTCGTGCTACATTTATATTCTTAATTGTCAGAGGCATGCAACTAAGAATTTCCTTCTCTGTGCAGGAGGTTACTTCATGATGATGGAAGAGGTGTTGATGAGGCACTAAATGAAACAGTTTGTGTTCTGAATAAATGCACAGGACTTACTGTAAGCATACTATTGACTGATTTACGGTCTTTGGATTTCACTGACACCATGCTTTTGAAATATCATTTCCTAATTAACATACGTTTACAGATCCTTGGGAAGTATTACCTCAGAGTAGATCCTTTAGGAGAGGGTGCTAATTGGCGCCGGACATTTGGCCAGGAGATATATTCTCCTTTTCTATTAGCCTTCGCAGAGCAGGTCATATTTAGAACTTGAAGTATTCTTATTGCCAGTGTGGTCTCTTAGTTACTAATAGATGTTGGCCGTTTTTTGACAGGATGGAGATACTTGGGAAAATTCTCATGTAGGAACCTTTTCAGGGATGGATCCCTCCTACGTTTTACCTGATAATGTAGCAATGATAACCCTCCAGGTGTATATTCTTCATCCTTACTATCATTCTATACTATCCTTTTGTCATACAATTATTTATGAAATTGTAAACTTTATAAAGAAAAACAAAGGAGTTTTGTCGAGGCACAAGTTGCCTTCATGTGGTTAAGCCCCAAACAAATGTGATAAAGGAGATAACTTTGTTTCTTGCCTAGTTACAATAAATTGAAGAAGCTCCAAAAATAGATGGGTGTGTATCAATCCCTTGGGCTGAAAATTTTACCTTTTCTCAAAATGCTGCAGGAGCTGGACAATGGGAAAGTTCTCCTTCGATTGGCTCACTTATTCGAGGTTCTTATTTCTTTCATCTTCTTATAAAATCGAGTATCTTAGCATCACTAAAACAGACTATTTTCATTTTTGGTATATGTTGGTGACTGTTTAGTCAAATACGCGCTATCATGTTTGTAAGAAACTTTCACTGACATTCACTGCATATGTACAGTCGGTGTTTTTGAAAAGGTAGCGTTAGTTTCCATGAGTTTTGCATGGTTGCTTTTACAACGACTCACTCAACAATTTAATGGAAGGTCTTCCTTTCGTTCGACCATTAATGTTTCTTGTTACTTAATATAATTTCTTCTTAATGAAAGGAAGCAGTTTATATTACGAAAAGCATTCATATAGGTTGCTGATTGCTATAAAAGAAAATTTTGAATGCCCTTTATGGTCTTTTGATGAAGAACCGATTCAACAATGTATGCCTGAGGATAGTTTTCTTTACCATTTCGATTCTGAATTGTTCCTGCTTTGTATCTTCCAATTTTCCCATGTATTAAGCTGTGTGTTTTTTTTTCGGTGGTGTTTCCAATGCAAGATTGGAGAGGACAAGGATCTATCAGCTATGTCAAGTGTAGAACTGAAAAAGGTGTTTCCAAACAAAAAGGTAGAAGCAAATCAGTGCATGTCATTGATGTCAATGTGTTTGTTTGCTTAGCATTAACTATTAAGCCACGAATAATACTTGTGATGTTGTTATATTTTATTTGCATTCAGATAAACAAAATAACAGAGGTGAGTTTATCTGCTAATCAAGAAAGATCCGAAATGGAGAAGAAGAGGCTGGTGTGGAAAGTAGAAGGCTCTTCTGGAGAGGAGTCCAAGGTGGTGAGGGGAGGACCTGTTGATCTTACGACATTAGTAGTTGAGCTTGCTCCAATGGAAATCCGAACATTTGTCATTGACTTTGATTTATAAGCATCAACACATTAAGGTAAGAAATGATTTATCAAGTCTTTGCTAATTTTTTTAATATTTAAATCGGTATTATTTTTGAACCCTACTGTCTTTAAGAAATAATCTATGAGTTGTTTCAAAACTTTAAGAACATTGATTCATTGTCAACTGGTTGGTATTCTTGTGGTATAGGTAAGTTCTTTGCAAGTGAATTGATGCAAGTTTTGAAGTGGAGTTCTTGGTGTTGAAAGGCAACTTCTTGATAATAAATGCTTGTGTGCTCTCCAAATGAATGCCCAGTTGAGGCTTCTCATGCATAACCTGTGAATAAATCTTCAATTGTCCGTTGTAATATTCAATAAAAAAAATTAGTTGTTTTGACACTCCAATGTTGCTTAGCAACAACATTTGATAATTACCCTTAAAGAACCAAAATAAATAAATATGTGAAGATAACTGATGCAGTGTGAAACAATGAAAGAATAAGACCAACGTTTATATTCCTGGATAAACTGGAATCCACCGAAGAAAAATTCTGAATTTTATTGATAAAAGTTGATTCGCCTTGCGGATTACAAGCCTATTTAAATAAATGAACCCTAATCCTTGATGAGCAAGAAAACGAACCTAGATTAAGGAAAATTACCATAAATGACAAAATTGAGGTAATAATGGAAACAAATAATACTAAAGACCTAAATCAGGGCAGAATTGACTGCAGACGATTATGACTTGTAAAACTAACTTATTACCAAAACAAATATTTCCTAAAATGAAAAAAACGACAGTTTCGGGGCTTAAACGATGGAATTTAACCGAAAAAAGACGTGCATCACGACCAAAGGTCGTGTGTATCGTAGACCTCGTCGATTCGTTTCAACTGTGAAATTTTTGTGCCATTCCAACTCCGTCGCCAGCTTTAGTAGAAATCATTTCTTGAATTTTGAGTGGTCCATCAAAGCCATGAAGGACTCCACCACCTGTTTTACATCAGTCCCCTTCACTTGGAAAGGACTCGACCTTGAGTTAGGCTAAGGACAGAGGGACTCTTCGCCTCTTTGGCATGATACTGGAACAAGTTTGCAACATTAAAAGTCTTGGAAATTCCCATGGCCTCTGGTAAGTCAATCACATAGGCATTATCGTTGATCTTTTTCAAAATCTTGTACGGACCCTACTTCTCGAACTTTAATTTGTTGTAAGTCCCAATTGGGAATCTCTCTCTGCATAAGAAAACCATCACTGAATAGCCTTCCTCAAACACTTTAAGACGCATATGCTTATCTGCAGCTGCTTTATATTTAGCATTAGTTTCTTTCATCTTCTGTCTCACTTCGGCATGTATAGCCTATGCCTATGTAGCCATAGTCTCTGTTGCAATACTAACATTTGGTCCCTTTGGTAAACGTACCAGATCCATATCATGCTTTGGTGGTGTCATATATCATAGCAAAAGGGATTTTCCTGTGGCGCTATGCATAACATTGTTGTAGGCAAATTCAGCTTGGGGTAATGCATGGTTGATATGTACATTTATGTACCTATTTTTGGCTCCTTATTCTTAGCTTTTGTTCTTGCTTTCGTTCTTGCTTTCAAGTATTTTTGTGTATATAATATGTGTTTGAGCCTTGTGTAGGGTCATTTCCCAAAAGTTAGATGTTTGAGCTTAAAGTGAAGCTTTGAAGGTAAAGAGGAGGAAAAAGAGCTAAATTTGAGAATTGAAAAGGAATCTGCGAGTTCTACATCACAGAACCAAGTCACAGATAGTCCTTAGATGAGACTGCGACATCAAGCTACGAGTTCAAAGTCCCAGAGCCAAGTTGTAGAAACAGTCCAGAACCTTCTGCCATTTAGATCTGTGAGTTCCAACCAGTAAAAATGAATATGCGACACAGATCTTGGTGTTCCAACTCACAGATTTGTATCGGAAAAACCTTATCCACTTACAGATCACGTGATTTTTAAAGGAAAACTTGACTTTTCACACCCATTTAGTGACCTAACTTTCAAACACTATAAATACACCACCTTGTTGGTCATCTATCATATCTTCCAAAAATATACTCTCTTAGAGAGAACCAACCCAACACCTTCTCTTATTCTCCAACACCTTCTTGTTCTTCAACATAAAATCAAGAAAAAGAGAGGAGCTTCAAAGACTTCCATGGAGGTTCTCCTCTATGGATGTCTCACCACCACCACCTCAAAACTTTCTCCATCCATCTTTGAAGTAGATCCAAGGAGAAATGAGAGCAAAACGAAATAGAGATCTTGATTATCTCTAAACTCTTCTCTTGTTTTATTTTCTATTTCTTTGATGTGTAATCCCCATTAGGGAATATTTGTCAACCAACACTTGAGCTTGTTAGATTCAACTTGGATCTTGACTCTATTCTTTGAGCTGAATGCTATATCTCTATTTTCTTGACATGTATGTTGGTGAATGAGTAGAAATTGATATGTTTGCATAAGTGAGACTTTATATTAAAACAATGATGTAGTGTAACTTAGTTAAACAAATGTTGCAGTGTAAAAGTAGAATCTCACTCTTGTTTGCATGTTGATGATGAAAGGAAATTGATATGTATGGATTGATTCGGGTGAAAGAGCACATCAGTGTTCCGGTTGTCTAACTGTGAATGGATCTTGATTGTTAACTCTTGAATGGAGGGAACTTGATTTATGCATGCTTATGCTAGATTAGGTTGTTTGGTGTATTGTTCTTGTGCTTAATGGGTCTTTGACCAAAGACACAATTGTTCACTCCATGATTTTGGAATTGTGTCTTTGGTTGAGTGATAAGAAATGATTTCGGTATTCCTTATGATTCGTAATAATAGATGATCTGGTGTCGAAATTCCTTAATCAAGAGAACTAGCAATTGAATCCGTGTGGAATGGTGCTTGAATGTTTATAATCAACATGACTAGCTTGCAATTGATTTTCATGTAGTTAGATTTAGAAAGGCAAGCACCCGGTTATATTTCTATCCTTAGTGTAATTTAATTTAGTTTATTCACACCTCACACACCATTCGCATTCTGCTTACACTTCACACACACCATTCTTACCTCTTCCATATTCTACTAAAAATATCTAAGACCTAAAAAGATGGTCTCATGACACTTGGTCGGGGCTATTAAGACGGCCGGGACAAAACCCTCGGTCGGGATTGAATAACCGATCAGGGTGAATAAAGCTTGGTCGGGTTGATGATCGACAGAACAACACGTGGAGACTATCAAATACATGTAGAATGAGTCTTACTCCAATAAGATGTCTCAGAGCACACTTTGATAAGGATGTGAGTTTCCCCGTCAATGACAAAGTCCAAATTAGGCAAGGGATCTAATGCGTGAAGAACGCAAAACAGCAAAGGAGAATAAAACGACTCAAACACGTCAACTTTATATACTTGTAAAGCACGAATTAGAGTTCTATGCATGTATAAATAGACCATAATAATACCCATGAAGGGTTGAACAAAAAGAGAAAAAAAGATTCTAGAGAACATGAGAGATTGAGTGTGTAATTGATTATTCATAGTAAAGTTCTTTCCTTGCCGGTTTTCGACAGTCGTGGACGTTTCCCCATTCTTGGGGTTTTACCACGTAAAATCCTTGTGTTTCTTTTAATTTGTTAGCAATTGTGTGATTTCATATACATTATGTTCGACGTGTGATCATCCAAAAATCACTGTCAAAAACTAGCACTAGAAAGAGGGGGTGAACTTTCGACGTTATAATCAGCCAAAGATTTAGTCATACAAAATAAAATCATGGTTTCCAGCACTGACAGAGATTCGTCCCCGCACAACGTTGACGTTTCACTAGAAGCGAATGTCGTGGATGTCGACGTACCAAGAACAGTTCCACCTTCAAGAACTCCACTATCAAGTAGACAGGACACTGTCACGACCAAGAGCTTGACTACGGGAATATCTCCAGATGCATTTAGGCAAATTCAATAATCCCTACGGAGAATCATTGATGATGCTGCTAGACAGGGAATTAGCATAAATGCAATCGTAAATCTGAATTCGCCGTACCTGCTCTTTACACTTGTGGTAGCTTAAGGACCCAACGTGCGCTTTGAGATCGTGGCAACTACTCCAGGTGCACCCAAAAAATCTGGAAAAGATAGGACAGAGAAACGGGACAAAAGAGGACGTTCACGCAGAAGAAGCAGCCTACACCAAGATAGAAGAGCGGAGGAACGTGATGAGACAAGCTCACGCGAGGATACCATAGGGTACGATGACACAAGACAATACTTTGAGAAAGAAGACATATATGATGGACGGAGTAAGAAGCCCCGATCGAATGTAATCGATGACGAACACACTCCCAGAGGGCGAAGGGATCCGTATGGGCTCACAATCCACCAAAGGTTAGACATGCGTGGCAAGCCCGAATGAGAGCATGAAGTTCTTCTTAGGAGGATAGAAGCTCTGGAGAAAAATCAAAGTCAAGATAACCCCCTGGTTGGGAGTTTTGGGAATCCGTTTGCTGATGCCATAAGGCGGGCCCGCTTTTCAGAGAAGTTTAGGATGCCGCATGTGGAGCAATTCAAAGCCAATACCGATCCACATGAACATGTCAGGAGATACCATAGCGCCATGGCCTAGTACGACTATGATGATGCCCTAATGTGTCTTATGTTCCCTTAGACATTAGGAGATCAGGGGTCCAGGTGGTTCGGAGGATTATCATCGGGATCCATCAGGAGTTTCGAAGGATTGACGCGAGCATTCACCAGACAATTTATGGGAAATATCCAGCGGAGGAAATCGATGTCAGCTCTTTCTACCTTGAGGCAAAGAAAAGATGAAAAATTAAAAGACTATCTAACCAGGTTTTCAAAGGAGGTATCGGAGGTTCAGAACCTTAACGATGACACGGTAGTGTCCGCATTCATAAACAACTTGCAACACAGTCACCTAACCTTAAGCCAGAGGCAGCGGAGACCGACCACATATACAAGCATGATAAATCATATTGAAGGATACGCCATGGCAGAAGAAGAACAGATTTCCCATGAGGGAGAATTTATACATGGGGGTCGTCCTGCCAACAATCAAAAGAGCCAAGAAAGCAGTTCGAAAAATAACAGTAAGAATGACCAGAAAGGCAATGGAGGAAAAGGAAAAGGAAAAGACGGGCAAAAGGATGATGATAGAACATGGAGGAACCCAAGGCGCCCGTACACCAGTTATACCTCGTTAGCCAAAAAACATGAGGAAATTCTGAATATGATAGAAGATAAAAACTTATATAAAAAACCCCCGAGGCAGTCAAACTTCTTCAGAAGAGATACTACCAAGTATTGCTGATTCCACCAGGAGAATGGCCACGAAACCTCCAAGTGTTACCAACTTAGGGATTACATTGAAAAGCTAATCCAGGAAGGTCATCTTATTGATGTCATCCTCAGAAGAGGTAAAGATCGACAAAAGGATATCCATACAGGGGATCGGGATATGAGTTATAGGAGCCCAAAGAAAGACTCGGACAGCGGAGCAAACAACACTGATTTTAGTGGCCCCAATACTGGAGGTAGTAGCCGAGAAAGGATGTCCGAAGTTAGGGAAACCATGAACGACCAAAGGAGTATGGAGGTGAATCATCTAGGTCCTGATTGGAAAAAAGCAAAGCAAGGATGGGGACCAATAATTTTCACTGAAGCAGACGCACACGAGTTAAGAAGAATACTGATCGATAATGGCAGCTCAACATACATTTTAAGCATAGAGGCGTTCGATCAACTCGGGCTACAGAGGAGTGATCTCCAACCACTGAAGGTTTCGTTGAGGAGTTTCAGAGAAACCGAAGTCAGGGCGTTAGGAACTGTTAAACTACCAGTAGAAGCTGGAACCTTTCCTTGTATGAAGACGGTATTGCTGAACTTCGTGGTCGTAAATGTCAAGAATTGGCCATACAACACTTTGTTAGGCCAGCCCTTCCTGAATAAAATAAAAGTCCTAACTGCAACCTACGCGTTCATGGTGAAATTTCCGATCGAAGTAGGAGTGAGAATCACTAAAAGCTCACAGGAGTGGACCAGAAAAGCAAATCTCGCTGTATACAGGGAAAAAGCAGAGTCGGGGATAATGTAAGTGGATGCTGTCAAAGAAGATGAAAACCTAAAAGTAGACCAACGGAGGCGAAGGCTGAAACCCCGACCGGGTTTGACCTAAACCCGAGAGAGGCAGTGCTAGAGAGTGACAACGACCCCGAGGAACAAACCATGGAATTTACCATGAGCAACAGTGATCCCAAGAAAACTGTCCTGCTTGGGTCCTAACTGATGAAGCCCGATCGAAAAAAAATGGTCAAACTCCTAAAAGAATATAAATATGTGTTCACTTGGGAACACGCAGACATACCAGGGATCAATCGACCATTTCACATTACTTAGCAGTGAATCCCGATCAGAAACCAATTATCTAGAAGAGGAGATGCTTCAACACAGAAAGAAGCAAGGCAATAAAGGAAGATGTGGACAAACTATTAGCCGCAGGGTCCATTCGGGAAGTAAAATATCCCGACTGGGTTGCCAATGTAGTCCAGGTGAAAAATAAAAACGGCTAATGGAGGATGTGTGTAGATTTCACCGACCTTAACAAAGCATGTCCAAATGACAACTTCCCTTTACCTCAGACTGATCATTTGGTAGATGCAACGGCCAGCCATGGACTTTTAAGTTTCATGGATACCTATTCAGGTTACAGCCAGATCAAAATGTTTGAACCAGATGAGGAAAAAACCTCATTCACAACTGACCAGGGATTGTATTGCTATAAGGTCATGCTTTTCGGGTTAAAGAACATCAGAGCAACTTACCAAAGGCTGGTAAATAAAAGTTTCGCTCGACAGATTGACAGGAATATGGAGGTAAACGTGGATGATATGCTAACCAAAAGTGTACTACGAAAATATGAGATGAAGCTAAATCTAAAGAAGTGCGTATTCACAGTACCGTCAGACAGGTTTCTGGGATTTCAAGTTCACCAAACAGGAATCGAAGTAAACCCGGAGAAAATAAGAGTCTTGGAAGAAATGAGGTCCCCCAAGACACTAAAGGAAATCTAAAGATTGACGGGTTGTCTAGCATCACTGAGTCGGTTCATAAGTAAATCAACAGACAAATGCCTACCCTTTTTCAAAGCAATTAAGCAAGACAATGGGGTAGAATGGAATGATGAGTGTGATCAAGTGTTCAGAAATATCAAAGAATACTTGGGAAAAGCTCCAATATTATCGAAACCACTTGAATGGGAAGTGCTCTACCATTACCTGTCCGTAACAAACGTAGCGACAGGGTCAGTACAGGCCCGATTGGAAGAGGGAATGCAGAAACCTGTATACTACACCAACAAACCTTTGTTACCTGCGGAAACAAGATATTCCCCAGCCGAACAAATGGCCTTAGCCTTGGTAACAGCAACGAGAAAGCTGAGACCGTATTTTTAAGCTCACAAAATTGAAGTATATACCAATTGTCCATTGAAACAGATTTTATTGAAACCCGAGGTGTCAGGAAGGCTGAATAAATGGGCAGTGGAACTGAGTGAGTTCGACATAGTCTACTCGCCGAGTGCGGCGATCAAGGGACAAGTTGTAGCAGATCTGGTTCCAGAGTTTGCTAAGCCGAACAACGAGGTAATAAGGATGTTAAGAGAAAAATATATGTTTGCTTGGAAATTACATGTAGATAGATTGTCAAACATGCATGGCAGCGGGGCAGGCATAGTTATATCCACGCCAGAAGGTTACCAAGTGGAATGTGCCTTGCGATTTGACTTCAAAGCTACTACCAATATGGCAGAATATGAGACGCTTCTGGCAGGCTTTAGGGTGTGTACGACACTAGGAGCAGATGAGTTGGAAATATTCAGTGACTCACAGGTGGTGGTTAATCAAGTTCTGAATGAATACCAAGCCAAGGACAACAACATGGCTGCGTATTTAACTATAATCAAGATACTCCTCAAAAGGTTCAAAGTATACATAATCACCTAGATCCTGAGGGAGAAAAATGAGAAGGCAGACGCGTTATCAAAATTGGCATCAGCCACCAGTGTATGGTCGAAAACAGTCCCGATCGCCCACCTGTAAAAGCCAAGTATCGAGAGTGAAAATCGAGCCGAAGCGTCGGAGGTAGAATTGATTGAAGGGGAACAAGCTACTTGGATAACCCCGATCAGAGAATACTTAGAGAAAGGAGTGCTCTTGATGGAGATAGCTGAGACGAAACGTTTCAGATATAGAGCCACAAGATATTCGATAATAGAAGAAGAGCTATACGGAAAAAGGTTCTCCAAAGCCTTTCAGAAATGTGTGGTCCCGATCAAAGGTAAGCAAATACTAAAAATTATCCACAGGGAGTCTGTGGGAATCACTCGGGTGGAAAAAGCTTGGCACATAAAACTCTCAGTCAAGGCTTTTATTGGCCGACTCTGTTTGAAGATGCATAAGGTGTTGTGAATTTGTGCATTGGCTATCAAAAGATAGCTAATGACATCCAGAGACCACCCGAGCAGTTAAAGAACATGACATCATTATGGTCGTTCGCCATGTGTGGAATAGATCTTATTGGCACGATGCCTACTGCAACTAAAGGACGGGTGAAACATGCTATAGCGGCCGTCGATTACTTCAGAGTGGGTTGATGCGGAAGCACTAATACATATCGCCGAGGCTAACACGACTAGTTTTGTGAAGAAAAACATCATCTATCGGTTTGGAATCCCAGAAACCATAATTATAGATAACTGGACTCAATTCGATAGTGATAACTTCAGAAGTATGTGTCATGACTTTGGGATAAAGAACTATTATGCCACACCATCTCACCCTCTGACTAATGGCCAAATGAAGGCAGTGAACAAAATAATCAAGCATACCCTGAAGGTAAAGCTGGAAGGAAAGAAAGAAAACTGGACAAACAAGTTACACGAAGTCTTATGGGCTTATCGAACTACGAAAAGGACTTCAACAAGGGAAACACCTTACTCATTAGCATTTTGGATGGAAGCAGTGATTCCTGTTGAGATAATTCACAAGTCCCCTAGGGTACAACTCTTCGATCCCGAAGGAAATATGGAGATGATAAAACAAGACTTGGACGAGTTAGAAGAAAGAAAAGACATGTCCAGGGTAATAAATGCCACATACCAATAGAGGGTAGCAAGGTATTACAACTCACATGTCAAGGTTAGAAGATTCCAGCTCGGAGACCTAGTCTGACACTCAATACAAAGGACAAGTTCTCAAGATCGTTAGCTGACAAATGGGAATGACCATATCAAGTGGTCGGGATAGTAGAACATGAAGCATACAACCTTTATAGACCCGAGGGAGCCGAGCTGCCCAGACCATGCAACACACAATATTTAAAGATTTTCTACCCATGAGGAGATCATTACATTTTTTTGCTTTTATTTATTTCCATAGTTTAAGCTTTAAATTATTATTAGCTAATTGTTTTTTATTTTTTGAGAAATCAATAAAAATACCCAGAGGGAGTTGTTATAAACATCAAGCGCAGTGTTCGAAATAAGGTATTCGCTCATAAGAGCATTTACAGGATACCTCAAAATATCGGTTGAAACCGATAGGGATCCTAAGGGGCCCAGTGAGGGGCCGAAAACATAAGTCGTTAAGACAGTGCACACTCACCAAAACTAACCGGGTGAATATGAAGCACTGTTAGGGTGCATTCGGGTACAAAAACCCGACGGTATGTGCCAAAAGTTGGATAAGGTGCGAATCCTACTTATAAGATAAGGCATAAACAGCCGTAGTTGCTTATAAAGCTGGTAGGACAAGTTATGCCTTATCGCAGCGAGTTTTGATCAACAAACTGTTGGGAGACGTCCCAACGACCTAGTTGACGGATAAAAGATGAAGTTCTATAAATATAAACTGCATAACTGGTTTACAAACAAACACTGCTCAACAGAAAGATATTTAGCAAACGATCGGGAGCAACCAGAACCCGAGCGATAAAATACAATAGATCTACCTGAGGTAAACTTGAAATCGTCACAGAGCACGGTTCAGTTCTCCAAGAGTGGTTGACCACTGAAAATGAGGCAATAAGTCAATCATTACATAACGATGCAAGCTCAGAAGAGTGGGTTATCAATCCCATATGATCGGGATATAAGTGGTTTTGCTTAGCCTAACTCATAACTATCAATCTGGCATGGGTCAGCATGCATAGCTTAGGTTGTGCTAAAATATGAATGGACGCAAGCATAAGAAACCACGCACAGAAAATGGTACATATCTTGAAGACAAGCAAATAAGGGAAAAATATACATTAACTGTCATAGTATGTTGAATATTACAAGTGTAAATACATATGAAATAGCTATAAAAGCATAGATGCATCAGTTGTTCCCAGCAACTGAGGATCTCCCAGGACTGAAAGGAGGGACATCATCGTCTTGATCTTCAGTGAAGTCTCCAAAATTTGGCCAGGAGATATTGTCATCAGGATCAACAAACGTAAAGGGAGAATAATCTACATCCGTTGAAGGACCAACGTCGACCCCTTTGGTCAGAACACCGCTGTCCTGACCAGCATGGAAGGTCACAAGGGATACCTTCGAAGAAAGTTCGAGATGCATGGGGTGGGGATCCTTTCTGATTTGCAATAGGCCTTCCACCTAATTCGTTGGTTCTTGATTACTTCCAGGGACTCTTTCTAATGCTTAGATATTGTCCAGTCCCACTTCAAGCGAGCCTCTTTGGAAGACCTCTCATTCGCACTAAAGAACACCCTGGTAGTTGTCAGGCATCTCTCAAACTCCTTCAACAGCGTAGCATCGAAAGCAGGGGACCTCTTGTACCGATCAACATTTTGAATGTTGAGGTCTAACATGGCTTCATGCGAAAGAACTTCCAAACTGACCTGATGTTGCTCTAAGTCTTTGGCTAGATTCTCATATTGAAGCCTAGCCTCCTCAGACACCTGTTGCATCTCCAGCGTCTTTTGCTGAGCTGAAACAAAAGAGTCCTGGGCAATCTGAGCTTCTTCCCGAGCTTTCTCATTGCTGTCTCAGCCAAGATGGCTCTTGATTCAAGTTCAGAGCTCTGTAGTTCAGCCTTGGTAACTCTCTTCTCTAGCTCAACGTTCTTATAGTGAGCTCTCTGAGAGCCTCATCAAATGCAGTGACTCTATTCTGAACGTTCACAAACATTTTATCAAAGCCATCTCGGTTGTTGCATGTGCCTTCAGCTTCTCCGCATACTGACTAGCAATGAAAGCACTAACAGTAGAAGAATTCAAGGCCTCATCCTTCTCGGCTAGAGCTAGCTTCAATTGAGAAATCTCAACAACATGTTTATTCTTCTCAGAAAGAGCCCGAGTCAACGCCTCTACCGCCTGCAAAGGATCAACAAAAGGTAAATCAGATAGATAGAAAAATCAAGAGAAAAACACCATTATTAAATATCATGCGGACTCGCTCAAAATCTGTAGCATCTTTGGCATCCTTCCAGTACCTTTCGCCAATGTATCCGACCCCTGATGACATTGAGCGAAGCATGGAAAAGGGGTCGATCTGAGAACTGCTGGATAAAAGGAAATGAGAAAGCTCAGCGGTGGAAACAGTAGGAGCAGACTGATTCCGAGAAGATGAGGGAATATCACGAACAACATTAGTTGGAGTATTCAAAATCCCAATGTCTTCCCCAAGAAGATTAGCAGATGTAGCAACCTGAGGGCCTCCATTCTCAGAAATTTGACTTTCGATAGCACCCTTAGGAGGAAGAAACCCAACAAGCATAGTGGAAGGGGCACCAATAGGCTCACTCATCCTGATATCCCCTTTCAACTGTATAGCTGCTCCTTCCCCTGGTTCCAAAATAGAATGGAGAGCCTGCTCCTCAGACATATCAAAGAAGTCTTCATTAGTTATCTTCCCTTCCTCGTCGGGACCACCATCGTCACCTTCAGAATCATAAAAAATGATCTGGCGCCTAACGGTAAACTGCATAGGAGCCTTCTCGGGGCAATGAGAGGGTGGCACACCCTGAACCTGGGAAGACTCATTCAAAAGAAGCGTCTGGTCCGTAATCTTGATTGGTTCAGGGGGAGAGGAAGTCAAGTTTAGTGTACCCCGATCGCTCCTTCTCTTGGATCGTAGTTCTCGCGAAATAAGGACGGAAACCATCTCATGGTCCTCCTCCTCCTCCTCCTCCTCCTCCTCCTCAAAAATGATTGGATCGACCACTGAGGTAGGCAACGTCGGGTCAACTGCGGATGCAGGACCCGCTCTAATTGATTCTAGAGAACACGAGATTGAGTGTGTAATTGATTATTCATAGTGAAGTTCTTTCCTCGTCGGTTTCCGGCAGCTGTGGACGAGTCCCCATTGTTGGGGTTTTACCACGTAAAATCCTTTTGTTTCTTTTAACTTGTTAGCAATTGTGTGATTTCATATACATTCTGTTCGACATGTGATCTATCCAAAAATCACCGCCAACACATTATATCATATATAAATATATATTATATATATTATAAAATATTAATATACTAATTATGTAAATATTATAATATACATAAAATATATTATTTTATAATATATAATATTATAATATATATATAATAGTAATTATTATTATTATTATAATGTATGCATATATATATATATATATATATATATATATATATATATATATATTATTGCATGAATGTTTTTAGTTCTAGTTGAAAATAAATTATTCTGGAATATATATATGAGGAGCACTTTGGTCTTTTTAAAATCTTGTCTCTACTTGTCCTAACCATATGAAACACATAATAGTACAAGTAATAGTTAAAAAAATGATTTTTTTTATATAAAAAAAGTCATTAATAAAATGAAAAACAAAAACAAAAAACAAGTATTTTGTGTTTTGCAAATATTTCACTTTTAACACTGGTTTTGTTGTTCATTTTTTTTTTCAAAAATAAAATGAAAAACGGTTAACGAACGCGTTTTTGAAATCGTTTTTGAAAAATAAAAACGAAAACATACTGAAAAACAGCTGCAAGACGGGGCCTAAGCTTATGGAGAATATTATAAGAAAATCTATCAATATTTTTTCTTCTTGTTTCATGTGATGAAAACATAGTAAGATTAGAAATTCGAGAGTCGAAATTATTCTGTTTAAATACAGAGTGGTTTTTTTGAGTGTTAGAGATTCGGTGTGGAAGAACTTGATTCGAAGGAATCACGAAGATTCTGACGTGTACATTTTTATCGTTGAAAATCGTACGTCAAAACAAATATTTATAAAAACCTCAATAATGCCTCAAAAGTTTATAAAACTAGTACAATGGCAAGTCGGATGTCGTCCACAGGGAAAGAGAAATCAAATGACTAAAACTAGTTAACTAATATTGGTCTAAAACAATGCATGAAAAAAGTAAATATTAATGGTTGGGTTTTGAAAAGTTAATAACTAAGATGCAAGCTACAATTAGGTTAGTTAATCTATAATGCAATTAGTGTTAATATGAAATGAGTGTTAGAATATGATGGTTAAAACTAAGGAATTGATGGATCCAACAAGTGAATTATGAGCATGTATGAACTCTCATGAAATGAATGCACATTAAGCGATTATAACCAATCTAGATGTATAATATTTGACCACTCACAAGTGATTGTCCATGAATGAGCATCTATCAAAATAAGGGATTAATCTCTTCATAAAATCATCAACCTGGATGTATATAATTGATGCTTAACCTCTCACAAGCAATCAACATAGATGTATAGAATTGATTACCCATTGAAGATTAGATAAAAATTAAGATTATAAAATTCGGGTATCACTTGAGGAATGTACTCTTGTTTGACCCTTCCATTAAATTGAGCTTAAGAAGATCAAGTAGATGTATACCCAATCAACTACTCTAATAATTTATCAAACAAATTGCTAAGAGAGGAATGTACAATCAAAGACAATTCATCATTGAAATCAATTAAAACAATGAATAGAACATATCTGATAGATTGATATATAAAAGTATAGAGTTCATTACAAAGCCCAATATCCACAAGTGTTTCATATTAATCCCTTAGTGGGATGTTTAGCTACTCGGGACAAATACATAAAAATAACTAGGAGAAGAGAGATAGAGAAGATCCATGTAGAGATTCTCCTTCTGTTAGGTTTTAGTTTGTATTGGCATGAATTCCATATCAAAATGATGTTTACTTGTAATGACTTAGTTGTTTAGGTTCATGATGATTCAAGCTTCAAGGAAGAAGAAACAACAAGTCAAAGCAAGTTCTAAGTCTTCAAAGAGAAATGATGCAATTTTTTTATGCAAAGGTATACTAAGACCTTATCTTTCTCTTACAAGGCTTAGGCACACACACACATATCATACATTTGTGTATCTACATAGTTGTCCACCTTTATAGGCACACACACACATATCATACATTTGTGTCCCTGCATCGTTGTGCACCTTTATAGGCACACACATACAATTTATTCATATGTGTCCCTGCATCGTTGTGCACCATGTATAACACATTCACACACTTAAAGATGAATGCTCATGCATTGGTTTGGAAATAACATGTTTTGGAATATGCATGATTGGAAACAATCTCTATGTAGTTTGCATTCTAGTGTGAATTGTTTTTGTGTGTGTATATGTTTTTATAACATAGATATTGAACTTGGATTTAGTCTTAAATCATTCTTGATTGAGTTCTGGTCATTTTGGTTACTCATACTATTGATTTCAAGTTCAAAGTCAAAAGATACTACACTTTCAACTCATGTTTCATACATTGTCTTCGTCTTCGTATATCGAGTCGAATTATTATTTTCTGGGTTCAGTATCTTATATGTCCATATCTGTGTGAGAGTTACGGTTTGTAATCCATAAAAGGATTCGAATTTTGAGTTCGGAGGCAGGAGAACGGTCGAAGAACGTGAAGGGATCGCGAGAGGAAAATATATGCATCCAAGCAATCTTTCCCGAGATGGCGCATGGCCATCTCGGGAAAGAATGCTTGCTACCCCGAGATGCCCACGTGCCATCTCGGGCAGCATGCATTCTTGGGCTCTTAAGGGTGTTTTGGTCTTTTCATAATTCATTCTTATCCCTCTCCTTTATAATCTCTTTCTCTCTCATATTTCATTTTAAGAAGAAATTCAAATCAAATGTGCAGAATTTTCTCTCTAAATTTTCTCACCTTCCAAACACCATAACTTCTTCATTTGAACTCCGATTTGAGTGATTATAAGTTGAGAGTGTTCATCTATTCACCCTCCATCTTTTCTCTGAAGGTTTGAGTTAATTTTGCTGCTGTTTTTGGTGTCTAATCATACAACAACGGGACTGCACCTAGATCAACTAAGGTATTGATTTTCTCTCTAAGTTTTCTTTTAAAACTTGGTCAATTGCCTTGGGTTTTCTTCTTCTACATATATTTGTATATTGTGAGTGTTTTGATTTGTGTTTTGAACACTTTCAAAGCTAGATTGAATTTCAATTGAAATCATTCATGTTGAGTTAGGTTTTGATTTTGCCTATGTTATCACATGTTTGGGATTGTATTGTGCTAGTTTTGATTTTAGGACTATTTTGTGATCTTTGATTGATTGATTTTGTGAAAAATAGTTCATCACATATATTAGGCTCTCTTGGCCGAAATTCTCACATAATACATGTGCTTATGTTCTTTTGAGCTATTCATGTGATTTGTTGAATCTATGATTAGGAATATGCTATAGAACTTATGCTTAGATCTATTTGACTTTATCATATGATTTTAGTATGTTTTAGGTTTTTGTGATTTAAAATTGATCTTGTGATTTGTTGATCATATCTTGTGATTCAAGTTTAGATATATGCATGAATCTAGTTTGTGATTAATGTTGATCATATCTTACATAATCTAGATTGACTACTCATGCATGATGAACTAGACTATATGTGATTTGTGCATGCATGCTCATGTCTAGTATTTTCCATAGGATATTTTGATCATAGCATTCTATATTGCGTGCTTGTTTGCGTTTTGCATTCATGATCACCTAGATGCCTTGTGAGAAGGAAGTCTTGACAATAGGTGTGAGACCTATGGTGTTGAGCAAGAAGTCTTGGCAAGAGGTGTGAAGCCTCAGATTGTCGAGCAAGGAAGTCTTGGCTAGAGGTGTGAAGCCTTGGATAGTCAAGCAAGAAGTCTTGCCTAGAGTTGGGAGAACTCGGATAGGTGAGCAAGGAAGTCTTGACTAGAGTCGGGAAGACTCGGATAGTTGAGCAAGAAGTCTTGCCTTGGGTTGTGAAGATCCGGATAAGGTGAGCAAGAAAGTCTTGACAAGAGGTGTGAAGCCTCGGATTGTTAAGCATAGGGCGGCAATTTCTAGAGTAGGATATGATGGTAGTTTCTAGGTGAAGAGGTCACTTGAGAGATTGTACTTGTCTTATCTACTAGTGGATTTTGCTTGCCGGTGGCTGCTAGCCCATGGATGTTTCCTCTTCGGAGGTTTACCACGTTATATCTTGTGTCAACTTTTCTCTATCACTATCTCTCTAATATTTGTATTGTGGATAGAACTCTTTATGTATGTGGACTTCCTCTTTATAATATAGATTATGTATGTGTTACAATTACTTGTTTGTATCACACTTTACTTGTGTTTATATATTGATTAATTATCTTTAATTAATATATATATTGTGATACAAGCAATCTAGAGGGACAAACTTTTGTTTGTTTCTAAGGGAGTCGAAAAAGGTGAACCTATTCACCCCCCCCCCCCCCCCTTCTCTGGGTTAGCCTTGAGCATTTAACCGTGATTGTATTTTCACTTCCTTCAAGCTTGAATCCAATCTCCAAGTGTTCTTTATTGAGTAGATGATGAAGATGATGGTTAGATTTGGTGAGTAATTATTCCTAGGTCTAAGGTTAATGGTTAGTGATGTAAGGGATTTTAGGAGAGAGGAGAGAGTGGAACAGAGTAAGGGAGTGTGCTTTTAATAAGAAAATGGTGTATATATAGGCTTGGGAGGCTAGAGCATGGTCTGGGCATGAAAATACACATTTGCCCCTCTAAAATGGTTGATTTTTGTCCCAAGAGTTGATCCCCTCAGATTCAAAACTCACGGTGCGCGGGCAAATGCACTGGTGGTGACCCTTGCAGTTCTGTACAGCTGCCAGTAAAATGGGCATAACTTCCTCTAGAAGACTCGGAATCACAATCCGTAAAACCACCGAAAACTAGACTTCCAGGGATTTCCAATATATATGATTCGACATGTGGTTCGATCTGAGGAGGGAGATATGACTCTTCTAGGTTGGATGACTTGCATGACCATTTTACAATTTCAGCTCATTTTGCCTCCAAATCTCATTATTTGTTAATTTTTTCCTACCAAACTTACTTTAAGCTTAAACACCGTTGATAGAAAATATAACCTTTGCACTTTTAGACTCACTTCGCACCCCGCACTCTGACTTGATTGCCTCTGATCTGCTTTTGGATTTTCTCAATTGCACAATTTGTGCGCTGGTGGGGTGCGAGTAAGGACCCACGCAGTACCAACGCACTGATGCTTCTTTCTTTATCGATTTGGCTTGTTTTCTGCACAACTCTGTGTTTTCCATCCTTTATTTTGAAATGTTCCTAATTGCCTGCAAACATATCAAAATAGCTATAAGATACGTAAAAAGACACGAAAACGAGACAAAGAAAATGAAATTGAGGGCCAAAATTGTCATCCAAAATATATGACAATTTTGGCTTGATCAGATTCTATAGTGGAAGAATTTGGTTCGACAGAATCACAAAGATTATATAAGGGTAGCGATTTATTCCTTTTCTATTTATATTAAAAATTAGAATCAATATGATCACAATGATCCAGCTAAAACATTTTTTTCATAGAATTTTTTTAAAATCTGGCCCACCGCCTTTCCGCTGCATTGTGCCAATTTTGATTTTCGGAACCAACATAATGAATTTTAACTAATGATAGAGATGGTCAGTGTCAGGTTTTGATAAAATTGTTTCCACGTGAAATAAGATACACCTTAAGGATTTCGATGTTATTTGCTCATTGATTGTTTATTGTTAGCCATGTTTTGATTTTATATTGTGAATTTTGAATTATTTATTTCTTCAATATTTTTGATGTTTACAATGCCATATTTATATAACCTGCTAGTAGCTAATTTAGGGCTTAATCATAGCTAATTACAATCACTAATTTTTAACATATTCCTAACTTCTAGCTGATGATAATTACATAATATGTTAACAACAAGAATAACTATAATTACTCTTAAAAAACCTATTGTCCAGATCTTTGAAGATTGGGTCAACTCTTTTTAACAACATTCAAAAGCCTCTCTTAAGCTGGGTTGTACTTGTTAATCATACCCAGCTTGCTACTTAACTCTTCATATTTTTTTTTGGGAGAGCTTTAGTGAGTATATCTGTAACTTGTTGTTCAGTAGGTATGTATAAGAGCTTTATAATGCCACAGTTTATCTTCTCCTTGATAAAATGTCGGTCGATTTCTATGTTTTTGGTTCTATCGTGATGTACTGGATTCTTAGTAATATTGATTATAGCTTTTTTTCACAAACCATGCTGATAGATTCTTCCAAAGATAATCGTAGCTCACCTGGAACTCTGTTGACTCAAAGTCCCTCACATATCCCATATGCCATTGCCCGAAATTCTGCTTCAGCACTACTCCTTGCCATAAGTGACTACTTTTTATTTCTCCATGTGGTCAAGTTAACTTAAATCGTGGTACAATACCCTGAAGTGGACCTACGGTCTGTAATTGAGCTTGCCCAGTCAGCGTCCGAGTAAACCATCACTTCTATGTTTGTTGATTTGCCAAAAACAATCCAATTCCAGGGGTCATTTTAAAATACTTGAGAATCCTTTGAATTGCAGCCATGTGCTCCTCTGTTGGACAATTCATGAATTGACTTATAACACTAACCGGTAAGGCTATATCTAGCCTTATATGTGAGAGATAAATCAGCATTCTCATAAGTCGATATATTTCTTAGTCCACTGGAGCACTATTTGTATTTCCACCAAGTTTTATAGTAGTGTCCATAGGAGTTTCAACATGCTTACAATTCATCATTCCGGTTTCCTGTAGAAGGTCTAAAATATATTTTCGTTGTGAAATTAAGATGCCTCTTTTAGAATGAGTCACTTCCATGCCTAAGAAGTACCTGAGATGCCCTAAATCTTTGATCTCAAACTCCTCGGCCAGCCACCTTTTAACCCTTGGCAGTTCTTCTAAAAAATCTCTGTTAGGATAATATCATCTACATATACGATTAGGATTGCCCGCTGCCCTTTTTGAGAGTATTTGACGAACATGGTTTGATCCGATTGACATTGCACATATCCATGTTTCTTTAGAACTTGTAAGAACCTTTCGAACCAAGCCCGAGGAGAATGTTTCAAGACATAAAGTGATTTTGAGTCTACACACTTTGTTGGCAGTAGTAGAAGTTTTCAACCCAGGTGGTATTTCCATATATACTTCTTCGGTAAAATCCCCATTCAAAAATGTGTTCTTTATAACCAATTGATGTAAGGACCAATCGAGATTTACTACAAGGGACAATAGAATTCTGACTGTATTGAGCTTTGCTACTGGTGCAAACGTCTTTTGATAGTCAATTCCGAAAAATTGAGTGAACCCCTTTGTCACAAGTCTTGCCTTGTACCTCTCAATACCCATATGCTTTAGTCTTAACTGTAAACACCCACTTACAGCCTACTGGTTTCTTCCCTCTTGGAAAATCAGATAATTCCAAGTTCCATTCTTCTTCAGTGCTTGAATTTCATCGAATATAACTTGTTTCCATTCAAGGACCCCCAAGGCATCTTGAATGTTATTTGGAACAGAGATGTCCGATAATTTTATGATAAATGCTTGAAAATCAAGTGAGAGTTTATCATAACTTACATACTTGCTCATAGGATATAGTAGGTGACCTCGAACATTCTATGTACCCTTCCTTACTACAATAGGTTGTTCAATAACTATTTCAGGGCCTAGTGTTGTATTCGGATCTGCTTCAGTTTCAGTTTCTGGACCTGGAGCTGTATGTAGGCCTGCTTCAGTATGTGGGTCAGTTTCTTGGACTGTTGGATTTGGTTGGGAGTCTTGGCATTGATTATAATCTGTATGATCCCTTGTTTCTCTCCATTTTTTTTGTGTTGATAAACAATTAATTCCTTTTGTGTGGTCGGCAAGGATTCCTTGTTTAAATTAGACACAAGCTGACTTGGACTCCTAGTTGACTTAGGACTTGAGTGAATGTTGGAAAGATTCCTAGAAGATTGTGGATCAAGAGAGGAATTTTTCATTTCCAATTCAGTATGAGAATCTGTTTGAACAGGTCCAGTTTGAGAAAGATAAGGATTGTGGTCATTATGAGAATATTCCGTCAAATTAGGAGACATTAAATGACTGGGATTTATGTCAAAAAAGAGACATTCCGTTTCTTGATTTGATATCCCCCCCCCCCCCTGAATAGTTGTTTTAGGAAAGAAATGAGTGTTTTCAAAGAAGGTAACATCCATTGAGTGGGTAAAACACCTAGAGCTAGGATGATAGCACTCGTATCCCTTCTTATTAATAAAATAACCTAGAAAACCTCCATTGATAGATTTGGGATCAAGTTTGCTACGATGTTGAGAGGTGCCATGGATAAAAACCGTACAGCCAAATATTTTTGGAGAGATATTAGACATATGCCTAGTATGAGGGTAAAAGTTTTTTAGAGTCTGACAAGGAGTTGACAAATTTAAAACTCTAGAAGGAACTCTATTGATTAAGAACATTACAGTAAGAACTGACTCACCCCAAAACCTTTTTGGAACAGAACTTGAAAAAAGTAAAGACTAGGTGACTTCTAAAATGTGTCGATTTTTTCTCTCGGTGTTTCCATTCTGTTGATGAGTATCAACACATGTGCTTTGGTGAATAATCCTGTCATCAGATAGAAAATTTCCATGATTTGAATTAACATATTCGTTGCCATTATCAGATCTTAAAATTTGAATACAAGTGTTGAATTGATTTTCAATCATGTTTTTAAAAACTTTAATGATTTTTTAAGTTTCAGATTTTTCTTTCATGAGATAGATCCATGTAATTCTAGTATGGTCATCTATAAAGGAGATAAACCACCTAGCTCCCGTAATGTTTGGAACCCGTGATGGACCCCAAACATCACTGTGAATCATTAATAATGGCTTAGAAACACGATAAGATAGAAGTGGGTATGTACTTCGAGTATGTTTTGCAAGTTGATACACTTCATATTGAAAATGCAAGGGATTTTTATTTCTTAACAGTAATGGAAAGAGTTTTGACAAATAGAGAAAATTTAAGTGCCCAAGGCGATAATGCCAAACCATGATGTCCTTATCACTATTGGACTCAGACACAAAAGAAGACTACTAGAAACCACTTCATAACCAACCCCACAAGCTGTTGGAATTATTTGTTTTTTCACACTCGGGTTAACTTTGAGAAAGTAGAGACTAGAGCATGCTCTAGCATTGCCAATCGTCTTCCCCAAACCCAAGTCCTGAAAAATACACATATGAGGCAAGAAATAGCAAAATAGTTCCGGTTATTAGTGAACTTGCTTGCAGAAAAGAGATTACAATCCATATTAGGTACATGTAAAACAGAAGTAAGAACCAGTTCCTTATCAATAACAACTGAACCAAAACTAGCCATCTTAGATAGGGGTATCATCGGCTATGCATATGTTTAGATTTTTGTGACAAGGGGTGTATATGTGAAACATACTTGAATCTCTTGTCATGTGATCCGATGTCCCTGAGTCTACGATCTAAGTCTTGTGTAGTGACTCTTTTGCTTTTAGAGCCAATAAGAAGTTACCTGAATGTGCAACAGATCCAGCACCTATTGTCTGCGGCTACTGTTGGCTGATGAGCTGCTTAACAAGCTCGATTTGTTCCTTGCTAAATAATTCAGCGGCAACAATAGACTTGTCACCACTCATTGTCATGTTGCCACGACTCTCCTTATTTGTTTTAGGCTTCCAATTCACTGGTTTTCCATGCAATTTCCAACAGGTATCCTTAAGATATCCTGATTTTTTACAATGATCACACCATGGACGTCCCTTCTGAGGCTTGTTGTCACCATGGGCAGCCAACACACTACTTTCTGTCCGAGTACCACTGGATTTCACCCCCAACATGACTATCTTCCAGTTCTCTTCCCTTCTGACTTTAGAGAAGGCCTCTTGGATAGTTGGGAGAGGTTTGATAGCCAAGATCCATCCCTTCACTTCATCAAGATTCTGATTCAGGACGAGAAGAAACTTGAATACCCTTTTCTTCTCGATACTCTTTTTGTGAGTTTCTTCATCCTCATAATCTTTCCATTTCTATTTTTCAAACACATCAACCTGCTGCAACAAGCAAGTGAGTTTAGTGAAGTATTTGGTAATAGTTTCCTCACCTTGACGAAGATCATGTAACACACTTTCCACAACAAATAACTCTGAGGTGTTGTCATATGTTGAGAAGGTCTCCTTTGTTGCATCCCAAATTTCTTGTGCAATCTCATAGAGTAAAAACATTTCGCTAATGCCATTGGTCATGGAATTGAGTAGCCAAGACATCACGAGATTATTATCTATCAACCACTTTTTGAAGCCAAACGAGTCTTTTGATGGTTTGGTAATATTCAGTCAGATATTCATCCTTCCGTTTTCCTCTAACGAAGATGAAAACTGTCTGAGACCATTAGAGGAAACTTTTACCATTTAGCTTGTGGCTGGTGATAGGTATATTTGGGTGATGATATGATCCCCCTCCTCCATTACCACCAGAATCAGTGGAATCAAGACCAATGGTAACTCCAGAGGATTCATCAAGAGAGACGAGTGGAGTATCGATTTTGGTCATGGAGGATATATTTGACTGTCGGAAAAAAAGGGAAGTTAGTATCGGAAAAAGCAGCAAAGAAGAACTGTATAGAAAACAGTAAGCGAATTAGGGTTTGTTTAGTTTCAGATAATCCTCTGATACCATGTGAATTTTGATTTCGTTATTTCTTCAATATTTTTGATGTTTACAATGTTATGTTTATAAAACCTGCTCGTAGCTAATTTAGGGCTTAATCGCATCTAGTTACTATCACTAATTTTTAGCATATTCCTAAATTCTAGCTGATGATAATTACATAAGATATTTACAACAAGAATACCTAAAACACATGTTGACAAGATCTTTGAAGATTCAGTCAACTCTTTTTAACAACATTCAACATATATCATTTGTCTCTCTCATGAGTCATGACATAAAGGGGAGTAAGATTCATATTCATTCAGATGGTTTTTGATTGAATATCATTTATATGAATTGTTATCATTGATTAAAAGGGAGAAAAGTTATCAAATTTGAGGGGGAGAATGCTTGTTTTATTGATTAATCACTATATGTGCTTGGAAAAGTTGTGTTTGGTTTTAATATTTTTCAGGGTTTTCTCACATGAGACTATCATTGATCAGATCAAGTTAGAATTTAACTAGGTCTTTCTTTACAATATGAGGATGCGTGTTTTTTTTTATGTAATGATGAGGTTTCATTATGGAATAGCCAAAGAGGAAGATCGTAAGGTCTAGATTTTTGTTTGTAATTGTCTAATTACTTAGGAATGCCATTACTTAGAATCGGTGTTCGAAAAAATGGAAAAATCGGGCGCCTATTCGCTAGGCGGACGTCGGTCGTTATGTTTCGGCCAAATCGACCATATTTGGCTGCCGAAAGAAAATCAGTCGATTTTTTCAACAAAATCGAGCTAAGCGGAGTCAAAGTCATTGACTCTGTCTAGTCATTGCCAAGACTCGCCGTTGACAAAAGTTGCTTGACTGATAAACTGTCACCATTGTTTGCCACCATCGCTGGTGAGTTGGTTGTCACCACCCAAACTAGAAGCTTCAGGAGACGTCAGGGAACAAAACCCATGTGCAGAGAAACAAAATAAATGAAGAAGATGAAAAGAGGTGGAGAGCGAGAGAGAGTTAGAGTTGAAAACTTGAAATGTGTTACATAGAATAAATGAATTGAAGAGAGAGGGAGCGTTGATTGTGGCGTATGAAAAGATAAAGTGACATTAATAAAAATAAAAGTTAAATACTTCTCTGACAAGTGATAAAGATTGAAAAGAAAAATGATAAAAATAAAAATAAAAAGTAAATAATAAAGGGAAAAAAAAGTCACATGTTACTCATGTGAGGTACAATCTAATAATGGTGTTGAGATGTATCCCACTACACTGGTCAGTGACCTAAGAAATTACATATAAAAGTTTAATAATAAAACAAAAAAGAAACAAATAAAAGTTTGATTGAAATATTGGATTGTGAAATATGAAATGTGTGGATTTCGACTAGATGTTGATGATTTTGATTGAATTTGATCATAATATGAGTTTTATTATTGGTTTTATAGGTAGAAAAAAAAATTGGCCGTCTAGACCGTCTAACGTTTACTAGAACACTGTTTAGAATGATATGTCTGGATAACTCGTTGGACTCAAGCATCGTGATTAGCAACGAGGATTATTTAATGTGTTTGAAAAATGTAAGTACAACTTCATTTCATAAGCTTTTGTCAGTTGAGTCATGATTGACATTTATTTAACATGGTATGCATCAAAGATTATTCATGTTAATTTGTCTAGGATGCATTTAGGAAGTGTTGTGGTTGATAAGAAGTGTTTTGATAAGTTTTGGTCCACATGTGTAAAACTCTAGTTTTTCATAATATTGACATTTACAACTTAAGTGACCATAACTTTTTCAATACAACTCTAAACCGAGTTCTGTAAAAAATTGGTAAAACTAGACAACGTACTAATCTAATGAGCGTTCACCACTTGAGTAGTGAGGACCGATCCTTTACTGCTTCCAACGGTGGCTGTCAACACTCGAGCGGTGACACTTGATGGGAACACCCTTTTTTTTTGGGTTTGTTCCATGTTCTACAAGTTTGTTCTTTAAATATTTTCATTGATTTCCATTACTCTAAAAAAAAATTAATTGTTATTAACGATGGGAATCATGTTCATGTTTTCAAGTTATTGAGTGAAAATGTTATTTAAAACCTTTTCAAACTCTCTTTTCTAATAGGTTTTAATAGTTGGTTTTAAATTATGATTCCTTATAGAATTAAATTTATGATTTCAAAGTCGTTATATAGTTGATTCGTTCTTAACTTATATGACTTTTGATAACACATTATTTTATTGTGTTTTAGCTACATACATGAATACATATTTTTCATTGGAAAATATTGTTTGAGAGTTTATAAGACTATATTATTTTCATTAAGTGCTTTATTGAAATTAATATTTAGTCCAGATTAATGGGAGGGTATTCCACTCCACTGACCACTCTCTGATAGATGTGGGTAAAAGTACTCACTGTGCTAGACAACATATGTCTGTCTACAGTGAGTCAAAACTCTACAAAGATTAGAGGGGATAAACCACTCTCTGATAGATATGGGTAAAAGTACAACTGTGCTAGACAATATCTGTCTATCTACAGTGAGTCAAAAACTCCATAAATATCAGAAGGGAGAAATCTTTCTCTGATAAATATGGGTAAGAGTACTCACTGTGCTAGACAATATCCATCTGACTACAATGAGTCAAAAACTCCACAAAGATAAGAGGGGAGAAAGCAAAAAAATAATAAACTTACCATAATGGGATCATATTTTCTATACCAACAGTATCACATTTGGCCTCAGCTATATAAAATTAGCCAGACATAATTTAACTAGAAAATAACTATTTTATTTAAACTGAGAATTTGAGAACAAAAGAGAGAGAATTTTACAAATCTAATATCAGATTTGGATTCAGGATGTGTAAATTAGGGAGGAGAGGTCCCCTATTTATATAAAGTACGGACGAAAATTGATCATCAGATGAATTTAGAATGGATCGTCCAGATTTTACCACGTCATCAGTGAATAGTTAACGGTGAACAGTGAACAGTAAACGCTTCTGTGAAAGTCAATAGTGAACAATGCACTGGCTTCTAGAATGTGATTCTCTACAGCAGCGTGTACGGTGCACTCGTAGTTCGGGCCAATAGAATTGTGTCACGTCATCAGTCAATAATCTTCTAGAAATTCAACTATAAACAGTGCACCGACTTCTAGAATGTGATCCTCTGCAGCCGCGTGTACGGTGCACTCGCAGTTTGGTCCAATAGGAACGTGCCACATCATCAGAAACAGTGAAAGTCAACTGTGAACAGTGAAAGTCAACTGTGAACAGTGAATAGTCAAAATTACAAAAATATCCTTCATGGTCTTCCTAAGGTTTTTAACGTTCTAAACTTGAAAACGATGTTTGTTTTGCCATCTGACTTCTCCATAATTCTGAATTGATCGAATTACCTCTGAAATACAAATAAATTTATACTGATTACTACACAACACATTTATTTAAGCGAGTGAACGAAATTATATCTAAATTGAGGAATTAATCATATTGGAAGTGTAAAATGATGATATTATCCCTTAGTAAACATACACTTTTCAGTGTTAATCAGATGCTTTCATTCATAAGCACTTAAATCACTCTCTCTTGTGTTGAGAGTTTATCTTAGAAATGGTGTTTATTATACAAGAGAAGTCTTGCGGGTTCGTGGCGGGTTCGTGGTGACATTCATTGGCAAGCAAAGGTAAATCATGGTTTACAAGTAAAAGGAAAGGTCTGCAAGTCGTTAGTATAAGGTAGTCTGAGCGAGGGGTGATTGAATAGACCTAACAATTTGGTGGTATTTCCTTCACATTTACACCATGAGGTTTTGTGTTTAAGTCTATAATCATTTTCTAAAAACACTAAATTATTATAATATTTTAAAAAAGAAAAGACTGTAACTTTGATCTTATCAAACCTAAGGCCTTGGCTATGGTACACATGAGAACATGTGTGTACCTTACAAATTGTAAAAAAAGAAACAAATAATATATTAAATACAAAATGGGTGGATGACACCCCATAAAAGCAGCCGGTTTCAACCGGTTGCTGTAGGTTATATAATATTATATACATAAAAAATAATAATATCTATATATTATATTACATATTAATTAATAAAAAATCAATTGTTTAGGAAAAAATAAAAAAAAATAAAAATTTTAAAAATGAAAAATATTTGATTAATTATCTAAAAAAGTGAATAAAATTTTTTATTTAAATTTTAAGAACGAGTTTAAGGTAGGTCGAACAAGTTGAACGTTAATATGAATGCTACAGTCGTTTAGTGAACAAGTAAACGTAAATTATCCAGAACAAGTTCAACGTAGGTTGAACAAGTTTAACATCATGGAAACGTTAAACTTGTTCAGTGAACAAGTCAACGTTAATTTCATGAACAAGTTAAACGTAGATTGAATGAGTTTAACATTCATCAAATAATGTTAAACTCATTCATTGAACAAGTCAATGTAAATATGTATGAACAAGTTCAACGTAGGTTGAACGAGTTTAACGTTCATCACAACGTTAAACTTGTTCGGCAACGTTAAACTTGTTCGGTGAACAAGTTAACGTAAACGTAGGTTGATCAAGTTTAACGATCATCTTAAAGTTAAACTTGTTTAGTGAAATAGTTAACATATGGTGAACAAGTTAATATAAACCTTCATGAACAAGTCCAACGTAGGTTGAACGAGTTTAACGTTCATCTCAACGTAAAACTTGTTCGGTGAACAAGTTAACGTGAACCTTCCCGAACAATTTCAATGTAGGTTCGAGCATAACGTTCATCTCAACGTTAAACTTGTTCAATGAACAAGTTAACGTAAACCTTCAAGAGCAAGTTCAACGTAGGTTGAACGAGTATAACGTTCATCTCAACGTTAAACTTGTTCAATGAACAAGTTAACGTAAACCTTCAAAAACAAGTTCAACGTAGGTTGAACGAGTTTAACGTTTATCTCAACGTTAAACTTGTTCAGTGAACAAGTTAACGTAAACCTTCATGAGCAAGTTCAACGTAGGTTGAACGAGTTTAACGTTCTTCTAAACGTTAAGCTTGTTCAACGAACAAGTTAACGTAAACCTTCACGAACAAGTTCAACGTAGGTTGAACAAGTTTAACATTCATTTTAATATTAAACTTGTTCACGAACAAGTTAACGTAAACCTTCACGAACAAGTTCAACGTAGGTTAAACGAGTTTAACATTCATCTCAACGTAAAACTAGTTCGGTGAACAAGTTAACGTGAACCTTCCCGAACAATTTCAACGTAGGTTCGAGTATAACGTTCATCTCAACGTTAAACTTGTTCAATGAACAAGTTAACGTAAACTTTTAAGAACAAGTTCAACGTAGGTTGAACGAGTATAACGTTCATCTCAACGTTAAACTTGTTCAATGAACAAGTTAATGTAAACCTTCAAGAACAAGTTTCATGTAGGTTGAATGAGTTTAACGTGTATCTCAGCGTTAAACTTGTTCGGTGAACAAGTTAACGTAAACCTTCATGAACAAGTTCAACGTAGGTTGAACGGGTTGAACGAGTTTAACGTTCTTCTCAACGTTAAACTTGTTCGGTGAACAAGTTAACGTAAACCTTCATGAACAGTAAACCTTCATGAACAAGTTAACGTAAACCTTCATGAACAAGTTCAACGTAGGTTGAACGAGTTTAATGTTCTTCTCAATGTTAAACTTGTTCAATGAACAAGTTAATGTAAACCTTCACGAACAAGTTCAACGTAGGTTGAACGAGTTTAGCATTCATCTCAACGTTAAACTTGTTCGATGAATGCACAATTCACAAAAAAAATTGCTTGTTCTATCAATTTTTGTAAAAAAACAAACAACGGTCCAATTGTCCGACCAGCGTGCCGGTCCAAGGGCTACGTGTGCAGTGGAGGGGCGGCCCGCTGGACCTAGACCCTGAGGACCGACACACGGCCTGTCTCGTTCCGGGCTTTGGCCTTGCCTGCCTCCTCTACGGGTCGTACTTAGCACGACCCGTTTTCCATCGCGGACCAGCCTGTCTCGGCCCAACCCATATTTACAACACTATATAGTAGTATACAATTCATACTAGTCAAGTCATGATTGCCCCATATAAGATATCATGTACAAAAATATTAATATCTAACAAGCGTGCACTCTTCAAGTTCCAAATAATCAAACACAGGCAACCACACATGAAGTCGCCTTGAGGTGGCTATTGTCTCATATTTGTACTCCCAAACCAGAGACGAAAGCGACCTCAAGGAGACCACACACGAAGTTGCCTTGAGGTCGCTATTTCCTTGGATTTATAGTTCCAAACCAGAGACGAAAGAAACCTCTAGGCAACCACACAAGAAGTCGCATTGAGGTCGCTATTGTCTCAGATTTATAGTCTCAAACCAGAGATGAAAACGATCTCAAGGCGACTACTTGAGCATACAAGTAAGCGATCTCCAGATCATTTTTTTCCTAACTTGTAAGTGAAATGGCACCGTATATATGAAAAGCGACTTCCAGGTCGTCTCGAAGTCGCACTTGTGTGAAAATAGCGATACAAACCCTATGTTGTGGAAAAAAAATTCAAACACAAACCTTATCACCAAATACGCTCTCGAGCAGTTCACAACGGGGACGATTTTCTCTTTGATTTGGATCTTTAATAAGTTCTTACTGTGACGATTTATATATATATTATGTCGTTACTTATTAACACTTATTGATTTCACTTGACTACTTCAATTACTTGTATATTTGGCTATTTGCTTGCTGCTTTGGATGGCAGCAAGATTGATCGATGACTTGAAAAATACACTTAGATCAAATGCTTCATAAATTGACGTGAAAAATATAATTCGGACATTTAATTAGTTCTGATACGAATGGTTTTATTTTTATTGATGTTATAGTTAAAACGGACAATGCACGTGGTAGATATTGATTTATTTATTAAAAAAACAAAATTAATTTATTAAATTTATAAATATTGTGTTACTGGAAATATTTGGAAGATTAAATATGTTCCAAAGCATTTAATATTTTATATATATATATATTAAAAATTAAAAATCAATATACATTCAATTAAAAATCCATGTACATTCAATTAAAAATTCTTAAGTACAAACATTAGAGTTCACCTACAGACATTCACCTAATTACAAAGTCTACATGTCCTAACATTAAGTTAACTCATAAATATTCATTGAAATCATCATAATATTTAATAATGTATTTAGATAGCTACACAATATAAATGTCGCTAGCATCTTCAAGAATTTAAAGGTCACAAGTAGGGCGCATCAAAGGGACCCTGCTCACCAATAGCTTAACTCTCCTACAATACTATAATAGAATCATGTCATTACCTGCATATTTACAAATGCTTGTATAGAATTAAAAAAAAAAAAAAACACTCCTTATCTATTTGCATGCAACCAAGTCTATATAAAATTTTGAAAAAAACTAATTCTAATATTTTTTTTTTTATGTTTCACTTTTTTCTTTAATGCATGGTATACATTAATTAGAAAGAAATTATGTATTTTGAATGATTTGTACTGTTTTGTAATAAATACATTTGGACACAAATTAAGTTGTTTGTAATGTATGAAATCCATCCGGTGGTGAGAATGTAATGTCTATACTTGCTTGCATGACCATTTTATTTTCTTAGGTGAATTCCCAAATTACCAAAAAAAAATAAAAATTGATCAAATTATATTCATTTACAAGGAAATTACATCCAACCTACAATGGGTGTTTTTTCTATTGAAGATGGGTGAAAGAATATATTTAGATCAAGATAACATGGTAAAGGTAGTGTGAATGTAAAATAACGTAAAAATAACAACAAAATTGTTATGGCTATGTTCCTGAATTTGATACAAATTTACTTGGTGTTAAGAAATATTTATTGGGTGGATTTTATGTTTTTGAAAATTTGTTATGTTTTGAATAACATGCATGATACGAGTAAGAGAAGGATTTATTGATAAAATTCATGACCAAAAATAAGATTTTTCATATGGAGCATTTAAATTTTAGAAGCTTGCAAATCTTATCTAATCAAAATTTGATACATAGAATTTCTTAGGCATCTTTTTTTTTTTTTATCAAGCAGCTAAAATCATTAGCACCGTAGCAAAAGTACACAATTTGTTCATGGGAGAACTAATAGTCAAACAGTTTGCACAAGAATAATAACCTGTGACCGTGAAAAAAAAATGACCAAGTAGACTCGATTACCATTTGCATAAGAATCACCTAAATATACTTAAATTTCACAGGGTAGAACACACAAGCGGTTAGCAAAATGATGTAGGTAATGCAAATAATGCAACCTGAAATTTGACTAGCCAGAACACCTCTCAACCCATTCATAACAACATCACATTCATTTTCAACCCATTCAAAGGAGGAGGCTGCCATTTAAAATTTGCTTGAGACTCATCCATCAGTTTCTTCGCAAGAGCCCGAACACAAGTATAATATTCTTAATTTCCATCATGAATAAAAGCATTCCTTTGACACCATAGAAAAAGATCTAAAATCCTTACCAACAAAAATCTCTTTCACCAATTCAAAAACCAAATGAGAATAAGCATAGAGAGCAGAGGAAATAACATATTAACATGCCACCAAACAACAACAACACACTCACAAGGATAGTATGAATTAGATATTCATTTTCATCACCACAGTGATGGCTAAAGGTTGAATACAGATCATTACAAAATCGCCACAAAAAAATCCTAACTTTGGGAGGAAGCACTACAAGTAAAAAGCTTATCGAAAACGGGCAATGCACATGGTAAATGTGTATCTACCACGGGCATCACACCTATTGTAGTTAGGGCATTGGTGGGTACTTTTCGATCACGGGCATTGCTCGTTGTAGGTAACATACCTACTGTAGGCAACAGACCTACTGTAGGCAATAAGATGTGTTACTTACAACGGGTATTGCCCGTGGTCGATGAGTATTTTTTCAAAAAAATAAAATTAATTTATTGAATTTATATGTGCCTGTTTAGTGCAAATAATTGGAAGATTAAACTCCAAATTATTCAATATAAAAATCCACAAGCATTCAATATATATATATACTAAAATTCATAAATCCATAAACATTCAATTAAAAGTCTTCAAGTATTAACATTACATTCACCTATAAACATTCACTTAATTAAAAAGTCTACTAGCAGAACGTGAATGAATATTAAGTACAACTAGGTCTCTACATGGCTAATTTATCAAAATTATTAGAACAAGTCAAAAAAATAAAATAAAAATACGCTCTAGTTATCCTTTTAAGTAGAACGACATAAGTACCACATCAACCTTTAGCTAGATAAGACTTGCGCGTTGATCTTAGTCTCTCTAGATAATACTTGTCTGATGTTGCAGTCAATTTGTCTGACACCAAGAACATTCAAGACAAGCTAGATGTTGACGAATCCACATCCTCTATAAGAGTATCTCTATATATGAAGTGCATTATGGCATGTAGGAAATAAAAAAGGTAAAACAATGATGGTGTAATATTGTCATGGGGGTACAAACGGTTGACCGAGTATCACATCTTAAACCAAAGTATTATAGAAACAATAAATTTTACTTGAAAAACCTTAGGCTCTAGACTGCTAATGACAAAAAACGCTACCGATTGATCTGTAACTACTTTAGATCAGATACAAACCATATTCCAAGCAAAACAAGATAAAAGGGCCCCTACATAGTAATGGACCTGAAGCAAATTATTGGGGATCAGAGTACCAAATGTTAATGAACAAGAAGATAGCCTACAATCTCTCAGGAAAAAATTCTGAGAAACCAAAAGAAGATGAAAAGTCATGTAATAAATCTTTCTTTTTTACTCCAATTGGCAAGTTATAAAATGGTTGGAAGATATCCTGCCCCATGAACCAATTAAATTATTCAAAACAAACCATAAAGGTGGGGAAGTCATATAAAGCAAATGAATATGAGAAACAATATAGAACATGGTTGCTTCCCATAACCAAAGAAAGAAAAAGAACAGTGAAACCAAAACAAATTAAAAAAAGACCATTACGGATCATTCGAATACGATGGCGATGACAGAACACAAGAGGAGCAAGGAATGATTTGTTAGGGATTTTTATTTATTTCACTAGATTCTGGAAGATGCTATTATTAAAAAAAATCAAACCAAAAGACCGCCACCAAACTACCTCTGATATCCATTTGTCCACATCAACCACACTAAAACAAAATAACTCTGATTTTCTACTTACAACACTCTAGAAAACCCACATTATACATTATAAAAGTAAGTCAGATGTTGAGAACTACAAATGAGAATTCTCTTTGAAAAAACAACCAAATACAATTGCAGTCTTTAGACCATATCAGGGTGGGAAGCACAACCTAAATATTCTAAATCACTTAATAAATCAACAAAATTGAAACGTAAATTATATAAAGAGTTGAAATCAAAACTGGTCATCTCAGAGAAGTACAAACTACAATAGAGAATCCTGCCTTTTAGGACAAACATATTTCTTAGCTAAGTATTTTACTTCAATAGAGAAGTACAAACTACAAAGTAGTAGTGACCAGCATTTGAAGCCTGCCTTTAAGTTTAAACATGCAAATAAGTCATTTAAATATAATTCTAAGAAAACAAATCCAAAGAGACTAAATTTTCATATGAAATTGCAATAGTATAATGAATAATTCATCTTCTTTAATGGCAACATTCATAATTTGGAGAGTACTATTCAGCATATGATTCTACTATTAAGTCTATAACTAAGAAGAAATGAATGATTAAAAGGGCTGACAAATAACCTATTAGACTCTAAAGAGCATCTGAAATCACCTAATCTTATTAATCTAATTGATAGACAAATTGAATACAAATAGTCGGAAAAAAAATTGAAACCTCACTTGTTCGAGCTAATCACTTTTACATTAGCATGGCATCACCCACTCCCCCAACTACTCATTTTCCAACTTCAGCAAACTAACTATTGTCATCACTTGCTCCAGCAAGTTAATCACCATCACCTTCACTCTGGAGAAGAAGAAGATCCATCTAAATAAATATGCCAAATTATTCAAAATAAATATGACAACATGCTTAATGGAAAGATGCAAAATAAACTTCCAAATTGGCTAAAGCCTAAAAGCATGAATGTTGTTGCAACATTCAATTTAACAACGCATTGTCAACAATTAAAAACATCAGTACCACATATCATTGTCAACATCATAATCACACCGAAATTCTCTCAAGCCGCATGTCTTATAACTACAAAGGTTTTGCAACTACCCTTCCCAGTTTCTATATTTAGTTAACAAAGATTATAAGAAACTCAACAATACAATCCACACATCAAGTTTTAGACTTCTATTACACTGTCTCAACAGCCAAACAAAGAAAAAACAAACCAGTGAAACCATCGGTGGTGTTGATTATGCAGTGGGAAGGCATATCCCAAAGCATTGTTGGGTGACCCGACTCAAAACACTTGGTTTCAGGTCATGGAAATCCCAAAACCATCAGTCCCAAGTTCATTAGAAAATTCCCCCAAATTCCACCAAATTCCATCATATTTTTTCCCCTTAAATCCAATAAATTTATCTCTAAATTTCAAAACCCACACAAACATTACCATAATCATACTCAAATATCAACTAATTGAACACAAAATTTCTCAAAACCCTAGAACTGAAGGTTAGAGTAAAAATATTTTTGGAATTCAAAGTAAACAAAAATCCATACCAAAGAACTAAAGAAAACACAAAAAAAAAATGTATTAACAAACACATACACTAACCTTTTACAGACCCAAAATAGAATTTGGAGGACTGGAATCGAAACGTTCTTCGGGAGGAGAGGACTGGTTTGCCGAATCTCTACAATGGAACCATCACCGAATTGCCACAGTGGCCATCACCATCACACATCGCCTTGCCGCCTTCCATAGTGCTTGCTCCACAGTATCCAGATCTCTTCGTTGAGGTCAACGTGAGAGATGAAGAGAAGATGGAGAGTGAGAGTGAGAGTGTAGAGAGAGAATGATGGGTTCAGAATGAGGGACTTTTGAATTGAAAAATAAATTGATATAACCGGTTATAACCGGTGAGGTGTAATATTACCGGTTAAATTTAAAAAAAAAATCAGTGGTCGTATGGTACAACACCACTCTCTTAGTCGTACCATACTAGAGAACACCAAAAAGTCAAAAACACCATCAAAATCATGTCTTGTTCAAATTTGACAACATGGGTGTATTCAAAATCCAACAAATCTTCACTTTCATGTCAGTAAAACTGGAACCCATTTGGACAATTTCATACATTTTTCATTTGTGAAATTCCCTTTTATACCGTCATATCATATAGTAATAAAGGGACTGGCTACTATACGCCAGAAAAACCATTGGTATCGTACCAATTCTTTTACAAATTAAAAATAACCGTTGGATTGAGAAAAATCTGATCCAATGGTTGAAAATAAATAAAAAAGAAGAAAGAGGGTTTACCCTCTACTTGTTTCACTGGTTTCCCCTTCTGTTGAAGAAGATAATTAGCACTCTTTTCTCTCTTATTAGAGAAGAAGACGAAGCTTTTGAGAAACCATGCTCTGTTTCAAAATCCAAATGCAACAAATCTTTGAAGAGAAACTTTTTCTCTCAACACACATACAATTTTCATACTAATCAAATCCAAATCTACCCTTTAAACTTATCACCGTTTCTTCCCTTCTATTTTGTCAAAAGCCTTTCTAATTTTGTTCTCTCAATCGATTCTAACCAAATTCTTCAATGGATTCCATTCTCTAATTTTTTTTCTTCTTATCAGCAGATCTGGTAGGGGACAAAACACTCATGTTGGTCGTAGATCTCCTTGAGGGCGCAGAACTGAGATGTGTGGCGGTGGAGGACCTTGAAGACGGTCTCACTGCCGATTCGGCGGTAGAATTTCTTTTAGTGTAACGACTTCTACAAGTGCCACAACAACAAGGTCTTTCTTTATCTCTCCGTACACCTTAACCCAAACACAACGTTTTATCTCATTTTCGCTAATTTAATATGTTTTTTTGTTTCGAACTTACTCAAAACGACAGTTCGATTTCTCTAATTGAAAGTCTTTTGATTGAAATTTTGATAAACGTTGATGGATTGTGCTTGTCTAGATTTATATATATATATTCAATTTTAGAAGAAAAAAATAATAATTTTGGATTTGAATGTTGTAGTTCTTCAAGGACAGGCAATACTTGGAGAAAGAATGGGGGCACTTCTTCGCCGATGATTTGTTTTCCTCGGAGGGGAAGGTCCTTTTCGAGGTACTTTGCTTTATACATTGATGGTTTGGATATTACTAGTTTTCAGTTTCTTATTGCAAAAAAGAGGGAAGTAATGTATATGAATTACATGAGTTTTTGGGATGTTTTACTGGAAATTTGTGGCAAAATTGGCTTGTGAAATAGATTTTGGTTGTCTTGCGTTTTGTTTCTGAGAGCAGGGATATGATTCATTGTTTCTCAAAGTTTGGAATATGAATAATCTTTTAGATGGGGTTGTTTAAAAATTGGTTCATTGTACGTTTCTATCATTTTCATAGTCTTGGATATTAGAAAACTAAAATTGGATTGTCCTTACCTTATTTTTATAATTGATTTGTAGTAGCAGTGAATCTTATTCTCTATTTCAAAGGAGACAATGGTTTATGATTTGTTACTTATGTCTAATAGCTGTAAAAACATTTGGAGATAAAGCATTGTCAGATTTTTATTTGCATGTTATTCCAGTTTATGACTTGTTACTTATGCAGTTATGTCTAATAGCTGGATACTATTTGATCTTTATTCCAGTGCTCATTTTATTTCTCTGAAGATTTCCTATGTGCGTATTGGGCAACCATCTGTTTCTAAAGGATTCCTTGGACATGCAACGTGCATATGGAGCTCTTCCTAGCAGGTTGATAGTTCATACCAGTAACAACTTCAACTTTTTTCCCCTTGTGAACAAAATGTGAATCAACATGTGTATATAAACTGAATTGTAGTGGATAAATTGGTGGATCATTTTGTTGATTTATGTTCTGTTTCCTGGGTATTCTCTATGGATTAGCTGGGTTTGGATGTGGTATTATAGGCCAAGGCATTGCAAATTTAATCATGAATTCATGGTATTATAGAAAATGAGAGGGAGAAAAGAAGTGTTTAATATATACATCCATGAAAAAAGATACAATAAATATATAGGCCTAGGACTAGCAAAAAAATGGAAACAGAATTTGTTTATGTTAATCTATTCAAACTTATATAATTTGCCTCGTTAGTTGTCGTGAGGTTGGATGCTTCAACTTTCTGTTAGTAGAACATGATTTAAGCAAACCAACTAGCATACTCATTCCATTTGTTTTTAAGGCATTGCCTTTGTTTTTATATTGGTAATTTTCTTTGTTTCTTGTCATTAATATACATACTTATTCTATTTGTAGTTGTATTATATTATGTTTTCTTGATCATGCATATGAGATGCATAATATATATGCCGATGTAATCTTATTTTATTATTGAAAGATGTAACATTTCAATTAACTGATGTAAATTGTATGAAATTGATTTTTTAGTTATTTTGTGAAGTTAGTTATTTTTTTTTGTTCTGTTTTACAGAATTTGCGCTACAAAGAATTAATGGTGAATTTGGGCTCCCAAACAACTCAATAAAATAAGATGTTTGCATTTTGAAAGAATATCCATAGTGTGTGTACAGATTTTAATATTATGTTTTTTATAATATTGGACAATGTAATTTGTATATATTCGAAATATGTTAAATCAATTGTAGTATTGAGCATTTTTTTTTATATGGCAAAAAGAAACGGGTGTACATTATTTTTGACCATGGGGTTATCAGAAATATGGTATTTTTGACTATGGTTTTGCTTGTAAATACTAAATTTCTGGCTGGTGACGTAGTGTGGCCCTTGGAAATACATTATTTCTAATTGCTATGGTCTTTAGAAATATATTATTTCTGACTTTGGTACTCATTAGAAATGAATTATTTTCGACTGCTTTACTCATTGGAAATACAATAATTCTGACCACCACATTCATTAGAAATATACTATTATCAATTATTGTATCTCATGAAAGTATATTATTCTTAACCAGACATTTTGTTGAGAAAACATTATTTTCGACCGTAATACTCTTTGGTAATATTTACATCATCTCTAACAACTATATCTCTCGGAAACCATCGTAAATGATCCCATAACTTGGTTTCTAATTATTATTTTTCCGATGGTATAGTTCTTTTATCTTCAACCACTTATAGCCCTCATAAATGTTGTATTTCCGATGGCTCATCAAAAAATGATTATTTCCCACGATATCATTTCCAATGGGAGACCGACGATCTTTTCTTGTCGGAATTGCATATTGTCAACGACTTTTTGACATTTTCCGACCATATTTAGGGCTCAGAAATGGCACTTTTTCTTGTAGTGTATAAATTTAAATAATTAATAATAAACTTCAAAACTTTTTAAAAATTTAATTTATAACAAATATATATATTTAACGAAAATAATGAATAACTTTAGTTTGTAAATTTCAATAATTAATTTATAAAACAAGAAGAAGTATTGGTTCAAAAAAAATAAAAACTTATTAATCATCTTAAAGAGTTTCTATTTTTTTTTTTCAAATTATGACATTAATAAAAATAAAAATAAAATTGATAGAATTATTCTGATAAAAAAAAACCACATAAGTGTTCATAATTGCTATATTTTCATATTTCTTACAAAATAATATGTAAAATATTATCGTCACTGAAAATAATCGACTTAACATTACAATTTATGATCGATGGAATTTATAAAAGGGTTGTATCTTTTATTTAAGGAGTTGCACCCTTTAGCTATCCAACCTCCTTATAAATCCACCTGTATGTACACAAGAGGATCCAAAAAAAAAATCAGTTCTTTTATGTTTATTGGTATATTTAGTTTAAAAAAATGTCATCACAATAAACAAATTAGATTTTGTAAAATTTGTAATTGAATTGCCTGAAGTTGAACAAACCGTAAAGAACAATTCAAAAACATACATCAGCCTCCAAATAGAAACCCGTTAGACTCGGGAGATCGATTTACTTTACAAAAAAAAAATATAAAAAAAACGATATTAAAAATAAAATAAAAAAATTATATCTCCTTCATTATTTGATATCATTCAATAATTCTATAAAAATCAATTCATATATTCATATATTCTCCTTTCTTCTTCAATCAATTCTAAAAGAAATCTCAAATCAATAATAATAATAATAATCCACAAATTCATATGGATATAAAAGAGTTAAGAAAAAGGAAAAAATAAAGAAAAGTGATAAGGAAAAAAAATAAAATAATTATGTGAAGGAGATCCGAAAAACTAAACATTTTTTTAATATGACTTTTGATTTTTTTTCGTGTGTGTATACACATGTGTACTTATAATGGTGTTGTGTATACTTGAATGAAGGTTTGTGTTGTGTATACTTGAATAAAGGTTTGGTAGCTGAAGGATGTAACTCCTTAAAAAAAAAAAACAACTCTTTTGTAAATGTTACTGGTTGTAATGTTAAGTTGATTTTTTTCAATAACGATGATATTTTGTATATTATTTTGTGAGAAATATGGATATACATGAGTAAAGAAAATTTAAGTGCTTTTTCTAACAGGAAAAATCATACCAATTTTAATTTTATTTTGTTACTGTCACAATTTGGGAAAAATTAGAAACTCTTTAAGATGATTAGTAAGTTTTATTTTTTAAACCATTCATTTTTCTTGTTTTATAAACTAATTATTGAAATTTACATACTAAAATGATTCATATATATATATATATATATATGTGTGTGTGTGTGAAGATGTATTGTTATTTTTTTAATCTACCAGAAGATGTATTGATAAAATTACTATATTTAATTGTTTATTAATTTATGAAAATTAATTTTTTATGAAGTTTTTTGAAGTTTATTATTAATTATTTAAATTTAAGATCATATAAATATAAAATAGATAGTTTAAAACCATACAAATATTAAATGGATACGGATATTACCACCCATAAATACCTATAAAAAATAAATATGACTATAAGTATTCATCCTAATGACAATAGTACGTTTAAAAAAAATGAATATAATCATTGTAATGCATTTTATTTATAAACCCTCTTAAATTATTAACACAACCAAAGTTGTTCCCCATGTTAAAGTTTAGTGGTTCTCGGAAACAACAACAATGTTAGTTATAACGTCAAAGTGGTTTCCAACAACGTTGAAATTGTTCATAACGAGTAGTTGTTCCCGGGAACAACTTTGACGTTATAAATAACGTTAGAGTGGTTTCAAAAAAAAAAGTTGCTCAATTTGTTAACGTTGACTGGTTCCCGGGAGCAACTCTAACGTTCGTTACAAATAAAAGTGGTTTCCACCAACGTCGAAGTTGTTTCCAACGAAAAGTTACTCCCAGGAGCAACTTTCACGTTATAGATAACGTTAGAGTGGTTTCTAAAAAAAAAGTTGCTCCCTTTGTTAACGTTGACTGGTTCCCGGAAACAACTCTAACGTTCGTTATAACGTAAAAGTGGTTTCCACCAACGTCGAAGTTGTTCCCAACGAGAAGTTACTCCCAGGAGCAACTTTTACGTTATAGATAGCGTTAGAGTGGTTTCTAAAAAAAAAAGTTGCTCAATTTGTTAACGTTGACTGGTTTTCAGAAGCAACTCTAACGTTCGTTACAACGTAAAAGTGGTTTCTACCAACGTCGAAGTTGTTCCCAACGAGAAGTTGCTCCGGGGAGCAACTTTCACGTTATAGATAACGTTAGGGTGGTTTCCAAAAAAAAAAGTTACTCCCTTTGTTAACGTTGACTGGTTCCCGGGAGCAACTCTAACTTTCGTTACAACGTAAAAGTGGTTTTCAACAATGTCGAAGTTGTTCCCAATCAGAAGTTGCTCCCAGGAGCAACTTTCACGTTATAGATAACGTTATGGTGGTTTCTAAAAAAAAAAGTTGCTCCATTTGTTAACGTTGACTGGTTATCGGGAGCAACTCTAATATTCGTTACAACATAAAAGTGGTTTTCACCAACGTCGAAGTTGTTCCCAACTAGAAGTTGCTCTCGGGAGCAACTTTCATGTTATAGATAACGTTAGAGTGGTTTCTAAAAAAAAAGTTGCTCCCTTTGTTAACGTTGACTGGTTCCCGGGAATAACTCTAACGTTCGTTACAACGTAAAAGTGGTTTCCAACAATGTCGAAGTTGATCCCGGGTCCCAATGAGAAGTTGCTCCCGGGATCAACTTTCATGTTATAGATAACGTTAGAGTGGTTTTCTTAAAAAAATGTTGCTCATTTTGTTAATGTTGACTGGTTTCCGGGAGCAACTCTAACATTCATTGCAACGTAAAAGTGGTTTCCACCAACGTCGAAGTTGTTCCCAACGAGAAGTTGCTCCCGGGATCAACTTTCACGTTATAGATAACATTAGAGTGGTTTCAAAAAAAAAAAGTTGCTCCCTTTGTTAACATTGACTGGTTCCCGGGAGCAACTCTAACGTTCGTTACAACATAAAAGTGGTTTCCACCAACGTCGAAGTTGTTCCCAACGAGAAGTTGCTCCCAGGAGCAACTTTCACGTTGTAGATAACGTTAGAGTGGTTTCTAAAAAAAAAAAAAGTTGCTCCCTTTGTTAACGTTGACTTGTTCCTGGAAGCAACTCTAACGTTCATTACAATGTAAATTGGTTTCCACCAACGTCGAAGTTGTTCCCAACGAGAAGTTACTTCCGGAGCAACTTTCACGTTATAGATAACGTTATGGTGGTTTTCAAAAAAAAAAGTTACTCCCTTTGTTAACGTTGACTGGTTCCCGGGAGCAACTCTAACGTTCGTTACAACGTAAAAGTGGTTTCCAACAACATCGAAGTTGTTCACGGGAACAACTTTTATTTTATAGATAACGTTAGAGTGGTTTTAAAAAAAAAAAATTGTTCCCTTTGTTAACGTTGATTGGTTCCTGGAAGTAACTCTAACGTTGGTTAGAACGTAAAAGTAGTTTCCCGCAACGTTGAAGTTGTTCCCGGAAACAACTTTCACGTTATAGATAACGTTAGAGTGGTTTTAAAAAAAAAAAAAAAGTTGTTCCTTTTTATTTAACTTTTCCATGATTTTTTTTTTTAATTTTTCTACAACTCCTTTCATTTACTTTAAAATTTTAATGTCATGAATTGTATTTATCTAAACTATTTTTACATTTAATTCTTTTTTTTTTTGTTGAAATTATTATGATGTTAATAATACTTTCAGTTTTCCATTATTTGTAAAATAATGATATTAATTACTAATATTAATTTAATTCAATAACATTTCAACTTGTTTTTATAATACTTAATATTTGTCATCATAATTTTAATAACATTAACTATTAATGTAATGTTAACAATTTATTTGGTTTTGTAATATTTTACATGTAATATTATATTTCATTTTAATCATTGTTAATATTTGTTAGTATGATTATATTATTTATCAACATTATTAGATTAATGTTATGATTTTTCTGTTATTTATGTAAATTATATATATATATATATATATATTAATAAACTTTAATTTAATCTTTTAATATATAAATTCTATATTTACTATTTTTACAACTTTAAAATGCTTCTTAAAAAAAGAAGAAGAAGTAAGTAAGTGTCAGGCTGTGCAACCGGTTTTAACCGGTCAATGCATCAACCAATTTAGCCAGTAGGGAGCAAAATAAAATTGCCATCATTTAAAAGGTCTGCTAGCCATCTCCGGTAATAAAACATTGTGGTCTTCCTGAACGGCTGAACTTAAAGAGAAAATCGATGGCATTGATTGTGTTGTGAGATCCGTGAGCTTTAATATGTACGGCGATCTGCAATGTAGACCCTATCACCTAGATCTGGACGCCGAAGGGATCCATCTTTACCTTTTTATTTAATTATTTTAGATTAATTTCATTAAAATCTTTACTTTTCTTTTCTTTTTCTATTAAATGTCATTTTTTAAAATATTTTTGTTATATTAGCTATTTTAATCTCTTATTTTTTTAAATACTAACACTTTAATCCTTTCATAGTCGATGGTTAATTTTAGAGGTATTTTTTACTTGACATATAACACTTTTCAAATATGCCATATGTCAAAAAAGTATAATAATCAAAATAAAGTTATAATTAAATAAACTTTAAAAATTTAAATAAACATGGAGATTGCACCAGGTCTGGTGTGATCTCCCAAGAACTTCATCTCCCTCCATTTGTGGCATATCAGGATATGAATGGAGTCATGAACCTCCTCATTTTTGTTTTTGAAATCCCAAATCTCTTCCTTCCCATTGAGTCGAAATCCAAATCTCTTCCCTACCATGGATCCCAAATATCCATATCAATATATTTAGATTTCATTTTTTTTTTTGTTTTTTTTAAACTTTGTTTGGTTGATGCTTATTGTTTCTATGATGGATTTGGAGATGTGTTTTTTTTTTTTTTTTCAATTTTTATTTAATTCTACAGTAAATCCCTTTTAAAATAATATTATTGGGACAAGAAAAAATTATTATTTTAAAAGGGTTATTTATTTATCGATAAATGAATAATTTATTAATTTATCGAAAAATTGATATTTATTAATTTAAAAAGGACTTTTATGTTTTTACTACTTTTTTTAAAAGTTTCATGTTTTTACTTGTATCTGTACAAAAGTATAAAGAAGTTAACAAGTACTTACTTACTAGAGGTTATTGAAGGTTTGATAAATGTTAAACTGTTTTTCTTGCCTCCTAATATAACATCAAAGATTCAAACATGCGATGTTGGGATTATCCTAGCACTGAAATTCGTTATCGACGTCGTTTCTACTCTAACATCTTGGAGGACTACGAGGTAGGAGTAACAAATCCTAAAAAAATTAACATATTGAATGCTATGAAATTTATTAATGCGCTTCGAACATTGATATGAAGACAACTTCCATTGTAAATTGTTTTCGACATTGCAAGATCCATCCAGATGAAGATATGCCACTAATATGGCTTCTGAACCATAAATTAGTGAAGATGAAGGTATCGATGGATTACGTGAAGTCATTTATGATCTACACTATAGAAATATGATGGATGTTGATCACCTTATGAATTATTCTAGTGAAAATGATATAGTGGTGGAAACGCATACCGATGAAGAAATTATTCAAGGGATAATGAATACGCCTACCAATGATCATGATCCAGATGGCATAAGTGTATTTACTAAGCGTTTCTCCAAAATAGACCTTTCAAGCACTAGTAACATTAGATAACTTCGTACTATAAAATGAATATATATATAAACACACACACTGGCATGGTGATTTGTAAAAAATTAAAGATCAGATTGAGTTCAGTTTCAGTACAAAGAAATATTTGAATTGAGAAAATAAAAGTTGTTAATTTTTTATTTTTTTTGAAATGAAGTTGTTAAGCTAAAAGTTTATTAATATGTATTTTTGAGTTTTTATGTGCTATGTTTTTTATGTATTTAATTAATTATTAATTTATATATTCGTTGGGACCTAAATATTTTTTTAAAAAACATGATCTTATGCATTTAGCAAGGTTATTAATTTAGTACACATGCTCGAGAAGAGACCGGAAGATTTTATTATTTAAACATGGTTATTAATTTATCGAACATTCATTTATCGAGGTTTTGCTGTAAAATGTGTTTTAATCACTACTAGAAAAAAGGGCTATTGGGATGAGTTTTTTCGCCCCAATAGCCCAAAATTCATCCCTAAAGACCAATTGGGACGAAAAAAAATTACACCAAATTCCGTCACCTCAGGTGGGTCGCAATAGCCTCTTTGAGATGAAAATTGAAATTCGACCCTAAAAAATACCTATTGCGATGAAATTTAAAATATTATAAAAAATTATTATTTGGGACAAAATTCTAAATTCGTCCCAAGATGTATACTATTAGGATGATATAATTCGTCCCTATAGATTAATAGGAAAAAAAATAAAGTCAATCCAACAACACCATAAAGCTGACCACACTGAACCCCACCCCACCACAAAACTCGTGTTGTAATGCTCAAACCATTATACTAAGCCATCAACTTTAATAATTTATGTAAAATGATTTATATATAAAGTAAATATGTTACTATACTTATTACATTTATTTAAATTAAAATTTTAGTGAACAAATTATATAAAATTATTATTAAATCATTTAAATTGATATCAATATTCTTTATAATTATTTTATATATTATACCAACGAATATTGAAAAACATTTATTATATAATGTTTTATTAAACTATTATTTTTAAAATCAGATACTAATCAAGTCAAGAGTCTACTGTAATCAATAAGATAAATGGTTACTATAAAAATCGAAATGCGACTCTCACTTCTGAAAAGATTTCTCCTCACATCTACGATTTAATGAGTGAAGTTAGACTTGAATATTTATTACAAAAAAGTAGGGAAAATATCCATATATACTTTGCCAAAGGTCGTTGACCATTTATTTATTTATTATTATTACAACATATTTTTGATTCTTATTATTATATTTAAAAATAAAAATAATATATATATATATATATATATATATATATATATAATTATATATGTACTCACTTTATGAATTTATTATAGTAATTATTATAAAAAAGTGAATAAAATTAATTAAGAATCTCAATAAAATTAAATAATTATTTAAACTAAATTATAAATAAAATAAGGAAAATACAAAGAAAACTTTTTAGGACAAATACCGATTTATCCCGATAGATGGCCTATTGGGACAACATATAATTCGTCCCAAACATTAGTTTTAGGGACAAATTATTTATTTCGTCTCAATAAGTATCCTATTGGGACAACAAAAAAAAATCGTCCCTAAAAGTATTGTCAGGTTTGCACTTTCTAGGAACGGATAATTTATTTCGTTCCAATAAACATTCTATTGGGACGATATTTTTTGTCCCTAAAAGTATTGTCAAAATTGTGATTTTTAGGGACGAATAATTTATTTCGTCCCAAAAGACAACTTATTGGGATAAAAAAAAAATTTGATCCTTAAAGATTCGTCTCGGTAGCCATTTTTTCTTGATGTGAATTATATATAATTAATTATAAAATATATAAACAAACAGTGTTTTTTAAGCAAAGTAAACTAAACAATGTTAATTAAAAAAACGTAACCAAAAAATCAAAACCGGGAGTGCTTCCTCTCTTTTTGTTATATATGTCTTTAAATGGATTTAAATATTTTTATTCATTTAATGTTTTCATATTAAAACAGTTTTGATAATTTTTTTTTTTTGAGAAGTAAAATAGTTTTGATATTAAGATTAGTTTAGTTACTACATTTTTTTTAGTTAATAATAAATTTATATTTTTTTAGTGAAGATTTTCTTATGTTACTTATTTATATATATATAAATCTTATACGTTAGAGGAAATTTTGGACAATACAGGTTGAGGTGTCATATCGTAATAAGTTTGAGAGTGAAATAGTTTTCTTAACTTAATTAAATGATAAGGGAAAAAAATGTACTTTAACGAGTTATGTCTCGGTTGACCGATAATAATATAATTAAAATGACTAAAGTGATGTATTTTAAAAAACTTAGACAGTAATGTCTTGTTTGGTGTATGGAAATGAATTGGATTATTTCATAGGATTGAATTGGATTGAGATGAGACTGAGATTAGAAGAGATTATATTGGATTAGACTGGATTAAATTAATATTATATTGTGTTTTGAAAAACATAGGATTGAACTAAATTAATACCCTGTTTTGTTTGGTAACATAAGACTAGACTAAATATAATAATTTTTTTAAAGGAAAATCATTATTTCAAAAAATAATAATGCTATTTTAATTAGAATCTCTTTTAACTCCCTTCCTCTCTCCTCTCATCAGACTCTCTTTCTCTCCTTTGTTGACTCGCTTTCTTCACGCATCAGACTCCTCTCTATCTCTCCTCTATTACCATCACTCATTAGACTCATCTCTTTCTCTCTATCTCTCTATCTCTCTATCTCTCTATCTTCTCTCTTCTCTCCTTCATTTTCACTTATCTCCTTCATTTTCACTGTTTGAGAGAGAAAGTTGTGATGGACCGATTGTTGGAATAAGAAGACACGGACGACGAAGGCGACATGATGGCAACAACGACTACGATGACAATTTGGGATTGAATCGACGGTTATTTTTTCTGGAAACAGATTTGAATTTTGTTAAGTTTTTATTTTCAATTAATTTTGTTTCGAAACTCAGTCTTGTGAATTTGTTATCTAATTTGTGTTGTGAAATCGTATTTGCATTTGAATGGATTAAGTTGATTTGTGAAGTGATTGTGAAGTGATTGTGAATTTTTTTGAATCTGTAATTAGTAACAGAGTCAAAAGAGAATTTGAATATGGTGGTTACGATGGTGTTTCTAGCTTCTGAGGCGTTTGGTGGCGGTAGCAGGGATGATGTTGGGTGGTGGTGGTGATGACGGCAACATGGGACTTAAAGATCTGGGTTTGGTTTCAATTTTGGTTTGTTTGTTGAATGGTGGTGATAAATCATTCAAAAAACCTAAAAGTTTTTTTTTTTTTTAAAAATAGTCATAGATAAATAAAGGTATGATGGGTGTTGGGTTTATTTTATTGGGGTATTATTGATTTAGTCCCTATATTTTTTTGAATAGTTTTTTACCCACTTATCAATTTTTCACTGGATTGGACCCTATGTTTTCCAAAACCATTCAATTTCGTCATTCTGTTAGTTAAATTAAACGGTTCTAAGGGTATTTTTGTCTTTTAACGTTAATATGCCACGTGTCAACATATAAATAAATAGAATATATATATATATGTATAATAAAAATTAAACTAATATATAAATACAAATATAAAAATTACAAACAAATTATAAAAATTAAAATAAAAAAATAAAAAAACAAAAACCAGTAAACCCAGAAACCTGACATTTTCTCTTCTTCGTTTTCTCTCTAAACACAAAATCTTATCAATTCATTTCTTCAATTCAAGAGTCCAAAGTCAAGGAACAATTCCCCTCTCGCGATCTCGTTCTCGATCCCGATGACTAGGTTCGTGTCTCGATCTCATCTATCTCTCTCTCTCTCTCTCTCTCGATCATTTGATGGATGATTCGTGGGTTTGAAGGTTGGATTCGTGGGGTTGGGTTGCTGGTGGTGGTTCTAGGTTTGGTGGGCGGTGTGTGTGTTTTTTGATTTGGTGGCTATTTGGATTTCAGGTGGTTCTAGCTTCGATTTGGTGGTGAACCAACTTGTTTTTCGGTGGTGGTTTTATGTTCGATTTGGTGGTGGAGGTGTGATTCGGTTTTGGGTTTTGTGATGATTGCGGTTCGGTTCAATTTCGGGTCTTGTGGTGGTGTTGGTGGTGGTGGTCAGAATCTGGGTTTGGTTGTGCGGTTGATGCTGGAGTGGTGGTGGCTAGAAATCGGTTCTTCAGTGATGAATAGATGATGGTGTTAATGAAAATTTTGTTGATTGATGAATATATGATGAATTGATGAATAGAGTGGTAGTGGCTGGAAATTGACTGGAATCTAGGTTTGTTGATTGATGATTAAATGATAGTGTAGTTGATGAATTGATGAATAGAGTGGTGGTGGCTGGAAATCGGTTGAAATATAGGTTTGTTGATTGTTTGGGTAGATGGTTTTATTGATAGTGTTACTGACGATTTGTTGATGGTGTTACGGTTGAAATCTGGAAATCAACATTCATTATCATCATTCTTCATTTTTTTTTCTTTTTTTTTCTGTAAGTTTTCATTTATTTTATTTTTAAAATAAAATAAATGTCTTAGGGTAAAATAGCCATTTAATATTTTTTATGACCGCTGACCGTTAAAAATATAGTCATATGGACTAAAATGAGTGGTTTTGAAAAAGATAGGTCCAATCCAGTAAAAATTGGATAAGTGAGTAAAAAAAAAACTTCTAAAAAAAATATAGGGACTAAATCAATAATATCCTTATTTTATTCCTCAATCATGAGACTAAATTTGTCTTTAGGATTAATAATCTCATATCCAAAACAATTTCAAACATCTTATTGTGACTAAAAATGTCCGATCCTAATCCAATTCGGTGTACCAAATCGGGCCTAAAGTTATTAATATGATAAAGACATTTGAAAATATGACATTTCACGAAAAAGTAAGAACTTTAATGAAATTTCCTCAAATATTTTTAGTAAATATTAAAAATGGTATGGAGGATGAAAATGCCTTCTGATTGTTAACTTTATTCTGATTGTTAACTTTGGCTAAGTTTGACCAACAGTAAATGAGATAATTGCCAAATAAAGTGGTTTCCATTGTAAAAAGACAAATACAAATATAAGGGATATGATTGTAATTTGCTTTATATATATGAGTGGTTTTTTCATGAGAGATTCCTTATTTTAATTTCGGTAAGGACTACCATGAAATCATATCCATTTTTATGAATTTTAATCTAATTTTTTTTGTGAGTGTTATTTTCAGTGAAATCTACCTATGAATAAAGTTTGAGAATTTTTCAAACACTACAACTATTTATCCCGATTTTATTAAATATATAGGCATTAGAAAAAGGGTGAAGTATATGAAAATTCAAGAAAAAAAGTTGTAGTACTTGAAAAATTCTCAAAATTTATTCATAAGTAGATTTCATTAAATATAGCATCCACACAAAAATTTAGATCAAAATTCATAAAAATGGATGTGATTTCATGGTGGTCCTTACCGAAATTAAAATAAGAGATCCCTTACGAGAGAACCGCTCATATATATATAGCGAAATCAGAACCAAGTCAAGATGATACGGATCAACCCCTTCTTCTTGCGCCAAAGATCTTACCATTTCCGAAGGAACCGGAGTTCCATCTCTTTTCCATTTCCATTCAAGAGTTCTTATGTCTTTCCACGCCCCTTTAAGACCCTGAAAAATTGACAAAACGATTAACTACTTCATTTATGAATTTCATAGTAATAGAAATATATATATATATATATATATATATATATATATATATATATATATGAGTGAGTCTCTCATAAGGGATCCCTTATTTTAATTTCGGTAAGAACCATTATGAAATCGCATTGATTTGAATGAATTTTGATTTGAATTTTTTTATGAATGATAAGTTTATTGAAATCTACTTATGAATAAAATTTGAAATATTTTCAAGTACTAGAACTATTTATCCCAGTTTTTTTAAATGCATCAGAAAAATGGATGAAATATAGGAAAATTCAAGAAAAATAGTTTTAGTGCTTGGAAAATTTTCAAAATTTATTTATAGGTAGATTTAAATGAACTTATTATTCACACAAAAATTCAAATAAATATTTATTCAAATCAACGTGATTTCATGGTGGTTCTTACCGAAATTAAAATAAAATATCCCTTATGAGAGACTCAATATATATATATATATATATACATATATACATACTTTGTTCCTTTCATTTCATGTTAATTAGTTTTCTATAGTTTGTTTTTTGCATTTTATTCTCTTTATTAGTGCTACGTTTTGGTATCAAAGCCTTGAGACTTGTTGGAGAAGGAAATAGTTAGTATACTTTCATAGGGTTTGTTAGCTGTAAGTTAGGAGAGCGTTGTAGGTAGTATTGTGACTATTATTTCTCAGTCATGTCTGCAAGTAGTTCTAGAGCTAGAATAGAGCCTGATGATGAGAATAGTACTTTAGGACAATTTGTAGCAAACTATGAGACTATTTGGAATGACAAAGTCTTAGTCAATTGGCAATTGCCTTATATTCAACAAAATAACATCTATAAAAGAAGACTTCTAGATTTTAGAACTCTTCTTGGACAAAAGACTAAAGAAATTAATGTCAAATTCTAGAATAACACCTTTTCCACAAATCTGTTAAACAAAAACAGTCTATACCATTACAACAAAATTGGTTATAATGACATGCACATAGGAGGTGTGCAAGTTGATATCAAACCTTTATCAAAAGTAGGCCTTAATAATTCCCTATTAATTGTTCCGTGTGACAAAAGGATAACGGATATAAGGAATCCATTCTTGGAATGGCTGATACCACCCTTACTTATGGTCCTATATATTTTTAATGCTATCCAAATTTTACAATTGCCTTAAATACGAACGAACACAAAGAAAAATGCCTTGTTATTGACATACAAACTCATAATTACAAATTTCTTGAAAGGTCAAGTCCTTATAAATTAGTTTACCGAGTTCACTATCTTGTCCTAACCTCTGGTTTAAAACCCAACTTCATACCTCCAATTATTCCAGCTGGACAGACCATCTGTTGTAGTGCCTCCCCATCTATCAACGTTTTGGTACCCACTCCAGTTAGATAGGAAGATATCAACTTCCCTGAAGATTGGGTTAAAGAAAAAGTCGACCAACCTTGTTATAAACCTCCAACGAGAAATCCCCATGACTGTATAAATGAACATGATGATACCCTTATTGGGATTATGCTCGATAGCAAGAGTATAATAATGTATTTGACAATCTTTTCATATTAATAAAGTGATTTCTAGTTTAACAAATCTTATAGCATTTATAGTTTAATTATTATAATTGTCAAAAGTAAATAATCATAAGGTCAAAAGACTATGAGAAAAGAAGAATTGTTCATACATTTAGATATGTATGAGGTAGACACAATAGAGACACCATAGCTCTCTCACTGCACTAAAAATAGCACACTATAGACATCAATGAAGCACACACGCATAACAAACAAAATGCAAGTGAGTGAGTGTATGTGTGAGCAACACATAATGCATGTCAATACAAATGCAAAGATGTGATCAATATAAACATACAAGAAGAGTTATCAAAATATGAATGTACATAAAAATAAACATACAACATATATTAATATGAGATATGCATGAGTTGTGAGTGTGTGCAACTATATCTCTTCAAATCAAGTAAGCACATAGAAATTTACCTTTGATGCTTATTCTCTTGAGGTCTTGAGAGCCTAAGTTACCCTTACATCAAACCCCAAAATGTGGTTTGTTCACGAAATGAGCCAATCAATAAATGAGGACTTTACAATCTCCCATTGTGGCTATTTCGTGACAAAACTACCGCTCACATTGATCCTCACAAAATAGATAATTGAAGCACCGAGAAGATATTCTACATTACAAAGATATATATATATATAAACTTCAGATCTTCAGTCTTCAATCTTTTGTAGAACTATTATTCATTCAAAACAAAAACAACTACACTTTCCAAATCAAGTGTATGTGAGGTGATCAAGTGAACAGAAAACAAAAGCATTTGCATTTAAGAATATGAGTACAACATCATGCAATGTATGTGAATGCAATGCTCCCCCTCAAAGGGTTTCTCCCCCTCAATATGTAATCTCCCCAACATGCCAACTCCCCTTACCATATTCTACTCCCCCTTTTTGTCATGATATAAGCAAATGATTATTCCCTAATTGGGTCACTCATAGCAAAGAGAGATACTAGCATACAAGATATTTGCATAATCATAAACCAATTTTATGCAACTCAGTTAATAGGAGAGAAATAAGGAGATTTATTTTATGAAAATGTGTGAATCAAAAATGCTTTGCATATAAGACATGTTGCATTCAAGTCCAAAATACAATGGTATTTGGCATGAGAGAAGCAAGGATATAGAGATTTTATAGATTTCAATTCTAAGAGCAATTATATCCAACTTCATAAGCGAAACATGGCATGAGCGACTTTGCACCCTATTTGATTTTTCCGGGTAAGATACCCGTATGATAGTAGCCATGTTCAACTAATAAATAAAGAGAGACATGTTTATACATTAGAGTCTCGTTACCTTTTCACACATTGTTTTGCATTTAAATATTGCAATCATCAATTCATGCTTTATCATATTTTATTAGCATGTAATTAAAGAATCATTATGTCATGGAGATAACTATAGGTCATTCAACATGTACTTCCTATGTAGATCTCCTAGTCCAAAAATACATGTTTGAACATAAATATGATATGGATTATAATCAAAGAAAAGTTCACACTTATTAAGAAATTATTACATAGCATATGTGCAACCAAGCTACTCAAGCAATCAATAAAGAAGTATAAAAAATTTCAAGTTTTTGCACATGGCAAGTATGCAATAGCTCTCTTTGCTTTAGTTTCCCATATGGCGTCAAATCCAAAGTTCACCACTCCACAAGGAAAATCACAATAGATCTACTAAGTGTTTTAAATTGAGTAGTAAATAAGTCTGCCAATTGATCATTAGCACTTACATGTTCAAGTACTATGCATTTATTCTAAACTAGTTCTCTAATGAAATGATGGCGGATGTCAATATGCTTAGTTCTAGAATGTTGAACCGGATTCTTGGAAATATTAATAGCACTCATGTTATCACGAAAAAGAGTGGGAGTACCTTGGTTGAATCTGTAGTCCACTAGCATTTGCTTCATCCAAAAGAGTTGTGTGCATCCATTCATTGTGGCTATGTACTCGACCTCCACCGTAGACAAGGAAATTGAGTTTTGCTTCTTGCAAAACCAAGAGACTATATTGTTCCCAAGGAAAAAGCAACCACCCGATATGCTTTTCCTATCATCACAATTTCATGCTCAATCCGCATCACTAAAGCATACAAGACTAGCATTAATGTCAAAAGAGTACCGAATCCTATAGTTGGATTTCCCATTCACATATCGAATGATTCTCTTAACAGAAGAGAGATGGGACTCCTTAGGATCCGATTGGTACCTAGCACACACACCCACACTAAATGAGATATCGGGCCTACTTGCGGTCAAATAAAGCAAGCTACAAATCATGCCCCGATATAGTGTTTGTTCCACACTTTTACCACTAGCATCCTTACTTAGCTTCAAAGTGGTACTCATGAGTGTATCACAATGTTTGGCATTTTCAAGGCCAAATTTCTTCACTAGGTTTTCAGCATATTTAGATTGGGATATGAAGATCCCATCATCCATTTGCTTAATTTGTAACCCTATGAAGTAACTTAGCTCACCAACAAGACTCATCTTAAATTCGTGAGACATGACACCAACAAATTGTTGGACTTTTGTGGTTTTGGTGGAGCCAAAAACTATATTATCAATATAGATTTGAGCTATAAAGAGCTCATCATTGTCTTTCTTAATGAATAGAGTCTTGTCAACACTACCCCTTGAGTAGCTATTGTCAACAAGATATAAAGTGAGGCGCTCATACCAAGCCCTCGGTGCTTGTTTCAATCCATATAAAGCCTTCTTGAGGCGATAGACATGATCGGGGTGGTGTGGATCCACAAACCCTTTGGGTTGCTCAACAAACTCTTCCTCGTGCAAAGAGCCATCGAGAAAAGGCACTATTAACATCCATTTGATCTAATTTGAACTTGTGCACACAAGAGATGATAAAAGAAGCCTAATGGACTCTAGATGGGCACATTAGCAAAAGTCTCCTCAAAGTTGATACTCTCAATTTGAGAGTATCTTTGTGCTGCAAGCCTAGCCTTGTTTCGCACAATGTTGCCATCTTCATTCGGTTTGCTCCTATAAACCCATTTAGTTCCAATGACATTGGTGTTTTTGGGTCTATGAACTAGAGTTCAAACCTCATTTCTTTCAAATTGGTTTAGCTCTGCTTGCATTGCAAGAACCCAAAATTCATCATTTAAGGCGTCATCAATCTTCTTGGGTTCTATTTGAAAGGTGTAGCATGTGTAGCTAATTAGATTAGCTAATTGATGCCTAGTCCTAACACCCTCACTAATCCCTCCTATGATGTCATCTTTATCATGGAGTTTCATAACCCATGGAGTGAGTTCCTTCGAGTTCAAGAGAGGAACTCTATCAATAGGTCGTGTCTTATCATCATCAACATTAGATATCCCAACATTAGGAGTCTCCACAACCTTCTCCAACGGAAAGTCATCAACTATAGCAACTTCCTCCTCATGGTCAATATACTTAATCCTTGTATCATCAATGACAACATTAGATGATTCCATGACGGTTTGAGTAAACCAATAAAGATACCCTTATCACTCTTAGCATCAAACTTGCCAAGTTGATCACGGTCATTTAAAATGTAGCACTTGCTTCCAAAAGTGTGAAAATAGCTAACATTTGGCTTTCTACCTTTCCATAACTCATAGGAGGTTTGCCTAGTATGTGGCCTTAAAAAAATTCTATTTCCTGAATAGCAAGCCGTATTAACAGCTTCGACCCATAAATTCTTAAGGACATTGTTGCTAAGCAACATCATATGGACCATCTCTTGAAGGGCCCTATTTTTCCTCTCAACAACTCCATTTTTTTAAGGTGTCCTAGGAGTCGAAAACTCATAAGAGATGCCTAAGCTATTGCAATAGCTTTCAAATTGGGCTTCAAACTCTCTCCCATGGTCACTCCTAATCCGTTTAATGCTTTTAATGTTTGAGTTCATTTCATTTTGAATTTTAGTACAAAGCATTTTAAACTTGTCAAAAGTTTTGGATTTTTCTCTATGGAAATATGTCCATGTGAACCTAGAGAAATCATCTACAGAAATAAAAATGTATCTCTTTCCACCTAAACTCTTGGTTCACATAGGACCCATAAAATCCATGTGGAGAAGCTCTAGGGGCTCCTTGGTGGAAAAATACTTGCCTTTTTTACGCATACTCTTGGTTTGTTTCCATTGCTGGCAAGTTCCACAAACACCATTGGCTTTTTTCTCAAGCTTGGGTAGGCCTCGCACAACATTGAACTTATCTAAGATTCGTAAATCCCGATAGTTCATGTGGCCAAGTCTTTCATGCCACAACTTAATTTGCTCATCCTTGGACACATTGCAAGAGACTATACTAACTTCAAGACAATAACAATTGTCACTAGTTCTCATTCCTTTTAACAAGGTTTGTCCATTGGCCAATAGGATAGAGCAATCATTTTTAGAAAATAAGACGGAAGGTCCTTCATCACTTAAGTGTGAAATGTTTATCAAATTGGCTTTTAGGCCATCAACAAACAAAGTATTAGACAATGGGGGTAATCTGGGAATGGAAATGGTTCATTTCCCTCTAACTTTCTTCTTGGAAAAATCACCAAAGGTGACATTTCCTTCTTCTTCCATGACAAGAGTCTCAAAGAGACTCTTGTTTCCAGTCATGTGCCTAGAGCACCCACTATCCAAATACCATAAATTATAAGAATTTGCCTTTAAGGCAATTTGTGCAACATGGAAAACGTGTTCATCTCTTCTAATCCACCAAGGTGAAACATTTTCTTTCTTAGTGGTCAAGGGTACATGGGCTCTAGATGTCCTAGGGACCTTGCAAAAGTGTTTCATTTTTCCTAGTGACATGTATCTTGGCTTTAGCCTTTTTCTTCTCTATCATGCTTTCAATTCTACACAATTTTATATAACGAAAGCAATTTGGTCTAATGTGACCATCAATACCACAAAAATGACATGTAAGGATATAGTCAGGAATCATACCATAGCTTTTAGGTTGCATTGAAGCCTTCCAATGTCTTTATGGTTGTCTAGGTTGTTGATAAGGATCTCTCCTTCTTTGTTGTTGACCAAGACTTAAATGCTTCCTCGGTTGAGCTTGCAAGATAGGTCTCTTCCCTTGATGGGTTTTTGTTTGAGGGAATTTAGCTTGAGGAGTTCTTATAGGATGAGCTTAAGGTAGACTTATTGGTGCCACCTTTACTTGAGCACTTCTTGAACACTCTCCTAAGTCAAATTTCTTCCAAGGTGATTGATAAGAAGAAGACTCATTAAGGTTCATGCTTTTGACAAATATGGTCTTGCTTGGAGTGGAGGACATCTTATCATCTTCAAACCCAATACCCCTATTTTTACTTGGTCTTTTTCTAACCTCTAACATGTGGTCAAGTTTTTTAGTGCTAGAGTCCATCTTGGTCATCAATACTCTATCATCTTCAAGCTCTTTCTTAAACCCTTCTTCACACCTCTTAGATAAGTCTGACTCCTTTCTTAGCTTATCTTCACTCTCCAGGGTTCTCACCAATTCTTCACTTAGTTAGTCAACTTGAGTTGAGAGTTCTAGGTTTTATTCCTTTAATCTCCTAATTTCATTCTTGTTCTTTAACCTTGAACTCTCAAATTTGACAATATAGTCTTTGATATCCATTCTATCAACATTTTAATTTGTGGATTGAGGTAAAGATCTATCATCACTTGAGTCATTTTCCTATTGACTCTTATTCTCTTCTTCACTAGCATATTTTCTCTTATGAGAAGACGCTAAGGCTATTAAGTTAGCCATGAGTTATTCATCATCTGAAGACTCATCTTTTTTATTGGAGTTATCACTTTCACTCCATGTGGCAACCATTACTTTTCCCTTTTTCTTAACATTGTGATTGGCACATTCGGGGGTAAAGTGACCTATCCCACCACAATCATAGCATTGGACCCTTTTCTTTTCGGTATTTTCTTGTCTAGTCTTAAACTTTTTGGAGGGAGTTTTTTTCTTTAAGTCTTGGCCCTTGGATCCGAAACCTTTCTTCTCGGACTTGTAGAATTTTTTGAACTTTCTCAGTAATAAGGCCATTTCTTCGTCTGAGTCATCAATCTCCCCCTTCTCATCTTTGGAGGCTTTCAAAGAAATTTCCTTTTACTTTTTAGGAGGTGTGGTGATATGACCCTTTCTAGATTCATAAGCTAGAAGCCTCCTAATCACCTCATTCGGCTTTATATCCTTGTAAGCACTATTCTCCTCTAAAGCCGTTACCTTGGACTAAAATCTATCCGGTAGAAATCTCATAATTTTTTACTTGATTCTCCTATCTGATTACGGATCACCAAGTTGATGACTTTGGTTCACAATATCCATCAACCTTACTTCAAAGTCGTTAAAACATCCGTTCTCATCCATCATAAGCAACTCAAATTCCGTTTAGAGAACTTGAAGCTTTGATTCCTTAACAATTTCGGTTTCTTCATATGAAACCTCTAGAATGTCCCATGCCTCTTTAGCTATCCTAGTGTTTTAATCCAACTTATATTGATTCTCATCCATTGCACATAGGATGGCATGCATTGCCTTCCTATTCCATTTCGATGCCTCAAACTCTTGTGTTTTCGACTTGAGCACATCCTCTCCTCCATCCATATGAGTCATCATTGGTGGTGTGTAGCCGTCTTCAACCGCCATTCATGCTCTATCATGGATTTGACAAATATACGACTCCATCTTGCCTTTCCAAGAGGCATAATTCAACTCGGTGAGTAGGGGATGTCTTGTGCTAGAAGAGCCATCGTTGCCATCGTTGCCATCGTTTCCAATCATAGTGTTTACGAAGGAATGAAATGAATGCAAATGTATAAATGATCAAAGAATCACATAAAATGCAAAACACACCAAAATGAGCAAGGATCAACTAAGTATATCTAGGAACCCGCTCTAACACCAAATGAAACAAATTATGGTGTGTTTAATATTAATCTAGAGGGGGTGAATATATTTTAATCAAATTTACCCAATTTTCGTTAATGGCCAATTAGATAAAAATACCCCTAACTAGTCATAATAAAAAAACAAGTGTAATAAATGCGGAATTAAAATGACACTTGAGATATACGCGGAAATCCTACAAATAGAAAAAACCATAGGCTGTTAAGTTGCCACACTCGAACAACGAATCCACTGATGATAAAGAAGTTACAACCTACTCTCGTTATATAACTCACTACCACTACCTAATCCCGGTATTACGTGAACCTAGTCCATCTTGCTTGCGATTTAAGCTACTTAATCCCAGAAGCAACACAAGTACTACTTCTCAATGAAGAGATAAAATGACCTATGTGAATATATGATGATATTCAAAGAACAAACAAGGATAGGAAACCTTAGATGCTTATCTATGATGATAATATGGCAATTAATGCATTCCTAGATATCAAGAGCTAAATGACATATCATAAAGCTTAGCTAAACATAGATCAAACAATCCTATGAAGCTATCACAATACACCACTCAATCATGTCATCACAAACAGTCTCTATTTTGTATCTAGAACATATTCTAAGAGCATACAAATGATAAAAGAGATGGCTTGATAAGAAGAGCACTAAACTTAGATGAAGATAATGCGAAACTTACCAAACAAGATGTGATGATGTAAAATCATACATAGATACACTCTACATTACCATAGATGATACAAGATGATGTTTTATGCATAAGGAGATGCTTTGAGTGTATAAAGGTGAGTTCTTGTTAGATTTTTCCTTTTGAAATATGTTATATGGAAAAGATGTGATATTTGTAACTCTTAGTACGACCTGAAAATGAAGAGACACATATATATATAGGTGTCAAAAATGAAGTGCTGTCGTTTTGAAAAAAATTTGTCAGATCTGCGTAGTGTGTGGGTCCAGATCCGCACAGTGACCCACGTATACACGCGCCTTACTGTACAAATGTCAATGCATTGGCAAGAAACCGAGAGATGAAAAAACATCACCCAGTGCAATGCACGAGTCCTGCGCGGGTTCCTACTCGCGCAAGTGTCCGAGTATTGGCCTAACACCGAGAGACAAAAGTCACTCAGCCAGCCGGTGTGTAGGTAGCCTTCCAGCGCACTGACCCACACTGTAGAGACACCAAAGGTCTCTCTTTACGCTAAAATAGCACACTATCTTGCACGCGCGGATGTATCCGATCAAGCAACGGAATACCAATTAGACACATAACAAACACACTATGAATGCACATAGACATCAATGAAGCACACATGCATAACAAACCAAATGCAAGTGAGTGTGTGTGTGAGCAACACATAATGCATGTCAATACAAATGCAAAGATATGATCAATATAAACATGCAAGAAGAGTTATCAAAACATGAATGTACAAAAAACTAAACACACAATATATATGAATAAGATATATGCATGTGTTGTGAGTGTGTGCAACTATATCTCTTCAATGCATGTAAGCACATAGAAATTTACCTTTGGTGCTTCTTCTCATAAGGTCTTGAGAGTTAAACTACCCTTACATCAAACCCCAAAATGTGGTTTGTTCACGAAATGAGCCAATCAACAAATGAGGACTTTACAAACCTATTCATAGTTATGACAATAAATGACAAACTTCTCTTACTCATTCTCAAGTTTTAATGAAATTCTTGATCCAGAACCTCCTATAAGAACCATTAATGTCCTTGATAGAGAAATCAATATTGACTATGATTTTGTTTTAGTAGATTATCATTCTCCCCATAACCATGACATGTGGGAAAAATATGAAACAAATTACCTTGATAAGAAACGAAAACAGTTCCATCATAGATGGATACAAAGCATTAAAAAACTCAGTAATGAAATACCATTTTTGAATAGTATGTTAACAAAAAGCACATTGAAAAACAATGTCTTGTCATTGACCAGCCTACAACTAGAACTTATAAAACCCGTTAAGGAGAGGAAAAACAGGTTTATCCTCCTCCTAGACATTTCGAAATTGAAATACAAAATGAGGAGCCTAATGTTAATGACAATACTGCTGAATGTACTCCTTTTATTATATTAGACCAAAATCTAACACCAAATGTTCCTTCTTCTTCACAACAAATCGGATTTGTCATGAGACAGAATAATTACACTAATCTCTTCATTAACACCTTAGGTGAATAGTTAGAAAAAATTGAACTCATCATGACAAAAGCTACCACCAAATTCTCCACTAAAGAGACCTCCCAAGTTTATGTTCCCTAAGGAAAAATTGACATAAAAATGAAATCTAAATTACGTGAATATGAACCAGAGATTCTCTTATTTCATGATCCAACCAGTATTGAAAAATGTTTTGACCACTTACTTGATAAAGAACAATTGTTAAAAACTTTAGAAGAAAAACTCAAAAATCTCTATAAACCTGAAATCCAAACCTTAGAAGAAAACCTTACCACTTCCTCCAGTGAGGAAGACTTTGATAATATGGTCCAAAGATTAACCTTAATTGACAAAGCTGATAGCCATAACTATACTAGATACTATCAAAACACAAAACCTTATTATCCAAGGCTAATACCTCATGATCTCTAATATGAAGATACTGAGCCTACATTGGTAATGATTGTTATCAGTTTAATATTGTTGGCCTATCAGATTACCATATCATAACCGTCTTTAGACAAATACATACTATAAGATATATTTATATTAAAAAAACAAAACATGAACCATGTTGATGTTATCACTTCATTAGCAACATGGTTTGAAGGCCAATAGTTTGGTTGGTGGACCCATACATTAATCATAAACACCAGAACTATTATCATAAACCACACTAAAGAAATCACAACGACTACTCCTACTAGGACATCCACTGATCTAGTATCCTTTATACCCTCAACATCAACCACTACTACGACATCCCAACTAGATGGCATAGATGTTCTATGCTATACCATAGTAATACATTTTATTGGAAACCCTAACAGACTTCAAGGTAAAGAGTTTTCAAAACTCCAAAATCTAAAATGCAAAAAATTTAGTGATTTTAAATGGTATAAAGACATATTCTTGACCAGAGTTCTCCAACAACCTGATAATGCAAATTTTTATTTGAAAGAAAATTTCATATCTGGATTGTCAACCCTCTTCTCAAACAAAGTTAGGGATAAGATTGTAGAACAAATAGGCCTATCAGATTGGTCACCAATCGATCTCAATAACCGGACATACGGGGAAATTATAGCTACCATTAATATAGTTGTCCTGCCATACAAAGCCAAGACTTTACTCCCCTAAAGAACAGACGAATTAGAAAACTTTCCAACCAAAAAAGACAAAGATCCAAAGGATGTTTCAAACGTGGCAAAAAAGGGCACAATGACAGTAAATGCCCTAAATTAAAAAACCAAGATTAGAAGTTTAGATATAGATGAGGACATCAAATATAAACTCATCCAAGTTCTTTATGATGACTCTAACTTTAGTATTGAAATATCTAATTCCTCTGATGATGATGAAATCCTAATTATGGAAGAATCATCTGATGAAACCTCTCATAATTCCTCCTCAGAAATGAATCCTGACATATAACCTTGCGTTTGCAAAGAGATCAATGTCCTTGACCAATATGATTATTCTTTTATAAGCATGGTTGATAATATAAAAGATCCTATTCAAAAAGCAAACCATATTAGACAATTGCAACAAAAGATTTCAAAGGAACCATCACCAAGAACTAATACAACACCTCATAAAGTTAGTGAACCATTGAAAAATGCCCATTTTCAAACACCTGATTTTGAAGAAAATATTCTAGGACATTTTCAAACATCCAAAACAAGGAAAATCAGCACAACTGACCTCTAAAAGGAAATCCAAACCATCAAAGAAGAAATAAAAACTATTAAGATCAATATCCAGGTGTTGACGGTGATTTCTGGATTAACCTCCCGTCACACAATTAATATAGAATAATAACTTATTGCATATCAAAATGAATGGAAAATAAATTAGTCGTAGAATTTTACATGGTAAAATCCCAATGTGGGGAAACGTCCACTGTTGCCGATAATGGCAAAAAAAATTCACTATATTAAAGGTGATTACACACTTGATCTCTCTTAGGTTCATGCGAGTCAATTTGCGTTAACCCCTTTATGGGTATTATTAGAGTCTATTTATACATGCATGGAACCCTAATTCTATATGTACAAGTAAGGAAAATTCTTGCTATTTAATGAAAATCTGACTTATTAGAGTCGTGCTCATCTTCTTTCCCGTTTCAAGTTGATTGTATTTCAATTGTCCTTAGACCACTTTCCTAATCTGGACTCTGATATCTATAAATAAGTTTGTTTCCTTATCAAAGTGCGCTTCCAGAAGCCTTGTTCGAGTCAGACTCTACAAATGTTATGCATCTGATCATCTATTTTTCCTAACCATTCTTGTTTTCCCCGATCAACGATTTTACCCGATCTCAACCTTGGCCCCGACCATCTTGAGTTATCTTGGTCGGGTCTTCTCTAACCTACTTAGGCTGACTCATTATGATCACCTTCCAGTGATGTGGCACCCCCGACCCCTTGTTTTTTGTTGACGTGTTACGTAGTCTAGGATTTGCCAATAACAACACCCCCTTAAACATATAAGATCGAGTATCTCGTTCCAAATGGAATCCACTCGGCGATGTGTGTTTAACCTTTTATTTTTTGTCATGGTGTTCATTAATACACATTTAATGCTTCACGGCTGAACGTTAATGTCAATCGCGTTCGTTTCGGCTGACATAATCATCCAGCCATTTTTTTTAATTTCAAAAGGTGTGTGTTTCTCGTTTCGTGTGCACTTACTCTCACTCATGTCTGGTGACATGTACGTATTCTTTTAACATCATCTGCTCATATATATTGTTCGGAGATCTTTCATTTTTCCTCCACTGCTTCATAGAGCTTTTCGGCAGAAAAAAAACCCTAGTTTTTTTGTTTCCTCTAGTTTCTTGCTTTTCTCCGCTTTTAAGCTTTCGTGTTTCCATTGTATTCATTTATATTCCAGGTATGGACCCAACTCTTAGTAATCGATATTTTGACCTTCTCATGCATGCCATTGAGGCTGGCGATAATGAGAATATTTCTAGGCTTGAATCCATACTTTGGGATCGTTTTCACGCTTATGCTCCTTCACCTCAGCCTATCGCTTTGAATGTAGATTATTCTATGGCTTGTTCCAGATTTGTTCTTTCTTCAGCTAGCCTTCTTGGTTCCACTTTTGTTGGTGTTTATTCAGATATGTAGAAGACAACAAGGTAGACTTCTAGGGCTTCTTCTAAAGAGGCCACCCGTCTGGTGAACGACTTGAAGATAGTTTCACAGACGTTGAAGATGAAGGATGTCCGAGGGAATGACGGGCTTGCATGCTAAGATTTATGGTGGACCATCTATGCACTTTTGACTTTGAGATAAATGTGGTGACTTACGAGGAACTTGTGAAATTTAGGGATCAGTTTGACCTCCCTCGTTCGGTGTGATTGTCCTGCAGTGGTTAACGCGTAGTATGTAATCCGCCTCTTCTTGTGGTTACGATTTATGGGGCCATGCTATCTTCTGGGGCTACTTTCCCCTTACAACCTTTCATCACCCGGTTATTGGCAGACGCGGGTGTTATCTCTACTTAGCTGACCCCCAACTCATACCAGGTGTTGATCAACTTATGGCATTTGTGGAAGCAGATTGGGACAAAAGACCCTCCGACCCCCCAAGAGATACATAACTTTTATACTTTAGCTCGGTCTGATACGGGAGGGACTTTCTATCTCCAATTAATGTCACTGAGCAGCTGGATCCCCTATGGTTACAAGGAAAAGCCTGCCCCTCCAAAGCATAAAGACCACAAAGGTTTAATCTTGCGGTTCCCCTCTACCAATAAGTACTGGAAGAACAATTGGTTCTTTATCAGTAGAGACTGGGGTGAGGTCGTGGTGGTTGATCTTACTCATCGGCTAAACCAAAGTAGTGTCCCGAGGCATTTCTGTAGCCTTGAGCTATGGAACAAGATTACACCAGTTATCACTAGGGAATAGGCTGACAAAGTCGTTAAGGTGGCTCAGACTCCTTGTGAGGTCAGAGACCGCCGCAACCTGTACTCAGAGAAGGAGTTGATCGAACTAGGAATCTTTGCTGAGATATTCGCCCGACGTAGGGGTCGTAAGTCTCTGTTTCTAAACTTCCTGGTGGTTGCTTATATTTTTTGCTTATTATCTCGTCTTTCTTTTCAATATATGAACTGGACATCGTGGCTGGCGAGAACACCGAAAAGGCTAAAAATCTTGAATGGGTGAGCAGGAAAGCGGTTATTGATCAAGTGGCACAAGGCATTGCTCCTTCTGAACGTGATATGGCAAAGCACGTATACGAGTCTGATCGTGATTTCCTGACAGTTTCTGCTGACCAAGTTATGGCAAGCAGCCGTGATCCTTCTCTCCCTCGAAGAGGTCAGAGGGGGTTGGCTAGAGATAGCTTTGGTAGGGTACAATCTTCCACAGAGGGATCTGACTGTGAATGGTCCAGCAGGGAGAGATCGAACGAAGACAAGCCCACCAGGGATACGTGAAGTTGAGAGGAGTCGAGTAAGGGTAAATCCCATAGGACTGAGTCTGACGATGAGGTCCCCGGCAATAAGGATGCCAAAATAGTGGAGGGATCTTTTACCCTCGAGGCCAATGGTAAAAGAGTTGAGGTTTCGAGTGATATTGATCCTTTATCATCTCGGTCAGAGGTTGGCCCCATTATTTTGGATGAAAAAGAGGAGGATGATCAGGAGACCTTGACTGAGTTGATTCTAAGAGAGTGACAGTTGAAGAAATTCTAAGAGGATGATCAAGGGACCTTGACTCAATCTATGGGTGATCAGATGGTTTCGAGATCTTCTTTTATCCCATCTAAATCAACTAAGGTTACCGATGAAGCAATGCTTCCAACTTATCCCTCATTTTCTCAGATTCAATCCGATCGTTCCCCAACAGGGCTCCCAACATTTTATCGGGGGAAAACCCCCATTGAGTTTTCTGTTAAACGTTAGATAGTCTTCACCGACTCTGACTCTGATGATGAGGAGTTTAACTCAGAGGAGTAATTTATTGATGATGATATGCTCGACATCTCAGAGGAGCAAGTGCTTGGACCGGTGTTGAAGTCAATGACTAGTGCTGTAGTTAAGTTGGTTGAAGATGTTCAAGTAGCCCAGTCTGGGGATATTCCCTCTATTACACCACCCAGGCCCCTCCCTAAGGATGGTGTAAGTGAAGGTCCAGCTCCTAAGAGGTAAAGTTACAAAGCTCTTGTCACTGCCTCTCAGACTGGTGAGTGTACTATAGTCTCAAAGACGCCGAACATTGCTGACCCGACTACTTCTGCCTCTGGCCACAACCGATCCACCCCGTTGATGATTTCAGATGCTCTAGTTTCAGGATCCTCCCGTCCCCTGGCTCAAACGATTCTCGAGCTGATCCCTTCTTCATGCTTCGATCCATGTCGGCTGGCTAGAGGTAGGCTAGGGTGCCAGTACTTTTGATTGGATCCATAAGATTTTTAACAATAAAGTTTTTATAAGTGCCTTCTGCATCATCTTCAGCTCGTTTATTTTCCGATTTCTCAAATTCTTACCTCTTTTTTTAGGCGGTAGATAAGTTAACCCGAGCCTTGGGTGATCAAAAGAGATAGTCTGTTGAGATATCTCATTCAAAAAAGGCTCTTACCAAAAAAGATGTTGCCCTTAAGTCTTCCTCTGCCAGTGCTTCCAAAGCTATGCAGTACGAAGAGCAACTGAGGGCCCATGATGCGACTGAGCTTGCCTTGAGAAAGACCATAACCAACATCCAGGGTAGAGCTTTAGAACCTGAGGCAACCCTTAGGTAGCTTTCCACGAAGAATGCTAAGTTAGAGAAGAGGGTCGCCAAAGTTGAATTGTAGAGTGCTTAACTTGAGTCGAGGGCTAACTTTGTTGAGTCGACAACGAAGAAATCCTAGGAGGAGACCCAGCTTGCCCAAGACACCCTTACCTCTGCCCAGTAAATGATGCTTGAAACGCAACAGGCATCTGAGGAGGCTCGGATCCACTATGACATCTAGCCAAGGATTTGAAGCAGCAACAAGTCATTATGGAGGTGCTTTCTTAAGAAGCTAGGTCGGCCATTGAAGTCTAGAATGTGGACCGCTACAAAAGATCCCTAACTTTTGATGTCGTCATGCTGAAGGAATTCGAGAGGGGGTTGACCACTGCTCAAGCTTTCTTCGGGGTAAGGGGAGATCTTCAAATGAGACTCGGTGTAAACGGGACAGAATTATTAAGAGGCACAAAGATGAGTCCTAGGAAGCCATAAAGAATCAGAGGATTCGTTGGAGGGTCTATTACAGGTCCCTCAGGAAAGATCCTCATCCCATACACCTAGAGCTTCCTTTAAAGTATTTTCTAGTGGTTTTTCATATTGGTTAAGAAAGCAGCGCCTTAGCCAAGGGGGTTGATGCCCTTTGCTGGGTATGAACTATTCTTCCTTCATGGCCGATGAGCCTGGGAATTATATCACTCAGCCAGATTTTGAAGACTTGAGCCAAGGCTATGGTGGTGATCTCCCTCCTGGCGATTTTGGGTCCGAAGGTCTTTCCAGTGCCTCGGATGCTTAAGAGTCTCTAACTTTATTATCTATGTAACTGTTGCCTTGCAATTGCTCTATTTTACAATTAAAGTGATTTTTATTCTTTTTGTTGTTTCTGGTACAAATCATTTGCGGTTGTTGCTACGAGTTAGCTTAGATTATGCGTCGGGCTAACTGACCCAATTGTGGCTATAGTGGTGCAATCGGTTACAGTCGTTCCTTGGTCAGCTGGCTATTTACTTTTGGTTGTGCTAGACTCGAATGCATTATTGCTAACCTAGTTCCCCTAATTTGACCGGGACTGTTTATTGACCCATACTATATTGAGTTTGTTATCCTTACCTCAGTCGGGCGGTTTTGTATAGCAGGGTTTGTTGTAGCTCTTACACAGGCATAATCGAGGGAGTCGTTCGGGTTAGTCAATCGGTTACTCAAACCCCCGATCATCTTACCGCTTTTATGCCAAAAAGTTTTCTTTTATAACCCATTCACATGGTATCTGATTTATAGACTCTTATATTTTATCTGTCAACTAGGTCATTGAGATGTCGCTCAATAGTCTGTTGATCAAGATTCGTTGCAACGGGGCATATTGTATTTTACTGACTTTGCAAGTGCCTCTTAGGGTGTCTGTTTTCGAGTAAAAATACTTATCCCTTGTTCAACTCTTGGTGTATCCCTTAAGGTGCTTTTTACCTGAAGGAGCCCTAACAGTGCTTTGTTGCACCTAGTTAGTTTCGGTGAGTATATAATACATTTGCGACATGTTTTTAGCCCCCTCACCATACCTCTAGGACGCTCAATCGATACTGGGCATTTTCTAGGTGCCCCGAGATTGCTTTTGTATACGAAAGCAAAGTTTTAGAACACTATTCTTGGTTTTTGAAACTGTTCCCTCAAAGAGGCTTTTACTGAAGCCAAAAGGAAACATAAAACAATCAGCTAACAAAGTGAATAAATCTATAAAGAAATAAAAATAAACAAAGAAAATTGAGGGACTCCTACGGGTAGAACATCTTTCGGTAATGAGCATTGCTTGGCCTGGGTAACTCGCTTCCTCTTGGTAAGGTAAGGCAGTATGCTCCATGTCCGGCCAATCCGACCACTCGGTATGGACCTTCCCATTTATCCGCCAAAACCCAAACTGACTTATCTCTTGTACTAGGTTACGCCCTCCTCAGAATTAGATCTCCAAGTTGGAATCTCCTAATTCGGACATGCGAGTTATAGTACCTAGCAGTCTTTTGCTGATAGACCGTGATCCTTACCCTCAACATATCTTTTTTTTCTTTAATGTTGTTAGAGACCACATTTCCTTCAACTCCTTTATTTTCTCTGTGTTAACTTCAATTCCCCTCTGGTGAACTTGGAATCCAAGGAATCTCCCCGAAGATACTCCAAAGACACACTTTTTTGGGTTGAGTTTCATACCAAACTTTCATAGCACTTCGAATGTTTCCCTTAGATCTCATGCATGTTCCTCTGACGTTATGCTTTTTGTCAGCATATCATCCACATATACTTCCAGGTTCCATGGTCGTTCTCCTTATGAAACCTACAGTATTTAGTGGTGTCTCTTCTGGCAAAACTCAATTGTTTTGGGGGTTTCTTGTACAAATTCTTATCTTCTATCACATTCAAGATTTCATCTTACCTTCTAGCCAGTGGAGTGTAATTAGTGTATTGCCGCCTGAATTGCCTACCACCTTTATAGTCATCCTTTCATCCGACCTTACCGTTTCCTCCACTGTCTTTCATCTCCCCTTTTCCTCTATTCTTTATGTTACCATCCTTATTCTTCCTCTGCCATTAAGTACATGGTCGTCCCCTTTTGGCTCAGGTTTAGGGTCAGATGGTTGTACTGTAAACTATTGATGAATGTCGACACTACTGCATCATCATTGTGATCTTGCACTTCTGACACCTCTTGCGAGAATCTAGCCAGGTAGTCTTTCAACTTCTCGTCTCTCCTTTGCTATGGGTCGACAAGGCTAATATGGATTTTCTTGGCTGGATGTTTCCAATTAACTGCCTGGTGAACGCTTGTACTAACTCTTCAAAATTCCTAATGGAGCCTGCGAACAGCCCTCCAAACCTTTTGGCTGATCTCCCAACGTTTGTGGGAACATCAGACACATAAGGGCGTAATCGTAATCATACTACGTGTATTGCACTCTGGTACCTCCTTACATGCTTCTGTGGGTTAGTATTGGTTTTGAATTGCTCCACATGCAGCATTCTAAATTTCTCTAACAAACATGATTGCCTTATGGAATCAACAAATGGGCTCATAGAGTTCCTGATTAGTGGGTTTCCTAGGTTCTACCTTCGTTCAAAGGCTTCTATCCTCCTAAGGAGAATCTATCGCTCCCCCTCAGGCTCTCCATGCTCATTAAACCTCTGATAGATAATGTGCCCATATATATCCCTAGGGATTCACCCACTGATTTGGACACCGAAGGAGTCACGCCTGACTGTAGGGGTTGGCTCCCTATGCATCCTAGGGTCTGTTTCGTCGTCACTTGAATGTGAGTGGGATCATTTTGCTGGCCATCATACCCGTGTGCCTGTTCATGATAGATTTCCACTACATTGTACCTCTCCACATCTTCCCATGAATTAGACTCTCGGTGTTCCCTCGCTTTCCGGTCTTCTTGGTCACCTTTTATGTGCGAATGCCCTTTTTTTCATGATGCTCCGCCATATCTCATCAGAATTTCTGGGGCACCTCTAGAGTGGTCGTTACTATCTCGGAGTTTATCTTGGGATCTTGGGCCACTATCAGTGTGGAAAGTTGATATGGTGAACTTGGGTAAACAGTGGCTGATATGCTGATTCCCTGTCTAGTGGCATCTTCGATGACTTTTTACAAGGACTCTTAGATCTGCTTGAACGCTTTCAGGGAAATACCATCAGCTACACCTGTGGATGTAACAATGTCAAGTCTAGTGGATGACAGGGTTCTTGAGGATGGATCTTCTCCTGTGGTGCTGACATCAACAAGATTAGAGACATTGGCACCACACGAATCATCAACGTTGCGTGGAGATGGACTTCTATCTCTACTGGTGTCCATGGTATTACCTTTTGCTAACTTCTTTCAAAATCGATCACGTAAACCAAATACTAGCGGAAGTTTACCCTCTCTTTCTAGTGCCAGCTGTTGGCGGTGATTTTTGGATTAACCTCCCGACATACAATTAATGCAGAATAATAATTGACTGCAAATCAAAATGAACGGAAAATAAATAAGACGTAGAAATTTACGTGGTAAAACCCAGTATGGGGAAATGTCCATGGTTACCAATAACGGAAAGAAATTCACTATCTTAAAGGCGATTAAACACCCGATCTCTCTTACTTTCTTGCTAGTCAATTTGCATTAACCCCTTTATGGGTATTATTAGAGTCTATTTATACATGCATGGAACTCTAATTCTTTGTGTACAAGTTAGGAAATTTCTTGTTATTTAATGAAACTCTGACTTATTAGAGTCGTGCTATTCTTCTTTCCTGTTTCTAGTTGATTGTATTTCAATTATCCTTAGACCTCTTTCCTAATCTGGACAATCTGGACTCTGGTATCTATAAAGAAGTTTGTTTCTTTATCGAAGTGCGCTTCCAGAAGCCTTGTTCGAGTCAGACTCTTTTTCTGCGTATTTGAGTCGTGATTCCATCGAATCTGGGTGTTATCCAAATGTCACGCGTCTGATCGCCTGTTTTTCCCACCATTCTTCTTTTCCCCGATCAGAGATTTTACCCGATCCCGACCTTGGCCCCGACAATCTTGACAAACCGATCGGATATTCAAACCCAATCGTTTGCTTTATCTTGGTCGATGAGACTGGTCGGGTTTTCCTTGACCTACTTGGGCTGACTCATTCTGATCGCCTTCGAGTGACGTGGCACCCCGACCTTTGTCTTTCACTGACGTGTTACGTAGTCTAGGATTTGCCAATAACACCAAGAATTACAAATTCGAAGCTGTACCAAGAAAAAAAAAATCTCCTATATACAACCACCAAATTTACCCAACTCTAAACAACCCAACTTCAATAGCTCCGATGATTTTGATACACAATCTAAAATTGACAAATCAGACCATGAATTAGTGACAAATCTTATCCAACTTGGTGAAATCAAAAGTTACACAAATATTGTCAAAGAAGTCAGAATCCAAAAATGGTATATTGAAGTAGACATTAGAATTTCCACAAACTACAACCTTAGGGTCAATGCACTAGTTGATACTGAGGTTGACTTAAATTGTATAAAAGAAACACTAGTGCCAACAAAATACCTTGAATTGACCACTGAATCATTATATGGAGCAAATAGGCTACAATTAAAAATACAATACAAACTCACCAATGAAAGGGTTTGCAATGCAGGAATATGTTACACAATTATATTCCATGGTAAAAACTCTATCTCAAAATGATATTTTAGGGTTACCATTCTTATATTTAATATCTCTTAAAGTCACCAATGAAGGACTTGTTACAGAATATCTCAGTAAAGAAATCTTTTTCCCTTTTATCCTCACAGTCCTTGTAAAATACTTAAATATTTTAAAAGAATAATGTGTTCATAAAGACAAATATATCCAAGAAAATTGTAATGGCAATCTCAACCAAAAACAAACCCAACTCTCATTTCTCAAAGAAGATTTGAATTTTGAAAGACAAAAGAAGATTTGAATTTTGAAAGACAAAAGAAACAACTTGAGAATCCCAATCTCCAATCTAAAATTGAAAAATTCAAACAACAAATGGAAAATGAAGTATGTTTTTCCATTCCTAATGCTTTTTGGAACAGGAAGAAACATTTAGTTACTCTTCCCTATAATAGGGATTTTACTGAAAAAGGAATACCCACAAAAGCTTGACCTATCCAAATGTCTGCTGAAATGGTGGAATATTGTAAAAAGGAAATCCAAGACTTATTACAAAACAACTTATTAGACCTTCAAAATCTCCTTGGAGTTGTCTCACCTTTTATGTTCAGAAGAATGTTGAAATAGAAATAGGAGTTCCAAGACTAGTTATCAATTACAAGTAATTAAATGATGGTCTCCAATGGATACGGTATCCAATTCCTAATAAATTTGATTTATTAAAAAGACTTTACAATTTCGTTATCTTTTCAAAATTTGATATGAAATCGGGATTTTGGCAAATCCAAATTGCTGAGCAAGATTGTTATAACACAAATTTCACCGTTCCCTTTGGTCAATATGAATGGAATGTTACGCCTTTTGGGCTTAAAAATACCCCTTGTGCATTCCAATGTATTATGAATGAAATTTTCAATCCTTATACTGAATTTTCCATTGTTTATATTGATGATGTGCTTTTATATTCCAACAATATTGACCAACACTGGAAACATCTTGACATATTTCTTAAAACCATTATTATTGGCAAATCCTAGACTATGTAACACGTCAACAAAAGACAAGGGTCGAGGGTGCCACGTCACTGGAAGACGATCAGAATGAGTCAGCCTAAGTAGGTCAGAGAAGACCTGGCTAGTCTCCCGACCAAGAAAACACAAACAATCGGGTTTGAAGATTCGATCGGGGTTGCCAAGATGGTCAGGGTCAAAGTTAGAATTGGGTAAAATCGCTGATCAAGGAAAACAAGAATGGTCGAGAAAAATGGGCAATCGGACGCGTGAGCACATATAGCACCCAGGTTCGATGAAATCACGACTCAAATATGGAGAAAAAGAGTCTGACTTGAACAAGGCTTAGCGCACTTTGATAAGGAAACAAACTTCCTTACATATATTAGAGTCCAGATTAGGAAAGAGGTCTAAGGACAATTGAAATACAATCAACTCGAACGGGAAAGAAGAAAAGCATGACTTTAATAAGTTAGAGTTTCATTCAATAACAGAAACTTTCCTTACTTGTACACAAAGAATTAGGGTTACATGTATGTATAAATAGACCCTAATAATACCCATAAATGGGTTAACGTAAATTGACTAGCAAGAACATAAGAGAGATCAGGAAACTCCGGGAGCCCGTTTGCTGATTCCATAGACAAGCCCCATTTTCGAAGAAAATTAGAATGCCACATGTGGAATAATTTAAAACCAATACTGACCTACAGGAGTTTGTAAGGAGGTACCAAAGTGCAATGGCACAGTATGATTATGATGATGCTCTCATGTGTCGGATGTTCTCGCAAACGTTGTGATATCATGGGTCCAAAAGGTTTGAAAGGTTGTCCACATGCAAACCTAGGAATTTTGAAGAGTTAGTACAAGTGTTCACCAGGCAGTTCGTGGGAAACATCCAGCGAAGGAAATCCATATCAGCCTTGTTGACCCTAAAGCATAGGAGAGACAAGAATATGAAAGACTGTCTGGCTAGATTCTCGTAAGAGGTGTGAGAAATGAAAGATCCCAATGATGATGCAGTAGTGTCGGCATTCATCAACAGTTTACATCACATCCATATGACCCTAAGCCTGAGGCAAATGGGGACGACCATGTACGCAAGCATGGTAAACCATGTCGGAGGGTACGTCAGGGCAGATGAAGAACACTTAGCCTATGGTGGAGAACTTATACATGGCGGTCGGCTCGAAAATAGCCAAATGCATAAGGATGGTAACCCAAAGAATAGCCACAAAAGAAGCAGAAAGACAGTGTAGAAAAAGGTAAGGACGGATGAAAGGATGATGACAAAGGTGGTAGGCAATTCAAGCATTAATACACTAGGCAATTCAAGCATTACACTCCAAATGGCCTGATGGCAAGAAGAAATATTGAATGTGATAAAAGATAAGAATTTGTACAAGAAACCCCCGAAGCAGTCGAGTTTTGCTAGAAGAGACACCACCAAATACTGCAGGTTTCACTAGGAGAACGGCCATGAAACCTCCAAGTGTTATCAGTTGAGGGACTATATCGAAAAGCTAATTAGAGAAGGACGCCTCAAAGACATGATCCTTAGAAGTGGGGATGACCGGTGTAAGAATACCATAGCCGAGGGGCGAGATAGAAATTATAGGAGCCCCATGAGAGATTCAGACAATGGAGTAATCAATACCATCTTTAGTGGGCCATACACCGGGAGTAGTAGTCAGGAGAAGATGTCTGAAATTAGAGAAGCAATAGATGGTCAGAGAAACATAGAGGTGAATCTGCTAGGACCCGATCAAAATAAATCTAAACAAGGTTGGGACCCAATAATTTTCACCGAAACAGATGCACATGCATCGAAAGTAAGGTCGAACGACGTGATCGTGGTGTCGGTTTGTGTAGGGCATAAGGAAGTAAGAAAGGTACTGATCGACAATGGAAGCTCAACAGATATTTTAAGTGTAGAAGTGTTTAACCAACTCGGGTTGCAAAGAAAGGACCTCCAACCACTTAAAGTTTCACTTAGAGGCTTTGGATGAGCAGAAGTAAGATCGTTAGGGACAGTGAAGTTACCTATGGAGATCAGAAGCTTTCCTTGTACCAAGACAATATTACTGGACTTTATGATCGTGAATGTAGAGAATTGGCCATACAATACCTTACTATGCTGGCCCTCATAAACAAGACGAAGATCGTGACCGCCACCTATGCACTAACAGTGAGATTTCCTACGGAGGCAGAAGTAGGAGTCGTGAAAAGCTCACAGGAATGGACGAGAAAGGCACATTTGGTCGCGTACAGAGAGAAAGCAAAGTCGGGGGTAATGCAAGTGTACACCCTCAGGAAGTATGAAGACTAGAGGATTGTTGATGTGGAGGTTTGAACGGAAACCTCGACTCGGTTAGACCTGGACCTGAAAGAGACACCTCCGAAAGTTAAGAAAGCTAGAAAGATGAACCGACCATAGAGGTTATAGTTGATGACTGACACGTCCTAAAGAAGTGTTCCTACTCTAAAGTATAAGAGTGTCAAAGTAATAAATTAACCGGTAAGGCCGGGTCGAACCATATGGAGGTTATTCACTTGTCCTTGAAGAATTAATTATCTAGATTAATTACTAAGCTTGTTATAAAATGTAAATCAATTAAAATTAAAACTAGGGCTGAGGGACCCACTGTTTGGTAATTCGATTATGATCCAATTATTAGTATTTAGTCTAGATTATTGGGAGGGTATTCCACTCCACTGACCACTCTCTGATAGATGTGTGTAAAAGTTCCCACTGTGCTAGACAACATCTGTCTGTCTACAATGACTCAAAACTCCACAAAGATCAGAGGGGATAAACCACTCTCTGACTGTTATGGGTAAAAGTACCCACTGTGTTAGACAATATCTGTCTGTCTACAGTGAGTCAAAAACTCCACAAAGATCAAAGGGGAGAAAGCAAAAAAATAATAAACTTACCAAAATTGGATCATATTTTTCCATACCAACAGTATCACCTTTGGCGCTATCTATATAAAATTAGCCAGACATAATTTAATTAGAAAATAGCTATTTTATCTAAAATGAGAATTTGAGAACAAAAGAGAGAGACTTTCACAAATCTAATATCAGATTTGGATTCAAGATGTGCAAATTAGGGGGGAGAGGTCCCCTGTTTATACAAAATACAGATGAAAATTGACCATAAGATGAATTTATAATGGAGCGTCCAGATTGTGCCACGTAATCAGTGAATAATGAATAGTGAATAGTAATAGTGTCAGTGAAAGTCAACAGTGAACAGTGCACCGGCTTCTAGAATATGATTCCCTACAACACGTGTACGATGCACTCACAATTCGGGCCAATAGAAATATGCCACATCATCAGTCAATAATCTTCTAGAAAGTCAACTATGAACAGTGCATCGACTTCTAGAATGTGATTCTCTGTAGTCGCCTGTACAGTGCACTCGCAGTTCGGTCCAATTGAAATGTGTCAGGTCATCAGGAACAGTGAACAGTGAAAGTCAACTGTGAACAGTGAATAGTCAAAATTACAAAAATACCATTTGTGGCCTTCCTAAGGTTTTTGACGTTCTGAACTTTAAAATGATGTTTGTTTTGCCATCTGACATCTCCATAATTCTAAATTGACCGAATTACCTATGAAATACAAAAAAAAATACATTGATTACTACACAACACATTTATTTAAGAGCGCGAAGGAAATTATGTCTAAATTGAGGAATCATATTATAAGTGTAAAATGATGATATTATCCCTTAGTAAACATACACTTTTCAGTGTTAATCACACCCCAACCAGCTTATTGCTAGTCCCTAGCAATTAAAGCGAAAATAGTAAAGACTCAAATTCAAATCTCTAAACTACCGAATAGACAAACTCTCTCATACCTCTTTTCTCACCCTTTGACAACCAGTCATCAATCGAGTTATCATTCAAAATTTCTTATACTCAATAAAGATCAACACGATAACTATGAGATTCAATTGAAATCAAACAACATTTTCATTCCCAAATCTCATCAGGGCTTTTTCCTTAGACAACAATTTTATTCGCTTCTTTTTTTTGTTTTTTTTAATATAACAAAATTGGAAACAAACATTCCATCTTTAATCCATATAGCGAGCTTTAGGCCAATGACTCCCAAACCAGTTGGCTTTAGGGCATTAAGTGTTGAAACACTTCTACAGGCTTAATTACTCGAATTGTAGATGTTTTTTTAAGTACAATTCCCTTAAACTTTCTCTTTAACAAGTGTAACGATCTTTGGGTCAATGACTCTCAAACCAGTTGGTCTTAGGGCATTAGGTGTTGAAGCACCCCTCAGACTTAATTGCTCGAGTTAAAGAGGCTATAAAACTGTACCTTATTCTTATCCAGACTTCACCGTTTTACGTGAACACTATGCTTACCGAGGCATGAGGTCCGGCTAATAAGTAGGAGTTTTGGTCAAAACACACAAAATTATTATTATTATTATTACTATATATATTTTTAAACAAGACCACTGCATTCAGTTGTTACCCTTGAATGATGTTTCAGAACTAAATATAGTAAAATCTCAACTTACTGCACATAATCACGTGTCAATGTGTGTGTGTGTGTGTCCAGAATAGTTTGAAAAATTTCTCAAGATGACTTAATGAACTAAAGGATTAGTCAATGATATCACAATGGGGAGTTTATAAATTTAAATAGTCATAAGAGAGAAAAAAATGCATCAGAACTACAAAGATGCATCTCAGAAGTATCTAAAAGATCTCCTTACTCGGCCATCTTTACAAAAAAAAAAGGTCAGAAGTTAGTTTTTTTTTTAAAACAAAGGTTATTGAATCAACTATCCCCTCTTCCCAACCAGAAAGAGACATTGTCCCTAATGTCTTTAGAAAGAGTTAAGGTTTAGAAGATATCACCTGAACAACTTGAAAGACAATAAAATCCTATAAAACAACAAAAGAAATACAAAATAAAGGAAAATAAAATGCATAAAAACCATGGGACAATTACAAACTGAGATTCAAATCAATTATGTGTTTCTTGTTCTCTTCATCAATGGACCAATCTATTTTGGAGGTTGAGGGATCTGACGCATAATTAAAAGCTTGTAACTGGTCAATCAGCTCATGAAGACTTGAAGCAAAGATAAAGATTTTTCAGATTGAAGAGGGAATGCAATAATTTTTTAGCATGATCAAGAAATGAAAGCAAACCATCATAAAATTTATTAACATTCAACAAACCGATGGGTTTCTCATGAATGTGTAGTTGCCCCCAGGATGCCATTGTAAAGATTTCTTCTAAGGTTCCAAAACCATCTGGCAAAGCTATAAACGCATCAGCATGATGTAACATAGCAGTCAATCTATCAGGCATACCTGAAACAACTAGCTCTTCACTGTTTATCTTTCCGATGATGTCTGCTACGACCATAGGTTTATGGGACAATACTCAGAACTTAACTACCTCCGTCTCGTGCAGCTCGTGAAACACACCCCATTAATCCCAAGTTACCTCCTCCATACATTAGGTGTATTTTTCGTTCAGCCAAAATCTTACAAAGATGAGTTACAGCCTCAACAAACTCTTTGTATTTCCCATAATTAGTGCCACCAAACACACAAATGTTTGTGAATCGTTTAGTTGAAGGTGACGTCATTAATGCACTCTCTGAATTTTTCTTTTAAATGTTTATGAGTGCTTTGAAGCAAAAAAGGAAAACAAATACTTGTATTTATAGATCCCGAAAAGGTAACACAATAATACAGCTGTATGTATAAGGCGGCGTATTTGTCAATGATATTAGATCCAAATGGTTCAAAAATCAAAATTAAACAACAATAATTACAAAAGTCATTAAATGCGGAAGGAAAAAGATAATAAAAACAAAAGGATATTTACAGGTAGTTGTGATTGTGGCTCACATCTTCCTCTGGTTTTATGTCCAGAAATGACTTCAACGTCCTCTATGGGTCAGGAAAATGCTTCCCATCCAATTTTCTTATAAATTGGCAAGTAGGGTCTTTTAAAGTCAGATTCCCAAGACTATATTGTGCATGTTCTTTTTGAAATTGTGGTCATAATCGGTCAATTGTCATTTCATATATCCATTAGGATGTGCATCAAGAGTCGTTAGGATATTATCGAATGACTCCCTATGCAAACCATGCCTAATGAATAAAATTTTATCTTCCCGATTATTAGACACCATTCCTAAAGAACTACAACGTGTGTTGCAAGTTGTACGTGCACATTTGTGACAAGTAATGCCTAACTTCTTAGCTCTTCGTTTTCTTGTAAGGTTACTGCTTCCAAAACCAAGCATGTAAGATATAAATGAATCAACAAACTCACCTGCTAGACGTACCCTAGCTTCGATCAATCAGTGACTTTCAACAGGAATGTTGTTTATCATCAGTAAGTGTAATCTTTCGGAACGTGCCTTGTAAATCTTTTTCAAAGCATTTTGGGGCAATGATGGAAAATGTTTTCGCAGGTTTGTGAAAATTTCATCCATGCCTTGTTTTGGGGATCAGTTATTTGGAAAACTGAATTAAACCGACTTGAATTGTCACGGAGTACCGTTATCCGCCGTTTAACCGGGGTTATATTGCAATACACACCAAGCAAAAATTGAACCTAGAAATTAAACCTGCAAAAATTCAAAACGTAAAAGCGTACAAAAACAAAAATAATAATTGCAAACACAAATAAAGTCAAAAGCAAAAGATTTGTTTACTCACCTTTGTAACAAGGGTCAGAAAGGACGGTAGAGTCTTTTTGAAAATCTGTATTTTCTAAGAATGGTTTCACACGTTGTCCATTTACTTTAAACACATTATCATTCCTAGGATTCTCAATGTCAAGGGCACCATATGGATACACGTGTTTCACAACAAATGGACCGCTCCATTTTGATTTCAATTTGCCAGGAAATAAATGAAGTCGAGAATTATAAAGAAAAACCTTTTGGCCAACTTCAAATGATCTTCTTAAAATTCGTCTGTCATGAAAGGTTTTAGATTTTTCTTTAAGATTTTTTTTCATTTTCATATGCATCATTTCTTAATTCTTCAAGTTCATTTATTTGCAACTTGCGCAATTCACCAACATCATTTATGTTAGAATTGAAAGCTTTAATGTCTCAATATGCTTTTTTTCTTAAGTTCAACAGGTAAGTGGCAAGGTTTTCCATAAATTAAACGATAAGGAGACATACCCAAAGATTTTTTGAATGCAGTGCGGTAAGCCCAAGTGCATCATTTAGTCTAAGAGACCAATCTTTTCGATCAGGGTTAACCGTTTTTTATAAGATATGTTTTATCTCCTTATTTGCTAACTCAACTTGACCACTTGTTTGAGGGTGGTATGGTGTGACAATTTTGTGTGTGACTCCATATTTTTCCATTAAAGACTCAAAAGGTTTGTTACAAAAGTGTTTGCCTCCATCACTGATAATGGCTCGAGGGATTCCAAATCGACTCAAAAGATTTTCTTTTAAAAACTTAATCACTGTTTTGTGATCATTATTTCGACAAGGAATTGCCTTAACCCATTTTGACACATAATCAACGGCAACCAAAATGTACAAAAATCCAAATGACGGTGGAAATGGACCCAAAAAATCAATTCCCCAATAATCAAATATTTCATTGACAAGAATGGGGTTTAAAGACATCATGTTTCGCTTAGAAATGGATCTTAACTTTTGACAATTTTCACAGGTTTTACAGAAAGCATGTGCATATTTAAACAAGGTGCCAATAAAATCCATAATGTAAGGTTTTTGCAGCCGTTTTCTTTAACCAAAAATGACCACCACATGCTTCAGAATGACAAAATTCAATGACACTACTTACCTCATTGCATGGAATACACCGTCGAACAATTTGATCAGAACAATACTTGAATAAGTACAGGTCGTCTCAGTAAAAACGTTTTACCTCAGTGAAAAATTTCTTTTTGTCCTGTGCATTCCAATTGAGTGACATCATTCATGTTGTAAGATAATTAACAATGTCAGCATACCAAGGCAAAGTTGTGATAGAGAATAAAAGATCATCAGAAAAAGAATCATTGATGGGTGCTTTATCAAATGACGACTTAGCGGTGAGTCATGATAAATGGTCTTCAACGACATTTTAAGCACCATTTTTGTCCTTGATTGTGAGATTGAATTCTTGTAACAATAAAATCCAGTGAATCAATCTTGGCTTTGCATCTTGTTTAGACATTAAATACTTCAAAGCAGTGTGATCAATAAAAACAATGGTTGAAGCGCCAATCAAGTATGATCGAAATTTATCCAATGCAAATATTACATCAAGTAATTCTTTCTCAGTGGTGGTGTAATTCGTTTGTGTACAATTCAAAGTTTTACTTGTGTAATAAATCACAAAAGGCTTACCTTCTCTTCTCCGTCCTAAGACAGCCCAAACAGCAAAATCACTCGCATTACATATCAATTCAAAAGGCAAGGACCAATCAGGGCATTGCATGATAGAAGCAGATGTTAAAAGGTCAATTTTCTTTTTAAAAGACTCTTGACACTCTTGTGTCCATTCAAACTTTGCATATTTTAATAAGAGGTTACACAGTGGTTTAGATATGACACTGAAATCTTTAATAAACCTTCTATAAAATCATGCATGCCCTAAAAATGACCGCATATCTTTGACTGATTGTGGTGGTGGTAACTTCGAAATGACTTCAATTTTTACCTTATCAACCTCAATTCCTTTAAATGACACAACATGACCCAAATTAATTTCAAATGTGGTCATATAATGACACTTTTCCCAGTTAAGCACAAGTCTTTTTTCTATGCAACGTTTCAAGACTCTTTCTAAGTTATTCAGACATTCATCAAAAGAATTCCCAAACATAGTTAAATCATCCATAAAAAAACTCTAAACAATGTTCAATCATGTCACTAAAAATGCTTAGCATGCATCGTTGAAATGTGGCTGGAGCATTACACAAATCAAATGGCATTCTTCTAAATGTAAAGGTTCCAAAAGGACATGTGAATGTGGTCTTTTCTTGGTCTTCTAATGCAATGGGAATTTGATAGTATCCAGAATACCCATCAAGAAAGCAGTAGTAGGGATGTCTTGCTACTCTTTCTAAAATATGGTCAAGGAATGGAAGGGGAAAATGATCTTTTCTAGTGGCATCATTTAATTTTCTATAATCAATGCACATGCGCCAACTAGATGGAACACGAGTTGGAATTAACTCACCCTTTTCATTTTTAACAACAGTGATTCCAGATTTTTTTTGCACAACTTGTGTAGGACTCACCTACTTACTATTAGAGATAGGGTAGATAATTCCCAAATCAAGTAATTTAAGGACTTCGGTCATGACAACTTCTTTCATGTATGGGTTTAGTCTTCTTTGGGGTTGTCGATATGTTTTAGCATTTTCTTCTAAATTTATTTGATGTGAACAAATCAATGGGTTAATACCCTTCAAATCTGTTAAACTCCAACCAATTGCATTCTTATTTTTCTTTAAAACATGTAGCAACTTACCTTCTTGCTCTTCTATGAGGTTAGAATAGATTACCACTGGGTAGGTCTGCTCGTCTCCAAGGTACGCATATTTGAGTCCTTTTGGTAAGGGCTTCAAATCCAGTTGAGGTGATTTTTCTTCTGGCTCGTCATCTTTCTGTTCCAATTCTTTAAAATCTGAAGTGTCTCCTTCTCTTTCGATAACCTGCAAACAATTGTCAAGATGTGAATGCATGCATGACTCAGGTGAATTGATCAAAAAAACTTCAGATGAGTTAAATGAATCCTTTTGAACATGATCTTCAACGATGGTTTCAATAATGTCTACATCTTCATCTTCATTTTCATCATCAAATGGTTCATTGGACATGTTGAAAACATTAAGCTTAATTTTCATATTTCCAAAAGACATGTTAATTATTCCATTCTTGCAATTAATCAAGGCATTTGCAGTATCTAAAAATGGACGACCCAATATAACAGGAATTGATTTGTGCTCATTAACAACAGATTGTGTTTCTAAGACAATAAAATCTACTAGGTAGATAAATTTATCGACTTGTACTAACACATCTTCCACTATTCTTTTTGGTATTTTAATTGACCTATCAACAAGACAAAGTGTGGTTGAAGTTGACTTTAACTCACCAAGTTTAAGTCGCTGATAAAATGAGTATGGGAACAAATTTACACTAGCACCTAGGTCAAGTAAAGCATGCTCAATTTTACAGTTACCAATTATAAACGAAATAGTGGGACAACCAGGATCTTTATATTTCAAAACATTTTTATTGGAAAGAATGGAACTTACCTATTCAGCCATAAAGGCTTTCTTTATTACATAATGCTTCCTTTTCATAGTGCACATATCCTTCAAAAAATTGGCATAGGAAGGTACCTGTTTGATTGAGTCCAACAAAGGGATAGTGATCTTTACTTGTTTGAAATTTCAAAAATCTCTAGGGGATGCTTCGATTTATGTGAATTTTTAAGAGCCTAAGGATAAGGAGTGTATGTGGGGATTCAATTATTTCTTCGTCAACAGTGGTTTCATCAACCCATTCCTTACCCTTGAAAATGACTCATTATAATTTTTACCAGATTCAAGAATAGGTTTTTCGATGACCTTACCACTACGAAGAGTGATAATTGATTTGACTTGATCTAGATATTATTTATTATCATAGGAACTTGACTGACTCTTGGGATTTGGTTATGGTTGAGATAGAAACTTACCTTTTTCATGTGTAGTGAGTGTAGAAGCAATCTTTGCTAAAGTATCTTTAACATCTGTCAAGGTTTGTGCAGTTTGGTTGTTAATGGATTCTTGATTCTTAATGAATGAGTGCAAAGTGTCTTCAAGGTTTTTCCTAGATGGTGGGACATAAAACGTATAACCTTGAGGGTTTTGAAAATTCTGGTGTGTTTATGGATGTGATGTACCGAGTGGTTGTGAAGACTGGGCTTGATTGTTGTTCCTCCAACTAAAGTTTGGATGATTTCTCCAACCAGAATTGTAGGTTTGTGAGTATGGGTAGCAATTTGGCTTGTTGAAAGCATGCAAAGTTTTGGCTTGTTCATGAAGGCAATCTTTTAAAGCTAGTAAAGTTGGGCAACTATGAGTGATATGATCATCCGAATCACATACATGGCATGCAATTTCTTGAACAGATTTTACATGTTCACTCTTTTTAGTTTCTAAAGCTTCAACTTTCCTAGCTAGGGATGCAAATCTAGCTTTAAGGTCATGGTCTTCCATAAGATTGTAAATGCCTCCACCAGATGGAGATGGTTGTGGTTTGCTTATGGACTCATAGGAATCAATGGTGTCCCAATTTTGAGCATTTTTAGCGATGTGGTCAAGATAGTCAAGTGCCTCTTCGGGATTTTTGTCCCTGAACTCCCCATTACACATCATCTCAATGACTTGTCTACTTTGGGGTGTGAGTCCCTCGTAGAAATATGACACTATCCTCTATGTTTCAAAACCGTGATGTGGACAGACATTTAACAACTCTTTGAACCTATCCCAACATTGGTAAAGTATTTCCCAGGTTTTTGGGTAAATGAAGTGATTTGCCTTTTAAGAGAGTTTGTTCTATGAGGTGGAAAAAACTTCTTTAAGAACTGTTGTTACATGTCATTCCAAGTTTGGATTGATCCTGACCTAAGGTTTTGTAACCAAGTTTTAGATTTATCTTTTAAGGAAAAAGGGAAAAGGGAAAAACTTAAGCATGATTATATCCATGTTAACATTTTGGTCAGTGCAAGTGTTACAGACTTCCTCAAACTCCCTAAGATGCAAATATGGGTTTTCAGATTAGAGACCGTGAAAATTGGGTAAAAGTTGAATGATTCCCGGTTTAAAATTAAAGTGTGCTGCATTTGGTGGGAAAGCTATGCATGAAGGTGCTCCAGTACGTGTGGGGTTCATGTAGTCTCTAAGAGTTCTAGGTGGATTTGGATTAATGTGTTGGTCAAGGTCAGCATAAGGTGGATGGTTGTTGTGTTGAGATATGTTGTCAAGGTTGTCTAAAAGGTTTTCGGCTTGGTTTCCTGCTGGATGTCTAAGTGGGTTTTCAACCGTGTTGTTGGTGAATGTGGGTGATTGTGATCTCCTAATTAATCTACCGCTAGATGTTCAAGACCAAGTCCCGTGCAAATTTAATAAGGGTTCATGGAGGTGAAATACACAAAAATGAAGAAAATAAAAGAAAAAGTGATGAAAATAACAAGATGTAAAATTCTAGAGGTGTAAATGCAAATATGCACAAGTGTTGGGATAAAAGTGAAAATATGAGAGATAAGGGACTGATCTGCAAAAGTGAAAAGTAAAATGACTTATATGCAAATACAAACTAGCTCTAAGCTAAAATGAAAAACTGAATACAAAATGAGAACAAGGAATATTAGAGAGAAAAAATAACAAAGCTAAAATAAAATTAAAAAGAAATTATTTCTAAAAAGAAAATGCGAACTTACCTCCCCAGCAGTGACGTCAAAAACTTGACACGTCCTAAAGAAGTGTTTATACTCTCAACCACAGGGAGGTTGTTCACTTGTCCTTGTAGAATTAATTATCTAGATTAATTACTAAGCTTGTTATAAAATGTAAATCAATTAAAATTAAAACTGGGGCTAAGGGATCCACTGTTAGTAATTCTATTTTGATCCAATTATTAGTATTTAGACCAGATTAATGGGAGGGTATTCCACTCCACTGACCACTCTCTGATAGATGTGGGTAAAAGTATCCACTGTGCTAGACAACATCTTTCTGTCTACAGTGAGTCAAAACTCCACAAAGATCAGAGGGGAGAAACCACTCTCTGACGGATATGGGTAAAAGTACCCACTGTGCTAGACAATATCTGTCTATCTACAGTAAGTCAAAAAGTCCACAAAGATCAGAGGGAGAAAGCAAAAAAAATAATAATAAACTTACCAAAATTGGATCATATTTTCCATACCAACGGTATCACCTTTGACCCCAATCTATATAAAATTAGCCAGACATAAATTAACTATAAAATAACTATTTTATTTAAACTGAGAATTTGAGAACAAAAGAGAGAATTTCACAAATATAATATAATATTTGGATTCAGGATCTGCAAGTTAGGGGGGAGGTTCCCTATTTATACAAAATACGGATGAAAATTGACTATCGGATGAATTTAGAATGGAGCGTCCATATTGTGCCACATCATCAGCAAATAGTGAATAGTGAATAGTTACCGCGTCAGTGAAAATCAACAGTGAACAGTGCATCGGCTTCTAGAATATGATTCCCTACAGCACGTGTACGGTGCACTCACAATTCGGGGCAATAGAAATATGCCACGTCATCGGTCAATAATCTTCTAGAAAGTCAACTATGAACAATGCACCAACTTCTAGAATGTGATTCTCTACAGTCGCGTGTACGGTGCACTCACAGTTCGATCTAATAGAAATATGTCTTGTCATAAGGATCAGTGAACAGTGAATAGTCAAAATTACAAAAATGTCATTCATGGCCTTCCTAAGGTTTTTGACGATTTGAACTTAAAAATGATGTTTGTTTTGCCATCTGACTTTTCCATAATTCTAAATTAAGCGAATTACCTTTGAAATACAAAGAAAAATACATTGATTACTATAACACATTTATTTAATCGAGCGAACGAAATTATGTCTAAATTGAGGAATCATATTATAAGTGTAAAATGATGATATTATCTCTTAGTAAACATACACTTTTAAGTGTTAATCAATGACCATAATCTTGAAAAGACTGTAAGGCTCGAGGCTCGGCTGACAAAACGATTGCAGAATGAGATAGTCAGCCTACAAAAGGAATATAAAGACGTGTTTGCATGGAAATATAAGGATATACCAGGAATCGATTCAAAGATAATTTCGCGCTGTTTAGTAGTTGACCCCGACCGTAAGTCGGTCGTTCAGAAAAGAAGACGGTTTAACCAAGAGAGAAGCTGTTGTCAGCAGAATCTATAAAGGAAGTAAAGTACTCTGAATGGGTGGCTAACGTAGTGCTGGTAAAAAGGAATAATGGCCAGTGGTGGATGTGAGTGGATTTCACCGACCTCAACAAAGCATGTCTGAAGGATAACTTCCCTCTACCTCGGATTGACTAGTTAGTGGATGCAACGGTCGGTCATGACTTGTTGATTTTTATGGATGCGTACTCGGGATATAACCAGATCCGGATGTTTGGACAAAACATCCTTTACCACCGACCATGGGCTATATTGCTACAAAGCCATGTCTTTTGGTCTAAAAAATACCTGGGCAACTTACCAGAGACTGGTAAATAAGATGTTCGTTTGACAGATAGGTAAAAACATCGTTCGGTACAGGTCAGATTAGATGAGGGGGTACAAAAACAAGTATATTACACAAGTAAAACTTTGTTACCAGTTGAGACAAGGTATTCACCAGCCGTGTAGATAGCACTGGCCCTTGTGACAGCAACAAGAAAGCTAAGGCCATATTTTCAATCCCATAGGATCGAGGTCTATATAGATTGTCCATTGAAGAAAATTCTATCGAAACTTGAAGTGTCTGGAAGACTGAATAAATGAGCTGTAGAGTTGAGCGAGTTTGAGATAGCATATCTACCGAGGGACACAATAAAGAGGCAAGTCGTGGCTGACATGATCAAAGAGTCCACTGAACCAAACAACGAGGTGATAAGGATGTTGAAGAAGAATGAAGAGTTTACATGGAAACTATATGTAGAAGGGTTATCAAACACTCACGGCAGCGGAGTCGGGATAGTCATATCTACTCCAGAAGGTGATCAGGTAGAATGTGCCATGCAATTTGACTTCAAAGCCACTAACAGCATGACCGAGTATGAGGCACTTTTGGCAAGGCTCCAAGTTTGCACGATTTTAGAGGCAGATGACCTAGAAATATTTAGTGACTCACAAGTGGTGGTAAACCAAATTTTGGATGAGTATCAAGCCAAGGAAAACAATATGGTCATATATTTGGGTGTAGCCAAAATGTTGCTAGGAAGGTTCAAGACATATAGGATCACCTAGATCCCGAGGGAGAAGAATGAGAAGGCAGATGCTTTGTCAAAATTAGTGCCAGCTACTATCGGTGTACAGTCAAAGACCATCATAGTTGCTCATCTTAAAAGGCCAAGCATCGAGGACCAAGAAGAAACATTGGAGATATGAGTGATTAAAGGAGAACATACCACTTGAATGACCCCGATCAGGGAATACCTTGAGTGTATGTTCCACGGTTTTTGATTGGCTTATTTCGATTGACAAACCACAATTGGGGATTAATATGTAAGGGTAGTTTAAGTCATCATTGTTCAAGACCTAGCTCAAGCTTCAAAAGGTAAATCACTTGCTTAACCTTGTTGAAGAGATAATAATGCACACACTCACTCATACGCATGTTTTGATTATCTTGTATGAATGCTTAATTGCTTTCTTGTATGCCTATTTGCCATAACTCTAACTTTCGTGTTTGATGCATCTAGTTTGCCCTTACAAGAGGATTTTCCTCTTTACTATGGTCCAGACTGCTCCCCTTGCATTGTCTCCCCCGCGGTCTACACATCGGTGTTTACCAGAGGCTGCATGTTGCTTCTACTGTGGTTTGTGCTATTTGCATGCACAACGGTCTCCCAATCGGAGGGTCCCAAGTGTTGCATGCTATCCATACCGCGGTATGTGCACTTGCATACACAACGGTTTACAGAGTGGTGTTGTCCAGGCGATGCACCGTTCCTTGTGCCGCGGTCTGGACACTTACCTGTACCACTGTCCAACCAGCGGTCCTAACGGGTTTTGGGTGCCTTTCGTCCAAAACGACATCACTTCGTGTAGGGCACCATATATATATATATATATATATATATATATATATATATATATTTGTTCTTTTCTCTTCTCTTTGTTTTTTGGATAGTCTAATAAGCCATTTTTAAGATACCAAGCATTTCTAGAAAGAGAAATTGACTCCAAGAGAGAGAGAGCTCCCAAGAACTCATTTTGACTCAACCAATCTTCAATCCATGAGCATCTAGCATCTTCCAAGCACAGATTTCTGTTGTTTTAATTGACTAGGTAATCTCTGTATGCCCTAAAACTTGTTGTTTAGGCCATGTTTACATAGGAATAACATTTATTGCTTATTGAATGTATGCTTTTATGTTTAATTGCATTTATAACATGCTTGGGTTGTTGATTGTTGGTTGAGATGTTGAAATTTCCCTTTATCTTTATAGTGTGAATATACCTAGAGGGGGGTGAATAGGTATATGCTCCAATTTTTATATTCTTTTAAAAACAATGCAATTCTAACAATGCTTAATGAAAATTGCAAACAATGACACACAATATTTACGTGGTAAACCTCCGAAGAGGAAACATCCACGGGTTGAAACCACAACCACCGGCAAAAGCAAATCCACTATTTCAAATAGAGTTACACACTCAAGCAATCAACACATGCTCTCCATGCTATCACTCTCACTCTATCCTTGAACCTAGTGATCTACTAAGCTGACTTCCTATCCAAGACCCCCTGTCTCTAGGAAGATTCCTTGCTCACTTATCTGGGTCCTCCCGACCCTAGGCAAGACTTCTTGCTCAACTATTCGAGTCCTCCCGACTTTATTCAAGACTTCCTTGCTCAACAATCCGAGGTCTCACACCTCTTGTCGAGACTTCCACTTGCTTAGCTATCCAAGTCCTCCTGACTCTAGCTAAGACTTCCAATTGCTCAAATCAAAGAATCACTCTAAGATATGAGACTTTCTACCTCTTCACAAGGCATCTAATTGATCATGAATGCAAAACGCAAACAAGCACTCAACATAGAAAATGATGATCAACAAATTCTATAGACATGCACTAGATATCTAGATTATGCTTTCAAAGAACAAAAACAAATGTATCTAGGCAACCTAAGCATGTTATCAACTAAGAACATAGATATGAAAAATATAGACACCAATTGAAACACAACCTAGTTCTTAGAAAATGAAATTAGATCTAGAAATAATTAATCAAGCATAAGAACAAAATATTTCTAGAAACAATTTCATGTTTATCAATGTTGACGTCGATTTTTGGATTATGTCAGAAAAGCCAACAAGGATTGGATTTCGGCTATTGACTCAAAGAGAGAGAGATTCAGAGAGAGTAACGAAGACAAGTTTTACGTGGTAAAACTCCGATGACCGGAGAAACGTCCACGGGTGGTTGAAGGATCAACCAAGCCAAAATCTACTATAAGAATATGACGTTTACAAGCTCTCGATCTCCCTTTTTTCTCTCTGTATTTGCTATGATTATTGTATGCTATATCGCCTATATCTTTCAGAGCCAGATTATGGGTCTATTTATATGCTTATAGAACCCTAATCTGCTTTGTACAAGTAATACAAGATCTTTGTATTTAATTGTGATTCGGTTACTTGCTTGAGGTTGATTTGTCTTCTTTCCTGTTTCGGAGTCTCTTATGGAAATCGAGTGGGATTCTAGTAGTATAGTTCAATTTGGACTTGTTTCCTTATAAGAATGTAGTCTTCGTAAAGAAATCAAGTTATTTTCTGAATGGGGACTCTTCTAACTTAATGTTCCATTTTATTTGGGATTCCTTCATGATGGATATCTTCACGTATTTAATGACTTAATCCATGTGAAATAAGCACCAAGCTCTTACTCGAGTTGTATTTATTCCCGAGTAAGAGTAATACCTGATGGTCCTGAATAACGCCGTTTGAGCCCGAGTGGAAGCGTTGTTTAACCAGTCCCGAGTGTTGTTAACTGATCCCGAGTAGGTTTCATTCTATATATGCTTACTCGGGCTTTTCTTCTCTTTAATGTTGCCTCGTAGGATATTTCCTGAGTGCCCATTTGGGCGTCCACCTGGTTATTTTCTCCTTTCTGTCAATGACGTGTATGCTTGGTAAAATTCACATACGACAATACCCCCTTAAAATATTTTTGCCGAGTAAATTTCATTTCGGGCAAGAGTATTTGAATCGTCTTAATTTTCACTTGTCAGAATAGCCGTCTTGTCATAATGGCGTGTCTTAATGGTGACTCTATAATTTCGATTCGCTTCATCACTCAAGATCTTAAATAATGGAGACGTTTTAAAGTTCTGACGGTTGAGGGCTACTTCCTGTTTTGACACGCGTCCCTTGTCTCTTCGTTTTTCAATATCATTTATGAGAAATAATTTTTGCGTTTCCCTTAACGCCGCCTTTGGCTATTCCATGACAAAACCTCCACCTTACCATGCAAAGATCACTCATAATCAATATTGATTGTGTTCTCACATCCTCACATTACAAAGAAATATTCCTAAACTAAAGTGTCTTCAAGAATCTTCAAGAATATCTTCAAACATTCAAAGTACCTATGAGACAAGAACAACCAAAAGAAATCTTCTACAAAGAAGATATGTGAGATAAACAAACAATATACAAATACAAAACAAAAATTCCCTTATCTCTTCTCATCTTATCTCATGCAAACAAGAATTCTTTCTCCCCCTTAAGACAAAATTTCTCCCCAATACAAAATTTCTCCCCTTAATGAATTGTCTCCCCTTTTATATCAAAAGTAAGTAACATGGTGAGGAAAACACTTTCTCCTCTTTTTGACAAGGAATAGACAAAAACATATTACACAACCTAGAGAGAGATAAATGTCAATTGAAAATACCTACAAGGTTATAAGGGATGCATAATGAAATCATGAGATAGTGAGCAAACAAGTTGTATAGATAACTAAGTTTAACAAACTAAGCTCCCCCTTAACATGCTCCACATATTAATGAGCAAGTAAACTTGTTCATAAGGGAATCACACAATCACACATTTCAAGCAATAAAATATAGTAAACAATTATTTTTCAAAATTAATAAGAGAATCATAGATTTTCATTATTCTCTCAAAAATAATCTCTCATTGCTAATGAATCAAGCACATTAAGCAAAAATGTGTGTGTGTGAAAAATGCTTCAAGCATATATAAAAGGAGTGATTATGATATCACCATGCAAACCACTTCAACACCTATCCATCTAAAACTTTTCCAATCAAGGTCAAACCGATTATCATCCAGATTTTTGCTTTAAAGAGAATAGATTTCAACATGTTAGCGTGTGTGTGCATGTGGCTCGTCATCCCATTTCTGTTTTTCAACCTGAGCAATCACAATCTCAACTATACTCCATTTTAACCTATCCTCCATTTCTTTTTAGGCTTTGAATCAAAGATTTTTCTTTTATTGATTATTTTTCAACACTTCTTTGATTTTGCATACATAAACATAAATTCTTTATGACGGCTTTCGCTCATCACAATGGTGTAGCCCTTTCTTACATTGGGCGGCTTCACAACCAAGGTGTGTAACCCTTTCCATTAAGGTGCTCATTGAGTTCTATGTAGATGCTGAAGCAAAATGGATACTAATCATAGGTCATCTATCATGTACTAGACAATGAACTTCAAGATGCATCCATAATCTACATGCTTTCAAACTCAATTACTCAAACTTAAACATATAAAAGAAGCATTTGTGCACTTTAAAAAAAAAAGATTTACAAAGACTTAAGTGCATGATCTAGAAGCAATAAAAGCTATTGTATCAAGATCATTACTTCTCACATGAGTAGCTCTCAAAGAAATAGATATACAATATAGTTTTTGCTTATCAAGCCACTCATAACCACACACAAGCATTAAACAACACAAATCATGCCAATGGATCTTCTAAGAGATACAAATCTCTTTTTGTCCAAGGGCTTTGTGAACAAGTCCGCAAGTTGATTTTTAGTAGGCATATGTTCAAGAGTTACTATTGAATGTTCAACAAGTTCTCTTATGAAATGATGCCTAATGTCTATATGCTTTTTGCGTGAGTGTTGAACCGGATTTTTAGAGATGTTAATGGCACTCATATTATCACAATAGAGAGTCATTTTACCTTGATCAATCTCATAATCCTTGAGAATTTGTTTCATCCATAGAAGTTGTGTGCAAGCACTTCGGCCGCAATGTACTCGGCTTCGGATGAAGAAAGAGAGACGGAATTTTGCTTCTTACTTTGCCAAGCAACCAAATTATTTCCCAAGTAAAAGCAACCGCCCGATGTGCTTTTACGATCATCAATGTTTCATGCCTAATCCGCATCACAATAGCCAATAAGAATATCATTAGTATCAAAAGAACAGAATAAACCAAGATTATGTGTTTCTTTTATATATCTAATGATTCTTTTAATGACTTTCAAGTGAGATTCTTTTGGATTGGCTTGAAACCTAGCACACAAACCAACACTAAAACAAATATCCGGCCTACTAGCCGTTAGGTAGAGAAGGCTACCTATCATGCTCCTATAGAGACTTTGATCAACATTTTTTCCTTTTTCATCTTTGTCAAGTTTTAAAGTAGTACTCATAGGTGTTTCAAATTCTTTTCCACTTTCAGGACCGAATTTCTTAACAAGATTTCTAGCATATTTAGATTGAGACAACATGATACCATTGCTAGATTGTTTCACTTGCATACCAAGAAAGTAATTGAGTTCACCTACCATACTTATTTCAAATTCTCTTGACATAACATTCACAAAATCATCAACCTTGGTTTTACATGTAGACCCAAACACAATGTCATCAACATATATTTGTGCAACAAAAATGTCATTGTCATAATGCTTGACAAATAAGGTTCTATCAACACCACCCCTCCTATATTGGTTGTCAATAAGATATTGAGTCAACTTATCATACCAAGCTCTAGGGTCTTGCTTAAGGCCATAAATAGCCCTTTTCAACTTAAACACATGATTAAGAGAGTGTGGGTCTACAAAACCCTTAGGTTGTTCAACATACACTTCTTCTTGAAGGTATCCATTGAGAAAAACACTGTTGACATCCATTTGAAACAATTTGAATTTTTTAAGACATGCAATGGACAACAAAAGTCTAATGGACTCAAGACGTGCAATGGGTGCAAAAGTCTCATCAAAGTCTACACCCTCAACTTGAGTGTATCCTTGAGCCACTAGTCTTGATTTATTTCTTACTATCTTGCCACATTCATCGGTCTTATTCCTAAACACCCATTTTGTACCAATCACATTGACATCTTTTGATCTAGGAACTAAAGACCATACTTCATTCCTCTCAAATTGATTTAGTTCTTCTTGCATGTCATTAACCCAATATTCATCAATAATTGATTCATTAATATTTTTGGGCTCAATTTGAGATTTGTAGCAAGCGTATGAATTTTGGTTAGCTAGTTGCCTTCTAGTTCTAACCCCTTCATTCAAATCACCTATGATGTCTTGTTGGTAATGCATGTCCCTAAGTCTAGAATTAGAATTTTCAACATCTTGTTGGTTATCATTCAAACCATTTTCTAACTCTTGACTCTCTTCTCTAACAACACTACCATTATCATCATTATGATTAGACTCACTTTCATCACAACTAGTGACATCAATAGGTGCTTTAGTGTCATTCAACAAATGTTCTTTAGGTTCAGTGACACCATTATTATCACACAAATCAAGCATGCTAAGATCATCTATTTTCACATTAATAGATTCCATAATAGTCTTAGTTGTCAAATTGAACACTCTATATGCACGACTATTATTAGCATACCTAAGAAAGAGACCAATATCACTTTTAGCATCAAACTTTCCTAAGTGATCTCTATCATTCAAAATAAAACACTCACTCCCAAAAGTGTGGAAGTAACTCACATTGGGCTTCTTGCCCTTCCAAAGTTCATAGGAGGTTTTTTTTGTGCCGGGCCTTCTAATAACTATTTTGGTGACATAGCATGAGGTATTGACCGCTTCGGCCCAAATATTTCTAGCGACTTTCTTGCTATTGAGCATGACCCTAGCCATCTCTTGCAAGACACGATTCTTCCTCTCAACAATACCATTTTGTTGAGGAGTTCTAGGAGCCGAGAACTCATGTGAAATCCTATAATCATCACAAAAATCACTAAATCTAGCATTTTCAAATTCACTCCCATGATCACTCCTAATGCGACATATTTTCTTGATCCCAAGACCTTTTTCATTTTAAACTTGATTACAAAACTTCTTAAAGTAACCAAAAGTTTCGGTCTTGTCTCTAAGAAAATATACCCAAGCAAATCGAGAAAAGTCATAAATACATACAAAAATGTATTTCTTGCCATTTATGCTTTCGGTTTCAATTGGTCCCATTAGGTCCATATGCACAAGTTCTAAGGGCTTCTTGGTAGCAGAATTAGTGTTCTTTTTATGAGACTTTTGTTTGTTTACCTAATTGACATGGTTCATAAACACCATCAAGCTTTTTACCAAGACTAGGAAGACCTATAACAATGTTATATTTCTCAAGCTTCTTTAAATCTTTATAATTCATGTGTCCCAATCTTTCATGCCATAATTCAAGCTTGTTGCACTCATGTGCCATATTACATGTTAGTTGACCAACCTCTAAACAATAGCAATTGTCCGAAGACCTTTTGACTTTCAAAACAATGTTGCCCTTTTTATCAATTATTGTGCACACATCCTTGTTAAAGCTAACTTCTTTAAAAATTTCACACAAGTGAGAAATGCTTATTAGATTAGCTTGTAGACCATCTACATACAAGATGTCACGAAGTTTAGGCAATTCGGGGATACAAATTGTTCCCTTGCTTAGAACTTGCTTTTTAGTGTCATCACCAAATGTAACCCATCCACCATCATTCATAACAAGATTCTTAAAGAATTCCTTGTTACCGGTCATATTCCTAGAGCAACCGCTATTTAGGTACCAATAATAGGATGAATTAGCTCTTAAAGCATATTGTGCAACCAAACATTGTGTTGTGTTTTTCTTAACCCAAACTTTCTTGACAAGTTTCTCATTCCTACTTTTATTAACATGCTTTGACTTGTTTTTATGCACATTGACTCCATTAGTCACATTTTCAAACAAATCAAACAAAGCATTATCAACTTTCTTATGCATAGTAGAACGAGGCACAACACAAGATTTAACAAACAAATCATCAACACATTTATTCTCAACATGCTTTTCCAAGGTCTTCTTAGGTCTAATTCTAGATCCATACATGGATGATTGCCTATGACCATTCAAAGACATATCATGCAAATCATTGGCAATTCTACATTTACAAATGTATTCAAAACATCTAGGTCTTATGTGTCCTACCATGTTGCAATAATGACAAATAGGTATGAATTTGAGAAGTTTACCATTTGCTTGAACATTCAACTCATTTTGCCTTATCACATTTTTACCTCTTTGGCGTGCAACACTAGATGTCTTGCCTTTTGCATTTGATGATGATATAGCTTGTCTTTGGTATTGTTGAGTCTTTTTCTTGACTTTCATTATTGATGTTGAGGCACCTCCGGTAGCATTCATGGCTTTACCGTTAGAGAGTGTACCTACAATTAAATTGCTACAACCTTTGACAAAAGTAGACTTGTTAGATGAAGGAGTTGATTTTTCATTAACATATCCTAAACCTCTTTTGTCGCTTGAAGGCTTTCCAACCCTAATGAGAGCTTTCACTTTGTTAGAACTAGATAACATCTTGTTAATCATCTCTTTAGCCTCATTAAGTTTGTCATTAAGCACTTTCTCTTGATTCTCATGCTCATTAAGTTTTGTTTTAAGCACATTTTCAATTCTCCTAGCACGATCAAGAGATTCATCTCTTTGCTCAATTTCATGCTTCAAAATACTTAATCTATCATTGCTATCAATCAAGTTTTTCTCAAGATTAAGAATTTTGTCATTAAGATACATAACACATTTTGAGCTACAATCATGATATTCTAACTTCTTAGTGAGAGACTTATTGATCTTAAAGATCCTTTCATTTTCTTGAATAAGATCTTTGATCTTTTGATCATCTAAGTCAATAGACTCACCTTCAACAAGAGAATCCACAAAAGAATACATTTCTTTAATCATGATGAAACAAAAGAAGATAACAAACACTACAAAGAAGATCTATCTAAGTGCGTCTAGACACCTGCTCTGATACCAATTGAAATTTCCCTTTATCTTTATAGCGTGAATATACCTAGGGGTGAATAGGTATATGCTCCAATTTTTATCTTCTTTTAAAAACAATGCAATTCTAACAATGCAATTCTAACAATGCTTAATGAAAATTGCAAACAATGACACACAATATTTACGTGGTAAACCTCCGAAGAGGAAACATCCACGGGTTGAAACCACAACCACCGGCAAAAGCAAATCCACTATTTCAAATAGAGTTACACACTCAAGCAATCAAAACATGCTCTCCATGCTATCACTTTCACTCTATCCTTGAACCTAGTGATCTACTAAGCTGACTTCCTATCCAAGACCCACTGTCTATAGGAAAATTCCTTGCTCACCTATCTGGATCCTCCCGACCCTAGGCAAGACTTCTTGCTTAACTATCCGAGTCCTCCCGACTCTAGTCAAGACTTCCTTGCTCAACAATCCGAGGTCTCACACCTCTTGTCGAGACTTCCACTTGCTTAGCTATCTAAGTCCTCCCGACTCTAGCTAAGACTTCCAATTGCTCAAATCAAAAAATCACTATAAGATATGAGACTTTCTACCTCTTCACAAGGCATCTAAGTGATCATGAATGCAAAACTCAAACAAGCACTCAACAAAGAAAATGATGATCAACAAATTCTATGGACATGCAATAGATAGCTAGATTATGCTTTCAAAGAACAAACACAAATGTATCTAGGCAACCTAAGCATGTTATCAACTAAGAACATAGATATGAAAAATATAGACACCAATTGAAACACAACCTAGTTCTTAGAAAATGAAATTAGATCTAGAAATAATTAATCAAGCATAAGAACAAAAGATTTCTAGAAACAATTTCATGTTTATCAAGTTTAGCACAAATCATTCAATTTATCACAAATCTAGCTAAACTTGAAAATCAAATCAACAAACCACAAAAAGATATCAAAATCATCATAGTCATGCTTCTTAATCAAATATCATCAATCAATAGGAAGATCTAAGAAGAAAAACTATGAAGAAGATGATTTTACCAACAAGGATGAAAACCACGAACTGAAGATCTGGTCACAATGAAAAATCTAGTCATATTTTGGTTCTGGAGATGCTTGGGGTTTGTAGAAATCTTCAAGACACTCGAAATCGGTTTTTGAATCAAGTGATTCGGAGTAGAAATGAAGAAGTTATCACAAAAACAAAAATCAAAATGTTGAGAGAAAAATTTCCGTACTTGTTCTTCAAATTCAATTTTTTCAACTTCTTATTGAATGAGAGGGAATGAGAGGTTTTAAAAGAGAGAACAACCAAATGACCAAATTGCCCCCATTCTTTAGTGCCTCCCTAAGATGGCGTGTGGGTATAGGGGCAGAGCACCTTTGGGGCCGAGATGGCCACGCGCCATCTTGGGATGGTGCAAGGTGATGGCTTGAGCCATCACACCTCTTCCCTTGTGCTCCTCTCGCGTTTTTCGACTGTTCTTTGGCCTCCAAGCTCTGAATTTGAATCCATTTGAAGATTACAAACTAGGACTCCCTCACGGACATGGAAATAGAAGATAATCAACCCAAAAAATAAGAATTCGACTCGATATATGAAGACGAAGACAATGTATGCAACATGAGTTGAAAGTGTAATATCTTTTGACTTAGAACTCGAAATCAATAGTATGAGTAACCAAAATGACCAGAACTCAATCATGAATAATCTAAGACTAAAATCAAGTTCAAGATCCATGTTATACAAACATATAAACAAACAAACACATTTCACACAAGAATGCAAACTACATAGAGATAGTCTCCAATCATGCATTTCCAAAACATGTTACTTTCATACCAATGCATGAGCATTCAAATTCAAGTGTGTGAATGTGTTATACCAAATGATACACTACGATGCAGAGAAACACATATATGAATTATGTGTGTGCGCTTACGCCTTGCAAGAGGAAGAAGGATCTCGATACCTTACCATCCAAGAATAGTACCAATCCTCTTGAAGACGAACTTTGCATCATGAGAAGTTGCATTTCTTCCTTGAAGCTCTTATCATCACGAACCACTTAAGCAACTAAGCATTATAAAGAAATGAAGTTTTGTTATGGAGTTAAGCCAACACAAATCTAAAACCTAACAGATGTTTGTTTTGTGACAGCTAGCATTTAGGACGATTTTACCCATCTAGCTAAATCTTTATGCTTTGCATTTAGATATTGTTTAGGTCTAATTGATTGTATGTGTTAATTGCATTAATTGTTCCTTGCCATGTTCATGACAACTTTTGTTGATTGGCTTTTGTTTGATAACTAGGTATTAGTCTCTCATAGCTATATCTAGTTAGGTCTTCTTGCACTTGCATTTAGACAATGATATATAGGAATTGCATTTATTGACACCTTTGAATTTCTAGATAAGCATTTAGTGTAGCCTAGCACTACTTTCATGTTTGAATATTTCGTCATATTCACTTAGGTTGTTTTAACTCTTCATTGAGGTTAAGTCTTGTGACTAATTGGTTAGTGCACGAGCATGTTGATCAAGAATCACTATTAAGGCCTTCTGGGTAGAGTGAAAGGGTTAGTAACTAGAGGGTGTGACGAGAGGTCAACCTAGGTTGAAACTTTCATTCAATAGTGGATTTGAGGATCGTGTGTGGCATACATATCAGCCCGTGGCTTTTTCTCTTGTCGAAGGGTTTCCACGTATATATCGTGTGTTTTTATTGTTTTAAGTATAATTAGTTTAATTGAATGTTTGTTTATTTGGGGTAATTTTTGTTAATATTGATTAATCGAAAAATCGGTAATTGATTCAATTAAAAACCTATTCAACCCCCCCCCCCCCCCCCTCCATTATAGATTTATTAGACACACATGTTTTAAGAGGAAATTTTCATGGAGGATGGAACACTGCCAACAGAAGTAACTGAAGCAAAACGTCTCAGGTATAGAGCTACCAGGTACTCGATGGTCGGGGAAGAATTGTACAGGAGAGGAATCTCGAAGGCCTTATAGAGATGTGTCTGCCCAATGGAAGGTAGACGGATATTAGAAAGCATCCACAGAGGAGTATGTGAGAACCACTTAGGAGGTAAAAGCTTGGCAAACAAAACTCTCAGACAAGGTTTCTTTTGGCGAACCATATTCCAAGACGCTCAGGCAATCGTGGATCAATGTGAAGGTTGCAAGATGATAGCTAATGACATAAAGAAGCCTCCCGAGAAGTTGAAGAGCCTATCATCACCTTGGCCGTTCACCATGTAAGGGCTAGACTTGATCAGCTCGATGCCAACTGCAAGCAAAGGTGGGGTAAATCACGTTATTATGGCCATAGATTACTTTACCAAATAGGTCGAGGAAAAAGCGTTGATATATATAACTGAGACCAATACGACGAGTTTTGTCAAAAAGAATGTCATCTACCGGTTCAGAATCCTAGACATGATAATAATGGACAATGGAACTCAATTTGACAGTGATAATTTCAAAAACATGTTTCGGGATTTCGGTATAAAAAATTACTATGCCTTACCAGCTCACTCTTAGAACAATGACCAGAGAAAAGCAGTAAACAAGATAATCAAGCACACCCTGAAGGCAAAACTAGACGGCAAGAAAAGGAACTGGGCGACAAGTTGCATGAAGTTTTATGGTCATACTGAACCACAGAAAGGACTTCGATGGGGAAAACACCTTATTTACTGGCGTTCGGGGACAAAGGCAGTAATCCCGGTTGAAGTAATTCATAACTCTCTAAGGGTGCATCACTTCCATCCAGAGTTAAACGTTGGTATGCTGGAATAGAACTTAGACAAGTTGGAAGAAAAAAAAGATATGTCAAAGGTAAGGACCGCGACCTATCTGTAAAAGGTTGCTAGGTACTATAACTAGAATGTCCGAATCAGGAGATTCCAACTTGGAGATCTAGTTCTGAGGATGGTGTCGCCCAGTAAAAGAGATAAGTCAGTTGGGGTTTTGGCGGATAAATGGGAAAGTCCATACTAGGTGGTCGGATTGACTGGACAAATAGCGTACCCTCTTGCCCGACCAAAAAGAAGCGAGTTATCCAGGCTAAGCAATGCTCAATACCTAAAGATGTTTTACCCCAATGGGTCCCTCAATTTTCTTTGTTTATTTTTATTTCTTTAGAGATTGATTCACTTTGTAAGTTGATTGTTTTATGTTTCCTTTTGGTATTCAGTAAAAGCCCTTTAAGGGAACAGTTTCGGAAACCAAGAATAGTGTCGCAAAGGCATGTCACACTCGTCGAAACTAACTGGGTGCAATAAAGCACTTTTGGGCCACTTTCAGGCCAAAAATGTCTGATGGGATATGCTTAGAGTTGAACAAGGGATAATTAATTTTACTCGAAAACAGGCGCCCTGAGAGGCACCTGCTAAGTCAGTAAAACACAATATGCCTCGTTGCAACGAATCTCAATCAACATACTATTGGGAGATGTCCCAATGACCTAATTGATAGATAAAAAACAAGGGTCTATAAATTAGATGCCATCTAAATGGGTTATAAATGAATATTTCTTGGCACAAAAGCAGTAAGATGACCGGGGGCTTGAACAACTGATCGGCTAACCCGAACGGCTCCCCTGACGATGCCTGTGTAAGGGCTACAACAAACCATGCCATACAAAACAACCCGACTGAGGTCAGGACAACAGACTCAATATAGTTTGGGTCAATAAACAGTCCCGGTCAAATTAGTGGAACTGGGTTAGCAATAATGCATTTGAGTCTAGCACAACCAAAAGCAAAACGGCTGTGACCGATTGCACCACCGTGGCCACAGTTGGGTCAGTTAGCTCGACGCACTATCCGAGCTTACTCGTAGCAACAAACAAAGGTGATTTGTACCAAAAACAACAAAAAGAATCAAATTCATTTTATTTATAAAATGGAGCAATTATAAGGCAGCGACTACATAGAAAATAAAGCAAGAAACTCTTAAGCATCCGGGGCATTAGAAGGACCTCTGGACCCAGAACCGTTAGGATGGAGATCACCACCATAGTCTTGGCTCAAGTCTTCAAAATCTAGCCAAGTGATATAATTCTCGGGCTCATCAGCCATGAAGGAAGAATAGTTCATACCTAGCAAATGGCCAACATCAGCCCCCTTGGCTAAGTCACCCTTTTCTTCGTTGCCATGAAAAACCACCAGAGAAGATTTTGAAGGAAGCTCTAGGTGCATGCGATGAGGATCCATCCCAATGGACCTATAGTAGGCCCTCCAACGAATCTTTTAATTCCTTATGGCTTCCAAGGAATCATCTTTGTGCTTCTTGATAGTTCTGTCCTATTTATGGTGAGACTCCTCTGAGGATCTCTCCTTACCCCGGAAAAAAGCCTGAGCGGTGGTTAGCCCCTTCTCCAATTCCTTCAGCATAACGACATCAAAAGCTAGGGATCTTTTATAGTGGTCTATATTCTGGACTTCAAGGGTTGACCTAGCTTCCCGAGAAAGCACCTTCATACTGACTTGTTGCTGCTTCAAATCCTTGGCCAGATGCTCATAGTGGATCCGAGCCTCCTCAGATACCTGCTGCATTTCAAGCATCAATTGTTGGGTAGAAGTAAGGGTGTCTTGGGTAATCCGGGTCTCCTCTTGGGATTTCTTCGTTGTCGTCTCAACCAGGATAGCTCTCGACTCAAGTTGAGCACTATGCAATTCCGCTTTAGCAGCCCTCTTCTCTAACTCAACATTCCTCGTGGTAAGCTACCTAAGGGTTGCCTCAGCTGTGGAAACCCTACCCTGGAAGTTGGATGTGGTTTTTCTCAGGGCAAGCTCAGTCGCAATGCGGGCCCTCAGCTGCTCTTCGTACTGCTTAGCTTTGGAAGCACTGGCAAAGGAAGACTTGAGGGCATCATCTATTTTGACAAGAGCCTTCTTCAACCGAGATATCTTAGCAGCCTACCTATTTTGATCAGTCAAGGCTAGGGTCAGCTCCTCCACCACATAAAAAGAGAGGTAAGAATTTGAGAATCTGGAAAATATACGAATATAAGATGATGCAGAAGGCACTTACAAAGACACTATTGTTAAAAATTATACGGATCCGATCAGAAGTACCGGTAGCCTTGGCCTCCCTTTAGTAACCATTGCCAATGTACCCCTCGCCGGCCGACATGGATTGAAGCATGGAGAGGGGATCAACTCGAGAATTGCTTGAGTGAGAGGGATGGGAAGATCCAGAAATTGAAGCATCTAGAATTGTCGATGGGATGGATTGGTCGTAGTCAGAGGCAGAAGTAGTCGAAGGAATCATTGAAAGGGTTGGGTCAGTAATGTTTGGGGTCTTTGAGATCACATCACCCTCACCAGCTTGAGAGACAGTGACAAGAGCTTCGAAACTCTGCCTCTCAGAAGCTTGACCTTCATGTACACCATCCTTAGGGATGAGCCTGAGTGGTGTAATAAGGGGAATATCCCCAGACTGGGTTGCTTGAACATCCTCAACTAACTTAACTGCAACACCAGTTCTTGACTTCAGCACCGGTCCAAGCACTTGCTCCTCCGAGACGTCGAGCAGATCATTGTTAATAAATTGCACCTCTGAGCTAAACTCCCCATCATCAGAGTCAGCGTCGGTGAAGACGATCTGGTGTTTAACAAAAAACACCATTGGGGGCCTTCCCAGGACGATGTGCTGGAAGCCCTATGGGGGAACAATCAGATTGAATCTGAAAAGGTGAAGGACAAGTTGGAAGCATTGCTACATCGACGACCTTAGTTGATTCATATGGTACAGAAAAATATGTCAAAACCATCCGATCACCCCTTTTTTTCGACCACCTCTCCCTTTCAATCAACTCAGTCAAGGTCCCATGATCATCCTCCTCTTCTTCATCCAGAATAATAGGGTCAACCTCCAACCGAGATGGCAACGGATCATCATCACTCAGAACCTCCGCTCTTTTACTGATGGCCTCGGGGGCAGAAGATCCCTCCACTTTTTTGGCCACCTTGTTGCTAGGGACCTTGTCATTAGACTTAGTCCTATGGGATTTCCCCTTACTCAACTCCTCCCGACTTCGCTTGTCCCTGATGGACTTGTCTCGGATCGATCTCTCCCTACTGGACAGTTCACGATTAGATCCCTCTATGGAAGATTGCACCCTACCAGACCTATCTCTAGACGACCCCTTCTAACCACTTCAAGGAGGAAGAGGATCACGACTGCTTGCCACAACATGGTCAGCAAGAACCGTCGAGAAATCATGACCGGACTCGTTTACGTGCTCTACCAAGTCATGTTTAAGAGGAGCAATGCCTTGAGCCACTTGATCAGCAACCACTATTCTGCTCACCCGATCAAGACTTGTAGCCTTTACGGTCTGCTCACCAGTGACAATGTTCAGTTCATATATTGAAAAGAAAGACATCACGGGAGATAATTACCAAAAAAATATAAGCAACCACCAGGAAGTTTAGAAATAGAGACTTACGAAGCCTACGTCGGGCGGATATCTTAGGAAAAAGTCCTAGTTCAATCAACTCATTCTCTAAGTATAGGCTGCAGCGGTCCCTGACCTCCCAAAAAGGCTGAGCCGCCTTAACGACTATGTCAGCCTGTTCTTTGGTCATAACTTGTGCAGTCTTATTCCATAGCTCAAGGCTATAGAAATGCCTTGGGACATTGCTTTGGTTTAGTCGATGAGTAGGATCAGCCACCACGACCTTACCCCAGTCTCCACTGACAAAGAACCAACTATTCTTCTAGTACTTGTTGGAAGAGGGAAACCCCTAGATGAAACCTTTGTGGTCTTTATGCGTTGGAGAGGCAGGCTTTTCCTTATAACCATAAGGAATCCAACTGCTCTGCGATGTCGATTGGAGATATAATGTCCCTCCCGTACCAGACCGACCCAAAGTATAAAAGTTACATATCTCTGAGGGGTCGGGGGTTATTTTGCCCCAATCTACTTCCATAATGTCATAAGCTGATCAACATCCGGTATGAGTTGGGGGTCAGTTGAGCATGGGCAACACTCGCGTCTGCTAAAACCAAGGGGAAAATGAGCATGGCCTCATAAATCGCAACCGAACCAATAAGCGGATTTCACACTGCGCGTTCACCACTGCAGGACAATCGCACCAAACAAGGGAGGTCGAACCGATCCCTAAAATTCGCAAGTTCCTCGTCAGTCACCATATTTATCTCGAAGTCGAAGGCGCAGGGATGGTCCACTGTAAATCTTAGCATGCGAGCCCATCGTTCCCTCGAGACATCTTTCATCTTCAACGTCTGTAAAACTATCTTCTAATAGTTCACCAGACGGGTGGTCTCTTTGGGAGAAGCCCTGGAAGTCTGCCTTGTTATCTTCAACATATCTAAATAAACACCAACAGAAGTGGAACCAAGAGAGTTAGCAGAAAATGGAACAAACCCAGAACAAGCCATAGAATAATCCATATTCAAAGCGATATGTTGAGATGAAGAAGTGTAAGCGTGAAAACGACCCCAAAGTATGGATTCAAGACTAACAATATTCTCATTATCGCCAGCCACACTGACATGCATGAGAAGTTCAAAATATCGATAACGGAGAGTTGGGTCCATACCTGAAATATAAGCGAATGCAACGGAAACATGAAAGCTTAAAACGAAGAAAAACAAGAAACCATAGAAAACAAAAAAACTAGGGTTTTTTCTGCAGAGAAGCTCTATGAAGTCGTAGAGGAAAAATGAAGGGTCTTCGAACTATATATAGGAGCAGATGACGTTAGAAAAGCACATACACGTCACCAAATACGAGTATGAGTAAGTACACACGGAACGAGAAACACATATCGATTGATTTTTTTTAAAAAAAGTGGTTGGATAATTGTGTAAGCCGAAACGAACTCGATTGACAATAACGTTTAGCCGTGAAGCATTAAATGCACATTGTTGAACGCCACAACAACAAAATAAAAGGTTAAACACACTTCGCCGAGTGGATTCCATTTGGAACGAGATACTCGATCTTGTATGTTGAAATGGGTGTTGTTATTGACAAATCCTAGACTACGTAACACGTCAACAAAAGACAACAGTCGGGGGTGCCACGTCACTGGAAGATGATCAGAATGAGTCAGCCCAAGTAGGTCAGAGAAGACCAGACCAGTCTCCCCAACCAAGTTAATGCAAACGATCAGGTTTGAATAATTGATCGGGTTGTCAAGATGGTAGGGGCCAACGTCGGGGTTGGGTAAAATCGTTGATCGGGGAAAACAAGAATGGTCAGGAAAAATAGGTGATCGGACACGTGACATTTGGATAGCACCCAAATTCGATGGAATCATGACTCAAATACACAGAAAAAGAGTCTGACTCAAACAAGGCTTCTGGAAGCACACTTTGATAAGAAAACAAACCTCTTTATAGATACCAGAGTCCAGATTAGGAAAGCGGTTTAAGGATAATTGAAATACAATCAACTCCAAACGGTAAAGAAGAAGAGCACGACTCTAATAAGTTAGAGTTTCATTAAATAACAAGCACTTTTCTTACTTGTACACAAAGAATAAGGGTTCCATGCATGTATAAATAGACCCTAATAATATCCATAAATGGGTTATCGCAAATTGACTAGCAAGAACAAAAGAGAGATGGAGTGTGGAATCACCTTTAACATAGTGAATTTTTCTTACCGTTATCAGCAACCGTGGACGTTTCCCCTTGGGTTATACCACATAAAATTTTATGTCTTATTTATTTTCCGTTCACTTTGATCTGTAATCAGTTATTATTCTGCATTAATTGTGTGACGGGAGGTTAATCCAGAAATCACAGTCAACAACCATAAAACACCATGGTTTAGTTATTTCTGCCCCAAAAATCAATTTATTTCAAACACATATCTGATTTTTGGGTCATATTATCAAAATAGGAACCATTATTCCCATCCAAAGAAGTCTTGATTCTGCTGACAATTTTTTTATTGAAATTAAAGACAAAAAACAGTTACAAAGGTTTTGGGGATGTTTAAATTATATTATAAATTTTTACAAAGAATTGTGTATTATTTGCAAACCCCTTTTTCAGTGACTAAAAACAAATCATTTACCTTGGACAGAAGAACACATTTTTGCTATCCAACAAGTAAAACAACATGTCAGGAAATTGCTATGTATGTTTATTTGTCATCCCGCTGCTCCTCAGATTGTTGAAACAGATGCTTCTGAATTAGGATATAGAGGTATCTTAAAGCAAGTTATTAATGACAAAGAATGTTTGGTTCGATATGTTTCAGGTTCTTAGAACGATACCCAACAAAAATATTCTACTGTAAAAAAAGAAATTCTAGCTATAGTTTTAACTATACAAAAGTTACAAGATGATCTTATTAACCAAACATTTGTTTTAAAAATAGATTACCAGTCAACCAATTTCATTTTGAAAAAAGATGTAAAGAATCTTACCTCCAAACAGATCTTTGCTAGATGACAAACATTATTATCTACTTTTGATTTTTACTATTGAATATATCAAAGGATATGACTTATCAATGACTTATAATACTCCCCCAAAACCAAACCATAAAGACAAATATGCATTATCACTAATTTCTTAGTCCAATACTCCGCAAGCCCAACCTATTACCGGCCCATCATCCAGTCATAGCCCACAAAATCAGTTACAACTACCCAATAGTTTTTTCCCTCTTAAAGTTGAAAGTAATTCTCTTAAAACCATTACTTCCTCTCTTATAAGCCCACATTCTATTAAATAAGAAAAATTGATCATCCAAAAATCAAACAAACAAGTAGCCTCCCCTACTTTTCCCAATATCAATCACTAGACTTATCCTTAAATGATCAAACCCTTTTTTGATAGATTTTTCTCAGTGGAAACACCATTATTGCTTGACCATTATTTTAAGGAACCTAAGAAACTTGTGGATGCTCTCATTGATCCCTTGTTTTGCAGGATTCTTGAAGACATATCAAAAATACATATATTCTATGAATTTATTTTGGTCGATACTGATTCATTTTTATATCAAATGTGACAAAATTGACAAAGAAAAATTGATTTTCAAAAAAATTAAACTTTGCAAAATCATTACTTTAGACCAATGGGGTGGTGATCCCAACAAGAAAAGAAAATTTTTCAGGATTTTTCATGTATCTGATTTCACTTGCTAGGATTATATTGATGCCTGGATAAAGTTTTTATATGGCCAAAATCCTGATAATTCTTTGTCCTGGTTTATATATTTTGACAAAAAATTCTCACTCCTAATTCCCTTTTAGTTCCTTGAGTGGTGGGATAAGTATGATCTAACTATTGATTTTCTTCCTCAATTTGTTAACGAAAAATATAACTATTGGACTGCTTACTTAGCAAAACCTTCCGAATGGGATTTCATTCCTGAATCATTACTTTTCTTCAAATATTTCAATTTGACATGGATTCTCATGTTAGAATATGCCATCAATGACAAGCTCATTGTAAATGTCAACATTCCATATTTTGGGCGACAAACAAAAATTAAATGATGGAGTGTTATGAATCTAGCAAAACATGGTAGAGACAGTTGCAAAATGGTTTTTCGAAAATCCAACTCTCTACAACAAATCTTCTGACCAATCTCAGTTTTTAATGGCAAAATCTCAAAATCAGGCCAGAATTGCAGCTGCCAGTACTCTTGAGGAACTATTGAAAATAGTTGAAGAAATGAAGAAAACCATATCAAATATGTCTCAAGTAGATTCAGAATCAGACAATCAAGATAAGGATGAAGATGATTTTGATGATAAGGACCCCACAAATTATTTCGGTCATGACTTATCACCTTCCCAACATCTTTAATCTCGTGAAATTCATCAGACATCTTTTATCTACCCATCATTATTATCTTGTCCTAGACTTATCATCTCCTTCTACTTTTCCATTGTCGACACAATTAGACAAGACATCTCCATCTTCTGTTCTACGATCGGCAAAAAGGGACAAATTGCTTTAGGGAGACAATTTACTATTTTATAATAGTAAAAGTTTTAAAATTATTATATGTAATTATTAAAGATTAATCAGGGTCAACTTAACCATGGTTATTTAACTAGTGTTTGTCTATGTCGAGTTAATTCCTACTTCTATTTAAGGAATGCTCATACTTTTGGATTTCAAGTTCAGTTCTGGGGTTTCAAAGCTTTATTCATAAGCTTTTGTAATCTTTCCTCTCTCTCTCTCCCTCTCTTATAAAATTTCTGAACTCTCAATAAAATTGTGCGACTTATTTTGTATATTTTTAATGTTGTCAGACATATTGTTTTCTTTATTGTAAGTACTTTGTTCCTTTCCTTTCATGTTAATTAGTTTTCTATATTTTGTTCTTTACGTTTTGGTATAAGAGCCTTGATACTTGTTGGAGAAGGAAATAGTTAGTATACTTTCTAGGTGTAAAAGTCAGTAGTCATTGGGTTATATATATATACAGAAATTTTCAAGTCAGTACGCACTGATATAAATTTATCAATGCGTTGGATGTAAACCCTTATATTTACACGCATTGATTCAAAGTAATTGCACTTGTCAAAAATTCTCCATAATCAATGGTCCACATGTAACGCACCGATATAACTTATATCAGTACGCACTGACTGGAATATATATATATATATATATATTTTCTATCGATGTGCACCGATGAAATTATATAAAAACATTAATTGTGAGTCACTCGTTTATAAAAGAACTTTAACAAGTGCATACATATCAAGTAAAGTATGTAAAATGATTGGTTATATACGAATTTTTTTACATAAGCACACGTTAATAGAACTATATAAAAACATTGAACGAGTGGTTAGATAAGTATAGTGTGACGCAGGCCCACAGAACTAATGGTGTCCACGGTTCGGTTTCGGTTTCGTGGAAAGGCCGAACCGTAATCGTAACCGTAATCGTAATCGGAATGGGGCGGTTTCGGTTATGGCGGTTTTCGGTTACGGTTCGGTTTCGGTTTGGTCCGGGTTTTTTTTTAAGTGCCACGTGTCAGCATTTAATTAGTTGTTGCATTTTTTGTTTTTTATCGAAACCGGCGGTTAAACCGCCGGTTTAACAGGCGGTTTTTGGACGGTTTTTTATAATTCATAACCGTAACCGAACCGTCGGGAACCGGTTTCCAACCGGTTTTATAACCGATGGTTTCGGTTACGGTTTTGAGAGGACGGTTTCGGTTCGGTTTCGGTTCGGTTTCGATTGGGTTTCGAACGGTTTAACCGAACCGTGGACACCTTTACACGGAACTCAGAAACATGGAAACCGGTTATCTTCAAACCGGTGGTTTATTGCGGTTCAAAAATAAGCCCTAACATACAGAAACATCATTTATCTTTGGCAGCGAGTTCATTTCTCTCTCAAACACAACGCTACTAAGATCTCTTCTTCTCTCTCAATTTTTTTTTTTGATTCGATGCAACGTTTAGATTAGTACTTTTCATTTAATCAGACGACATCAATTTCTCTCGTTGAAAGTTGATTATTCAATTACAATCAGTAATGGCGAAGAACAACGAAGCGTCTGCAATGGAGATCGACGATTCAAAATCAAACAATTCCGATCAGATCATTCCCAAATTCTCCATTAGCGGTTAGCATTTCTCCGTAAAAAGCTAAATGAGAAGAATTATTTAGAAAATTTTATGGCTTTATTTTTTTTTTCGTGATTAGTGCTGCAGCTCCTCAAGTCTGCTCAGATGCAGCACGGATTGCGGCATGGCGACTACACTCGCTATCGGTATGTATCTTTTCTGTTTTCTTGGTTTTATTTTTAATTGTTTAAGTTCATTGTTTCTCATAATGCGGTTTGAAATTTGTGAAGAGATTGGTAATGGATTGGATTATTCGTAAATCAGGAGGTATTGTACGGCACGATTGAGGAGATTATACAAGTCGTTGAAGTTTACTCATGGTCGTGGGAAATATACGCGAAAAACAATAACTGAATCCACTGTCACCGAAGTGAGGTGTATCTCGTTCTCTACATGCATTTTTTTTTGTGTGCATATAATTGAATTGAAATGATTTTATCTTTTCATATGAACAGAGCTTAATATGATCACTTTGATAAGTTATGTTATGGGATCATATTAAATGATTTAGAGCTTGTTTGGTTGGGCTTTTGAAAAACATCTATCGGTAAAAGATCTATTTGTAGTAGATCTATTAAAAATAGAGTTTTTGAAAGAAAACATATTATAGTTGTTTGGTTGGTAGACTTTTCTTAAAGAAAGGTCTCCCGAGCTTTTGTCCGATAGATGTTTAAATTATACTAGTCTCTACACAATTTAAAATAGACCATCTTAAAAGCCCAACCAAACAACTCAAAAAAATTCAAATAGACGTTCGTAGATTTTTTAAGGTAATAGAAAGCTCAACCAAACAAGTATTTAATTTTAATTCCAAAACTACTGTATACTTTACTTCTGGGAGGTTTGACAGAATATTGTTAATGAAGAGGTGTTTTTGTGTGGACTATGAACTTGTCTGTTCTTCAATTCACTGTTGGTTTCTACTTTGTTCTACTGGGTTTCATTTATCCTCACTTAAAATTGGCTTTGTCTCTATATGTATAGACTGAAAGGTAGCAAAGGACATTCTTGCTCCATTTGGTAATGTTTACAATGAATAATTGAAGGTTTTGATTGCATAACTGGTTAAGGATTTTTTGTTTTGCTATTGAATACCAGGCATAAGAATTGGTTTAAGAGTTATAATTTAATCTTAATTAATGAGGCTTTTGTTAAACTTATCCTCTAACTGTTCTCTACCTTAATTTCTTGAAAAATGCATACATAGATAGTGGAAGGTGGTTGCTTGCTTGCTCTCAATTGTCCATGAGTCTTTTGTTCTGAATGTGTTTATGAGATGTCATTTCTTTATAAATCATAGAACACATCTCTTCAAATCTGGAAGAGAGTGAAAAAGGTTCACATCATTCACAGTCTACCCATGTTTGACTCCAGTGTTATATGATTTGCAATAGGTTTCTTCATCTGGTTCTTTATACGGCAGAAAGAGCTTGGAGCCATGCCATGGAAAAGAGACAGCTTCCGGATGGTCCTAATGCACGCCAGCACATCTATTTGATTGGTAGGTTGAGGAAGGCAGTCAAATGGGCCACCCTGTTTTCGAATTTGTGTGCTATCAAGGGAGACTCGAGAACTTCTTTAGAAGCTGAGGTGTGTCTATGGTACACTTGTTTTTAGATGCATATGTGATGTTATTTCCTTGGGTATTTTTTTATTTGTCAAGGAGAAAAATAAAAGAAAACGAAAACCAAAGGGATAAAATCTCAAGTGTTGGGTTGGTAAGCATCTTTGGTTCAATCAAAAGGTCAGAGGTTCAAATCTCTTTGTGACCACTTATCTTGGATGTATAATATCTCACAAGTTTCTAGACTACTAAGGTGCAGTAGTTTCCAATATAGAGCATGGTGAACAAAGAAGGTTTGGGTATACTATCAAGAAAAGGAAAAGGATGAAAAAAAGAAAAGAATGAAAGAGATATCTTGGTTTATACCTGAACAATAATATACTCTAAATAATAATATACTCTAAATTCCTTTAGAACATATAATATGTGCGTGGATGCAATTACCCAAATTGTGAGTAGATCATAGCAAGGAATTTATATTCGGTCGTCTTGGTGGTGAATTCAATATAAGCCTTGAAAGGCTGCCAGGTGATGAATGTGAGAAAAAGAGGGCAGAAGAATGACTGTTTGGTAGAATCTTATTGTACATATGGACATATTTATATTTGTTGGGTGAACTATTATTTTCAATGGGGGAAATGTGTTTTGTTGGACTTAAAATATGTAAAATCTATACGAACCGAGTATTTAACCAAAAAGATTAGCCGGTTAGGTGGAGAAACCCCATCCTTATTATAAAAGATTCCCCTTTATTTAATCATGTGGGACTTTAAGATATAACAATTCCTCTCCTCCCCAGACAGACCTCTGGAGGAAATTGCAGCACCAACCTCTTGAACACCTTATCCCAATGGCTTGGGCTGGGCTCTGTTGAGTCTACATGGCAGTACCATTTGTAGAAACTGAGTATCTAACCAAAATGACTATCCTATCAGTTGGAGGAACCTCCATCTTAAATCCCAAGATATCCATGTGAGACACTTAGATATGAAAAATCTAGTATCAAAATTTTACAAGAAGTTATTCTAAAAAAAATGAAATTATTTTAAATATATGACTGACTATTCATTATTTTTGAGTTTTTGTTTTTTAAATCTTTCACTACCTCTACTTAAAAAGTTAAAAGTGCTATCGCCTTTTGAAGATTATTCTGTTATTTGATTAAAAGGTGCCTGGATTTCTTCTATTCACCGGTTACTATTTTATTATTATTATTTTTTCAATTTGTAGGCCTATGCCTCCTACATGAAAGGTAATTTGTTATTCGAACAAGATCAGAATTGGGACACAGCATTAAAGAATTTCAGAAGTGCCAGGTTCATCTCTGTTGCTATATTATAATGTATATCATTTATTGCTGCTTTTTCAGTCGAGAGACATGCTCAGTGTCTGTAATATCACTGAATTTATATGTTAAATGGACTAATTGATTACATGTCCTGTTTTTCATATGAAAATCAACATATTGAGTTGCATGTTGATTAATTACACAAATTCTTGTTATCTCTCTCTGCTGTCTTTGATTTTTTTCAATTTTTCCCATACTGATTGTAGTGGTGCGTTGAATAATCTGTGAAGCTGGACTTCCTATTCCTTCTTTTTATTGATAGGATATCTGCTTGGCTCTGACTTTGTTAATTATCTTTTAGGGCTGTTTATGAGGAACTTGGCAAATATGGAGACCTAGAGAATCAAGTTTTGTGCCGTGAGCGAGTTGAGGAGCTAGAACCTAGTATTCGCTACTGCCTACACAAAATTGGCACGTCAAATTTACAAACCTCTGGACTCTTACAAATTGGCGAGATGGAAGGTCCTGCCTTGGACCTTTTCAAAGCAAAATTGGAGGTAAGTTTTATATGGTAAGCGGTAGGCCATCTGCTGGCATAATCACTAATGCCTTGCACTCCTGTTGCAGGCTGTTATGGCAGAGGAAAGATCTCAACAGGCTGCATCCATGACAGAGTTTCATTGGCTCGGTAATAGGTTTCCGATATCCAATGCAAAAACCCGGGTTGCTATTTTAAAAGGTTGATTATTGATTTCTTTTAACCATTATTCAAAAATACCTGAGTATGACAATTTGTTGTTCATCAAGCAACCTTCTCTTCTACCTTATGTATGTACTGTGTGAATTTGCTTTTCTCATTTGTTATACAACAAATATTAGGACTACATAAGGGCCCGTTGACTTTGTCAACCTGTGATTAGTAAGGTTTATTTGATATCTATTTAACATGTAAGTTTCTTTTTTATAAGATTATACATGTTTCCAGTGTATATATTTTTGTTATGAGAAACAAAAACTATATTGCTAATTTTTAATTTAGATCTTAACAAAAATTTAGTGAACCAAGGGTCCACAACAAAAATGAAGTAAATCTGTTGAAATACATCACCCTATGCTGCATAGTTGACAAAAAACTAAACTACAATTTATTCACCATCGCTTTAGCTTTGATCAATGTCATTGTTAGGCTATGTTTGGAAGAGCTTCTTCAAGTAGATCTTCTAGGAGTAGATCTTCTACAAGTAGAGCTTTGAATGAGAAGATGTTGGTCGTTTGGTTGTCAATTAGAAAAAGCTTTTTTAAATTGTAGGATTACCAATATATTCAATAACTATTTTAAACGATAGGGTTATTTTAGATATTTTAGTGTTATTAAAAAAGCTAAAAAGATCTACTTGGAAAAGCCTGAAATTTGAGCTTCTTCAAGTAGACGTAAAACAACTTTTTTTAATCATCTAAAAGCTCCACTGAGTGACAATTAAACGACAATTTTTTTTTAAAAGAGTTTTTTTAATTAAAAAAGCTCTTTTAGCCGGTAGACAAACTCTTCCAAACGGGTACTTAATAATCCATGTCTTCTTAGGCATGTTGATAATTAGAAAATTATGGTCACTTGTTCTATCAAGTATCATATAATAATTGTTGGTATCAAACACATTGGTTAATGCATTATTTTATTGCGAAATGTGAATATGTCAGCTTTGAAACTGGTTGAATGTTCAATCCGATACAATTATGAAGTATCCATTTATCATGTAAAATTTTCATTTAGGGAGTTTTTGGTAGTGATATATAATTGAATGAACAGTTGTTTTTAGGAGATGCTCTGTAAAATTTCCTCATTTCTCTGATACATGTTTGAAATGCATCTGTTCCTCTATATTTTAACTGTGGATCTTCTAGTATTGGGTCTTTCATGCTTCCACAGTATGTTGACAATGTGGGATGAGGAGAAATAATATTATGGATTGGAATTAAAGCATCAAATATATTGCCACCTCCTTTGTGTATACTAGGTCTTTGATAATTAAGGCTGTTCATTTACTTGACCGGTGAACAAAAAGCTGATACCTAATCTGTAAACCATGTGGATGTTCTTTCTCACTTTTTTTTCTTCTTTTTTTTTTTTATCAGAGTGAGCCATGTGTATGTTAATGACCCTGATCCTACCTTTATGTGTTTGCTTCATGGTTCTCCTTTTCTTCTCAATGTGGCTCTTTTCTCCCTTGAATTAAACTACAAGTTTCTATTCCTCACCTTTTGAAAATTGTGTTACATTATTCAATTTTATGCATCTGATCGGTGTTACAGTTTTCTGTGAAATTTGTCTGAAGTTTGTTTGTAAACCATATGTTGGTTGCCATTTAAAGTCCGATCAGACTCTTAGTTCTCTTGTCTCTACATTTTTTCAGCTCAAGATTTGGAGAAGGATCTAAGTGGTCCAGCATCAGATTCAGTGCCTGCAGAGAAAAAACTAGTCATCTTTGACAAAAATTTTACAGCATACCACGAAGCCAGGAGCTGCATTCGTAGTGACTTGGTATGGAATGTTAGCCATTTATTTCTCTTAAATTTTAATGATGAGATTAGCTCCTCATACTTTTGTGCTTGAATTTGTTTGGTCATATCAATTGGGTTTTGTTGTCTGCTTGTTATTTTGATTGTGTAATTCATTCTTATTTCTTTTTAACTGATATTTGTCACCTACTGTGCATTTTAGGTGGGTGCAGGTAATGCCGAAAATGTGAAAGATGATTTATATGGTCTTGATAAAGCTGTTGGTGCTGTATTAGGACAACGAACCATTGAGCGCAATCAGTTGTTGGTTACCATTGCAAAGAGCAAACTCACTAAGCGACGAGATGACAAAAATGAGAAAGTTACCAAGCCTGAAGAACTTGTTCGCTTATATGATCTCTTATTACAGGTTGACAATCTTGCATGTATTTGTTTCTGTCATACCTTTATTCATGAAATGATGCTTTAATCTGTACTCAATTTGTTATGTGTGGCTACATTAGAGTAGTTGGCTAATGTTTGTGTAATGATGTTATATATGACAGAATACAGCTGATTTATCTGATTTAGTGAGTTCTGGAAGAGATAAAAAACCTGAAGAAGTAACACTTGCCGAAGAGTTAGAACTTAAAAGTTTGGCTTTTCGATCAGAAAGGTATGATTCCTATTACCTCTATCTTGATTGCTCTTGGATTGGAATCTTCTATGTAGATTTGCTTCACCTGCAAGTATTTATGTAGATAACTATAATTTCTTGTTAAATTTTAGCATTGATTTGTTTTTTGTTTTTTGTTAAATCTTGTTGCTTCCCTAGACTGGTGTAATTTTAAGCCTTTGTCTTGTACAACTGAATTATCTGTCAGCTTCATTTCACTTCCTCACTGCTGCTCTTGCACTCATGTTCTCATTTTCAGCATTCTCCATCTGTTTCTGCTCAGCTTTACCCCTCAATACTTCTGTGCTTCTTTCCTCAACATTCTTACGAAGTAAAAGATGTGCATTACAATCTTTTGTTACATTGTTGGAATTATATGTTATCTTTGTGTTCGGTGGACTTATGATTATATGGATTTTTAAGTCAGTTATGGCAGTGGGTTTGGTTCTCAGAGTGTTTTCTATTTCAATCAATATACATGGTTCTGATGGAAGAGATTGGTGGCTTTCAGGGGTTTATAGTCCTACTAGGAGAAGAGAGAGGGGAGCTTTTTGGGATTTGTTGGCTGGCTTGCTTGGTTTATGTGCACCAAGATGGTGTGTAGGTGGAGATTCTAACGTGGTTGATTTCCTTCAGAAAAGTCGAATGAGGGTAGGGAAACTAGAAGAAGCATGAAGCACTTTAATTGTTTTGTAAGAGAAATTAATTCCATATGATCCAGTGCTGAATCATATGGATTTTAATTGGTCAAATCTCAGATATAATGCAATTTGCTGCAGGCTCCGCTTGACGGATTTTATTCACAAATGAATGGGAGGTTTTGTTAATGGGAACGTCTTAAAGTTTTTGGGAGGAAAGAAAGCTACGGTCTTTGGTATTGCTGTTTTGTGGGTTATTTGGTTAGAGAGGAATAGTTTATGGTGGAAAGCTTATTATTTAGCTTCTCTATGGGCATCTACCTTTATAGAATTTGGAGACAATTCCCTTTTTTTTATCATGTTGGATTGGAAGGTTGTTTTGTTGGATGTAGTTTTTATTTTTGTTTATTTTGTTGTTTTGGTGGACTACCGGTCCACTTTTGTACTTATTTTCATCTTTAAATAATTTTTTTCGTTTCCTATAAAAAAAATGTTGTGTATTACATGTCATGAAGATTATACATGATTGTTTAGCTGGTGTACATTAAAAAAATATATATAAGTGCATCAGTTAGTTTTTTTTTTTTTTTTTTTGATTCCCTGTTTTGAGTGGAATATGTCTGTTAGGCACTGTTTTGAACAAATTTTATATAAGTTATTTACCAATTTTACTGTGTGAAATTGGTTATGTTTTGTTTTTCTTTTTTCTTTTGTGGAAAGGTGTTTAGCAGTAACTTATATTGGACTTATAACCCTTTTTTTCTTCTACAATATTTACAGTATTTTATACTAAATTTATGAATTGTATACTGGTTCGGTCCTCTTGTTAAATGACTTGTACTTGATCAATGTAAATATATACATGTCTTTAGTTCTGCTGGAAGACTTTTTTCAAATTGTGTGAATGTTCCTCAATTCTTATTAATTCATAGGCTACTTACAACTTGGCAGGTGCTTTTACTTGGCTAGATCTTACAGTTTGGCTGGCAAGAGAACAGAAGCTTATGCGTTATACTGCCGTGCTCGCTCTCTTGCTGAGGATGCACTCCAGAAATATCAACATCTGAATATGTATGATCAGGTGTGTATGTGTTTAAAATATTTTGATAGATTATTTTGCTCTATATTAACTGAACACCCATTGACGGTTCTCATCTTTAATACACTTTCATCTGTCCTTGTCAATATCTTTAGGTCATATTACAAAAATTTCTCAAGGTAAAAACCTTATTTTTACCTCTTATTTTACCGAATAACAATTTTTCTGGTGGGCTTTTTGTATAGGCCTGTCTTTTGGTCTTGTGTATTCTTTTTGGGGCTGATCCTGGCAGTTTTTGTAAGCTGGGATTGTTCTGTCCCCCCTCTCTTTGTAAAGGTTTGTTTGATTAATGATAGTTTCATGTTTTGTTTTATCCAAAACCTAAAAACAAGTTTCTAGTAATACTGAATTGTGGATCCTTAATTTATGTTTAAAATTCATTGGTAGGATACACCATCATATCAATGCGTGTCGATTTTGGGTTCAAACACACATTATACTGAACTAATCTCTCTTTCAATTTTACAGATAATCAAAGAGTTGAAGACGCTATCCAATGAGTGTAGATCCAACAGTTGCATTGAGCATGCAATGGGGATCATGGAGGAGGAGAAGGCTCCGGAGAACTTATCAAATAAAATCTCTACTATATCATTAAGCGGAACTGGCAAGAAGGTACTATATGACCTGTTCTTTTGTATTGTGGAAACTAAACATAACATCAGTTAACTATGCCCCCATAATTTTTGTAAAAGGTTCAACAAAATGAAAAAAAAATGCTGGTTATAACGTGAAAGTTTTTTTCTCAGAAGCATATGCATTTATGATTTACATATTTGGTTGGTGCCACTTATCTTATTGAGTAGTTGTGTGTTCTTAGATTTTGTGAGGAAGTGAAAATCTTGGTAGAAGCTTGTCTACAGTGACACTTTAAGTTGGTTTAAGAAATTAAAATGTAGATATGCAGTTTTTCCCCGTTTTGGCTTGTGCAAATGATGATTCTTCTGTTCTAGCATTTTTTTCCTACAATGGACACATTTTCTTTTTATAATAAGCATATGATGGTTGTAATGCTTGAGCTATAGAACCTCTGTGAACTTTTTTCTTTCTTTTTTTTCATGATTTCCCAAAAATCCAATCAACAAAATAAAGGGAAGTAAGCTGGCTGACTTTCTATCTAGTAGAACAGTTTCACAATGAAATAGATGAACATTTGCTCCTGTGGTCGTAAATGGTTTGGACTATCGGCTTTGTAGTTTTGAACATATAACAGTTAGGTTAAAATCTGACTAGTAACACTTATCGAACAATCATGTTGGGGTTCTAAGGATTTTTTGCCAACAGAATTGGATTATAACTAGTTGGTCATTAAAGAAACACATGTTATTAAAGAAACTCAGATGAATCATGGAGGAACTGCTTTGCTGAATCCAATAGCCAAGAATAAGCAGTGAGACAAAGTGACAAACTTAAAAAAGCTCAGATAAGTTGTAAAGATTAATAGGAAAAGGAGAGAAAGGATAAGGGGGATTCCTGTAAAGAGGTGTAGACAAAAAGAAGAGTTTCCTAGGTAAGAGATGCCAAGAAAAGAATTTCATAGGAGAGAAAATGCTATTAGTGATATTCTTATATCTATTCAAGCCAAGTAGCCAACTTATCCCTCTAAATAGACACTGTATTTATAAACCTTAAAAACCTTATCTAGTATATACTAGCTTATGATGACTCCTTATTACGTCAACTAAGTGATGTGTGGACCCTCCACATATTAAATGCTGATATATAAATCCAACTAGGATAGTAAAAAAAGTGTTGAATCCATATATTATTCAAATAAAAAAAAATACCCAACTATTCTACATCATGTTTGTTTCAGTTCCCAATACTCAAATATAAATAACAGGACGGAAATGATTTTAGTGTTAGGAATTAAGTTTTTGGAGTGGGTTAAAATCTAGAATTTGGATTCTCTGTTGATCTAATATTTTTCCTGACTTCATCTATTCTCATGACACATAAGCATTGTAATAAATGGGTGGTTAAAATGTTATTGATTTTCATAACCACTTTATCAACAACCAATCACATACTTTAAAAAGGTTAGGAAAAAAGATCTGATCAGCAGAGGGTCCAAATCCTAAAATCTATTGGACAATGTTGCCACCTAAAAAGCTAGCTTATGAATTTGCAAGTCCAACTTATATATTAAACCATAGTTCTTATGTTTATTTTTTCAATTTGGGGTTTTGTTTTCACTCTTTACAAAAAAGGGGTATTATCATTTTAGTCCTTAGTATTGGTGAAAGCTTAACTTTTTAAGCGTGTTTGCTTTTTTAGGACCCTTGCTTCCTCACGTTTAAAAAATACATCAAATTGGTCCATATGACTAAAATTCTAACGATCAGAGGTTACAGAAGATGTAAAATGACATCATTACCCCTGACCATTTATTTCCTTTTAAAAAATAAAATAAAATAAAAAACAAATAAATATATTTATTTTTAAAAAACAAATAAATATTATTTAAATATAATTAATTTTGAAAAGAATTAAATAATAAATAAATTAAAATTAATTTAACAAAACCCATCATCATCATCAAAATAAACATTATTGTTTAAATATAGAATCAATATTGATATTAATATCCAAATATTCTAAAAAAAATATTAATATATAAATAATATTACTTAAAAAATATAAAAAAATGAACCTAGAATTTAAAAAATGGCTAAGAAAAATTGTTAAAATACAAATTCTTCCGATCATTTTCTCATCTAATCTCCAAATTGAAACAACCATCATGTCCTTTCTCCACACAAATTTTCAGATATTTATTTTTACGTCAAAATTTCCAAATCTATTTTTACTCAAAATTTCTAGAATTTTTAAACTCAATTTCCAGATTTTTTTTAACATTATCTTCTCTCAGTTCATCATTCATCCTCCAAAATCCAACATATTTTCATATTTATCAAACATAGTCATCAATCCACAAACAAAAAAAACCCTCAACTGAAAATATTTTTTTCTTACGCTTTCTCGGTCTCCAAACACGAACAATTCCACAAACACAAAAATTAATTCCAAAAACCAGAAATTAATTCACCAATTTACCACCACCAAACCCAACCCAGTCATCCCTCCATCGTTCAATCAACTACCTTATCTTCTAAACCCTACCTCATCAGCCTTCCATCTCGACATCATCAATCACCGTGAACCAGCTTTACCCTCCTCTCATCTCGTCAACGATTGGACCCAGACCCCCTCCATTTCGCCACTAGTAGAGCTTCACCCTTCACTTGTCGCACGACCTAGAACCGATGAAACCCATCCCTCTTTGCACCGCCGCGAACCTGCTTGAACCCTCTCATCTTGCCGCCCAAATTTGACACCGATGGTGGATTTGGATTCGAGACTGAATACATTCTTAGTGAATTTGGAAAGAAGATTCGAGACTGGCCGAAGATGTATTATTTTTTTTTCAGAAAAAATTGGTGAGAGATTGGTGATGTTGTAGGGATTTTTCTAGGCTTCTAATAGATGGTGAAGATTTGTTCTGATTTTCTGGGTTTTCCTGGGTGTGAGAGATTGGAGATGTTGCAGGGATTTTGGTTTTGCGTTGATTTGGTGGAGATGAATCTAGGTTTTGTGTTGTATTGATGAATCATCTTGGTTTGAAATTGGTTTTCTTAATTTTTTTTTTTTAATAGATGGATCTAGGTTTTGTTTGCTTGTTGAGAAAACTCAAAAAAAAAAAATGTAACTAGATGGATATCCATCGGTGATTGGTGGTTTGTTCTTTTTGTTTTTGTTTTTGTTTTTGTTTGATGATGACGATGATGAATGAGGGTTTTGGTTGGGTGTTATAGGTTTCTTGGTGCGGTAGTGATGTTGGTTGAATGTGGACGATGATGATATTTTTTAGAATTTAATAATACTTAAATAATATTTATTTGTTTTTTTAAAATAAATATATTTATTTATTCTTAATTTTTTTTAATTTTTTTTTGGTCATGTGGCAATGGTTTTCTATTTCATAGTTTAAAGACTAAAATACCCCTAAAACTGTTAAATTGGACTAAAGGTCAACTAACAGTGGGATCTATTTGATGTATTTTTGAAAAGTGAGGGACCAAGAGTCCTAAAAAAGCAAATAACTTAAAATGTTGAACTTTCACCAATACTTGGGGACTAAAATGATAATACCCCCAAAAAAATTGTCTTTTCTTTGGCTTAGTTAGTTATTTGTTTGAGTAGTTGATTTTTTTAAGCATACATGTATTATGCTTGTAATAGTGTTTGATGATGTGTTGAGTGTTGACTTGTATTTCATTGCATTGAAATGTTTGTCATGCTGATTTGAATTCTTTTCAGGTGGAAAAGTATCTTCTTGAGAAACTAGACGAGTATGAGTCCGCTGTAGGTGATGCAAATGTGAAAGTTGCTCCGCGCATTGAAGCCTTCCCACCTGCATTCCAATTGATACCCCGCAATCCTATCGTTATAGACCTTGCCTACAATTATATTGATTTCCCATCTCTTGAAAACAGGATGAAGAAAGACAGAAAGGGCTTCATAAGTAGGCTATGGCGATGAGTTTACTTGATAAGGTTTTTTTTTATTGCCCCGGTAGAAGAAAACTACATAGGAAAGATCAGAAACCAGGTTTCCTTGATCTTTCAGATACAGAATACACTCGTATCAAAAGTTGAGAATTTTTTTTTACTCTATTTAGCTCATGCCTAGTTTTTTTTAATGAGATTTCTTAGAATTCTATGATAAGGAGGTGGATATCTAAATTTTGGGGTTATTAAGATTTGGAAGTTAGCAAACAAGTTGAAGCAGGAATACACAAAAGTAATTATAACTACCTTTGTAAGATTGGCTGTTGTATCAACCTTTTTGAAATCGGGTTATTTGGCACTTTTTATTTTGGGTCATGCCATTTACTACTAGTGAAATCTGTTAAGCAGTTACATCTTGAACCCAGAAGCATTTTATAGGATGAGATCATTGGCCGCCAAACTCCAGTACTTGCCATTGTTTCAGCTGACAAAGGGAATATTTGAGTTTTTGCTTCAAAGAAAAATATTTTTTCTTCGATTTGTTCATGCACCCGCTAACAATGATAAAGCTTCCTTCTATACACGTTTCACACACTGCAGGAGCTGAATTTGAATTGATTTAGAGCAAACAGGTATGTGTACCAAATTTGCCTTATGACGAGGTTGGGACGGGAACAAAATGGTTGCAATTTTATCACTCTTTAGTCTTTACTGATTGCATCAAGTGTTGCTGCATTTGGCCGCATGACATATCCTAACAATGGCTAGCACACTGAAGATGCTCTAAATTTTAAACACCAAAAGGATGATAACAGAAAACCCAGAACCCTATATATGTGCACGAGCTGCTAATTGATTATAGTTTAAATTAACCAAAAGTTTGTATACTGGTTACATGATATTTCAAAATACAGTCACCAACAAAAGAGGAAGTAAAAATTTAAATGATCAATAGGATAAAGCAAATGTGGAAAGAATCAAAGATTGTGCAAATTTGAATGTAGGCATGCTATGAATTATAAAAAGAGACGTGAACAATAAAGTTGAGCAAACGGATTATTTGCCTTTTTTAAAGCAGTGAAGTGAAGTGAAGCCCTCCTGATTTCAAACCTATAGTTATTTCCTCAATTAGTCAATTTCAACGAGTGTTTTGAAAGTACAAATCTATGTAATTCTATCATTGTTGGGGGATCATCCACGAAACTGTTACATGACTTGCATCTATCTGTGTATTGTTTTGATATACGGAGGAGCGTGTTTTGCACGCGTGAAACTAATGAGTCTGACTAATTACATTCATTTGGGAACATGCATGGGGGCCCCACGTCAAACCATGGGCACGTTTTCAAAAATAAACAGTTTTTGAGCGCACAATCCACTAATCCAGAGGCGAACTTCATTAATAATTAATTAATCAACTAAGCTCAATAACTCAGTTGATCATCTTTTTAAATGATCCTTGCAACGGCGCCGTTTACGGAAAGTCAAAGTCGTTATCATCCCCTTTAATAAATTACAAAGCATTGGCATGATACACTCCACAGAGGGAGCCAAAAGGCGGGTGATTGTTTTTTTTATATATATATTATTATTATTTTAAGCGACAGCCATGAAAATTCGCAACTCGAACAAAACCTCCTTCAATTGCGGCCATTTAAACAAATACAAAGCACACAAAAACAATAATAACAAAAACGCAAAAACAAGTTTCGACTTTTTTTTGTTTTTTTTTTTCCAGCTTCGAATAAAAACAAGAACACGAAGAAGAAGAGAACAAAATTACAATTCTGTCTGTTTATCTCCACAGAAAAAATGCAGTTCGCGAAACTTGACGATTCTCCCATGTTTCGTCAGCAGGTTCCATTTATTTTTTCTCATGTGTTTTTTTTTTCTCTGGTGGCATTTAGAAATATTGACTGTGCTATTTATGATAATGAACGAATACTATTCGTTTTAGATCGTATTTGAATATATCAGTGATATTTTCATTTTAATCTCTTTTTTTTTTAAATAATAATAAAGAGCTTTTGAATTGCATTTTGTGTTCAAAGGTGTTTGATTGATTAGGATCGTGGAAGTACTTTGGCTTGTCTCTTAAATGTCAAATTGTACCGTTTAAAATTGAATTCATTTTGATTTAATGAAGTTTCTAGAACAGGTTGGTGATCAATTATTTGATAGGAAGACATGCTCTTCTAGTTTGCATACTGCAATTGAATTAGGAAGCTAGTTCTTTTGAAATTGGTATATTTGTTGGATGTGCTGTTGGAATCCATGCATTGTATGTTATATGTGTTTTTTAAATATGAATGCAAATAGCAAAGTATGGTTACTGATGTACTTACTGTTTGGTTAACAGATACAATGTATGGAAGAAAGTGCTGAGGCATTGAGAATGAGGTGTTTAAAGTTTTACAAAGGATGTCGCAAGTACTCGTAGGTTTTTTTTCTTTTTCTCATTCCTTGTTTTTGCGTCATAGTCGCCTGATGTGACTCTATGTGCTTCCCCTAGAATATAACTGTTGTCATCAATGTGATCTATTTCATCTAGCATTGAAATTTGCTATATAAAATTGTAAGATATGTTGTTTAAAAAAAAAATAAAAAAATTGTTATATATGTATTTAATTCTGTTTTGGTATCAAGAGATGAATGGCCTTAACATATGGATAAAATAAACACTTAAATAAATTTGGAAATCTAGCACTAAATTTTCCAAGTTTCAAGCTGAAAATGTTTAAAGTCATAACATAACTCTTTGGCCTTGTGTTGTTCGATTCTGTTTCTGCATGAGCTCCAAATGATGCAATGAGGGGGCAGCCCTCGTTATGAGGAATCTGCTAACCATAATCTGATTTAGCCAGAGAAGTGCTTCCCTCCTCCAACCTGAGCTTCTTTAAGATAGGGAACTCTGAGAGTTCCAAAAATTGGTGTAACAAAGATTAAAAGCTATTAGTTTTGTACAGATACTGAATGGTTGCTCGGCCAAAGATTATTTGAGTGAAGCTTGAAAATGGAAGCTGCAGTTTAAGTGTTTCTATGTTTTTGATTGTGCTTCTACCCAAAGTGCCAACTGCTCGAACATTTCAAGTTATTATATGATAAAAAATCATGTTACATTACCAATTATCGTACTGCCTTTACAGTATTAGTTTTCTGAGAATTTTCATGTTTCAGAAGACCTTACATGCTTACTTCTGTGTACCAGAGAAGCTCTTGGAGAAGGTTATGATGGCGACATTGCCTTCGTGAGTGCTCTTGAAACTTTTGGTGGCGGGCATAGTGATCCTATTTGTGTTGCACTTGGAGGTATGTATAATCATTTCCTCTCATTCCCACCATCACGAATTATAAGTTTTTTCTTTCTTTTGGAATGCATACTTAGGATTGATTTTAGAAATGTAGTTGACTTGGTGGGGGTTATCAATAACAAAAAGGTGTTAAAGTGGTTTTTTCTAATCAAAGTTATTGTTACCTTTTGTCTCTTTTCCCCTCATATAAGGTTTCTTGTGTACTGTAGAAAGGTGAAGGCTATTTTTAGTGCGTTTTCTAGTAAAGTTGAAAAATAGAGGCATTGTGATAAGGAAGCATGGCTGTACTTGGCTCGGGCTTTGGCTGATTTGTAATAAAGAAAACCCTGTATTGTATTTTGTTGAGCAATTACATAACGAGTGCATGTACAATTATAGAGTACAAGGAAAGCTGTTTAAAATAGAAAGACTACTAAGCATAGATCATGGAGACCATGATTATACAGGCATAATACACATGATCTGGAATTATGGTACCAGGTTGCTTTCGTAATTCTTGCAGCTGGAGGGTTGATCCTGGAATTAGTGCTGGTGTTGATTCTTACCTTACAATTTAAACAACCTTGCTTGAGTCACTCTGGTCCAAATTTAAGCTCAGTTCTTCTGATATTTGCTTAGGATCTGATTTTAAGTACTTTTTTTTTCTCTTTGTTCTAACAAATATATGGTATTTATGACTATTGAGCAGAGAAGTGTAAATTTGCTTTTGTTCTTGAGTTGTACAAACTCAATCATTGTCATAACGTCATAATGTTGCTTTATTTGTAACTTAAATCGGGATAAATTGTGAGGATATATACTAGCTCAACTTATTGGAGCTTTGTGTTGCCTGACTTTTGTTGTTGTAGTGACCCAACATTGATGAGGCTTGTGCTTAGTATATTTACACTGTTAAATGAGCCTACAAGAGCCCTTAACAAGCTAAATACAGCTGCTTGGATTTGATCAACCTATGATATGTATCTTTTTTTCCATATACAAAACTTTATAGAGTAAGGTTGCTTCTTTGGTTGGGACTTTTGTTCGGTGGTATTGATTTTTGATCAAATTTTTTTAAAAGAACATAACATGTAGTTCAATTTGTTTAAAGCTGTTATTATTGAGAACCTTTATATATCCTCAGGCCCTGTTATGACCAAATTTACAATTGCTTTGAGAGAAATTTGTACGTACAAGGAAGTTCTTCGATCACAGGTAGCAATCTTGTGCTTACTTCTTTATAATATCTTTCATACTGTTTTTATAGTTCACCTCATTTTTAGAAGCACACAAATTTTGTACGATTGACTTTATAACTAAAAATATTATTGAAGCGATTTTGATGCTATGTCTCATTGATTGTACCATTAGCCTTACCTCTTGGCATCACTTAGGTTTCTTATTCATAGTGCATTATGGTTTATGTCAACTCGGTGTCTCTTTTGATTATGAGTTAAGCTTTTAGGTCAAATGGTTTATTTAACATGGTATTTAAGCTAATTTTACAATGAAATCTTAGGTTGGACTCTCCCCATATGGTTGAATTTGTACTTGCCATCTGCATTTGGTATGCATCTAATTTGTGTTTGTATTTGGCCTTAGTTTACAAGGTAAGCCTATTATTGTTGCACGTTATAGGATGTGTTAGAGCTTAATACTATTGTTTTGCCATTACCTGTAAGCTTAATAGTTTAGGTCTAGTGGTTAACTTTATATCTGTGTCTGTATTTTTCTTCCTTTTGTTATTTACTTATTAGCTTTATTTTTAAACAGTGAATCTGTACTGTAAAAGATTCTGCCTTCATTTTTTGTATTTTTACAAGATATCAGAACTGCAATAATTAATTTCCTCTGATGGCATTCTTTAATTGGTGTATTTAGACAGAGCACATGCTGAATGATAGGCTACTTCATTTCGTCAATGTTGATCTGCATGAGGTCAAGGTACTGTAATACTCCTTCCATGGTAGATGCTTTCTATAATGATATTACCTGCCGTTAGTATACAGCTTGGTGTCTTTTAGGAACAATAGTTTATATTTAGGCTTAGCTATCTGTTGATTGTTTTGGAAGTGGGAAAGCTGTATTTACACGGTTGATTTCTTTATTTTTTTTAATTAAATCATATGTACGTTCATCTGCTTCCATGTGGCGTGATCTTTAAATTTATGAAGTCATGTTGTGATATATGCATAATGTGTACTTCATTTCTTCGTCAATGTTTTTAATAAAATTTAAAAATAAAAAGTAAAAATAAAAAAGAAGAAGAAGAAGAAGAAGATCTGTGAATGGGGATTGAATACCACATATGTAGAACAATGAGATCTTTTTGAGAGAGAGAGAGAGATGCCAGAAAGCAGCTTAAAAAAGAAAGATTAAAGAGTTCAGAACTCTAAACAAGTTTGATTGAGGCTAAGGAGACTTTCAACAAGCTGACTCCTTTTTGTTCCTGGGAGGACTGTTTCTGATAATGTAGTCATAAATGTTTTCTATTACCACAGTGAACAAGTGCATGAGGATGTAGAACAGTTGACAACACTAATAGGCTAACAAATTGTGGCCTAAATTATAGGTTTGACAAGATGAAGCCTTAGGTGGTTGCCCATTCACCTAGCCTTGGATTCGGCTCTGGTTTATGGTGAGAGAACATACAATGCGAATGTAGTTATTAAAGACAGTTTTTCGGAAATCATAGTATAGTTTAGCATATTTTAGAAGATTTTTTTTTATAATAATCCGTAAGAATTAACAATGGAAATGCAACTGTGAAAATTCTATGTTCATAGAACAAGATGGATATTTTTTCAAGAGAATACCTTAAGGTGAATACCTTTTTTTCTTCCTACATCTATCTTGTTGGAGAGAAACTTGTAGAAGTCTATTTAGTGATTGCTATGGAAACACATATTTTTTGGAGTAAATATTGGAGTGTTTAAATACTATTGTTGAGCATTTTCCCAACGGTTTAAGTTTTTGGATCCCGTGGTTATTTACAAAACTTTCTTAACAAAATAGATCATGCCCTAATAATTTTGACAAAAATCGTGGATAAATGAAGATGAATTCTCCTATAACAGTCATCACAAATGTCAGACATGGGTGGTAACACAAAGTTGTGTCCTTAAGCATCAATATGTATCCGATTTTCTTCTAGACTACATATATATAAACTCTAATAAGTTTCCCTTACTTCATTTATTTAATAGTTTCCAGGAGATTGGGGATATGCGATATGTTGAACAAGTATCTTGTATTATTGCATGTTAGTCGACATCTCTGATGAAATGTGTTGCCCCAATCTTTTTCTTCTCCGTTTCTTGTTTGAAAGTTTTCATGAGGTTGTGTCACATATGTATAATTAATAGTCATGATTTCTATTGAACTTCATATGCACTGTTATATGAGCTCAGTTGGGATGTTGTCGTGGCAATACGAGGCATTGTTGTAATGATCTGTTTGCACCACTTATGTACATTGTAAATAGCCGATATAATGCAAACGAATGGAGACAGTTGAAAGGCTTTCAGGTTTCATTTATTCTTCTCTTTTTCTATGTTTAAATATTTTATTTTATAACTAGTTATCTTGAAATTTCAAACTTGACTTGCAATTCAATGTAAAAAAGTAGTCGTTGATAAGGTTTTTTAAGATAATAGAAAAGGATGCAGTTGGTTTACTCTTTACTGATAGTTACACTTGTTGAATACATTCTTAACGTTAGAGTATTTAAATACTATTGTTGGACACTTTCCTATTAGTTTAAGCTTTTGGATCTAGTGGTTACTAACATAATATCAGAGTCTTGTAATACCAAGGAATCCCCCACATGATTATATGAATTTGTTAAATGTAATCCAAATTTTCCGTGTTTGTGTTTAGGCTCAAGCCACGTGGCAAGCCTATTGGTCTTGCACGTGAGGAGGTGTGTTAGAATGTTCAAATACTATGGTTAGGTCATTTCCTATCGACATAAGCTTTTGGGTTTAGTAGTTACTAACACTTAAAATCAACTATTCCTATTTTAATGTAATCCATTGATCCTAAAAATATGTCCCCTTTTTCACCTTTCTGTTTTTGTACCGGTGCAGGAGGCTCGAAAACGTTTTGACAAAGCTTCCCTCATATATGATCAGGTGGGTTCCAAATCGTAGAAGTTCATTATTTATGTTTAAACTTGTTACATGGAATGTTATTCTATTTTTGTTGGTTAATTTTTTCTATCTCCGAGTATTGATTCTTGAATAATTTTATTTTTTAGGATCTCATGTAGATTGCTACTAATGATTGTACTTTAATTTGAAGCTATGGTGTTAATCATTCTTTGTCGCAAGGGGAATATCCTAGCTGGTAAATTTATTGTAATGGAGCAAAAGATCTAGGAATTAAATCCCTCTCACATCAGGCTCAAAGGAGGATCAATTTAATTTGTACTTGTGGATGATAAAAGAAAATGATGTTTATTATTCTTTGGAGAGAAATTTTTTGACAAATTTGAATTGATATCTTGAAATTTCCATCCATATATAACTTATGTGTGTATCTGCTCCATGTCTGTGTGCATCAAAAATTTGTTAATACATCCAAAACATAGAGAAGACACTGTAAAAACTAGCTTAAATTGCTATGGGTTGCCTCTATCTTTTGTATGTCAATAAATGAATATATGGAAGTGTAAACTCAACTTTAGACCCTTGCTTTCAACATCAGAAAATAAAAGGAATTGGAAGAAAAGAGGATTAAACTATCTAGTTTATATTTAACTTCTCTATTCAGGGTTCTTAGGAAATGGAAACTTGATTTTTTAAGTTCTCTTTTCCTAATACTTTTACAATAAAATAATCATACAAAATGATTTTGAGAAATATGAGCATCTAAAAGTTCACGTCAGAACTGCAGCACCTGCCTTTCATTGAAGTTGAGGGCTGACTTACGTAGACAAATGCATGAAGTTGGTGCTATAAAGTTTTAGCTGGTATCTTCTTCATAGCGACATTCAATGCCGCCATTGGTGTTTTGTGTCACAGGCACGTGAGAAGTTTCTTTCCTTGAGGAAGAGCACCAGGATGGATGTAGCAGCTGTCATAGAAGAGGTATATCCGATACTTGTATAAATGTTTGTGTAAGTGCTGTTCATTCTGGTGCACAGATTGATCGGATAGTTTTTCAAGGGTAAACATAATCTTTTAAACTGTAATTTGATGGAGAGACATTCCAGGAACTTCACAGTGCAAGATCTTCATTTGAGCAAGCCCGCTTCAATCTGGTAAGTTATTTTTATGAGGAAATTTTGATGCATTTATATTTTATTTATCTGCATTTATGCTTTTATTGTTGCATGTCTTTCCATGTTTAGGTTAGTATTCTTTCTGATGTTGAGGCCAAAAAGAGATTTGAGCTTTTGGAGGCTGTAAGTGGGACAATGGATGCACACCTTCAATTCTTCAAACAAGTAAAATATTATCTTGTGTTCTGAACTTATTTGCTTCTTCATGTTAAATAATGAATATATGTGACTTGATTTTGAAACTTATTTTCTTGCAGGGATATGAACTGTTAAATCAAATGGAGCCCTTTATTAACCAGGTATCCTTTTCTGCTTTTTACTTATAACATGTACAATTTTGTTTAGTTTCCTTGATTATTAATCTAAAATGAAACGGTGATAGATATATCATTAAAGAATAATCAGATATGGACCAAGCAGTTTGAACCAACTACTCAGCTCTTCACAAAACTAATGAAACTACCTCTGACTTGCCATAAATCATATGTACAGCCTACTCGGCCTCACAAGTCGGTCACTTAGCTTGCTTGCCCAAGAGCTAAACAAAGTGAAAGTGAGCAATTTTTTCCCTCTAGAAAAAAAATAAAATAATAAAACACCTTCAACAATCAGCTTCTATTCTTCTTTCAGGACCACATGCCTTGATGGGATTATATGCATGTACGTATGGAATTACTGTGTCACGAAGGTTTTTATAGTCACTACTGACAAAAGAAAAAAGGAATTATCATTTTGTTCCCTTTAGACTATGAAGTCTTAAATTTCCCTTTCAGAAAAGTTGATACCGTTTTGGTCCGAGTCCTTCTCTAAATTAATTACAAGGTAACTCTAGTGATCTTCACTTCTAGAGAAATGTTAGGTTGGAAAGCTTTTTATTTAGCAGAATGTATAGAAGAGGTAAGCCTTCAATTGTAAGTTATGTAGCCTGTGCACACTTAATGGATCTTGTTACTTTAATTTATGAACATTAGGGGCAGCATATTTTGGCTGATTTATTCCTTGTTTATATTGAGAGGCCAATATCATGCCACAGTTGCCTACTGGCAACAATTTTCTCTTGCATTCTCTAAATTTCACCTTTGATGAACCTCTCTTGCTTCTTTTGTTTGAGACAATGTCGAAGTTTCTGGCTGTTGGGTTGCAGGTCCTGGCTTATGCACAACAGTCAAGAGAATGTTCCAAATATGAGCATGCCTCTCTCATTGAAAGGATGCAAGAGTATAAAAGGCAGATCGATCAAGAAAGTAGGCATTCCTCAAATAGCTCTCACAGTTCTCCTAATGTAGATAATATGAGACCTTTTACGAGGAATTCCCATAAAGTGATAGAGGCAGCTATGCAGTCTGCTGCACAAGGAAAGGTACTTCTGATATGATTTTCAACCTTATATTTCTCACAATTCCTCTCAACACCCTCTTAGTTTTTATTCCTTGAGCCTTCTGCTTAAAATCTCTAAGCCAGGAAACAAAGTTTTCAGGTTCAAACCATTCGACAAGGATATCTCTCAAAACGATCCTCAAATTTGAGAGGTGACTGGAAAAGAAGATTTTTTGTTCTTGATAGTCGAGGGATGCTGTACTACTATCGGAAACCATGGTGCTCTGTAAGTCACTGGCTGGAAGATGGCTTGTGTAATACTATGAACTGCAAATGCTATCTTTTCTGGTCTCGTCGGGTACTAAATGATGTTAGAACACTATTTCAGGGACCTGGCAGTCAATCTGCTATACAGAGGACTAATAACTCTGAAGCTAGTCATGGTTTGCTGAGCAGGTGGCTTTCTTCTCATTACCATGGTGGTGTACATGATGAAAAATCAGTTGCACGTCACACTGTGAACCTTCTGACTTCAACAATTAAAGTTGATGCCGATCAGTCAGATTTAAGGTTCTGCTTCAGGATTATTTCTCCGACTAAAATCTACACTTTGCAGGTATTTAAACTTCAGTAAGAATGTACAACCGATCAATTCAATGTGCAAATACTTCTGCAGTATTGAGTTAGGAAATTGCATCAATAATAGTCAGCGGATTTTTAATTGTGTTTGCTTTCCAATAGGCAGAGAATCCAGCAGACCAAATGGACTGGATTGAAAAAATAAACGGAGCAATTGCTTCTCTATTGAGTTTCCAGACACCTGAGAAGGTAAATGTTCGGCATGTTTTCTTTCTTTGTAGCTTTTAACTTCTGTAGCTAGCTTTATTACAATAACCCAGTTACATATCAGTGTCTCTCCAGCTGTCCCATGGAAATTGGTGATCATTGCTCTGCCAGCAAGAGTGGCTCATTAGTGGATGGTCCTGATGTTGATCAGACAACAATTGAGGAACATTCATCAAAAAATCTTGCCCATGGGAATCATTTATATGTATCTAAAAGTTCAGGAGATCTAAACAAAAAAGTTAAAAGTGAAAAGCCAATTGATTTGTTGAGAAGAGTATACGGGAATGACAAATGTGCTGATTGTGGTGCACCTGAACCAGACTGGGCATCCTTAAACCTTGGGGTTCTTATATGCATAGAATGTTCTGGTGTTCATCGTAATCTTGGTGTGCATATATCAAAAGTAAGTCATCTAGTTTTCTTTATGGAATTTCACGTCTTTTCATGTTGAACTAATGGTAATTTTCACATAATTATTTTCACAAGAAAACTTGAGGCAAGGTGTTGGGACCTTTAAATGTTTGAGGCTTATACCTAGTTGAGAGTTTCTTCTGTTTGTTCATTAATTTAGATCTTGCCAATAACCTTTACCGCAGGTGAGATCACTGACACTTGATGTTAAAGTATGGGAACCTTCTGTCTTAAATTTGTTTCAGTCACTGGGAAATATCTATGCAAACTCAGTCTGGGAGGAGTTGTTGCATTCCGGAAGTAACTGTTCAACTGAGAACAGGCCTATGGGGTAAGTGATACATACCTTGATCTGATTGAAAGCATTTGTCCTATCCTAATAGGCAGTTAGTTCTTGTGTTGTAGTTTTTCCAAGACGGATAAAAGCAAGCGTTTCCTTGTAAGAAAACCCAATCACCATGATTCTATTTCAGTAAAGGAACTGTACATCCATGCTAAGGTATTGCTACAAATAATCAAATTCTACTTTTGTGAGCTTTTTCCCTTGAATAAAGTTACTGCCTCGTGGTTAGTAATAATCTTTGCCGAAAGTAGCGTTTTTAGTTAAAGAACTGTGTTTGTATTCGATCGCTGGCATTTTAAGTTAAAGGACTGTCTTTGTACTCGATCGCTATTCTTGTTGTCTGAGTTATTGTGATTGTACCAGTCTCATCCAACCAACTGCTGGGTGATTTGGCTTTTTGACTTCACGTTTTACCTTTGAAATTATTAATTATCAAGAACATAATCCGTTGATATCTTGAAAATGACATGAAATGCTTGATTAAATTTTGATCATGGAACCTTGTGAACCAACTGCATTCTTCTAGCAATGACATTTGTCTTCTTGGTCCCACTAGCCAGTTTGCTGAATTGGCTTACCAACTCATGATACGACATAGAATGATCTTATATATAAAGCATTATGGCCAAACTATTGATTCTGTCACCTCGTCACATGACTAGTAAGCTATCCTCGCATACATCTCGGCTATAATTATTTTCATGGCTGTGGTCCACTGGAAAATTAGAAGTGCAGAGGCCCCTATTCACTTCTCTCATTTTGTTGTTATTAATCACTCCTCTTTTAACTTCAAACCCTTAACTTCATTTACTAATTGTACTTTGCAACTTTTTTTGGCCATTTATTGGTATATTGGTTGCTTCAACTCTTTCCGCACACAGCAATTTGTGCATTCGTCTAACCTAACATGTGCGCCACATTTTACTTGGTTAATTTTTGTGAGTTCACTTATGAAGCAGTTATTGAAAATATACAAATCTACCCTCCTGGTAATGTCCTGTATATTTTTAGTTGAGAAATAAAATTGATGATTTCCTCTACTTGCAGTATGCTGAAAAAAAATTTGTTCACAAGACAAAGGACAATCAGCACCTCCTTTCAGTAGCACAAGAAGTATGGGAAAGTGTTCGTGGTAATGACAAGAAAGCGCTTTACCGCCATATTGTCTGCTCTGAAACTAATGTCAATGCTATAAATGGGCAAGCTTCATATAGTACAGCCTTACCTTTGGCCAAATTGATGCAATTGGAAGAGCAGGAAAGCCATGATTGCGAATTAAATGGCTTTGCAGGTGACTCTTTGGACAAGCCCTCAAGCTGCTCGAACTCCTTAGATAAAAGAGAGGATGAGCTCATAGAGGAGTCTTCTGATGGATGTTCCCTGCTTCACCTTGCTTGTTTAACTGCTGACATTGGCATGGTGGAGCTTCTCCTACAGTACGGTGGAAACATAAATGCTAATGATTCACTAGGTAGGACGCCACTGCATCATTGTATTATGAGTGGGAGATCTGCAATCGCGAAGCTGCTAGTCGCAAGGTAATTTAATATTTTCTTCATGCCTTTTTATTGTGTTTGCTTGTGGGATTGTAAATTCGTTGACATTCAGAATCCACTGAGGGAGATCTTTTCCAAGTGGTTCGTGTTGAAAATTGTAAATAGTCTCTTTTAGCCAGCACTGTCTGATATTTAATCATGTTCTGTGTGTTTAATTTGAGTTATATCAATCAAACTTTAACAATGTGATTGCAGGGGTGCGGATCCACAAGCTGTCGATAGCAATGGTAATACTGCACTTGAGCTTATATCAAGATCTGGCCTCCAGTTGCTTCCTTAACAAGCATAAAGAGCTGATACTGTTAAGATATCTACAGGCAGACTGTATGACTTCACCCTCGGAAGATATTACTTGACATATAATCTAGGCATCTGGGTTGATGGCTTATGTCCACCTGAGCTCTGATGTAGCCTATAGGTGCTTTTTACTGTTTTCCTTTGTTAGGTATTAGGCCACTGTACATAAGATGTTCAGCGTCCAAAATGGATATTAATTGTGGCATACCCGAAAAAGATGTACACGCCGGTGCCTCTTGGTTGAAGGAATCATTCGTCTGGTATGGTATGCTGCCCAAACATTGTATATTCTTTCCTATCATATCAGATAAACGGTGTATATGTGTAACATATGTTCTTTTGGAGTCCCCAAAACCTTCTTGAAAACTTGAAGTTGCAATTTTTGGATATTCCAGCCAATATAAAGCATAAAGCAATGTAGTAGAATTTTTTTTTATTGCATATGAAGCTGTAATATAGATGATTTTGACAGTGCACACCTTAGACCTACAGTTGGCACAGTATGTATATTAATCATCCCAGAGTTTTATACTTCAAAACGACCATAAAATGAATATGGTGTGACATTGGGGACCGCTGCCTCTGCTGTTTGTGTCTTGCTCCCAAGAAACAGTTCCCAACTCGAATGTGCATGGAAACAGATGTGTGTTATTGCCTAAATGAGATTAGAATTGTTCACCAAATCACCTGAATAATCAAAAAATGCAAGATGATATACTCAGATAATCAATGTTATATTGAGTGAGCAAAAACTTCATGACATGCAGCACTGCAATAACACCAGTTTCATATTGTTATGTTGTACACAAATTACGTGTGGAGGAAGGTGGAAAAGAGTTTGTTTAACTAAAATCGTGGAGTTCTTCCGTGTATATATGTATATATATATATATATATATAGGTGCTTCTTTGATCAAAACTGTTCTGAAAAAAAAAATCAAGATCTTTGTTTTGCAACGTTATAACGTTACAAAAATAAACAATTTCAGGACCCTTGTTTTGTAATATCACAGAGCCCTACCCTTACTATATATAGATCCACACATGCTCTTTAGTTGAGCTGTGACAATAATGGCCAAAGTCACATAAGATAAAATCAATGCTGAGAAAATGAAAATTGAATCAGTAGTTCACCTCATTTGACTTGCACCAGTGCTGCCAGTGCTGCCAATGCTTCAGGCCTTTTTTTTTTATCTGCCTCCCCAAACCTTGCTATATGCCCTATCAACATTGGCAATAGCCTTCTACATCACCACAGTACACACCATATACACTACTTCTCCATTTCTCATTCTTTTTCTCACCAGGTACTCTTCCTCATCTCCATCTGTTTCCACTTGAAGAGCTGCAAAAACAAATAACATATTATATCCACTTTTCAAGAGAAGGGAGGATGCTTTGAAACAATAATCAGTTACAAGAAAAACATTAAATGAGGTTCTGCTGTGTTGATTCTGTTTCAATTTTTCACTCGGGTCAAATCTGAATTGACATTCCCTCATATGTCCTCAAATTAATTACCGAAATCATGGCTACTCTAATCTAATTTATTTCCATAGTTTTTTTTTTCCATCATAATCTAAACAGATAACAGTTACGACATTCATGGGATTTCAATTCCAAATGAACCAAGCACTTCATACTTCGAGAATTCCTTTGATGCACAACAATAAAAGCAGGAAATTACAACAATATTTACAACACACCCATATTACTATTAGTACAATAAAGTGGATCACATGTTCTATCAAATCGAAAGGAAGTTCAAGTTCAATGCTTTAACTGGCTAATTTGGCTACCTAGGCATTGACTAATGTCTAGAGCGGACTCACATTGACAAGCAAGAATTAAATCAGTTGATTGGAAAAGGGTTGATAGATCATCTGAATGCCGATGAACACATCCATGTGCCCATGTCATACAACCTTCACTAAGAGATTAGTCAAGCTGTGCAAACCAAAATATATTCTAGCTTTTCAAGAAAGATATATGAATTAGAGAGTTCCTGCACCACACAATGCAAATTAAACCTTCATTTGGCTGCTCAGTCACATTATCTCAGTAACTATGAGTCTATAAGAAAGCTCAACAAAGCGAAAGTGCGAAACGTGCAACAAAGCTAGTTTTGACAACAACTGCCACCATGAGGGAGGAAGAGTACTACCAATTTTGGTGCAGCGAGAAAAAAAAAATCTGTAACATGAGTTAGAATCAAATAATCAATACTAAGTTGCTCCCGAAACAGACATTACGGGATGTGGCATGGACAAAGAAGGTATTCACTTTGCTTCACATAACATTACAACCCAAATCCATCTCAAACATTAAGTTGTCTCAAAATATCATCAGCCGGTTAACATATGGGACAAAAAAAATTAAGTCAAAAATAAAAATAAAAATTAAAGCAGTTTCCACCACCACCCAACAAAAAAAAACAGAAAGGAATGAAGAAGAAAGATAGTGACATTAAACATACACAGTTTTACCAACATAAAGAAAACGTAGAAAGGGGGTAAATAACAGTTACCATTGGAATCTGCTACATTAGTGCGAAAATATCCACCATGATTGATTTACGAGGAATCCAACTGAACTTGATTGTATTTTGGCTGCTATAATTTATTACAAAATTAATGGTCCATGTCAATTAGTCCCTGTTCTCCATAGGACCAGCTTCAGTACTCAATTCTATGAAGCTAAAAAAGGAAGTTGTTTGAAAGTGTGTAATTCTTTATCTCTACTCCAGCAAACACGCTTACACCTGATGAGCAACTCCGATTGCAGCTTGCTTTAAGAAATGGCCAGCATTCTCAGAGTTTGTATCATTTTGGTCTTCTTTGATTTTCTCAGACTTTGCATCATTTTGGACTTCCTTGACTAAGTCAGTTACAACAGTTGAGTCTGGAACCCATCCAAACCGGACCATAATCTCTAGAAGCCTGGCTGCTTTGTCCATACTTCCTGCTTCATAAAGAACACGGATTAGAGTGCAGCATGTAGCAAGACTGAGCTTAAGTTCTTGCTCTCCCAATTCATCAAGTAAATTCAACACTTCAAAATCTTCCATTTTTATTAGGGAACTTATTAGACCATCATAAACATTTTGGTCCAAGACCATACCCCTGACAAATATTTCATCCAACAGCTTTAAAGATTTCATCAAATTACCTTCTTTCAAGTGAGCATCAACCATCATGCCATAGATTATTCCATCGGGCTTAACCCCTCCAGTCACCATCTCGTCAAAAAGAGCGAACATCTCAGATCTTCTCCCTACTATGTCATAACCATGTAAAAGTGAAGTGTACGTCATATTATTCGGCTTCAAATTCCTTTTTTTAATTTCCAAGAAGAGGTCTTCCGCCTCCTTAATTGTTCCTGCTTTGCAGTGATAATCAATCAAAATCGTGTAGGTAACATGATTTGGTGTGATGTGCTTATCAACCATGTCTTCTAACAACTGGTTTGCTTCTCTAACCTTTTGTAACTTGCATAAGCAACCAATCAAAGCATTGAAAGAAGAAGTGGAAGCAAAACCTTTCTGCACCATTTCAAAAAATAAGGACAGCGCCCTCTCCACATTTCCTTCCTTGCAGCAGCCATCAACAAGGGCGCAATAAACAAAACTATCAGGTAGAACCCCCTTTGATGACATCTCATCCAATAACCGAAATGCCTCTATTAAATTTCCAGATTTGCAATATGCATCTATAATTGTAGAATAAGTCACAACAGTAGGAGCCAAACCCTTTCCAGAGATTCCATCAAATAGCTCCCTAGCTCTCTCAATGTCACCTGACTTGAACAATCCATTGATCAAGGTATTATATGTAACAATATTTGGAGTAATACCTTTCTTACACATCTCCTCGTGAAGCTGGGATGCCTCCTTCATATCACCTTTTTTACAGAAGCACGAAATAAGTGAACTATAGGTAAAAACATCAGGTACTAGACCCTTGTCAAGAAGTTCAGAAAAAACCTCCATTGCTTCATTAATTTTTCTATTCCTTGCAAGACCATGAATGAAGACACTATAAGTTTTCAAATCTGGGAGCACTCCTCGTCCAAGCATCGATCTAAATGTTGAAAAGGCCTCTTTTATGTTACCCTCTCTGCAGTGTCCATCAATGAGAACTGTATAAATTACATTATTTGGAGCTAGACCACAACCTAGCATCTCTTGGAAATACTTGTCAGCCGCCTGCATTTCCCCTGCTTTGCTATGCCCTTGAATGAAAGCCCCATAAGTATACTCATTTGGCTTTAATCCAGAAGCACTCATTTGAACCAAATAAGTCATTGCATCTTCCATTTTTTTGGCCTTGCAGAGACCAATTATAAGAGAATTGTAACAAAAAACATCAGGCACAACACCTTTTTCTCTCATTTCCTTCAGAAAATTTATCGCCTCTTCAAATTTGCTTTCTTGAACATGACCTTTGATAAGGGTTGTGTAGATAACATTGTTTGGCTTCAAACCACTGGATATCATTCCCTCAAAAACTCTATTAGCTCGTTGTAAATCTCGATCACGGCAGAGTGCATTGATTATCACACCATAGGTGTACACTGTGGGTGTTAGGTTCCTCTTCTTCATGTCAACAAGTAGCTCATAAGCCATAACCGTATTATGTTCTCGACAGACCCCCTCAATCAAATAGTTATAAGTTTGTGTATCAGGATTTATGCACATTGCAATCATCTCATGCAATAGGACTTTTGCCTTCTCCAACTCACCAACCTTACAAACTCCACTAATAAGTGCATTATAAGTGTAAACATTTAATCCAATCCCATTAGCAGCCATCTCATCCTTGAGTCTAAAAGCCTCTCCAATATCAAACTGTTTCATGAACCCATCAATCAGAGCAGAATACACAAATTTGTCAGGTTTTAAATTCATATCATACATCTCCTTCAACATCAATTTTGCCTCTTTTGATCGCTTCTTCTTACAAAACCCATCAACAAGTATACTATAAGTGAAGCAATCTGGGAACACCCCTTTAGCAATCATAGACTTCTTTAGCTCAAAAGCTTCATCCACAGCTCCAGTTTTACATAATCCACCAATCACAACATTATAGGTAACCGGATTAGGACTACAACCCTTCTCCTCCATTTCAAAAAGGAGCGTTTTACCCTCCTTAACATTCCCAACCATAAAATGAGCATTAATCAAACTAGTGTAAGTGTAAACATCAGGAGCCACCTTCGCTTCTACCATCGCATTGTAAGCCTTCCAAAACAAGTCCACTCTATTCCCCCTCAACAAATCCTTCAAAAAAGTATTGCAACATACCAAACCAGGCACTAACCCACCATCCTTAACGACAGCCGAAAACACACTAGCTGCTTCATCTAAACGACCAATCTTTTTATACCCATCAATCAGAATTTCAGTAACCAACACACCACTACCATTACGTTCTCTATAACACCTAAGAATTGACTCCAAAATCTCAGAATGCGACTTCCTAGTCCCGATCATTCTCTCTATCACAGCAGAAGCAAAATTGAAAAGCTTGGAATCACACAGAATTATTGCGAGATAGGAAAAAGAATGCAAATTTAGAGGGATACCCATTTGAAAATAGACCAAGTCAAAGAAACCAAAGAGGCGTTTGTGGTCATTCACCTGGTTGTGTTGAAGAATGGAATGAACCACATCTGCGTTCAGCTTCTGGGTTATCTGATACGATTCGATGAGGTACTGCCAGTCGCTCCGGTTAAGAAGTGTTGTGATTTCTTTGACGACTGTTTCGCCGTCGTTTTGTTTGGAGATGGTTGATGATGAGGTGCAAAATAGCTTATATTTGAGATGAGAAATTCTTGTTATCATCAAGATATTTTTTTTAGTTCGTTTTGAGAAGAAATGGAGGTTTCTATGCGAGACCAACTTCATCTTCGCTTTCTCAATCGAATTCCAATTCCAAATTCCAATGGTGAAAGATCAGTGAAGACTGAATAATAAAGAAAAGGAGCTTCAATTCACTTTACCCTAAACAACGTCGCTGGAGGTCTGTTCTTTCTCAGTGGGCCTATTTGTTTTGAAATAACATCGTGGGCTTACTTGCCCAAATTATATTAAGATCAGTTTTTTGGAGAGCTGCGATATCCCCTTATTAATAGGACTGGGCACGGTCCGGTTTTATCCGGTTCGATTAGAACCGAACCGAACTAAAAATTTCAGTTTTTTTAAAATATAGGACCAGTTTGGACTTTTTTTTTTTTTGGACCAGACCAAACCAAACCAAATTATATTTATTCAATTCGGTCCGACGGTTTGTGACTTAAAATTCAAATGTTTGACAATTTAAAAACTAAATAATTCATGTATAAAATATAAACTAAGTTGTAAATAATAAAATATATTCAAATATAATAATTAAAAATCAAACAAAACCATCATGTTGGACCAAATAAAGTAATACTCTATCTTCTAAAAAAGAAAAAATAATAATACACCGGAAGACAAATAATGGAGGCTTAAATATCATTATAGGGTCTAGACAGTCCGTGAATATTATTCAAAATTTCAAACATAAAATTTATAAATCCAAATAAACTAAAAACTTCTAGGTCTGTTCTAATTGGAAGAGAAAAACAAAAACAGCTGATAGATAAATATTGATAAATGATGTCCTTCATATGACACTTCCATTTCCTCCACTTTTCTAAGCATTAAATCTACAAAAGAAAAAAGTACAACAATTAATAAACTAAAAATGCTGTAAAAAAATATACATATAATTTTCTAAATTATTTCTTACAGCTTATCACTAATCAACCATAACTTGATCTTCTGATACTCTAGTAAGTGCTGCTTTCATGAATTCTGTATTATAATAAAACAAAAATAAACAAACAAGTGTAATTAATAATTGAACAAGTTAAAAATAAACAAATAAAAATTTAGATAATTTAGTGAATTACATGACTCGATTGTTTTATAAAATTGAGTTTGATCAATACATGATTCATCCAAGAGTTCCAAAAAATAAAAAAAACTTAAGAGCAATAAAAATAAAAAACAAATAAAGCATCATATAGAATTTCAGAAAGTTAAAATAAAAATAAAAATCAAAATCAGCTGCTAGCTGCTATTGCTATAAATCTATAATTATAAGTCAAAAGAACATACTAAGATAGATTGCATATAAGTGTTTATAGTTAAATCATGACGATAACACTAATTTAATTTAATATTATTAATATTTTATTATTATTACTTCATGTAAAGCCGGTGATTATTTCATAAAAGAATGGAAATAAATTGAAATCCCTTACCTTCCCTTGCTTGGATTTTGTTTGTTAATAGATGTTTTCGGTTTTCACCTTGAAAAACAAAGGTACTTTGGTTGGTGGCCGAATAAAATACCTACAAAATAATAAATTAGGGTTTTTGAGTTTTGAGTTTACCTTTTATTTTTAAATTCTATTAAAAAGTTTTTTCTGTGACATGTAATAAAGTAATAAGTAAAATAGTAATTAATTAAGGTGCGGTTCGGATTTAATATTCTTGGACCATGGATCGGACCGGATCATACGAATTTACTATAATAAAACCATATGATTTTTTTTTTACATACAAAACCGGACCAAACCATGTGGTTTGGTTTGGTTTGGTTTGGTACGGTTTACGGTTTACAGTTTATGGGTTTTTTTGCCCACCCCTACTTATTAAACTGTTTTTGGACAACGAGTAAATAAATTACCACATGTCATTTACTACAATAGTCGCACTTTGAATGATGTACAATTGAATTATTCCACCACATAAAAAGAATTGCTTACTATTGTTAGTGTCTTTGAAAAATTTCGATCATAATTGATAAGATCTAAGGTCATTGTTTATTCTGATCATACTGCTTTGAAATATTTACTAGCAAAAACGGAAGCGAAGCCGAGATTACTATGGTGGATCCTTTTATTGCAAGAGTTTGATTTGGAAATCATGAACAAGAAGAGCAGCGAGAATGTGGTAGTCAATCATTTTTTCTCGATTGGTAGAAGATGACGGAGTGGAAGAGAATACCAGGGATGTACCAGTCAACGAGAATTTTCCAAATGAAAAGCTTATAGTAGTAGGAGGCAATGATCCATGGTACGCGGACACTGTCAATTACCTTGCAAATGGAATCATACGTAGTTCGTAAATAAACTTCACTTACATGAAAAGCATGTAAGGCATGTCTCGTAACCCTAGACCATCTAGGTGACCTAAAAACTTAGCCGGTAAGGTCTTCGTAAATGGATCAGCATGATTGTCTTGTGAGGCTATCTTGGTGACGATCACATCTCCTCTTTGCATTATCTCTCTAATGAGATGATACTTTCTCTCTATATGCTTCCATCTCTTATGGCTTCTTGGTTCTTTGGAATTAGCCACAACACCACTGTGATCACAATAAAGTGTGATGAGCCTATCCAAATTTGGAACAACTTCCAGATCACTCAAGAACTTAAGGAGCCAAACAATCTCTTTAGCACTTTCACAAGCGGCTACATATTCGGCTTCCATGGTAGAGTCAGCAATGCAAGATTGCTTGATACTTCTTCACACAATGGCTCCACCACCCAGGGTAAATACTGATCAAGATGTGGATTTCTTAGAATCTTTGTCTGACTAAAAATCAGAATCCATGTATCCTAACGGGATCAAATCCTGCCCGGAATACACTAGTATATTGTCTCTTGTTCTTCAAAGATACTTAAGAATTGTCTTGATAGCAACCCAATGATCCAATCCTGGGTTAGACTGGTATCTACTGACTACTCCCACTGCATAGCAGATGTCCGGTCTCGTGCATAACATAGCATACATGAGACTACCTACTGTCGATGCATAGGGTACACGTCTCATATCCTCAATTTCTTGAGGTGTCTTAGGACACCGTTCCTTAAACAAGTGAACTCCATGCCTGGAAGGTAAATTACATTTCTTAGAGTTTTGCATCAAAAATCGCACATGAATCTTGTCGTTATATGATGCTTGAGACAATGCTATAGGTTTGTTCTTACAATCTCTTATAAGTTGGATCTCTAGAACATAACTTGCCTCTCCCAAATCTTTCATTTGGAATTGGCTAGCCAGTCAGCCCTTTACATCAGACAATACTCCCATATCATTCCAAATGAGCAGGATATCATCTACGTATAGGACCAAGAAAACTACTTTCTTGTCAATGATGCTCTTGTAGACATAAGGCTCATTGACGTTCTGCTCGAAGCCATATGTTTTGATCACATCATCAAACCTTATGTTCCAAGAGCTAGATGCTTGCTTAAGTCCATAGATTGACGGTTATATGACCGTCAATCTAGTTGACTGGAACATATTCTCCGTCAAACTAAAGGGAAAGTAGTGAACTGTTGATTTAACCTAGAAGACTTGCACATGCAACAAATTCTAAATAAACCTTTTTCCATGTTCTCACGCACTCGCAGCGATAAGATACATTACAAGTTACATTTTACGCTTTATATTACCCAAACATGAATTTCAAACTGTTTTCATTGTTGTTGCAGGGAGCGAAACTTGGATTTCACTTCTTTATGTGCGGACTACTACAATAGACAGACACTTATTGATGCATACATGGTTCCTATTATGTCTGTTGGTCATCCTTCTTCATGGGTAGTGTCATCCGACATTGTTGCATGGGTGGTTTTAACTCCAAGAGACAATCAGGTCGTCTGATGGCGGGAAGACATACCTCGTCTTCGGAGAGAACAACCATACAATTGCATAAAATATATGAACAATCAGGTCATAATAGCAGGAGGTGTTCTAACTCGCCTTTGATTAATGATGGTACGAGTAGAATTGTCCCCGAAGAATACCATCGCAAGTGTAGCATATGTCATTCAGTTGGACACAACAAACAAATGTGCCCTCACAATGACTCTACAATGGAATGAACTGAGCCGTTGATATTAATGTAATTTTAATTATTTGAAATTGTATGACTTGTTCATTTACTTATTGTTTAAATAAATGGGGCAGATAATTTTTTTTTTACTTATTGTTCAAGGAAGGAAATATGTGTTCTACTTGTAAATGCAAACACTTTAAATTTGTTAAAAATTAATAATTTCATTAATGAACAAGTTAAGTACATCAACAACTACATAATAAAATGATGCTTGGAGTTGTAATAAACCTCCATAACCATCTTCTCCCTGATGGCCCCCATATCATCCTCAGTCTAGTTGTAGCCTTTTGTGCCAGCATATACTTTATCAATCTCAAAGTATGGGCACCACATTTACCCTTGCAATTCACCACGTGAACAACCGTTAGAAAACAATGTTAATAAAACAAAAATTGATAGAATATGATTTTCAAATAGGCATACCCTCTAGTCTGTTAGGGCACACGCGATGTAGACACCAAGCTCATCTGGAAAGGCCTATTCGACATGTCGTACTTCGGCTCACCACTCAGTCTTTTATCGTGAAACCTGGCCCTATACAACATCGAAGGTAAAAACCATCTTAAGCACGCGACCTGCTAACTCCTGACCTTCAAAGGAATCTGATGTCTGAACGGGTCTAACAGGTAGATCTTTCTGACAATGAGGTCAACGTTGGCCAGGAGCCAGTGCTGGCATGCAATTTTGTAAGTAATCATAACCTGTAGGTGTAACAACAAAGTGTTATGATGAACTCAGATTTATTTATTAGACACATTGAAACCATGTACAATATAACACTCACCACGTCAACCTAGTTCCATGATCGATTTCTTGACGGGGACGATCCACATATCTCCAAAAGGTCCTCAACGGACCACTCATAATTTAGCATAGACCATCCCTGTGGGGGTTTGTCCACAACCTCAGGAGGTAGTGGTGTAAAAATGGACTGGCCTGGCCCATTAGGCACGGCCTGGCCAGTCTATTTGTGGAAACAGGACTGGCAGGGTCTGGCACGCAACGGTGTAGAGGGCCGACCTGGCTCGACCTGTTTCCAGAATAGCAGGCCCGGCAGGGCACGTCGGTCTGCCTCAGGCGGGCCATGCCTGCGTGCCGTGCCAGACGGGTCTGCGGGCCCCTTCTGCGGGCCTGGTCCTACAGGCTAGTCTTTTGGTCCAATTTTTTTTTTCAAATTACGTTTGTTTGGATTTAGGGTTTAGGATTTAGGGTTTAGGATTTAGGGTTTAGAGTTTAGAGTTTAGAGTTTAGAGTTTAGAGTTTAGGGTTTAAGATTTGAAATAAATAAAGAGAACGAACAATTATTAGGATTTGAAATGAATAAAGAGAACGAACATTTTTTTTTAATTATTTATTTATTTTTCACTTATGGAATTCAGTATTACATATTTACATGATTTTCTCATTAAAAACCTTACCAAGAAAAATCCAGTGGGATAAAAACTTGGTAAGGGAAAAAGAGTGCAAACGTTTAACAACTTACAAGTAAATAATAAATACATATGTAAAAGTATAACCTAGTTCTGGCCCTGACCACTACCTGAAGGGTCATCAATATATAGATTTTTGAAATTTAGAATAAGTTATTTATCTACAGTTTGATTTTGCAACCTTTTTTTAGCATGCTCCCAATCTCGAAGGCATGTTAGTACCTCCACAATCTCTGGAGTTAAACAGCTTCTTCTTGGTTCAATTATGCTTCCACTGGTGTTGAAAGCTTGTTCTGAAGACACCATTGACACTGGAACAACCAGTACGTCACGTGCTAAGTGTGATAGAACTGGATACCTGTACGTATAGGTCTTCCATCATAACAACAAATCAAACTCTTCATTGTCTTCAACAACATTGAACTGTGCTTCAAGGTACCTAATAAGTTCGGTACAAGAAGATGGGCTAGATCTTTGCCCTAAAGAAGTACTTGCTGATTTGTCATTTTTTCGGCGTTTCAGAAGGCTCCAACTTGTTTGCTTCGGCTCTGTCTCCGGTTGTGTTTATTGGAGGGTGTCAATGTTGCCAAACCTGCTCTCATAAATACGAAAAATCTCGAACAACTTGGTTCGAATGTCAGTAATTTGTTCTGAATAATCTATTGACAAATTAATACCAATAAACTCAAGCAAAACTTCTAAACCAGATAATTTAACCCTAGGATCTACTATAGCACTTAAGGCATAAAGTAGAGGAATGTCAGCCCAATATTTGTTCAACTTTGTCTCCATGGCAACAACTGCAGCGCCTAGATGTTCATCTTCTATATAACTGTTTAACAGTTCAGACATTTCCACTATATGATGGATTACCTGGGAAGATGTGGGGTAATATACCCCGGAAAGAGTTACAGTGGCATTGTAAAAAATCTTTAAAAATTGAATAAAAATCTTTGCCACATACCAATCGTCCGTGGTAAGTATTTTTGGACTATGTTGACCTGTTTTAGCCAATTTCATGTTATAAAAATATGTAATGGTTGTATCATATTCCAAACAATTTTACAACATTAAATAAGTAGAGTTTCACCTTACCGGCATATCAGTTTGGAATCGTCGGGGTTTAAGACCGTTTAATTTACAATGTTTCTTGAATTCACTGAATCTAGGATTAGAACTGCAAATCCAAGAAATGACATCTCTGATGCGATCTATTTGGTCGCTTACCTGCTTTAAACTAGCCTGTACAACTAAATTTATAATATGACATGCACACCGTTGATGGAAGAAATAACCTCCATCTAGCGGGATATTTATTGCAACAAATAATGCAATAGAGCTAGTATTTGCAGATGCATTATCAAATGTGATCGAAAGGATGTGATGCGTGATTTCATAAGTTTCTAAAACTTCCATTATGACATTAAAAATGTTTTCTGCGGTATATGCAAAATCCATAGGACGAAAACCAAAAATTCTCTTTGTTATCCTCCAGTCAGAATCTAAATAGTGTCCATTGACACATAAATAGTCCTTTTTGGAACATGCATTCCAAATATCAGAAGTTAATGCAACAGAGACACTTAAATGCTATATTTCAGCAACTAAGTCATCCCTTTGGGTTTCAAACAATCGTATCAAATCATTTCTAGTGGTGGTTCTAGAAACAGGTTCAAATTGGGGGTTATATGCAGATGTGATTAATTCTTTATAAAATGGACTCTCAGCAATACTGATCGATTGATCAGTTTGTGCAATGTATCGTGCCAAGCACTCTCTTACGTGCATGGCGTCGAACTGCCACGTCGTAACGGACCCGTCTGGGTGCTGTTGAAGTTGTATCTGGGTTGTAGTGTCTACCTGTCCATGTGCAGGCATACATTTGTGCATATGCCTTCTCAAATGTCTGGTTCCCCTCGTACTTGTAGCATAATCCTTATGACAAAACTTACATTTAGCTCTTAGGCCATACGTCCCGTTTGGGAGTGTCATTTGGACTATGTTGAAACATTGCCACACATCTGATGTTAATTTTCTGGGACGTGATGTTGGTGTAACGCCGGAACCAGAAGGTCCCGCTTGAGTATGGGTCGGCTCTGAAATATCAAATTCATCGTTGAGCATATTCAAACCGTCCGGAAAATAAGGCTGCTAATTAGGATCCATTATCTGAAGTAAAAATATGAGCACTATAGTAGTTAATAGTCAAATTAAAACCAATATTTACTAACAGTAATCTTAATTTACTAACAATAATTACTATAAATAATACGACACTTATAATAATTAATTTACTTCAAAAACAAATTAAATAAACAAAAAAATCATAATCTACTAACAAAAAATATTAAATTCACTACTACAAATAAAATTGATAAATTTACTAACATAAAATTGATGAATTGAACCACTACTCTTAAATTTACTAACAATTTTTTTTAATTCACTACTACACTTTAAATTCATAATATACTCACCAAAAATATTAATATAAACAACTACACTAAAAATTCTTAATTTATGAAAAAAAAACAATATCAAACGTAATTACTACACTTAACATTCATCATTTATTTATTATAAAAATTAAATTCAGTAATACAAATTAACTCTCTAAATTTACTAATAACAAATATTAAAATTAATACTAAACTTAAAAATCTTAATATACTAAACAAATAATATTAACATTAAAGCCCAAAAAGTGATAAACTAACTAACTAAATAAAAATGTTTTCATTAAGTAACTAAAATCTAAACATAAACATATAAATTTACTATGAGAATATGTTTGAGCAAAAGTAATAACAAAATTGTACCTTTAAAATTTGGTGTGTTGGTAGAAAATATAGAGAATTTTGTAGAGAGAGTAATAACCAAATTGAATGAAAAAGTTTAGAGAATTGGAGAATATATTAGAGATTGAGAGAATGAGAGAATGAGAGATTGAAAGAATGATAGAGAGAGTGAATGAAAAATGAAATGGATGGAAGTATTTATAGAAAAATTTGATTTGTGGGTCAAAATGTAATTTAAAAGATTTCAGGGGGGTTTTGTAATTTTTTTTGCTCCAACGGCTGGAATTCAAATTCCATCCGTTGGAGGGTTTTTGAAAAAAAAAAAAATTAAACCTGCTTGGCCGAACGGACTGACCGACAGGCCTAGCACGCCCGCTTGGAGTGCCGTGGTGGGCCTCCTAGCAGCGGCCCGGCACGTGGCCTGTCACGGGTCAGGCCGTGGCCTGGCTCGCTTCCTTCACGGGTCGTGCCAAGCAAGGCCCGTTGTCTTCCTTGACCGGCTGGACCGGCCTGTCAGGGGCGACCCATTATTACAGCACTACCAGGAGGCATAATTCTCCCCCACTAAATATGTAACAATGATTGTACATAGATAATTTACCGAAATGTTAGGTAAAAGAAGAAACGTTACATAAATGCACAAGTGAAAACAGTATAGTATAAACACTTACATAGAACTGTGAGTCCAATATGTTGATCTTCTGACTGTAGACAATTGTGTATGCATGCTGACGCTTCTGCAAAATATGCAAGTACGCGTCCATATGTTGATAATTTGAACATTATATATATTAGGATTCTAGGTATGACTGCAAAAAACTTATACATACAGTTCAATAAAGGAACGTACTGTATCCTCCAACTTCATGAAATCTGGAACCAAGTAACAGGGACTGGCTCTTGTAGATCCACATCAAGTCTGTATAATTGTCGAACAAGTTAGAAAACTAAGAAATTTTACTGAGGTGTTTTAAAATACATACAAATTGTTATACTTACAATTTCCCCGACACATTCCTCATATAGGCTTGGTATGCCGTAATCTGGTCACCGTCTACCAACTCATTAGGCCGAAATGCATATGGCAGTTACGATCGTGTCCGTGGCCTCTTCGGCCAACAGGGGTCAGTGTATGGGCTCGTTAGCTTCCACTATCGCGGCTGACCCTGATTGGGGACTATTGAGGTATGCCAAAAGGATTAACTCTCTCCCCGTGAATCAATTACCGGGGTGCGATACAGCCCCATCGACCTGAGTGGTAGGCTACGACAGGATGAACGAAAGGAATCACTGAGGCATGGGTTACGACCAGATGGAGGGAAGGAGGCACTATGGGCGGGCTACGTCGGGATCCATCTGAGGGGAGCGGTGTATTGGGATGGACTGAAGAGGTGTGATGTGTGGATCGCCTAGGGGGATACATTGTGTGGATCGGAGGGGATGAGGAACTCTATCCCTATAGACTGGCTGAAGGGGTGCTCTGGGATGAGGGGTGCGCTGTGTGGTTTTGATATGAAAATGAGGATCCATATGCTCTACCTGAAGTAACTGATGCTATGGTAACCCCTGAGAATGTGTCTGCTCTAATAATGTTGTCTTTGTACCACTAGGCACTTATGTCTTGTGCTCTCATTCTGTAACTCCAACATTCTACTGATCGAACACTCTATCTGTAGTACCTTGCTCTCAGGTCCGGTGGTTGGGTTTGTCCCTTTGTCATGACTACCACACCAGTCTCTAGGATTAGAGGTTCGATCATAGAACGGTGGATCATCCTGCTGAGATTGCGGTGTAGAACCCTGAAGCACCCAGAGCAAATCCATCACATCCTTATGTTGCTTATCTCGTTGCTCACCATTCTTTCGGAGATCCTCTAATAACTCTCAGACAATATCCCTCACTTCATCAATTTTACCTTCCAAACGGTCTTAAAAGGAAATCAAATTTGTCAGTACTAAAACCATTCACTCATTTCAAAGTAAAAAATGCAATATAAACTATTTTATGTACCTCAGTATCTCTCCAACGTGACCTCGTGAATCACCTCAACTGGCATCTCAAGGCATCGCAAATTGAACCTGTCGAAGCCTCACATGAGGGCTATCTCTAAAATCTAGCTCATAACCCTCTTTATCACTGGTGCCGACAGTGGTATGTTGTTTTGGATCTGATACCAAAACTTTGACTCTATCGGCGGTAGTATATAGAATGCCTCCCCTGTTTATGCCCTCGTAGTACTGTACAGCCCTCTCAGCTACCGTCGACACCAATTCAGTCCTCACAAACATCTGAAATCCTAGTTAGACCCTAGTCATTATACACAAACTAATAAGTATAAACATTAACAAAATAGATACTTACCCTAGATGAGAAAATATTTGCCATTTGTCCGCCTTTGGTCGCTTATTAAACTCCCATTTCAGAATCCGGCGAAAGATGTCGATTGTACTACGGGTCTTAAATTAAATGGCAAGCTCAGGGAACCTCAAAACAAACATCTATGTAAAAGATAAGTAATAAGAATCAAATATATTTATTCCATCGGTTATAAAAACAGTTACAGTTTTAGTCCTAAAAGGAATTCTAAATTCTCACCAACAGTGCGTGAGGTAGACCGTATATGTTGTACGTTTCAGTTGTGTGTCTGTTGACGCCCCTTTTCTTGATGTTAATTTTTGAACCGCTCACGTCAATCGTCCAATGCATGCTTGAAAATAAAAATGGACTGCCTATACACGTGTGCACCCTATGGGAACACATCAAAAATGTTCAAGTCCTCGACTAGGCGGATCTGCCATACAAGAATTTTCACTCTCTCATCCAACCCCATTAATATCTAATTCAGCATAAACAATAAGCACAACTTTACCATATCATACTGCTACTCAAAAATACCAATCCACAGAACCGCTCTCAGTTGTTCATAATCAACCTCATCTAGACCACCAAAGTACTATTGTTGTACGTAGATATGTACATTTGGGGAATGAGGATAGATATAGGTCCTCACATCCCTATCCCTACTTCTCATACCCTTTCCCCATCCCCCCCTCCCATTTCCCCCAGAAAAATGGGGATGAGGAATTTTGGCGGGAGATATATCCATCCCCAACCACAGTTCCTTATTTTTTCCCGTTTTTCCGTTTTCCTTGGTTCTTCATTTTCCCATTTAACTTAAAATTACAAATTAAACTAAAAAAATAAACATTTCATTACAAATACAAAATAAAATCCATTAATGCAGTAAAAAGAGTAAATGTGTGTATATACTTAGGGTTTCAAAGAATAAAAAAAAAAGATATTAAAAATATATATTATAATTATATTTATATTTGTGTTTTGGAGAAATAGGGAAATAGGGATGCAGAGCCCCCCCCCGCCCCCACCCCCCCAAATTTTCCCATTTTCCTCAAAAAATCCCCAAATAGGGATGGGAACGCGGGGAATTAAGGCCCCGAGGAAAAATGTGCATCTGTAGGTGTATGCCATTCTCTACCACATCATACCTCGCCAGGTCGGGAATAACTTCAAACTTCAATTCAGTGATCAAACAGAACTCAACCTTAGAGATCCAGACCAAATGGTCACCTAACATAAATCTCATCTCATCCTCTGGCCCATCATGATGCAACTCACGCATAAGTAGCCGATGGACAATGTTAACCAAGAACTTCATCTCATGATGCATCCAAAAGAAATATCCAAAACACAACTCATTATACCGACGTCGTTCTTTGACCGTAAGATGTTCTGGTACCCTGTTTAGTGCGTCATTGATATCTCGAAGGTCATCGAAATGGTCATGCCGAGTTATTTTTCACTCGTACTAGTCTCCCACTGAAGTTTTAAGCAAATCCTTTAGCTGATTCCTCATCTGCATTTTTCACAGAAATAAAGCATTAGTAAACTGTAAAAGCATCGAGCATGTTAAGTAAAAGGCTCGGGATTTAATAAAAAAAGCTTAATGAGTATAGTAAAAGGCTCGGCCATTTAACTAAAAGGCTCGAGCTTTTAACTAAAAGGCTCGGGCATTATACCAAAAGCCTCAGGCACTACTCATAAAGTCTCGGATAACTAACAAGGCTTGGAATCACAAAGTTTCAATACGCTTGAGCCTTTCAAGAAAAGTCTCGAAAGGCTCGGAACATATTTACAAAGGCTCGGGGATTCAAATTTTATAAAACCCAATATTAATAACAAAAAAGCTTGCACGGTCTTTCAAAAAGCCTCGGACGGTGTTTCAAAAGGCTTGGAGATTCAAAATTTACAAATCCTAATATTCATAACAAAAAAGCTCGGACGGTGTTTCAAAAAGGCTCGAACGGTATTTCAAAAGGCTCGGACGGTGTTTCAAAACGCTCGGAGATTCAAAGTTAAAAAACCAAATTTTCATAACCAAAAAGCTCAGATAGTGTTTCAAAAAGTCTTGGGCGGTGTTTGAAAAGGCTCAGGCGGTGTTTGAAAAGGCTCGGACGGTGTTTCAAAATGCTCGGAAACCTAGTTCTTCATCTTCCACATAAATTTTCTACAAAATATAAAACCATAACCTAACACACAACTATACTCGGATCGAAAAATCAAACATAATCTACAAGTTTAATCAATGGCCAACATCGAACATGAACATAAACTTATCACCAACAAAAACGCTCACAAAGGCTCGGAAATCACAAAGTTTCAAAACGCTAAAGCCTTTCAAGAAAAGTCTCGGAAACTGCTTCAAAAGGCTCGGAACATATTTACAAAGGTTCGGGGATTTAAATTTTATAAAACCTAATATTGATAACAAAAAAGCTTAGATGACGTTTCAAAAAGGCTCAGACGGTCTTTCGAAAGGCTCAGACAATGTGCTCGGAGATTCAAATTTTAAAACTCCTAATATTCATAACAAAAAGGCTCGGACGGTGTTTCAAAAGGCTCAGACAATGTTTCAAAATGCTTGGAGATTCAAAGCTTAAGCCAAATATTCATAACAAAAAAGCTCTGACGGTGTTTCAAAAAGGCTCGGACGGTGTTTCAAAAGGTTCGGAGATTCAAAGTTAAAAAAACCTAATTTTCATAACCAATAGCTCGGACGGTGTTTCAAAAAGTTTCGGATGGTGTTTGAAAAGGCTCGGATAGTATTTGAAAAGGCTTGGGCGGTGTTTCAAAACGCTACAAAACCTAGTTCTTCTTCTTCCACATAAATTTTTCAACAAAATATAAAACCCTAACCGAACCCAACCCACAACCATACTCAGATCGACAAATCAAACATAATCTACAAGTTAATCAACACCCAACATCTAACATGAACATAAACTTATCACCAACAAAAATGACAACAAAATATAACTCAACTTAATTCTATCAATTGCAGATGATCGTCTGAACTATCAAAAAACAACTATTGTCCCACCGTCGGTTACTTCGTCGTTAGATTTTCAGCCGATAGTTTCTCTCTCTGGTTTGTCTCTCTACATTTGAAAACGACAGAAGGGGTATTTTTATCTAGTCACCTAAATTGGTGCTTTTAAACATGAATTAATAATGAGGTGCTATTTGTACAAGACCCACCCCAAATAGTGTTATTTAATTTTTGAACCCTATATATATAGTGAATGGGGAACAAGGAAAAAAGATAATTCTATCTGAAAGCTTCATATGTTCAAAGATATTTGAATTTCCTCATTTTTTTTTGGATGTGGATAAATCCTAATAAAATTGATCCATTAGAACAAACAAAATTAAATATTTAACAAAAATCCAACAACTATCAGTTCCAAACACTAGATGACCAAAGCATTCAGACAAAAATTGTTATAAACTCGAAGTGCAAAATTGTTATAAACTTGGGTTTATGTTCAAAAATTTCAAGCTAATCTTCGTAACAATAAATAAAAGAAGGAGAGAAATTAGGGATTTAAAAATAGAAAGGGTTTTATGATAAAAGTGAAAATTAAAAGACTAATCGTTTATGGGTGTACTTACAAAATTAATTGGTTTATTTACAAAGTAAAAAATTATTTAGTCATTTTAGTAAAAAAAAAATTGAAACATGCCCTTGTAGTAATTTTATTTAGGGATAACATTGGATTTTCAAAAGGTTAAAAATGAGATTTTTTTATTACAATCCAATTTTATCTTTTCACACACTTTTTCTAAATACACTTCATAAACTTACATTTTAAAATTTTCTAAAAACACTTCATTTTGTTATCAAATTATATTTTTTATCTATTACCACTCCTTTTTTAAAATAAATTTAAAAACCACGCCATCATAAAAACCTATTTTTCTATTAAAAAAGGCAAAATCATTTTTTTTTAGATTCTACAAAATCATTATTATTTTTTAAAATAATTATTTTGTTTCATTTAAAAAAAGTGTCAAAATTTTTAATCAAAAAATATTCAAAATACAAAACAATAAAAGTACCGGACCCTTGTTTGAATTTAGAGATCTGTGATGTCCATATCTAAAAGGTTTTTTTTTTTTTTGTATTATTGGATTTTTTAAAAGGAGATCTAGAATCTCCATCGGTGGAGATTCTAATCTTTATAATTAGAGATATAAGATTTATGGTTTTTTTAAGAAAATAAAATTAATTGATTGTTTTGTTTAGTATGTTTGTGATGATAGATAAGAAAAGATGAATAGGAAAAAAAGTACGTGTTTTAGGGTTTGTAAATAGAAAGAAAATAATGTTGGATTATAAAACAATGGTTTGTAGTGTCTTTAGAACTATTTTATCCACTTTAGAAATTTTAATTTAGGGTAAAATTATCATTAACGAACAAAATTAAAATGGAATGTAAAAAGACATTGGGTGGTTTGTCAATTGCATATCTCGTTAAAAAATTTCAGGCTAATCTTTATAAAATTTAAAAATTGAAAATAAAAATAGAGTAAGGAGAGAAATTAGGGTTTTTAGATGTAAAAAGGGTTTTATAATATATGTGAAAATCGAAAGATTAGTCGTTTATGGGTGTACTTATAAAGTTACAAACTATTCATGGGCTCTTTGATGCAAATTGCAGAATATTTGCATGCTCTGCATGATCCATTTTGTTGCAAGTCCACGTAAATATGCTTGTAGTTGTGTTTAGTTAAATTGCAATTAACTGTTTTCATGACTCTGATTTGAGGACCGCATTTCCCTTATTTGTTTGTATCATTTGTTATGGATTTAGGTTGTTGTTTACGTGTTTTAGTTGTTGCTTTATTTGTGGATAGTTTCAGTTGTAAAGAGCATGTATATATGCTCAGTTGTTTTAGCAATAAAATAGGTATGATTGAAAACCCAAATTTATTAGAGAGATTCTAATTTCTGGAAGTGATTTCCAAACCCTTTTGATTATCAAAGAATGATATTCTAAAAGCTTTCTTTTGTGGAGTGAACTTCACCGATTGGTATCACAGCTGGTTTCGGTCTTAGTATTTCTCTCATGCCCAAAACTAGAAGTGGACAATCATACAATTCCATGGATCAAGCTTCACACAACCTTAGCCCCTCAAACCCGAGTGTCGACCCTAATCCACCACCTTCCAATATTCAACAACAACTTGACCAGTTGTCACAGACTCTAGGAACCATCATGCACCATTTAGATATTATTGAAGAACACGGTACATCATGAAGAGGGAGGGATTTCAGAATGGAACACAGGGTACCCCATCGGAGAGATGGCATTGGCGATAGCGAAGATGAACGGGAAATACAGCTGGGCGAAGGTCGACGACGAGCACACCGAGCAACACCAATGCAGTTTCGTGGTCCAGACGTACGACATGAACCTATGGATGAATTAACTAAAATAATGAAAGTGGAAGTGTCTAATTTCCTGGGTAGACTCAACCCGGATGCCTTTCATGAATGGATAACGGCGTTGGAAGATTACTTTGACTGGTTTTCAATTCTTGAGGATCGAACGGTGTGTTTTGTCAAGCATAAATTAAAGGGTCCAACTAGAGCCTAGTGGAGCAACATATAAGAACGATTGAGAATGATCCATCAAGCTCCTATTTCTGATTAGGGAGAGATGAAAGAACGATTAGAGAGTAAATATTTACCAGTTCATTATGATCAACTCATTTACGTCCAAATCATCGGTGGATCAATACACGGCAAGGTTCCACTAATTAACTATGTGAAGCAAAGATGTGGAGATTGAAGTTCAAACTTTAGCATGCTATTTGAATGGATTGAAAACAAGTATTCGGAAAGATATGTTGACAGCCCCAGTTTATAGAATTTAAGAAGCGTATCAATTGGCTTTACAATTAGAAAATAAGTGAGTTCAGAAGGTCCAAGACGATACCAGGTTACCGAGTTTGGAACCCACATTTGTTCCATAACAACAATCAATCAAAAAACACTGAGGTTACAGTGAAAGGATCAGTAATGCAAGATGTCAGAGGTAAAGCGAAAACGTTTGGGGAAGGTCCACAATGTTATAAATTCAAAAGGGTATGGACATTATGTTGTTGTTTGCCTCACCAAAGACAAACGAGTAGCTTACATATGTGAAAAGGAGTTGTTGTTAGAAAGAGAAGATGAGCCAAGTGAAGACCACACGCATGAAGACGAAGAGGAGAAATTTTAGAAGCCACTGATCTTCCTATTTGTGTTGTTAACAGGGTTTTAACAGGCAAAGGCAACCTTTGGAACAAGGGGTGAATTACTGGAAGCACACCAACATTTTCCATACAAAGTGGCTTATGGCAACAAAGCTTTGAATGTGATTATTGACAACGGAAGCGAAATGAATGTCATCTCGAAAGCGGTGGTGGAACGATTGGACTTACCACAACAACCTCACCCCACACATTACTGAGTAAGCTGGATCAATGACACAAGCACCGTTCCCGTCCAGCATCAATGTCTAGTGAAGTTTTCGTTGGGGCCAATTATTCTGCTGAGGTTTGTGAGATGTCCTTCCCATGACAGTGTGTCACCTTCTACTTGGGAGTTTGTATATATTTTGAGCGTCTAATTCATCCCTTTTGTATCCGTTTATTGAACATTTGTGTATTTTATTATCTCTTTAAGTCTTTTGTAGGTATTTTTGTTATTTACTGGCAATTGAGGACTTGATGAAGAACATAGGAGAAAACAAAGTAAAAAAAATTACATTTTTAAGAAACCTGTGAGTTCCAACTCACATAATGAAATCGCAGCTTGAGTCCAGAAGACACTGCCAGTTCAAGCTGCGACAAGAACCTAGCAGAGCAAATCTGTGAGTTAACACTGCGAGTTAAACCTCGTAGAACTAGGTGGCAGAACAGAGGCAGAGAGCACTACGAGAAGAAATCTCTGAGTTATATCTAGCAGTTCAGTTCCAGAAAAGACTACAAGTGACAACTGCGAGTTCTTACTCGCAGAAACAGCTAGCAGTACAGCCCCAGACGTCACTGTGATGTTGAAGTCGTAGAGCAACCGCAAATGAAGATCTGCGAGTCACAACCAGTAGAATGTAGTGACAGATCTTGTGCTGACTCAACAGCGAGACAAATCTGCAAGGTCCAAGTGGCAGATCTAGGTCGCAAATCTTGTTCCACAACATCATGTAAGTGGATCAACTAAATCTTCTCTCCACTATATAAACACATTTTTCTTTCCAGAAAAAATATGTTAGAGTTTTGTATGTTAGTTTGTAATTTTAAGCTTTAGAGTAAGAAACACACTTTCACTTTCACTTTAATCTTGTATTTTTAGATCAAACACTTTATAGTTCATAACTTAGAATTAGAATCTTCAATTAGTGATAAGTAAATCTACTATTTGTTAAGCAAGCAAGGTTTTGTTGAGCAAGCATAGAAGGGAGCATCAAGAATCCATGAGCTTTCTTTATCTTTCTCTTTACTTTACTTATACTTATTTGATAATGAGTGGCTAAATCCTTTTTATTGAGGATTTGGTGATTGTATATATGTGCACACTTTTAGTAATGGTCTAGTCTATCTTTTATCTATCTTGAGTTGCACTTCTGCTTAATATATTAACAAGTTGATTGTTGGGTATGATCTTTACTTAGCATATAAGCATGAATTGTGTGCATGAATAAGTGGATATATCTCTTGGTTGATCAATCTTGAGTAGGTTACACTTGAAACTCTTCCATATAGATCTTTGTTAATAGGAACTAGGTTGTGAACTCTAGTATTAGCATGTTGCATCATTATCTCCTCAGCATATCTTTAGAATCTTTAGAACAATCATCTTACAATTAGCATAACTTTTAGTGACTTGTACTAAAACAATCATTTGAACCGTTTCGAGTTTTCTTTGTGGGAACGATACCCTTATAGTGTCCGCTATACATGACAGTGATTCGAACACTTGCAAAAGGTCAATTAGACTCACGCATTCCATTTAGTTTTTAGAGCACTAGTAGTTTAGAGTTACGCTCGGAGCGCGTCAAAATCTTGGCGTCGCTGCCGGGGAAATACTTTCTGTAGTAGTTGTGTAGTTTTAGTATAATTCGTCATTGTATACTTAGATATAATCAACTTGATAATCAGATCTTTGATCACTTTTAATTGTCAATTTTCAGGATACCAATTGAAAATGACAAGTCGTGATACATCACCAGCTAGTTCATGGGTAGACAGACGTGTTTCACCAGTCAGATCAAATGATGGTGAAACTCATAAGAAAATGATGTTGGAACCCCGTTCACCGATCACGAAGCAGAAGTAATGTTTTAAATTTTTTATACATATCATATCTGTATCTGGGACCAGTGAACTTACGATCGTAATTATTTTTCGGAACTAAAACATATAATATGTAAACGCAGGAAATTATAATCAATAAAATCAGAAGAAGAAAATCTTACCAACGTTTAGAGGCTCCTTCACTTTACGATGTGCTCCTGTCTGAACCACTCAATCTTCCTCGCTATCTCCCGGAACTGGTAACTGCGTGTGGAAGCGTCACAGTCTCAAGAACTTGAATGGAGGATATAAAGAGATTTGAAGAAACTCTTTCTTCTTTGTGTTTCAAAAAACACACAAAACATGAAACTATATATATATATATATATATATCACTGCTGCTCACAAATATATATCAACACTGCTCTTGTTTTTTCACAAAAATCTACGCATTGCTTCACCAAATATATATTTATCATTGCTGCTTCTTTTTCTCAAAAAAAATATGCACTTGCTTAAATATATATATAAATCATATATGTATTAAGTATTTGCATCTTATATAAATTCTTCTTTTGATTATTCTTTCATATACACACCAATTTGCATCCAATACAATCTCTTGTGTTATTAATTGATATATATCTTTTAATTATCTTTTTCAAATATATCTAATATATTAAAAGAGATAATAAGTATTTTAAATTTAAACTTAAATTCAAATACTTAGATAAATGATTTAGTAAAATAAAATAATCCTATTATTTTATCTTCACCTAAATCCATACATCAACTAACACCCTCCATTTAATAGTTAATTAATAATTCATTATTATCAATATAATTAAATAATCTAATTATTTAATTAATTTAACTATTAACATTCATCAATTAAATAATCTTATTATTTAATTAATTCCCGAATAAACACGTGTCACTTTTGTAACACAATTAATTGGACAATCCAATTAATTAACCGTGACCCTTGTTACATAAATCGATTGGGCTAGCAAGGGGATCTAATGGACCCATAGTATTTTGAGCTCCAATAATCCTCGGAATCATTAATTAAACTCTTTAATTAATATTCCTTGATTATTAACTCCGATGTTATTCCACTAAAAACCCGAAGCTGCACTCTCTCAACTGTAGACGCTTTTACACAGACCGATACAACTCGGTGTCCATCGATATAGCTATTACACATGGTGTGATCCTCCACAGTAGTTCATAATTAGAGCTAGGTCATAATGTTCGTTATACCCCTCTAATTACATATTTTCTTTAAGTACCGTTGATTCTCTAATGGACAAGAAATCCTATTTCCTTCAAGGAATTAGGAGAGCGCTCATATTGTCCAAGCCCCGAATCAACCCTTAAGGGAACTACCATCTACTTCTCACAAGAATGAGTGGATTCCACTATTGTGTACAAACCTTCCCAGCCACAAGCCAAACCGCAATCCCAACATACGGAGCATATTGATCGGGAACAACATCCGACCTTACCCATGGTATATCAAAGACCACGATTTAACCTGAAGGAGTCGAGAAGACACTCAGGATTAAGATCACCCACATATAGCCATCATTAGTTGATATATATGAATCTCATCGGTAAACGGATCTTGGTGAGAGATTCATATAGATCTTGGCCCAGTCCTATATGATCACATATATGATCACATCATACAAGGTGCCTCCATTCCCATATCTCATATGAATGATTCAGGATAGAATTATCGTACATTACTGAATGGATCGCAGCTATGGATTAACCACAAATAAAGTACCCAGCTTTATTTGCTATCTATGGACTCTTTAGATTGCATGTCTCTTACTGTATCCATCCGTATATGACACTCATAAACACAGTTCGAGATTACATTCGGTAATCTTGGATGTTAAATATATGTACAAGTTATAAAATAAACAACACAACATGAATGAATTAAACTTTTCCTTTTATTCATTTCATAAATCCATTTATAAATTACATCTTTAGGGCATAAACCCCAACAATCTCCCACTTACACTAAAGCATGTGAGGCATGTCTCGTAACCCTAGACCATCTAGGTGACCCAAAAACACTTTAGCCGGTAAGGTCTTCGTAAATGGATCAGCATGATTGTCTTGTGAGGTTATCTTGGTGACGATCACATCTCCTCTCTGTACTATCTCTTTAATGAGATGATACTTTCTCTATATATGCTTCCCTCTTTTGTGGCTTCTTAGTTCTTTGAAATTAGCCACAGCACCACTGTTATCACAATAAAATGCGATGGGCATATCCAAATCTGGAACAACTTCCAGATCACTCAAGAATTTACGAAGCCAAACAGCCTCTTTAGCAGTTTCACAAGCAGTTATATATTCGGCTTCCATGGTGGAGTCAGCAATGCAAGATTGCTTGATACTTCTTCACACAATGGCTACACCACCCATGATGAATACTGATCAAGACGTGGATTTCCTAGAATCCATGTCTAACTGAAAATCAGAAACCGTGTATCCTAACTGGATCAAATCCAGCCCGAAATACACTAGCATATAGTCTCGTTCTCCGAAGATACTTGAGAATTGTCTTGACAGCAACCCAATGATCCAATCTTAGGTTGGACTGGTATCTGCTGACTACTCCCACTGCATAGCAGATGTATGGTCTCATGCATAGCATAGCATATATGAGACTGCCTACTGTCGATGCATAGGGTACATGTCTTATATCCTTAACCTCTTGAGATGTCTTAGGACATTGTTCCTTAGACAAGTGAGCTCCATGCCTATAAGGTAAATTACCTTTCTTGGAGTTTTGCATTGAAAATCGCACAAGAATCTTGTCGATATATGATACCTGAGACAGTGCAATGAGTTTGTTCTTACGATCCCTTATAAGTTAGATCCCTAGAACATAACTCGTCTCTCCCAAATCTTTCATTTGGAATTGGTTAGCTAGCCAGCCATTTACATCAGACAACACTCCTACATCATTCCCAATGAGTAGAATATCATCTACATATAGGACCAAGAAAACTATTTTTTTTATCAATGATACGCTTGTAGACACAAGGCTCATCGACGTTCTGCTCGAAGCCATAGGTTTTGATCACATCATCAAACCTAATGTTTCAAGATCTAGATGCTTGCTTAAGTCCATAGATGGACCTTTGTAGCCTGTAAACCTTTTGCTATTGATCTGGAGACACAAATCCCTCTGGTTGCATCATATAGATGCTCTCATCAAGATTTCCATTCAAAAATGTAGTCTTGATGTCCATTTGCCAATTTTCGTAATCGAAATATGCAGCAATGGATAATAGAATCCTAATAGATTTAAACATTGCTGCTGGCGAGAAGGTCTCTTCATAATCGACCCCCTCTTTCTGGGTATAACCCTTGGCTACTATCTTTCCTTTGAAGGTCTCTACCTTTCCGTCTACTCATCTCTTTCGTTTTTAGATCCACTTACACCCTATGGGTTTTACCCCATCCGGTAAGTCTACAAGATCCCAGACTGAGTTAGAGTACATGGACTCCATCTTGAGATTCATGACTTTAAGCCATTCCTCTTTATCAGGATCTTCCATTGCATTCTTAAATGTCAATAGATCATCCACATTATCAGTAGAGACAACACCTTGTCCCTCACATATACCTAAATAGTGTTCAGGTTGTCTCACAACCCTCTCATTACGTCTAGGTGGTAGTGTATCCTGATCAGGAACCATCTGACTCTCAGATGTTTGTGGATCAATAACTCTTGTTGATGAAGCACTAGTCTCACCAGGCTCCAACTCATTCAATACAATCTTAGAATGAGGTTTATGATCACTAATGTAATTGTCCTCAAGAAACGTTGTATTTGTCGATACAAATATTTTGTTGTCTTCAGGACTATAGAAGTGTCCACCTCTGGTCTCCTTAGAGTATCCTACAAACAGGCAGACAACAGACTTGGAGTCTAGCTTTCTAGTTCTGTTCTTCAGCACATGTGTTGGACACCCCCATATGCGGAAATGTCGCAAACTAACTTTAAGACCATTCCATAACTCTAGGGTAGTCTTAGGAACAGATTTAGGTGACACTACATTCAAAATGTATGCCGCTGTTTATAACGTATATCCCCAAAAAGAATTTGGTAATGATGAGAAACTAATCATAGATCTCACCATTTCCATCAGGGTTCTATTTCTCCTTTCCGCTACACCATTTTGCTGAGGTGTACCGGGAGCTGTGAGTTGGGAAATTATCCCATGCTTGACCAAGAAGTCTTCAAACCCTTGGTCAAGGTACTCACCTCTACGATCCGATTGTAGTGACTTGATAGTCCTACCTAATTGATTCTCAACTTCAGCTCGGAATTCTTTGAACATTTCAAATGTTTCCGATTTCCGTTGCATTAGGTAGACGTATCCGTATCTTGAGTAGTCATCTATAAATGTGACATAATACTCATAACCAACCCTAGCTTTAACATACATCGGTCCGTAGACGTCTGTATGTATAAGCTCTAGCGGTTCTTTAGCTCTAAGTCATTTTCCAGTAAAAAGTCTCTTAGTCATCTTACCTTCCAAACAAGATTTGCAGACAGGTAAGGTGTCAACCTTTAACTCACTTGAAGGTCCGCTTTTTACTAGTTTGTCTATCCGGTCAAGGTTGATATAACCAAGCCTTAGATGCCAGAGATACGTGTCATTATCTAGAGAAATTTTATGTCGTTTAGTTTTTGGTTTTTCAACCTTAAACATTTCGGTGTTGAGCAGTGTAGTATGTATTAACTGTCTTAACACATACAAATTGTTTTCATTAATTCCTGAACAAATATTCAGACCATTCTTTCCAATAATAACAGACTTATTATTAAAAAAAAACAAAATATTTTTGTTCTAACAACTTAGAAAAAGAAATCAAACTCCGTGTAAATCCAGGAATATAAAATACATTGTACAACAATATATAATTATTACAAAAATGTAATCTAAATACACTCACTGCTCGTGCCGACACGACATCCCTTGACCCCTCACGCATTGAGAATGCTTGCTCCTCTAGCTATGTCCAAGAATCAGTCCATTGTAAAGAAGAACAAACATGGTTAGTGGCCCCCGAATCAACTATCCAGGGTGAAGAATCATCTTCCACTAAACACGACTCAAGCACAAGTAAATCATATTTACTTTTCTTGGACTTCTTCTTGCTTTGGGCTTTCTTGGGTTTGGGCTTACCCTTCACTTTCCCAGTATACCTCTTTCTCTTCTTATTATTAGAGTAGGAAGATGGTTCGACAACATTTGTCTCACTGATCTTACCCTTGTTGTCTTTAGTCAATGACTTATAGGTAGTGAGCTCATTAAGCAACTGTGTGAGATTGAACCTTAACTTGTTCATCCCGTAGTTGCTCTTAAACTGATCGAAACTCTTCGAAAGAGTCGTCAGTATGATGCTCACTTGACTGGGTTCGTCAATGGCCCCGTCATTGACTTCTGCCTTGTTGAAGTAGGACATCATGCTCATGACATGTTCCCGAACTGACGTACCTTCCTTCATATGAGTGAGCATAGCGGAACGAACAATTTCATGTCACTTTTGCTCGAAGGGCTACCCGAACATAGCTTGCAATGACTCCATGTTTTTGAATGCTGAAGTCATTGCTTCATGATTTGTGACAAGCACGTCTGTTATAGAAGCCAACAGATATGTACAGGCCTTCTCATCGGATGAGATCCATCACTCGTATGCCTTACGAACAGTTCGTGTGGCATTGGCAGCAAGCGCTGGAGGACATTCCTCTGTAAGCACAAACTTGAGGTATTTGGTGACTAATATTGTATTAATGTTAAGTTTCCACTTAGTGTAGTTATCACCAGTTAATTTGTCGTTTGTGAGAATTTAAAGTAATGCAGAAGACATTATTGATAATAAATAAAACATTCATTCAGTCATTTATTTATAACAAGTGCGAGTGTTTTGGCATAAATTTAAACATGATGCATGCACATGTTTAACGAACTAGAACTACCCTAAAACTAGTTACTATACCACGACAATCCAACAAACCACAAAGAAGTGCCGCCTTAGGGTCGGTCAAGTCTTTACATGTTGGACCGAAACATTCTCAATCAAATGATATTCTAGAATAACTCTTATTCCATATCATTCAACCATCGTTCATTCAGTCTTGTTTTTAATTAACAAACTTAATCAAAACCTTCGTGGGTGTAACCCACCATTTCAGATCTCATGAGCTTAACTCGAGAATTACCGCCTTAGGGTCGGTCAATCCCGAAATACCCTCAGAAATCCTATCCGTTAGGAAGTCAACCTTGGTATTGACCTTTGTGGAAACACTCCTTAAGGAGGACGAAAGCAAAGTCGTCACAAGGCCCCACTCGGATCTCACGGTGTTGAACTAATGATGGAGACCGCGGGATATATATGCCATATATCCCTCTCCCACTCACTATTTTAAAATTAGGGTTTTCTATTAACCGTTAATGCACCTAGATTCTACATGATTAAACGACTAACTTTAATCAAGTTATCTAGCGCATTAACTAATTAGAACCAAATTCTAATTAACTAATAAATTATTAATGATTTTTAACAATTAAAATCTAATATATTAGTGAATAATCTAAGCATTTGTAAACTATTTACTTTAGTGTTTACCAAGTTTTAACTATTAAAACCCTAACACTTTATTTGGATCATTTATTATTAGGTAATTAATCACATTACTCATAATTACAATAAATGACCCTATTAATCTAACTTATTAAACTCTTTAATAACTAGATTAATATTAATGAGAATTACCAAATTTTCTAACCATTAAAAACTTATCTCATTATTCATAGTCAATTATGTATATTACCTATTTTAATCACATTAAAAAAATACATAAAATAGCAGGCTATGATGCATGTATGACATATAAAATATATTTGTGTAGGCACATCTAATCTAAATGACATACGTATACATAGCAATGCTTTTATCATCATATAATATAAAGTATACATGAATTGACCGAGTACTGTGGATTATTTAACTTAAAAAAAATTGGAATCTAAAATTACAAAAAAAATTCCATAGGCATTCCTTGGTCTTTTGTAATTTTCGAGTCTTCCAGTTTTTTCAGGTCACTCCAATTCATCTCATGAATCCTTCTTCGCGATTTTTCCCGGTCTTCAATATAGGTTACAATTGTTTTTTTACAATAATATTAAAAAAAATAAACAAATAAAAAAAAATAATAATAATGCAACCCATAAACCCTAAATCCACAGTACCATATAATTAACGATCAATCATGTTTTTTGTAAATAAATAAAAATTAATATACATACAAAAACATCATACAATCAATTTAAATTGTGCCTACACAATTCATACATTCAGGAGCATCGAAAACAATTTCCTGTTCCAAAAAATAAAATTCGCTCTGATACCAATTGTTGGAACCCCGTTCACCGGTCACGAAGCGGAAGTAAGGTTTTAAAATTTTCATACAAATCATATTTGTATCTGGGACCAGTGAACTTTGGATCATAATTATTTTTCGGAACTAAAACATATAATATGTAAACGCAGGAAATTGTAATCAATAAAATCAGAAGAAGAAAATCTTACCAACGTTTGGAGGCTCCTTCACTTTACGATGTGCTCCTGTCTGAACCACTCGATCTTCCTCGCTATCTCCCGGAACTGGTAACTGCGTGTGGACGCGTCACGATCTCATGAACTTGAATGGAGGATATAAAGAGAATTGAAGAAACTCTTTCTTCTTTGTGTTTCAAAAAACACACAAAACATGAAACAATATATATATATATATATATATATATATATATATATATATATATATAAGGTTATGTCAAAAAACTCCCTTGTTTGTCCATTTGCCATCATGATGCCCCTAAAACTGTTGAAACCGATGCATCATATTTAGGTTATGGTGGGATTTTGAAACAAAAAATTAATAATCAAGAAAGGTTAGTTAGGTATGTCTCAGGATCATGGAATGACACACAAAAGAAGTATTCAACAGTAAAAAAAGAGATATTAGCAATTGTTTTGACCATTCAAAAATTACAAGATGATTTGATCAATCAAAAAATTTTACTCAGAGTTGACTGCCAGTCAGCCAAATTTATTTTGAAAAATGATGTAAAAAACCTTGCATCAAAACAGATTTTTGCCAGATGGCAAGCATTATTATCTGCATTTGATTTTGAAATTGATTACATAAAATGATCAGAAAATAGTCTCCCTGATTTTCTGACCAGGAATTTTTACAGTAAAAAAATGACCAGTAATCGAGACAGAGGCCGAAGCCCTGGTGGCCTAGGCTCTAGGCCTGACTTATTTGACTTATTTGACAAAAGGCCTGAAAGGTCAGACATATCATCGACTTATCAATCTTCCCCAAGGAGAAGTCATAAAGACAAATACACAATATCTTTGGTGTCCCAACCCAGGTCACCTCACCAATTACCTATTACCTTTCCTCCATTACCACCATCTGGACCTTTATCCAGCAAAAGCCCAAATCAAAGTCCAGTCCACTCGACAAATATGTTTTCCCCCTTATCCATTGACAGTATCCCTTACAAACAGGTGGTATCATCAAATATAAGCCCTCATTCAAATAAGCAAGACAAAATTCAAGCCCGACAAGAAAAAGCCCAAGTTCAGGCCCAATCTTCTGCCTTACCAAAAATTAACCATCCTACCTACTCATATATCAATAAACCCTTTTTTGACAGGTTTTTTATATTGGAAGAACACTTTGTACAAGACCAATATTACAGAGAGCCCAAGAGGCTAGCAGATGATTTCATCAATCCTCTCTTTGGAAGAATTCCAGAGGATTTGATAAAAAGACACATTTTCTATGAATTCATACCAGTAGACACTGATATATATATATATATATATATATCACTGCTACTCACAAATATATATTAACACTGCTCTTGCTTTTTCACAAAAATCTACGCACTGCTTCACCAAATATATATTTATCATTGCTGCTTCTTTTTCTCAAAAAAACTATGCAATTGCTTAAATATATATATATATATATATATATATATATATATATATATATATATATATATATCATATATGTATTAAGTATTTGCATTCTATACAAATTCTTCTTTTGACTATTGTTTCATGTACACGTCAATTTGTATCCAATGCAATCTTTTGTGTTATTAATTGATTTTTTTTTTTTAATTATCCTTTTCAAATATATCTAATATATTAAAAGTGATAATAAGTATTTTAAATTTAAACTTAAATTCAAATACTTTGATAAATGATTTATTAAAATAAAATAATCATATTATTTTATCTTATCCTAAATCCATATATCAACTAACACCCTCAATTTAATAGTTAATTAATAATTCATAATTATCAATATAATTAAATAATCTAATTATTTAATTAATTTAACTATTAACATTCATCAATTAAATAATCTTATTATTTAATTAATTCCCGAATAAACACGTGTCACTTTTGTAACACAATTAATTGGACAATCCAATTAATTAACCGTGACCCTTGTTACCTAAATTGATCAGGCTAGCAAGGGGATCTAATGGACCCACAGTATTTTGAGCTCCAATAATCCTCGGAATCATTAATTAAACTCTTTAATTAATATTCCTTGATTATTAACTCCGGTGTTATTCCACTAAAAACCCGAACTGCACTCTCTCAACTGTAGACGCTTTTACACAGACCGATACAACTCGGTGTCCATCGATATAGCTATTACACATGGTGTGATCCTCCACAGTAGTTCATAATTAGAGCTGGGTCATAATGTTCGTTATACCTCTTTAATTACATATTTCCTTTAAGTACCGTTGATTCTCTAATGGACAATAAATCTTATTTCCTTACGGAATTAGGAAAGCGATCAAATTGTCCAAGCCCCGAATTAACCCTTAAGGGAACTACCATCTACTTCTCATAAGAATGAGTGGATTCCACTATTGTGTACAAACCTTCCCAGCCACAAGCCAAACCGCAATCCCAACATACGGAGTATGTTGATCGGGAACAACATCAACCTTACCCATGGTATATCAAAGACCACGATCTAACCTGAAGGAGTCGATAAGACACTCAGGATTAAGATCACCCACATATAGCCATCATTAGTTGATATATATGAATCTCATCGGTAAACGGATCTTGGTGAGAGATTCATATAGATCTTGGCTCAGTCCTATATGATCACATCATATAAGGTGCCTCAATTCCCATATCTCATATGAATGATTCAGGATAGAATCATTGTACATTATTGAATGGACCGCAGCTATAGATTAACCACAAATAAAGTACCCAGCTTTATTTATATCTATGGACTCTTTAGATTGCACGTCTCTTACTGTATCCATCCGTATATGACACTCATAAACACAGTTCGAGATTACATCCGACAATCTTGGATGTTAAATATATGTACAAGTTATAATATAAACAACACAACATGAATGAATTGAACTTTTCCTTTTATTTATTTTATAAATCCATTTACAAATTACATCTTTAGAGCATAAACCCCAACATATGAAGGATTATTCCTTACCATGAGTCGGAGCTCAGCCTTCGGCCATTGCGTTAAATATGGCACAGAGAAATTATGAATTGAAGAACCAATAATATAATACTCTCCCCACATACTATGGAAAACAAAGAAAGGATGTTCTTCAATTCATGAAAGAGTATTATAATGTCATGACAACCATTCGCCTAGGAGCGTTGTCAGAAAATCAAGTAAGGATGTGATGTTTCTTATATTGTATGAAGGATAAGGCCAAGTAGTGGCTTATGGCTTTAGCATCAGAATCATTAGCAACATGGGATGAGGTTGAGAGGAAGTTTTTCGATAAGTACTTTTCTGCATGGAAGACGAATGAAATCCATGGAAAAATTGCTACATTTGTAGAAAAGGATGGAGAACCCTTTCATGAGGCATGAGAGAGATTTAAGTTACTCCTAGCTCGATGCCCTCACCATGAGTTTACACTAGTCATTCGAGTGCAATCATTTTATGATGAACTTTTAGCCCACCCAAGCGATCGTTAACAATGCTTGTGAAGGAGCTATGAGAGAGAAGATGGTAGAAGCATTGTTAGAGAGATACGAGATGTTGGGGTAAAATTCCCAACAACGTAGTTGAAGAGGGAAAGACAAAAAAAGAAAGAGGCATACGGAATTGGCGACACAATTGGGCAGTCTCATAAAAGAAATGATGGGTTTGGCAAGAAATTTTGAGAAATAAAAAGTGCAAGCAGTAGTATGTCCAGTGGGTGGTCATAACGGATATTTGGCCCACATGTGCTCCGATCAAGGTTTACCACCCTAGGAGAAGGAAACACAAGCATTAGTACAATCAGAATCGTCAACGGAATAACCTGAATGGAAATAATTACAACCCTAATTAGAGAAACAACCAATGAGAGAGTAATTATAATTGAGGTCAATTCCAATGAGAAAATCAGCAGTACCAGAACAATCAGAACAACCAAGGGTATGGAGGAAACCAATGGGGGAATCAGAACAGCAGTGCCCAATCAAACCAGAACAATCAACGGGCTCAAGTCTACAATCCAGAAGAAGATCAACGGATGGTTAGCTTGGAGGCCACCATTAAGAAAAGTTCAATGCAATCGTCTCAATTGTAAGAAAGTTCAAAAAAGCAAGATAAGAGGAAGACGTCTAGTAACCACACTGAAGGGATAAACATGGTGGACGTGGTAGGAAACAAGAAGGTGCAACTAAGCCTTCATAAACCAAAGAACCCTTATAAACCCCGAAAGATGAAAACCAAAAACAAACCAAAAATGAATGAAGGAGATAGCAAGATGGAGCAAGAATTGGGTTCACACCATTGAGAGTGTCTTGGAGGCAATATCAGTACAGTTATTCAAAAAGGTCTCCCACTAAAGCTCAATAATCTTGGAAGTTTTACCGTCGACATATCGGTTGGAGGTGCTTCTAGGGAGAAGGTCATGTTGGACCTGGGATCGGGTTTTAACTTGATGCCTTCCTTGGTCTACAAGTGGTTGAAGTCAGGAGAGCTCAAGCACACCTTCATGTCTATAGTTTTGGCGGACCAATCTTCACTATACCCTCTTGGGATAGTTAAAGATGTGCTATTATAAGTGGATAAGCTAATCATTAGTACAGACTTTGTTGTCCTTGATGTTAGAGAAAAGTACACAAGTAGAGAACATCTCATACTTCTCGGAAGGCCATTCATGGCTATGGCAATAACAACGGTTGATGTGCACCACGATAAGCTAACCATGACAGTCTTGGGGAGGTAGTTGAGTTTGATGTGTTTGTAGGAAAGGAAGAGAAGGAGTTGAACACTTGTTTCAACGTGACAACCGAAGAAACCAATGTAACAACTGATGAATCAATGGATGATTTGGAAGAGTTCTTCCAAAAATTTCAGGATGAAGTGAGGATGCTTGAAAAAAAAAAGATTGACCTCATTGAAAAAGATGAGAAGATAGATGTGATAGATGTCAACCTTGCTTTGAGGGTTGAGACACTTGAGAAAGAGAGGAATGAACCCCTCAAGAAAAATGAAGAATTGTCCAAAGGTGTAAAGAGCTAATAAGAAGAGTTTAAGAAAACGATGTGAAAAATGCTTAAGGAAATGAAGAGTAAAGACAAAGAGCATCAAGTTCTTAAGGATTCCTTAGTAGTGAAAGAATATGCATGCAAGGTCTCTAAGGTCGAGGAATGCGATTTGATAGTGGAGCTTTAGCAAGTCAATCGCGTAATCAAAGTCTTGATGAAAGAGATAACAAAGAATGAAGAATCCACCTCAAAACCCACCAAAGTAAGCAACAACGGAACACTCCCACAGAAGATGAAGGGTAACATTCCTTACTTCCCTTATAAATGTTATTTTTGTCATGTTAGGGGTCACAAAAAGACCCAATGCAATGAGTATAAAAAGAGTCACAAAAATAGGCAAGATAATGAATTGGGAAACCAAATGAGAGTCACTCATATGTGGATCCGCAAGGATAAGAGTGACCAAACCAAGGGTACTTCTTTAGATGTAACAAAATCAAAACAAACACCTAGTCTAAGGGTGTACATCTTGAAAAAGAAACCCTTGATTTGTCTCATCACCCCACTGGTAGTCACCATAGAGGCACGGGTGGAGTCACTCCACCATTGGCCATGTGAACTTTTTAACTGTTTTATGTGTGTGAAGATAAGAAGTCGCTCACCAAAAAGAGTGCAATTTTAGAAAGAATTTGATGTTGATGGCTGGTAGATCCATGGTTCTTGTAAATACTTTTTTTGGTGCAGGTTAGGAAGCCAAAGGATCAGAAAAAGATAAAGTTTGAAGGAAGAAGCCCCATCTGTAAGCCTGGTCTTTGAGTTATAACTCATAGAACCAACTCGCAGTGTTGTCTGCAGGAGTTATGTGAGAAGAAGTTGTGAGATAAAAGTCACAGTTGGAACGTTTCAAAGTAGTAGCATCTCCTGAAGTTCATTTGCAACATAGAACTGCAAGCATGAAGTCACAGTTAGTTAAACTGCGAGACGAACCTACGAGTGAGAACTCGCAGAAAAAATAAATATGAAATCGCGTCATTCTCTGAAGCAGATCTACGAGTTAGGTCTGCGAGAAGGAAGTCATAGTGTTGGAGTCCGAGATCACAGAGATAGGTCTACGAGTTCATCCTGCGAGTGCCAACTAGCAATATGTAGTAGCAGTAAGCTCTTGAGCAGATCTGTGAGGTGAGACTATGAGAAAGAAGTCACAGATTATTCCTAGCACAATTCCTGAGAAGATATTTTGGGTGAGGTCAGATGCCACATCAGCTTCTGCGACTTGGTACTGCGAGGTCCAACTCATAAATTTTGAAATATCTCCATAAAATAGAGAACCATCTCATTTCAATCCAAATCAAAAATTTGTAACCCATTCCTTCCATTTTTTTTATAGAAATATATTATAATTCTCATCAAAAATAACCCTTTAACTCAATCTCCTTTCACTTTAATCTTTAATAATTTCCTTATTCTTCTTAATTTCTTAATCATGAAGGAAGTTTAGGATGTTGATTCTTTAGGAGATATTATGCTATTTAAATATCTTGCATGAGGCAAGATAGTTGACTAAGAAGTTTAAGATATCAAGCATGATAATAATATAACTAACTCTTGTATGTCCTAAAACTTGCACTAGTAAATTATCTTAATTATAATAGTTTATAGTTGTACAATATCAAGTTGTTTAAGCACTCTTGTGAATTTAATCGTTTTATTTGTACGAGTATGGAAGACTTTTCAGAATAAAAGATGTCTGATTATGAACAAATTTACTGGATGAGAGCCTATGTGAGCCAGAAGATTGTCACAAAAGAGGATCCAGAAAATGATTGGATCAATATTCTAGTATGGGCAAGTGATTCAAATGCACTAAGGGAAATCAATGAAGAGATCCATTCCAAAGAATCAATGAAGGGATCTAGTTCCACTCTAAGGATTGAGTTGAAGCCTCTACCATCTTCATTGAAATATGTTTTTTTAGGGGGAGAATGAGTCACTACCAGTGATTGTAGCATCATATTTGATTCCACCAGAGGAGGCAAAACTCATAGAATTTTTGAGGCAGTATAAGAGAGCAATCAGATTGAGTTTGGATGATCTCATGGGAATTAGTCTTACTACATGCATGCATAAGATTCTTCTTGAAGAAGGGTCCAAGCCATGAATAGAAGCTCAACGAAGGCTCAACCTAATCATGAATGAGATGGTCAAAAAAGAAGTTCTCAAGCAACTAGAGAATGGTATCATCTATCCAATTTCGGATAGTAGATGGATTAGTCCAATTCATGTGGTACCAAAGAAATCCAGAATTACGTTTGTGAGGAATGAGGACAATGGGTTAGTGACTCAGAGAGCTCAAACCGGGTGGAGAGTTTGCATAGATTACCGGAAGCTTAACAATGCTACTCACCAGGATCATTAACTGTTGTCTTTCATAGATCAGATATTGGAGCGCTTTGCAGGACATTGTCATTATTGCTTCTTGGATGGTTATTCAGGATATAATCAAATGGTTATCAACCTAGAAGATCAAGAGAAGACTACATTCACATGTCCATTCGGGACGTTTGCGTGTCGACTTATGCCTTTTGGTTTGTGTAATGCACCAAGAACATTTCAACGGTGTATGACGTCGATCTTTTCAGACATTGTAGAAGGAGTTATAGAACTTTTTATGAATGATTTCTTAGCAACGGGAGTTCATTCACCGATTGTCTTCTCAATCTCATTGTAGTGTTAAAGAGGTACAATGGAGCAAATCTTGTGTTGAATTGGGAGAAGAGTCACTTTATGGTGCGTCAAGAGATAGTTTTAGGGCACATAATTTCAGAGCAAGTTATAAAGGTCGATAAGGTGAAGATCGATGTGATGAAAAGTTTACAGCCCCCTAGAATAGTAAGGGAAATTTGTTCGTTCTTGGGACATACCGGGTTTTACAGAAGATTTATTAGGGACTTCTATAATATTTTGAGACCCTTATGTCAGTTGTTGCAAGAAGATACTGAGTTCGACTTCAACGATAAGTGCTTAGAAGCTTTTGAGAAGCTCAAGACATTATTGACATCGACACCGGTAATGAGACCACCTAATTGGGATCTACCTTTCAAACTTATATATGATGCATCGGATTATGCAATTGGGACAATGCTTGGACAATGCATAGAGAGGATTCCGCACGCCATCTATTATACACCTCAGACAATAAATGATTCTCAACTCAACTACTCAGCCACAGAAAAAGAGTTGTTAGCTGTGATATTTGCTTTGGAGAAGTTTAGATCATATTTGATTAGGGCCAAGATAGTTGTGTTAATAGATCATTCAACTTTCTAGTATCTCCACCAAAAGAAGGACGCCAAACCACGACTAATTAGGTGGATACTCTTATTGCAAAAGTTTGATCTCGAGATTCGAGATAAGAAGGGAAGTGAAAATGTGGTAGCCGATCATTGGAGTAGGTTGATACATGAATCCAAACTAGAGGAGGATTCACTTCCATTGAGAGATGGCTTTACAGATGAGAGATTATTGGATATTGCAAATGAAGAGTCATGGTATGCGGATATTGTCAATTTCTTGACAAACTACATCATACCCCCAGATTTGTCATACCAAAGCAAGAAAAGGTTCAGATGGAAGGCTAGGCAGTATTTGTGGAATCCCTATTTATTCAGGCATAGAGCAGATCAGATTATTATGCGATGTATTCCGAAAGAGGAGCAGATGGACATTATGAAGTTTTTCATGAGTTAACTTGTGGAGGCCATTTTAGTGTAAGAACTATGGCTTTGAAGGTACTTCAGTCAGGTTTTATTGGCCTTCAATTTTTAAGGATTCCTATCACTTTTGCATGAAGTGTGATAGAGGCCAAAGGTCGGGGAATATAGGAAACAGGAATGAGATGCCACAAATGATGAATATGGCGATGGAAATATTTGATTGTTGGGGAATCGACTTCATGAGACCATTTCCACCTTCAGAGAGCAACTTGTATATCTTGGTAGCAGTGGCTTATATGTCCAAATGGGTGAAGGCAAAGGCCACCAAGACAAATGATAGCAAAGTTGTTGTGAAGTTTGTGAAAGAGTTTATTTTCACAAGATTTGGGACCCCTAGATGTATAATCAGTGATGGAAGAAACCATTTTTGTAACAAAGTATTTACAACATTGATGAGATAGTACAATGTGAGGTACAAGGTGGCGACTCCATATCATCCTTAGACCTTAGGCCAAGTAGAAGTTAGTAATCGGCATATCAAGCAAATTATAGAGAAAACTGTCAAGTCAAATCGAAGATATTGGGCTTCCAAGTTAAATGATGCATCATGGGCATATAAGACAGCTTTTAAACTCCAATCGACATGACTCCGTTCCGGTTGATTTTTGGAAAGGCATGTCACCTACCGGTGGAATTAGAGTTCCATGCATATTAGGCGATTAAGTCGCTTAACTTTGACTTAGACAAAGCTGGAGAGCAAAGGAAGTTACAATTGAATAAACTTGAAGAACTTCGGGATGAGGCATATGAGAATGCAAAGCTCTATAAGGAGAGATCAAAAAGAGTGCATGACAAGATGATCATTGGAAAGGATTTGCATCCAGAAATATTGACACTACTTTTCAACTCTCGGTTGAAGTCCAAATTGTTCGGTCCATATAGAATCAAGGAAGTTTACCCCTATGGAACGGTAGAGTTAGAAGATTTAAAGAGTGAGGACACTTTCAAGGTCAAATAGCATAGAGTTAAGTCGTACTTGAAAGGGATTAAAGAAGCAATAGTGTTAGAAAAAATCAAACTTACGAAGCCGAAGAGCTCCAATGCAATGCTTGGTGGTAGGCAAACCACCTAGGTATACTCTACCTTTGTATATTGTAGTTAATTATTTAATTTTTATTATGTAAGTTGTTTAGTTTAAGTGTGTTTTGCTTTATGATTAGTGATTAGGTTGTTATGAATTTTGTATAGTGGATGATTTTTTAGATTGTACATATATGATTGTAAAAGTTTTGTTATTTATACAACCAAACCCTTGAACTCTTGCCCCTGTTCTTTATGGTTTAAAACATTGGGGGCAATGTTGAGTTTAGATTTGGAGGTGTGGGCAAAGTGTTACTATTTGAGCCAAGGATTCTGAGAGAAAAATCGACTGAAATCTAGTGACGTTAGATCCAAGGCGAATTGTATCCATGCATTCAAGTTCATTGTCTTTGAAGCTTTGAAGTTAGAGTGTGGGATTCGATTGTGTGCTATTTCATATTGAATGACATTTTGTTATTTCCTACTCAGTATCTTTCGTTTGATCTCTTCATTCACATGTATCACAATGAAAGTCTTTTGAAACTTTGGCTCTCGTAACATTTTAGGAGTTATTTTTGTTAGTTTATTTTAAGTAGCTTCACTCGAGAGCGAGCAAAGGTTAGGTTTTGGGTTTTTGATCGCTCAAAGTTTGTATATATTTTGAGCATCTAATACATCCCTTTTGTATCCATTTATTGGACATTTGTCTGTTTTAATTATCTCTTTGAGTCCTTTGCATGTATTTTTCTTATTTAGAGGCAATTAAGGACTTGATGAAGAATATAGGAGAAAACAAAGTAAAAAAATTACGTTTTTAAGAAATTTGTGAGTTCCTACTCGCAGAATGAAGTTGCAGATCAAGTCCAGAAGACACTACCAGTTCAAGCTGCGACAAGAACCTAGCAGAGCAAATCTACGAGTTAACATTGTTAGTAAAACCTCACAGAACTAGACGGTAGAACAGAGGCAGAGAGCGCTGCGATAAGAAATTTATGAGTTATGTCTAGCAGTTCATTTCCAGAAAAGACCGCGAGTGACGACGATTGTGAGTTCTTACTCGCAGAAGCAGCTAGAAGTACAGCCCTAGACGTCACTGCAAATAGAGACTACGATGTTGAAGTAACAGAAGGAAGTCATTGAGCAACCGTAAATGAAGATCTACGAGTTATAACCAGTAGAATTTAGTGACAGATCTTGTGCCGACTCAACTGCGAGATAAATCTATGAGGTCCAAGTGGTATATCTAAGTCATATGTCATGCTCCATGTCATCATGCAAGTGGATTTCAACCAAATCTTCTCTCAACTATATGAACACAATTTTTTTTCCATAAAAAGTATGTTAGAGTGTTGTATGTTAGTTGTAATTTTAAGCTTTAGAGTAAGAAACACACTTTCACTTTCACTTTAATCTTGTATTTTTAGATTAAACACTTTATAGTTCATAACTTAGAATTAGAATCTTCAATTAGTGATAAGTAAATCTACTATTTGTTAAGCAAGCAAGGTTTTGTTGAGCAAGCATAGAAGGGAGCATCAAGAATCCATGAGCTTTCTTTATCTTTCTCTTTACTTTACTTATACTTATTTGATAATGAGTGGCTAAATCCTTTTTATTGAGGATTTGGTGATTGTATATATGTGCACACTTTTAGTAATGGTCTAGTCTATCTTTTATCTATCTTGAGTTGCACTTCTGCTTAATATATTAACAAGTTGATTGTTGGGTATAATCTTTACTTAGCATATAAGCATGAATTGTGTGCATGAATAAGTGGATCTATCTCTTGCTTGATCAATCTTGAGTAGGTTACACTTGAAACTCTTCCATATAGATCTTTATTGATAGGAACTTGGTTGTGAACTATGTTATTAGCATGTTGCATCATTATCTCTTCAGCGTATCTTTAGAATCTTTAGAACAATCATCTTACAATTAGTATAACTTTTAGTGACTTGTACTAAGACAATCATTTGAACTGTTTCGAGTTTTCTCTATGGGAACGATACCCTTACTAGTGTCCACTATACTTGATAGCAATTCGTACACTTGCGAAGAATCAATCAGACACGCATTCCATTTAGTTTTTAAAGCACCAGTAGTTTAGAGGTATGCTCGAAGTGCGTAAACTCTACGATCGGTGGGCTCTTTATAATGGGTACGAAAACTCATATTCCTTTGTTTTTCAAAAATGAAAAATAATCTTACAACCCTTGCCAATTGCCGATTTTGGACCTCACCATGATGACAAGTCACAGAAGGTAACCAACTTAGTCTGTACTCTTCATCAAGTTGATAGAGAAATTGCAAGCAGATGTGTTATTCTTTGTGTTAGTTGGACAAGAAACAAACAAATTTGATGGTCGAATTCCAACCAGCCTTTATGATCTTCTACAAGAATTTCAAGAATTATTTTCAGAAGATTTTCCCCACCAACTGCCACATATGTCAGACATACAACACACTATTGATTTAGTGCCAGGATCCACACCACCAAATCTGCCACATTACCGAATGAGCCCTAAAGAACACAATGAGTTACAACATCAAGCCCACGAACTTATGGACCGAGGCTTCATCCAGAAGAGTCTCCTTACTTACACCAAAAAAAGATGGGAGTTGGCGAATGTATATTGACAGCCAAGCAGTAAACAAGATTACTGTTAAATATAGATTTTCCATCCCACGCAATGATGATATGTTAAATCAACTGGGAGGTGTTGTTATCTTTACGAAACTTGATGTTAGGAGTGGTTATCATCAAAATTGTCTTTGCCCTGGGGATGAATGGAAGATAGCGTTTAAGACCAAAGAAGGACTTTACGAATGGCTCATCATGCCATTCGGTTTAATACCAAAGATGGTTATTTGATCAAGCATTCACGCATTTGTGTGCCCAAAGGATCCATGCGTGAGTTCATCATTTGCGAGCTACATGGAGGAAGGTTTGCTGGCCATTTCAGGTTTGACAAGACACTAACTTTAGTCGCTGATCAATTTTTCTAGCCACGGTTGCGTCATGATATCCATACTGTTGTTAGTCGATGTCGAGTATGCCAAGTGAACAAAGGAACAAAGCAGAAGTTGGATTATATACCCCTCTCCCTATCCCTCAAAAGTCATGGCAAGACGTTAGTATGGACTTCATTTTGGGTATATCGAGGACGCTCCGCAACAATGATTCTATCATGATTGTTGTCGATCGGTTTTCGAAGATGTCGCATTTTATACCATGTCGAAGAGCATTTGATGCCTCTCATATTGCATCAATCTTTCTCAAAGTAATTGTGCGGTTACATGGTTTGTCTATGTCGATTGTTTCAAATCGGGATCTTAAATTTGTGAGCTACTTTTGAAAGACTTTATGGGCTGCATTAGGTGCAAAACTGTCATTTTTTAGTGCTTTTCATCCGCACACGGATGGCAGAACTGAGGTGACAAATCGCAGCCCTGGTAACTTACTTCGTTGTTTGATACAATAACACACTTCAAGTTGGGATTTAATCTTGCCCCAAGCTGAATTTGCATATAACAATTCAGCCAACCGTACCACAGGTAACACTCCTTTCTCTATTGTCTATGGGTTCAATCCCAGGACTCCCCTTGATATAAGTCAGCTACCTTTACCCACCAAAGTCAGTGAGGCTGGGTTAGATTTCTCTAGCTATATGTCCACTTTGCATGACGATATAAGAAGAACAATAGCAACTAATACTAATGACTATGCGGCTCATGCAAATAAAAGGAAAAGGGATGTTCAATTTTCTATTGGTGACATGGTCCGCATTCGCCTTCGTCTCGAAGGATCTCCTCCAGGGAGTTGTACCAAGCTCCATGCTCGGTGAGGTGGTCCATTTCCCATTTTGAAAAAGTTGGGTCCTGATGCTTATATGGTAGACCTTCCATCAGACTATGGTTTTAGTCCAGTATTCAATATGGAAGACTTGACTAAATTTGAAGGCATGGATGAGCTAGATATTCGACCAATTGACTCAACCCCTCGCGTTCCTTCTGTTCCTCAAACTCTTGACACCATTGATGCTATCTTGGACCATCAATTTGTGTACACAAGACGAGGTGGGTATTACAAGTTTCTGGTCTACTGGGCTACAAAGCCAATATCTGAAGTTGTGTGATTACAAGCTACAGAAATTCAGTGTCTCAATCCTGAGTTGCTTAGCAATTACCTACAGCAAAACTTGCTGGAGTCACGTTCTAAAGAGGGAGGCAATCGATGCAAATTGCAGAATATTTGCATGCTCTGCATGAACCATTTTGTTGCAAGTCCAAATAAATATGCTTGTAGTTGTGTTTAGTTAAATTGCAAATTACTGTTTTCATGACCCCTGTTTTGAGGACCACATTTCCCTTATTTGTTGGTATCATTTGTTATGGATTTAGGTTGTTGTTTACGTGTTTTAGTTGTTGCTTTATTTGTGGAGAGTTTCAGTTGTAAAGAGCATGTATATATGCTCAGTTGTTTTAGCAATAAAATAGTTATCATTGAAAACCCAAATTCATTTATATTAGAGAGATTCTAATTTCAGAAAGCGATTTCCAAACCCTTTTAGATTATCAGAGATTGATATTCTAAAAGCTTTCTTTTGTCGAGTGAATTGCACCACTCCTTATATTAGTCATATTGATAGCAACTTAACCTCATCCATTTTTCTTTTTCTTTTTCTTTTTCTTTTTTACTATTAATTGAGAGTTTCAAAAGGACACATAATGTCATATACATTGTGAAAAGCTTACCACTAGAATTCATACCAACTCAAATTATGTGTTAGGCTTACCATTAATTAATCAAACGAATCTAAGAATATTAACCAAGTTTAGTAAACCTAATATATTTAGATTCAAGTTGTATCCACAACCTCCAAATCTTAAATTTAAACTTAAAAAAAGATTAAAAAAGATGTGGACATTCAACATTGGCATTGGTAGCAAAAGACTTATTGATGGCCCCAGAAATCAAAAGGCTGGTAGATTTTCAGGCCCACAACTGTCTTGAGTGTCCATTGTTGTGGGCCGTTTAAACACCTTCAAATTTTAAAAATGTACCCTATCAAACCCAACTCACTGGCCCACTACTATCCAATATTTGCACATCACATATTCACATGTAACATGTTTCTGAGGAACTGATGAAGCTTCTTGCTATCTCTAGATTAAATCATGATTTTTTTATGAACCACAAAAATTAAATTCTTGGACTGACAAAAAAAAAGGATAAATTGAATTCTTGTATTTATAGAAAAAGAAGCCGGGTTCATTTCTCTCTTATATAGTTAAATACGAATAATCTGTTAGGATTATACCCATGAAAAGCATGTAAAATAAATATTCAATTATTTAATAAATAATATTATGGCTATTGGTGAATATGATCACTTCAGCACATTTTATGGGAAATTTGTGCAAATCTGTGTTATTTTCGTGTATATATAATAGCTAATTTATGTGACATTTGTTTTAATTTTATACCACTTTGCTTTGGCCTTGTGATAGTAAATGATCATTTCTTCGTTGATATATATAATATATATTCAGTGAACCTAGCTAGCTAGCTACTGTGAATTGAAGTAGTGTTGTCATATGTGTTGATCATAAAAATCTTTCCCCAACAACAAATACAGTGTTGGTGCATGAATATCATATCAAAGATATCGGTTACTCTTGCTATAATGGCCTCTTGTTATTGGATGATCTCTTGAGACAATCTGTCAAACACACAGATACAGTAATTAATTAATATAAATCAAGAAATAATCGGTATATAAGAGAAGAAACTAAACATGAATGGCATATATAAAAGAAAGAGATGAGATTGCATATAATACACAGTGAATAAGTGGAGACAAATGTTGTGCTGGGGACAGAAAATGATGGTCTGTTATTGACACTTGACACAAAAAACATGTCTCTACTGGCTAGAGAGTGGAGACTAGTGCTTTTCAGTTTTCATCAACATTTCAACACAATGTATGATTCGTATATGTCAACGTGTTCGAATTGCCCAGCTTCACGTTTCCTCCCCTCTATAGTGCCGTGTTCCGACCACATTCTTTTTAACATTCATTCAATTTTTGCTTTTAATATATATCCACTATCATGCAAGATCAAGATTATTCAACGACAATTTTGATAGTGATGTGAAACTGGGTTAAGATTTCAAATTTTATAGAAACAATAATAATAATAATTAATTTGATGTAAATTAGAAGCCATCCGATGTACTTAAGAATCCCAAAAGCCACCAAACATGCATAATATATAACAATTACGTACATAGTATAATTAAGGAATATTCTTTAAATGATTTCAACCTGTATCGAATAATTCTGCATGTCTACATATCACTGGTTGCCATAAATGGTAGTGCATTTCCCTTTTAAAGTAATGGTAAAGGGTTCGAGTCCCATCATATATATTTTATCAAATATATATATATATATATATATATATATTGGGAGTTTTCTTTCGATTTATGGGAGTAATTATTTGAACCGTATATGTATTATCTTATATTAACAGATCTCGACAGTACTATTGTAATAGTTGTATATTTCTTCTATCTTATCGGTGAAGGTGTAGTTCAAGTCTCACGTTAATTAAAAAAAAAACAGTAGAAAAACCTCCCTTTAGTATTTGATTAAGATCTCGCTAACAGTATTTGATTTCAATCGATCCTAATCGGTCCTAACTAGCCTCAAAAGCTACTTCAAACACGTATGTTGTCAATATAGCTGTTTTTGTTCCCTTTTTTTTTATCATTAATTAATTTTTGAGGCAGTCAAAAATAAATGTTTTAGTTTTAAGTGCTACAAAAAAGGAAGTAATGTCTATTAATTGGAGATGAATTGAAGAAACAACTAATTAATTTAATAAGTTTGAGGTCTCAATCTTATTCTCATATAAATATATAGATTATAGGGTGATATAAATTGTAATTGACGTTGTAAATTAAAATAACGGATTAGGGCGGTGAATTTTGATTTCGAAATGTAATGTCTCAATAATCATAGGCATAGCATGTCATTGCCCTTTTTATTTCTGACAAGGACACATCTCTAATTCTGCCAAACTATATTATGTAACTCTCAAATTTATTAATCTAACTTGATTCGAATTCAATTCAATTCAATTTTATATGCTTGATTAATTAACAAAACCAATAAGATCACTCAACCATATCACTAAATGATAATATTTTAAAATAACCTGTAGTCATGGTAACAAAACTCTTGATTAAACTAGTTGGATTTCCTTTAGTAAAAAATGGATCCAATAATTATTTTATTTATTTTTAGATTGATCATTAATATAATTTTATTATAAGCTACAGATGTCACAATTTCGTATAAGGTGTTAATTAAATTTAACATTTCTTTTGAGGTTGATCAATGATCATTAATAGAATAATAGTTTATTACAAATTAGAGATGTCACAATATCCTTTGAGGTGTTAAATTTTTTAACAAAGTCGAACCAATCATCAAGATTTTTTAATAAGTTGTTGCATATCGAATTATTTTATATCTGGTCGGTTAATCTAAATTTAATCGCTTCAATACTTATAACATAATACAATAATATTACATATCTTTATTAGTGATTTATCGTTAAACACATATATATATATATATATATATCGGTAATAATTTATCTTAGTTACCGCATGTTAAACAAATTAAACATTCATAAAAATAAAAAATTGATATTACGAATTAGAATATAAATTGTGATGCCTAACACCACTAAACATAACATATATGGACACAAGAATGTGTTGATGAACTCAGTGGCCGAACGAGGAGACAAATAGGGACCATGGTCCCCTTGCCTCAATTTAAAAAAAAAAAAAACTCTTACACAAAATTATAAATTTACTTAAAATTTTTGTAAACTTTATACCATAGCCTCTCCAAACTTTTTTAAATTTAAATAATACTAGACATCAAAACTCATATATCAACTTCAACCCCAACTAGTGAGATGTCAATTGATGAACGAATATATAAGATAATTAATAAGATTGATCATCTATATCCATTCACTATTTGACATTTCTATAAGTTGAGATTTTAGATACAATGTGTAACATTACTGTTCAAATTCTAAACAAGTGTTTTGACACCAAATAACTAAACAAATGCTAGAAAATCTCGCATTACTCTAACATTAAATATACACGTTAATGATGTACCAATAAGTGAATAGATATACGTATCAATGATGATCTATCTTACTTACTGTATTTTATATAAATTAAACATTCATAATCTAAAAAAAAAAAGAAATTGAGATATGAATTAGAATATAAATTGAGATACGTAACATTACTAAACATAAATATACGGGTACAAATATGTTGATGAGGTCGGTGGCGGAGAGAGGGTGACGGATAGGGACCATGGCCCCCTTGCCTCGATTTGTTTTTAAAAACAATTCCTATAAAAAAAATATAAATTTACTTAAATTTTTTGACACTAAGTAACGAGTTAGTGTCGGCTAATCATATGATTATTTATGGGTGAGGAAGGTTAGGGCAACCACTCAAAGACAATATTGAGGGGATGTTGGAATTGGACTTGTTCTTAGATCTGGATGATGTATTAAAAATAACACCACCAGCCATCAGGCACCAACAAAGTAAAGTAAAGAGTTGTACATATAATAATATTTCCACTGTTTTTTAAACTTATCTTCTCCCCAAAAAATAATGTTTTGCTAACATGAGTATGGGTCCATCATCCATGCTTGAATGCTTTGTTTCAGTTGTGGTATTCTGTTTTGTAATTTGTATAGAGTACAAGGAAGCGTGTCATCTTATATATTTTAATATTTTAATATTTTATTATTTTATTATTTTATTATTTTATTATTTTATTATTTTATTGCTTTTCTACTTTTCTTTTAATATGTGACTTGAGACTTGAGAGGCTCTCTCAGGCTTTAAAATTAGGGACAACCAGTTTTATTTATCCCCCAACATTTATTTGAATATTTAACACCTGGGAAATCTGACACGTGTCATGTACGGTGGGATCTTGTTAGGTTAATAGAAGCAGCCCTTCACCTTCTACACATCCTACCTGTGCCATCTTGTATATTTGTGTTTGTGTACATTTGGTGATAAAATATAGTTGTTTTTTTTTTACAAGGGTTTAATGCTTGATCTCCGTAAATCATTTCAAACCTTTCAACACATAATTTTATTAACGAAGGTCTGATAGGTTTAGCATTCACACACCTTAACTTTATGATCAATAGGTCTCTTTTAGAGTAATAGCATCTCTAATGTTAATATTGGTTGTGAAAAAAATGAAATGACACATACGAGAAATATAATATATATTGTGTTAAAAATATCATCTCCAATGCAACCTAGTCAACAATCGTTCATGTCTTCTACTTTATTTTATTTAACAATTCTAAAGTGTATTGAAAGAAACCAATAATAAATCGACATGTCATTAAAAACATGTATTTTACAAGTGAAACATTGAAGACCACTTTTTCATTTGGATATCTATCAAGTTTAGTTACATATCACATATGAAGCAGTTGGCTTGACAATGTTGACATATCATCATTTTTTCAAATGCAAACCACGTTATCATTGGAGATGCTCTAACTTCTCTTCAATAATATTACCTAATGTATGAAGAAAAGAAACATAGATGCATCTCAATGTATTTTACCCTCTTTTTTTTCATTTTAATTAGTCTCTTTATATGATATGATATATAAGTAAATGTAATTAGTTATCACGCACGTCATATGTTATGATGTGAAGGAAAGATGCAAGAATGCGCCAAATACATCCCAAGACTCTCTAACCTAGGAGAAATGGAGAATTAAAAGGAACACTAACTTGGTTCGAGTACTAGATTAACTATTACATAAGAAAACGAAAGTTTCCTCAACAATTCAACATACATGATACATATAAATAATAAATCCAACAAAGTGGGATGTTTAAGTTTCCAAGACGGCCTTTTGGATTACGTTTGACCATCCTTTGTTTACAACCCTAGAATTTGACTAGTCCAATATATATCTAATGAGACGTGTTTTCTTGGTTTATGATTTACAGATTTGTGGTGGAATTCATTTCATATAATTTAATAATTTATGGTTACCAATTGTGAACAAATATAAATAGGAAACAGCTAGTTTATTAGGTTTGTAGTTCTAAATTTCTAATAAGATTTGACAAAACGAGTCCTTATAAATCCAAGTTATGTGGGTCATAAATCTGAATCGAACTGATACAAGCACGACACAATATTAGATATAAAAGTAATATAATATGTGTTGGATTTGAAGCCAGCTGGCAATATGTTCCCATGTATCAGTAGTAAATTATAACAAAAAATTTGAGGTATTTTTATAGAAAAAAAAAAAAAAGAGTTAAAACTTTAAAGTGTGCAATTTAATGAAAGGTGTTGCGTCAGTGAGCAGAGCCAGAGAGCATGTGTAATGTGTTACATCATAGATGTACAGTGGTAACAATACAACTGTATATATATATATATATATATATATATATATATATTATTGAAATCCAAAGTTGACAACGTAACAGATCGAAATCGGTCCCCATTTTCACTAGATAAAGCCCTGTCCAGGAGGCCCACTTTGCGTCCTTGGCTCCTTGCATTTGCATATTTGCATGCCCTTTCAACTCTTCAATTTTTTTATTTTTTTATTTTTTTATTTATTTACATTGTTAATGTTTGTATTACAGTTATTTTATATAATATCAGAGTTGATTTTGTTGAATTTCTTTTTACCTTATAGTTGAATATATATTTTATTTATTAGTATTTATCTTATCTGTATTTATAGTTCAACGCTTCATTATACGGTAATGTGACAGTCGATAAGATGGTTATAAATAAGATATTACAATTTCTGTTATCTAAATTATGACTAGTCTTTCCACTTTTTTATAGCTAGTGTTATTGTAGGTTCAAATAGATTCAAAAATTATCAAAATATTTCTTATGTCTTTTTTAAAAAATTATTATAAAAATTATTATTGAAAATTTGTGAAATAATTGATGGATTATTGTATGCTAAATGAGTGCTTGATACCACAAAATCACGTTAGAGGGTGGTGTGTAACTATAAATATTATATGTTGAATTAGACTGTCTATTGTAGATTTACAGGATCCGTATGTTATGGTTGAGTATGAAAATAAAGATGGTGCATTTTATTTGCTAATTAAGAATGCATTCTATTTTCTTATATGTGTTTAAATTTAGTCATTAAAATGTTTTTTGTGGCTAAAAGTTTGTTTAGGGTATATTAGTTAGAAACTGTATGTGATATTATTGTAATGTACGCACTTTCAAACAATCCAAAGAATGAACTTCTATGTCTATTTTATAATGCTGGCTTAAAGTAGAAAATTTGTTTATTTTAATAATATCTCTATCATCGACAAAATTTATTTAAAAGACAAATAAAATAAAAATTAAAGACAATTATTCCTGTATGGTTTTTACAACTATAGAAGTATAGAAGCTCATAGTCCCTAAACCTTCAATTTTTACAAATGTTGGATTGATTTTGTGCCAGACAAATTGTCGTTTACATGGTTACCTGTGTGGGTTCTTTAATTTTTAATTTTGATTTTTTTTTTGTTTTAGATGTGCAATGATTGTAGTAAAAATTTAATTAAATTCATATATATATGAAAAGAACGACGGCTAAGGTTACTATATATATATATGTAAGATTGCAAAATAATTACATATGTTTTCTTGTAAAGGAATATATATATATATATACTCAATTAAATGATTTAAGACATGATTGGAAGAGTAAAATGTAAAGAATCAACGATGTGACGTGAGTATAATAGCATCTCCGATATAAAATGGGTGTATATGAATTATTGTTGACATGACAACAATATCAAGCGATTTGCTTCCTATGTGACAATAATATGGACTTGATAGACGATCAATTTAAAATTTAGTCTCCAATGCTTCCGTTTAAAACACATTTTATTTTAATGACGTGTACAATTTTATTTCATATTTTATTTTTTTACCAAAAATAAATGAAAAATTAATATCAGTTTTAAATGTTTGCTTAGTCAACCTAAAAAATGTTGGGCAACATGCTGTCTTAAAATGGATGGTCATGTTGACATTGTTTAATATTTTTTTTGTCACGTCAGTTTGATGTTGAATATACACGGCTACATTAGAAAAAGATTTATTTACAGAATATTTATTAATTCTACTTAATATCTTTTTTTTTTTCATAAGTCACGCTTACATCGGAGATATTCTAAATAAGTAAAAAATAATTGAAAGTGTTAAGGATTTTTGTTAGTATTAAAAGAAGTATAACAAGATATTACGTGCAATTTTTATATTTTAATGCGGCATTTTTAGAAAGTAGGTGTTGAGAGATAGAATATTAATGCTAAATGACCAAATAACAACTCCCTCTCACTATATATATTAAAAATATTATAAAAAACTATTATAATAGGATTATCGGACCTACCAAGATCAAACAATACATATATAATCTAAATATCTATTTTTATAAAGAGATATAACTACATCTCATAATTTAAAAAAAAAATACCTCATACATACTTATAAAATGCACATAACGGGTATACGCATGGTGGGTTTTGAAATGCGGAAGAAACTCCCGCTCAGTACTACATTAATTGAGATAAATTGTAGGCAAATATATAGCATTGATAGAATACTAGAATATAAAAGTGGATTAATTGTAAATGGAAATTATATCATGTTTATATAAAATAACATTACAATAATGTTTTAAAATTTTCCCGAAATTCCCTTAATAAAACATTTTTCTATAAACACACTTCCAAATACTTCTTATAAAAAATTAACTTCTAAAAAATTCCATAAAAACCGTATTGTCTTGCATATATGAATTCTATCATGAAATATTAATTAATTAATTAATATATTTCAGTTCATATATTATACTATATTTCCACTTATATATATTTAATATATATATATATATATATATATATATATATAATTTCAAGTTAGTGTTCACTGATATAAATTTATCAGTGTGTTGGATGTGAACCATTATATTTACATATTTTGATTCAAAGTGTATGCACTTATCAAAGCTTCTCTAATCCATAATCAGTGATCCATATAGTTATATTAGTACATACCGAGAAGAATATATATATATATATATATACTTTCAAGTAAGAGATTTCTTACTTCAATTTTGATAAGAACCTTAATGAAAACACATCAATTTTTATGAATTTTGATAAGTTTAATGAAATCTACATATGAATAAAATTTGAGAATTTTTCAAACACCGATACTATTTATCCCGATTTTATTAAATCTAAAGGCGTCAGAAAAATAGGAGAAATAAAGAAAATTAAAAAAAATCTTAAATTTTAGTCATACGTTGATTTTAATGAACTTAACATTCACAAAACAACTCATATTAAAATTCATAGCAATCGATAAGATTTCATCAAGGTCTTTATCGAAATTAAAAAAAAGAAATAGATCTCTCACTTGAAAGTAAATCTTAAACTTTAGTCATACGTTGATTTTAATGAACATAGCATTCACAAAACAAATCAAATTAAAGTTCATAAAAATTGATAAGATTTCATCAAGACCTTTATCGAATTTTTTTTTTTTAAAAATAGATCTCTCATTTGAAAGTTAATATATATATATATATATATATATATATATATATATATATATATATATATATATATTGGTTTTCCAGTCGGTTCACTTGAAAATTTTGATAAGTGTATACACTTTAAGTCAAAGTATGTAAATCTAATGGTTCACATCCAACGCACTGACGAATTTATATCGATACGCATTAACTTGAATTTTATATATATCCACACGATTACATGGTCAATGGGTTGACTTCATCTCATGCTTCTCATGCTCTTCTTCTCACAACTAATTCTTTCCGTAGCATTTTTATTTTTTTTCATCAACAAACACGTCTAAGCAAAAAAAAAAAAAAAAAAAAAGGTCAAATTTTTAGGGAAGAGACCAACAAAAATCAACACAAAAAATAAAAGGACGCAAAATGTGTCATAGCAATCACTCTTACAGGGAACTTCATGTTCAAACAACCACTTTTCTTCGATCATATCCATCGATCATTATATTATATGAAAGTTATTTAAATTAATTAATTAATGGATTTGATTATCATTATGGAAAAAAAAGGGCTCCAAGCTGTAGAATTTTTCCTAACCTTTTGTGATAGTTTTTTCCCACCAATCCCACCCACTCAACAAGAAAGTTGACAAGGCTCTTTTTCTAATTTCCTAGAGTTTTTATTCAGTTACAATTTAAGTTTATGATGGACAGAAATTTTTATATATCCAGTCTTGATCTAACTACTGTGTGGATCATATTATGTTATGGTGATCTCTATTAATGTTAATTTGAAAATTCTAAGGATTTATTTTATCTTTTTTTATAACAATTTATATATATATATATAAATCATAACACTTTATATGTGTTCGGATAAAAACTCATATTATGGAAAAAATTGTACTCAGATCAAACAAACAAAATAGGAAAAAATAGGTTTGGACCATCTTATATAACAAAAACTACATAATAACATATCATGTGACATTTGATTCATCACTGATCAATTACTATTTATTAGATTAATTTTTTTTATTTCAAATAAATCCAAAATTAATAACATAAAATAAAAATGTAGAAATAGGATAGTTGGACTCTTAGTAATGAGAATTGTAAAAATTTTACAATTTCATTTAAATTAACATACAAAAAAATTAGTAGATACTAATTAAAAATTATCCTAACTTAATAGTAAGCTCTTCACTCCTATGTATTATTAAGTTGTATCTCCTCTCTCACATAAAAAAGATTATTATATACTATATATTGAGACGTAATGTTGAAGGAAAGGGTGGATCCAAATCCTGATTATATTTGATCTTAGGATCCAAATAAAAGGTTGGTGGGACTTGGGAGGTTCCATGATTAATATCATTAAATAAATGAAAATAAGATATTATTAGTTTCCTGTCCTCTATCTCCTCTACATCATTCTTTGTGGCTTTGTGCACCCTCATACCACACCATGTCACCGTCCAATCACTCTCCATTCTTCTCCTTTCTCTTTAATTTTTTTTTTCAAAATACCAATGAGGATTTTGCTTCCATCTATTACTTTTTTTTTTTATAGGATATTAAGATTTTAGTTCCTTTAGCTAACGTTAATCTGAGTTTAGTCCATTAGTTTTTTAAATTACTAATTTTAGTCCTTCCGTAACGGTTTACGTTAAAGGACAATGTCAGAGGAAAAAATGACTATGTTGCCCTTGATACCTATAAAAAGACCATTATGCCCTTCATGTCTTCATAAAGTGGGTTGTTGGACCTGTTAAATGCACCCCAGCCCAGATCCAATTGCACCTGAATCAAGTCAACTTTGGCCACTAAACACACCCCGAACATTACTGAGTACACCCCTTCTGATTTCAGCCACCACGAAATCGTGAACATTTTCATTCATCTTCATCAGTTCATTTCATAGCCACCACCATCTTCATTCATCTTTATCAGTTCATTTCATAGCTACCACCAAATCCAGATCCAACAGTGAACCACATATCATCAATTCCACAGCCACTACCATTCGACCACCAAAATCAAACCAAAATCAAAATCAAAATTAACCCCACAGGCAAAATCAAAATCAAATTAAAATCCTCAAATCAATTTCAACAGACCACTATTACCATTGCATAAACCAAACCCCTACCACCAATCCCTGCCCAGAACACATCATCACCACCACTACAAAACACATTCGCCGATAAACCGGCCCGAAACACCACCAATCATCCCACCTAGGAAACGCCCTATATCCGCCAACAAACCCACTCAAAAGCCTCATAGAAATCGGCAACGAAACCACCCATCAATCCCAACCATAAATCTCCACCAAACCCCCCATAAACTGCCACCAAACCTCACCTAGAAACCCTTATCGCAACCATCAAGAAACCAAATATCCAAACTCATCAATCAAAACCACCAATAGTTTGAGAAAGTGAAGAAGAGAGCGATGATGCTAGAGAAAGAGAAGAAGAGAGCGGTGGAAGAGAGGAAGAGAATCCAGAAGAGGGAGAGAGAGAGAGAGAGAGAGAAAGAGAGTTTGTGTAGCGACGAAGATGGTGATGGGTTTGATATCTGGGTTTCGTTTTTTTTATTTAATTTTGAAATGGTGAAGTAGATGAGTGGTGGAGGTGAATAAGAAGAAGAAGGTAATTGGTTTGGTTTCTGGTGGTGGTGGTGGTGGTGGTGTTGAACGAGTGAGGTGGTGGTGGTGAACGAGTGAGAGAGATGAAGGGTCTGGAGAAATGTGATGAGGGGGTGTTTGGTATGTTGGGTCAGTTTCATATTTTGTAAAGCTTTGTGGTTATTGTTTAATTTTTATAAGTAGGGTAGATATATAATTATATAAATTTATCAAGTGTAATTATATAAATTTATTAAGGGTATTTGTGTCCTTTTCATTTTTTTAATGTTTAATATTAATTATTTTAATATATATGTTAATTTTTAAAATTTTACATTATGAATTACCAATTTTACCCTTGTTCCAAAAAAGCTTCTAGAAGCTTTCGTCAAATTTCTCATATTGCCCCCGTTGACCTAACGGAAATCAACAAAAAATAATCGGAATTGGACGGTAAGGACTCGAATTTGTATTGTCAGAGAACTGATAGACTAAAGTTAGTAATTCAAAAAACCAGTTGACCAAACTCAGATTAACGTTAACTAGAGAGACTAAAATCTTAATATCCCTTCTTTTATTGATAATGTACCACATTAAAGACAAGACAAGCCAAGCCAACCCACTACTCTTGAATCTTGATCATTCATTATTCTTCTTTATTTATCTATCTTCCAAGAGAGATTCTTAGATGCATCTAATAAACCATATATCTCTCACTTTGATACTGTCACATCAATAAATCAGTAAAGTTGTTGATGTGGCAGCATTAGAGTGGAAGATGCATGGTACATCACACTGTACCCAAATTTTAGGTCTATTTCAATCATGTCATCTATTCTCATTAATTCTTATAATAATGTGTCAATTGCACATATTGCTTTACATCTTAAGTCCATCTATGTGATGTATATGATAATTAAAAGTGGGATTAATTATCATGGATTAAGAGTAGATGCCATGATCATTTATTAAAGTTATAAACTTTATAAATATATTATTTAATTGCTTCAAAATAAATAAATAAATATATTATTTAATGTATTAAAGCTACCATATAGTTATAAAAGAAACAAGTTACGTACAACATCCTATACAATGTTTATATATATATATATATATATAGTTTCAATAAAAAAATAGATTTTACTAATTTATAGTTTCTATTTGAATGCAAGTTGTTCTAAATATTGAGGTCAAGAGTTTTTTTATTTATTTAAACATTTAATATTTTAAATTTTAATCTAATGAACATCAATTACTTTATAATTATGTTGAGATGGCATGGTAACATAACCCTTAGAAAGTTTATAACTTTTTCTTTTTGTTATAAAAATTTTCCCTTTTTAAAACTATTGGATTCGTCTAACGGAAATGGATATTAATTATTGAAAAATGTATGATTATATATAGGGGCTTTTCTTAAATAGCCATAAAATTAAGGTTTTATTCAAGAATATCTATATTCAATAAGTTGATTGTTTTTATCCAAGAGAATACTTTTCTAGACATTAATACCCTCAAAGGAAAATGTCATGTCATATTTTTATTTCATTTACAAAATTGAAAAGAAAAAAATTAAATTAATAAATTGTGAAAGTAAAAGTGTAAAATCGTAAAAAAAAAAATGGTTGTTTTTACTGAGAGATAGAAAGACGATCATTTGAGAGAAAAAACTATTGAAGGCGACGTTGATTGATTTCCGGTGAAGAAGAAGGCCGTCGAAGTCGAAGAACTACTGAAGGTGAAGATGAAGCTTGTCGAAGATGAACCTTGATTCCCTTTTGAAGACAAAACTTTCGTCAAAAATCGATGAAGGTATGTTCTTGGATCCGAAATTTGATTTAAATCTGTTTGGGTTTTATTGTTTGATTAGAGAAGTTAGGTTTTCTAGAGATGATTTTGTTTGCCTGATTTTAATTAGTGTTGTGTGTATTCCAATGAGTGTTAATTTGATTTGCCTTAAGTTGTTAAATTGTTTCAATGATTTGATTTTGCTTGCCTGATTTTTGTTCAATGAATTGCTCGTCTGTTTCAAGTAAATCATAAATTTCTTCAGAAAAAAATTTCAACAGTTTATGGAAATCTATTGAGAACCTTTAGAGATACTAGTTGAAAATTTTGGATTTAGAGTTGTTTGTGTTTGATCAGTTATAGCAATAGTTGGAATTCAAGCTGAGTTAATTTGGTCAATTAGTTTAAATTTTGTGAAACTTTGGCTGGATAAGACCTTTATTGAATATTTATCCAAACCCTTGTAGAAATAAAAATTTGGGGACAAGTTGAGACTTGCATTCAATGGCCATGTTTGATCGTTTAAAGACATGGAATGAAGAAATTTATACATAACAACAGTTGAAACATGCAAATTGTTTCCATGTTTTTGAACTTTAAGTTGTTAATAATAGGCTCTCTTTGTGTATCAAAATCTTCGTAATTTCAATAACTAGTTTCATTGAGAAGCCTTATCCATGACTGAGCTTTTACACACATAGCGGTATAATCATATCATTATCAAGAATTCTAGATGCATATATAGGATTAGAGCATATGAAACACTGAGATGTTTATCAATGTACATTTATTTGTTCCTGATAGGTGAGAGAAATTGCATATACTGTCCTAATTATTGACATGAAATTTAACTGTCAACTGTATTCTATATAAACTAATTAGCATCCACAATTGTATTATGTATTTTGTTTTTAAGGTTTTGTCCCCTATTTCGGGTTGGTTTATTGTTTTTACATCTGCTTGTGTTTTTGTTGTTTTGGGTTTGGTTATTACGTTGGTGTTGTTTTTGTTTCTTTGATTTTGTCCCCTGTTTCTGGCTAGTTTGTTGTCCTTGCATTTGCTTATGTTTTTATTGTTTTGGGTTTGGTTATTACGTTGGTGTTGTTTTCGTTTCTTTGGTGTTGCTTCCCCCTCCCCCCTGTTGTTGTTGTTGTTGCTGTTGCTCTGTTTTTTGATGAATATAGTTTATTTTCAAAACAAAATAACATATATTACGTCTTGTAATATATTTTAGATTACATCATGTAATGTATGTTATATTACATCGTGTAATGTATGTTTTATTACATCCTGTATTGCAGTATATATTACATCGTGTGTTGTATTGTATATTACATCGTGTAAACATTCCGGAAATAGTTTTTTACAGAGTATAGCAAACTGTTTGAATACAGATGGTTAGTACTGAAGAATAATATTTGCATCAGTATTTGGTATACCCAAGGGATACATGGTCATATAACATAACGATAAACACTCATTGCAAACATAAATTCATACGTCAGATTGAAAGTGTGTTAGACGGTTGAGGTGAGTTGGACAAGTTTAGGGGTAACTGTTTTGGTCATTATTTGGATTTGCCAACAAGGGGTTATTTCTAAGCCTAGTACATGCATAATTTGTTTTTAAGAAAAATCACACCTCCTGGTGTTAGCACGAACGAAATGTGATTCGCTTTGGAGAAGACTAAGGTTAGGCTTGGTGCTAGAGAGTTTTGTTTGTACACGGGTCTAAAGTTTGGCGAGCTAATAGATATATTTTCAAAGGAATGTGAGGATGTTATAGATGGTATTCACTTCAGATATTTTGGTGGATCGCGTTTATTGGTGGACAACCTTATCGATATATTTTTGGCGAAGTCGTTTCAGCACATAGGTGATGCTTTAAAGATGACCCTAGTGTTGTTTGTAAACTACATTTTTTTCGGTGTAGATGAAAGGACTCAAGTTTCATATTGGTTGATGACATTGGCTGATGACACAAATGGCTTTAATAAGTTTGCATCGGGCCACTATGTTTTCAAGATGACACTGTATTACATCCGTCAAGGATTCTGGATGCCTAATCTGACAGATTCTACATATAGATACAATCTTTATGGTTTTGTTTGCGGTGTTCAGGTATCATTGAAATTTAATAATGCTCTATTTATAGTGATTTTTTTCCATGTTAAATTTGTTATTTTTTTTTTCTTGTTTTGAAGTTTTGAGCAATGGAGGCCATCCCAGTGATGCACCATAAGTTGGGCCATTACTTAGGGTCCGGTTATCCACGTTTAAATTTTTTTTATTTCATCACAAAGGCGGCAAAAAAGCACGAAATTGGTTAGAGATGGAGTTAGAAGGAAAGGTGAATTTACATAATTCCTTTCTTGATTGTTTTATATTTCTTATATTTATTTTGTATGTTACTGACTTTCTATTTTTTTAATAGTTTACTGGCCGACAAGAGCTTACTCCTACAAAACGTGAGTCGCAACATGATGACGGAACCAGTTGTGACATTTTCATGCTCCAAGGAATCGAGAACATAATACGGAACAAGGACCAGCAGTGAAATTAGAATAAGGACATCGTTCTTGGGTTGAGGAAAGATATACCTTTTGAAATATTTGGGTGTTTAATAGAGGAAGATTATGTTAACTATTTGGCTATTGAAATATTTTGTTTAGAGATTGTTTTTTATGAATATTTATAAAACTTTGGAAGATTAGGTTAACTATTGTGTGGCTTTTGATAAATGTTTATAGACTTAGTCTACTTGATGAATTGTAGCATGAATGGTTAATTGATGAATATTTATGAAACTATTGTGTGGCTTTGACCGTGTAATGTTTCATAAATTTCACCATGTAATGTTTTGTATACCTGGTACTTGGTACCTAATATCAAAATAATTTTTTTGGACTTATGAAACTGTAGCGTATTAGATTGGTGTAAATGTTTATAGACTTAGTCTATTTGATGGTATGAATGGTTCATTCTGATTACATACTTGATGGTGGCATGCATGGTTTTCCTTATTGATACTAATCGTGTAATTTTTTATAAATTACACCGTGTAATGGTTTCTAAATTTCATCGTATAATGGTTTCTGAATTTCACCGTGTAATATTTTCTATACCTGGTACCTATTATATAAAATAAAAAATTTGAACTTACTGCCACAATGTATTTGGTACATGGTACAAGAATTCACAGTAATAAATATATTGAAGTTTAAATGCATGATCTGAAATCATAAATATTTAAGTTCAACTACAAGTTTTGAAATCAACAAGTATAAAATGTTTAAACACCAATAACCTCTTCATCATCACTAACAGCTGACATTTTTTGCTTGCTAGATGATGGTATTATTGGGTGATGTTTTCCATCTAAAACTGATGGAATTGATCCACACATTGTGTTGCTCTAACAAACAGGTCTAAATTGAGAAGCCAATTGTGCAATAAAGCTTTGTTGTGTATGTAGTTGAGATGGTTGGCCATATGTTTCGAAAAAAGGTTGAGCATATGGTTGTTGAATAGATTGGGATTATGGTTGTTGAAAAGGTTGATAATATTGATGTGCAAACGGTTGAGGAAAATGTGGGAACCCTTATTGGAGAACACTTTTTGGGGGAATATTTCGATTTGCAATTATGTGTCATTCTGCATGCTACCACCAGCCTTCTCATACCTTCCAACAGCTGTTACATATACTTCTGGAATAAGTCTCTCTTCAGACATAAAAAATTATGTGTTATTCTGCATGCTACCACAAGCCCTCTCATAACTTCCAACAGTTGTTACATATATTTACGGAATAAGTCTCTCTTCAGACATCAAAAATGCCACATCTCTGTTATTTTTTATTCTTGGTATGACACGTCTCCCACTAGTAGTCATAACAGCCTTTAATTCAATGTTGGAAGTAGATAAATCAATTCTAACAATATCTTCAACTATATTCATTAACCCATGGTCTGCCAAATCACAAGGAACAAATATCATTTCTAAATCACATAGTTCTCACAAAACCACTGGTTACCGTATGAAATAAGCAATAACAACTCTCTCATTACTCTGCACAAACAGCAGGCCAAAACATTATATTATTACACGACTTAATATATATATCATTACACGAAGACATGTAAAAATCATTATACGATTAAATATACACATCTTTACACGATAGAAATTTACGTCGTCCAATGATTCTGGGTAAACAAAAATAGGGTTCATAACACATTCAAAATCGATTTCACGTTCTTCCTAATTACTAGAATAAATAGCATACGTTCATAGAAGAGATTCAAAACAAAAACAAAAGAACCATACCTTCAATTAAAAAACAGTTACAATGAAGATGTGACACGACTGATTTTTTTGACAATGTGGATCTGTAATCGTTTTTTGCATTATAGAGAGAAAAGTTTATGGCAAAATATTGGGTTGATTGATTGAATGTTATTAGAGAGAGACCGATGTTGATGAAAGAGAATGAAAGAGAAACATATTATTAACTTTGTTTGAGAGATATTTTCTCATTAATTTGAAATGTTTTCTCATTAAATTGAAAATCTATTTTTTAATAAATTCTAAAGTAAAGGTATTTTTGTGAAGTCACCTATAATAGTGGATAAAAATAATCAATTTATTGAAAGTGGATAGTTTTAAATTTAGGGTTAATTTAAAGGTTATTTAATAGAATTCCCTCTTATATATATATATATATATATAGAATTACAACTTCTATCATGACCATACGGCAAACATATTGTTGTTTGATTGTACAAACTATATGACTATAACATATATTTTCAAACATACTGTTTTTGAAACTATATATTGCAGTCATTTTTTTCTTTTTAGAAAACAAACATTTTAAATTATAAACATTCTAATAATATTATAAATTTATTGTTTCAGACTTTCGGTTGCAAACTTGCAATACATGGCAATAATAAAGGTCATCGTAAGAAAACATGATTTTTGTGGTATTTGTCACTGATTGGAGATATACATGACCACAATTCGGTTCGGTTCTGGTTCTGATTCCAGCGGTTCATCCGGTTTGGTTCTTTTTTTTTTTTTTTTTTTTTTTTTACATTTTAGTTTAAGAAAACAAATTTTTTAATATATATATATTCTGGAACCAGCGGTTATAGAACCGGAACCGAACCGTCGATTCCAAACCGGTTTTTTTCTGAGGAGAACGAGAACTGGAATCAAACCTTCAACCCCATGGTTACGGAACCGGCTTCACGGTTCCGGTTATGGTTCCGGTTATGGTTCCGGTTCAGATTCAGGATCATACGGTTACAGTTCGGTTCCACGGTTCGAACCGAATCATGACCATGTCTAATCGGAGACGATTCAAATATGAAATACCATCATGTCAACAAGTTTTGTAGCAAAAGGGTTTAAAGAATAATTTTTATCATATTGACTTTGGAGATCATAATACAATAAAAACTCTATAAATTTAATAAATTATTAATTAATTGATAATTTAATAATTTATTATTTTATAATTCAATATATATATATATATAACCAACTAAAGATTCAATTAATCTAAGTCATTAATCAATTAAAAATACATTAAGTCAATAAAAAAACTAATTCCATTACGCACTCAACTCATCAATAAGAAAAATTAGAGATGAGATTCAATTTGAATGTTTTTTTAAAGCAACAATAGAGTCATATTTAAAAAAAAATATGATAATAAATTATATTTGTAATTTCAGTAAATTATTAATTTATAATATAAATGAGACCACATATTTATATAAAGGTTTTCTAAAAAATATTATCTTATCAATTTATATAAATTATTAATTTATCACATTGGCATAAGTTGGGACTGAAAAAAATTATTATATTATATTATAGAGATTATTAATTTATTGAGTATTAATTTGTAAAGGTTATACTATAGTCTAATTAATAAGTTTTTTTATTGGCTCAATGATATGCCACTTGTATCTAAATTAATAAAATTGTTAATTCAAATTTCTAAATTACAATAGTTAGAAAAAAAAATGAACAAAATCCTATTAAAACACCAGTTTCATGTTAGGTTAATTATTTAAATTGTATAGCAGTACTATACATGCCCACTGGTTCCGACCGGTTCCGGTTCTGGAAGGAACCGGAGTCGAAACCGGAACGGTAGACTGACAATTCCGGTCCGGTTCCGGTCCGGTTCCGTCGGTTCCGTCTGTTCCGTGTCCGGTCCGGTTCCGTCGGTTCCGGTCCGGTTTGGTTCCTCTATATTAGGTTCCGTCGGTTCCGGTCCGGTTTGGTTCCTCTATATATATATACATTTATTATACTCATGTCAATAAAAATACCAAAACATAAGACATGTAATAATGTGAAATTGTAAATAAATTTTATTGCGTAAGGCCGTAAGCCGAAATTAAAATTGAAATAATAATAATAATAAATACATAAATTTAAATAAATGTATAAAACTAAAAAAAAATAAAAAAAAAATTGGTCTTGCACATAATTTGTACGAAAATTAAGTTGTTTACGTATCCTCTTGGGGTTTAGAGAAATCAAAGACCACGTAGTTCTTTTACATTTTATTGTCTTTTACATATGTAACTCTGTAAGTCTGTAACTAATCGCTGTCTTCCATTTCGGTGCCGGTGGTGTGATCATCATCGAAGCAATCGTAAATCACTTATGGCTCCATTTCTTGTTGTCTATATTTAGCCTTTGTCCAATCATCAATACACACTTGGACTTGAATTGATTCCGAACTCAAAAGCGATCGTCTTGCGTTCAGAATATTTCCACCCGCGTTAAACTCTTGTTCCACAGCCACTGTAGAAACCGGTGTTGCAAGAATTTGTTTGGCTATTATAGATAAGATTGGGAAGTGCTTTTGATGTTCTCTCCACCAATGTAGAATATCAAATTGATCAACATCACCGTCTCCTATAAACTCAAAATTGGTACTGTGATAAGTTTTAATCTCATGATACGAGATCGAACTTGATGAAGAAGAAGAAGAACCTCGTAATCTTTTGATCTTTTGGGATAACAGTGCAGACCCTGCCCCTAACACTCCAGAAGATTGAGTTTGGGAGTCATTTTCAGTTTGTGGAACACTAATGTTCAATGATGGACCATAAATTCTACGATATTCATCATATGACTGATAAAATAATGTCGCACAAGAAGTATTAATTTCTAATTATATACATAAACAATTATAATAAAGAGTTAAATAATCTGTCAATGCATTTAGTTTATGTTGGAACCCCATTCACCGGTTATACAGCGGAACTAGGTTTTAAAATTTTTATACAGATCATAATCTGTATCTGGGACCAGTAAACTTGAGATCGTAATTATTTTTCGAAACTAATACATACAATATGTAAACACAGGAAATTGAAATCGATATAATCAGAAGAAGAAAATCTTACCAACGTTTGGAGGCTTCTGCACTTTACGATATACTTTTGTCTGAACCAATCTTACCAACATTTGGAGGCTCTTTCACTTTACGATATGCTCCTGTCTAAACCACTCGATCTTCCTCGCTATCTTCCGGGACTGGTAACTGCGTGTGGGCGTGTCACGGTCTCAGAAACTTGAATGGAGGATATAGAGAGAATTGAAGAAACTCTTTCTTCTATGTGTTTTAAAAACACACAAAACATGAAACAAGATATATATATATATATATATATATATATATATATATATATCTTTTGTTCACTGCACACGAAGCACAATATATATGTATATGTTTTTTTTTTCATCTTGTTTCACGTACCAAACTTTGCTTGCCAATTGCAATTCACAGAGCAAAAAAAAAACATATTTTCACCTGTCATATGTGAATTTTATCGTACGTACATGTCATCAACAAAGAGAATAAATTGTCAGGTGGACATCCGAATAGGCATTCAGAAAATATCCTACAAGACATCACCGAAGAAGAAAAAACCCGAGTAAGCGGATGTTGAACAAAACCTGCTCAGGATCAATCGACGTCATATACTACTCGGGATCAGTTAATGACACTCGGGGCTGATTAACTGACATTTCTACTCGGTATCAAATAACGTTACTCGGGACCAACATGTATTGTCCTTACTCGGGACCAACAGGTATTGTCCTTACTCGGGACAAACATGATGAAAACTGAATAAAAACCCAGTGCATAACTCACGTGGATCAAGTCATTAAAATGCATGAGGATATCCATATCAAAAAGGAATCCCAATAAGAACAGAATATTAAACAGGAAAGGTTCCCAATCAGGCAACAACTTTATTTCTTCAAAAAGACTATGCTCTTGTAAGGAAATAAGTTCTAAATTGGATTACATTACTAGAGTCCCATTCGATCGCGATACAAGACTCCGAAACAGGAAAGAAGGCAATCAACTTTAAGCAAGTAAATAATTGTAATTAAATACAAAGATCTTCTATTACTTGTACAAAGCAGATTATGGTTCTATAAACATATAAATAGACCCATAATCTGGCAAAAAGAGAAAATACATACAACATACATAGAAAAATACAGAGAGAAAAAAGAGAGATTGAGGATTGTAATAACTTTCTTCATAGTGGATTTTGGCTTGACTGATCATTCAGCCACCCGTGGACGTTTCTCCGATCATTGGAGTTTTACCACGTAAAACTTGCGTCTCGATTACGATTACTTTCTCTTATCTCTTTCTCTTTGAAATCATAGCTAAAATCCAATCCTTGTTGACTTTTTCCATACGTCCAGAAATCAACGTCAACATCACCCATTTTCGGTTAAACAATATATATATATATATATATATATATATATATATATATATATATATATATATATTGATATCAGGTAATTTCATCGTATGCAAATTATTCTTTTAAATATTGTTTCATGTACATACCAATTTGCATCCTATGTAAACTCTTGTGTTAATAGTTGATATATATATATATATATATATATATATATATATATATATATATATATCTTTTAATTATCCTTTCAAATATATCAAATATATCTGATATATTAAAAGTGATAATAAGTATTTTAAATTTAAACTTAAATTCAAATACTTAGATAAATGATTTAGTAAAAAAATAAAATAATCCTATTATTTTATCTTCACCTAAATTCAAATATCAACTAATACCCTCCAATTAATAGTTAATTAATAATTCATAATTATCAATATAATTAAATAATCGAATTATTTAATTAATTTAACTATTAACATTCATTAATTAAATAATCTCATTATTCAATTAATTCCCTAATAAATACGTGTCACTTTTGTAACACAATTAATTGGACAATCCAATTAATTAACCGTGACTCTTGTCACCTAAATCGATCGGGCTAGCAAGGGGACCTAATGGACCCACAGTATTTTGAGCTCCAATAATCCTCAAAATCATTAATTAAACTCTTTAATCAATATTCCTTGATTATTAACTCCGGTGTTATTACACTAAAAACCTGAAGCTGCACTCTCTCAACTGTAGACGCTTTTACACAGACCGATACAACTCGGTGTCCATCGATGTAGCTATTACATATGGTGTGATCCTCCACAATAGTTCATAATTAGAGCTGGGTCATAATGTCCATTATACCCCTCTAATTACATATATCCTTTAAGTACCATTGATTCTCTAATGGACAATAAATCTTATTTCCTCATGGAATTAGGAGAGCACTTATATTGTTCAAGCCCCGAATCAACCCTTAAGGGAACTATTGTCTACTTCTCACAAGAAGAAGTGGATTCCACTATTGTGTACAAACCTTCCCAGCCACAAGCCAAACCGTAATCCCAACATATAGAGCATATTGACCGGAAATTGCATCTGACCTCACCCATGGTATATCAAAGACCACGATCTAACCTGAAGAAGTCAATAAGACACTCAGGATTAAGATCATCCACATATAACCATCATTAGTTGATATATATGAATCTCATCGGTAAACGGATCTTGGTGAGAGATTCATATAGATCATAACCCAGCCCTATATGATCACATCATACAAGCTGCCTTCATTCCTATATCTCATATGAATGATTCAGGATAGAATCATCGTACATTACTGAATGGACTGCAGCTATAGATTAACCACAAATAAAGTACCCGACTTTATTTGCTATCTATGGACTCTTTAGATTGAATGTCTCTTACTGTATTCATCTGTATATGACACTCATATACACAGTTCGAGATTACATCCGGCAATCTTGGATGTTAAATATATGCACAAGTCATAAAATAAACAACACAACATGAATGGATTGAACTTTTCCTTTTATTTATTTCATAAATCCATTTACAAATTAAATCTTTAGGGCATAAACCCCAACAGTTTACAACGTGGGTCAAAACACAACGCAAGCAGGTAATAGTTGGAAACTCTCTATAATAGTCTAACCGATTTTTTTTTCATAGCTTCAATGCAAACCTCTAATTGCATATCAGATGAACATTCAACAAATGTATCAACAATATTACAACCCTCAATAATATATAATTAAGTAGTAAGATAATAAATATCTAACAAATTGTTAGTAGCACTATTAAAAACTTTTAACAAATTACACATTTTTGTACAAACTACACATTTTTGTACAAACATTTCAATGGTGTGTATAAAGATTGATTTGACTAACATTATATTGTTTAAAAGAAACTAATAAATCCCTATATTAATAACTTTCACAAAGCAATTTATAAGTAGAGTTCCAACGTGTTGGAACATCACGAGAAAATCTAATGAGATGTCTACCTGTCTGTTTACAAATTCTTACCCATACTTTCGTAACACTAGGATGTTTCCACAAATATGAGAGAGCATCCTTAATGGGTTTAATAAAAGCTTGAAGAATTTCCAAACCTTTTTGAACGCATGAATTTAAAATACGGCAAGCACATCTTTGATGACAAAATTTACTATTAAAACAAGGCTTGCATAATTCAGTTAAAGCAGGAATGATTGATGTATTATTAGAAGCATTATCAAAACCAATTGAAAAAAAAACTCTTTCAATTTTATACTCTTCAAAAATGATTTTCATACTTTTATAAATATTATCAGCAGTATGTGCATCATCAAAAACTCGAAATGCAAGAATTCTTTTTTATATTGTTCATGTTTTGTCCATATAATGACAAGTTACACCTAAGTATGAATGCGCTCGCCAATGGTCAGTCCATATGTCGGCACATACGGAAATACGACCTTTATAGTTCGTAAAATATTTTTTCAAAATCGTTTTTTTTTTTATAAATATCATACATTGTATGTGTGAGAGTGGTTCTAGGGACACGACATGCTGCATGATTTAATGTTTTATGACAGTATTTAATAAAACCAACTTTTTCAGTAAAACTGAAAGGTAAATGTTTTACAGCTACCATCCTAGCTAATTCTACTCTATTAGCTTGATCACTATATTTAAATAATTGAGTGTTAGGGGTAGAAAACTTGAAAATTTGAGATTGTGTACTCCCCTTGGCATGTTCTGCTGGATGACGAGTCATAATATACTTCCTATATGTGCCGTATCCTCCAGATTTAGTTCACTTGTATTCTTTAAGGAAGTAATTGCACACCGCCCAACATGTTCCATCCGGTTTCATAACTTTCTTGATGTGGAGAACAAATATATCAGAATTGGTCTGCTTCTTATCTTTCTCTGACGTCTATTCAAAATCTGGATCTGCAGCGAAATCGGGTATATTTTCTGATTGACTTATCATATTGCCAGGGCTAGGCCTAGGCTGGCTAGCATTGAGTTCAGAAATTATTAAAAGGGGATTTGGATTGGCTGGATAGTTTAGGGATTCAAGATAGACTTACCGTTGCAGGAACTCATGTGGTAAGCGATGTCGTCAAAACCAATATTATCCGGTTGTACCGGATTCGGCTTCGACATACGACCCTTACAGGTCCTGGAAACATAATGCATTGGTGGAATGTCTCCTACTCCACTTCCACTTGCTATTAAAAAAAATATTGTGTGTGTGTGTGTGTGTGTGTGTGTGTGTGTGTGTGTGGGGGGGGGGGGGGGGGGGGGGGGGGGGGATGACGTTAGCGGGACGTTGGGCTCCAACGGTCTGCTGATCGTTGGTCACAACCGTTTGTTTGTTTTTTTTTTAAATGGCTTGGAACCGGCGGTTCCAGAACCGGAGCCGAACAGTCGATTTTCGAAGAAGACGAACTGGAACCGAACCTTCACCCCACGGTTCCGCTTACTGTTACGGTTACGATTCGGTTCCACTGTTCGAACCGAACCGTGGTTATATCTAAACAATACTCTAATATTTAAATAAAAACTCATATACGTATATATATTAATAATTTTTCAATCCGAAGATATCAATAAAGTGGTAAAAATAATATTCCGATTTAAAATTTGGATACTCTATTGATCTACCTCATAAAATTTCAGAACAAATAAATATTACGGTTAAAATATGATTGATTTTCACGATCATTTACGGGGGTATACCTAACAAATATGAGTAGATGACGTAAGAATGGCTATTGAATAAGGAGTAACGTTACATCTACACCTAACGCAAAGTCACGTAAGCAGCGTGATAACTGATACGACGAACAAATTCCTCTTTCAAGTGGTCTGCCATGTACCTGTCTGTGACAATAATATAAACTCAATTGAAACACCACTTTCAAGTCTATCAATAATAATATGCCGGAAGCTGACGTGGCACCTCGACAGGGTAAACAAAAATTAATAATAATTAATTAGGAGATTAAATAAGTGGTCCGTAGGTTAGGGGAATTGCTGAGGAGAGAGGAGGCAGAGAATGCCTCACCCCGACCCCACCATTTTTATTCTTGTTTGCTATTTAGCTGACACCTCCCTCTTCTTTCTTTTTAATCGGACGGCTCTGATTGCTCCACCTCACCCCTTCAGTCTTCTTTTGGTTCAGACGGCAGACACTGATGTGATGTTTTCACCTTTATTTCTCTCTCTCCTATTTCTTCACCTCCCGATATATTCAACAAAATTATATAATTCACATATTTAATTTTAATATTTAAATATTATTCAATCTATTTCTAAAATTGAGATAGGATCATCAATCATGCAAGGATCATCAATCATGCATTCATGACATCACATTTTTTTAATCATTTTTTACAAATTCAAAATTAAATGTCAGTATTTGTTATTATACTAAATGAAAAAGATAGATACAATAAGAAACTATGCAATATAATATTAACATTTGATTAGGTTTCAATATTATTTATATTCATTTTCATATTCCAATGTCAAAGTGCCGTAACGATAGCAAATATCAAAAACTCAAATTACTGGGATTATTTAATTGAGATTTTAAAAATTCTCTATTCATAAAAAAGCATATTTGCTATAGATCTATTAAAATTATGGTTTTTGAAAAAAAAAAATATAGTTGTTTAGTTGATAAATGTTTTTACAAAAATAAAAAAATCTACTTGGAGAAACTCTTCCCTATAAACTTTCATCCGGTAGAGATTTAAACTCTACTAGTCTCTTCTAAATTTGAATAGACAATCTCAAAAGTCCAACCAAACAACTTTAAAAATCTCAAATAAAGGTTGTTGATGATGATTTTTTGTCGTGGGAAATATCAACCGGTCAACGATGTAATTTTTAGTTTGTTAATGGAGAAAGATTAAATAATGAAAAAGAGACTCGATTCTACGTGGAAAACCCTAAAAGGGAAAGGGAAAAAAAACCCACAATTGCTGGTAATGACGAGGTATAAATTTCACTATAAGAAAACGAATTACATAGCTCAACTCACTTATCTCTCTTGATACAAGATTATGTGTTTTTCTATGTGTTTTTACAGTAAGAAATGTGTTGTATTTATATATTCATTTGTAACCCTAAGCTTGTTGTACAAGTAGTTGAGTTGTAGAATCTCATTATGATTCTTCTTGTTTGAATTGATTGTCTTGATCTCTTTCACATATGGTATTTATCTCGTAATAAATGTGGTTGATATTGTGTTTGTTTAGAACTCTACCCATTTGGGAAAGAGATAAATTTGTTTCCTTATGAAATGTGACTCTTGATTCTCATATCTCGGTGAGATTCTTTTTCAAGTCACTGAGCATTAATGATGAGTGATGGATCATGATTCGATGAGTGATTTTCGCCGAGTAGATATCTTGGACGACTGGAATCTTGTTTTAATGAAGTTTTCCTTTGGTCGAGTCATTCTCCTTCGGTCGAGCAAATCTCCTTAAATCTCATTCCATGTAAGCTGCTAATTTGTTTGACGAGGGTTTTACTCGGATGGTGCATCCTTAGCCGGCTTCTGTCAGGTTTGACTGGTTGACTTTTATTCACGTGGCATATCTTTTTTCTGTTATTCTTGTTAATTCAATAATGTGTCAGCCGATCAAAATTCACATACAAAAAAATCTCATCCTAATAATCTAATGTATTGATTGTTGAACTAAGGGGGTCATTTGTTTTTTTACTTGAGGACTGGACAGTCATGAATTTTTCTAAAGACTAAATAGAGACTGAAATCTGAACCTGAAAGATTTTTTTTTTCTCACATCTGAATATACTGTCAACATGTTTGTTTTTTAAAAATAAAATTGTCTGAAGCCAAGTAATTTTACATTAATACGCATTCTAATTAAAAAAAGTAATTTAACATGCATGTTCTTTTGCAAACAAAGCTCAATTTAACAATTCATCAAAGAATATAATTTTGTATGTTCTGTAAACAAAGTTTAAGTTCAATATCTTGTAAAAACAAGTTCAAGTTATTTTGTCTGTTGTTCATGTTTTTGACATATATAATTGAAGAAACCATTTTTGTTTCCTAATTCATATGAACCAAAAAAAAGTTATAGATTTTTTTGTTAAAAAAATAGGTTCTTGAATTATATGCACCGAACTCTATAATAAGTAATTAGTTTTTTTTTGTTGTTGTCTAAAAACCATCTAAAATAAGAAATACTTATGTTAAAAGAGAGATCTCTACATCTTATCAAATTATGATAAATTTGAAAATATATCTTCTTTGGGAGGATAGACCTGGAAGATAATATTTTAATTATAATCCAATGATTTGAAATTATGTTAAACGTCAAGATTTTTTTCTTTATTTTTTAAGGTGTTTTTTGATACTTCTAAGTTGTTTGACCACTTAAAAAAACAAACAAAATAACTTAATGAGTTCAATCTCATTAAGTTTTGAATGAAAAAAATAAATGATCCCTAGATCTTTCAAGTAAATTCACTAAAAATACAATATTTAATCTAGTTCATTGAGTCAAATACAACAAACACCAATTGCGTTAAGAACTTGAGATATATGACAAAATATCTTTTCATCATTTTCTTTTAGTCAGAATAAATCATTTTTAGGATCAAGAAATCTAACAATTATAAGAGTACTTAATGGATGGACATTGCCCATAATAAATATTTTCATAATCTTTTCAACACATAAGCTGATTGGTTGACAAATATTCTATTTGATCTATGCTCGATCTCCACATCGAGACAATATTTTATTTTTCCTAGATCTTTCGTTTCAAAATTATTTTCTTAATATTCATTAGTTTTCAAGAGCTCTTCTAAAGATCAATTAAATTCATATCATATTTCATATTCATTAGTTCTTGAAGTTCATTAGCTTAAGTCATGCTTTAAGCTAGCTCGATCATGAGCAAATCAAGCTGATCATGAATACTAGTTGATATTTGATAAAGGCTATAAACGAGGTGATTGAAGCTAGGGGTGTGCAAAAATCGCCAAACCGACCAACCCAACCCATAAAGTTTGGGTTGGTTCGATTACAAATATAAAAAATGGGTGGGTCGGTTTGTCTTTTGGACAAACCTATTAATGGTGGTTCGGTTTATGTTGAGTGAAATAATTCTCCAACCCAAACCAAACCACATATTTTAATAAGTAAAACTAAAATATAAAAATTCACCAACGTTTTCTGTTTAGTCTATGTTTTAAAACTTTTACCGATTACTTTAAGCTTTTATAATTTATTTATTTGTTTTGATACAATTCTTCTGATTGATTGATGTATTAGGGTTTCAAAAGCATAGATACTGTCAAACATGTCTTTAATTGGTAATTACTCATTTTACTTTTCTATACTTCCTTTATATATATATAAAATTAATATTTCATGTTATGATTATTTTTTATAATATAATACCAAAATAAAATATTTTTGAGTTCAAATCTAAACCGATAAACCAATCCAAACCAACCCAATTTTTTTTTGGTTTGGTTTGAATCGGTTTGAAAAATCATATTGGTTTGGGTTGGTTTGAAATATAACCAAACCGATCTATATTGGTTTGGTTTGACATTAAGCTTCAACCCAAACCAAACCGAAAACGCACACCCCTAAGTGAAGCCGTTTAACAGAGTAAATATCTAATAAAATAAAATCAAAATCCTAAAATTGTAAGCGACCCAAAGTTGTTAACCTGTGACATGTGAACATGTGATCAAATGTTAAAGATTGGAAACTTAAATAGATTGCTTTTATTCATTTATATATAATTGGACATGTTTATACAACTAACTGGAAGATCCCGGTGTGTCATCCACCGATATGGTACAGCCAAAGGCACATGCCCATCGTAGCAGTAAACGGAGTCCACCTTGTCCGCATCCGGTGGCCCTTCTGAAACTGTTGATTCCTCCGACCCAGATACCGGGGAATCATAACTCACCCTTAACAACTGCTGGAGGACTAAACACAGTTGTCCCGTCTCCGGCCAATCAGAGGGAGACACATAACCACATGAGTCAGTACTCCTAAAACCCCGTTTATGAAGATCCGGTCCCTAGACAATGAAGAAGTGACATGCAGCCACGGGTGTCAGAAACCATTACCTATTTTAGACCTCATTCTTATCATTATTAGAGAGATCAGAAAATTCCTATAAACTTATCTAAAATATATTTTCTCTCAAATTGTAACTTTGAAAGAAAGCTCAATCTTGGCTTTCGGAATACTGAATAAAGAGGAATCGTTTCTTTTGTTTAGTCCATTACATCCTGTACCACTTAATTAGGTAACGGAGGATCAAATCATCACATAACAATTGACGCTAGAAGAAGGGGCACATTAAAACTAGCACCTCCGTAGTAATGAATTCAAACCCGGGAGACGATTATCCAGACATCTATCTTGGCATCCGACCACCAGGAGGTGAGGGGAATGAATAAACCAGTAGGAAATTCTAGATATGACAGTGAATATCAGGCACCCGAACTCCCTCATAACGCGTTGCCCTATCCTAATTCGTTACAGCACCACCCTAATAATTATGGTTCTTACCCGTTCTCCGTACCGTATCCTACTCCCAACTATCATCCCGGATACTCCGACCAGCCTCATTATTATCCATTTCAACAGCAGTCTTACTTTCTATGAGGAATTCAAGGAACGAATGCCATGCAATACACTTATAAATTCTTCCAACCAGCTGACGATCAGGTCATTCAAGGTATCAACAGTCGTCTAGACACCTTAACGCAGAATGTAACACGAGTAACCAGCATGGTAAACGGAGATAGCCACCAAGGGGACTCGGATGAGGCCCACTCTGACTCAGGGAGAAGAAATGTTACCCTTGCCTCGAAGAAAAGGGGGATGAGGCAATAACAAACGACTCAATTTGTCGAACCTGAACTCGGTGGACACCCGAATATCTCACCAATGCATAAACTGGCTGGAGCCACTCACAGTAGAGAAAAGCACGATGGCAATGTTCAGGAACAGTTGCCTCACCAAGCCCAAACAATGGACATGATGCCTGATAATTCTATGATGAAAATAGATGAAGCACTCATACGTACCTAAACACATTTCACGAACTCCAAGGCCAACTAGTAGAAATACAAGAGCAGATCCATATTGGCCACTGCCTCTGTGGCGGGAACAGGGAGAGTACCTTCACGGAGGGAATCACCTCCAGTGCGATCCCGAGCAGCATCAAGTTGCTCCGTAAGGATATGTGTGGTTTTGCAAGAATGGGAGATCCCGAAGACCACCTCGACACGTACCTTGACTGGATGAACATGCAAGGAGTGACAAATGTGGTCAAATGTCGGGTCTTCCTTTTGATGCTATCTGGAGATACGCAAACATTGTCCGGTAGGCTCAAAAGGCTGAGTATATCCTCGTTCCATGAAATTTCTAAAGAGTTCCAGAGTGGCTTCGTAGTGAGCAGTGAGCAGCATTGAAGAAGGTGGAGGCATATGGTGCACCTGAACTCGGTAAGCCTAACGGAATCTGAAACGGTCAAAGACTACATGAAGAGATTCAACAAAACAACGTGTCAGGTCCAGGATTTTAACAAAATCGGAGCGGTAATGTCTTTTACTCAAGGTCTTCAGCAAGAACGCCTAAGTTGGTCACCGTTAAAGAGAGAGCCATAAACATACTGCGAGCTCATAGAGAGGGCCGAGAAATATGCCACTGTAAAAGATATAAGCCATTCCAGAACTATGATATGTATTTCAGATGCCAGTACTTCATCAAGGAAGTGGTATAAATTGAATAGAGACAGGGGATAGAAGCCCATTCATCCAGACAGGTAACCACCGGCGCGAGTAATCAAATCCCCTGCTTGCCAAGAAGTAAATTTGACAGTTACACCCCTCTCTCTTAAGTATCCGATCGAGAAGGTATTTGAGATAGCGAGAAAGTGCAATCTCCTCCAATGGTCGGCACAAATGATGGCGCCTCTGGATACGAGAAATAAAAAGTTGTGTTGTGACTTCAACAAGGATCAAAAACTGTCATGCATTAAAAGAACAAATCGAATAGATCTTTTGAAACAGAAAACTCCAAGAGTGCATTTCCACTGACAAATCATTTTCGTCATGACTAGGAAGGATACAACGACAAGTGAAAGAGAGGGAATGAATACCTCCGATTCTAACAACGAGGAACCTATCCACTTCATCCAGTCAGAGCATTTTACAGGCGAATACGCCTCCTCGTCATAAACCAGAATATCGAGCGCCATCTATTTAGCCTCCACTCCGGAAGACTATCGAAGCGATTGGGAGCCGATACATATCTCGCCATCCAATTCAGAAGGTGTCAGATACCCGTATTTAGACATGTCAGCAGTTCGGTTCGAACTGATGAACCGAACCGAACCGAACCAAAATTGGACCATCAAAAACTATAACCGAACCGTCGTTTGAGATTTTGGACCGGAACCGGATCGGAACCGCTACAATGCACTATTTCAATTCTTGTTTTGGTGGAACTATCTGGTTCGAACATGACGGTTCCACCAAAACAATTTTTTTAAAAAAAGATTGGTCTGACTGAACTATTGAGCCTCCAAGGCTCAAACGTTTATTTTTTTTGTTTTCTATAAATACCCCTCCTAAGTCTTACCTTCATTTCATCCCACTCTAATTTCCTCCCAATTCTCTCTAATTCTCATTTCTCTCTCAAGTCTCAATTATCCAACTCTCAAATTTATTTAATTTGCAATTACTAAGTTTCCAATTTCATTTATTTGCTATTTATTTTATTTGCTATTAAGCTTCCAATTTGTTTTATTTACAATTAAGTTTTCAATTTATTTTATTTACATCATTTACAATTTAATTTGAAATTACTATTTACTAAGTTTCCAATTTCATTTATTTGTAATTTATTTTATTTGCAATAACTAACTACTAAGTTTCCAAATTACAATTATTTACCAAATTTATTTCCAGCCATTTATTTCCATCAATTTTTTAACATTTTTTGTTCAAGGAATTTTACAATTCAATTTTTAAAATGGCAAGTGGAAGTGGAAGTCGTGATGGCCTTAGGCGTTCAATTCGATGAAAGGGAAGGGTTGTATGACCTATAATCTCGGTTCTGATGACATGTCCTACCACGAGTATCTGCAACGCCAAGTCTATACTGAAGGCTTAGGCCTAAACCCCCATCAATCTCATCCTCCTTCAATAATTTCTGAACTCGATCCTGATCGACCTAATTCTATCCCCAATTTCACAAGCCAATTAGAAAATATGCCTGAAGAACAACCTGCAGATTTTGAATTTCATCCAGCTTCGCAAGAGAATGTATCGAAGAATGTCAAATCTTATCTCTTTGTACACCATATGAAGAAAGTTACACAAGACAATGAAACCATTAAAGTGGTTTGTAATTACTGTAAAAATATATTTAAGTGAAACAAATCTGGAGGATATGGCACATATCAGAAGCATATAACGAACAATCATCCAGAAGCATAGGCCTTATCGAGTTCACAATCCCAAATTGCTAGGTACACTACCTCTAACCACCAATTATTTAAATATAATGATGAAAACAATAGAGAAGAATTAGCTAGAATGGTCGCAACAGAACACTCGCCATTTAGTTTTGGTGAAATGGTTGGTTATATTAATTATTGTAAACGAGCATTAAATCCCGCTGCATGTCGTGTTCCAAGAGTCACGCTCACAGAAACACTTGAAAAAATTTATGACAGAAAAAAAAAAGAAAGTTGGAAAAATATTTTGAAAAATATAATGGTCATGTTTCCGTATGTGCCGACATATGGAGTGACCATTGGAGAATGCTTTCATATTTGGGTGTCACTTGCCATTACATGGATAATGTATGGACTCTTCAAAAAATAATTCTTCCATCTAGAGTTTTTAATGAGAAACACATCGCTACTAATATTTTTTGACATCTTATAATTATTTTTACAGAGTATAATATTGAGAAAAAAAAATTCGCAATTGGTTTTGATAATGCTTCTAACAATACTATTGTTGTTTATGCTTTAATTGAGTTGTGCAAACCCTATCTTTATGGTAAATTGTTTCATCAACAATGTGCATGTCATGTGTTAAATTTATGTGTTCAAAAAGGATTAGAAACTCTTCAACAGTTTATTCAACCTATTAAAGATGTCTTCTATTATTTGTAGAGAAAAACTTCTGCATTGAAAGCATGGGCAGCATATTGTAAACAAAATGGTAGACGTATAGTTAGAATTCCTCGTGATGTTCCAACACGTTGGAATTCTACATATAAATTGCTTGCTAGAAGTTATGAATATATAGATTTATTAGTTACTTTTATTCAATATAATGTTAGTCACGTTAATCTTTATCAAAGTCATTGGGACACTTGTAGTGTGTTAAAAGTCTTTAATACTACTACATTAATACTAATACATACAATTTATCTAGTGTTTATTATCCTACAACTAATTAATTTATTATTGAGAGTCTTAATATTGTCGGTGTCTTAGCTCATTGTGAAACTGACCCACAATTGCTGGAGTCCGTTACTGCTATGAAGGCTAAATGGTTAGAATATTATAAAGAGTTTCCAAATATTTATTTGATTGTCATGTGTTTTGATCCATGTTGTAGATTAGAATATTTGTCTGATTATCTTTCTATTTATTATGAACAAAGTTTAAAAATAGAGTATGATGTTGATAAGTGTTGTGATAGAGTAAAGGCATTATTGTATGAGTTATATAATGAATATCTTAGAGTGTTTGGTCCATCATTGAACATAGATGTTCCACATGCTAAAATGTATCTCAGTCTTCATCATCCTCAATCTGTTATCTAAAAAAACCAAAAAGTTACGGGGTTCTTCTTCATCAAACTCCAACACGTATTTTGAGCTTGAATCTTATCTAGGTACATCTTTTGAGTTTATAGAAGACACTCTAAATAAATAAAAATATCCTATACTGGTGGAATGAGCATGAAAAGTACTTTCAATCTTGGAAATGATAGCCAAACAAATTTTTTCAACACCAGTTTCTACAGTAGCAGTGGAACAACAATTCAGCACCGGTGTAAATATTTCGGACTCCAGACGTTCACTTTTAAGTCCAAAATCAATTCAGATACAAGCTTGTGTAGATGATTGGAAGAAGGTAGAATATAGACTACAAGAAATCGATCAGGAGGAACCTACGATTTCTTCAAAGATAACCAACCTGATGCAGGAAGTGGAACGGATGATCAGAACAACGTTTTGTCCATGTCTCCACGAGTCTACGTCATCACCCAACGGTCCCAATTGGCCAACTTGCAATAAAAGGTAAAAGAACTATGTGGCCTTTGATTCCGCTAAAGTCTAATCCCTATGAGGATATGTAGGAAACTTAATCGTGGTAAAAACTAACTGCAAGACCAAATTTTCATATATTTAGTTTTATTTTAACTTTTTAATTTGTTACTTATTTTAGTTCAAAAAAATTCTAGGCGACCCAATAAATTGCATTTACAATTTTACCTTTACAATGTAATATTTTTTAGTGAACGGAAAAAAAACCGGACCTTTGGAATTGTTGAAACAGAACCGAAACCGTAGGTTCCAGTTCCAGTTTCGGTTCAGGCTCTGATTCAGGTTCAGGTTCCTTCGGAACTGAAACCGAACCAAAATCGAAACCGGGGACATGTCTACCCGTATTGTGACGCACTCATCATCTAGGTCAATATCGGCAACTGAGTTGTAAAGCGTACTCTTATCGACCATGAGAGCTCCCTTGACATCATTCATTGGGACACCCTACAAAAACTAGGGTACACCCTGCCACAACTTCAAGCTTCCATATATTGCATCAAAGGCATTAGAAGACAAAGCACACTACCCTTTGGGCATGTTGACCTACCATTACGTTTCGGTATCCGACCTTAGGTCCAGACTACATGGGTCTCTTTTCAAGTCGTTAACATACCTTTTCTCTTTAACCTCCTAATCGAAAGACCAACCCTTTTTGCCCTCAAGGCGACGACAAGCGTGTATGCACTAAAAATCAAGTTCCCTATCAATATGGGGCCGAGAAAAGTAAAAGCGGACCATGAGGAATATAAAAGATGCATCCATCTTGTATCTAACCACGAATTGATGGTCGCCCCATGTCAATGGAGGCATATGGGAAAAGTCAAAAGAGCAAAGAAAGGAAGGATAAGGGAAGAGGTAGAATGTTTGTCCCTCGACGACAGTGAAATACAGGTTATTGGATCCTCGAGAGGTAAGGTCTCAGCTAGCATGAAAGCCAACTGAACCACTGTAAAAAATCACCATCGAGCTTGGCAATATAGAAAAAACGGTTCTCATCGTTGCCAGTCTACCTCCATCGATTAGAGATTCCCTAACGAAGCTCTTCTGAGAATTTGTTGATATTTTCGCTTGGTCACACACCGATATGCCAGGGATTGACAACGGCATTATATCTCACTCTCTTAGCGTTGATCCTGTTGTTAAGCCAGTGCCCCAAAAACGGAGATCGCTCAACATCGAGAGATGCCAAACTGTTACCTCAAAGGTTGATAAGCTTGTGGAAGCCGGGTTTATAAGGAACCTTGACTATAACGAGTGGCTCTAAAACATAATCCTTGTAAGGAAAAAGGACTGAAGGTGGAGAGGATGCGTTGACTTAAAAGATTTGAACAAAGCATGCCCAAAAGACAGTTTTTCGCTTCCAAGGATAAACCAACTTATGGATGCAACCTCCGGACATCACATACTTAGCTTTATGGACACTTATTCTAGGTATAACCAGACTCGGATGATTGAACACGATGAAGCCAAAATGGCATTTATCATAGACTGCAGATTATACTGCTACCGTGTAATGCTGTTTGGATTGAAAAACACTGGAGCAATGTACTAGCGGCTCGTGAACCGGATCTTTGCACCTCAACTCGATAAAACAATGGAAGTTTACGTTGATGAAATGCTCACCAAATCCATAACTTCGACATAACACATTCATGATCTAAGAGAAACTTTCCTCCTATTGAGACAATACCATATGCGTCTGAATCTGAGCAAATGTACTTTCGGAGTTTCTTCCGTAAAGTTTCTTGGATTTATGGTCCACTAGAGGGGGATAGAAGTCAACCCCGATAACATCACAATAATGGTAAATCTACATCCACCTAAAAAAATCAAAGAGGTCCAGAGGTTGAAGGTATGATTGTCACCCTCTTCTGGTTCATCTTAAGACTAACCGACTGATGTCTGCCCACTCTTCAAAGCCTTGATAAAGAAAGGTGATTTCTGCTAGATCCCTGAATGTCAAAAATCCTTCCAAGAACTAAAAATCTATCTCCAGACACCTCCGATGTTAGCTAAACCTATAATCGGAGAACAATTCCTTGTTTATTTAGCAGTATCTGAGGTTGCGGTAAGCTCTATGCTTCTCCGGGAGGAAGGTCCACCCAGAGAGCAGTATACTATGTCAGTAAAAGTATGAATGGTCTGGGGTCTAGGTACCCGGAGATTGAAAAACTCACACTCAGCCTCATAACAGCTCCCCATAAACTCTGACCCTACTTCCAGTCACATCCGATAGTTGTTCTGACCAATCAACCTCTGAGGCAGATTCTACAGAAACCCGAATCAATGGAAAGACTTGTCAAATGCTCGATAGAGCTCAGCGAGTTTGACAACCATTTCAAACCTTGAACCTTCATCAAAGGCCAAGTCATAGCCGACTTCATCACAGAAAACACAAATCCAAAAGTATTAAACCTTTCCACCGATAGAATTCCACGGTGGGAGATGTTAATTGATGGCTCATCTAATAGACACGATAGCGGAGCAGAGATAATGTTTAGAACCCTCGATGGAAGCAGAACGCAGATTGCCCTCCGATTTAACTTAAGACAACTAAAATGTCACGGAGTATGAAGCCCTCACAACCGGATTGAAAATCGCCCCAGGCTTGGGAGCTGAAGACTTGAAATCCACAACGACTCCCAATTAGTTATCAACCAGGTGAACCAAGAATATGAAGCCAAGGATGACCACATGGTCAGTTACCAGATTACGGTATGGACTCTGATATCAAAATTCACTAGATGTAGCATCATCTGAATACTAAGGGACCACAACTCACAGGCCGATGCACTAGCCTAACTAGTCTAACTAGCCTCCACCATGGACATGAAGTTACCATGAACAATCACCGTGTTTCGACTATCTAATCCAAGCATAGCCATGGGCGAAATCATGGACTTCATCACACCAGACCATGATCCACAGTCAAACTTGGATGACTCTGATACTTAATTTCCTCTGCGATGGTACCCTACTACCGGACAGAGCCGATTGATAGAGAGTTCGGAGGCAGTCCCCTAAGTATCTTATCATCAATAGCCTGCTCTATAAGCACGGCTTCTTACTACCATACCTCCGATGTATCACGCCACAACAAATGGAAATCATTATCCAAGAGGTTCACAAGGGAATTTGTGGTAACCACTCCACAAGCAGAAGCCTGGGACACCAAATAACAAGGTTGTGATACTATTGGCCTTCCCTCTTCAAAGATTCTAAAGAGCGTGCGAGGTCATGTGATTGATGTCAAAAAAAAGCCTCATTCCACGGCTTCTTGTAGAGCCTCTGACTGTGATGGCATCTCCATGGTTGTTCACAAGATTTGGGGTGGACATCATCGGCCCTCTTCTTAAAGGAGCCTCAGATAAAAGATATACCGTGGTGGCAATAGATTATTTCACGAAGTGGGTGGAGGCGGAGGCATTAAAACACATCATCGAAGCTAACACTACCAATTTCATCAAACATTCCATTATTTACCATTTTGGGATTCCAAATACAATAGTAGCAGACCATGGTACACAATTCGATAATAATAACCTCCAGAATCTGTGTGTAGGCCACCACATAAGCTTGAGATTCGCCTTTCCATCACGCCCACAGAGCAACGGACAGGTCGAGGTGGTCAACAAAGTGATCAAGACACTCTTAAAAAGAAAATTGCAATCTAGAAGAGGAGCATGGGTAGGTAAGCTCTCAGAGGTCTTGTGGGCAATCTGGACAACTCCACACTCTTCCACAGAGGAAACCCCGTACTTATCACCGTTCAGATCCGACGCAGTCATACCCACAGAAGTTAATATTCCAACTCAACGAGTCTCTTATTACAACCCCGAAGATAATGAGGAAGAACTCCGATAGTGCCTCGATGAACTCGATAAGAAATGAGACTTAGCAAGAGTCCGAATGACGCACCATCAGCAACAAGTCGCCAAATACTACGACGCCAGAGTCAAAGCCTGTAAGTTTACCCCGGGGGATCTGGTCCTCTAGAAATTACTCCCAAGTACCAGGAAGCCTTCCTCTGATTGCTTGGGCGATAGTCAAACCAAGAGAGGAACATCGCTACGAAACCCTTGGAATACGGATAATCTTAAGAAGTATTACCCGTAGTTTCACTAGTCTTATGTAAACTAGACATTTTCATATATGAATAAAATGTTCCTTTTTGTTCTCATCCTTTGTAAAACAATATGAAGCCTCCCCGACGGGAGCGACGAGTCTCTGAGGGAAATTGCCTCGAGACTGCATCCAATGGTGCTTATAAAAATCCTTTCTGATAGAAGCGATGAGTCTCCGAGGGAATTCCATCGCGACTACACCCGAAGGTGTTAATAAAAAGCCTCCCCGATGGGAGAGACAAGTCTCTGAGGGAAATTCCCCCGAGACTGTACCCGATGGTGCTAATAAAAAGCATCCCCGATAGGAGTGATGAGTCTACGAGGGAATTCCTTCGAGACTGCACCCATTGGTGCTAATCGAAAACCTCCCCGATGGGAGCAACGGGTTCGCAAAAAGATCCGGAACAACTGTATATATCAAAATCACATACCAATACACACAACTTGTGAGAGTTAAAATTAAAATTAAGTTTTTCAAAACATAGATAAAACTGAAGCTAGATTACATATCCAAAAGGTTCATTACACGTCTGAAAAAAACACGAGGTGGAAGAGGAAAATATCGGTTGGTATATTTCAAAAAAAATTCCTTTAAAAGAATGGACGTCAACCCTTGATTAATTAACGTATAGTAAAACTATAGTACCTTTTTCTCGTGAAGATTGAATTTGCGCTGAATTGAATCTGACTGATCTTCCAATCCAATCATGAACGTGAATCACCTAGGAGTGTGAGCTCCCTTTTTTTGAATTGTATACTTGAGGATGGAAAACAAACAAAATCTTTTCCTTTTATTGGTCACAATAATCATCCTAGAGGAAAACAAAGAACATTTGGACACTTGTGAATTCTCAATCTATTGATTGAAACTCGCATGAACTCGATTTGATTTTGTGCACAAAGGCTTTTGATGTAAAAGCTATTAATGCACTATCGAAAACAATAATGTTTCCTCTTTTCTCCATGCTTGACCGAATTCTTCACACAATGAGCCGGATGAAGTTTTTTTTTAACTATATTAGCAAATAGATAAAAAAATTCTCACAGAAGAACTAGGGTGGTGGTTGAATTCTCTCTTTAAGATTTTAATCTTGACCGAATTCTCACTCTAGAAAAATTATGTTGACCGAATTCTCACTTAGAGAATATATAGGTCATGGTCGAATCCTCTCCTAAGGAGGATTTATGTCTTGTGTCCAAATCCTCTTAAAAGAAGGATTTGTGTGTTAGCCAAGAAACCTCACTCAAAGTATTTTCCACACCAAGACTCATATTCCAAGTTTCCAACTCATTAGTGTATTTATCTGATAACTAATTATTGAATATAAATTAAATTGTGACTTTATTAAAAACTTTCTAATTTGACTAATTATCAATTAGAGTTTTGATAGACATCAAATACCTCATAATATCACTAGATAAATAGATTCATTTTATTTATCTACTTATCAAATAAAGTGTTTGATACTTATCATACTATCAACAAATGTATGACACTAGAAGATCTTCACCCATTAGAAAAAAGATTTTGATTTTTAATTAAATAATTAATTAATTAATTAATTTCTATTTAACTAAATACTAAAATAAAAATCAATACATTAGGCTATTATATTAGCCCTTGCCGCCTAATCCACATATATATATTTTTTTCATTTTATTAAATCCATTGGACTTTAATAAAAAGTCTACATGTGAACTAAACCCATTTTTACTAAAAAAGAAACAAGTCCACATGCCTTAAATTAAAACATTAATATAATTTAAACAGCTCATTTAATTAAAATGTGCAAATTATATTCTTAACGTATTAATGGAATGTTAATCGCACCCAATTACGGCCTCCCAAGGATTCCCACATCCTTGGCCGCTCATTCCATGTATTTTGAAGAGTTACCGCGTGTCTTGATCACATATGACCGCACCTCTCCAAAACTTTTGGATTTTGAAATCCAAAAAAACAAATTTAGATGGACCTAGAAATTGGTCCGGTATAATATATCAAGTGATCCATGCAAGCTCGTGTGGATTGGGGATCTTGGCGGGCTATCTAATTTTAAGCTCCAAAAAACCTAATCACAATCAACAAATTATTCACTTAGATTTGATCTATTAATTTTAGTTCATTTTTCACTAAAGAACTAAAATTGAACTCTTAAATAAAGATAGACTAAGATAGTGTTTCTCATTCGTACCGTAAACAATCTTAATGGAGATAATGTATCCGCGTAAAGAATACCGGTAATCGCCAAGATCTCATAGACCGCCTATAACTCTCATAGTTACCATATTTACTCATATGACAACATTTTGAACTTGAAATATTTTGACCTGTCCAAAAGTAATATTTCAATAGATACTATTAAAAACTTAACGTTAAGATTTAATAACCAATACTTCAAAATATCCATATGATGGTGTTCTACTCACATTTAATAAATTGAGTCATAATGTCCATATCTATAACTGAAGTCCTCTATCGATTAACAAATGAATACCACCAAACCATCGAGGATAGACTATGCTATATAATTGTACTCATTGATGACTCAAATAATAACACTTGTAACTATAAGTCCATCATTTATTTAAGGATTGAGATAGACTCTCAAATTGTCTTCAAGTGAATTTTTTTTTATCTATTGACGGTTCTGGATAAAGTATCTCATTGTGATCCTATTCAATGCACCTAGTACATTAGATTCTTTTGCCCAAAGACACCGCACTTTGATGATTTTAGACTCATCATAACACATTTGATCTCACTCAAATACTAGCAAAACTATCTACAACTTTAACAGGATAAAAAAGTTCAACATTTATCTTAAGTTGTGAATATTGTTCAAGGCTAACTAAAGAATTGTGTCTACCTCCTACATATCCAGATGTACGAACAATTCTTAATTTGTCATAGTCTTTTGACCTTATGACTATTTACTTTTAACAATTACAATAATTAAAAGTAAATGCTATAAGATTTGTTAAACTAGAAATCATTTTATTAATATGAAAATATTGACAAATACATTATTACACTCTTGCTATTGAGTATAATCCCAATAATAAATATACAGAAAAAGTTCACTAAAATTGAAGATTGTGATAATAGAAATAAAAGTAGTCAAAGATCGACCGCGCCTTTTCACTTGCCGGACGCATCCCTCCTGCCACTGACAGTCTCAATCATTTTTCCATCATCAGAGGAAACATCTGAAGGCTCTTCATCGGACAAAGTAACCTCTGTAAAGGCTAAGGATATGTCCTCCACCAAATCATGGACCGGCTTTACCTGACCTTTGATTCTTTTCTAAACTTCAACATTAAAGGCTTTGAAATCGAACCTCGGGTAAGAAGCCACCAATAACGCTTTCAGCTCCTCCACCATATGATCAAAGATCTCTGTTTGATTATCATAAAACTCATCAGAAACCAAAAACATATCAACAACATTATCTCCTAGATCCACATTCTGTTTCATGATGGTTCCGTTTGCGGTTCTGATCCGTTGACGGTAGTCACAAAGCTTTGCATACTTCCTCTGACACTAAGCCTTGGCCTTCTGGTACGATGAACAGAGCTGGTCTACCCCTGCCTTAGGGACTCAAACTCACCCTGATAAAGTTGGATTTTATCATCCACCTCAGCCTTTCTCTGCTTCAGCCACTCATAACTCTTTCTTTTCTCCGCATACTTCCTCTCCATCTATAGGAGATTTCCCATGGCCTGCCTCGCGGATGAGGATTGCGTTAAACCTTCTAAGTAAAAAGCATTAAAATAATACATATATAATAATAATAATAATAATAAATTGTTTATCTGCTAGAAGACACCATGAGACTGCCTGATCCGATCGACGTTTGACATTTTGCCAAAATGGGCAGGCTCTTGGCTCCTTAGCATGTATTTCCCGTACGAACACATAAACCTTACCCCTATCTAGGGGGTGATTGGGTTCTCCTTAGGGTCAAAATACTTAGTTGGATGGCCACAGAAATAGTTTGGAGAGATCTACGGATCATGCATATATAGCTCTGGCAGGCTATCTCTCCCCGGACAAATTTCAGTTGAGACAGAAGGTGTTACTTTTTCTCCTCTCGAAGAAAAAAAAAAGGAATGGCATCCGGGGGGGAAGGGTTCAACAACCTTCAATACAATCCCAAAAGTAGACAACCCCATCATGCGAGTACGTTTCGGAGCAGGGTCTGCTTCGGTGACTGTCCCCTCCGTCATTAATGACAGTACCTGCGGGATCATCCATTTCTTTTTCTTGCTTTCCGTCTCTTTACCCTTATCAGCCATTCTCCTCCTAACCTTTTCAGCAAGCTTCCTTGCATCAGATCATGAAACAAAGGCATCCGTGATAACCCAGATTAACGAAAATATAAGTATTCAACGAAATGACCAAGTCTTACGTTTTTCCTCCAAATTCTTCTCAACTATCTTCTTCATTTCCTCCGATGGAGTAGGATTTACTCCGAGTCTATACAAATTCCGATCGTCCAATGGGTGATCAACGTGCCTCCTTATAGGTGAAACTAACCATGCCTCTGAAATATGCCTCCGCTATTTCTTTGAGAGATTCTCCGCCGCAATGCGTTCACATGGAGGTGCAAAGGATATGAAATCAGATAATAAATGTGAGCTTTTAAAGAGATAAATGAACATATGGAAACAAAGATAAAAAGATCCTCCATAAACTTGAGAGATTGAACATCGAACGAACACTTTGTCGATTACAATCGAGCTCGACATCTTTTCCCCAGTCTTTCTTTACCACGAACCAGGTTTTCTTCCATTCCTTATTCGAAGACGGTATCCCGGTGATCAGAGGTTCGCCCGCTTGCTTGTCAAACCAAGCAAGAGCCCAATAACCATCATCCCCGACTTATGGGAAATGAGGTTGTAGCAATGCCCGATCTCTACAAAGTTTGGGTCAGGAAAGTCTATTCCTTACCACAAAGCCTGCATCTCTATAATTATTCTCCAAGCATTAGGGTTCAGCTGAGCAGGGGCAACACCGATCTCTCATAGCACCTTCCGAATGTAAGGTTGAAGAGGCAACCTGGCTCAAACCTCTAAAAAAGCCAGATGAAAAGCCACTGAAACACCTAAGGGGTTACTCGCTAGTTCCTTGTAGCAGGTAAACTCATGCCAACAAAATCTGGGAAGGAGAACTCAACGACAATCTGCCCAATCCTCGCTTTGGTCAGTATATTTTTCACTGGCTGATTAATGGCGAATTGGGTGTGGTCCATATCGTACCTACAGAAAACCTCTAATTTATAACCCTCTTCATAATCGTCGGGCCTCGGCCGGGACTCAACATACTGGACCTGATCCCTCATTTCGGGAACCCCGAATAGATTAGCAGTACTACTGCCCTTCGAGGACCTGCCTAACGTAGATTCGAAGGAACTAGATGAAGATCCATCCATGGGCAGCCCACGCTTTCGAACCACTCTGCTGGCCTAAGTAAAACTCGAAAAAGCAAAAAATAAGAAAAAATGTTTCTAAAGCGAGCCTTACTAGAGAAGAGTACACCAATTACGGGTATCCAAAGTGGCTCTAATCAAATTAAAAATCACAAATGAGATGTGGTGAGGTCCATACCCCTCGGTAAAGTGAGATCGACGCGAATGTCACCCTCTCTACGCGATGGTCAAACAACCGTCTCAACCATCGCATGCCATATGACACGACATGTCAACACTACTCAACCAGCCTAATAAGGGCCCAAACGGCAAAGCCCATTCAGATGAGCCCAATACATCAAACCCACGGTCATTCACTTCGCCATGGATCCACCATAATCTCATACCGATGGCCTTGAGGGGGAATTATTGGACATGTTTATACGATTGACTAAAAGACCCCGGTGTGCCATTCACCGATATGCACATGCCCACCGAAACATTAAATGAAGTCCAACTTGTCTGTGTTCGGTGGCCCCTCTAAAATCGTCGATTCCTTCGACCCAAATACGAGGGGAATCATAACTCACCGTCAACAACCATTGGAGGATTAAACACAGTTGTCCCGTCTCCGACCAACTAGAGGGTGACACATAACCACATGAGTCAGAACGAAGTGACATACAACCATGGGTGTAAGGAACCGTAACCTATTCAAACCCCATTTTTATCATTCTTAGAGAGATCATAATTTTCCTATAAACATAACTCAAATATATTCTCTCTCAAATTGTAACTTTGAAAGAAATCTCAATCTTAGCTTTCGAAATACCGAATAAAGAGGAATCGTTTATTCTGTTTAGTCCATTACCTCATGTACCGATTAATTAGGTAACGGAGGATCAAATCATCACATCACACACACACACACACATATTATAATAATTTGAGATTTTTAAAGAAAATGTATATACTCGAATCCACAAGGTCACAACCTCACGGTATATCTATGAAGTGCAAACCATTAAACCAACCTCATACTGTTATCCTTTTTAAATACATTAATGCATAATTTATTAGAGTCTAAAGATTAAATGGCACTTTTGGAGGTGGCTTTTCAAGGCTGTCTCTATTTTAATAACTTATGTTTAAAATACACCTATTATGGTGAACGGATAAAAATACCCCCCATAGTTGTTCCACATCAGCTATCTATAATTTACTTTTTAGTTTACAGTGAGAGAGTTGTGAGTAAAATGAGAAAGTTCCATTCAAATATAGGCAAACATACGAATAACGACAGTGACTGTAACGAAGACGGTGGAGGACCAATAGGATTAAGACGATGTCAACGACGTAGAACACGACCAACGACTATAGCGAGTTTCGATATCATTAAAAAATGAGGTATGTTCATCAAAAGTCTCAAGTAAAAGTCTCGAAAGGTTTATGAAAAGTCTCAGAAAGCGTATAAAAGTCTCGAAAGGTTTAAGAAATGTCTCGGACAACATATAAAAGTATCGGATAAAAAGTCTCGGAAGGTTTATGGAAAGTCTCAGATAGTAAATAAAATTCTTGGGAAGCATTCAAAAGTCTCGAAAGGTTTATGGAAAGTCTCGAACAACGTATAAAAGTCTTGGGAACCATTCAAAAGTCTCGAATAAAAGTCTCTAAAGGTTTATGGAAAGTATCGAAAACTGAGTTATTGTTCATCATCTTCCCCACTCGAAAATCTCAACCATCAACAACTTTAACAATGGAAGATTCAAAACCAAAACCTGTAGTCGATCGGATCTACAATTAATTTAAATCGTCGAGGTGGGCACTGACAAACTGCGAAATAAGAGGGAAAGAGAACGAATGTCGGGCTCTAGAAGGGGATTTTCCCTTTGGGGAACTCTCCGACGCTCAAGTCAGTATTTATTCGATACAGTAGCCTAAATAAAACTATAGGAAAACAAACCAGTTTTCTCGATGTGGGGATTCGAGCTACATGTCGTTATGTTTGTGTCGACGTGGGAGTTAATCTTGTTTGTTGCTGTTACTCAAGTTGAGATCTGGTCGATATGGAGCTTGGTTGATCTTGATTGATTGAAGCCCGAATCTGGTCTATTGTTTGACTCGGGGATCGTCGATGGTTGGATCAATCGCAGGCCCGTGGGCTATAAGGTCGACCTGACTTGGGTGAGAACCAAACTGTGAATATGGAGGTGCGGGCTGCAGTAAATGTTGTATGAGTATTCACATGATGAGAGTGAGAAGGTAATAGCTTTCGTGAGAACTTAGAGTGAAAAATCAGAACCCTTTTCATTGGAAAAGAGTCTTATATATATAGTGACAGCTCGGATCACCTCAACGTCTATCCTATTTACGCGAGGGCACAGATCACAGAGTCTTTATTTTGTCTGTTTCGATTCATTTAAATCTAAAAATTTAAGATAATAATATATGTGTAACATCATATCATAATCAACTCATTTACGAGTTGATTTGACCACATGTTCCCATGCTCTGATTTGAATTGTGGGCCAGTTTTTAGGTTTTTAGGCTTATATTCGAAAGGTTTCTTGAGAAACCTATATTCATTTGCTTATGGTCTCTTAAATTGGGCATGTGGCCCAATTTTTGACCACTACAGTTTCTCCTCCACTCTACAAGCTCGAAGTCTTCGAGTTGGAGAGTTGATTATAATTCGATTTTGCCCAGTTCATGTCGAGCTAAGTCGAAATATCCAGTTGGTCGACATTGAACATAATGGTATTCAAACAAAAGACAATGCCTTTAACAGGTTTTACTGCTCTTATCGAACAATTCTTGGAAGGTATAATATCATTTTAGAGTTTTGATCGATAGTGAACATCGAGCAATGAATGGGTATGGTTAAATTCTACTTGAGTTTAAGGGTCCGATTCCCTAAGTTTAAGTAACTCTACTAGGGATGACGTGGCAGGATATCCTGACGGGGATGTTTATCAAGGTTTTTTAAATCCGAAGTGGCACCCTCTAGAATTTGTGAGTGGTAGTTAGGCATCTTTTCAATTTACGTCATTTAAAACGACGTGTCCTATAGGTTTGTGACACGTGTCCTATAGGTTTGTGACACGTGTCCCTTATGGGTTATATATAACCCAGAGTTTTCATTCTCTCTTTATTTTGGCAAAGGAAAGTCTCAGAGTTTCAGAGCAATTGTTGTTTCAAAAACCTAGAAGTTATTTTGTTTGCTCTTCAGGCGTCTCCTGTAAATCTCCGATCATTTTTTTAGTTATAACTACTGATTTTCGGTAAGTTTTCCTATTTTCATACTTTGGTTTTTGTTTGATTTTATTAAACTGTTTTTGTTAAAATTTTGAAAAATTGAGTTGTTTCTGGTTCTTTAAGTGAGCTTTGACTTCTTCTTTTTTTCTTCAATTTTTGATCCAGAATTCCTTGAATTTTGTTAATCAATTTTGTTTGCGACTCTGAAATAGGAAATAGAGCATTTTAAATCTTTATGGAAACGTTGACCATTGGGTTGTGGAATTTGAATCTACTATCGTGCCCTAGTCGTTCTATTAGGTTTTCACTAGCTTGTTTAGATTGTTCGAGTAGTCGACCGAGTGGGTTTCAAGCAGTGATAGTGATCGCATGAATACTTAGGTGATAGTTTAGTTTTGTTATGATCGTCTAGCCTTTTATAAGGTAGTTCGATCTCTTCTCGCTAGAGTTAGGTTTTTCTTTTTTGGACAGCGTTACTGGAGATGATCGATGACTATCGAGGCGTCTCTAACAAGATTGCCCATGAGCAATCTGATGCGTCATCTAAGTCGAGTCATCATAATGGGGTGTCCGTCGTTGGGCCCAAACTAATATGGTTATCGGTGAAGTGGGTATTGATCGACCTCGAACCAGTGAGCTGAACGTGGAGCCACCATCAACGCTCGAGAGTGAAGCGAGGCGATTTCTAACCGAGAATTTCGAATCGAGCTTATCATTCCAAGTGGTTTAAAACTCGGAGTATCAACTTGGGATCCTAGAGATAGTGAAATTACAGGCAGCGGCCCCATTTGAAAGATCTGATTGGTCGATTCAATGATGGATATGTTTCTACTTTTTACCCTTCAAAATAGGCCTTAGGTTTCCAATCCCACCGTTTGCTCGACAGTTGCTCAATTTCTTTGATATCACTCCAAGCTAGTTGATGCCCAATGGTTGGAGGATCCTGCTGGCTCTCGAAGTTTTGATCAAGAGAAGGGAGTTGGAATTTTCATTCAAAAAATTACTATATACCTACCAATTGAAGGAGCATGACACGGACAGCGGGAGATATTTGGTAGCGGCTCGACATGATCGAGATCACTAGATCTCCAAGCTGACGGCTAGGGATCCTGACTAGAAACTTAGATACTTTTGTGACCAAGGGGCTTTGGTCGACGGAGTTAGGTCGATTTGGAACAATGCTAGTAAGAGTTTGATCAAACCATATATTTATATTATAATTAACTGTTAAACTCATCCCACTTTTTGTTTTTGTGGGACATGACAGGAAGGTAAACTCAATCCAAGGTGTGGACGACATGACGAAAACACAGAAGATTCTTTTCATTGATCCTAAGGAAAAGAGTTGGAAGGTCCTTTTGCTGGAGAAGAGTTTGAGGAAGAGCTCCATGTGGAAACACACCATGTTCTAACAGTCAGGTAATCCCTATCCTCGCTTTAAAGATTTAACAATGTATGCTTGGTAAAGGCACGAGTTCGAGATCTTATGTGAAACAGAATTTCTCGAACCTGCTACTGACCTCGAGCGAGCTTCTGCCACAACAACTATGTCGAGCATGAGGTCGTTCCTTACCTCTGAAGATGCCATGAAAAGGTAGATGGACATGATAAAGTAAAGGAATGGATAAAAGATTGTGAATGTACCTGAGTCCATAGATGTCGACCAATCCATGTCGGTTGACCTGACTTAGCCTGTTGCCTAAGTCGCGAAAAAAACAAGAAAGCGACCCAGACAAGATGACACTTAGAGCGAAAGCTTCATTGCGAGGTTTTCAACAAACATCTCAGTCTACTTCGACCCTAGCCTGATGCTGAAAGAGGTTGACCAACTCCTTTTTCCAGAGGATGAATCTCGTTTTTCTAGATTGGAGCTTCTGGAGTTGTCCATCGGGGATTTACTGGCGCTTTCCAGGTTTGTTTATCTACACTTAGTTTTATTTAATCTTTTCAATCTTGGGTTGATTGTTTTGGATTTTTTACTTGCAGGCGCTTCAATCCCAACTATTTTTATGGAATGACATAAAGTCTTTATCCAAAAAGGTCTTCACTTTCACCTCTTCGAACTCAAGGTTGAAATAAGTGATCGAGAAGACCAAGTCTAATTCAGAGAGGCTTGCCAAGGTATGACTTGATAAACTTGCTCAGAAGAAGAAATTGCTCGACTTAGAGCAGCCGTGGAAGCAAGAAAAAAGAAGTTGTCCAATACTGATGACCTGCTCGCGGATGCTTTTGAGAAACTGGATAAGGCTACTGATGAGGTGGTTATCCAGACTAGGGGCGAGCTTATGAATTAGTACATTCTTAGGGAGATTGATTCCTGGAGACCAAATAAGGACATCGAAGTTTGGGAGCAGTGGAAAAACTTAAAGGTGCTTGAGCCAGATGACGAGCAAGGAGATGGTGGTGACACGACGAGCCAGTCAGGGAAGGATGCTGGTGGAGAAGAAGATCACGACCAAGAGAGTTAAACTTGATTTTACCATTCTTTTTTATATATATTTTTTGTTTTTTTACTAGAAGGTGTAAACGATTAATTTACCACCTTTTCGATGGTCTGTAAATATTTTTTTGCATTGAATGTTTGATGATCTTAATTGATATCTTTATGGTACTATCAATTCATCGGACTTCAACATTTCTACTTAAAATAAACTGTATATTAGACATTCGTCATAACTCAACTTAGAGCGAACAAATATCAAGCGATTTTCTTAAACAAATTGTTGAACATACATTGATCGTAGCTCGACTTGGAGCATTTTTTTTGTACGAGCAAATATCGAGTAAAACATAAGTTGTATCGAAGATAAGATACTGATTCCATTATATGATAATTCGATTTGATAGGCTCCATTCCCCCAGCATAAGTTTGCTTGATGTATCGAGGAGAGTTGTGCATTATTCTTCGAACATATTAAGCCACGAACTCGAGTGCATCCAGGTACGGATCGACTTGCATCTTTGAATGCAAGATTGCTTGGTCATTCGTCTTGCACGATAGAGTAAATTCCTCAATATAGCATTGTGTCTACAACGCCCTTAGGCTATTTGTAATTGACAAGCTTAGCTAGCCAATAATTTTATTTTTTTGAGCTCAGATGGCACTACTGCCCTTTGTTGATCATCATTGCTCTCAATAAAATGGTTAGTTTGTATTTAAGTGTGGCAAATCGAGCATTTAATATTGAGTTAGAAGTATTACCTTTTTACTTAAATTGCATTCTGGCTATTTTTGATCTTTCGACCATCCTATGCTCAGATTTTGTAAGCTCCACATCCAACAGCTTTCGTTATCTGGTAGGGTTCTTCCCAGCTCAAGTTAAATTTGCTAGAGCTGGGTTCTTTAGTATTTTGAAACACTTTGGGCAGTACCCAATCGCCTTTGATGAAAGATCAAACTCGAACATTCTTGTTACAATGTCGAGCTACCTGCTAGTGATATTCTGCTATTTTGAGTAATGCATGGTCTCTTTTTTCGTCGAGTAGATCGAGCTCGAGAGTCAATAGTGAGTCATTTTAGTCTTCATTCAGATGCTCGACTTTCGAAGAGATCACATGTTTTTCAAATAGGATAATCATCTCTAATCCGTATACAAGATAGAAGGGCGTGGCACCGATCGATGTTCGAGTGGTTGTTCTATACGACCACAGGACCTCCGGTAATATTTCAGCCCATAGGCCTTTAGCTAACTTGAGTTTTTTCTTCAGGTTTCCCATTATTGTTTTATTGGTTGACTCGGCCTAGCCATTAGACTGAGGATATCTTGGGGTTAAGAAATTATTCTTTATTCCCCAGTCCTCATAGAAGTCTTAGAAGTCGAAGGATATGAACTAGGATCCATTATCTGTAATGATCTTTTTGAGTACTCTGAACCTGCAAATTATGTTTTTCCAAAGAAAACCTTTTACCTCGGTGTCTTTAATGCTTTTGTACAGCTTTGCCTCAACCCATTTCTTGAAGTAGTTCATCATTGCAAGTACGTAGACCTTGCCACAACTGTTTACAGTTAGTAATTTCCCCGATTATATTCATCTCTCATTTCATGAAAGACTATAGAGATAGTATGGAACTGAGCTTTTTAGGGTGTTGATGAGGCACCAGTACATCTCAGTGACATTTATCACATTGTTTAACGTGCTTGAATGAATTTGATCTTATTGTCGTTCAGTAATAGCCTGCAGTAATTGCTCGATATGCCAGGCTCTTCGAACCAGAATGATTTCCATAAATTCCCGTATATATTTCTTCGGGCATGAATTTAGCCTATGATGGTCTCACGAATAAGAGGTAGTGACCTGAAAAAGATCATTTGTATAGTTTATTTGTGATTATGTTGAATTTGGGTGCTTTCGCTCGAATTCTTCTCACTTCGTTCTTATCTGAAGGGAGTATGTCGAGTTTGAAGTATTCGACTATCGGGGTCATCCAGTTGGGTTCATTGTCAACGTTCGATACCTCCATTATCGACTTATCTTTACAGACTGTCGACCGTTGTAGATATACGATCGGAATCTTCTTGTTGGATGTCGTTTGGATCGTTGAGCCGAGATTAGCCAAAGAATCTTCTCGAGGAATTTGTTCAATTTCGAACTTATTGTTTGATTTTATTTCTCGAGCAAGTCCGAGGTAGGCTGTCATTTTAGGGTCATTTGCTTCATATGTTCCATGTACATGTTGCACAATCAACTGATAATCGTAACTAACCTTTATTTTTTTTATGGCCAAATTCTTTGCTAAAGACATTTTCGTTATGAGTGATTTTTCCTCATATTCGGATTCGTTGTTCTTTTCTTTGAAACGGTAACTAATAGCTTGTTCAATCATTATTCATTCTGAATATTTTTGTACGATTCCAAGCCCGCATTCCCTACCTTTGCTCGATCCGTCAATCGATAGACCCTATATTTGTGGTGCTAGGTCGCCTATCACAAACATTGCTACTTTTTCAACCTATTCAAACAAGTTAGTGGAGAAATAGTTTATAAAATCGGCTAATACCTAGGCTTTGATAGCGGTTATTGGTTGATAGGTAATGTCTTTCTTGCCAGAGAGTTCAGGCTTATGGAGAACGTTCTTCAATGGATACGTCATCAAAAAGACTATCAGATGACACTGGAAATATGGTCGAAGCTTCCTCGTTGTGACAATTATTGCAAGCACTAGTTTTTTTAGTTAGGTGTAGCGAGTTTCTGCATCGAGCAAGGACCTGATCATATAATAAACTGGTAACTGCTTCGAATCTTCTTCTCTGACCAAAACCCTGTTGTCGTCGACACTACTAGGTACACATACAATGGTTTCTTATCGACCGAATTTGATAGCAAATATAGGGATATGAGGTAGTCTTTTTAGTTCTTTCAAGGACTTCTTGCATTCTTCAGTCAACTCGAACTCTTTGTTTTTCTTCAAGGTCTCGAAAAAACCATGGCATCTCTCTAAAGATCGGAAATGAATCGCCCAAGTGCAGCGATGCAGCCAGTCCGTTTTTATATATATTTGACCCTTTTCGGGGTCTCGATTCCTAAGATCAATTGGATCTGTTGAGGGTTCGCTTCGATTCCCCTATGGGTGATGAGATACCCTAAAAATTTAGTAGGACTAAGTTTCACATGATACCTGTCGAGTACTTCGAACGATTGTTTGAGGTGGTCCAGGTGTTGTTCTACTACGAGTGACTTAACCAGCATGTCATCGATGTACGAACATCTTGTTCACCAACCGTTGATACGTCGCTCATGCATTTATAAGTCCAAAGGGTATTACCTAATAATAAAAAATACCTCACTCTGTTAAGAATGTTATCTTTTCCTGATTGTCCGGGTGCATCAGGATCTGGTTATAGCCAGAAAAAGCATCTATGAAACTCAATAGTTCGGGTCTCGATGTTGCATCGACTAGAATAATGATGTGTAGGAGTAGGAAGGAATCCTTCAAACAATCTTTGTTCAAGTCGATGAAGTCAATGCAGACTCTCCACTTGCCATTTTCTTTTTTGACCACGACAACGTTGTCCAACGAATCAAGGTAGTTGACTTCTTGTACGGACACGATATTGATCAATTTTTGAACCTTCTCATTTATTACCTTGTTTCACTCTCGTGCAAACTTCCTCCACTTCTGATTCACTGGTCTGTGGTTCGGGTCGATGTAAAGTCGATGTACAATCACTTCTGGGTCATTTCCTACCGTATCGGCGTATGTCTAGGCAAATGAATTGTGGTGCAATTTTAGAAAATTGATTAGTTTCTCCCAGATATCTAGATTTAGCCTCGATCCTAGTTGGACCTTATGCTCTGGGATGTCTAGATGTATTTAGACTTCATCCAGTTCTTCCACTTGCGGTTTATCGGGATCTAGTTCTAGTCCTGGTTCTTGTAATTGCTATAAGTCATGTTTTTTCTTCTTCAAGCAAGTCTGGTAGCATTCTCTAGAAGTCTTCAACTCCTCATTGATCTCACCAACTCCCCACTTAGTTGGGAATCGTATCGTCTCATAGAGGGTCGAACGTACTGCTCGAAGTTTATGAATCCATGGTCGACCGACGATCACGTTGTATGTCGACGGACAATCGAGTACCTAGAACTTGGTTTGTATGTTCACTCCTTCAGCGTATACTGGAAGGAAGATCTCCCCCACCGTACTCTTGGCTTCACCATTAAAACCTACGAGTGTTGTCGAACATCGAGTGATACCCGACTCGTCGATCTACATTTCTCTTAATGCACTTAAAAAAGGATGTTAGTGGAGCTACCATTTCCAACCAAGCAACGCTTGATCAGACAATTCGTGATATACAAATATATTACCAGTGCATCATGGTGAGGTAAAAATAGGCTCGAACTATCCGTAATCGTGTCGTTTTGATGGAAAGGCCTTACCTCTGGGTTAGTTACCTGTCGAGTGTGCCTCTTTGTTGCAAAACATGAAATCCCACTTACCTTAGAACCACCCGATATGAAGTTGATAGTTCACTCAGGACGTGGTAGTTTTGGCGGTGAATCCTTCCCTCCGGTCCTTGGTCGCCCATCTTTTATGCCAGTGTCACTTTCCTTTTATCTGTCAAGAACTCTTTAAGTCGTCTCTGTTTTAGTAACTCTGTAACTTCAAGTTTCAGAGATATGCACTCCTTTGTTCGATATCCGAGGTCACCATGGAATTCGTACCATCTGTTTGAATCTCGATGCTTCGGAAATGAAGTCATCTTGGGTGGCCACCTTATCGTGTTCCCCATATCTCATAGGACGTTTACCATCTCTGATGGTTCGACGCTCAAGGTATATTATGGCACTGGTGAACTTTGTTTACCATCACTTCGAGCTGTTGTATCATAAAGTCATCTCATTTCATCTGATCATTTCCTCTCGTCGTTTTTTCGTCTATCATTTGGCCTTCTATCAACACGTTGATCTCTCCTGTAATTCTTTGACAGTTGGGTGGATGGCTGATAGTTTGCATCGTCTTCCTCCCATTTTATTTGAGCCTAGGCTTTGGCCAGCACATCTTTTACCGTTCGGTACGGATTCTTCAGTAACTATTTATGTAAGTTCGAGACATACTGCAGCCTTTTCCTGAAAGTAAAAATGGCAGTGGCAGGGTTACAGTTAGGAATCCATACCTTTTCTTTGTTGAATCGATCAACAAATCCTCGTAGTATTTCCCCTATTCATTGTATTACGGTGTAAAGGTCATCAGACTGTTTCTCAAGCTTTCTACTGCTTATAAACTGTTCGACAAAGGTATCTGTCAAATGGGCGAATGACGAGATTGAGTCGTTGGGTAGGTTTGTATACCATTGAAGTATGGGTCTTACTAGACTCCAATCGAAACCCTTGCACATACATGCTTCTCTTTGATCTCTAAGGATTGCTGCTGTAAACATACATTGTTTGTATTGTGTGATATGATCATCTGGATCCGTTGTTCCATCGTATTGTTTCATGTTCGGAAAGATGAATTTCCTTGGCATCTTCACTGGTGCAATCTCACCAACGAATGGTGAATCTGCGAAGCTGTTCACCACACTACGCTTGATTGGAGCGGGTACCCCTAAGATCCATTAGATTATCGCTTCCATTTCTATGAACCTACGAATAACATCATGATCAGAGGTTAAATTTGACCGTATATACGCTCACGTGATTTTGATGGCCACCCAACGGGGTGGACAGATTCGTTGTGTTGGCATTCACATCTGTCACCGGTACGGGTTCGTTTACATCTACGAGTGGCGAATAGAACGATGCTCTCGTTAATCAATTATATTGCCACCTCGAGCTTGAATCTGGATCAACATTCAGCTCAGACAGTTGGCCTTTAAACGGGTTCTGTTCTGTTATTTACAGGGATGTAATTTGATCAAGGTTTGCTTGTAACTCTTGATTCTTTACTTGAACCTCTTCATTTTCTTTTTCGAGGCCTTGTATCTGGGTCGCATTTTCAGTCATTTCACTGTTAGGGCTGCAATTCATGTCTTGATATCTCTGGAGTCAGTCATGGTTGATTCGGTTCACTTTGTGTAGCGATTAAGTTATTGCTAAGGCCCCACGATGGGTGTCAAACTGTAGTCAATCGAATCTATAATTAATTTAAATCGTCGAGGTAGGCACTAACAACCTATGAAATAAGAGGGGAAAAGGATGAATGTCCAGCCCCATATGGGGGTTTTCCCTTTGGGGAACTCTCTAACGCTCAAGTCAGTATTTATTCGATATAATAGCTTAAATAAAACTATAGAAAAACTAACCAAATTGCTTGATGTGGGGAGTCGAGCTATTTGTCGTTATATTTGGGTTGACCTGGGTAGTCAATCTTGTTGGTCGTTGTTACCCGACCTGAGATCTGGTCGATATAGTGCTTAATTGATCTTGATCGATCGAAGCCCGGATTAGATCTATGGTTCGACTCGAGGACCGTCGATGTTCAGGTCGATCGTAAGCCTATGTGCTATAAGGTCGACCTGGCTTGGGGTGAGGACCAAACTGTAAATGTAGAGGTGAGGGCGGCAATAAATGTTATTTGAGTATTGAGATGAAGAGAGTGAGGAGGTGAGAGCTTTCGCGAGAGCTTAGAGTTTGGATCACCTCAACGTCTATCCCATTTATGCAAGGGGGCGGATCACAAAGTCTTTATTTTGTTTGTTTCGACTCATTTGAATCTGGAAATTTAAGACAATAATATTTGTGTAATGTCATATCATAATCAACTCCTTTACGAGTTGATTTGACCACATGGCAACATGTTCTGATTTGACTTATGGGCTAGTCCTTGGGCTTTTCGCCTTATATCCGATGGTTTATTGACAAACCTATATTCATTTGCTAATGGTCTCTTAAATTGGGCATGTGACCCAAATTTTGACCACTACAAAACCCAATTTGGGATTTAAATTGAACAAAAATCTACCCCTGAGTGTGTCAGCGTAGCGCCACTAAACTAATCCAATGAAGATGCATCGGTAATGTTATGAAGTTAGTTTTGTTTGAGTTGTGAATAACTATACAGAGCTTTAACTTTTTAAGTTGGAGAGAAGTGCATCTAGGACAACATAAAAGTAAAAAAAAAGTTAAAGTCAAAAAAATAAAAAATAAAGCGTAAAGTGAGGGCATTTTTGGAAATCATTAACTTTTATGTCTTTTGAACATAAGTTACTAAAGTAGTGCCATTGTGCAACACCAACTCAAAAAATTGTCAAAAGACCCATATTTCCTCTAATTTATTGCATCTTAAAAGGTTTATTATAATTTATGTCATTAAAAAATATTAGTGTGTTGATATATCACCGATTTTGGTACTAATTCATTAGAGTTGTGAATTTCAATATGGTTGGCTGATTCTTATGTCGTGGATAAGATTTTATACTCTATAATCAATCGTTGTACAATGTTAAAATTTAAAACTCTCTGATTTCTTATAATGTCGTCGATTATGTTGTGAAAATGCGGATTTCAACCACTGTCTAACTCTTTACTTGCTTATGATCTTATCATTATGATCACCCCACTTGGAGGGCATTACATAGTTGCATATCCCCGCATTTCCTTGTTCATGTAAATCAAGTAGACTCAAAGTCTATTTATAGACCACACCTCTTGTAAGCTCCCCCATCCCCAGAAAATCAATACGAAGCACTCTCTCATATCTGTCGTGTTTTTCGTTTCACTCTCTCAGTTCTCTCATCTTTGTTTATATTTAGTTTATTATCTCAATTCTTTACGACATATTATCAGCACGATTTCATGGATCCCCTGATGGGTGGTTTACTTACATCTCAACATTCCAGATATATATATATATATATATATATATATATAGTTCTGTATAACAAGATGACTTGTGTCGTCAACGGAACCCATACATATAGTTTTGGATTTGTTTATTTATACTCATTTATTTTTATGTATATATCAAGTGAACTCATGTCCCTGAAATTATTTATTTATTATACAATAAATGAGACCGATTTATGGTGTCTTCAGGTAAATTGATTTAATTATTATGTTTTTCAAATATTAGTATTATTTATTTATACGCAATATATGAGATCGGCTATACTGATTATAACCAGAACTTAAAGTTTCTGGATTTATGATATATAAGTTGGTATGGTTTTGACAACCAGTGAGAATTTGAAGTTCTGGATCCAATGTTATATACATGACATATGGCACGGTTTTAAAAACCGATGAGAACCTGGAGTTCTAGATCCAGTGTTATATACATGTTTGATGCTCATGAAGAGCAATATTTAGAGAATGCTCTACACATCCAACAGGATGTTGTGAGTATCATAAAGAGGATTTAAGATCCTAACGTATAATAAAATTGAAATGAAATTTTATCCATTTCATACATATTCAACAGGATGTTGTGATTATCATAAAAAAGTTTTAAGATCCTAAAGTATAATGAAATTGAAAATAATATTTTATCCATTTTATACACATCCAACAGGATATTATGAGTATCATAAAAATGATTTAAGATCCTAACGAATAATGAAATTGAAAAATAATAGTTTATCCATTTCATACACATCCAACAGGATGTTGTGAGCATTGTAAAAAGGATTCAAGATCCTAACGTATAATTCATTTGAGAAAAATATCTATACATCCAGCAGGATGTTGTGGGTATCATAAAAAATTTTAACATCCTAATATCACGTACAATTAGATTGTAAAGGATATTTTATCTATTTTATACTTGCTCTTGAATGAGCAATATCAATAGAGTAAATTTAGATATATTTATATTCATGAGATATCAAAACATACCCTATGAGTAGGTGTTTGTAAATGACTGAATCCACTGAAATGGAAAGAAATCTCCACAAAAATACAAGTATATTGAAATTAGGGTTAATAGCACCGATGCCCCCTAAACTTATAACGCAGTTGCATAGTGCCCCTGAATTTTTTTTCTTTGCACTTAACCCCCTGAACTTTCATTTATTGGTAAAAATCGACAGAAGCGAAACGGACGTCAAAGGAAAAATACACTTACACACCCTGATTATATGAATAATTGTATTAAAACTGAAAAAATATAATAATATCACACAAACCTTTGACCTAATTGACTAATATCCAAATAATAATAATTAATATTATTATTATTATTATTATTATTATTATTTATTAATAATAATAATAATAATAATAATAATAAACTTTTAAAATAATAATAATAAACAAAATTAAAAATAATAATATTAATAATATTAATAATATTAATTATTATTATTTTTAAATAATAAAAATAATATTAATTATTTATTATTTTGTTGATTTGTGGAGATTCAGTCAAAAGCAATTCTGAACTTTGGATTTTTAAATAAACCCATAACCTAAATTCGATCACCAGATTCAACAACACCCCCCACCAGATTCAACATCACCTTTAACGAACCAAAAATCCACCCGTCACCAACCCTAAATCCAGACCCAAATTCGATCACCAGATTCAACAACACTCTCACTGGATTCAACATCACCTCCAACGAACTACAAATCCACTCATCACCATTCACAAAATCCATCCACCACACAACAACTGACTCAAAACTCAAACCTAAATTGAAATCAACCATGGCCACTTTCTCCAGTATCATCTGTAAACGAATTTCATCGAGCACATGTCCATCTTCTGCCATTTTAAACTCAAATCACTTCCATCTGATTCATTTTTTTAATTAAATCCCAAAAAAAGAAAATTAAACACCTTTTCTTCATGAATCTTAATCAGAATCCCACACAAAAAAAATTCAGAAAATTTTTATGGAATAGCAAATCTATACATAAAAAATCAAGAAGAATATTGATAAAGATCATGAAGCCATAGAAAGTCGATGACGAAGATTTCTAGGTTGGTCGATGGTCGGTGGTGGTGGTGATGAAACTGTCATGATGCGGTGGCGGTGGGGGAGAAAGACGAATCGGGTTTAGGAAAAAGGGTGGGATTGTAGGCAACCTCGATCGGTGGTGGTGGTGGTGGTGGTGGTGGTAATGAGACGACCGTGATGCAGTGGCGATGGAAGAGAAAGACGAATCAGGTTTGGGGATAAGGGTGGGATTGTAGGAAGCCTTGATCGATGGTGGTGGTGGTGGTGGTGGTGATGAGACGATCGTGATGCGGTGGCGGTGGGGGAGAAAGACGAATCGGGTTTGGGGAAAATGTAGGAATGGAGGCAGCATGTTTGAAAAGAAGAGATTGGGGAGAGAGAAGAGTAGAGATTAGGGCTGGGAAATTTAAAAGAGATTATTATTATTATTATTATTATTATTATTATTATTTCAAAAGTTTAATATTAATAATAATTATTATTATTTATTATTTTTTGGATATAAGTCAAACAGATCAAAGGGTGTTTGAGTAATATTATTATATTTTTTCAGTTTTAATACAATTGTTCATATAATCATGGTATGAAAGTGTAATTTTTCCTTTAACGTCTGTTTCTCTTCTGTCAGCTTTTGCCAATAAATGAAAGTTCAGGGGTTAAGTGCCAAGAAAAAATTTCATGGGGCACTATGCAACTGCGCTATAAATTTAGGGGGCATCGGTGCTATTAACCCTTGAAATTAAGAAAATTTCTATAAAAATCTATGAAATGACTAAATCCATTAAAATGGAAGTAATCTCAATAGAGATATAAGAGTATAGAAATTGAGAATATTTCTATAAATCATATGAGAGAAATGTGGAATCATAAGGAAACAATCATTGATGATGTATTTTTATACACAGTAGTACTACTGACATTATAAATGATAATTATGAAACTCATAATATCAATGATTGTAGACAAATGCATGATTGACCTAAATGAAAAGAAGCAATTCAAGAAGAATTGACTTCATAAACCAAACATAAAGTATTAGACCAATAGTACTCCAGACACTTGGAGATGTCAAACTAATTGGATACTATTGGGTCTGTATACTGAAACGTAATGAGAAAAATGACATTGTGAGTTATAGGGTACGACTCGTAGTAAAAGGTTTCTTACTAAGATAATATTAATAATATTATATATCATTTATTAAAAAGATAACCGATAGAAATCATCATGATTATCATTTATTTTTGTACGAGAGTATCCATAATCTCCATTTTTCAAGCATTTTGATTATCCCTTAAAAAAAAACATTTTTATTATTAAAGAAAAAAAACCCTTAACCTCCTTCCCATTTAATTTGTTACCGAAAAGATTAAACGAATTAGCTTTTTTATCTATTGAAAAATAACTTTTAGAAAATCTTGAATATAAAAGTTTGATTAAAAATTTTACATCTCAAAAAGCATGAAAATTTAATGTTTATTAATTTATTATTATTATTATTATTATTATTATTATACATAATTGAGGCATCTTTTTTTTTCCCTTCCTTAGGGCTTCAGAAACCGTTGAGCCGCCCCTGGGGGAATCTCAAATCTCCAAAGGTTAAACATTGCTTCCAGTTCAGATATTTACTTTTATAACGTGTCTATTCATATATGGTTAAAATATATATTCGTATGGCATGACATATATACCTCTATAGGTCATAAGCTATAAAGAAAAAAAAAATACATTAACATACTTATAAAATATGTATGGTAAAATGTGAATTTCCACCATTAATATGGAATATAAATATACATTGTCACCTATGCTAAGAGGTGACGTACACCTATCTATATATATTTTTTCTTTTGATGGTAATATCAGACCCTAAAACTTAAACTTATATGAAATGATCAAACAGTGGCATTTAAACACTCTAATGTGTTTTAACAACAAATTGTGTTTTTTTTTTCAATATTATTAGTTGTCTTCCCACTTAAAATTTCGTTTTATAATCATTTTCCTAGTTTACCCAAGTGGATGACTTTAATTTTACATGTTTTTTTTAAGGATTTTATCTAATTTTTTATTTATAAATGTTTATTTAAGAGTAAAAGATATAGAAAAACATTGAGAATATGTTATTCTTTAGAAGTTGCATTGGATTATGAATACCATCTTAAAAATGAGTAAATGAAAGATTGCATGAGGTTGTGTTTGTATTTAAAATGTTTGAATTGTGAATGATTTGTATTATAGTTCTTTTTCTTTTAAAAATAAATTTTATTATAGTTTATAATAAGATACATTTATTTTTTTGAAGGGTAATATTAATTCGTTAAAAATGTGCTAATACAGTAATATTTTCCAACTGTATTTTTTTTTGACAATTCAAACCGTATTTTAAAAGGGCTGTGTTGGGTATTTTTTATTTTTTGAAAATTGTGTTGGGTATTATTTGTTAGCTTATTGTAGTAAATAATGAATAAATTCAAAGAAACAGTTATTATTATTTATTATTTTGACAATTAAAACCGTATTTTAAAAGGGCTGTGTTGGGTATTTTTTATTTTATTTGTTAGTTTATTGTAGTAAATAATGAATAAATTCAAAGAAAGAGTTATTATTACTATCTCCTGCCAACTTATTTTAGAACCTCCGAACTAATGCGTACGGATATAAATTCATTATTGTATCGGATATAAACTATTATATTTATATTCTTTGACTTAAAGCGTATACACTTATTAAATTTTTTCCATAATCAATAGTTCACATACAACACATTGATATAAGTTATATCAATATTCACCGAGAAGAAAAGAACTACTACTTACTTTGCACATCAAAATTTTTATTTCATTGATTAATATATATATTTTTTCCTTTGTGCATGTTTCGGTGGGTTTTAAGTTTTATTACGTAAATTTTATAAGAATAAGTAAATAGTTTTTTTTATTACTATTTATTTCGATATTGTAAAAAATATATATTGAAAATATGTAAAGAGGAATGATGTGAGAATCATGTTGATTTGAAAGGACAAAGATTCGAGGAATTATTGGTTTAGAGTAGAGATGATCGGGACCTCAAACCCCTAGTCTCCCATCCCCATTTGGGGGGAATTTTTTGAGGAAAAATGGGGGGGGGGACCCGTCCCCATCCCCATTTCCCCCATGAATTCCTAGAAATGGGGATAGGGTTGGGGTTAGGTGTCCCCATCCCCATTTCCCCCATTTCTTCCAAATATTATAATATTTCATAAAAAATATATTAATATATATTTTTATTATTTTTATTTTACTAACTATATATACATATTTATAAACTATAACTTAAATCACACACCAAACAAGCTAATTATATATACATATTGTGTTTTTTGTTAATTTTGTTAAATTACATACCAATAAAGCTCCATATAATTTATTAACATATTTTACTAACTATATATACATATTAAACAACTTAACTTTCATTTCAATTTATATGGGATGCTATTTTGTATTTGAATTTATTGGATTGCGAATTTATGTGTTTTTTTAATATGTAATTTTTACTAATACAGGAAAAATGGATGAATGGGGAAATGAGGAACTTTGGGGAATTGGGGAAACGGAGAAAAATGGGGGAAATGGAGATGGGGGACCTCCCCCCAAAATTACCCCAACCCCATTTCCCCCAAATGAGGAAATAGGGGGTGATAGGGGAGAGTTTGGAAAATGGGGTTGGGGATGAGGGCACCTACATCCGCCCTTATTTCCCAATTGGCCATCCCTAGTTAAGAGCGTACACAACTGTAAATGGACAACACATGTGGGTCCCACTCACTTACTCCCCTTCACGTGACTTGTTCATCTCCAGTTTCTTTCATTTTCCATTTTCACTCCTCCTCACCCCTTTGCTCTACTCATGTCTCTAAATAACATATAATGAATTAGGTTAAACCAATTTAAACTTAAATTTCAATATCTCAACTATTTATAGATTCTTAATCAAATGGCTGAGACAATTATTAAATTGAAATACATGTACTACTCTTTGATTAGAAACATATGAATGGTTAGACTATCTTCAATGCTGATGTTATTCACAATGTCAAATTTGATGCAAAAAAGATCCAAATACTATATTTGTCGTAACAAATTATCATTGTACTCTAATACACAATGCTAAAAGTTAAACTAAAATAATATACTAAAATAATATATTTTATTCATTAAACTTATAAAAGTTAATTAATATCATTAATGTATTAATGGACAACCATTGGATTTCTTAAAAATTGTTGCGAAATAAATTGGATTGAAATAGCATTAATGTGTATTAAATATAAATAATTTAAAATATATAAATAATGGTATTTTTGTAATTTAAAAATGGATATTTATTACTGTGTTAAATTTGACATATATTATATGTGCTAAAGTTGACACAAAGTTTAGCATATACTAAATTTGGTATGATATTTGACACTGAATTGGAGGAAAGTTTTTAGTCTCAATGCTAAATTTTAGTATTGATACATAATTTTAACATAACATTGGAGATGCTCTTAGAAATTGAAATGAAAACAAATTAAATCACGTATTTAAGTTGGATTAACATAACCCATAAATAATATTATAATAATTCTTTAATTAAGAAAATAAATAATTTTAGATACCTTTGTAACTTTATAAAATTAAGGCTCAACGAGAGTTTTTTCCATTTTACCTATTAAATTTAATAAAGTTCGTGAAAGACTTGTAAACGGTAAACTACATTTTTTTTAAAGGTTACAACTGCCGGGACTTTGGTGAGATATGACTCTACTAACACAACTCATGCTATTACTCCCACAATAGAGGAGATGGAACCCACACTTAGAATTAATGATCAAGGAGGGACAAATTATATATATATATATATATATATATATGCACCACAGACATTAAACCGTGGTAGTGGAGACTCCAAAAAATAAGCCCAATCACATTTGTACGTACGGTAAACAACATATTAAAAACAAGTTTTATAATATTAACGCTTTGTAAGAAGAAAAGGCAATTTCAAACTAGGGAAAAAAAATGAAATTTAGTCAGAACCGTATCAATCTCGAATCCTTTTTACATAATAAATTTAATAAAGTCCAAGTAAGACTTGTAAACGGTAAACCACATATTTAAAACTGGTTTTATAATATTAGCACGTTATTTAGAAAAAGCAATTTCAAATTACAAAAAATAAGGGCCGAAAAGAAAATGTAAAAAATTAAAATAATGGTTTCAGTTTCGAAATCTAAAAACGAGTCTGGTAATATATACTGAGAGCTGTATTTTGAAAATGAAAAAGTACAAGACACATCTGGTAGGTTATCCAAAACTACCAAAATTTGAAATATCAATTTTACATTCTGTTTAATATTATAACAATTATAAATTGATTGATTAAATAATTAACCGATATGATTTTTGTATTATAATTTATAAATTAAATAAAAGTAACACTTCACAAATTACTCCAAAAAAGACATATTAAAAAATCAATTAATCAAAACCAAACTCTTATTCCAAAAAAGACATATTAAAAAATCAATTAATCAAAATTAAACTCTTAAATTATAAATAAATAATTATAATATTATATATATTACTATATAATAAAAACATAATTGCATATATTATATTAATATATTGTAATTTATATTATAATAATATATATTATAATATTATTATATTTTCTTATAAAATATTATATTTTTATATATAATAACACATAATATCTTACAATATATCCTATATAAATATATAATGTTTGATATATAATAATAATAATAATAATAATAATAATAATAATAATAATATATTATTGTATATTTTAATATATATTCATTTATTTATATATATTATAATATATATAATAATATATGTTAATAGTAAAATATGGCTAGGGTCAATAAGAAATTTTTCACTCTCCTAGCTTGAATCAAAACCTAAATTCGACACTCATGAGACCCCGGACAAACCATAAAGCTACCCCACCAAAGTAGGGAAGGTCCGCCGGGCTTCGGAGCTATCAGGGATGAAGTTGGGCATGACCAGGTCGAGCCTAAGCGTGAACATGGGAATCCGAGCTTCTTGAGGCCACATATCCAGGAACCTCGGCTCCTGAGATCGGGCTCCAAAACCACCCTGCGAAAGCAAGAAAAGATCGTTGAACTCAGGAAGCACTTGAAGCGAAGCCCGACACGAACAAAAGTAAGCTTCTTCCACTCGTGGGCACTTCTCGAAGTCAGGTTTGATTCGTAGTCCAAGATATAAGTCCATCAACCTCTCCAGAAGCCCGCAGTTCCCGTTGGGCATGAAAGAAGAATCTCGCCTAGCCTACACTACCTCTAGTAAGTGCCCACGAGTCTATTCCATGCTTCTTTGAATAGAGCCAATGCATGGATCTACCTCGCTCTATAAGACAACGACTAGTTAATTCGGCGACCTCTAAGAAGAAAGTGCCATGAGCACACACAGGATCAAATCTATGTAACAAACAACATTAATCATACGTACGCGTAAGTCAAGAGTTTGATTCCAAAAAGGAAACAAACTTATCACCATCGATGATATCATCGAATCCAGTAACAATTCAAATTCAAATGGCGAATCCCGCCCGATAAGGAGGGAACGGATTCATGGGATCGTGGCAGGATATTTGTGAAATTAAAACCTACTTGGACCAAATATAAATAAGGCCAAGCATGGTAAGGAAAGGGATATATGAAAGAAGAGAAGAGAAGAGAAAGACGAGATATAGACGATAAGAAAAAGAGGAGAGGAGGGCCGAAATTCTGTAATCAGAACACGGCCGCTATTGTTTCCACTATTCGACAAGTACAAAGCGACCACCTTCTTACGTTATAGATAATGTATGAGAGAGAATTCTGTATATCAAAGTGATCGATAATAAAAGCTCCCATTTTTCATTATTATACAAATCTTCATTCCCATTTAAGCAGGTTAGGTATCAAAGGTACCGACCCGGCCACCACCTCCGTGGTAGTGGTCTCGAGGGTGTTAGCAGGAATTTCTCATCCTGAGCAACTTTCCCGTTAACACTTTCTTGCGCTGTCTGTGGGAAACTCTCACACCACCATCTTTATATTCACAAGTTTGTTATTTTACAAAAGTCATGAGGCTTCGCTCCTCCCAGGGACAACCAAGCCCATCGGGACAACCTTCTGCTTCGTCGACATGAAAGGCCCCGAAAAAAGGGAGAAAATCCGGGCTCTATAGCCAGGTCCCCAGATCAGCCAGCCACTGTTAGGGCTCTGGATCCCCAATGGGAAACCAGGTCGAGCTTGACCAGCGAGCGGCAGCCTTGGTGGAAAGCGTCCGCCTTCGACTGCTTGCTGGATGAGTATCACTATCCAGCAAGCAAACCTCTCCAATCGTGTGGAGTAAAGCAGACTTGGGGCTAGACAACCCGTCTTTAATCGTCTGGAACCTACCCTTCCAGAGCCAGCTCATAACAGAACGAGACTCCCACCCTCTATCCAGGATAGGTTAGGGCTCATGCCCCCCGTTCCCGAAGCGTAACCGCGCTACCAGCCCAGGCAAGTCAAATCCGCGGCAGATATCATTCCCCGAGAACGGGGAGAGTTTCTCCACCCAACGACTTCAATGAGGGAAGCCCGAGTTAGGGAAGAAGAAAGTCAGAAAAGCCCCCAGGTAGACCCCTTCCGAAGAAGAGACCGGGTAGAGGTCACTAGTTCGTCGGAAGGGTCCGACAGTGAGGAGTCTGAGATCAACTCAAGGAAACCCAACATCAAATGCCTGAGAGACCAGTTAGTAGAGATTCAGAAAGAGGTCAAGTTGATGAAGAAAGAGAGGTACAAGAAGGACAAGAAGGACCCTCTAAGTGAGTTGAATGCTCCCTTCACTAGAAAAATCCGGGAGGCAGAGCTCCCGCCAAAATTCAAAATATCGACTGACAGGTTCTCCAGGACTAAGGATCCATTAAGCCATTTGGAGAGCTTTATCCAACAGATAGAGGTCCAGAACACGACCTGGTCCGCTATGTGTCGAATGTTCCCAACTACGCTGACGGATTACGCTAAGACCTGGTTTAGAAAGCTACTTGTTGGCAGTGTGGATTCCTTCACGAAGCTGTCAACCTATTTCTGCTTATAATTCCAAGGAGTTAAGCTCCGATTGAAAGACCCAATCCATCTACAGTACGTGATCCAGGAGAGAGGGGAAACCCTCAGGGTTTATGTCGAGCGTTTCCACAAGGAAGTCATCCAAATGAGGGTCTTCATCAAGAAAGAAACCCTCGCTAACTTCAGAAGGAACTTGTGGGTAGGCAAGCTTTTCCAGTCTTTTGCCAAGATACCTTCAGAAACCTACCAAGAAGCCTGTGATCGGGCTCTGGAGCAAATTGAGGCCGATGAACTACTCAAGGTCAAAATGGAACATGACGACATGAGAGTCGTAAAGCGACAGAAGAAGGAAGCTCCAAAACCTAAACAAGCTCAGAAAATCCAGAACAAACCTCCAAATAAATCGACATATCGCTTCCCCATTTCTCAATCCAGATCAAAAAAATATCCAGCAAAACGAACTCCTCCACGAGCTTCACCTTCTCCTAGGACAGTGGCCCTAATAGCTCAAGTTGAGAGGGGGTACGATTATTACACCCCCTTAAATGTATCCCGTGAAATAGTCTATCTCGTTATTCGGGACAAGGGGTTGCTACAGAAGCCCGCACCCATGAAAGCCCCTTGTCGATAAGAGAAATCATTATAAGTATTGTGACTTCCACGAAGACGTGGGGCACAACATGTCAGAGTGCTACAACTTACGAAATCAGATCGAGGCTTTAATAAGAGGAGAATGTCTGGTGGAGTTCATACAGCAAGTCAGGGATAACATTCAAACTGGAAGAGAAGTGCAAGCCGAGATCCGTGAGCACGTTGAGAAGAGAAAGGGGGAACATACGGATCTGATGCAACAAATCCAGATAATACATACCATCAGCGGGGGTCCTACTCGGGCTGGCGCCTCCAATAATTCCAGGAAAAACCACGCAAGGAAGGTTCCTTGTATGGACGAAAGACGGGGTATCCTCAAGGTTGACCAGAGCCCTATCAACCCCTCCCAGTTGTCACAGATCATTTTCACCAAGGCAGATGTCTACAACACCGTACAGCCTCATGATGATCCGATGGTGATAACGGTACAGATTGCCAACTGTATAGTACACCGCATGCTCATCGACACCGACAACAGCGTCGACGTCCTATTTAAAAACACTTTGGAAAAACTTAACTTGAAACAGTAAGGTTACAATAGTTGCATCACCCCGCTGTATGGGTTAACTGGGGACTCAATCGTACCCGTAGGGTCAAAAATCTTACCAGTGATCATCGGCACCACACCTCTCTAGCAGAATATCATGAAAAACTTCGTTGTAATATAATCCCCATCGGTATACAATGCAATATTAGGAAGGCCGTTTTTATCATCCTTGAAAGGGGTCATATCCATCTACCACAACGTCCTGAAGTTCCCAGTAGGAGACAAGGTAGGGGAAGTTCGAGGCGACCAGCAGACAGGCAGCCAGGAGATGCTATGCAGTGTCTGCCAACCCAACAGCTTTAGCAAAACAATTTGCCAGGTGATTACGATCCAGGACGGGGAAGCACCGGTGTTGACTTTGGAAGATGTAGGACCATAAATTCCCCCGAGGATGACCCTGTGGTGCCAGATGAGGAGGAGCAGAGAAGGGAGTGGGCCAGCAGCCATTCAGTGGATAAGCTGGAAGAGGTTCCCATCCGAATGAGCCACCCATCAAAAGTCATCAAAGTTGGAGCCACCCTTGAGCCGGGGATGAAGAAAAGCTTGATCGGGCTCCTTAAAGAGTTCAATGACATCTTTGCCTGGTGTCATGACAAAATGCCTGGGATACCGATGATTTTAGCCGCTCACCGATTGGCAATGGATCCGACCTTCAAACCCATCAAATAAAAAAGGTGTCACTTCAATACCGAAAGGAATGCTGCCATTCAAGAGGAAGTAGATAAATTGACCCAAGCGGGCTTCATCAGAGAAGCTCGCTACCCCAAATGGATCGCCAATGTGGTTATGGTCACTAAGGCCAATGGAAAGTGGCGTATATGTATCGATTATACCGACCTCAATCGGGCATGCCCGACAGACAATTTTCCTCTACCAAAAATTGATCAGCTAGTCGATTCCACCTCTGGAAAAAGCTCATGAGCTTTATGGATGCATTTTCAGGGTACAATCAAATTATGATGCACCTCGCCGACCAGGAAAAGACCATTTTCATCACTGGACGGGGTCTATATTTCTACAAGGTAATGTATTTCGAGCTTAAAAATACAGGAGCTACGTATGAACGGTTAGTCAACCAGCTGTTCAAACCCAAAATTGGAAGGTCAATGGAAGTGTATATCGACGACATGATCACCAAATCATCAACCTCGGAAGGCCATCTGGACGACCTCCATAGAACCTTCGTAATCTTAAGGGAGAATCATATGAGATTGAACCCTTCCAAGTGTGCCTCTAGGGTGACCGTAGGGAAGTTTCTGGGCTTCATGGTCCACGAGAGAGGCATATAGACTAACCCGGAAAAGATTAAGTCAATCCTGGATCTAGAGTTCCCCACGCTGCTAAAACAAGTTTAAATCTTAACCGGAAAGGTAGCAGCGCTCAACAGGTTCATTTCTCGATCTACCGATAAGTGTCTCCCGTTCTTCAAAGCCATTAAACATGGAAGAAGCATGAAATAGGACCAGGAGAGTGAACAAGATTTTCAAGCCTTGAAATAATACCTGTCAAGCCCTCCACTACTGGTTAAGCCAAGCCCTGGAGAAGAGCTTCAAATCTACTTGGCTGTTTCAGAAACCGTCGTAAGTGAGGCCTTGGTCAAGGAATGCGGGAATAGGGTCCAGCGGCATGTCTACTATGTAAGCTATGCTCTAACCAAGACTGAGAAGAAATATACCCTTTTAGAGAAGCTCGCTTATGCCTTGGTGACCTCGGTAAAGAGGCTTTGGCCCTACGTTCAGGCTCACTCAGTGGCGGTAGTGACTGACCAACCTCTTCGCCAGTTTTTACAGAGGCCAGACTTATCTGAAAGTTTGTTCTTGTGGGCCTGGAACTCACTTAGTTTGATTTAAGGTATAAGCCCAGGACCGTAATTAAAGCCCAGGCTCTGACGGACTTTGTAGCAGAGCTCTCAATACCCCCGGGCCAATCGACCTCCGTAACGACGAACACAACCCCTGAGAAGACTCCAGAATCTGGTAGATGGCCGGAAGGCTGCAAATAATGGTTCCTTTATACATATGGAGCCTCTAGGCAAGCTGGAGGAGGAGCGGGCATAGTTTTAATCAACCCAGAAGGGGTCGAATACTGCACTGTTTAAGATTTGAATTCAAAGCCACTAACAATGAAGCAGAGTATGAAGCCATCTTAGTCGGGATAAGGGCGACCGCAGAGCTCATGGTCGATTACCTACAGGTCAGGAGTGACTCATTGCTCATAGTCAACCAAGTTTCTAAGGATTATCAGGCAAAAAGGGATAACATGGTTGCCAACCTAAAGCTAGTCCAATAGCTTAAGAGCAAGTTTAAAGGATTTAAGATTGAGTAGGTAGCTCAACAACACAATCGGCAGGTTGACGTCCTAGCCAAGATATCTACAAATGGTGGCCAAACCTTACCCCAAGGGGTCCCTCTTCAAGTGATTCCCCTACCCAGCACAGTGGCAGAAAATGAGACTTATATCCTTGATCGGCAGCCATGCTGGATCGACCCAATAGTGGATCATCTTCAGGAAGGGAGACTTTCCGGAGAGCCCGACCAAGCTAGGAAAATCAAGAGGCTATCAGTCCGGTAATCCTTGGTAGATGGTTACTTGTATAAGAGGGGAAAGTATCTTCCTCTGCTTCAATGTTTACATCTGGAAGATGCCAAATGGGCATTGAGAAAGGTTCACTCCGGGGAATGCGGGAACCACACTGGAGGGGAGGCTCTAGCATACCAAGTGCTCCGCATGGGGTACTATTGGCCAACTATCCATCAAGACGGAAAAAACTTTGTACGATCTTGTGAAGCATGCCAGAAGACCGCGAACTTGAGTCACCTCCTGCCAGAGCGGTTCTCATCCCTTAGCTCACCATACCCATTTGCTATGTGGGGAGTCGACTTGATAGGACCACTTTCTACTACTCCTGGTCAAGTCAAGCATGCTTTTGTGGCAATTAAATACTTCACAATATGGGTTTAAGCCGGACCACTATCCCAGATATCGGAAGAAAACACAGCAAGGTTTATTAAGAACAATGTGGTTTGCAGATTCGGGACTCCTCTAGTCATTGTAGCCGATCTCGGTAAGCAATTCGACAACGCCCAGTTCAAGGATTTCTGCAAAGGCTTGGGAGTCGACCATAGATTTGCTTCAGTAGCCCACCCCCAGACCAATGGTTTGGTGGAATCCATGACTAAAACCATTAAGAGGCTGTTAACGAAGAACCTTCAGCAGAAGAAAGGCAGGTGGCCAGAGGAGCTTCCCGAGGTCCTCTGGGCTTACCGCACGATGAGAAGTACAGCCACCGGGGAAACGCCGTATTCTCTAGCATTCGGGGTCAAAACAATTCTCCTCATCGAGCACAAACTGACGTCCTTTGGAGTATAACATTTTGAACCAGGAAGCAACGAGGATAAGCTCTGACCTAGCTTGGATCTCTTGGAAGAAAAGCAGGATCGAGCAGCTGAGACAGTAGCGGTTTACCAGAGCATAATTGCTAGGTATTTTAACAGAAAGGTAAAAGCCCAAAACTTTAAGGAAAGGAACCTAGTTCTCAGGAAAGTAACGTTGAATACCATAAAGAGGTCAGACGGGGTCCTGGGGCCTAACTGGGAAGAGCCATACCTAGTAAAAGTAGTGATCCGTAATCAGGCATACAAGCTAGAGGACATGAATGGCCGACTCATCAATCATAATTGGAATGCAGATCACTTAAGAAAATTCTACCTTTGAACAGGGGACTCATGAGCAGGTTACCTCTACCTAGTTTTTAATCTTCGGCAATAATGTACTTCATCCTTTTTATCAATAAAGTCTGTTTTCTTGTTTTCTCCATCTTCAACTATATTCTACAATGATTTGGGTCCACGTGGAAAATTCAACACTATCATTCCAAGACCAGGGGTTAGCCGATGAAGCCCCATCGCCACTCTTGACGCCTTGGCCGGGCACTACCCCCCGTCGAGAAGGGTCTGAGTGTAAGAGCATAGTTGTCATCCAGATCTCAAGACCAGGAAATAGCTAGATAGCCCTCCTAATGCCTTGGTCGGGCTACCACCCCCAAGAAGGGCCTGAGTGTAAGAGCATAGTTGTCATCCAGATCTCAAGACCAGGAAATAGCTATATAGCCCTCATGATGCCTTGGTCGGGCTACCACCTCCAAGAAGGACTCAAGTTTAAGAGCGTGGTAGCCCTCATAGCCTAAGATAGGGCTAGATAGTTCTCCTTGATACCTCATTCGGGCTATAACCCCCTAAAGAAGCTCAAGGTCTACGATTAGACAAGGGGACTGTCAACCAAAGTCACCGAGCTGCAAGTTTCTATTGAGAGTCAAACACTCAAGCTAGCTATCTATGTTCACGCTTAAACAGTCTTCTTATCTTGTTACTTTTCCCAAGCTAAATCAGGGTGCTACAGGGGCTGAATCTACATGCAAATCAGAATTTGAACCAAGTCGAAAAGCTAAATTTCATTGATGAATTGGGGAGCCTATTCCTAGGTAAGGCTACAGCAAACAAGGAGCCCAACCCCTGGTTCTGGGCTACAAAAAGGGAAAAGATAACAATCAATCATAAGTAAAGATGGGAAGCCCACCCCCCTTTCCGGGCATTCAAAACAAGTTACAGGAAGATGAGTTCAAATGTCTGCATCCTCTTGATTTCTTCCAGCTTCTCCCTCCTCAGTATGAACCTCGCTCCCCCATTTCCTTTCCGGTGGTCGCTCATCTTGGTTTGCCACCTCTGCCACCTCACCCTGAGGATGCCCTTCAATGATTCGTTGCTCAGCTGGGTCCTCCTCCACGACCTCATTGACCACCGTCATGACCTTAGAAGGTATGGCTACTTAAAGAAGGTTAACCATTGACTCTGGCATGATTCCCCCTCCTACTGGCTCCTCCCTAGAAGCCACCTTATGGGGACCTCGGGCTTCTGTAAAATCTCCTTCCGGCTCTATGAGTAGAACCCCCATCGAAGATTCTCCGAGACCTAATGTTGGGAAGACAGAAGGAGAAAAAAGAAGGTCTGAACCAGCTGGATGCTTCCCTATTTCGGCCACGTTAGAGGGATCCAGGTCATCACCTAAGGGGTGAGACATCTTTGCGACCTTGGCCATTATCTCCTCCCTATTCGAGTTAGCAATAATCGACAGATCGCTTCAGCCTTTCGTGGTCACATCGAAGCTCAACCAGTTCTGTTTCAGTTTCCGTTTCCCTATGGCTGGAAGTCATCTTCTGGACCAGGGATTGAGCCTGCGCCAGTAATCCCATGGCCCGTTAGCTGCCGGATCTCGAAGAAATGATATTTGGTGGCCCATGGTTACATTAAACTTGAAAGCCTGCAAAGCATAAGCAATCAAATCTCACAATCACAGGAAATAAAGGCAATGACTACCTCGATCAGAAGGGCAGACCCTTTGGTAACTAGAAAATCCACGGGCATGGAAGCCATCCTAGAGAGCCCGCCACCAGTGCATGAAGCAACGAACTGCTTCAAAACCTCATCTTGGCCAACCAAGTCCGACTGATGGTGGGGGAGAGAAGGGGGAATCTCAGAAGTGCCAGCCTCGGGATCCCCATGAGTCTGAACAACTCAGAACGTAATTGGATCAGCGGAAGTAGGGGGTAATATAACTGGGGAAGCAGCAGTTGAAGCGGGAAACACTGGTGAGGGGGTAGAGATAGACGTATCAGTGGCTTAGGAATCATGCCCTCCTCAATTTAGAGCCTTTGCTGCCTAAGATGCGAGAACAACCATCTTAGACCTCATCTGGGAAGGCGATGAAGCAGGAACAAGTGAGGCAGCCACCATAATGATTGCCCCCCTTTTCATGGTAGCCGAGAAGGCTCCCGGGGACGACCTGGAAGGAGGAGGAGGGATCCAAGCTTTCTGGGCTTCACGAGAAGCTAGAGCAACCATAAAAACTGTTAAATAAAAAGAAAAAAGAAGAGATTGAGGATGTCAGAGGCAAATCAGTTAATGAAAACAAAGCATGATAGCTCAAAATAACTCACGAGGGGAAGCATCGGAGATCCACAGATACTTGTTGACCCTACGGGGTTGAAGGGGTCAGCAGTTGGAAACTTCAAGTTCAAGTAATTTCTAGTGAGGATAGTCTTCAGCACAGCCTCGGACTCAGTGGGCAGAGAGTCCCGATCACATGAGGGTTTGTCACTGAAAGTAGTGGGATCCGCGAGCTCATGTCCGCCGATTAATACGGAACTCCCCCAGGCCCCTCCCGCTAGTATCCACTCTTCCTTCCAATCGGTGTCTTTTCCTCAAGCACCGAGGACGATAAAGTTGAGTTTGTTTTTAGCCTTCACGTAGAACTGTCCTTGGGGAACTCGGACAAGCTCCTAATCTGAAAAAGGTAGGCCAGCTCTTCAGCCCTTCATTCCCGAGTGACATTGTCCAGCTCGCACTGTTCCCGCCACAGCATGAGGAAGCCAATTAGATGCCTCCAAAAGCGGGGAGTCAGTTGAAAGGGAGCTAGTTGAAGGGGAGCTAGTTAAAGGGCGTTAAGGGCCTACCGAAGAGTGGGGTGAAGGGAGAGCCTAACCCAGTTCTCAAAAGCCGCCAAATGAATGGGAAGCACACTCGCGGGAGGATTATAAACATCTTAGTTGTATTTATCCCGAATGCGGTTAATCGATTGTGGGTCAACGGTAGAATCGGGAATAACCCTAGATTCTAAAGGAAGAGTTATCGTTGAAGAAAGCCCCGCCACTATAACTTGAATCTCCCCAGTGGCGTCGACCCTATCTCCAGCATCGGAATCCTCATCAACTAAGTTTAGAGAGTTGTAGGGTTGGTTCGAGAAGCCAGAACCGATTGAGACGTTCCTACCAGAACGATGGCGTTGGCAGGCCGGAGAGGAGTCCTCGTCCCTTAAAATACCTTACACCCATTTCTGAGGAACCAGGTTAGATCCTCCAGTGCCCTCAACCAAGGCTTCAATGCTATCAGAGGAGTTTGACATTGTTGGATGAAAAGATCATGAAGCACGCCTTTAGGAGGGATCTCTGCTTCTCATACTGCTAATACAACTATTTCTGCTCCTTATTTAGTTTCCCCCTCTACTACTGTTACTACTTCTACCGACCATGCGGTTAACTTACCTGATGTTTCTGCCCCTCCATCTATGTTCCTAACTTCTCGAGCTTTGGAAGACCTCAAGGCTGGTGTTGAGGAGGTTCTTCCCGTTTGCCCTCAATATCAACCGAGTTTTGCTATACGTGACGAGGTCTTAGGACAGTTTATTGCATCCTGCCCAGGTGGTAGCCTTTCCCTGATGGCTTCAGTGCCTATGGATTTCCTTATCACCAAGGGGTTCGCTCTTTTGGTCGAGGTAACCATCTTCTTTCGTATTTTCTTGTCTCAACTAGCATGATCATTTTCTAACATGGAATTTTCAATCTGTAGGCTTTCAAATTTAACGTGGCCACCAGTTATCAGGTGTCCTCTCTTCACGACCATACGGCAAAAGTCGAGGCCAAACCTAATAGAGCCATTGGGCTACTTGCACGAGCTCAAGCTCTAGTGCAGGAGATGACATCTAGCCAAAGGGGAATGAAGACAGGGCTGGTCGAGTTTCACTGCGACTATGAGAGGCGAAAGCGTTCATTTGATCAAGAAACCCTTCAATCTGAACATCGTGCTACGCATATGGACTCTTTGAAAGCTAAGGACAAGATGCTAGACATTGAGAACCAAAGCCTACATGCTCATGTGTCCAAGCTGCAAGCCGAGGTGGATGCTTCTTTCAATTATGGGTATTTTTTTTCCTCCTACCAGGTCGCTGAGGCCCTCCCTCTTCCCTTTGACCTGTCAGTTATTGCTAAATGGGACAAAGAAGAGCTTATGACCAAGGTCGTGAAGATGTCTCGTTCTGCTGGCGATTGAGCGGAACTTTCAGATGTGGTTAGAACTAGGAAACAATCGATCGTGGCAAATCTTCCACTTCCTCATTCAGTCCTCCCAGTCTCAGGTCCCAGGGAATCTTCAAGTAGGGTTCAACTTACGTAACCCGAGAGGGGTCAACCAAAAGCCCGAGAGGGAGCCAGAGACTGCCTTGAAAAGCTTTCTAGAGTCAGAGGTTAAACAGAGCAGAACGGAGGCAGCGGCTACCCTTCTGGATGTGGCCTTTCTCTATGAGGTTATGGTTGTGGTCTTAGATAAGGACCAAGCTGAGCAGCAAGCAATTGAGGAACCTTCGGAGAACGAGTAGCATGAGAGGGTTTCTAAGATGAGCAACCACAAGTAGGAGAAGCAATGGGTGAATATCAGTAAGGAGGAGGAGGAGGAAGAGGAGGAGAAGGAACGGAAGGGAACCAGGAGGATGTAGGATCTTGATACAATTTACTCATGACCTGTTTTGATCACCCAAAAAGGGGAGTGGGCACCCCGCTTTACTCATGACCAATTTTATCAATTATTTCTCTATTTTTTTGTGTACCCCGGAACCAGGGGTTAGGCTCCCTGTTTGATGAATGTAGCATTTGCGAGGGGAAGGCTCTCTTACTGTTAATGAAAATTGGTTTTCATTTCTTTTACTATGATTAAACTAGATAGTGAACTTCAAACTTGGCGAATTCCTTGTTTAATTTCTGACCTCGACCTGGATGCGATCTTTATCTCAATCCTGACTTAATTAAATTTGGTAAAGAAAAACTCTGATTCTGTTATGTGCAAGCATACTAGTCGGTTAGAATCTAGCTCCAATTCTCAACACTTGGTAGGAATTCATGTTTTCGGAAGGAGTCCCCTTGTATTGTGTCTCGCATCGTTGATGATTCCTTGAACTAGCTTTAATCTAAATACCTTTTCTCTAACATTCGGGAAGGTATCTTGTTAAGGCTAGCTCAATCCAAACAGGTGATCCTGTATTTACGTCTGGATCTTTCTCAAGGGTGGTAATCTGATCAAGCACCAGGAATACTGTCTAGTTATCCTGGTCTCGGGATCTGGATGATAACTATACTCTCACACTTAGACCCTTCTTGAGGGTGGTAGCCCAACCAAGGCATCAGGAAGGCTATCTAGCTATTCTGGTCTCGAGATATGGATGGTAACTATGCTCTTACACTCAGACCCTTCTTGGGGGTGGTAGCTGGACCAAGGCATCAGGAAGACTAACTAACTATCCTAGTCTCGAGATCTTGATGACAACTATGCTCTTACACTCAGACCCTTCTTTGGTACCCGACCAAGGCATCAGGGATAGTGAGGGGGCTTCCCCGAATGATCATTGGTCTCGAGGCGGTTATGGAAAATTTTCTCATGGAGAACATAATCGGATATGGAGAAATTAAAAGCTTATGGAGAATATAATCTGAGATGGAGAAATTGTTAGCAGATTTTACAGATGACAAAAATGGAGCACATGGTAGTGGAGAACTATATTGAAACCTAAATGGAGGTAGCCTACTCAAGAGTCCCTGACCTAGGGATAAAACTTCCTCGAAATGCTCAGTATTCTAGGTGTGGTCGATGGATCGACCATCCATGTCTTCTAGCTTGTATGCCCCATTGCGGACCACTACCTTTACCAAATATGGCCCTTTTTGGTTGGGTCCTTGGACTCCATCTGATCTATTCCGGGTGTTTAGGGTCACTTTCCTGAGAACCAAATCCCTCTCCTTGAAGTTCTTGGCTTTAACCTTTCTGTTGTAATACCTAGCGATCTTGCTCTGGTAAACCGCCACCTTCTCAAAAACCCTTTCTTGTTTCTCTTCTAGGAGGTTTAGACTCGTTCGGGGCTTGACCATGTTGCTTTCTGGTTTAAATGTTGTACCCTGAACGAGGTTAGTTTGTGCTCAGTGAGGTGGACTACTTCGATTCTGAAGACCAGAGAGTAGGGTTTTTCTCCAGTAGTCGTTCTCTTTGTGGTCCGATATGCCTAGAGAATCTCGATGAGCTCTTCGACCCACTTACCTTTCTTATACTGTAATTTCTTCCTCAATAGCTTCTTGGTAGTCTTGTTGGTGGACTCGACCAACCAATTAGTCTGGGGGTGGGCTACTGAAGCGGACCTATGGTCGATTCCCAAACCTTCACAGAAGTCTTTGAATTAGGAATTGTCAAGCTATTTGCTTAGGTCGACTACAACGATGAGTGGAGTCTTGAACCTGCAAACCACGTTGGTTTTGATGAACCTTGTCGTATTCCCTTCAAATATTTGGGAGAGAGGTCCTGCATTGACCAAATTAGTTGATTGGCACGATAGCGTGCTTAGCTTGCCCATGAGCTGGTATGAAACGGTCTGATCAGGTCGACCCCCCACATGGCAAAAGGGTAGGGTGAATTGAAAGATGACAGCCGCTCTGGTGTTTGGTGACTCAAGTTCGAGGTCCTCTGACACAGATCATAGGAATGTATAAAACTCTTCGCGTCTTAATGAATAGTTGGCCAGTAATACCCCATACGGAGCAATTGATATGCTAAAGTCTCCCCACCAAATGTGATCTCAGCAGTCCCCATAATGGACCTCACTTAATGCCCAACTGGCATCGTATGAATGAAGACAGCAAAGTAGAGGAAGAGACTTACCCCTCCGATAGAGGTATCCATCTTTCACGCATTACTGAACTGAAAATCTTTTGACTTTTCGGGATTGGTCGGGGTTCTCAGGAAGCTTTCCTTGCTAGAGGTAGGCAGCTATCGGGTCCATCCAACAGAGCAACCGATCTACAAGGCAGATCTCTTTACCTATAGTTATGCTAGATTAAGAGATCACCTGGAGGGGTATTCCTTTAGGTAGAGCTTGTCCGACATTCTCAGCTATCTTGGACAAGACATCCGTCCGGTGGTTTTACGGTCGAGGCACCTACTCAATCTGGAACCCCCTGAACTTTTCCTTTAGTTGTTGGACCAACTTGTTGTTGGACCAACTTCAGATGGACGGCCATGTTGTCGTCCTTAGCTTGGTAGAGTCCCGTAACCTGATTGATGATGAGCAACGAGTCACTATTGACATATAAATAATCGGCAACAGGCTCGATGGTAACCTTCAGACCGGTTACGAGAGCTTCATACTCCACCTCATTATTGGTTGCTTTAAAATCAAACCTAAAACATTGGCAGCATTTCATCTTTTCAGGGTTGATTAGGACTATACCAACTCCTCCCACTTCCTTTCCAGACGCTCCATCAGTTAAAAGAGTTCAGGCTTTACAGTATTCAAGCCAGTTGTTGTTTTCCAAAAACTTGTCGGGAGTCGAACTTAAAGCTGCCATGATCCCTTCAACCAAAAAGGTTGAAAACTCGGCTACGAAGTCTGCCAGAGCCTGAGCCTTGATTGTTGTTCAAGATTTGTACTTCAAGTCAACCTGAGTGAGCTCCAAATCCTATAAGACTATACTTCCGGATACGTCTGGCCTCTGTAAAAATTGGCGGAGGGGTTGATCAGTCACTATCGCCACTGTATAGGCTTTAAATTAAAGGTGAAGCTTCCTGGTCGAAGTAACCAGGGCGATGGTGAGTTTCTCAAAGAGGAGGTAGATCTTCTGGGGCTTGGATAGTAAATAGGTCACTGGACCCCATCCGTACACTCCTTGATCAAAGCTCCGCTTACTACCGTTTCTGACACTGCCAGACATATCTGTAACTCTTCTCCTGGAATTGGCTTAACTAGCAGCGATGGACTGGCGAGGTACTCTTTTAATTCTTAGAAAGTTCGCTTACTATCTTGGTCCCATTTCATGTTCTTCCCTTGCTTGATGGTTTTGAAGAAGAGAAGACATTAATTTTTGGAACACTAGATAAACCTGTTGAGCGCTGTTATACGTCTTGTCAACACCTGGACCTGTTTAAGAGTGGTAGGATAATCTCGATTCAGGATAGCTTGGATCTTTTAGGGTTTGCCTCAATTCCCTTCATTCACCATGAAACTCAAGAACTTCCCCGTGGTTACCCCGAAAGCACAGTGGCGGGATATAACCGTATTTGGTTCTCCCTCACTTCCCGGGATATGGTAATCATATCATCTACGTATACTTCAAGTATATTCTCTATCTCTGGCTTGAACAACCGGTTAACTAATAGCTGGTAGGTAGCGCCCACGTTCTTAAGGCAGAAGGGCATCACTTTATAGCAATACATACCTTGCCCCCATGATAAAGCTGGTCTTGTCTTGATCAGTGGGGTGCATCATAATCGAGTTGTAACCTGAAAACGTGTCCATGAGATTGACATGGAATCTACCAGTTGGTCAATTTTTGGTAGAGGAAAACTATCTTTTGAACATGCCCGATTGAAGTCGATGTAATCGATGCACATAAGCCACTTCCTATTCGCTTTCGTGACCATAACCATGTTGGCAATCCATTAAGGGTAGCGGGCTTCTCTGATGAAGCCTGCTCCAGTCAACTTATATACTTTCTCTTGAACTGCAGCGTTCCTTTCAGGGTTAAAGTGACACTTTTTCTACTTGACGGGATTGAAGGTTGGATCCACTACTAATCGGTGAGCAGTCAATGATATTGGGATCCCAGGTATATCATCATGGCTCCAAGCAAAGATGTCATTGAATTCTTAAATGAGCCCGATCAAACCGTCCGTCACTCTTGGTTCGAGGGTTGCTTCGACCTTAACAACCTTGGAGGGTTCGTCACTTCTGATAGGTATCTCCTCTAGTTTTTCCACTGGGTGCGTGCTTTCCTATCCTCTGCTTGGTTCTTCCTCATCTTGTGCCATAGGGTCATCCTCTGGAAGATCGGCGGGCTCCGTGTCTTCCAGGGTCATCCCGGGTGTTTCCATATCCTGGATCATTGCAACTTATGCAAACTGCTTTGCCAAAGTCGTCGAATTGGCAGACACTGCATAGCATTACTTGGCAGCTTGCTAGCCTCACATACCTCTCCCACATTATTCCCCACTGGAAATTTTAAGACACTATAGTAGATAGGCAGGACTCCTTTCAAGGAGGATAGGAATGGTCTACCTAGTATCGCGTTGTAAGCCAACGGGGTGTTGACCACAACAAAGTCTGTCATAATGTTTAGTTTGAGGGGTACGGTTCCAATAATCACTAGGAGGATCGTTGATCCACTGGTATGATCGAATCCCTAGTGAATCCATACAGCGGGGTTGTACAGCAATTGTAACACCACTGTTTCAAATTCAGTTTCTCCATGGTGTCTTTGAAGAAGTTGTCTACACTACTGCCTGTATCAATGAGCACGCGATGAATCACGTAGTTGGCAATCTATACCGTGATCACCATGGGATCATTATGAGGTTGCACAGTGTTGTAAACTTCTGCCTTGGTGCAAATAATCTGCACTGACTGGGATGGGCCAGTCGGGCTTTTTTCGACGTTGAAGATATCTTAGCCTTCATCGACACGGGAAATCTTCCTTGTAAGGTTTTCCTGGAATTATTAGAGGTGCCAACTAGGGTGGGCACCCCACTGATGGTGTGTTTTACCTGGATTTGCTGCATCAAATCCTTATGTTCCCCCTTTCTCTTCTCAGCATGGTCACGGATCTCTGCTTGAACCTCTCTTCCAATCTGGATGTTGTCTCTAACCTGCTGCAAGAATTCTATCAAACATCCTCCCCTTACCAAAGCCTCAATCTGGTTATGCATGCCATAGCACTCTGAAGTGTTGTGCTCTACTTCTTCATGAAAGTCGCAGTACTTGTACCTTTTCCTTTTGTCCAACAGGGCTTTCATGGGTGTAGGCTTCTGGAGTAGCCCTTTGGCCAGAATAGCAAGGTAGATTGTTTCTCGGGACACATTTAAAGGGATGTAATGATCATACCCTATTTCATCTTGTGTTACTGGGGTTACAGTCGTTAGAGGAGGCAAAGCTCGCAGAGGGGTTCGTCTCCCTGGATACCTTTCTTACCGAGGTTGGGAAGTGGGTGAACGATATGTCGACCTGTTAGGAGGCTCAGGTCTGGAAACTTTCTTCTTCTAGCGCTTCGCCATTCTTATGTCATCATGTTCCATTTTGACCTTGAGTTGTTCGTCAATCTTGACTTGCTTAAGAGCCCGATTATAGGCATCTTGGTAAGTCTCTGGAGGTCGCTTGGCAAAGGATCGAAAAAGCTTGCTCGCCCACAAGTTCCACCAGAAGCTGGTGACCCATCTAAATGAATTCCTTGTGAAAACGTTCCACCTATGATCGGAGTGCTTCACTTAGCTCCTGGACCATATATTGAAAGGGTATGGGATCCTTTGGATGCAGTTTGTAAATAAATCCCCCATACCTGCGGGGTAACCTTCTAAACTAAGTCTTTGCATAATCAGTCAAGGTGGTAGGGAACATTCTGCACATTCTGGTCCTTCATTTGCTAGACGAAGCGCTCTAGGTGGCTCAAGAGGTCCTCTGTGCCGGAGAACTTATCTGCCGGCATTTTGAATTTCGACGGGAGCTTAACGTCCCGGATCCTCCTGCATTCATTTCGTTCAAGGGATCCTTCTTGGCCTCCTTGCTTTTATCCTTCTTCATCTGCTGAATTTATATCTATACTTTTGCCAGCTGATACCTCAAGCGCCTGTTCCCATGCTTCTTTAAGTTGACCTCAGACCCCTCGTTGTTGAATCCCTCCGATGAACTGGAGACCTCGACCTGGTCTTATTTATGAATGGGATCTATCTGGGGGCTTTGCTAGCTAACTTCTTCTCTGGCCTGGATTTTCCCTCATTGAGGCTAGGGATGGCAATGACCGGGTTCGTGTAGGGTCCTACTAGATCCAGACCCAGACCCAGACCCGAATATTTTTCATAGGTTCGGGGTTCGGGGTTCGGGCCTAGACCCGTGGGTCCGCTCGGGTTCGGGTCTTGACCCGTAGACCCACAATCGATCAAATAATGGTGTTCATTTTTTTACTGATCAGTTCATCTCCTTATTAGTTTTCAAACTTTTCATAGGTTCTGACAAAAAAATTGGAAAAAAAAAGAAGCGTCAATATACACAAGCAAAAAAAATCTTAATCTCATTCATTTTTTTTCTCTACAATACGGTACCAGATCTAAAAAAACAAAACACTACAAAAAAACACCTTCAAGATCTCCACCCAACTTGAATCTGAACTCATTTCAATTGAAAAAATATATATATATATGTATATATACAAATGTGTTCAAGAATCCAGATTTTAAGCAACCACCAAACCATCAATATATTAAAGTCGATGTCACTAATTCTCTTCAAACCACCAAACCTTCAAATCTCACCAAAAGTAAAATTAAAAGAAATAAACACTCTTTAATCATCTTCTTCAACATCGTTTTTAGTCTCTTTAAGCCATAGCATCATCCTCTTCACTCTTTTAAAGCCAACGTCGTCATCTCTGGTGCAAATCATCCAAATTCCAAACAAAAGATTTGAATTGAGATGGGTTTAAAGAGAATAGAGAAGCGTGAGAGAGAGTTTTTTTACTTTTATGCCTAATTTTGACAATAAACGTGAGAAATGAGAAGCCTTGCCGGTGAGAGGAGGCGTGAGAAGAAAGAAGATTGAGAGTTGGCAATTTAGATTTAGGGATTTCAGAGGACATTATATTATATATATATACCATGTCATCTATTCGGGTACACGGGTCCAGGGTCTGGGTCCGGGTCCTGGTCCAGATTTTTAAACTAGACCCGAACACAGACCCGAACTCGATATGGGTCTTTTATATTAGACCTAGGCCCGACCCGTAATATATATATAAGGACCCAGACCCGACCCATACGGGTCAGGTTCAGGTCGAAACCTGCGGGTCCGGGTCCAATTGTCATCTATAATAGAGGTTGTCGGGTGAGGAGCTTCTTGTTGCTCCCGTGGCAGGGAGTCTGCTGCTGATCAGATTTACCTGGGTTGATAACACGATGGCCTACCAGGCACTGGGGGCAGGGGATCTAGCCTATCCCGGATAAAGGGTTAAGGCCATACCCTATCGTGGGTTGGCTCTAGTGGGGGAGGTTCCAATCGGTCAAAGGTGGGATGACTGGTTCCGGCCCTGCTCAGCTCTCCCTGGGTGTTGGAATTTTCTGGCTGATTATGACACCTTCAGTGAGCAGGTGAAGGTGGACGTTTTCCACAAAGGCCGCTGCTTGTTGGTTGAGCACGGCCTGACTTATCGTAGGAGGTCCAGGAGCCCGCACAGGGGTTGGCTGGACCAGAGCTTGGCTATGGTGCCCAGATTTTCTACCCTTCCTTGGTGTCTTTCGTGCGATGTAGCAGAAGGTTGTCCCAAAGCCTTAGGTTATTCCTGGAGAAGCGGAGCCTCAAAACTCCTGTAAAATAACAAACACGTAAACTTTTCATAAATTGGGTACGAGTGTTCCCACAGACGGTGCCAGAATGTGTTAACCAAAACTTCTCTCGGGGTGAGGAATTTCGGTTAACACCCTCGAGCCCACTACCACGGAGGTGCCACCCAGGGTTGGTACCGTCGATACCTAGTTCGTATATTTGATAGCGAAAACGACGATGAAATACAACATGAAATACTAATACACACAAAGGAAAATGACACTAATTTATTATTGGATCATATGGTGTATGCAGAAGTCGTTCAAATGCTAATAGTCTTACTTGAGCACAATGGGTGTGGTAGCTTCGTGCCTGTCGCGAAGTAGATAACTAAGGTGGCCGTGTTTTGATCACGGAATTTAGGCCGAGTAAAAACACTATTATTCTCTCCCTTTTTTTTCTTTGATCCCTTCTTATCGTGCACGTTTGGGCGTATTTATGCATAGTCCAACTAGGTTAAACTTGTGATCCTCCTGCCATTATTTTCTGAATCAAGTCACTCCTTATCAGGCGGGATTTTCTACTTGAATGTTATTGACTTTGGATTAATGATGGAATCGAGAATATCTGGGATAGAGATAAGTTAGTTTCTTATTTGGACTCAATCACTTGCTTTACACATACGTGGTGTTTCAATGTAATTTGGAGAGTGAAGGCGATCTTGTATATTACCCTGGTGAGATACGTTGTGGAGGTCATCGAATATGTCGTTCACTATTTTGAAAGGCAACGTAGATCCATGCTTTTGTCTTGATATTAGGAGCTCAATCTGACCTTTCCAGGTCCCTTTTGGAGCTTAAAATGACCATGCTAGCGATGACTAAGCTTCTGCGAGCTTCCTCCAACCTGCCTAGATAGATTTGCCTCATTCCTCGATGAGATAGAGTGATACTGTAGTACGAGGTTGATGCCATACAGAGCTCTCTCTGTTTTTGAAGAGGATGACGGGTTTCTAAGGAGGCTACAAGGTAATTTTGACATCGTGGAGCTGAATCGTCCTGTATCGGTCTTGCCTTGGGTTCTTTTTTCGATGTGAGGAGCTTGATCTGATCATATCGAGCTTCACCTATGGGTATTCCCAAGGCACAACGACCTTTCCTCGCTTCTATGGGGTCACCCAATTGCTCGACCACGGGAACCTCGGTACCCTACTTGGTAATCTCGGATTTGGACCCTGGCTAGGAGAGTGAAAAATTTTCCTTTGGTCCCTAGCCAAATTTGGCTATCAACAACCTTTATCCCTCTTTCGTCAAACTCGAAATCGTTCTCTACCATGTTAAAATCAAGTTGTGATACAGTAGAACTCATGTTGAGGGTAAAGAGGTCTCCAGCCTAGCTCATGGGAAGCGAGCACGAAAGGACTTTGATAGCAAATATTCCCCTCTAAAACCGCAACGGCGCCACTCGAATAGAAAAGTATCTATTGGGATCGGATTCTAGAACATGCCTAATGAACCTTTGAACTTAATCGACGAATATTCAGATAAAAAATCCAGGGTTATCCCTGTCGAAGGAAGTTCTACCGTACGAATTTAGGGTTATCCCAGAATCTACCATTGTCCCGTGGTCAATTAATCGTTTGAAGGTTAGGTACTGCATTCTAGACAGTGTCACCGTCTCCGTTACACCTAAGAACTACAAAGTTTTTCCCCCTCCTAAACGTGAGCTTTTGATCCATGTTGTGGTTGTCGAGAACGGGGTCAGGCTTTCTCTTCACCCAACCCTCCGTCGGGCTCTCAACGCCCTACAGCTAGCTCCTCTCCAGTTGACTCCTGGATTCAGTAGACATTTTATCGCCAGGGAGCCCGGAACAGAGGAACTGACCTATATCTTTCAGATTGGCAGCTTGTTTGGAGGCTCAAGAGGTTAGTTCTAAGCGAAGGCCAAGAACAAGCTTAACTTCATCGTCCCCAGAGCTTCTAAGAAAGACTCTGCCTGAAAAGATGAATGGATTCTGGTGGAAGGTGATTGGGGAAGCACAATCTACATTCACTGGCTTGAGTTCGAAGTCCCTACATCTTTCAGTGATAAACCTTCGTGGGATAAGGATTCTCTGCCCGCTGAGTCTGAGGCAATCTTGAAGACCATCATCTCCCGTAATTATTTGAACCCGAAGTTTCCTACCGCTAATTTCTTTGATCTCCGTAGGCTAAATTTATACCTGCAAATCTATGATGCCGCTACATGTAAGTAAAAGAAAACTGAACCAACTTGCTCCTTTATACTAGTTAGCTTGGCACTGACACCCTTTTTTTAACAGTTTATGTTGTTGCTCCAACTTCTAATGAATTCCAGCAAGCTAATACCCCTCCCCTTCTTGTCAGGCCAACCTAGGGAATCTCCATGGCTGCCTCGGAGAAAGGGTGGCCAACTGTTCATGCTGTAATTTCACCAGCTCATGTTCTGTCCCGTTCCAAGCTTATGCCCAAGATGGCACTCCCCGCATCGTGGGCTTCTAAGGAGCGAGGTAAGGGGTCTCTACTCCTCCTGCAACTCCTGTAACATCTATTGTTCCTTCTTCGATTACCTCTCCTACTTTTGTCTCGACTTCTGTCACCCATGTATCCTATTTCCTGATGTTTCTGCTCTCCCGTCCGCATCCCCAACCCCGTAAGCTCTAGGGGACCTTATGGTTGGTGTTGAGAAGGCTCTTCCCACTCGCTCTCAACATCAACCATGCCTTGGTCAGTTTATTGCATCCTGCCCCGGTAGTGGCCTCTCTAGCATGGCTTCAATGCCCGTCGATATTTTGCTTACCAAGGGATCCGTTCTCTTGGCTAAGGTAATTATCTTCTTTCTCCTTTACTTATGGTTGCTAGCTTGATCAGTTTCTAACTTAAGCTTCGCATCCTACATGCTTTTAAATTTAACATGGCTATGGGCCATCATGTGGCTCAACTCCATGACCAAGCAGTGAAGACTGAGGTTAAAGCTGAGAGGGCTATGAGATTAATTGCTCGGGCTCAAACTCTAGTGCAGGAGATGACCTCTAGCCAGAAAGAGAAGGAGAAAGAGTGGTCGAGCTTCAATGAGACTACGAGAGGTTGAAGCGGTCCTTCGACCAAGAAAGCCTCTAATCTGAACGTCGGGCTAAACAAAGGGATTCCTGGACAGCGGAGGCCAAGGAACTTTACATCGAAAACCAGAATCTACAAGCTCAGGTGGCCAAGCTGCAAGCCGAGGCAGATGCCTCATTCATTGATAGGTATTTTTACGTCTTCTACCAAGTCGTAGATGCTCTCTCTTTTCCCTTTGATCTGTCTGTCATTGCCAACTGGGATAGAGAGGAGATTATGGCTAAGGTCATGAAGATGTTCTATCCTGTCAACGATGGAGCGGATCCTTCAAGCGCAGTTAGAGCCGAGAAATAATCAGTCAATGTAGGTTTTCTTCTTTCTCCTTCAGTCTTTCCAACTCTGGTCCCGGAGAGTCTTCAAGCAGGGTTCAACATGTGCATCGTAAGGGGAATCATCTTGAAGCCTAGGAGAAAGGCTGGGGTCGCTCTGAAGAGCTTAGTGGAGTAGAGTCAATGCTTGAGCATATGGTAATGGAGGCTGATGCTATCACTCAGGACGAGATTATTCCCCCTAGAGTTATGGATGTGGTAAATGAGATCCTAGAAAAGGACTAGACCAGACAACAAGCAATTGAGGAGCCTCCGAAAGAAGGGGTAACTGGAGGGGACAATCTGGTTGATCATCCTTCAAAAGAATGGGAGGCAGACGGAGGCGAGCTGGAAGGAGGATCGGACAGAGGAAACAAGGATGATTCCACAACTTGATATAATTTCCTTATGACATATCTTAATTGCCCAGAAAAAGAAGTGGGCACCCTCCTATTCTTGTGATCATTTTTATCAGTTTTTTTTATATAGCCCGAAACTAGGGGTTGGGTCCCTGATTAATGAATATAGTTATTGGTTCATGTTAACCGAAAATTTGCTCGGGGTGAGGAATTTTAGCTAACACCCTTGAGACGGTTATCTCAGAGGTTACGGTCGGGGTTGGTACCTTCGGTACCTGATTTATGCGTATGATAGTGGGTATGGAAACAAAAGATAATGTGATACTCGTAGGATAGACAATGGGAATTGTACTGTTTTTATTAATATTGATGAATCCAGTATAACATACGAAGCTCACTCGAGGACTCTCAACCTCTCTTGGGTACAATGGGTGTGATAGTTGCCTATCGAGAAATAGATAACAATGGTAGTCATGTTCTGTGGACAGAATTTAGTCCAAGGTGAAATATTTCTCTCTTTCCTCAGTTCTATCTGTTGTCAACCTCATCATTCGTTCGTGATTGGGCAAATTTATACATAGTCCAACTAGGTTAAACTCGTGATTCTCCCGCCCGAATCTATGAATCAAATCCCTCATTATCAGGTGGGATATTTTGTTTAAATGTCATTGACTTTGGCTTAATGACGGACTCGAGAATATCTTGGATGGAAATAATTTTTTTTCCTCTTTGGACTCAATCACTTATCCTGCAAGTACGCAGTGTTTCAATTCAAGTTCGAGAGTAAAAGTGATCTTGTGTACTGCCCTAGTGAGATACATCATGGAGGTCACCAAATATGGCTATCGCTATGGTGAGGTACATCTATGTTCCAGACTTGGTACTAGGAGCTTGATGTGACCTTTCTACGTCCCTCTTGGAGCTTGAATTGACCATGCTGGTGCTATTTAGTGATGACGAAGCTTTCACGAGCTTCCTCATACCTGCTTAAATAGACTTGATTCTTCCCTCAATGAAATGGAGTGACATGGTAGAACGAGCTCGATGCCCTCATGGACCTCTTTACGTAACTGGGAAATGAAGCAGGCTTATGGGGAGGTCGCGAGGTATCTCGACCCTGAAGAGGCTAGGTCTTCCTATATAGACCTTGCTTCGGGCCATTACGTCGACTCAAGGAGCTCGGTTTGTTCGTGTCAGGTTTCACCTGAAGTGTGTCTAAGATGTGGGTGCTTCGCCTTGCTTCGACAGGTTGTACTGTAGCCAGACCCCAAGAACCTCAGTATTTTGCTGAATCCAGACGCCTGCTTGAGGAGTGAAAAATTTACTAATAATTCTTAGCCAAATTTGGCTATAACAGATGTCCTCACTGACTTGAACACCGGTGATTGAGTTGGGGTCGGAGTCAGATTTCATGTATTAATTGGGAAATTTTCAATCTTCTTTCAATTACCAGATTCGAGGAAGGAATCCTCTTATCAAATGCAAATGAAACGTAGCAAGCAATGACTGGTACATTTTAAAAATAATCTGGTTGTTTCACGTTAGTCCCCGAGATCGAGGCAATCTTCGCAGAAGATCTTGCTTCCACGTCTGCTCCCGCCACTGATATCATAGATTACTGTTCCATTTGTCCCTATTTAAACCAGCTACTTCATTGTTTTCTTCACGTTTTCTTCCTCTTTAAATTTCTAATTTTCAAAAAAATCTATTCTTTCCTTGCCTTCTTGAGCAACGACTCTATCTCTTTTACATCTAACTCAAAATATTTCTCCACCATGTCGAAATCCAGCCATGATACAGTAGACCTCCTCGTAAAAGGAAAAAAGGTCTTTAGTCTCGCTCATGGGAAACGAGCACAAAAAAACTTTGATAGCGATGTCTCCCCTCTTAACCCACAACGACGCCGATCGAATAAGAATGTGTCTATTGGGATCGGGTTCTCGAACAAACCCGATGACCCACTGAACTTGGTCGATGAAGATACAGATAAGAAACTCGGGAATGCTACGGCTGGAAAGGGTCAAGTCGTGGTTGATGGTACTCTTCCGGAGGAACTTCTCCCCTACGAATTCAAGGTCATCCTAGATTCTACCATTGACCAGAAGTTGATTGACCGTTTGAAGGCCAAGTATGGCATCCCCGATAGTGTTTATGTCTCCGTTCCTCATTATAATTATAATGTCTTCTCTCCTCCTAAAGATGTGTTTCTGATTCAAGTCACGACCCTCGAGAATGGGGTTAGGTTTCCTCTTCACCCTACCCTCTGACGGGCTCTCAACTCCTGTAGCTAGCTCATCTCCAGTTAACACCTGTCTTCTAGAGACATCTAATCAGCTTCCTCGTGCTATAGAGGGAGTAGTGCGAGTTGAGCAAAGTCGCTAAGGAGCTCGGGGGGAAGCTAGCCTACCTCTTTCAAATTGGCAGCCTATCCAGAGGTCAGTTATACGAGAAAGCCAAGAACAAGCTCAACTTCATCATTTCCGGTGCTTCCAAGAAGGACCTCGACTGGAAGGGAAAATGGATTTTGGTAGGGGGTGATTGAGGAAGCTTGATCTACATCGGTGGGCATAAACTTGAGGTCCCTACTGCTTTCAACGATAAGCCCTCGTGGGACTGGGACTCTCTGTCCGCTGAGTCTGAAACATCCTAAAGACTATCATCTCCCATAATTATTTGAATATGTGGTTTCCCATTGCTGATTCCTTTGACTCTCAAAGAGTGAATCTATGCCTGTGAATCACTGATGCCACTCCCTGTAAGTAAAAGAAAACTGAAGCATTTTACGCCCTTTCGTTAGCTAGATTGGTTCTGACATCTCTCTTTTTTTTTAACAGTTTTTATTGTTGCTTCAGCTTGTCACGAAGTCATGCAAGCTTGCACCCCTCCCCTTTCTTTCAGACCATCCCAGGGAATCTTGTCGGGTTCCTAAGAGAAAGGGGAACCAACTGTTCCAGTCGTGATTTCACATTTTCTTGTTCTGTCCCCTTCCCAGCTGAGGTCCAAGATGGTGCTTCTCGCATCGCAGACTTCTAAGGCACGGGGAAAAGAGACCTTTGTTTCTTTTGCGTTGTTACAATCGCCTCTGCTACTTCTTTGGTTGTCTCATCTGTCATTGTTGCTACTTTTGCCACTCCCACGATTAGCCTCATCGATGTTTCTATTCCTCTATCCTCATCCTCATCCTCATCCTCATCCTCATCCTCATCCCCGATTCCTTGAGCTACGGGGAACCTTGAGGAAGATGTTGTGAAAGTTCCTCATGTTCACTCCTAATATTAGGCGAGCTCGGTTGGGCAAGATAAAGTCCTGGAAGAGTTTGTCGGGTTCTGCCTAGGTGGTGGCCACTCTAAGATGGCTTCGATACCCGTCGACATTCTGTTGACCAAGGGATCCGCTCTCTTGGCTGAGGTAATTATCTTCTTATATCCTTTCTTGTGGTTGCCATCTTGATCAGTTTCTGACTTATGCTTCGCATACAATAGGCTTTCGAATTCAACATGGCTATGGGCCACCAGGTGGCTTCGCTTCGAGACCATGCTACAAAGGCTGAGGTTGAAGCTGAGAGAGCTATGGGATTACTTATGTGAGTTCAAACTCTAGTGTAGAAGATGACCTCTAGCCAAAAAGAGATGGAGAAAGAGCTGGTCGAGCTTCAATTTGACTACGAGAGGTTTAAGCAGTCATTCGACCAAGAGACCCTCCAATCTAAACGTAGGGCCAAGCAGAGGCTAAGGCACTGGATATCAAAAACCAGGATCTACATGCTCAGGTGGCCAAGCTGCAGGCCGAGGTGGATGCCTCTTTCAGTGATAGATATTTTTATACCTTCTACTAGGCCGCAGAAGCTCTCACTTCTCCCTTTGGTCTGTCTATCATCGCCAACTAGGACATGGAGGAGATTATGGCTAAGGTGGCAGAAATGTCTTTTTCTATCGGCGAAGGTATGTGCCATTTGAGAGCGGCTGGTACCGGGAAATAAGTAATGGAAGCGGATCTTCTACTCCATCCTTTAACCCTTTCAAGGTCTGGACTAGAAGAGTCTTCCGGAGGGGTCCAGCCCATACAAACTGAAAGAGATCCACCTGCCTTTACTAGTTTAGAGGCTCAGTCTGTCCACCTTAAGGAAGGTGCATAAGCCATTATAGAGTTGGAGTCCACTCGAGGTCTTAGAAAGAGCTTGGGATCGCCTTGGAGAGTTTGTTAGAGCAGGGTTAGATGGTGAGCAGATGGAGACGGGGGTGAATGCTACCCCACGGGATGCGGTCATTCCTCATAAAGTCATGGTTGTGGTCAATGTAGTCTTGGAGGAAGACCAGGTTGGACAGCCAGCCGGCGTGTAACTCCAGGAAGATGGAATGGCAGTAGAGGACAACCAAAATGAGCAACAACTAGAAGGATAAGAAATGAGTAGAGATCAGCAAGAAGGAGCAGCAGCGGGAGGGAACTAGGAGGACGCCGGAGCTTGATATAATCTAGTTTTGACCTTTTCTTGATTGCTATGATATGAGGTAGGCACCCCGCTTTATTCATGTCCATCTTTTATCAAGTCTTTTTTGTTCTTCTTAACAAATGTTGCCTGGAATTTGGGGTCGGGCTCCCTAATTAATGAATATAACCTTGCTGGGGATAAGCTCCCTTATCATTATTGAAAATTTGTTATGATTTCCATCACCCTTGATTTGATTGATCCCTGATCATGAATTTCAAACTTGGCTGAAAACTTCTCGCTCCACTCCTGATTTCGACCAAGATACGGCCTCCATTGTAATCTTGACTTAATTAAATCTGGTCAAGGAAAAATATTGAATCTGTTAGGTATAAGTCTACTAGATGTTTAGCTCCAATTTTTAACACTTGGTAGGAATTCATATCCTGGGAAGGAGTCCCCTTGCATTGTGTCTCGTACCTTTGATGATTCCTCGTGCAAACTTTAACCTAGATACCCTTTTTCCCGACATTCGGGGAGGTGTCTTGTAATGGTGACCTCGATCCAACAGGCAAATCTATATTTACGCTTTGATCCTTTTCAGAGGTGATAGCCTGACCGACGCATCAGGAACACCATCAAGCTTTTCTGGTCTCGTGATCTTGATGGTAACTATGCTCTTATACTCATACCCTTTTTGGGGGGTGGTGGCCCGACCAAGGCATCAGGAATGCCATCGAGCTCTCATGGTCACGAGAACTGGATAGCAACTATGCTCTTATACTCAGACCCTTCTTAACGAGGGATGGTACCCAGCCAAGGCATCAGTGGTAGTGAGGGGGCTTCCCCGACCGATCCCTAGTCTCGAGGCGGTCATGGAGAATTTATTAGTGGAGAATACAATCGGAGATAGAGAAATAAAAGCTCGTGGAGAATACAATCGGAGATGGAGAAATTAATAGCAGACTTTATTGATGATCAAAATGGAGTACATTGATGTTGATAAATTTATTGACACATAAAGGGAGGTAGTCCGCTAAGGATTTCTCTGCCTAAGGATAGAACTTCGTCAGATGTTCAACGTTCTAGATGTGGTCAATGGGTCGACCATCCATGTCTTCAAGTTTGTATTCATCATTGTGGACCACTACTTTCACCAAGTATGGCCCCTCCCAATTTGGTCTTAAGACCCCATCCGACCTTATCCAAGTATTTTGGGTTACCTTCCTAAGAACCATGTCTCCTTCCTTAAAGCTCCTAGCTTAGACCTTTCTGTTAAAATACCAAGCAATCTTGCTTTCGTATACTGCTACTTTCTCAGCTACCCCGGTTTTGTTTCTCTTCTAGGACGTCTAGACTGGCTCGGAGCATGACCTTGTTGCTCTCAGGTTTAAAGTGTTATACCCTGAACGAGGTCAGTTTATGCTCAATATGAAGGATTGCTTCAACCCTGAAGACCAGAGAGTTGGGTGTTTCTCCAAGAGCTGTCCTTTTCGTGGTCCGATACTCCCAGAAAACCTCGAGAAGCTCATCGACCCACTTGCCTTTCTTCTGTTTTAATTTCTTATTTATCAACTTCTTAATGGTTTTGTTGGTGGATTTGACCAACGCATTAGTTTGAGGATGAACTACTGAAGCAAGCCTGGGGTCAATTCCCAAGCTTTCGCAAAAGTGTTTGAATCGGGCATTATCGAACTGTTTGCCTATGTTGGCTATTATGATGAGTAGGGTTTTGAACCTGTAAACTGTGTTGGTTTTGATGAATTTGGTTGTATTCTCTTCTAAAATCTAGAAGAGAGGTCTTGCTTCGACCCACGTTGTGAAGTAATCAATTGCTACGATAGTGTGATTAGCTTATCCATGTGCGATAGGAAGTGGTCCGATCAGGACAATCCCCCATATGCACCTTGGAATCAACCTCGGATCCTTTACTGTCAGATCCCTCAGATGAACTGGAGACTTCTACCCAATCTTCTTTACGAACGGGATATGCCCAGGGCCTTTGCTAGCTACCTTCTTCTCTAGCCAGGGTTTACCTCTACAGGGCAATGGGCTTCTCGTTACTCCCGCGGAAAGGCATTTACTGCAGATTTGACCTGCCTGGGTTGATAACACAATGGCCTGCCAGGCACTGGGGTATGGGCCCAAGCATATCTCAGATCAAGGGTTGAGACCCTGAACTATCATGGGCTGACTCTGACATGGGAGGTCTCAATCGGTCGAAGACGGGTTTCCTAGCTTTGAGTCTGCTCATCTCTCCCTGGGTATTAGGATTCATCAGCTGAGTTATAATGTCCTCAGCGAGCAGGTGAAGGTGAATGTTCTCCACGAATGCCGATGCTTATTGGTCGAGCATGGCCTGGCTTATCACAGTGGCCCTAGAAGCCCATACATTGATTGGCTGGATCGGAGCTTGGTTATGGTACCCAGATTTTCTACCCCTCTTTGGGGCCTTTCGTGTTGAAGCAGCAGATGGTTGTCCTGAAACCTCAGTGTTAGGTTTTAGTTTGTGTTGGCATGAATTCCATATCAAAATGATGTTTACTTGTAATGACTTAGTTGTTTAGGTTCATGATGATTCAAGCTTCAAGGAAGAAGAAACAACAAGTCAAAGCAAGTTCTAAGTCTTCAAAGAGAAAGGATGCAATTTGGTTATACAAAGGTATACTAAGACCTTATCTTTCTCTTACAAGGCTTAAACACACACACATATCATACATGTGTGTCCCTGCATCGTTGTGCACCATTACAGACACACACATACAATTCATTAATATTTGTCTCTGTATCATTTTGCACCATGTATAACACATTCACAAACTTGAACATGTTTTGGAATATGCATGATTGGAAACTATCTCTATGTAGTTTGCATTCTAGTGTGAATTGTGTTTGTATGTGTATATGTTTGTATAACATGGATATTGAACTTGGATTTAGTATTAAATCATTCTTGATTGAGTTCCGGTCATTTCGGTTACTCATACTATTGGTTTCAAGTTCAAAGTCAAAAGATACTACACTTTCAACTCATGTTTCATACATTGTCTTCGTCTTCGTATATCGAGTCGAATTATTATTTTCTGGGTTGAGTATCTTATATGTCTATGTCCGTGAGAGAGTTATGATTCATAATCCATAAACAGATTTGAATTCAGAGTTTGGATGAAGGAGAACGGTCGAAGAACGCGAGGTAAGCGTGAGGGGAATGCACCATGGCCAAAAGGCCATGAAGGTGTGCAAGCTCGAGATGGCGCGTGGCCATCTCAGCCGCACAACCTTGCTCTCCCGAGATGAAAACGTGCCATCTCAGGGGAGCACTAACAAGTGAGGTCAAAATGGTCTTTCTTGCTTTCTTATTTCCCACTCCTTTATAAACTCTTTTCCTCTCACATTTCATTCTAAGAAGAAATTCAAATCAAGTGTGCAGAAATTTTCTCTCTAAATTTTCTCACCTTCCAAACACCATAACTTCTTCATTTAAACTCCGATTTGAGTGATTCAAAGTTGAGAGTGTTCATATATTCATCCTCCATCTTTTCTATGAAGGTTTGAGTTTATTTTGCTGCTGTTTTTAGTGTCTAATCATACAAAAACGAGACTGCACCTAGATCAACTAAGGTATTGATTTTCTCTCTAAGTTTTCTTTTAAAACTTGGTCAATTGCCTTGGGTTTTCTTCTTCTACATATATTTGTATATTGTGAGTGTTTTTATTTGTGTTTTGAACACTTTCAAAGCTAGATTGAATTTCAATTGAAATCATACATGTTGAGTTAGGTTTTGATTTTACCTATGTTATCACATGTTTGGGATTGTATTGTGCTAGCTTTGATTCTATGACTATTTTATGATCTTTGATTGATTGATTTTGAGAAAAATAGTTCCTCATATGTATTAGGCTCTCTTGGCCGAATTTCTCACATAATACATGTGTTTATGTTCTTTTGAGCTATTCATGTGATTTGTTGAATCTATGATTATGAATATGCTCTAGAACTTATGCTTAGATCTATTTGACATTGTCATATGATTTTAGCATGTTTTAGGTTTTTGTTATTTTAACTTGATCTTGTGATTTGTTGATCATATCTTGTTATTCAAGTTTAGATATATGCATGAATCTAGTTTGTGATTAATGTTGAACGTATTTTACATGATCTAGATTGACTACTCATGCATGATAAACTAGACTATATGTGATTTGTGCATTCATGCTCATGTCTAGTATTTTCCATAGGATGTGTTGATCATAGCATTCTATATTGCGTGCTTGTTTGCATTTTGCATTCATGATCACATAGATGCCTTGTAAGAAGGAAGTCTTTACAATAGGTGTGAGACCTATGGTGTTGAGCAAGAAGTCTTGGCAAGAGGTGTGAAGCCTCGGATTGTGGAGCAAGGAAGTCTTGGCTAGAGGTGTGAAGCCTTGGACAGTCGAGCAAGAAGTCTTGCCTAGAGTTGGGAGAACTAGGATAGGTGAGCAAGGAAGTCTTGACTAGAGTCGGGAAGACTCGGATAGTTGAGCAAGAAGTCTTGCCTTGGGTTGTGAAGATCCGGATAAGGTGAGCAAGGAAGTCTTTACAAGAGGTGTGAAGCCTCGGATTGTTGAGCATAGGGCGGCAACTTCTAGAGTAGGATAAGAGGGTAGTTTTTTGGTGAAGAGGTCACTTGAGAGATTATACTTGTCTTATCTACTTGTGGATTTTGTTTGCCGGTGGCTGCTAGCCCATGGATATTTCCTCTTCGGAGGTTTACCACGTTATATCTTGTGTCAACTTTTCTCTATCTCTATCTCTCTAATATTTGTATTGTTTATAGAACTCTCTATGTATGTTGACTTCTTTTCTATAGAATAGATTGTGTATGTGTTACAATTACTTTTTTGTATCACACTTTATTTGTGTTTATATATTGATTAATTGTCTTTAATTACTATATATATTATGAAACAAGCAATCTAGAGGGACAAACTTTTGTTTGTTTTTAAGGGAGTCGAAAAAGGTGTCTAACCTATTCACCCCCCTCCCCCTCTCTAGGTTAGCCTTGAGCATTTAACCGTGATTGTATTTTCAATTGGTATCAGAGCAGGACACTAGATTGCACTTAGTGTGAGTTCGGGGTGATACTTTCACGATTTTTGCAAGGCATTTGAAGTCATGGGTTTACAAGATGATGTAATGGCGGAAGGAGCCTCAAATACTAGGCCACCTTTACTTCATGGCATTAACTATGGGTACTGGAAGTTGAGGATGAAAGCCTACATCCGCTCTATTGATGAAAGGGCTTGGATGGTTGTGGAAGAAGGTTATAGTCCTTCTACCGAGGTTTAAGAGGATGGAACCATAATACTCAAACCAATGAGTGAATAGACAACAAATGAGTTTGAAATTGCTAAATGGCACTATCGTGCTATGAATGCCATCTTTAGAGGAGTTGATGGGCATCGATTCTCTTACATTCAAAATCTTTAATCCACAAAGGAAGCTTGGGATACTCTCCAAGTTACTAATGAAGGAACCTTAGCAGTGAAGAAATCAAGGCTTTAAATGTTGGCATCACAATTTGAAGGTTTAAGTATGGGTGAGGAAGAAAAGTTTGAAGACTTCCAATTCCAGCTTCTTAACATAGTTAACCAATGTCAAGCACTTGGAGTACCTATCTCAAAAGAGCGTTTAAATTGGAAAATCCTTAGGTCTCTTCCTAAGAGATTCAAATCAAAGGTTACAGCCATTGAGGAAAGCAAGGATGTGGATAGTATGAACATCGATGAGTTGCTTGGGTCTTTCCAAACTTATGAGATGTGCTTGAAGCCAAAGATCAAGAGTAAGAGAATTGCTCTCAATGCTATTGAGGAGGAGAGTGATGATGAAAATGAAGAAATGACACTCTTGGTTTGAAGATTCAAGAAGTTTCTAAAGAGGAATGTCAAGCCTAAAGGCAAGTCTTCTAAGGAAAAAAGAGTCAAGAGAACATCATCTCCAAGGATTGTGAAGAATAGTCAATCCATGAACAAGAAAGAGGTTCAATGCTATAATTGTCAAGGTTTTGGTCACTTTGCTAGTGAGTGCACCAATAAGCCATCTAAGAAAGACAAGAAAGGCAAAGTGTTGGCGGCTACCTGGAGTGATGATAATTCTAGTGACAATGAGAGCTATAGTAGTGAGTCTTCAAGTGATGAAGAGTTGGTGAGCAACTTTGTAGCTCTAACGGCTTCTCATTCTTCACTAAGTGTTGGTAGTACAATATCTTTGAACAAGAACCTTGATGCAAATCATGATGGAAGCTCTAGTTCCATTCCTACTAATCTTGAGTTGTTGAGCAAAATAGAAAAGCTTGAAGAAGCTAGAGATAATGCTCAAAGAGAAGTAGTTGAGAAGGATGATTTGATCAAGAAGCAACTAGATGAGTTTGTGGTTGTTACTCATAGACTTCTTGGTGAAAAAGGTGATATTATGAAGAAGTTTAGAGAACTTGAAATGATTAACCTTGAGAAGGATAATGTGATATCTTCTTTGAGGAAGAGAGAACAATAATTGATGGAAGAGATAGACACGGCTAAGGAGGCTATCAAGGATTTAGTAAATGATTCAGTTAGTATGTCTAGTGTTAGGAATCTTGTTAACTCTCATAGTGGTGAAAACGACTTGGTAGTTGAAGAGGAGCTTTTGGAAGCACCATTTCCTATTGACTTGGATGAAGTCGTGATTGATAAGAAACCACACAAGAAGAGAAGATCAAAAGCCAAGAAGAAGTTGGCGAACAAGGTATCTTTGCAAACTCCTAGTGAAGCTAGTTCAACTCCAAAAGGTACAATCTCATCTTTTATTCCAATTTGCCGTTATTGCAACACAATAGGTCATATTAAGCCTAGGTGTTATAAATATATTAAAAAATGCAAATTAGGAAATGAATCTAGGGATAAGGAGATTAAACTTCAACTTGAACATGCTAAGGCCTTTAAATTTGAAAAACATGATAATTTTGCTAAGCATGAGAAGAAGTTGTGGAGTAGAAAGAATTCTAATCTTGTTCAACTTGACAAAGCTTGTGTTGAAAATGTTAAGGAAGAGTTTGTTAATGATATTCTTGTTAATCAAGTCATTGAAAGACTTTACTCTAGATTTAATATTGTTGTCAATGATGATATTGGAAATGTTTGTGTAGGTACACCCAAGAACAAGTGGTTCTCTTATCACTAAAATAAGAAGCACATGTGAGATAGCTTTGAGGCTATATATCAATTGTGTTAAGAATTCTTGCTTGCTAGCTTTGAATACTCCATGTATTGATATGAACTTGGTTATCTCACATCAAGATTATTATGATGGTCAAAATTTGTTGATTAACTTTGAAGAAGTTCTTTTGCTATATGTGTTGATTGAGTTGAGATATTATGCTTTTTATACTTTTTTTGTGAAACATCGTCAACTTGGTGTCATGAGGACATTCAAGGCAAGAGTGCTCATAAAAAGGGCGGAATTATGATATTTGGTGAATATAATGTGCAAAAAAGTATCTCTATACTCTAATGCATATTTTCTTAGATATTCATCTTTTGACTCAATTTTTGACATACATCTCATAGCATGTCATATTAGAGAATTTTGTATAGCATACATATGGTTCTTATTGACATTTGCTATTTTAGGATCTAATAGTGATATTGTTCACATTGATCTTAACTTTGATGATTGTTTGTGTATGGTATATTGAGTGGTATTACTTTTGAAAATATGAGCTTCATAATCTTTGAAAGCTACTCATTAGAGAAGTAATGATCTTGAATAAGTCTCTACTTATTGCTCTTAGATCATGTGCTTATGAGCCATAAAATCTTGGTTTTCTAAAAATTGCACCTTACTTCTCTTATATGTTTTGCTAGTAGGTTGAGTTTACTAATATGTAAACATTGGATACACCTTGAAGTTTTTGTGCTTAAGTACATTTAAAATGACCTTTGGTTAGTATCCGTTTTGCTTTGGCAATTACATAGAACTCAACGAGCACCTTCATAGAAAAGGCTATACACATTGGTTGTGAAAGCTACCCAATGTTGGAAAGAGCTACACCATTGTGATGAGTGAAAGCCGTCATGAAGTGAATTTTGTTTATATAAAAAAAATTGGAAAAATCAAAGAAGTGTTGAAATGAAATCATAAAAAAAAATCTTTGATTCAAAGCCTAAAAAAGAGAAGGAGGAAGGCTTAAAAATGAGTATAGTTGAAAATCAAATGTGCTCGGCTTGAAAAACAGAAACGGGATGACGAGCCACATGCACACACACGCTCATGTGTTGAAAGCTATTCTTTTAGAAGTAAAAATTCCGGATGATAATCTGTTTGACTTTTTTTAGAAAAAGCTTAAGATGAATAGTTGTTGGAAATTGTTAGCATGTTGATTATCAAACTACTTCTTGATATATATTTGAATTATATCTCTCACACACACACTTTGTTTATGAGTATGATGATATCTTTGCAATTGTTGAAGAATTATGAGAGAACTTGAAAAATCTGTGTATCTCTCTTAGCATATGAAGCTTATTTTGTTGATATTTCTTCAAATTGCTTGAATGTGTGATTGTGTGAACTTCGTTGTGAACCTTATGCTATCATGAATCTTAGTCATAGCATTTATCAAGGGGGAGCATTGTATGCTAGACATTGTTCTCTTTTATGATATGTTCACATGCTTCATTTTGTTACATGTTGGCATATTTTGACTTAATGATACTTGTAAGATATTACTCACTATCTTTGTCTTGCATGATGATTCATTCTTAAGTCATATGTCATTGTTTTATATATTTGTGACTAATAAGCTTGTTTTGTCTTTCACTCACTTTTGTTTGTTTATAGCATCTTATTTCACAAGAACAGATGGGAAGAACTAAAGTTACCGGAAGTGGAAATCAATTGAATCCCATTGTGAAAGCCAAGTCAACCTCAAAGAGATCCAAAGCTTCAAGGTCAAAGGATTTAGGGATCCTTGCAACTAAGAAGATATTTCAAGAGAGAGGCATTGACTTAGGTAAATGTAAAGATTCTTATGTTCTTAAATGCATTAAGGATAGAAATTGGGAATCTTGGGTGAGCATGCTAGGAATAGTGAATGACACTATTGTTAGAGAATTTTATCATGAATATAGAGAGAGTGACACCTTATTGGATGCTTTGATGGATGTTAAGGGTGTTGTGTTTAGAGTTAACCCGGTAAACATTAACAAGTTTCTTGGGTTATCTAGTGATATTGATTCAAACTTTCTAGATGTTGATATCATTGAGAATCTTAATATCATGGGTAGAACTCTATGTGAAAATGCTTCTTTTGAGTGGAAAGGTAGAGCATATATTAGTCAACATGAGTTAGCTAAGGCAAGTGTATTTTGGCATCTTTTCATTTGCACAAATATTATTGGATCTTCGAATTCAACCGAGTTGAATAAAGACAAGATCAAAGTAGTATATGCCTTAGTGACTAATCAACCTATAAACCTTGGGGATTTACTTAAGTTTTATTTGGATATTGCGGCTTTCTCAACTAGAGGAGATAAGAAGTTTGCATTACCGGGGTTTATAACTTCTTTGTGTTTAGCTCGTGGTGTTCAAAGTAGTGGAGATGATATGTTGGTACAACCCTTGGAAAAGTATAGTGATAAAAGTGTGTAATACATGTCATATAAGGATAAGGGTAAGACATGTGATACTTTTGGACTTTTTAGTTCACAAGTTGATTGTCAAGAGACTAGCATAAACATTCTTCCAGATTGGGCTATGCATTTGATGAAGAAGGTTGATGAGCTTAGTGTTATAGTTGAAAAACAAGATACTAGAATAAAAGAGTTGGAGGAGTGTATTTCCTCAAGTTCAATACCACCTCTTAAGCATTATGTTAGGTCAACAACACACACATATTTCTTTGGTGGATCTAGTAGCTAGTATTTGAGTCTCATGGTATATTTCTTACCTTTTGGCATCATTTCATGTCAAAAAGGGGGAGAAATAGTTGTTATGAATTGCTAGTTACTTAGTTTCCTTTTTATGTTGTTTTTTGTGAACTTTTGGACTTTCAATGGCTTGTAATAATTAGTCTTAAGATTTGGTTAAGAATTCTTGTATTTGGCATGTATTGAGGGGGAGATACATGTATTTGTGAACTTAATTGTATATTCTTATCCTTATTATATGTTGTCATTTGTTGTTTTTCTCTTGTATATGCATTATGATTTGAGATGATTTGTAGGTTGCTTCAAGAGAAGATCAAGATGAAGTTCAAGAGTTTGTGAAGATTAGTTATAGGAATCTTACTCATTGTAATGTGAGGGAGTGTTTTGTGGCCTATTTTCATTTTTATATTTGTAGTAAATGTATAGGTGTTTTGACATGGAATTTGCCAAAGGGGGAGATTGTTAGGTTTTAGTTTGTGTTGGCATGAATTCCATATCAAAATGATGTTTACTTGTAATGACTTAGTTGTTTAGGTTCATGATGATTCAAGCTTCAAGGAAGAAGAAACAACAAGTCAAAGCAAGTTCTAAGTCTTCAAAGAGAAAGGATGCAATTTGGTTATACAAAGGTATACTAAGACCTTATCTTTCTCTTACAAGGCTTAAACACACACACATATCATACATGTGTGTCCCTGCATCATTGTGCACCATTACAGACACACACATACAATTCATTAATATTTGTCTCTGTATCATTTTGCACCATGTATAACACATTCACAAACTTGAAGATGAATGCTCATGCATTGGTTTGGAAATAACATGTTTTGGAATATGCATGATTGGAAACTATCTCTATGTAGTTTGCATTCTAGTGTGAATTGTGTTTATGTGTGTATATGTTTGTATAACATGGATATTGAACTTGGATTTAATCTTAAATCATTCTTGATTGAGTTCCGGTCATTTCGGTTACTCATACTATTGGTTTCAAGTTCAAAGTCAAAAGATACTACACTTTCAACTCATGTTTCATACATTGTATTCGTCTTCATATATCTAGTCAAATTATTATTTACTGGGTTGAGTATCTTATATGTCCATGTCCGTGTAAGAGTTACAGTTCATAATCCATAAACGGATTTGAATTCCGAGTTCGGAGGCTGGAGAACGGTCGAAGAACGCGAGGGAAGCGTGAGGGGAATGAACTATGGCCAAAAGGCCATGAAGGTGTGCAAGCCCGAGATGGCGCGTGGCCATCTCGGCCGCACAACCTTGCTGCCCCAAGATGCCCATGTGTCATCTCTGGGGAGCACTAACAAGTGAGGGCAAAATGGTCTTTCTTGCTTTATTCTTTCCCACTCCTTTATAAACTCTTTTCCTCTCACATTTCATTCTAAGAAGAAATTCAAATCAAGTGTGTAGAAATTCTCTCTAAATTTACTCACCTTCCAAACACCATAACTTCTTCATTTGAACTTCGATTTGAGTGATTCGAAGTTAAGAGTGTTCATATATTCATCCTCCATCTTTTCTCTAAAGTTTTAAGTTTATTTTTCTACTGTTTTTTGTGTCTAATCATATAAAAACGGGACTGCACTTAGATCAACTAAGGTATTTATTTTCTCTCTAAGTTTTCTTTTAAAACTTGGTCAATTTCCTTGGGTTTTCTTCTTCTACATATATTTGTATATTATGAGTGTTTTGATTTTTGTTTTGAACACTTTCAAAGCTAGATTGAATTTCAATAGAAATTATACATGTTGAGTTAGGTTTTTATTTTGCCTATGTTATCACACGTTTGGGATTGTATTGTGCTAGCTTTGATTCTAGGACTAGTTTATGATCTTTGATTGATTGATTTTGAGAAAAATAGTTCCTCACATGTATTAGGCTCTCTTGGCCGAATTTCTCACATAATACATGTGTTTATGTTCTTTTTAGCTATTCATATGATTTGTTGAATCTATGATTAGGAATATGCTCTAGAACTTATGCTTAGATCTATTTGACATTGTCATATGATTTTAGCAAGTTTTAGGTTCTTGTGATTTAAACTTGATCTTGTGATTTAAACTTGATCTTGTGATTTGTTGATCATATCTTGTGATTCAAGTTTAGATATATGCATGAATCTAGTTTGTGATTAATGTTGAACATATTTTACATGATCTAGATTGACTACTCATGCATGATAAACTAGACTATATGTGATTTGTGCATTCATGCTCATGTCTATTATTTTCCATAGGATGTGTTGATCATAGCATTCTATGTTGCGTGCTTGTTTGCGTTTTGCATTCATGATCACCTAGATGTCTTTTGAGAAGGAAGTCTTGACAATAGATGTGAGACCTATGGTGTTGAGCAAGAAGTCTTGGCAAGAGGTGTGAAGCCTCGGATTGTTGAGCAAAAAAGTCTTGGCTAGAGGTGTGAAGCCTTGGATAATCGAGCAAGAAGTCTTGCCTAGAGTTGGGAGAACTCGGATAAGTAAGCAAGGAAGTCTTGAGTAGAGTCAGAAAGACTCGGATAGTAAAGCAAGAAGTCTTGCCTTGGGTTGTGAAGATCCGGATAAGGTGAGCAAGGAAGTCTTTACAAGAGGTGTGAAGCCTCGGATTGTTGAGCATAGGGCAGCAACTTCTAGAGTAGGATAAGAGGGTAGTTACTTGGTGAAGAGGTCACTTGAGAGATTGTACTTGTCTTATCTACTAGTGGATTTTATTTGCTGGTGGCTGTTAGCCCGTGGATGTTTCCTCTTCGGAGGTTTACCGCGTTATATCTTGTGTCAACTTTTCTCTATCTCTATCTCTCTAATATTTGTATTGTGGATAGAACTCTCTATGTATGTTGACTTCTTTTCTATAGAATAGATTGTGCATGTGTTACAATTACTTTTTTGTATCACACTTTATTTGTGTTTATATATTGATTAATTGTCTTTAATTACTATATATTGTGAAACAAGCAATCTAGAGGGACAAACTTTTGTTTGTTTCTAAGGGAGTCGAAAAAGGTGTCTAACCTATTCACCCCCCCCCCCCCCCCCTCTCTAGGTTAGCCTTGAGCATTTAACCGTGATTGTATTTTCACTCAGGATGCCCCTAAGAAGAGCGAAGCCTTATTGTTCCTATAAAACAACAAACATAGGGGTCGGTTGTTCTCACAGACGGTGCTAGAAGTTGTTAACCAAAAATTCACTCGGGGTGAGGAATTTCAGCTAACACCCTCGAGACCGCTACCTTGGAGGTTACGGTCGGGGTTGGTACCTTCGGTACCTGATTTGTGCGTATGATAATGGGTATGGCAACAGATGATAATTTGATACGCATAGGATAGACAATGGGAATTGTACTATTTTTATTAATATGGCTGAATCTATTGTAACATACAAAGCTCACTTGAGAACTCTCAACATCTCTTGGGTACAATGAGTGTGATGGCTTCGTGCCTATCGAGAAGTAGATAACAATGGTAGTCGTGTTCTATGGACAGAATTTAGGCCAAAGCAAAACTTTTCTCTCTCTCATCTATTCTATCTGTTGTCGACCTCCTCATTCATTCGTGCTTGGGCATATTTATACGCAGTCCAACTAGGTTAAACTCATGATTCTCCCGCCATGAATCTCTGAATCAAATCCTTCATTATTAGGCGGGATATTTTGTTTAAATGTCATTGACTTTGGCTTAATGACGGACTCGAGAATATCTTGGATGGAGATAAATTTTTTTCCTCTTTGGACTCAATCACTTATCCTGTAAGTACGCAGTGTTTCAATTCAAGTTGGAGAGTGAAAGTGATCCTGTGTACTGCCCCAGTGAGATATATCATGGAGGTCACCAAATATGGATTTCGCTATGGTGAGGTACATCTATGTTCTAGTCTTGGTACTACGAGCTTGATCTGACCTTTTCCAGGTCCCTCTTGGTGTTTGAATTGACCAAGTTGTTGCTCTTTAGTGATGACGGATCTTTCACCGGCTTCCTTATACCTGCTTAAATAGACTTGATTCTTCCATCGATAAAATGGAGCAACATGGTAGAATGAGCTCGATGCCCACATGGACCTCTTTACGTAACTGGGTAAGGTAGTGGGCTTCTGAGGAGGTCGCCTTGAAGAGGCTAGGTCTCTTGACCCAGAAGAGGCTAGGTCTCCCCCTATCGACCTTGCTTTAAGCTCTTACGTTGACTCAAGGAGCACATTCTGTTTGCGTCGGGTTTCACCTGAAGTGTGTCTAGGGTATTGGCAATTTTGCCTTACTTCGACGGGTTACGTCGACTCAATGAGCTCAGTCTGTTCGCGTCGGGTTTCACCTAAAGTGTGTCTAGGGTATTGGCGACTTCGCCTTGCTTCGACGGATTGTACGGTAGCCCAACCCCCTGAACCCCGGTATCTTGCTGAATCTGGACACCTGCTTGGGGAGTGGAAAATTTACCTTTGATCCTTAGCCAAATTTGGCTATTAAAAGCTCCCTTATCGTTAATGCAAATTTATTATGATTTTCTTCATGTTTGCTTTGTTTGGTTATTGATTACGAACTTATACCAATGATGGGTTCTCCTCGCTTTACTTCTGACCTCGACCTAAACGCAGCCCTCGATGTAATCTTGACTTAATTAAGTTTGGTAATTAATGACCTTCAATCTGTTGAATCTTGGTTGACTATTATCGATCTTGTCCGCACCCTAAACTGGATATGCTTTAACCAAGCCTTCACAGCGGGCTTCTGAAACTGTGTCATTGTAAAGTTGAAAAAGAGAAATGGAGAACATGTAGATTAACAGTATTCCACTGTGGCATATGTTTGATCATAGAAGGATTTTTCTTCATCAAATGTCTAGCTCTGATACTTTAGGCGAAGTTCATACTATAATTTTTTAGGTACCTCTCTACCCCGTATCGGGGATAGGTGGGACTCTTATGGAGACCTTGGTTTGACGGGCTTAGGCGTATCTAGGAAGCTCGATTCCCGCATAATGGGCGATAGCCCGACCAAAACATTAGGAAAACTATCTTGCGATCCTGGTCTCGAGATCTAGATGGCAACTATGCCCTTACACTCAGATCCTTCTTGGGGGTAATGGCTCGACCAAGGCATCAGGAAGACTATCTAGTCATCATGGTCTCGAGGTCTGGATGGCAACAATGCTCTTACACTCGGACCCTTATTGGGGGTGGTAGCCCGATTAAGGCATCAATAAGGCTATCTAGCTATCATGGTCTCGACATCTGGATGGCAACTATGCTCTTACACTCAGACCATTCTTGGGGGTGGTAGGTCGACCAAGGCATCAGGAAGGCTATCTAGCTATCTTGGTCTCGAGATCTGGATGTCAACTATGCTCTTACACGCAGATCCTTCTTGGCGGGGGGTAGTGTCTGGCCAAGGCATCAAGGTAACTAAGCTTTCCTTGGTTCATGGTGAATTTACTCGTGGAGAGTATAACCGGAGACAGAGAAAAACAGCAGACTTATTGATGTTTAAGATGGAGTACATTGTTGTTTGAAAAACTTATTAAAACCTAGATAAAGGTGGTTCGCTAAAATGTCCTTAGCTTAGGGATAAAACTTCCTTAAATGCTCAGCATTCCAGGTGTGGTCGATGGGTCGACCATCCATGTCTTCAAGCTTGTATGCCCTATTACGGACCACTACCATCACCAAGTATAGCCCCTCCCAGTTGGGACTTAGGACCCCATCCGACCTTTTTCGGGTATTCAAGGTCACTTTCCTGATAACCAAGTCCCCCTCCATGAAGTTCATGGCTATGACCTTTCTTTTAAAATACCTAACGATCTTGCTATGGTAAATCGTTACTTTCAAATACCTGATCTTGTTTCTCTTCTAGAAGGTCTAGACTGGCTCGAAGCTTGATCTCGTTGCTCTCTGGTTCAAACAGTTGCCCCCTGATCTAGGTCAATTTATACTCGATGGGAAGGACCGCTTCGACGCCGAAGACTAGAAAGTAGGGTGTTTCTCCGGTAGTTGTTCTCTTCGTGGTCAAATATGCACAGAGAACCTCGGGGAGCTCCTCGGCCCACTTGCTTTTCTTCTGATGTAATTTTTTCTTTAACAAATTCTTGATAGTCTTGTTGGTGGATTGGACAAGCCCGTTAGTCTGAGGGTGGGCTACTGAAGCAAACCTAAGGTCGATTCTCAAGCCTTTACAAAAGTTTTTGAATCGGGCATTGTCAAACTGTTTGCTTAGGTCAGATATTATGATGAGTGGAGTCTCAAACCTGCAAATCACGTTGGTTTTAATGAACTTTTTCGTATTCTCGTCTAAAATCTGAGACAGATGACCTGCTTTGACCCACCTTATGAAATAATCAATTGCAACGATAATGTTCATAGCCTGCCCATAAGCGGTAGGATGCGGAAAGATCAGGTTGAACCTCTACTTGGCAAATGGGTAGGGTGTACTGAGAGATGATAGCCACTCTGGTGGTAGGTGACTCAAGTTCGAGGTCCTCTGGCATGGTTCATAGGATTGCATAAACATATTCGCGCCTTAGTGAATAGTAGGCCAGTAATACCCTATATGGAGCACTTGATACGCTAAAGTCTCCCCTCCAATGTGATTCCCACAGTTCCAAGAATGGACCTCTTAATGCCCAACTGACATTGTTCGGATGAAGACATCGAAGCAAAGGAATGGATTTGTAGCTCATGTAGAGGTATCTATCTATCAGGCAATACCGAACTGGCAGTCTCTTGATTTTTAAGACTTGGTCGGGGTCTTCGAAAAGCTTTCATTCCTGGAGATAGACAGCTATCGAGTCCATCCAACAAGGTAGTCATTCTAAGGGGAAGAATTCTTTGCCTGCTGTTATGCTCGACTGGAGATCACCTGGAGGGGTACTCCCCTAGGTAGAGCTTAACCTCCATTGGTGACTATCTTTGCTAAGGCATTCGCCCGGTGGTTTTATTGTCGATGTATCTACTCAATCCGGAATCCCTTAAACCTTTCCCTTAGTTATTGAACCAGCTTCATGTAGGCAGCCATGTTGTCGTCATTGGCTTGGTAGAATCCCGTAACCTAGTTGACGATAAGCAATGAGACACTCTTGATATGAAAATAATCGTCCTCAAGCTCGACGATAACCTTCATTCCGACTACGAGAGCTTTATACTCTGTTTCATTATTGATTATTTTAAATTCGAACCTAAAATAGTGACAACATTTCATCCATTCATGGTGGATCAGTACTATGCCAGCTCCACCCCTTGCCTGTCCAGACACTCCATCAGTGCAAAGAATCTAGGCTTCACAGCCTTTCGGCCAATTGTTATCCTTTGGAAGCTTCCCAGGAGTCAGACATAATGTTATCGGTGTCCCTTCACCTGAGAGGGTTGAGAATTCGGCTACAAAGTCTGCTAGGGCCTGAGCTTTGATTGTTGTTCGAGATTTATACTTCAGGTCAAACTGGGTGAGCTCCAAAGCCCACAAGACTAGCCTTCTAGATACGTCTGGCCTCTGTACCAATTGACGGAGGGGTTGATCAGTCACCAGCGCCACTGTATAAGCTTGAAAATAGGGGTGAATCATCCTAGTCGAGGTAACCAGAGCAAGGGCAAGCTTCTCAGAGAGAAGGTAGTTCTTCTCGGGCTTGGATGGTGTGTGGTTGACATAGTAGATTGGTCGCTGGACCCCATCCTCGCACTCCTTGACCAAAGCCCCGCTTACTGCCGTTTCTTACATAGCCAGGTACATCTATAACTCTTCTCTTGACATTGGCTTAACTAGCAGTGGTGGGCTGGCGATGCACTCTTTTAAGTCCAAGAAAGCTCGCCCGCTGTTTTGGTCCCACTTCATGTTCTTCCCCTGCTTGATGGCTTAAAAAAAAAAAGACATTTATCTATGGAATGCGAAATGAACCTGTTGAGCACTGTTATACGCCCTGTCAACACTTGGACTTGCTTGAGAGTAGTCGGAGAATCCAAGTTCAGGATAGCTTGGATCTTTTCCTGGTTTGCCTCGATTCCTCTCTCGTTCACCTTGAAACCTAAGAATTTATCCGTTGTTACCCCAAAGGCACATTTGGCAGGATTCAGCTGCATTTTGATCTCCCTTACTATCTAAAAAGTCTTGAGGAGATGGTCTTGATGTTCTTCTGCTTCCCAATACCTGGTGATCATATCATCAATATACACTTCCATTGTCTTCCCTATCTTTGGCTTGAATATCCGGTTGACCAATTGTTGGTAAGTAGCACCAGCATTTTTTAGGCCGAAAGGCATCACCTTGTAGCAGTACAGACCTTGCCCCATAATGAAACTAGTCTTGTCTTGATCGACGGGGTGCATCATAATCTGGTTGTACCCCAAGAATGCGTCCATGAAATTGATGAGCTTATTTATGACCATGGAATCCACCAGTTGGCCAATTTTTGGTAGAGGAAAACCATCTTTTGGGCACATCCGGTTAAGGTCGGTGTAATCGACACACATATGCCACTTACCATTTTCCTTCATGACCATGACCATGTTGGCAATCCATTCGGGGTAGAGTGCTTCTCTAATGAAGCCTGCTTTGATCAAGTTATCCACTTCTTCTTAAACTGCAACGTTCTTTTCAGCCTTAAAGTGACGTCTCTTCTACTTGATGGCTTGAAGGTTGGATCAACTGCTAGTCGGTGAGCTGTCAATGATATTGGGATCCCGGGCATCTCATTATAGCTCCATGAAAAAAGGTTGTTGAACTCTCGGAGTAGCCCGATCAAGCCCGCATTCACTCTTGGCTCTAGAGTAGCTCCAACCTTGACAACCTTTGAGAGGTCATCACTTCTGATGGGTATCTCTTCCAGCTCGTCCACTGGGTGCCCGCTAGCCCATTCTCTACTTTGGTCTTCCTCGTCCAGTGCTAAGGGGTCATTTTCTGAATGATCAGCGGCTTCTGCATCCTCTAGGATCATCTCAGGCGTTTCCATATTCTGAATCGTCGCAAATTGTAAGAACTATTTTGCCAGAGCTATCGGATTGGAAGACACTGCATAGCATTTTCTAGCCGATTGCTGATCCTCGTGTACCTCACCCACATTATTCCTCACCAAGAACTTAAAGACAATATGGTAGATGGAAAAAACCCCTTTCAAGGATGACAGAAACGACCTTCCTAGTATCACGTTGTAGGCCGACGGGGTGTCAACCACAATGAAGTCTGTCATAAAATTTTATTGGAGAGGTAGGATTTCGGAGATCACTGGGAGGATCTTAGATCCCACAGGTACGATTGAATCCCTAGTGAAACCATACAGCGAAGTTGTGCATCTGTTGTAGCACCAGTGCTTCAAATTGAGCTTCTCCAATGTGCCTTTAAAAAGAATGTCTACACTGCTGCCTGTATCGATGAGCACGTGCTGAACCACGCAATTAGCAATATGTACCATGATCACCATGGGATCATCGTAAGGTTGCACGTTATTGTAGATGTCTGCCTCGGAGAAAGTAATTTATGCTGATTGGGATGGGCCAACAGGGCTCTGGTCGACCTTGAAGATACTCCGGCCTTCATCAACACAGGGAATCTTCTTTGCATGGTTTTTTTTTTGAGTTATTGGAGGTGTCAGCCAGGGTGGACCCCCACACTAATGGTATGTATAACCTGGATTTGTTGCATCAAATCCTTTTGATCCCCTTTCTCTTCTTAGCATGATCACTGATCTCCACTTGTACCTCTCTTCCAGTCTGGATGATGTCTCTGACTTGCTACAAGAATTCTACAAATCAATCTGGGTACACAGGCTATAACACTCTGAAGTGTTATGCCCTACGTCTTCATAGAAGTCACAGTACTTGTAACGGTTCATCATATCTGTTGGAGCTTTCACGAGTGCAGGCTTCTGTAGTAATCCTTTATCCCAAATGGCGAGGTAAATCGTCTCACAGGACATATTTAAGAGGGCTATAGTGATTGTACCCTCTTTCATCTCGTGTTTTAAGGGCTACAGTCCTTTGAGAAGGCGAAGCTCAAGGAGGGGTTTGTCTTACCGGGTACCGCTCTTTTTGAGATTGGGAAGGGAGCGAACGATACGTTGATCTGTTTGAAGGTTTATTCTGGTTTTTCTAAGCTAGTGCAGGTCTGGGAGCTTCCCTTTTCTGGCCTTTCACCGCTCTCATATCGTCATACTCTATTTTGACCTTGCGTTGTTCATCAATCTCGATCTGCTTGAGAGCTCGATCATAGACCTCTTGGTAGGTCTCTAGAGGTCGCTTTATGAAATATCTAAAGAGCTTGTCTGTCCACAAGTTCAATCGGACGTTGGCAAGGGTTTCCTTATCGGCGAAAACACCTATCATGATGACTTTCTTGTGAAAATGTTCCACATATTATAGGAGTCTCTCTCTTCACTTCTGGACCACATATTCAAGTCTTTGCATAATCGGTCAGGGTGGTAGGGAACATCCGGCACATGGCAGCCCTTATGGTATTCTGGACTTCCATTTGTTGGATGAAGCTCTCCAGGTGGCTGAGGGGGTCTTCCATTTCGGAGAACTTATCCATCGGCATTTTGAATTTTGGCGGGAGCCCAACTTCTTAGAACATTCTAGTCAAAAGGGTGTTCATTTCACTCAAAGGATCATGCTAGGGTTTCCCTCATAGACGCTGTCGGGTGAGGGGCTTCACGTTGCTCCTGCGGCAATGCATATGCTGCAAATTTGACACGTCTGGGTTGGTAACACGATGGCCTACAAAGGACAAGGGTATGTTCCTTAGCCTATCTTAGATAGAGGGTTGAGGCCCTACCCTATTGTAGGCTGGTTTTGGAAGGAGAGGTCCTAACCGATCGAAGATGGGCTACCTAGTTTCGAGCCTGTTCATCTCTCTCTGAGTGTTGGGGTTCATCGACTGCGTTGTGATGCCCTCAGTGAGCAAGGGAAGGCGGAAGTTCTCCACGAAGGCCGATGCTGCTTATCATGGGGGGCCAGATGCCCGTGCAGCTATTGGCTAAACCAGAGCCTGGTTGTGGTGCCCGGATTTTCTACCATTCTTTGGGGCTTTTCGTGTTAAAGCAGCAAATGCTTGTCCCGAAACCTCAGGTTGTCCCTGAGAAGAGTGAAGCCTCTTTGTTCCTGTGAAACAACAAACATGTGAACTTTGTGTAAATTGGGTGTGGGTGTTTTCACAAACGGTGCCAGAAAGTGTTATCAAAAATTCGCGCAATGTGAGGAATTCCAGCTAACATCCTTGAGACCACTACGGAGGTCGCAGCCGCGGTTGGTACCTTCGGTATCTGGTTTACGCGTGCGATGGTGGATATGAAAGCAGGTGGTGACAAAATACGCATAAGATATATATAATGGGAATTGAATTGTTTTTTATTAACGTAAATGAATATATTATGAAATATAAATGACACGGGAAAGTCCATTTGCATGACTCACACTCAAGATGCATCCAACTGCATGACTAACGCTCAATATGCAAAAAGGTTCCAAGTTCTCACTTTAATTTGGTAAGCATCAGATCATGTTCGAAAGGCAATTTGGGGAGTTCATAACTTTCAATTTTGGATGAATTGGTTGACTTGCCTTATGACATTGAAAAGCTCAATGTCTTAACTCTAGTTTCCTCTTTTGAATTGCATCGTTTGGAGGTTTCAAGAAGGAGTTATGACTGAATTCATTCTGGTGGTCAGATTGAAGAGTTTTACTTGTCATTTGCTTTAGCTTTAACATTTTCTTGTAATTTGCTTTGTCAATTAAGTCTCTTGTGTTTCCTATGCTTGGAGGGTGTTCCAAGGCTTGACTTTATATTTGGCTCTTCTACTTTGTAAGAAAATAGTTGATGCTTATTGAATGAATTAAACTCTTTTGAGTGTTATCCTTACTCTGTATCTCTTTGGTGGATTTCTATTGAGTGGTGAGTTTCCCTTTGGTTATGTATCCTTGGTTAGTTCTCTAAAGTGGTGATATTCTGTATCCCTTTTGATTTAACCTTTGGTGGTGAGCCTTTACATATCTTGCTGAGTTTCCATAGGGTGGTGATGTCTGTATCCCTTTGGAAGTAAAGCTATTATCCTTTGTGTGTGTCACGCTGCGGTTGTTTCTTGTGTGTCACTCTGCGGCTGTTTCTTGTGTGTCACGCTCCATTCTGGCATCAGATTGGTATCAAAGCCAGATTGCTCTCTGTTTGCTTTATTGTATCAATAGCTACTCGTCGTCACATGCCAACTATTGATGAAGAGACAACTCTTCAAATGAATCAGCGGAACCTTATTACGGATGATTTGAGGCAGCAGATCCAACAACTTCAGCAACGCTTGCATCTATACGAGAATCGCGGTCATGATGAGAATGAAATATTCGAAGATGATGGTGTTGATGATAATCCTTTCCATCAAACGCATAACCATGTTTCTGATGATAGTACTCCTCCTCATCCACGAAATTTGAGACATTATGTCTTGAGAAATCCTGAGGCACATCGTGTTTTCAATGCAAAAGTTGAGATTCCAAAATATGTAGGATAGATGCAACCAGATGAGTTCATAGGGTGGTTGAATACGATGGATTGTATCTTTGAATACCAAAATGTTCCAGAACATAAATAGGTGTAACTTGTGGCAATCAAACTTTGAAGGCATGCCGCCTTTTGGTGGGAGAATCTCAAGAAACAGAGAGATAGAGAAGAGAGAAGCAAGATTGTGACTTGGATTAAGATGAAAAAGGAATTGACAAGGAAATATCTATCAGACAATTATCGACAAGATATTTTATTGAAACTTCAGACAAAAGGATCTTTTGATCTCAGAATATACAGCCAAGTTTGACAATCTCATGTTAAAAGGTGACCTCATGGAACCGGAAGAGCAGACCATTGCACTTTATCTTGGAGGTTTGAATTATGAGATTTCTAATATGGTGCAGCTACAACCATATTGGACTTTCAATGATGTGTGTAAACTTTCTTTTAAGGTGGAGAAACAACAAAAGAAGATGCGTAGCAGGGGTTCTACGTAAGGTTCAAGGGAAGGTTTTGCTAATAAAGGAAGCATTTCGAGTTCTAAGCCTACTGCAGTAACCAAAACCAATACAAAAGTTTCGACATCAAAAGTAGAAGGTATGGTAACAACAGCCTAGTTCTTCAAATACGAGTTCTCGCAGGTGCTTCAAGTGTCAAGGGTTTGGCCACATTGTTTCGAAGTGTCCAAATCGTAGAATTGTTCCATTGGTTGAAGAAGAGAATGATGAGGAGATAGAGGAAGATTCAGAGGCTGATCAAGAAGAGGATGAAGAGGTGACTTACGCTAATCATGGTTCGTCACTCATCATTCAAATAAACTTGAGTGTTGCTCGCAATGAAGAAGATGAAGACTGGTTGAGAAAGAATGTGTTCCACACCAAGTGCACTTCTCATGGCAAGGTGTGTATTATGGTTATTGATAGTGGAAGCTTTGAGAATGTGGTTTCCACTATTATGATGGATAGGCTGGGTCTGAAAATGGTGCAGCATCCTCATCCTTACAAGCTTTCTTGGCTTAAAAAAGACAATGAGATAAAGGTAAATAAACGTTGCCTTGTTTTGGGAAATATTACAAAGATAAAGTGTGGTGTTATGTAGCTCCTGTGGATGCTTGTCTTTTACTTCTCGGATGGCCTTTGCATTATGATAGAGGTATATTGTATGGTAGGAACAAGCACACTTATTCTTTTGTGAAAGATGGGTGTAAGATCGTATTGGGGCCAAGTAAACCAGAAAATGTCCCTAAACCTTCTAAAGAAGAGGGCGGTAGTTTACTTACTCAGTCTGATTATGTTAAAGAGTTGAAGTTGGGCAGTGAGGTGTATGTGCTTATTGTGGTTGAAGAAAATGAGGGTGATAATGAACCACCTGTTATAATAAAGTCTATTATTGATAAGTTCAATGATGTAGTTCCAGAAGTGATACCACCAGGCCTACCTCCCATGAGAGACAACCAACATTATATTGACTTTGTTTCTGGTGCAGCACTGCCAAATAAAGCGGCTTATAGAATGAGTCCAAAAGAGCATGAAGAATTGCATAGGCAAGTTGATAAGCTCCTAGCAAATGGAATGGTAAGGGAAAGCATGAGTCCATGTGCTATTCCAGCCCTTTTGGTACCAAAGAAAGATGGTGTGTGGCGTATGTGTATTGATAGTAGAGCGGTGAACAAGATTACAGTTGATTATCGCTTCCCGATTCCACGGCTTGATGATCTACTTGATAAACTACATGGTGATGCCATATTTTCAAAAATTGATCTACAAAGTGGGTACCATCAAATTTTGGAGATGAGCGGAAAACAACCTTCAAGATAAGGGTTGGCCTTTACGAATGGATGGTTATGCCATTTGGGCTTTCTAACGCTCCTAGTACTTTCATGCGCTTTATGAATCATATTTTTAAGCCTTGTATTGGGCATTTCGTTATTGTTTACATTGATGATCTCTTTATATACAGCAAGGATGAAGGGGAGCACTTGAATCATCTGGAATAGATCTTTTGCATATTGCGAGAGCAAAAGCTTTATGCTAATTTGAAGAAGTGCAAGTTCTCTACTACCAGCCTTATTTTCTTAGGCTATGTTGTGTCTAATAATGGAATCAAGATGGATCCATGCAAGGTAGATGCAATCCTAAGCTGGCCAGAACCGAAATCAGTTCACGACGTCCGAAGTTTTCATGGGCTTGCTTCATTTTATCAGCACTTCATCAAAGGTTTCAGTTCTATTGTTGCTCCAATCACCGAGTGCTTAAAAGGTGTTGGATTCAAGTGGACGGACTATGCTAGAACAAGTTTTGAGCTCATTAAGAGAAATGTAATCGAAGCTCTTATTCTTTCACTTCCAGATTTTTCAAATGTCTTTGAAGTTGAGTGTGATGCTTCTAATTCGGGTATTGGAGTTATGCTAAGTCAAGAGGGTAAACAGATTCCGTTTTTTAGTGAGAAGTTGAATGATTCTCGTAGAAAATACTCTCCTTATGACAAAGAGTTCTATGTCATTTATCGAGCTTTGAATTATTGGAGTCAACATCTTCTATCGAAACCTTTTGTACTCTACTCAGATCATGAAGCATTGAAGTTTATCAACAATCAACACAAGCTCAATAGAAGACATACAGTATGGGTGGAATTTCTTCAAGCTTATAACTTTAACATTAAGCACAAGGCGGGAGTTCAAAATATGGTAGTTGATGCGTTAAGCCGAAAACATTCCTTGCTGTCCATATTAGAGGTACATGTAATAGGCTTTGAGATTCTAAAGGAGTTGTATGAAGATGACATTTATTTCGGCAGAAATTGAAAAGAATGTGAAAATTGTCCATTTGAGCAGTTCTTGTTGCATGATGGCTATCTTTTTAAGGCCAATCGTTTATGTGTACCTAATTGTTCTCTTAGACATTCTATTATCATAGAGGCTTATAAAGGTGGTTTGGGCGGTCACTTTGGTAGAGACAAGACTCTTGCTCTTGTGGAAGAAAAGTTTTTTTAGCCTAAGATGATGAGAGATGTAGCTAGACATGTGCAGCAATGTAGGATATGTCATGTGGTGAAGACTCATGGGGAAAATATGGGGATATACACACAGCTGCCAGTATCTCATGCTCTTTGGGAAGATGTTAGTTTGGATTTTGTGATGGGTTTACCTAGAACACAAAGGAATAAAGACTCTATCATAGTGCTTGTTGATCGATTTTCGAAACTGGCTCATTTTATTCCTTGCAACAAGACTAACGATGCTTCTTAGATTTCAGATTTGTACTTCAAAGAGATTGTGAAGTGTTCCAAAGACAATTGTTTCATATCGCGATTCAAAGTTTTTGAGTCATTTTTGGCATACACTTTGGAAGATGCTTAGTACTAGTCTCAATTTCAGCTCATCTTATCATCCACAATCTGGTGGACAAATAGAGGTTGTTAATCGCAGCTTGGGGAATCTGTTGAGGTGTTATGTGGGAAAAAATATTAGGCAATGGGATTTGGTCTTACTTCAAATTGAGTTTGCTTACAATTGCTCAAAAAGCCAAAGCACTAATCATAGCCTGTTTGAGGTGGTGTATGGTAAGAATCCTATCAGCCCTTTGGATTTGGTTCTCATTAGTTATATCAAAGATTTCAGTGGAGATGTTGAAGCTAGAGCAAAAGAGATCAAGAAGTTGCATGTTCAAGTTCGAGAGAAGATTGTGAAACAAAATGATAAGTATAAGAAAGCCACAGATAAGCAACGCAAGCATGCTGAGTCTAAAGAAGGAGATTTGGTATGGATTCATCTTAGAAAGGATCGCTTTCCTCCTGGAAAGTATGGAAAGTTAAAGCCGAGAATTTATGGTCCATTTAAAGTCCTACAGCGGATTGGAAAGAATGCATACAATATCGAGCTACCAGAGTCATATGGTGTGTCACCAAATTTCAATATAGCTGATTTGTCTCCTTGTTATGGTGATGTTAGCATTTCGGACTTGAGGTCAAGTCATCTTTTCCAACCCGGAGAGATTGACACGGGAGTGTCCATTCGTATGACTCACACTCAAGATGCATCCAACCGCATGACTCACGCTCAAGATGCAAACAGGTTCCAAGTTCTCACTTTAATTTGTTAAGCATCAGATCATGTTCGAAGGGCAGTTTGGGGAGTTCATACTTTCGATTTTGGATGAATTGGATAACATGCCTTATGTCATTGAAAAGCTCAACGCCTTAACTGCAATTTCCTCTTTTGAATTGCATCGTTTGGAGCTTCCAAGAAAGAGTTATGACTGAATTCATTATGGTGGTCAGATTGAAAAGTTTTACTTGTCAGTTGCTTTAGCTTTAATATTTTCTTGTAATTTTCTTTGTCAATTAAGTCTCTTGTGTTTCCCATGCTTGGAGGGTGTTCCAAGGCTTGACTTTATATTTGGCTCTTCTACTTTGTAAGAAAACAACTGATGATTATTGAATGAATTAAACTCTTTTGAATGTTATCCTTACTTTGTATATCTTTGGTGGATTTCCATTGAGTGGTGAGTTTCCCTTTGGTTATGTATCCTTGGTTAGTTCTCTAGGGTGGTGATATTCTGTATCCCTTTTGATTTAACCTTTGGTGGTGATCCTATACATATCTTGTTGAGTTTCCATAGGGTGGTGATGTCTGTATCCCTTTGGAAGTAAAGCTATTAACCTTTGTGTGTATCACGCTGCGGTTGTTTCTTGTGTGTCACGCTCCATTCCGGCATCAATAAAGATCACTCAAAGACTCTCAACCTCTCTTGGGTACAATAAGTGCGGCAGCTTCGTGCCTGTCAAGAAGTAGATAACGATGGTAGTCATGTTCTGTGAGTTGAATTTAGGCCAAGGCAAAGCTCTCTTCCATATATCTCATGTTCTATGTGTCGTCGTCCTTTGCTCGTACATACTCGGGCGTATTTATACACAGTCCAACTAGGTTAAACTCGTGATTCTCCCACCATTATTTTCATAATCGAATCCCTCCTTATCGAGTGGGATATGCTGTTTAAATGTCATTGATTTTGGATTAATAATGGATTCGAGAATATCTCAGATGGGGATGAGTTTGTTTCCTCTTTGGACTCAATCACTTGCCATGCACGTATGTAGCATTTTAACACAAGTTGGAGAATGGAGGTGATCCTATGTACTGCCCTAGTAGGATGCATCATGGAGGTTACCGAATATGGAGTTCACTATCTCGAAAGGAGACGTACATCTGTGTTCTTTTTTTGGTGTTAGGAGCTTGATCTGACTTTTCCAGGTCCCTTTTGGAGCTTGAAATGACCATGTTGGCATTCTTTAGTGATAATGGAGCTTCTGCAAGTTTCTTCCTACATGCCTAGATAGATTTGATTCTTCCCTTGGCGAAATGAAGTGATATTGTAGTACAAACTCGATGCCTTCATGGATCTCTTTATGCATCTGGGAAAGGCAGCGGACTTCAAGGGAGGTCGCGAGGTATTTCGACCCCGGGGGCCTAAGTCTTCCTGTTTCGGGCTCTTATTTCAATGTAAGGAATTCGATCTGTTTACGTCGGGCTTTATCTGGAGTGTGCCTAGGGTGCGGACGATCTTGCCTTGCTTTTACAGGTTAGACGATAGCCCGGCCCAGGGAACCCCGATACCCTGCTGAACTCAGACCCTTGTTTGGAAAGTGGAAAATTTGGCTATTAACAATATATAATATTATAATATAATTATAATTATAATATATATATATATATATATATTATTGCATGAATGCATTTAGTTCTAATTCAAAATAAATTATTTTGGAGTATATATATAAAAAGGGCACTTTGGTTATTTAAAACTCTTGTCTTGCCCCGTCCTGTTCTAGTCATACTGAATGCATAACAGTATAATTAATAGTTAAAAAAAATTATAAATAAAAAAGTGAAAAACAAAAACCAAAACAAGTATTTTGTGTTTTTTTTTTAAATATTTCACTGTTAACATTGATTTTGTTTTTCATTTTGTTTTTTTATTTTTGGAAAATAAAATGAAAAACGGTTAACGAACGGGAATTCGAAATTGTTTTTGAAAAATAAAAATGAAAACGGACTGAAAAACAGCTGTATGACGGAACCTAAAAAGATAAGGAATTTGGAATTTAGAATTTAGAATTTAGTTATGACTGTATCGATCTCGAATGACAATGCAACTCGTGTTCATTGTTTTTGTATTTGTTACTAAATTGTCATTATAAAAATGTAAAAAGCTACTTTCTTTTTTTCTATTCCGAAAAATATCATCCAATTTGACACATATTTAGAGAATGGTGACTTCTATATACTCAATCAAGAAAGTGCACCAAGCACTCCTCAAATGACAAAGAAGACAAACTTCACAAAAGAGAATGAATAAAAACTCACAAAATAAGTGAATGATATTATCCTAAAATTATTGGATTTTATCAAAATTTTGAATTTAATTTTAGTAGTGATTATTTTTGGTAAGTTAATTCGATGAGATAAACAGAATTAAGACTAAGCTATGCAGAGAAAAATTCATTAATTAAGTTGCAAATTTGAAAAATTCGCTATAATGCATGCTTGAGTCATTAAGAAACTGTAAGAATTAGTGCTGCAAATTGTATAAATATTAGTAATTAGACAATATGGACAAGTATAGTTATGGGGAAAATTAAGAAAATTGATTTGTCAAATTAGACCATAAACATTGATGTCACTTTAATAACTTATGTTTAAAAAGCATCTATTATGGTGAACGGATAAAAATACCCTCAATGTTTCATATCAGTTTTCTTTCATTCATTTTACAGAGTTATGAAATAGAGAGAGAAAATCTCATTGAAACCCAGACAATCATTCGAACGGCGATAAAGTGGCGCTATGTAGAAGCATTTGGCGGGTCGTAGGGGGAGGGACGGGGGGTCGGGGGCCCCAGAACTTTTTTTTTAATTGATCTCTTCTGTATTGATAAAGATGAATATCTGGGTTTTCTAGACTTTTCGAAACATTTCCGAACTTTTTTTAACCAAATTCGAGTTTTTTTTTCAAAACTCAGAGCTTTTTTTCAAAGTCCTGAGTTTTTTTTTAAAACATGTCCTAGCTTTCTGTTTAGGAAAATTATGTTCGTTTAACTTTGAATCTCCGAGACTTTTGAAACATGTTCAAGCTTTTTTGAACCAAATTTGAGACTTTTTGAAACACGTCCGAGCTTTTTCTTTAGAAATATTAGGTTTGTTAAACTTTGTAGTGTCCGGGGTTTTTTTTTAAAGCTCCGAGCTTTTTTTTTCAAAGCTCCAAGTTTTTTTTTCAAAGTTCCGAGTTTTTTTAAAACTGAGTCTGAGACTCTTTTTCAATTGTTCTTGCTTTTTAAAACAGTGTCCAAGTCTTTTTCTTGTAATGTCCGAGACTTTTTATTTACTTTCCAACCCTTTTACAGTATACAGTATCCACACATCGACTTTCAGATAAAATGTAGATCGATTTTCAGACAAATTTTTTGGAAAGAGAAATAGAAGTTAATGCTTTCGGTGATCAAAATGTAGAGATATAAGTATAGAGAGAATTAAAAAATTAATTATTTAAGGGCATGTAAGTTCCTCGGTTTTTGATTGGCTCATTTCGTTGACAACCACATTTTGGGATCAATATGTAAGGGTAGTTTAGGTTATCAAAGCATCAAATGTAAAATCATTTGCTTAACTTCATTGAAGAGATTTAGTGCTCACACTCTCACTCATGCATTTTATTTTAATTATCTTGCTTGCATGCTTATTTGCCATTTTGAGTGCCTTATGTATCTTATTTTTATTTGGGTGTTGAATGTATGTTTGTGCCTTAAAAAGAGAATTTTTTTCCTCTTTATCGCGGTCTAGACCGCTCTCTGTGTAGTGCCCATGTCGCGGCTTGCACAACGGTGTTTGACAGAGGATGCAGGTTGTGGCTACCGCGGTCGGTGCTTGTTGCATACGCCGTGGTCTCCCAAGCGGAGTTTCATAGAGGATGCATGTTGTCCAGACCGCGGTCTGTGCACGCTGCATGCACAACGACCTACAGAGCGGCGATGTCCAGGTGATACACCGCTCTCTGTGCCGCGGACTGGACACTTACCTGGACCGCGGTACAGCCAGCGGTCCTGATGAGTTTTGGTTGCCTTGCGCCCAAAACTACACAATTTCACTCTAGGCTTCATATAAATGTTCCATCTATCCCAACTCGTTTTTAGAGCTTTCTAACCTATTTTTGAGAGAGATATAAGGTTCTTTAGAGAGAGAAGCTCCAAGAAGCCATTTTTACTCAACCATCCTTAAAATCCAAATCATTAAGCATCTTTCAAGCATGGGTTTCTTGTGTGTTCATGACTAGGTATTCTCTACATGTTCTAAACTTTATGTTTTCATTACTAAGACACGTTTACCTAGGGTTTTAGTCTTTATTGCGTGTTAATTGTTTGCTTGTATGTTTAATTGTTTTTATGACATGCTTGTGTATTGATTGTTGGTTGAGATGCATTAATTTGTGATAGCTAGCATTTAAGACGATTTTGCCCTTCTAGCTAATTCTTCTTGCCTTTGCATTTAGAATATTAATATCTAGGATTTGCTTTAATTGTCATTATTAATCCTAGATAAGTATGAATGTATTGACCTAGCATTTTTGCATATTGAATATTCTTGCCTATTCACTTAGGTTGTCATTATCTCTTCATTATTGATTTATCTTGTGACTAAGTGGTTAGTGCACAAGGCTAGTGATCCAAAATCACTATTAATGCCCGTTGGGTAGAGTGAAAGGGTTAGTAACTGGAGGGTTAGACGGGAGGTCAACCTAGGTTGTAAACTTTTACTCAATAGTGGATTTTGAAGATCATGGGTGGCGCTTTAAACAGCCCGTGGTTTTTCCCATTTTGAGGGTTTCCACGTATATATTGCATGTTGTTTTTGTTTTAAGTTTGTTGTCTTTTATTTGAACATTGGGGTAGAATTGTTAATATTGATTAATTCGCAAAATTGGTAATCTATCGAATTAAAACCTATTCACCCTCATCCCCCCCTAGGTTATAGACACATACTTTCTAGGGAATTTCAATTGGTATCAGAGCCGGTGCCTAGATATACTTAGGTGATCCGTGCATTGTGTGTGTCTTACCTTGTACATTTTGGTTGTTTGCATTTTGTGTGTTGCATTACATTTGCATCTTCATATCATTTATTACCCTCAAACACTATGAGTGGAAACGAAAATAGTCATGAGGGAGCCTCAAGCACAAGACCCCCTTTGCTCAATAGGGTGAATTATGCTACTTGGAAGGGCAAGATGGAAGCCTTTCTTTGCCAAATAAATGACCATGCTTGGATGGCTATTGAAGACGGTTATACTCCTCCAATAATGACCACTGACGATAGTGGAGAAGCTCTTAAGCCCAAGTCTAATTGGAGTACTCAAGAGTTTGAAGCATCCAAGTGGAACAACAAGGCTATGCATGTCATCATTTGTGCCATGGACGATAATCAGTACAAACTGGTCCAAAATACTAGGATTTCAAAGGAGGCTTGGGACATTCTTCCAACGGCACATGAAGGAACTGAGGTAGTCAAGGACTCAAAGCTCCAAGTCCTCCAAATATAATTTGAGATGATTAGGATGGGGGAGGATGAATGCTTCAATGACTTCCAAGTGAAGTTGATGGATATTGTCAACCAAAGCCATCAACTTGGTGACCCATATTCGGATAGGAGAGTCAAGAAAAAAATTATGAGGTCACTTCCGTCAAGGTTCGAATCAGTTGTGACGGCACTTGAAGAGAATAGTGAGTACAAGAATCTGAAGCCAAGTGAAGTCATTGGAAGACTTCTAGCATATGAGTCAAGATGGAACACCTCACCCACACCTCCAAAGAAGCAAAAGAGCATTGTCTTGAAGGCCACTAAGGTTGAAGAAGAGGAGGAGGACTCAGATGAAGAAATGGCTCTCATAGTCAAAAGATTCAAGAAATTTATGAAGTTTGAGAGGAAAGGTTTTAGGTCCAAGGGAAAGGAAGTGAAAAATAAAACTCCTTTCAAGAAGATGGAAAAGTCTCAAGAAAGTGACTCCAAGAAGGGTATTTAATGCTATGAATGCAGTGGTTTTGGTCACATCGCTCCAGAATATACAAATCTGAAGAAAAAGAAGAAGGGGAAGGCAATTGTGACTACTTGGAGTGATAGTGAAGACTTAGAAGAGGAAGAAAAATCTTCGGACGATGAAGATAAAGTTGCCAACTTCATTGCCTTCACAACATCTCATAATGGCAAGGAAGTTGTGAGTGATAAGGAAGAAATAATTGACTCTAGTGATGAGAGTACCTCTTCCAACTCTAGATTTTATATTGATGAGGAAATGGACTATGTAGACTTTATGAAGTTTTTTGAAAAGTCTAGATTGAAAAAGAAGAAGGAGATTCAAGAGTTGAAAAAGGAGAACCTAGAGTTGACTTTCAAGATTACTCACTTGAGTGAGAAAGTAAAGAGTGGAAAAGAGTTAGAAGAAAGTTTGAAGTTGGAGCTTGTGATCACTAAGAAGAGGAAGAGAACTTAAAGGATGAGCTTAGAGAAGCGAAAGAATTAGTTGCCAAGATGACATCTGGAACCGAGAGACTTAACAAGATGTTATCATATGGGAAGAGTCCTAGTGATAAAACGGGCTTAAGATATGTGGAAGGCAAGGATGCCACTTTCTTGAAGAATACCATCTTTGTCAAGAGTCAAGAAGATAAAGAGACTCAAGGTTCATACCAAAATTGAGTTCGAATGAAGTTGGAGAATCATCAAAGCAAGCTCAAATGAAGGCTCAAACAAATTCTCAAGCCAAAGCTCATCTACTAAAAGCTAGAACTCATCAAACAAGACCTCAACTTCCAAGGAGCTTTCAAAGTCAACAAAGGAGTTTTAATCCACAACCAAGAAAAGAAGCTAATTTGGATCAATCACAAAGGATGTTTCAAAGAAGAGAGTCGGCTCAACACCAAAGGATAACTCAAAGGAAAGGGAAGTCTTCCATGCTTGCACAAGGACATGGTATGAATTATTACTTTACTCTCATTTGTCATTATTGTGGTGTTGAAGGTCACATAAGGGGGAATTGTTTTAAATTTATTAAGTTGTGTCATTTTGAAAGCATGATTGAGAAGAATATGCTTAGAAGAGCCAAAATGGATGCACCTAGGAATTTTAGAGCCAATGAACCCAAGGCTCCTAGAAATGACAATGTTGCTACTAGATGGACTAGAACAAATGAGTATGTTTGCCATGTGGACCAAGTGGCGTTGAAGGCGAAAGCCTCTAACATTTGGTATCTTGATAGTGGGTGTTCTAGGCACATGACCGAAAATAAGAGTTTCTTTGAGAATCTTGTTATGGAGGATGGTGGATTTGTCACCTTTGGTGATGGTTCACGAAAGAAGGTTTTAGGAAAAGGGAATATATCCATCCCCTGTTTGCCTTCTTACCTAATGCTCTTTATGTAGATGGCTTGCAAGCAAATCTTATTAGCATATCATATTTATGTGATGAAGGGCTTTCGGTCATGTTTGGTAAAGTTGATTGTTCTATTCTGAGAGAAGATGGACAAGTCCTAGTGAAAGGTAAGAGATCAAGTGACAATTGTTATTGTCTTGATTCCAATGAAATCTCGTGTAATTTATCTAGTTATGATCAAGTTGAATTGTGCCATCAAAGGTTAGGTCATATGAATTTCAATGACTTGAAAGTTCTTGGGAGGTTGAAAGCTGTGAGAGGCCTTCCTAAGTTTGGAAATAGGATTGAGGGAGTTTGTGGACCTTGTCAACAAGGAAAGCAAACTAAGAGTATGCATTGATGGTTTTTGGTGGTTGACCCCATATGGGGAGCTCATGCAAAGAGAGCGAACATGCATCTTAATAAGCAAATAATTGTTCAATTTTATGCTCTTTAATTAATTGCTTGAGTATCTTGGATGCATATATGATTATATGTCTTTTTATACAATAAGTGTGTTTTTGCCTTATTTGAAATGCATGTCTCATTTGTGTTCAAACATGTATTTTTGGACTAGGAAATTTGATTAGGAAGTACATTTGATTGACCCAAAGTTTATCTCCATGTTTGTGAACGCTTGATCTTGAAATGCTTAAAGTGATATGCATGATGAATTTATTGAATGCTTACAAAATGATTGCAAATATGTGTGCAGATGACTTTTGAGACTTCATTCAATAAGGATATTGTATCCATTTCTAGGATTTCACAATCCAATAGTCTCTCTCTCTTTACTTATTGATCAAGGCTACTATCATACAGGTATCTTGCCCGAAAAAATTTAATAGGGCGCAATAGTTGCTCATGTCTTGTTCAACTTGTAAAGTTTGATAGTTGCTTTTATATTTTTGGTTGAACTATATCTTGTTTTCCATTGTCAATTTGGTGCAAATTGGTTTGACTTCTCTTGGAACCTCATGTGTTATTTTCCTTTGCCAAATACCATGCTTTTGGAAGTTGATGTTGCATGTACTTCATTCAAGGCAATCTTTCGCACTTGTTCCAATCAATAAAACTTCCATGAATTTCTCTCTCTCTTAATTAACCTGCATAAAGTTGTTGTATATGATTATGCATTTACATTGCAAATATCTCTCTTTGCTAAAACGTCCCGGTTGGGGAATACTCCTTTGCCTATCTTGTGACAAAAATATGGAATAATATTGGATTTAGGGGGAGTTGATATTGCAATGATTTAAGGGGAGATTGATATTGGCAAGATTTAAGGGGAGATTGACCTATTGAGAGGGAGTGGATTTATATATGGGGAGCGTTTGCTATGTGCATTGTTGATTGCATGTTACTTGTTTCTAATTCATGCAAATTGCGCTTGTTTTTTATTTATCTTGATCCCTCTCATACACTTGTCTTGGAAAGTGTAGTTCTTTGTTTTGTAGGGATGATCATTCTACAAGAGATGAAAGATTTGAAGATTTAGCTTTAGGTATCTCTTGAAATATAAAATGATTTGTTGTTAACCTTTTGTTGTTTCTTGTTGTTTGTTGTGAGGATATTTTGTGGGTGAGTGATTTTGTCACGAAATAGCCAAAGGGGGAGATTGTAAGTTCCTCGGTTTTTTATTGGCTCATTTCTTTGACAACCACATTTCGGGATCAATAGGTAAGGGTAGTTCAGGTCATCATTGCTCAAGTAAAATCACTTGCTTAACTTCATTGAAGAGATTTAGTGCACACACTCACACTCATACATTTTATTTTAATTATCTTGCTTGCATGCTTATTTGCCATTTTGAGTGTCTTGTGTGTCTTATTTTTATTTGAGTGTTAAATGTATGTTTGTGCCTTAAAAAAAGGATTTTTTCCTCTTTACCGTTGTCTAGACCGCTCTCTGTGCAGTGCCCCCGCTGCGGCCTACACAGTGATGTTTGACAGAGGATGCACGTCGTGGCTACTGTGGTCGGTGCTTGTTGCATACGCCGCGGTCTCCCAAACGGAGTTTGACAGAGGATGCATGTTGTCCAGACCGTTGTCTGGACACTTACCTGGACCGCGGTACAGCCAGCGGTCCTGATGAGTTTTGGTTACCTTGCGCCCAAAACAACGCAGTTTCACTCTAGGCTTCATATAAATGTTCCATCTTCTTCCCAACTCGTTTTTAGAGCTTCCTAACCTATTTTTGAGAGAGAGATAAGGTTCTTTAGAGAGAGAAGCTCCAAGAAGCCATTTTTACTCAACCATCCTTAAAATCCAAATCATTAAGCATCTTTCAAGCATGAGTTTCTTGTGTGTTCATGACTAGGTATTCTCTACATGTTCTAAACTTTATGTTTTCATTACTAAGACACGTTTACCTAGGGTTTTAGTCTTTATTGCATATTAATTGTTTTCTTGTATGTTTAATTGTTTTTATGACATGCTTGTGTATTGATTGTTGGTTGAGATGCATTAATTTGTGATAGCTAGCATTTAGGATAATTTTGCCCTTCTAGCTAATTCTTCTTGCCTTTGCATTTAGAATATTGATAACTAGGATTTGCTTTAATTGTCATTATTAATCCTAAATAAGCATGAATGTATTGACCTAGCATTTTTGCATATTGAATATTCTTGCATATTCACTTAGGTTGCTATTATCTCTTCATTGTTGATTTAGCTTGTGACTAAGTGGTTAGTGCATAAGGCTAGTGATCCAAAATCACTATTAAGGCCCGTTGGGTAGAGTGAAAGGGTTAGTAACTGGAGGGTTAAACGGGAGGTCAATCTAGGTTGTAAACTTTTACTCAATAGTGGATTTTGAGGATCAAGGCTGGCGCTCTAAACAGCCCGTGGTTTTTCTCATTTGGAGGGTTTCCACGTATATATTGCGTGTTGTTTTTGTTTTAAGTTTGTTGTCTTTTATTTGAACATTATGGTAGAATTGTTAATATTGATTAATTCGCAAAATTGGTAACCCCCCCCCCCCCCCCCCCAGGATATAAACACATACTTTCTAGGGATTTCAGGGTAATATGGGTAGTTCACCATAATAGGTGTCTTTTAAATTTAACTTATTAAATCTGTGACATCACTGCGACTCACAAAAAAAATGTAACATTTCTCACCTTTTATTTCCATTTTGAATAATAGAAATTTGAAAAGGTAAGATACGCCAACTCGACTCCGCGTACCTTACCTACTACTAGCAATTTATATAAGTTTTTTTTTTTTAAGGAAGCAATTTATACAAGTTGAAACTACAAACTAGGGATTTTAGGGTCCGTCCTGTAAGCGTTTTTCAGTTGCTGTTTTTCAAAAATAAAATGAAAATAAAAACAGTATTTTTGGTTTCAGTTTTGAATTTTAAAAACACGTATGGTAGCATATACTGAAAACTATATTTTAAAAATGAAAACGGAAAAAAACGCGTCTGGTGGGTTAACCGAAAACTATCAAAAATTGAAATATCAATTTTGGCATTTTGTTTAATTATTATAACTATAAACAAATTGATTAAATAATTAACCAATATAATTTTTATATTGTAATGTTTAAATTAAACAAAAGTTACACATCAAAAATTAATTTAAAAAAAATATCAAAAAATGAATTAATCAAAACTAATCTCTTAAATTATAAATAAATAATTATAGTATATATATATATATATATATATATATATATATATATATATATATATATATTATAATAATAAATAAAATATATATTATATTTTTTATATTATTTATATTATATTTTTTATATTATTTATATTATATTTTTTATTTTATTTATATTATATTTTTATATATAATAATACATAATATATTACATTGTATCCTACATAAATATATAATATTTGATAACATTATACAATATATTATTGTATATAATAACATTATATATAACATTATATATATCATAATATATACAGGATTAGTATATATATATATATATATATATATATATATATATATATATATATATATATATATATATATATATTATAATAATAATTTATTATTATATTATATATTATATATCATATATATTATTTATTAATATACTAATTATGTATATATATAATATAATTTAGAATATTAATATATATAGATTATATATATTATTATATATATTATAATAGTATATTATGTAAATATCATAATATATATTTATAACATATTATTATATTATATATTATATATAATATATAATATTATAATATATATATATATATATTGTTACATGAATGCTTTTAGTTCTAGTTATAAATAAATTATTCTGAAAAATATATATAAAAGAGAGATACTTTGGTCATTTAAAAATCTTGTCCCGTCTTGTCCTAACCATATCAAGCGTATAACAGTATAATTAATAGTTTAAATAAAACAATTTTTTTATATAAAAAAATGAAAAACAAAAATAAAACAAAAAATAAGTATTTTGTGTTTTTCAAATCTTTCACTTTAACACTGGTTTAGTTTTCATTTTGTTTCAAAAAAAAAATGAAAAATGATTAACGAACGCGTTTTCGAAATCGTTTTTGAAAAATAAAAACAAAAATGGACTGAAAAACAGCTACAAGACGGGACCTTAGGTTTGAATTAACTTCAATTTCTTTGTTTCTAAAACATTCACATGCCTTTATGGTGAACAAATATCAAAAAAAAAAAAAAAAAGTCATTCCCAACATTTAATTCAAAAGAAAATCCCGTGGAATAAAGTCAATGATAAGCAGTGTTGCAGAAAGCACCAAGTGTTAGTCGGGTGGCGACCTTCCGCCTAGCGTCTAACCCACATAGTTCTCGACTAGGCGGTTGGCCAGAAGTCGATCGACAGTAGACCGGCTGTTGGTTGGAATTATTTTAATATTTTTTATTGTAATATAGTAAATGTTCATTTTATTTTATATATTAAAAATGAAACTCAATAATGAGAATCAAAATCCATAAACAATTAACAAAATCTTAAAAAAAAACTCGATCAAATTCTAAAAAGTCAATAAAAAAACCAACATAGTCGGGTCAACAGCAACTAGTCATTTACTTATGCCGATTAGACCAACTAGACGGTAAACCACGTAGTCGGGGCGACGACTCACCGACTAAAGACTAAGCGGTGTATAGTCGGCCCTAATTGAGGATTTTTGCAACACTGATGATAAGTGCCGGACTGCCGGGCATGGTGCCATGGAAGAATACATTCTATGCATTCTATTAGTAGTTTATATATATATATCCAAGAAAAATATTTATACTTGAACATGAATAGATGGATGCTCTTATGGGAATACAAACAAAGTTCGTTACAATAAAAAAAATGTTTTTTTTTAAGCAGGACACTTGTTGGTTGGTTAGAGATGTATATTATATTGCTGCTTTTCATCTGTTCACATAAATCAGTATGCAAAATACGAACAGTGATTAAGTGGGTTTTGTTTTTAAAATAATAATCTTAAAGCCATTTAAAATAAGTAATATTTTAAAATAAATATATTTATACCATTTAAAAATTAACATTCATGCCAGCATCCAAAAAAAGAAAATAGAAAAATCATTTAAACCCATATGCATATTAAACTAAACCAAACGATCAAACAAAAAAAAATTGAAACAATTGAGAGAAGATTGGAGTTTATGGCTCTGATGAAATATAAGAGAGAGTGGGAGAAGCGAAAGAAAAAGACAAATGGGTGTGAGATATGGCTGTTGCCTTGATCCTATGGACTGCGGTGATGAGAGTTCAAAAAAAAATGATTGTTTTGATGAGAGTTAAAATCTATTAAAATATAAATTAGTCATATGTAACTCCATTTAGGAATTTAGGATCATATCACTATTCATAAAATTAAAATTAAAAGTTATATCATAATTATGAGAGATTTTTAAATGTTCCAACCAAACAGTCTTACACATAAGTTATTTTGTGATATACTATCCAAACAATGAATGAAGAACTCAGATTTTTATTTATCTTTTTCTACTTTCTGAAGTGTATTTTGTTATAAACACATTTTTATGCTATTAAAACTTAAATTATTAACTTGGTGTTAGTTCCACACAATTATCATACAAAAGTGCTATTTTTTAGGACCCCTATATATAATATATACTCCATTTTTTATATCAGATTAATCGACTTCGATTATTAAGACTAAATTTTGATAATAATAAAAAAAATTGTATTCATATATGCATAATTTCGGTTGATGGTCATTTTTTTTTTAATAAAATCAAAATGCAATTGAATTAATATCGATTTCTTGATAACATTATTGGAAGTGTATATAGCCGGCCAAATGACCCTTTAACAGTAACAAACAGGCCTTTAGGGGCGTAGCTTAAATGGTAGATGGACGAGCTTGAGACTTGGACAAATAACTCTTTAGTCCATCTCGATAGGTGAATAGATAGATATTGTAAAAAAAAAATAACAAACAGATTATTTCTAATCACCGATGCTAGAAAACCCAACAATTTAGTCCAAATTTGAACATAAATAATGTAGCAAGTGGTTTTCCATTAACCACATCATCCGATATGGTGATGACAACTCACTCGCCGTATTATTTGAATTGAAATTTGAGTTAATTATTTGGGTTGTATAACATTACTCATTTCCAATTATAACATTGGAATGTGTATTTCATAATAAAGTTATGCTAATGTGAAAAAAAAAATTTAGACATTGTCAAGATAACCGTCTATTTCCAAATAGTATGTTGCACAACCTTTTTTCGGTTGACTCAACAAGTATTTAAAATTGACATTAATTTTTCATCTATTTTTGGTAAGGAAAAAAATATGGACACGTTATTAAAATTAAATGTGTTTTAAATATAAACATTAGAGACCAAATTTTAAGTAGATTGTTTATCAAATGTATTAATTGTTGTTCCAAAAGTAAAAAATAAACAAAAATAACTATGACAAAAATTATGTATTTTTTTGGAAGTATTATAATAATTCGGGACATCGGGGAAGGGTGACAGACTCAAACCTACAACTCACGGTGTAGGTGTAAGTGTGAGTGGTAAATCACAATGTCACTCTTGTTTAGAGATGCACTTTTTTCCTCGGAATCCCAAATCCTCGCGTCCCCGTCCCCATCCCCATTTGGGGTTTTTGGGGGGGGGGGGTGGGGATGGGGATGAAAATCATCCCCAAATTGAAATGGGGATGGGGGGGGACTCCTCCCCATCCCCATTTCCCCATTTTCCCCATAATAATGTTGAAATGGGGATGGGGATGAGGATGATGATGAGGATGGGGATAAGAGGGAAGTCCCCATCCCCATTTCTCTATTTCCCCCAAACATATATAAATATAATTATACTTATATTTATATTTATATTTTATTTATAATATATATTTGTATTTGTAATGCATTAATGGATTTTATTTTGCATTTATAATAGAATGTTTTTTTTTTAGTTTAGTTTGTAATTTTTAAATAAATACGGAAGTGGAAAACCGGGGAAAACGGACAAAAATGAGGAAAACGGAGAAAATGGAGAACTGGGGATTGGGATGGGGATGAGGAGACCTCCCCCCAAAAATTTTCATCCCATTTTCTCCAAATGGAGAAATGGGGAGGGAGGATGGGGATGGGGATGAGGGGACCTATATCCATCCTCATTCCCCAAACGTGCATCTCTACCTTTGTTCTGTCCAAAAACAAAAATGTAATTATAAAAGGTTTAAGAAAGGTTTACATTCAAACAAGCTATCAATCAACTTAGATTAACATTGAATCAACTTAGATTTACATTGAATAAGTACTAGTGTTATAGGTGCAACACTATTAATATTTAAAATATTTTATTTTAAATACACATCCCACCCAATCTCATCAGTATGTGTAAACACAAATTAATTATATCAAAATTTCCAAGTTTAATTGAGATTTACTTAAATATCTTTATATATTATTATATTATATATTTATGATATAAAAAAAATATTTAATTACCATTTATAATGCTGTAAAGGCTTGAATTAATTTTGTAGATATATATTTAAAAAAATGAAGATTCATAATAAAAAGGATAAAAACAATAAACTTAATTTTTTATTTTATTTTTGTCAATTTTGGGTTCGGTAATTGGGTTGATATAATGTTTTAGTTACCTAATTCAACCAGATCTTAAATTTAACTCAATCGTCAACTTTATAAAACTAATTAAAGTTGATTCTATAACATGAATTTATTTTCAAACCTTGAGAATTCTCCGGAGTCCGGACTAAAGTAATAGTGACTAGGAATTAAAGCCCATGAAGATTGTATTTTACATGTGACAAATTTGCAAAGTAGGTTGCTTGTCTTAATCTAAACCCTCTATAATTGGTCCCATCCCATCTTTAGCACAGGCATGGATAATTCGTGTAGGGTGGGTAACTCAATATTCACATTCAATAGGTTCACGTCAATGTTTTATTGTGTGAGATTTTGCTATTGGAAACAATTATGGAGCTTGGGGTCCTTATAATTGGATGACTGATGGTACTGTTGTAAAATCTATCGATTTTTCTTATTTTAGTAATTATTGATTAGATTGTAATCCCATAGCTACATTTGCACTAACATGTTACATGTGTTTTAGGACTCGTTCGATGTACGGGATAAGATGATATTTAATTAGATTGGATGTGATATGATTTGACTAAAATTAATTCTATGATGTGGTTGGTGCTATATGAGATTAAATTAAAATAATCCTATCTCTTATTTGGTGTGATATGAGATCGGATAAAAACATAATGTTATCAAATATTCAATAGTGTGAAATTGATTCATATTAAATTAAATATTATTTTTTTTGAAAAATAAATAAAAATATTTAAATTTAATATTAAAGAAAATAACATATTTAATTAATATTTTAAAATGTTTTTAAATAGTATAATAAAATATATTAAATAAATATTATTTTGTTATAATTAAATTTAAAAAAAAAAGAATAATGATAATATATATATATATATACACATATATGGGACTAAATATCCTCACTTCACCTGGATAAAATATTGTATAGAATTGAACCAGTCACAATAATTATTCAAAATTTAAATATTTAAAAAAAGGTATTTATTTTCATTTGTTAAAATAAAATAAAATAAAATTTAAAATGTTTTAAATAAAATATTTTATCAAAATTTAAATATATTTATATTTTAATCACACAGAAAATAAAATAAATAGAAAAGAAAAAAATAAAATAAAAAATAAAGGTATAAAGTGATGAGACTAATTAGTCTCACATTGATTGCATGAGTCAATGCAAGCAACATACATAGGATATAGGGTTAAAATTAGTGATATCATATCCTATGTCCTATGTAACAAAAAGGGTAATGAATTCCATTGCACAAGAGTATCAGATTAAAATGATTTTAATCACTGTTGAGTGTTAAGTGTTGAGTGTTGAGTGTTGAGGTCTGGGGGTGAAAATAAGGCTCAACACGGGTATGATTGATCACTCAGAAGGCTTTGGTCGGTATTTCGTGCTTTACCTGAAAGGGAACATAAGAAACTCCGTTAAGGTGCCTAGTGTAGAGTTCACCGGAGGGACACCCTCTGATGCCTAAGCAAGCGTCTAGTTGTTACTGTAATACCAGTAATATAAAAATAAGTTCACTAAATTTAAGTGAAAAAATCTTACCTTGTTTTGTCATTGTTTTGGCATTTAGGGCTTACCTCCTACTGCTGCCAATAGAAGTATGGTTGGGGTCGACATGTGTCAAACGATGAGTGACAAGTCGGAAAGCCATTTCAGAGGTAGTATCGATTTTCACCGTATTCAATTGCTTATATTCTAATTGTTGACGTCGATTTCTGGATTATACCAGAAAAGCTAACAAGGACTGGATTTTGGCTATTGATTCAAAGAGAAAGCAGAGAAAGTAACAAAGACAAGGTTTACGTGGTAAAACTCCGATGGTCGGAGAAACGTCCACGGGTGGTTGAAAGATCAACCAAGCCAAAATCCACTAAGAGAATAAGATGTTTTTACAAGCTCTCGATCTCACTTTTTCTCTCTGTATTATTTGTGATTACTGTATGCTATATTGCCTATCTCTTTTCAAACCAGATTATGGGTCTATTTATATGCTTATAGAACCCTAATCTCCTTCGTACAAGTAATACAAGATATTTGTATTTAATTGTGATTTGGTTACTTGCTTGAGGTTGATTTGTCTTCTTTCCTGTTTCGGAGTCTCTTATGGAAATTGAGTGGGATTCTAGTAGTGTAGTTCAATTTGACTTGTTTCCTTATAAGAATGTAGTCTTCGAAAAGAAATCAAGTTGTTTCCTGATTGGGGGACTCTTCTAACTTAAAGGTCCATTATTTGGGATTCCTTCATGACGGATATCTTCGCGTATTTAATGACTTAACCCGTATGATAAGTTCTTATTCAAGTGGTATTTACTCCCGAGTAAGAATAATACCTTATGGTCCCGAGTGGTGTCGTTTGAGCCCGAGTGGAAGAGTTGTTTTAACCAGTCCCGAGTGTTGTTAACTGAGCTCGAGTAGGTCTTTATTCAGTATATGCTTACTCGGGCTTTCTTCTATTTAATTATGCCTTGTAGGATATTTCCTGGATGCCCATTTAAGCATCCACCTGGCTATTTTTTCCTTCCTGTCAATGACGTGTATGCTTGGTAAAATTTACATACAACAATACCCCATTAAAATATTTTTGCCGAGAAGATTTTATTTCGGGCAAGAATATTTTAATCATTTTGATTTTCTTTCATCAGAAAAACCGTCTTGCCATAATGACGTATTTTAATGGTGACTCTGTAATTTCGATTCGCTTTGTCACGCAAGATCTTAAATGATAGCGATATTTCAAAGTTTTGACGGTTAAGGGATACTTCTTGTCTTGACACGTGTCCCTTGTCTCTTCGTTTTTCAATATTATTTATGAGAAATGATTTTTGCATTTCCCCAAATGCCACCTACGCCATCTGGTTTCGTCATAAAACTTTTTCCCCCGTTGAAATCCTAGGGTTTCGTGCCGTCTCGCCTTTAAATTCTTCGTTGAGAGACTGTTGGTTTATTCTCAAAAATCCAGCAGAAATCTCTTTAAACTAAGATTTCTTCATCCAGAAGTTCGCGATTCTCCGCTTTGAAGATCTTGCATCAATCTCAATTCAATGTTAGTTTTAATGGGGCCATCTTCCCGTCATCGTCTCTTTAAAATTGCTTTTGATGCATTAGAGCGTGGGGATTTCCAGTTAGTATCTTGCATTAAACGATTACTGGGGGATATCCCAATAGATGAACCTCCATTTTTAGAGGTTGATGTTTCTGGGCTTCACCCTGACGTCACTTTCAGCCCCGTATCGAATTCTCCATCTTGTTCTGATTCTGAAATTTCTGATCACAGTGTATCTTCTCGAAGGATGGGTAAACATCAAAGCACAAGCAAGGTATACAAGCACGGCTTGAGTAGCGTTCAGACTGGGGAACAAACTTTAATGAGGGCAACACTGATGTACACAGGGCGTCTCGCCTTTCGTTTTCTGACACTCGCCCGAGTGGCTTTGATATTGAACCGAACATGGTCGGGCCAGCTGAGATAGAAAAATACCGCTCCCGATTCGATTTGCCCGACTCAATCACTTTGGTTCCTACGGGGAATAGAGCCGTATGGAATCCTCCTGAGGGGATGATCGCGATTTACGGATCGATGCTTTGCTGGGCTTCACACTTCCCCTTCAGCCTTTTATTGCCCAGTTTTTAGCTGAAGCAGGGATAGCCCCAGCTCAGTTGGCCCCGAATAATTACAAAGTCTTGATGTGCATGTGGCACATGTTCAGCCGAATGAACCTTTCGCCGCCTTCCCCGAATGAAATCAGACATTTCTTTACACTGAGGCAGGTTAGTAAAACGGGGACCTATTTTCTTGCGTCTACTCCTTCGAACGGTTGGGTCCCTAAAGAAGTGAAGGTAAATCGGGGGGTCGAGGCTTCTGATGACCTGAAAAAGAAGGGCTTTATATGGGAATTCCCCACATCCAACAAGTTCTGGAAGAACAGTTGGTTTTTTACTGGCGGGGCTCTCGGGCTCGACGTCACTGTTCGATCTGGGGATTCCCGAATGGTGTTGAATGTTCCCCACTTCTTCTGTTCCCCCGAAGCGTGAAACAAGAAAACAATTGATTATAACGATTCAGAGCTGAAGAGGCTGACCCGAGCAGCTATCCGTACTCTGGAAAAGAGAAGCAAAAGCTATCTTTTCAAAGAGGACGACTTGATCAAGCTCGGCTTCTTTAGACAGGTTTCGGGCCATCGCAGGCGTTGTAAGTAACCCAGCGCCCTTTCTGCTGTGTTTCTCCATTTTTCCCATTTCCTTTTCTAACTTTTTTTTTTAGTGTTCGATACGGACGTTGTCTGCGATCTTCAGGCTCGTCAGGTGAAAACGATTCTTCAAGCGAGTAGGAAAGATGATTCCCGTCAGGGCGATAAGGGTATTGCTCCACCCGAGCCTGATGAGGAAATTGATACTGCTGAGCAAATTTCCGAGTGCGTTGATCAGGGTGCTCAGCCTTCTGCTCAGGATCTCGCTGGTTCAAGTGGCCACGGTGAGCCGACTGTGACACAACTGCCTAAAAATAGGGAGAGGCAGTGTGAGAGTCCAAGTGAAGAGCCTGTTAGACTATCTGAAGCTGGCGATGGTGGTAACGTCTTGACGGATCAAATGTCTGTCATTACCGAGCTTTTTGAGTCTTTTCGGGATGATTTGCTGGAAGATCCTGTTGCTGATCTCTTCCACCGTTCTCGGGGTGAGAAGCGAAAGGCAGTTAGTTCGCCTCCTCATCCTCTCAAAGTTCCTCGGGTAGTCACATTCATTGACTCCAGCGACGAAGATGTTGCAGATGAGATTGCCCCGAGTGTAGGGGTTGGAGTATCAGCGGATGCTGTCACTTTAGGTCCAAGTAGGGCCTCTTTTACCTCCGAGGTTGGAGATATGAGGGCTGAACCTTCAGGGTTTCCCTCTCCATCCCTAGAGCCAAATAGAGCTTCTCTTGTCCCCGAGTCTGGAAATCTGGGAACTCAACCCTCAGGGGTTCCCTTATCCCTTTCTCCAAAAGATATGCTCTAGGAGATGTCCTCTGGTCGGGCTTATATCGGGGAAGACCGCTGGAGCAGTTTTAGAGATTGTTCACATCCCGAACGTCTCCAAAACGTTTTCAACTGCGCATCTTATGTAAGCTCAGCTAATTCTGACTCCTTTACTGTTTTACCTTTGTTGGATTTCTAAGTATATTCTTTTACAGATGGTGGCCGAATTTGCTGAGCTTGTTCAGACGCTGCAATGTCAGGCTGATCGGATAAAGCGTCTGGTGGCTCAGCTGAAGGCGAGTGAGGAGGGTCGTGCTCGAGCTGAGCAGGCTTACCAGCAGAAGGTCGGTTCTGTGCAGATATTTTCCTACAATTGCCTGGAAAAGCAGGTTGAAGTTGAATATAAGGCATCTTTGGCAGAGGAGAATGTTGCATCGCTTCAAAACCTTCTTTCTTCTACTGAATAGTCTATGCTCAAGGCCGAGCAGGAGGCGGAGCAGACGAAGACGGCAAACGTCCAAAAAATCAAAGATTTGAAGCGCCAAGTGCTGACAGTTGAATCCCTTTCCCAAGAGGCCAGGTTGGAGCTGGAAGTCCAAGGGGTGGATCGTTTTAAAAGATCCCCTGCTTACGATGCCTTACTTCTTCAGGAATTTCAACGTGGGCTAGTTTCGGCCAACGAATTCTTTAAAGTAAAGAGTAGGGCAACCGAGAAGGTCCGTGTTAACTGGGAGCTGTCAATCAAACACCATATGGACCGGTCCTTGGAATCTCTTCGGATTCAGATGAAGGAATGGAGAGCCTACTGCCGTAGTCAAGGCAAGGAGCCCCATCCTATGCATTTAGAGATTCTGTCCGGGCACTCTCTCTCGACCTTTTACGCAAGTCGAGAGTCTGTCGAGGGTGTAGTCCCGGATGCATTTAGAGATTCTGCCCCAGCCATGAGTGTTTGAAGAACCATCAACATATAATTTCCATGGGAAACTTTTATCCAACAGTCTTTTTGCTTCCAGGTTCGGTTCTGTGAACTCGGCTATGAAGTCTGCCACCGCTTATCCTTTGAGGGAAGTTCTGGGGACATAATGAATATCGAATTCACTTAACTCGATTGCTCATTTTGTAAGTCTTCCTGATATCTCTGGTTTTTGTAAGATTTATCTTAATGGGCAATTGGTGAGAACCTGGATCGTATGAGCCTGAAAGTATGGTCTCAGCTTTTTTGCTGCTAAAACCAATGCTAAGGCTATCTTCTCTGCTTGTGAGTATCTGGTCTCGGCTGGTAGGAGTGTCTTGCTTGTATAATACATTGGTTTCTGCACTCCATCTTCTGTCCTAACTAGAACTGAACTTGCCGCAAACTCGGTTATCGACAGATACAGCTGAAGTATTTCCCCTTTTTGTGGTTTTGAGAGGATGGGAGCTTGCCCCAAGTATTCTTTTATTTTTAAGAATGCCTGCTCGCACTCTTTATTCCACTCCAGGCCTTTCCCTTTTTTGATTACTTTGAAGAAAGGCGCGCACCTGTCTGTAGCCTTTGAGATGAATCTTCCCAGGGAGGCTAAACACCCTGTTAAACGTTGTACCTCTTTCAATGTTTTAGGTGAAGTCATTTGTTGCAAAGCATGGATCTTCTCTGGATTAACTTCGATTCCTTTTTGATGGACTTGAAAACCCAAGATTCTTCCCGAGTGGACTCCGAATAAACATTTGTTTGGGTTTAATTTCATATGATATCTTCTTAATACATTAAATGTCTCTCGGAGGTCGCGGGCATGGTCATCTATTGAGACGCTTTTAGTCAACATGTCATCAATGTACACTTCCATGTTCCTTCCTATTTACCGAGTGAAGATCTTGTTGACCAACCTTTGATACGTGGCTCCTGCATTTTTTAAACCGAAGGGCATTACTATGTAGCAATATAAACCCTGATCCGTTGTGAAAACTGTTTTTTCTTCATCAGCTTTGTTCATCCGGATCTGATTGTATCCCGAGTAAGAATACATGAAGCTGAGCAGTTCATGACCTGCTGTGGAATCCACCAGTTGATCTATTCTTGGGAGTGGGAAGCTGTCCTTTGGACATGCCTTGTTTAGATCCGTGAAATCTACGCACATCCTCCATTGTCCATTTTTCTTCTAGACGAGGACTACGTTGGCGACCCACTGGGGGTAGCTGACTTCTCTGATTGATCCCGTCGCTAATAGCTTTTCCACCTCTTGTTTGATTGCTTGACTTCTTTCAGGATTGAACTATCTTCTCTTTTGTACTACCGGTTTGGCATTCGGGCTAACTACGAGGTGGTGGGATATTATTCGGGCATCTATTCCGATCATATCTTCGTGACTCAAGGCGAATACATCTTTGTATTCTCTAAGCAAATTGGTCAATTGTCGCTTGATTTTTTCTTCCAAGTTGGCCCCCGATCTTGATTTTCCTGTCCGGTTTGTCTTCTTCGAGTAGTATTTCAACCACTTCTGTCTTGTATTCATTCGAGCCCTCCCTTGGATCTAGTTCGAATGCCAATGATTCTTCACACTCATTTAGCTGCATTATGATGCACACTTGTTCGCATCATGCTTGTCTCTGTATACCGACAGGTTTGCTCTTCGGGCCATCTCTTGAGATCCCTTGACTATCCCAACCCCTTGTTCTGTTGAGAACTTGATCATTAATGCGTAAGTGGCCGTCACGGCTCTTGTTTTATTCAGGAATGGCCGACCCAATAACGTATTATACGGCCAATTATCCAAATCAACTACCACGAAGTCGAGCAGGACAGTCCTCTGGCATTGCCGTTCCGATCTTCACAGGTAATTTGACCGTCTCGAGTGATCTGACCTCTATTCCCCCAAATCCTCTTAATGGAGTATGGAAAGACTGTAAATCTTTTTGGTCCAATCTTAGCTGGTCGTATACGGTCACGCTTAAGATGTCTATTGAACTTCCATTATCTATTAAAATTCTCCGGACTTTCCTATGGCCAATCCGGGCACTTATAACCAAAGCGTCATTAGGTCGAACATCGACGCCGTGGGAATCTGCCTCTGTGAAGACTATCGGGTCCCACCCTTCCTTTACCCTCTTCGGGTCTGGTTCAACCGAATTCACGTCAAAGTTATTCCTGGCTTCTACTGCTTCTCGGACTTTCTGAGTTCATTCTCGGTTGCTCCTCCCAGTAGAAGGTCCTCCGAAGATTGTATGTATTACTTGATTGGCTTTGGGGCTGGCTCTTCGATTTTGACCAGGGTTGTGATCAGCCTTGGCTTTCTTGACTTCTGATCTCTCGTCTTTTTTTAAGATTACATCCTGTAGATGATCTTCCCGAATAAGGGTTTCTATAATCTCTGAGCTGAAAACACTTCGAAGTTTCATGCCCGGTCTCTTTATGAAACCTGTAATACTTGGTTGTATCTCTCCGTGCGAACTGTGATTGTCGTCGCGGTTCTTACACCATATTCTTTTCTTCCAGGATGGCTAGAATTTCTTCTTGTTTCTTCCGAAGAGGGGTGTAATTGGTATATCTGCCGCGGTATTTCTCTGTGGACCGTTCGGCGTTGAGCCCATTACCCTATCCTTATTTTTCTCCTTGTTGTTCCCTTTCTGTTTTTCTTTTTGATTCTGCCCCTTGGATTCAGTATTCCTCTATTCGGGCTTTCCTCCAAGCATATAGCTTCCTCCTGTAGCTAACTCTTCTTCCTCGGCCAGAGCGTATCCTCCCGCCATATCTATCATGTCGGCATACCTTGTCAGCCGTGCTCTTCTCAAATCGAAGGATAATCGTCCATTCTGCAAGTTATTGGTGAAGGCAGCAATAATGGCTTCATCATTAGCGCTGCCAATCTCTGATACTGCTTGGCCAAACCGGCCCAAGTATTTTTTTAATGACTCGTCCTTCCCCTGTTTTATTTGAGAGAGGTAGGCCACCGACTTCTTTCTGTGAACGTTGCTCAGGAATTGCCTTGAGAAGCTCCTGCTCAACTCGCTGAAATTTCCGATGCTTGCCGGGGGTAGTCTTCCGAACCATTTTGAGCCTGTGTCCCCCAGTGTTTGTGGAAAGTTGAGACACAATAAGGGGTCACTTCGAGCATATTGAGCTATGGCACTTTTATAGCGTCTAACGTGCTCCTTTGGATCTGTATCTTTTTTGAATTACTCCACATGCGGCATCCTGAATCTTTCTAGGAAAGGGGTCCGTAAAAGTTCCCTGGTAAATAGACTGTCGGAGTCATTGTCGGATAGATCGTTGCAACCGTAACGTCTGACAAGTGCCTCCATCTGTCGTCTATTATTCTCTACTTCTCGAGTTAGGCTCTGGATTGTAATATCTCTGTCCCCTATCGGGCTTCCTTGACAGTTGAACCGTTGGGTGATTGTCATTCTTTCCTCAGATTCTCCACTATGATGCCGGAACCCTCGTGTGACTCCATGATGACGTTTACGATGGTGTTGATCACCGTCTTCTAATGATGATCGTCCTCTGCGCCGATCGTATTTACGATGTCTGGCACGTAATGTTTGATTGCGATCCAGCTTTTGGTGATTCTCCTCCTCTAGTGTTTTCTGTCCAACTGGATTGATTGGGGAAGAGTTCCTTCTGGTTTCTAGCATAGTTACTCCTGGTCCTACCACCATTGAACGGAGCCTCGCGGGTGGAGGATTGGGAGTATGCGCTTCTGCGGCCAGTAGGTCAATCCCTTCCTTTGTTGCGTCTGTCACCAATTGATGCAGGGCCTCTTGGAAACGCAACGTAAGATCTCTGCTGGTTGGAGGAACTTGCTGGATCTCTGCCAGGTGCGCAGGTTGGTTTTCTGTGTTTGTTGCAGGATTTTATGACATATTGCCAGTATGGAAATCGCCTGGTGATCTTTGGTCATTCCCTGAACTACTTCTGCTTCCAGCCATTGCTTTCTAACAAGTTCGGAGGTTCGACCCCTCCTTCTAGCGCCAATTGTTGACGTCGATTTCTGGATTATGCCAGAAAAGCCAACAAGGACTGGATTTTGGCTATTGATTCAAAGAGAAAGAGATGCAGAGAGAGTAACAAAGACAAGGTTTACGTGGTAAAACTCCGATGGTAGGAGAAACGTCCACGGGTGGTTGAAAGATCAACCAAGCCAAAATCCACTAAGAGAATAAGATGTTTTTACAAGCTCTCGATCTCACTTTTTCTCTCTGTATTATTTGTGATTACTGTATGCTATATTGCCTATCTCTTTTCGAACCAGATTATGGGTCTATTTATATGCTTATAGAACCCTAATCTCCTTTGTACAAGTAATACAAGATATTTGTATTTAATTGTGATTTGGTTACTTGCTTGAGGTTGATTTGTCTTCTTTCCTATTTCGGAGTCTCTTATGGAAATTGAGTGGGATTCTAGTAGTGTAGTTCAATTTGACTTGTTTCCTTATAAGAATGTAGTCTTCGAAAAGAAATCAAGTTGTTTCCTGATTGGGGGACTCTTCTAACTTAAATGTCCATTGTTTGGGATTCCTTCATGACGGATATCTTCGCGTATTTAATGACTTAACCTGTATGATAAGTTCTTATTCGAGTTGTATTTACTCCCGAGTAAGAATAATACCTGATGGTTCCGAGTAGTGTCGTTTGAGCCCGAGTGGAAGCGTTGTTTTAACCAGTCCCGAGTGTTGTTAACTGATCCCGAGTAGGTCTTTATTCAGTATATGCTTACTCGGGCTTTCTCCTCTTTAATGATGCCTTATAGGATATTTCCCGGATGCCCATTTAAGCATCCACCTGGATATTTTTTCCTTCCTGTCAATGGCGTGTATGCTTGGTAAAATTTACATACAACACTAATGCTTGTCGATATCTTTATTTCCCCGACGGAAGTTATTCATGTTGGGTATGGGATTTCACAATCACCATTTGAAAATGTACTATTAATTCACGAGTTCTTCTTCTTCTTGATTTTATAATGTTTTGTTTGATTTTCAAAAGAATGCATTTGGTTTGATTCGAGATTTAATTTTCAAAATTGAGTTTTGGTTTATTTGGAGATTTTTATTGTTCGTGTTATGAATTTGTTGTTGCATCTAGATTGAACTAGGGTAATAATATATAAAATGTATGTAGCTACTGAAATTATTAGAATTTCGTTTATAATTACATACGAAATTTTATTTGTTAATAACCACATTTTTAAGAAATTACATCAATGCCCCATATAAATACTCTCCTCAAACTCTCTCTCTCTCTTGCTCTCTCTCCTCTCTTCTCTCTCCCCGCTCATCTCTCTTTTTCTTTTTCCTCTCTTTCTTTCCCACTCATCATCGCCGGACGTTTGGACGTGGTCGCTTGTCGTCAAGCTGCCTTGGTTGCACTGCTTGACTTTGCTATCTTCTCTCTCCCTTTCCTCTCTCTCTCTCTCCTCTCTCTCCGAGCTCCTCTCTCTCTTCTCTATGCACTCCCTTATTGTTAAAAATATGTTTAGGGAATAATAAATGTTTCAATTTTGAGGGTTGATTGGGTTGAGATATGATATTTTGGATGATTTGGGACTAGATGTTGGAGTTTAGTTTGAGAAAAAAAAATTGGAAGTGTGAAATCTTCAACAAACTTGAAATGTTTTACGAAAACTTGAAATCATGCTTTAAATCTTACTAGAAACTTGAAATCTTACCCTGAAACGTGTCAACATTTCAAGTTTTTGAACCAGTGAAACTTGAAATCTTTTGGAAAAAAAAAACTTGATTGAAATCTTACCAAGAAACTTGTCAAGATTTCAAGTTTTTACATAAGATTTCAAGTTTTTACATAAGATTTCAAGTTTACGAACCAGTGAAAATTGAAATCTTCTGGAAAAAACTTGATGAAATCTTACCCAAAAACTTGTAAACATTTTAAGTTTTTACATAATATTCCAAGTTTTTATATAATATTTCAAGTTTTCGAACCAGTGAACTTAAAATTTTCCAAAAAAAAATGTAAAACTTTATTTCATTCGATTATTCACACAAACATATAAATGTGATGCAATAACGTAAAAATGACTGTTTCGAACTCAATTAATCTACAAATGGAAGATGTTTACACAACTTAAACCGATTTAGAGCAATTCGAATTTTTTTCCTCACTCACTTCTTCAAACTTTCAAACATACAAATCTTCAAGGGCGATTCCAAGATTCCGTGTTTTTTATCCTCTAACAATGGTGTGATTGTGTTCGATTTGCAGTAAACAAAGAGAAAAATGAAGAAGAAAAGTGCACAGAGAAAATGGTGTAAAAAAATACAAAACAAATTAGAAAAATTATTTTAGAGGTATTTTTGTAATTTTATGGATATACACCTAATGTTTTTTAAAAAAGTGGTTATTAACGATTAAAATTTCGTATGTGATTAAAAACGAATTTTCCATATTAAATGTGGTCATTTTTATCGATTTTCACTAATAATATAAGATGAAAGTGAGATATATTATTCTAATTGTAGTACAAGAGCATGTATCCGATATCTAAAGTTATGAATTTAGTATAATATTATGCTGAAAGTAAAAATTTAAAAGTACATTTCAAGGATCTCTAGAAAACCCGACTAAAATTCTTACAATTATACAAATATCGTTAAGTTATATATGGTTACCTGGTGACATTATGTCATATATATGTAATATGTACATTAGAGACGTTTTTTTATTGAAAAATTAAATTGATCCTAGCCAGTTTTGAGCCGTTTTAAGGATAGTGTATAAAATTATAATTATAGATGTAGATTTTTTTTTTGTGACTCACATTGTTGATTTTAAGAAACTTGGGTCTATTGAAACTTATAGTTGATTTTATTGTGTTTTAAAAAAGAGAAAATAGTACTGGACACTATTCATTTGTAGGTGGAATTTCAAAAAGGTCATTGACTTTTTAAATTGTTTCAAAATCATTATTTTAATAAAACATCGTTCCAAAATCACTATTTTGATAAACAATTATTCATTGGACGCAAAATTCAGTTAAGATCTAACAGAAAGTTACCGTTATTTGTGATATGACACCCATAATCTTTTTTATAGGCAATAATATATGTGTTTTGATTATTTGATTATATATAAAAATTAATGATTTGATTAATTTTTTTTTTATGGTAATATTTATTGTTTATGGGTGACATTAAATTTATTATTATTCCCAGATTAATTTCTTGATTAATTTTGGATGACATTAAATTTACTTCATGATTAATTTATTATATATATATATATAGTAATGATTTCATTACAATAATTTTGTAGGTAATATTTCATATTATATATATATATATATTCAAAATACAGGTAAAAAAAACCGGTGCAAAACATGTTTTATTAGTTTTTTATCCATATTCTAACGGGTTATAACATAAACAAACTGACTTCAAATACTTAATGGAAAAAGTGGTAACAATTGATACATTCTTTCAATGAAATTGTTAATTTGAGTCTTTTTGAAAAATTAATGGTCATTTAGGGATTTCATCACCAAATCAGTGGCTTTAGATATCATTGACCCTTTAAAAAAAAATGTGAAAAAATTGACACAATTTTTTTTCAAATGATACAAATTAGGGTGTCATTATTGCCGACTATAAAACTAACCGGTAGATAAAAATATCTCTATTAAAATTTACTGATGAGGATAAATTACTTTTTTTTTAGAAAATAAATTACTTTAATTTAAAATAAACTAAATATGTACACACAATAATTATACTCATATCTTCAACTATATATTTTTATTAAAAAACTTATGATAAACCCTAATTTCTATGATAAACCTTAATTAAACTCTAATTTTATTTCAAATATTAAATTTTCTTATAATTATCGTATAACAAAGTAATAGAAAAAGAATTTTCAAGGATAGGTATTTTTATTTTTTTTATGTTTAGTTATGATAAATATTTTTATTTAAAGATATTTATAAATATCGATAAGTTTTTTTATAAGATAGTTATATATATAAGATAATTTTTAAATTCGAGACATTTTTAAAAGTAAATTTGATTATTAATAGATGATTTGATTCCAAATGTAATATAATTTTTTTTTAAAAGAATTATAAATAAAATATATTGAAATGAATTCATTTATTTAAAAAATGATTATTTTGTTATTAGGATGAATTCTTATAATGATATTTATTTTTTAAATTTTAAATAAGGATATACCAATAAATTTAACGGGTGATCCTACGAATTAATTTGAAATATAGATTCTACTTATCATGTAAAAAGCGTTGGTAATTTGGCCGGCATGAGAAAATTGCGACACGATATGTTAACGAGTGAAGTAGTTTGTTTGGTGCCCTACCACCGGGGCGCACGGTAGGCATTGCCATGGATAGCGCAGTGAAATATTGAAAAAGAAAAGAGTATAAAAAAGCAAAAGATGCTAAAATGCGCGGACGTTGTGTGAATTGTGCACACTCTACCCCTTCACATCCATCCAAACCTGCCCGTTAATAGCACGACAAAGCCACTTCCCCTTAAAAACAGAACTTTCCCTCTAACGTCTGGACAAACGTCGTTACATGCCCAACCAACCAGACCACGACAAATCTCAGGCAGGCTAGTCCCCACTTAACGCCGTTAATAAATCAACCCCTTCCTCTCCTCACCCAATCACCCTAAAGCCGCCTTTATTAATTTAACCATCCCCGACCCGGGATCGTGTCGCTTTTATCTCTCTGGTCCCGAGGTCACCGGCTGTTACCGGTTTCACTCACCGGTGACTGTCGGTTACCTCCACACAAAAAAAGTTGGGTTAGAAATTGACCGCGGTTGAAATGATTGCACGCAGTTTTGACCACTCTGGTTAAGTCCTCCTCGATTTCACAATGCCAGACACAGACAACGCTAGAGAGAGAAATCAAGAGAGAGAGAAATCGAGAGAGAGAGAAAGAGTCTGTGGTACGAGCTCTGCTTGTAGCACCTGTAATTGATAGCTGAGCTGGTTGCAGAGGAGAGAGAGAAAGAGATAGCGACTACAGAGACAGCCTCTCGCAAAAATCGATGCTCAAATCTAGAAAATACGTTGTCAAAAACTGATCGAGTCTAAAAGAGATAGAGCCATAGAGAGAGAGTGAAATTGTGATCGAGTCTAACTGTGTTTTATTTTAGCGAGTTTTATCAGATGAGAGATCTGAGTTTGAGAAATATTTGAACTAGAAAAAAAAAAATGGCCGCTGCTACTTCAGAGGTATCAATAAAGTCCTCTAACGAGACTAATAGGAGTCCTACGGAAGGGCAGAAGAGTAATTCCACGAATTCCGGAGCCAGAAGAGGTAAATTTCTGGTGGTTACCTTTTGTTTTCAGCTCCAGATACAGTTGATCTGTTTTTTTTTTTTTTGATAATTTTTCGGTTATGTTGTTGGTTGTTGTAGTTGTAGACCCTGAAATGGCTCTCTACACGGAGCTCTGGCATGCATGTGCCGGTCCTCTAGTCACCGTCCCTCGTGAAGGCGAGCGCGTGTTCTACTTTCCTCAAGGCCACATAGAGCAGGTTGGTTAATTATTACATTATATTTTCATTTCTTAAGATTTTTTTATAAATATATATTTATATGCATATATTTTTATTTTCAATTTTTGGGAAATTATTTTGTCATTTTTGTGTTTCTGGTTTTGATATCATTTGTTTATAATTAATGGATTAGGTGGAGGCGTCTACTAATCAGGTCGCAGACCAGCAAATGCCAATTTACAATCTTCCATCAAGGATACTCTGTCGTGTGATTAACGTCCATTTAAAGGTATTTAGGGTTTTAGCTTTAACTCTTTTTGAATTGAATCAGAGGTTAGTTTCGGCATAAGATGGATTTTGTTAGTAATGGATTGTTTTGTTACTTGAATAGGCTGAACCTGATACTGATGAAGTTTTCGCTCAAGTGACTTTGCTGCCTGAGACAAACGTAAGTCTTTCACCGTGGTTTCTCTACTTCAGGTGATAGGTAGCTATAATAGCAATAGCATGCGTGGAATTGATATTCTAAGAAAACCTTTTTTTTTTTTTAAATAAAAATTATGTTAATTTTAGCAAGATGAGAACACCGTGGAGAAGGAACCTCCTCCACAGCCCCCGCCAAGATTTCATGTACATTCGTTTTGTAAGACATTGACTGCCTCGGATACTAGTACTCATGGTGGATTTTCGGTGCTTAGGCGGCATGCTGATGAATGTCTTCCGCCCTTGGTTAGTTCAGTATAATTCGGTCTACAGTTGCTTTTTTTTTTTACTTGATGAAAATCTAATGGTGCTAATATGCGATTTATGCTTGTATTATGGCAGGACATGTCACGGCAGCCTCCAACGCAGGAGTTGGTTGCCAAGGATTTGCATGGAAACGAGTGGCGGTTCCGGCATATATTTAGGGGTAATGGCTATATCTTTGATTGTTTAGCTTCGTGTGTATGCTGTTAGATTGAGACGGGGTTTGACTACTGTGATATTACCTGTTGACCAAAATACTTTAATGTCACTGGTTTGCAATGGATTGACTCTTTGTATTTCTGAGGCGTATAAATCAGTTTGTTTTGCTTCATTGGTAATTCAATGTCTTCTAAGTAATGTTCTTTGTCTGTCTTCAACTGATATTCATGATTATGGCTATGGGTACACCAGGTCAACCTCGTAGGCATTTGCTACAAAGCGGTTGGAGTGTTTTTGTCAGCTCAAAGAGACTGGTGGCAGGGGACGCTTTCATATTCCTGAGGTTCGTTCTACACTTCTTCAAATGTTTCGTTTAAAGTTTGACCTTTGTTTTTTAATAATTGAAATGTATCAGTGTTTGGAATTAAAATTTATCTTTCAGGGGTGAGAACGGGGACCTTCGTGTAGGCGTAAGACGTGCAATGAGGCAGCAGAGTAATGTTCCATCCTCAGTCATATCAAGTCATAGCATGCATCTTGGTGTCCTTGCCACTGCATGGCACGCCATCTCTACAGGAACCATGTTCACAGTTTATTACAAGCCTAGGTATGAATTTTATGCTACATAATCTACTAAGCTCTGTGGGCTATTGTTTAGTCGGACTTTTGTTGCTGTCATTTTCTGCAGCACTTGCAGAAATATAAACTGTGGAATTTTTGTTCTTGGTTTTTGACACAGCGTGAGATTATCTTATTCTTGAAGAGATCTTATGTTGACGGGTGATTTGTTGCCATGTAATGCTATAAATAATCTACAGCTTTAATCTTAGCATTGAACAATGGAAATGACAGTCTTGGAAATATAAATATTGTGGTTTTTTTGGTCTTCGTTGTGTTTTTTTTTTCTTTTTCATACACTGGGAATTCTTTACCTCACTCTCACACTAGTTATGTGATTGGTGTTGCAGGACAAGCCCTGCAGAGTTTATTGTTCCATTTGATCTGTACATGGAATCAGTTAAGAACAATTATGCTATTGGAATGAGATTCAAAATGAGATTTGAAGGCGAAGAGGCTCCCGAGCAGCGGTAAGGCTGGTGAATTATGGTATCCTGTTCACTGATAAAAAACCTCAATTCTGTGACTATCTTTGGAAATTAGATATTTATTGATATTCTTTATGTTGTTAACTTTTGGATTTCTTTTACTTTGTACTTTTTTGGGTTTCTTAAATATGGTGCTACTTAATGACATTAATTTCCTACTTTACACGCGAATTAACTTCCATTTAATTTTCCATTTGATTATGTCTTGTAGGTTTACTGGCACCATAGTTGGAACTGAGAAGTGTGACCCCCAAAGGTGGCAAGATTCCCAATGGAGATGCCTCAAGGTAGTATTATTTTTCATGATAAGTGTGGTTATGTTATTTATGATCCTAAATCTAAGTTCTAATTTTTGTTTTTAGGTGAGGTGGGATGAAACTTCAGCTATACCTCGTCCAGAAAGAGTTTCACCGTGGAAGATAGAGCCTGCATTGTCTCCTCCAGCACTCAATCCTCTTCCAATGCCTAGGCCCAAAAGGCCGAGAACAAGCATGTTACCCTCTTCCCCTGACTCCTCTGTTCTTACCAGGGAAGGTAATAGTTATGTACATTGTTATTTTGTGTATATATAGTTTTATGAATTTTGAAGCACTTAATATTTCAGAATAAATGAGATTCATTTTGTGAAATTTATCAGGTTCGTCTAAGGTAAACGTAGACCCTTCATTGGCTGGAGGTTTTTCAAGGGTCTTGCAAGGTCAAGAATTCTCGACCTTGAGGGGCAGTTTTGCTGAGAGAGAGAGTAATGAGTTTGACAATGCTGAGAAGTCTGTTGCATGGCCACCTCAGCATGAGGATGAGAAGATTGATGTGGTTTCTGGTTCAAGAAGATATGGATCAGAGAACTGGGTGCCATCGGGGAGGCATGAACCAACTTACACAGATCTGCTCTCTGGCTTTGGGGCAAATGCTGATTCCTCCCGGGGGTATAGCCCGTCCTTTGCCGATCAATTTCTACCATCTGCTGGTCCGGCTAGAAAAAGCTTGTTGGATCAAGATGGAAAATTTAGCATGTTTGCTCGTCCCTGGCCCTTTATGCCCTCCAGTCTTTCGCTTAAGTTGGCAGAGTCTAATATGAAGGTTCCAGGACAAGGTGGTGATGTTACTTATCAAGTACGAGGTAATGTTAGATATGGTGGGTTTGGTGACTATTCTATGCTTCATGGTCACAGAATTGAGCAATCACATGGAAACTGGTTGATACCCCCACCGCCCCAATCTCAATTTGAAAATCCAGTCCATTCAAGAGAGTTGATGCCAAAACCTGCATTGGTACAAGACCACAAGGCTGGAAAATCTACAGATGGGAATTGCAAGCTTTTTGGTATTCCCCTCTTCAGTAACCCTGTTGTGACAGAGCCAGCTGTGTTGCACAGAAACACAATGAATGATTCGGCTGGTCACGTTCATCATCAATTCCATGCCTTTGAATCTGATCAAAACTCAGAACAATCAAAGAGCTCAAAATTGGCAAACGATAGTCCTGCTGTTAATGAACAGGAGAAACCATTCCAGCCTACACCCCACACAAAGGATTCTCACGGCAAACCTCATAGTGTTTCAGCGAGGAGTTGTACTAAGGTTGTTTTCTCTCGTTTATATCCATGCATGCACATCATGCTCTTAGTAACCTATTTTTGTCACTGTTGGATATGAAAGGACTTATCATTCAAATCTGCTATTTCAGGTCCACAAGCAGGGAATTGCACTTGGTAGGTCTCTGGACCTTTCTAAGTTCAACAACTACGATGAATTGATTGTTGAGTTAGATCAGTTGTTTGAATTCGGCGGTCAATTAATGGCTCCCAAGAAGAACTGGTTGATTGTATATACTGATGATGAGGGTGACATGATGCTTGTTGGTGATGATCCCTGGCAGTACGGATTCTTTTGCCATTCATTTGATAATTTTTAACATCTGTTCTCAAATTTAGGCCTTAATTAATCTGTGGCATTTCATGTATAAATTAGGGAATTTTGTGGCATGGTTCGCAAAATTTACATCTACACTAGGGAGGAGGTTCAGAAGATGAACCCAGGGTCCTTAAGCTCAAAGTGTGAGGAGAATCCTTTGACTGCAGATGTTGTGGATGCAAAAGAAGTGAAACATCTGTCACTCCCTTCAGCATTAAACGCTGAGAATTGTTAGGCTTGGCGTCCATTAGTTCTAGGTAAAATTCTGTGTATTCGCAAGTAGTCAAATTTTTGGAATACCTGTCCCATAGGTTTTGAACAAACGATGGTCTTTTCTTCGATTCTGTGCATACTGTTCTTATTTCAATTATTATATTTTCATTCAAATGATCTGTGGCTGAAGATATTGTTTGTTGTGCCCTTTGTGTTTTAGGTTTTGGCAGTATCAGAGAATCTACAGCCATTCCAGTTGACAGCAGGAGTTTATCCAATTTTGGACATGGTGTATGAACGGTGTCCGATTGATTATATCGTTTATATGATACGTTAATATGTATATCCCGTAATTTGAGCAAGCGTTGCCTCTTGCCTTTCCACACCATCCCTTGTACATATAGTTGTTTTACCGCCTTCACCCATCAGTTAATGTAAGTAGTGCAAGTTTATACATCCTAATGTCTTTTTCGGGTAAGCATACAATCATCTAATTTTAATTTGTTGGTTTTCCTTATTTTGATATCTCATATACCGTAATTATGAACAAGATAATATTGGGTGTGTTTCTGCAATGATATCTGCCTTTTGCAAAGCAGTGTCGGTTGAACTAGTCCACCTTCTATAACTTGGTAGTATGTTAATGTATTTGGGAAGATTGTGGTTTATGGAAAGAAAAAGTACATGGTTGTCTACGTTCGATTGTTTACATGCCTTGCAAGTTGCACTTAACATGTGGTTTCAGACTCTGGTTATCGGGTTCTTGCAAAATTTCTAACGTATATTGTCCAAATGTTGCATTGCGATGTGTTTCAACTACACAACTACTATGGTCTATGCGTAAAGATTTTGAAAACACTGTTTTATGAGAGTAGTTGGATAAAAAGACATTAGACTTGGTTAAATGAAGCAAGAAAGCCCCTTTAATGCTTGTAGAGATATCCAACTGGAGTCGGAATTGAAATTTGGTATCTCATGATCTACATTCAACTACTACAAGCTTCACTTCTTTAAAAATCGTTTGGAACGTCAAAAAGATCACTAACGAGCTTTGCCTAAATTGGAATTCCGCAGCTGCATTTCTCATTTCAAATTGCATTCTAGGTTTAAATTCATTGCTAATAATAATTCTGAATACTAAATATCATCCAAGTTTGAAGGACAATTTATTTGAAAGGAGAAAAAGGGGCCCAAGGCCCCAAGATAACAAATGCTCAATTCTTCTAAAAGCTTAAAAACTGATATCATGCTAAATAAAAGTCAGCAGGAAAGCTCTCTCCCATTATAGTTCCAGTGCAAATTAATTGTACTATTACGATTTAGTGATAGACCGGAAGATAACTGGTCAAAATCTATTGACATCTATAATAAATAATAATAAAAAGATATTGTGCCAGTAACTACTTCAATGTTGATGGCCTGAACTTATATGGAGAGATCAGAAGTGCTCGATTTTTCACTTTGAGAGAAGCAACTTCGGATCCCAATGCCGAGATGGACAGTCAAAGAAACTACATCATGCCCTGGAAGCCAGCGGAATCCAGGAGCACCGCTTTGATCTGCTCAGGATGAACGTCCTGGCCTTCCTTGTATTGCTGAATCATGAAACACATGGTTTACAGAATGGGTTGTAATGTATGTTGCTAATTAGATAAAGAATTGATGACATGAAGAAATTATATACCTCAGCTCGGAATATATCCATAGCAAAACCATTGAAACAACTGATTACAGCTTGCTGGATATCTAGTCCCATACTATCTAATGCCTTCATTGTTGAGAGGAGGAGACCTGGTCTGCGCCCGCAAAACATGTGGATATTTACAGCTCTTCCTTCTCTTACCTTAACTTCAACCTATACAAACCACCAAAACTGTCACTGAAAATTCATTCAAGAAAAATTCAAGCACGGATTTTATTGTACCCTTGCTTGGCCAGTCGGGCTTGCCAATGAGCTGGGGACAAGTTCATCCTTGATACGGTTATGCAATGAAGGAGGAGTGGGTGTCAAAGGGTGGAAGCTGCTGGTCGTAGCCAATGCCGATCCAGGAGGGGCAGACTCCAATTCAGTGTGGAGGTCATTGATCCTTTGAAGAAGTTCCTTCAAGTACTCAATTGCATCCCCAAGAATTGAAGCCCTATCCATCTGTGTGTATCAAAAAAGTTGAATATAAATTAAATGAAGCAGAAACAATCAAGAAAGCTAAAGGAAGAAGAATCAGATGAGTTGCTATGTACATCCTCAAACAGACAAATTATGTATATAAATATTTTTTGATATTTGATCATTTCCAGCATCCTCATTCCAAATCATATTTGTGAAATTGAAATTCAATATTCTAATGTTGTGCCAAAATACAAAGAAGTTGCTCTTGCATTTTATATGCTTTTAGTTTTTGAACATGTTACATAATAGAGAAAGAATTTATTTCTCTGCAAGTGGTCCCTAAAGATGTGGTGAAGTTGAAACCAATCTACCAGATTTCATGTGACAGATATTAATGCAACTTTCTCTTCAAACTTTTTTTTTTTGCAATATGAAAGACAAAATATGCAACTCACCAGATGAACAAAAAAGCAGGATGATGATTCCAAGAAGTTCAAAAAGATAACAGCAATTCATTCATACCCAGATTCACGAGAAACCAAGAATCTTAAAAACCATGTTTGGATTCACGAGAAAATAAAAGTTAAAAAATAAAAGTTCTTACTTTGCTGATCTTTGGAACAACAGAGCGTAACATATAGAGCCTATCATTGAGCTTCTTCCTGCGGCGCCTCTCCGCCATTAGATTCTTCGCTGGCATAGCTTTCTTCTTCCCCTTCTGGTCTACTCCTCCATTGACACTAGTATTTGCATTAGAGCTACTTCCACCGTTTTTACAAATCTCCTCAAGCCTACTGTTCTCCAAAAACTCATCAGAATCATAATTTAGACCCGAATTGTCGATGCTTACATCCTCCAGATCATCACTAGCACTCATCCTTCTATATTTCTCAATATCTTCATTAATTTGCTTCTCTTTATCAACATCATCAATTTCAATCAAAATTGGACTATTTTGTGGACCGAAAGATAGAGAGTTGGTGTTTTTTCTCAAAGCAGCTCTCTTTTGGAAAAGAGTAGGTTGAGCTCCTGTTGAAGGGAAAGTTTCTAGAGGCCTTAACAATTTAGACCTATTCAATAACAGAGAATTTCTGTTGTTTTCATCAATACCGCGAAAACCCATAAAATTAGTACCATTTTCTGGGAATTGAAGCAAAGGGGTTGTTGTTGTTGTTCCAAATTGTGGATGGGAGCACAAATTAGGAGGTGCAGTAATGTGATTGTTGGAAGTCAAATCAGTGAAATTGTTCAAAATGGCATCAGTTGTTCTGTTGAAGGAATGGTTTTGTTGGGTGTTGAGAAATCCAATTCCACTCAAATCCAAGGCTTGCTCTAATGGGTTGTTGGAGACAACATTAAGGAAGGAAGATATGGTGCTTTTTGGTGGCATAAAGTAGTGTGCTTGAGAGGCATCGAGATTGTTGAAAACAGAGGTGTTTTGTGAGCAAGAAGCGTTAGAATCAACTTGGTTGAGCAGCAGATTATTGGTTGTTGGGTCACTGAGATTTGGTTGGGAAAATGTAATATCTTGTTGGTTGTGTCCAGAAACATACCAGTTGTCGTCGTCCACTTCAAGCATGGATTTGAAGGTAGAGAGAGGACCCATCTCTTCTTCGTTTTGTATAACACTGTTGATGTTGTTGATCATCATCATGTTGTTGTTGTTTCTGGCCCATGCAGCAGAGTTTTCATCTTCTTTACCATCCATCCAAACCATACCGGTGTTCACCCTAGAGAGCATTTTGGGTGTGAAAATGGAGAGAAAAAAAAGTGTCTGATTTTATGTATGTTTGTTGAGAAAAGTGAGAGTTAAAAGAGTGAAGAAGACGTTGCAGAGGGAAAAGGGCAAAAGCTTTTTATTGAATCAGCAGAGAGCAGAGGAGAGGAGAGAGACACACAAAAACATGTCCATTTTTGACAACTTTGAGTTACTCTTCCAGTTCTAGGCTAGTATATAAACCTTTCAGGTTTCAACGTTATCAACCCTCACCCTCTTCTTATACCATTTCGGTTCTCCTCTCTCACAAGTAAAAGTTGAGTTGGCTAAAGCTGTTATACCGGGTTCAAACCGTATTTATTTTTCTTACTTACCTTTAATTACGATAGTGAATTCTAATTATATCTATATCTCATAATTTTAAAATTTATAATTACCCTTATTAAGATTATACCTTCAAATCGTATCTATATCTTATATTTTCTAAATTTGTATTTGAAATCAATCTACCTTTTAACATTATATTTATTACCTTCTCCTCGCCCTCGCCCTCTCCCTCCTTTTGTTTTTGGATACCATTTCGTTCCTCCTTTCTCACAAGTAAAAGTTGAGTTGATTCAATCCGTTAGACTCACACGTTAAGATTGTGAGTTCAAATCATATTCAGATCCTCAGCAATTTTTAAATTTATACTAAAAGTTAATTTATTATGATACCATATTACACAAAAGTTGAACTAGTTCAAATTGACACACCCACGCGTTAAAATCATGTATTCAAAATTTCACAAGTTAAAGTTGAGCTGGCTCAATCAGTTACACTCACGTGTTGAGATCGTGAATTCAAATCTTATATTTACATCCTCAAAATTTTTGACATTTGTATTAAAATTCAATCTTTTTTTATATGCCATTTCAATTACACATTACGACTAAAATTCAAGGGGCACAGTCTTATAGAGCATCTCCGACAAGACTTCCTAATTTTTTCTTATATTTAGGGAGCCTATTGGACTACTTATAAATAAGGAGCCATTTAAGGAGGTAATACTCCATTAATATTATTTTTATTTATTTTTAATTAAAAATGAATTATTATTATTTTTAAATAAACTTAAAATGATATTATTTACAATTAACGGTCATATATTGTAATTAAAATGTTAAACTTTGATCATACAATTAAAATATATTGTAACAAAATATACTATAATTAACGATCATATAATTAAAATGTTAAACTTTGAGTTAAAAATATAACAAAGGAAATGTTGGTGATGTAAGAAAAATAGCAGTTGGTGATGTAAATTTTTTTGAGTTAAACTGACGTTGAGAATTGGATTAAAAAAATTAAATAAATAAAGTTGATAACTGGATTAAAAATAAATAAATAAAGACGTTGGTCAATAATTTAGGGAGTGAAAAAAAAAAAGATATAGGGAGTAAGATAGGGAGCTTTACATTTAGGGAGACTTTGGTCGGAAAAAAAATTAGGGAGTGAGATAGAGAATTTGTTGGAGCACATTCCGGCCCAACCTCCCTAAATATAGTCAAATATATTGTCTTTTCTGACCTATTGATATGCTCTTACTCCCACACATTAAGATCATGGATTTAAATTTTATTCATTTTTTTTTTTCAAATTGTGTGTTTTGGCACGATTTATTAATCATTTAATATTCGAATTGATCCACATAAATAGATTTTTTTTTTAAAAGAATTACAACTATTACATAAAACCTGAAATAACTAGAGGATTTAAGGATTTAAGAAGTGGTCCCAAATAGCAACTGCACTAATTGTGCAAGAATATTCTAATTTCTAAATTTAAAACAACTCAAATGTAGATAAATAAAGGGTTTTGCTACTGTCCTTTTGTAAAATTGAATGCTAAATTTACAATACCAATTCTCAATGTGTATAGATTTACTTTAAATTTCAGGGTTAAAATTGAAATCGAACTTGGAAATGTTAATTTGAAATATCAGAGTACTTAAAAAACTATTATTAAAATGTTTTTATTCATGCATCTAAGCTCTTTTATTATTCTTTTAATACACCACCAAGTACAACAATTTGAACTTGTACGATCGTTAAGTTGAATGAACATTGTTTACCATTAATTTGAAATTCGATTACTTCACCGCATGTTAACTTTTGCCCATTGTACCAAAGGGTTGTGGCTCGGTTGACAACACATGCTGAGTTTGTTGGAAGAACCTCTGATTCGATCCCTACAAAACACACCCTTTGGGAGAGGTAAGGAGCTTTAATCGTGACTACACCTCGAACTCAGATTAGTCCCATGGTCAATGAGTTATAGGAGATACTGAGTGGATTCATCAAAAACTTCTGCCCATTGTGGGTTCAATCCATTATACTCACAAGTTGAAAAAAAATGCCGTCTACCACCAAACTGTGGGTTTAGGGGCCAATTTGAAAATTTAATAAAGTTATAACAAAAAAGTATAAATAAAAAACATTAGGGTAAAATGTTTATAAACTCTTAAAAAAAAAAATGTGGGCTTGGGGTGAACAGTGTGGCTTCACCGCTACACGTCTACACCAAACCACATTGCAGGTGGTATTCGATAATATAAACTTTTAAGTTAGTGATTACTAACACAATATCAAATTCAAATCCAAATTCATTTTTACCGGCGATATGTAATTTTGTTTGTATCTTGATTTGAATACGTGCTTGCATTGGGTGGGGTGGGGGTGTGCTTACTGCTTACTGCTTACTGCTTACTGCTTAGTAGTAGGAAAAAGATAAGGACGTAATTAAATGTGAGGAGCATGACATGGAGTGGAGTCGTGGAGAAGGGAGGAGGGGTATATAGAGTTGAAACTTGAAAGTGGGAATAATAAAAAGATAAGAAAATGATGTAAATCGTATATATAATTTTTGTAAAGTATACAATTATACAAATTCCCCCAAGCATCTCGTGATAGCTTTTAATTGCTTCACCGCATGCCAACTACTGCCCAATTACAATCTTAATAAACCTCTTTGATTTCCTACTCATCCTTTTAACGGTCACTTTTATTTGCATTTTGTCCTCTTTTCCACCTGCGTATTCTTCTCTTACATTACATGTAGGGATATGCATGTTTCCCCAAATCCCCAAATTCCCAAATTCTCATTTCCCCATCTCCATTTGAGGGAAAAAATCATCCCCAAATGGGGAAATGGAAGATAGGGATGAATTCCATCTCCAAATTGAAATGAGGTTGGGGATAGGGGGACCTTCCCCACCCCCATTTCCCTAAAATTGTATTGAAATGGGGATGGGGATGGTATAGGATCCCACATTCTCATTTCTCCGTTTCTCCAAAAACCTTTATATATATATATGTAATATTTTTTCTATTTTTCTCATTCCCCGTTTCTTCATTTTCCCAATTTAAATTCTAACTATAAACACTCCACTAACGTTATATTTAGATATTTTTTTTGCATTTGATTTTATTTGTATTTGTTATGCATAATATAACTAACCATGGATTTTTTTTAATAGTTAATTTTTAGTCAAATAAGATCAAACGAGGGAATCGGAAAAAAAATCGGATTGGAAAAGGAAGAAATGAAGATGTGGATGGAGATACCTCCCCCACACTCCCGTATTCCCATTTTCCCTAAATGGGGAAATGGGAGATGGGGGAAGGGGAAGGGGAAGGGGATGGGGATGGGGATAAAAGGACAAATATCCATCTATATTTCCCCAATGTTCATCCCTTTTTACATGTGCACTTTTTACATTTTCACATTTTCTTTTCGTTTTATTTTGATATGCAGTACCAAGTACAACGACTCAAATCTAAAAATCTGAAACCTAAAAATCTGAAACATTGTCCGGTTGAACACACGTCATTTACCACAAAGTTATATTCTCATTGTATTTTGGATTCACTATTATTTATTTGTTGGGCTGTGTTAAGCAAATGGATAGAAGATATTAAAGTCACTTAATTTAAATTAAACTCTTATATTAACAAAACCTAACCTTTTGTTAAATAACTCTTATTTTTATTTTATTTTAAAAAAATGATTTTGATAATAACTATCGGTAAAATATTTGTAACTTACCGGTAAAAATTGGGGAAAAAACACTTTATAAATTTGGTAATGTTTTATAAGCAGAGGAGGTCTGGGCCGAATCAGAAATTCAATTCCAGTTTGGAGGCCAATATATAAAAATATAAATTAGAGCATCTCCAATGTAAATATACATTTAGAGAAAATTGAATGCCGCATAGGATAAATAGTTAAAAAGTTAGAAAATCTTTCTCAAAGACAATTATCTAACTTTAATATGGAGATGATGTGACAAAGAAAAATTTAGAGAATATGGAATTGAGTTTCTAATTTTAGAAACTCTCATCGAAATGCAGACTAGGATTTCTAACTCTATCCACAAATAATATTAAAGCCTATTTAATTGTAAAATAAAAGAGAAGAGATAATGTAATAATTGTTTTATTATGATTAGTTAGGGTTGTACGTTGATTTGATCGGTTCGATTTTTCATAGAACCGATAAAAAACCAATAAAATCCGGTTTTTAAAAAAGTGAACCGATCCAATCAAATTGACATTTACCAACCGATAAAAATCCATCCGCATTGGACCGGTTCGGTTCGGTTCGTTTTTTTTTTTGGTTTTGGACCTGATTGGCCAAAATTCTAAATTTCATTTATTACATATTTAGTTTATTTTTTTGAACCTATTGGGCCAAATTTATTTACATCACAATAAAAACATATTAAAAAACTACAAAATCAAATACAAAATAGTAAACATATTTCAAAATACATGCTAGCCAAATTTTTTGTTGATAGCTAATACAATAGTCAATACCAAACAAAGTCAAATTACATTTTAAAATCCAATAAAATATACCTAATAATTGAAGAGTTAAAAGTGAAAGTTAGAATTAGTTTTTTTTTTTAAAAAAAAATTATAGTTGGGTACCGGTTCGGTTATCCGGTTTTTGGAACTAAACCGGACAAAACCGATTCAACCGTTTTTTTTTAAATTAGAACCGAACCGAACCGATCACCCAATCAAAACCTGTAAAAAACCAATTGGACCGGTTTGATCCACTGGTTCGGTTCGGTTCGGTTCGGTTCATTGGTTTTTACCCACCCCTATGATTAGTCATAAAATGATACATATTTGACTTTAGATAATTACATTGGAGATACGGACATGTATTTTTTTTTTAAAAAGTGGACATATAATAAATAGAAATGTTGATGTGAAATTATTTAGAAATTCAAATATGCATATTTACATTTGAGATGTTCATAGGGATTAAAATTTTATAACAATAAAGTTTGCTCTGTTTATAGAATCTCCACTCTTATTATTATTATTATTATTATTATTATTATTATTATTTTAAAAGAAGTAAAATAGAAGAGAGTGATAGATACCTTTAGTGATTGAAATTGTTACTAAAATAAGGAATTATAAATACAAAATGGACCCACTAAATCTTATAAAATTAGAGTAGGTAGTGAAAATTAATGTGGACCACATTGAGTATAATAAATGTTAAATTTATAATAAATATCCAAAAAAGAAATTAAAGAGAGTATGACAAGAATCTTAAATAAGATGTAGTTATATGGCCTTTAATATTTCTTGCGCAGCCTCGTGATATTTGGAACATATCATTGAAATTTGGCCTTAATTATTTACATCATTTGTGAGGAAAATGATGTTTTTACCGTATACAACTTGTGAGGATGATATTGATATACTTTGAATTTAATAAAACTATGGCAGCTATTCATATTTTTATGATTATGACATTAGGGGTTACCGGTTTTCATACGACATTAGCATGAAGCCATTACGTAATTTTAGCGAGTTGAGAGACCGTTAAATCAACTAGTCATGTTTGAATTAACAAAAACACAATATGATAACTTGATAATGTTACATGTAAATTCTCTATAATATGATAAGTTACGTTAATCTATATCAACACGCGTATATACATTAGTTTACATGTGTCTTTCATGTTCTGACTTTTGATTTATGTGTTTGATTTAATTTGGTAAGACTATTTGAATGAACAATTACCCTTCTATGTGTTTGAAAATATTTTAAAACTACATAATTTTTATGTTTAATTTAGTTTCACAACAAAATTGTGTTACAAAATAAAAGAAGTACATCTATATGTTTAATTAAATTTTAATGATGTAATGCTTGTAACATAAGGAGGTCCAATTTAGTGACCAAGTAAATTGATGTTTATGGTTGTCTAAATTAGAGAAATTTTGTTAAAAAAAGAAATAAAAAGAATTTGGAAGGAAAAAAAAAATGTTGATGTAGAGTTAATAATTTATGCTCATAGAGAACGACAGGGTTATAGATATTTTTCTTACTAATAAAATTAACTTATGTGATTAATGTTTGCTAAAATATAGAAAGGAATTATACATAAGGTATTATATTGACGGATCCAGAATAAGAGAGCATATTGATAATATCGTAATAATTCGAGATTATAGTAACTTAAATTTTTGACTTTAATATTCAACCTTGTAATGGTACCATGCCAGGTCGGGGAAGGCTTTACAAAATCCAAACTCAATCGCAAACTTACAGAATTAAACTGGTTAGTGTTTCAAACGGTGGGTTTTGACTTCACCCGTACCGGCATCAAAACAAAAAAATTTAGGGGAGCCAAAATGATTTTATTTTAAAAGAAAAATACATAGATAATTTAATATTTTTTTTTTATTAAACAAATTTTGAGGGAAGGGGAGACATGGCCCTTGTTGGCCCCTTCTCTCCGCCTCCATTCACTCCCACGAATCCTTGAAATTATTCGAGTTTACGGTGAGTTTGTTTGAACCCACGAAAAAAAGAGAGATTAAAAATAGAATTAGATTATTAACTCAAAACAATGTCATTTTGAATTTATATTTCTAATTTGCTCAGAACGACGTTGTTTTGAAGTTTTGAATTTCATTTTAAATAATATTTATTATATATATTTTTTTTAAATCAAACGTGTTCACTTGGTTTCAGGTTTGATTTTTATCTCAAACTCGAACTCGCTTTGAGTTTGAATTTTAACATCCAAACCTATCCCCAAACATGATTAACAAAACCCATACACGACCTTCATGGTTCAGGTTCGGATGGATGTCTGCGGGTTCGAGTGAAATTGTCATCTCTATTCCAACCATTCATTTAAAATTGCTACACAGTTTTAGTCCATTCATTGATTAAAATACATGTATTGCTACAAATCTTTTTTAAAAAATTGTCCTATAATTATTTTAATTGATGTGTTTTGTCATCTTAACACCACGAATTTTCACATGAAAACAAAGTTTTTGGATTTTGTAGTATTATTCTTATTTTAATGAGGTCAGAAATGAAAGAGGAATAGAAATATCATCTTACAAAACAAAGAATGACGTGGTAGCCAAAAATAGCAAAACCCAACTATTGTGGCCCAATGGGAGACAATCCAATATAATGCATTGACCAAGCCTAAGAATGGACTAAATCAACACTTCAACAACTACTCAAATTTCCAAGATTTTCGAGATAACTGAGATTTTAGGGATCACATAAAACCTCCAACCCCCCCCCCCCCCTCCCAAATTTCCAAGATTTTCGAGATAACTGAGATTTTAGGGATCACATAAAACAGACCTCCAACCCCCAAATTTCCAAGATTTTCGAGATAACTGAGATTTTAGGGATCACATACCCCCCCCCCCAAATTTCCAAGATTTTCGAGATAACTGAGATTTTAGGGATCACATAAAACAGACCTCCAACCCCAGACACTCTCTCTTTCTCTCCCTCTTTCCCAGTGTAACATAGAAAATATTCAATTAATGGAATCCACTCAACTTGTCTTGGTGGACCAATTGCACCATCATGATGACACCAACTCAATTCACTTTTTATCATATTCAACTTATCAGCAATCCCAAAGTCCTTTGTCTAATTTACACATCCACAACCATGTAGTCACCAATCCAACTTTTGCATCCATGTCTCCTATCTTTTATTTTTTGTTTCTTTCGACTGTCTTGCCTTAGACAGACCTCAATCCATGAATATTCAAGCATATAACGTCACTTCTTCTAAATAGATCGGCACCGGCCTTACCTAATTTCCTCATAGCAATTTAATTTATAAAACTTAATGTTCAGTCCAAACGAACATAAGGTTATTCAAACAAGAAAACCTAAGACTAGACATTTAAGGTTTGATCTTCATTATTTAATAATTTGATAAAATCGTTGAAATTGATTATATTCGAGTTCTGTTCTATACATACGGTTTCTACCACGAAATCTGATTTGAGCACCAAAGAGTCCCCAAAGGGACCGCCCAAACTCCTTGTTCTCTTTTTGGTTTTGCAGGATTGTTGATGTCCTTCGCTCTACCAAATTCAACCGTAGATTTTTGGGGTCTACAGTTTGGGTGGGGCACTACCGATCATTTTTGTGAAACTAACATTTTTGCAAGACTACTATGCCAAATGCCAAACGAAATGGCACAAACATCCTCCTCAATGGATCTTAAGGCTAAACTAGCCGTCCTCAAACGAGAATAGAGCTCGGCCTACCCTTGTACAACCATGACAAACTGTGTACAACATTCGATCAATCTACAAGGAAAACTATCTCTAAATCTACGTTGCTTAACGAACAACCGGATCATTTTATATTGAGCTACAATCCATTAATGTAAACCTGTAATTCTTGCTCTACGGCGAGCCACAATTAAAGATTGTTCTTGATGTCTTACGCCAAAGAACAAAGTGTTAAGTGTCAAGTCAATAAAACCTTCACTTTCGAGATATATGACAAACTACAGATGAAATTCTAAAGTCTCACTTATTTGCAAAATCGTTGTGTTCTACGCCAAGCGACGTTATAAAATGTTGTCTCAACGCTCTTCGAAGAACCAAAAATAGCAATATTCCATGTCGAACTATAGCTGATGAATCCATTACTCTAGTCTCCTCCTAGCAATTTAATTTGCTAAACTTAACGCTCAGCCCAAACGAACTTAAGGCTATTCGAACGACACCACACATGAATCGACGTTTAAGGTTTTATTTTATTATTTAATAATTCGATATAGTCGTTGAAATTGATTATATTCAAATTTTGTTTTATACATACGGTTTCTCCCACGAATATATGATTTGAGCGCCAGAGATTCCCCAACAGGACCACCCAAACTCCATGTTCTCTTTTCGGTTTTACAGGATTGTCGGTGCTGTCCGCTCTACCAAATTCAACCGTCGATTTTTGGGGTCTATAAATGCCTTGACTTATTTTAGAGCAAAAGAGATCGTGACTATATATATATAAAAAAAAAAAGCAAAGCTGTGGCTTTAATGAATTGATGGGCTTTGCCCAGCCCAATAGTACCATTCTTCTGTTTGAATTATAGCAAGATAATCCTGCCCGTGGTACAATTTTTTATTCTTTAGGCTAATTATATAGATAATGTGACTGACAAATATTCTTTTTCACTGTGAGTTGTCGGATAATCTTGCTATAAAGAGAAGCTCTCTATTTTAAATGACAGTTAAAATTAGTGATTCATATTAATTATTAATAGAATGATTCAAATATTTGATTAACTTAAGTTAATGAATTAATTGAAGAACATGCAAATTGAGTTGATTCGAGAAAACATTAACGTGTATAAGAATCAATTGAGTTTGAATACTAATGTTTTTAATTATCATCAGAAGCCGAAAAAAAAAAACTCATCGCAAAGATTGGACTGCATTAAGGCATTGAAACAATATGATCAAGCCATGTGAATTACCATATATTCGAGGGGTTCAAAAATTTGCTGGTGGTCTTTACTTTTCCACTTTTAAGACCGTTACAAACTTAATAACTTAAGTTTTGATAGTTACTAAAGTTTGTTTTTGATAAAAATATCCTTAAAACACAATCACAAAAATAAGCTTTGTGTTTTTTTTAGACTTATTTTCGTGTTTTTGAGACTTAATTAGATATTTTTGAAACTTATTTTATAATTTTTGAGACTTATTAACCATTTTTGTAAATTTCGAGACTAATTGGGCAATATATATATATATATATATATATATATATATATATAAACGGAACATGAAGATATATAATAGAGTCCACGGTACAAAACACAGCACAACAAGAATCATATGGAATAACAGAGATAATAATCAAACTGCAGTAATAATAACGATACAACAATAGCAATGGTCCTAATAGATACGTGGCGTTGTTACATCAAATTTATTCCTCAACAAAGCTGTTATAAGCAGAGTTGATATGGAAATGTCTTGGTTTCCAGCCTATATATCCAGACCAGATACCAGAATATAATAGTGCATATGAAAATAATAAGAACAGAGTAATAGTATCCTTACAATGCTATTACAGAATTTAGGTCTGACAGCAATGATGTCAAAGAAATAAGTCACTCTTTTATTTAAAGTAGTTCAGAAATTTACAATGGAAGGGAGAATAGAAAGATATTGATGCTTCGCAGAGCAATCAGAGAAATAGAGATAAAATTGAACTTGGCCTTTTCTAGTAACGATACAACATATATATAATAAGAAATAAACCCTAGTATACCGTCGGTAAACTATGGTTGAGTTGCTTTTGTCTTCTGGTTGAGTTGCTTTTGTCTTCTGGTTGAGTTACTTTTGTCAACTGTGGTTGAGTTACTTTTGCTTGTCGGTAACTGTGGTTGAGTTACTTTAAGTCTCTTTCTGCTTTAAGTTTCTTTCTGCTTTTTCTTTGTCGGAGATGTCTCTTTCTTTGTCGAGGATAAGATTCCAAGTGGAATCAATCATGGCCAAAATATGTTGATGGGTCTTGGCTGTCAAATGGGTCATTGTCTGAACCTCCATTATTGTCGGATCCTGCAGATCCAGCCTGTGACATACTAGCCATAGTATTTTTCATTTCTTCGGCTATTTTCATAAGTTCATCAGGGGAAGAAGCAGCAGCAATTCTGGCCTGGTTCTGGGATTTGGCCATCAAAAAGCTGGATTGATCATTTGCTTTAGTAATGCAAAAGGTAGGATTGTCTGTTAACCATTTGGTAACCTTATCTTTTCCTAAGTTGGCAAGGTTCATGCCACTCCACCATTTTATTTTGACTTGTCGGCCGAAATAAGGTACATTTACATTTCCAATTAATTTTTCTTGGATAGAATATTCTAACATGAGAATCCAAGTTAAATTAAATTGGACAAAAAATAAAAATAAGTCTGGGTAAAATTCCCAAGTGTCTGGTCTTTCAACATTTGCTGTCCAGAATGAATAGCTTTCTTTGACTGGGGGAGGAAGAAAATCGATAATAGGGCCATATTTGTCCCACAACTCAAGAAACCAATATGGTAGGTCAATAATGAAATTTTTGTCAAAATATAGAAACCATGAAAGAGAGTTTCCAGGGTTCTGGCCATAAAAAAATTTGGTCCAAGCATCCCTGTAATCCCAGTATGAGAATTCAGAGATGTGAAAAATCCTGCTGAAGTTTCTGGTCGTGTTTGGGTTACCACCCCACTGTTCTAAGGTGATAATTTTGCAGATTTTTATTTTTCTAAAGATCAATTTTTCTTTGTCAATTTCGTCAAAGACATCTGAGATAAATATTGAATCAGTGTCCACAAGAATGAATTCATAGAAGATGTGTCTTTTGGTCAAGTCTTCAGGGACTCTACCAAAAAGAGGGTTGATGAGTTCATCTGCCATCTTTTTGGGTTCCTTGAAGTAATGGTCCTCCAAATATGGATCTTCCAAAACAAAAAACCTGTCGAAAAATGGTTTGTTAATATATGAATATGTCGGATGGTTAATTTTTGGAAGGGTTGTAGCATGTGCTTGGGCCTGTAATTGGGCTAGATTTTGTTGGGTCTGTATTTTATCTTGTCTGTTGGAATGTGGACTGATATTGGAGGATAGCACTTTTTTGAAAGGAATACTGTCAATGGCTAATGGAGAAAAAGGGTTACTTGTGTGGACTGGGCTTTGACTGGGACTACGACTAGTAGATGGTCCAGCCGGGGGTAACGGTGGAAATGTGATGGGTAACTGGTGAGGAGACCTGGGTTGCGAAATCATGGATATTGCATACTTGTCTTTGTGGCTTCCTCTTGGAGAGGCCTGATAAGTCTGAGATGATAAGTCTGATCTTTTGTCGAATAAGTCAAATAAGCCAGGCTTCGAACCTCTGCCACTAGGGCTTTGGCCTCTGCCTCTTCCTCTATTACTGGTCATTTTTCTCCCTGTAAAAATTCTCTGGTCAGAAAGTCAGTGAGACTATTTTCTGATCCTTTTATATATTCAATATCAAAATCGAATGCTGATAAAAGGGCTTGCCATCTTGCAAAAATCTGTTTTGAGGCAAGGTTTTTTACGTCTTTTTTCAAAATAAATTTGGTTGATTGGCAATCAACCCTTAATAAAAAATTTTGGTTAATTAAATCGTCTTGTAATTTTTGAATGGTCAATACAATAGCTAATATTTTCTTTTTTACTGTCGAGTATTTCTTCTGGCAGTCATTCCACGAACCAGAGACATACCTAACTAATCTTTCTTGGTCATTAATTTTTTGTTTTAAAATTCCACCATAACCTATATCTGATGCATCCGTCTCAACTGTTTTTGGAGCATCAGGATGACAAATGGCCAAACAAGGAAGTTTTTTGACATAATTTTTTACATGTAAAACAACTTTAGTGTGTTCATTGGTCCATGGAGAGGGATTTGTTTTGAGTCGTTGAAAAAGTGGTTTGCAAATAATACTGAGTTCTTTATAGAAATTGGAAATGTAGTTTAAACATCCCAAAAATCTTTGGAGTTGTTTTTTGTCTTTGATTTCATCAGGAAACTTATTTGCAAAATCTAAACTTCTCTGAATGGGAACAATGGTTCCTCTTTTGATATTATGACCAAGAAATCTAATATTGGTTTGAAAAATGCTGATTTTTGGTGCAGAAATAACTAGACCATGATGCTTGACTGTTTTATAAAATATTTCTAAATGCTTCCAATGTTGGTCAATATTATTAGAAAATATTAAAACATCATATATATATACAATGGAGAATTCTGAAAAAGGATTGAATATGTTGTTCATGATGCATTGGAATTCACTAGGGGCATTTTTTAATCCAAAATGCATCACATTCCATTCATATTGTCCAAAAGGGACTGTGAAAACAGTTTTATACCTATCTGTTTCAGCAATCTGTATTTGCCAAAACCCCGACTTCATGTCAAATTTTGAAAAGATGATAGCATTATAAAGTCTTTTTAATAAGTCTGATTTATTAGGGATAGGATACCTGATCCAATGCAAAGCATCATTTAAGGATTTGTAATTTATCACTAATCTGGGGACTCCTCTTTCTATTTCAGCATTTTTCTGAACATAAAAAGCGGGGCAACTTCATGGAGACTTAGATTTCCTAATTAATTTCTTGTTAATTAAGTCTTGTATTTCTTTTTTGCAATACTCCATTAATTCAGAGGACATTTGTATGGGTCTGGCTTTAGTGGGAATCCCATTTTCATTGAAATCTTTAGTATAAGGTAAGGAAACAACATGTTTTTTCCTATCCCAAAAAGCATTAGGGATAGTAGCACATACTTCCTTTTCTAATTTCTTTCTATACTCTGCAATTTTATCTTAGAGTTTTGGTTCCTTAATTTTTTCATCTTGTCTTTGAAAATTCAAATCATCTTTATCAAAAGCCAATTGGTTTTGTTTTCTGGTTAGGGTTGCAATATAATTGTCTAAGGGTTCTCTACTGATATTGTCTTTTCTTATTGTATTAAGATCTTTAACAAGGACAGGGAACAAGAAAGGAAATAATATTTCTTTTCCCAAATATTCAGTTACTAAGCCCTCTGCAATAACTTTAAAGGGTGATATTAGGTAGAGAAAGGGCAGTCCAAGGATAACATTCTGTGAAAGGGTTTTAACAACAATAAAATCATTGTTATAGCAAACACCATCTTTGCAAACCTTTGCATTGGTGAGTTTATAATTTAGGTCTAATCTTATTTTATTAGCTTCGTATAATGATTCTGTAGTTGCTTCAAGATATTTGGTGGGGATCAAAGATTCTACAATGCAATTTAAGTCTGCTCCTGTGTCTACGAGTGCAGTAGCCTCTATGTTGTAATTAGAGGCTATTCTTACGTCAATTTCAACATACCATTTTTGAATCCTTACTTCTTGTATAGAATTTATTTAGCTTATACTTAAAAGGTCTTGTGATTCAAGATTTTCAGTTTCTTTGTCAGGTTCTTCGTCTGAGCTGTTAAAATCATTTCCTTGTAGATCTTTGTGAGTTACTTTCGTAAATTGTTTGTTAATAGCATCTGTTATTTGAAGTTCTTGTATTTGTAATTTTAAGGTTTTAATTTCTTCTTTTATGTTTTCTATTTCCTTTTGTAAGTCAGGTATAGTAACCTTTCTCTTGTTGTTAAATTTCCCTAATACATTTTGTTCGAAATCAAGTGTTTCAAAAGGGGCATTTTTGAAAGGTTTAATTTCATTCTGGGGGGCTTTATCTTTACTGGTAGAAGGTTGGTTTGTAATCCATTTCTGTAATTGTCTAATGTATTGTGCTTTTTGTATAGGGTCTTCTTTACTGTCTAATGTATTTTTTTAAAATAAATCGCTTAATTCAAAATATCGGAAATTAAAGTAAATACATTAATTAATAAAACACATTAAAAACGAAATAAAAACTTCATAGTGATAAAATAAATTACCACTAATTGGAAGACAATAAAATTAAGGAAAAATAAAACAAAAATTACAACAACAATTTAGTAGTCTGGAAGACTATTTCCTAATTGAATTTAATTTCTTTTAATGTATTAATCTCATAATTTCTTATCGTATTGTAATAATATGTTAATTATAGAGGTGAAAAGTTAATTGTAGAGAAATATTTAAAAAAATGAAAGAAAAAGAATATTCTTTTTAGTGTAAAATTTGGTGCAATGGGTTGGAGATGGATTAATGAATTAGTGTTAAAGTTGCACTATTTTAGTGCAAAAGTTGCACCAAAATGGGTTTTTGGGTTGGAGATGGCCTAAGTCCATTGTTTTTCTAAAATACATCACTTTAGTCTATTTGACCAATAAACTAATAGTCAACTTTTACTATATAAATAAAAATACAATTTTACCTTAGTCAAAATGATGTATTGAGTTTTAAAAATAAATAATATTAAAATGGTTTATAAAAATAAATTAACAACATAAATTTATTTTCTAAAAAAAGCAAAAAATATAATAATTTTCAAAATAGGAAAAAAAATTAATGGATTATGGAAAATATAAAGCTAAAATAAATAATAAATTGAAAGTATTTTTGTAAATTTAAAAAACAAAAATAGAAAGCATTTCAAAAATAAGAAGAAAGTATTTTATTTTTTAAAAAGTAAATGGATCGCCACCATTGGATCGATCCAAATCCAATGGTGGATCGATTTACTTAAAGAAACTTTCTTTTTATTTTTTTGAAATACTTTTTTTTTGAAATACTTTCAATTTATTATTTATTTCAACTTTATATTTTTCATAATCCATTAGTTTTTTTTTTGTTTTTTAAAAATGATTGTATTTTTGGTTTTTTAGAAAATATTTTTTTATTGTTTATTTCATTTTATAAACCATTTTAAAATTATTTATTTTTGAAACTCAAAAAATCATTCTAACAAAGGTAAAATTATACTTTTATACATTTAATTAGAGTTTATCGTTATTATTTTGGTTAAATGGATTACAATGATGTATTTTGAAAAAAAATAAGGGACTTGAATTACTAATATGACAAATGACGTCTAAATAGATGATATTTCGATAAAAAGTAAGGATTTTAATGAAATTACTATAATTGAAAACACAAAAAACACTTTAAACAAATTTTCTTTATTTTTGTTTAAAAAAATAATAATCACAAACCTTCCTTTTTCTTTTTTGACAGATGCCAAGAAAATAATTTTATATTATTAAACGTAAATAATCTTTTATCTTCTATCTTGTCGTATGTAAATTTTATCAGATGTACACGTCATTGACAAAGGGGATAAAATTGACAGGTTGACGTCCAAATAGCATTAAGAAAATATCATGCAAGACATCACCAAAAAAGAGAAAGCCCGAGTAAACAAGTATTGAACAAAACCTACTCGGGGTCAACTGTCGTCATATACTACTCGGGGTCAGTTAAAGATACTCGGGGCTAGTTGATGACATTTTCTACTCGGGATCAGATGACGTCACTCCGGACCAGCTGATATCGTGTTTTACTTGGGATAAACATGAAGAAAACCGAATAAAAAGCCCGACGCTTAGCTCACACGAATCGAGTAATTAAAATACGCGAAGATATCCATATCAAAGAGGAATTCCAAGAAGAACAGAATATCAAGCAGAAAGGGTTTCTAATCAAACAACAATTTTATTTCTTCAAAAAAACTACGCTCTTATAAAGAAATAAGTCCTAACTAGACTGAATCACTAGAATCCCATTCGATCTCAATATAAGTCTCAGAAATAGGAAAGAAGACAGTCTACTTCAAACAAGTAACCAATCATAGTTACATACAAAGATATTTTATTACTTGTACAAAGGGGGTTTAGGGTTCTATGAATATATAAATAGACCCATAATCTCATCACAAAATATACAGAAATCATATAGAAAAATACAGAGAGAAAAAGAGAGATCGAGAATTGTAATTATTCTATTCATAGTGAATTTTAGCTTGGTTGATTATTCAGCCACCTGTGGACGTTTCTCCGGTCATCGGAGTTTTACCACGTAAAAACTTGCATCCGATTACTTTCTTCTTCTCTTCTCTTTGAGATCACAGCTAAAATCCAAATCTTATTGGCTTTTCTCATACATCCAGAAATCGACGTCAACAATTGTCGCTAGAAGGAAGGGGTTGGGTTGAACCTCTGATTTAGTTAAAGTAATGGCAAGGAGCAGAAGCAATTCTAGGGATGTCCAAAAATCTCCAGATAACGTTTATGTTGGCAGTAGTTCGCGAGATCTCACTGCAACCACGGAGAACCAACCAACATCCCTGGCGTGGATCCAACAAGTTCCTCTGACTAGCGAAGACCTGACACAACGCTTCCGAGAGGCGATGCAATAATTGGTGGCAGATGTAGCAAAAGAAGGAGTTAATCTACTGGCTGTAGAAGAAGCGCAACCTCATAACCTCCCACCTGCAAGGCTTCGTTCGGTTGTAGTTGGGCTAGAACTAAACACACTGGAAGCCAGAAGGAACTCTGCTCCAATTAATCAGGCTGGACGTGAAACACCCGAAGAGGAACGATCATGCCAGAAGTAGAACCATGACCAGACACCCTGTGCCAGACACCGTAAACATGATCGGCACAGGGATCGGTCGTCATCAGAAGATAGCGATCAACACCATCGCAAGCGTCATCACGGAACCATACACCTGCAAGAATCAACTCGTGAAACTCGGCATCAGAGTGAAGAGCCAAAGAGAGGAATGATAATCACCCAACGATTTATCCATCATGGAAGTTCGGTGGGAGATAGAGATGTCGTACTTCAGAGCCTAACTTGAGAAGTCGAGAACAACAAGCGTCAAATGGATGCACTGGTTAGACGCTATGGGTACAACGATTTATCTGACGAAGATTCTGACAGTCCATTCACTAGGGAAATCTTGCGGACGTCATTCCCAAAATGGTTCAGGATGCCGCACGTGGAGCAGTTCAAGAAGGAAAGAACACGTCATATGCTATAAAAGTGTTGTGACCTAGTATGCCCACAACGATCCCTTACTATGCCTCAACTTTCCACAAACTCTAGAAGACACGGGCTCAAGATGGTTCGGGAGATTGCCCCCAGTGAGCATCGGAAGCTTCTGTGAACTAAGCAGGAGTTTCTCAAGGCAATTTCTGAGCAACGTTCACAGAAAAAAAAATCAGTGGCTTACCTTTCTCAGATAAAATAGGAAAAGATGAGTCATTGAAGAAATACCTAGGGAGATTCAACCAAGCGGTATCAGAAATCGGTAGTGCAAACGACGAAGCGATAATTGTTGCGTTCATTAACAACCTACAGAATGTACAATTATCTTTTGACCTGAGAAGAGCTCGTCTGACCAAATATGCAGATATGATGGACATTGCAGGAGGATATGCATTAGCTGAAGAAGAAGAGTTAGCCACGAGAGGATGCTACATGTATGGAGGAAAACCCGAAAAGAACGCTGAGTTCAATGTGCAGAACTAAAAGGGAAAACAAAAAGGAAACAACAAAGAAAAAAGCAAGGACGGAGGAAATGGGTGTAATGCCGAACAGACCATGGAGAAATTTCGAGGTAGATACGCCAATTAACCCCGCTTCGAAAAAGGCAGGAGGAAATTCTAGCCATACTGGAAGAGAAAAATCTGGTAAAAGAGCCACACCGTCAATCTCAGTTTGCTCGGCGAGCTACAACCAAATACTAGAGATTCCACAAGAAAACCGGTCATGAGACTTCCAAATCTTACTAGCTCAGAGATTACATAGAAACCATCATTCGGGAGGGACATCTTTAGGATGTAATCTTGAAAAGAGATGAGAAGTCAGAAACAAAGAAAGAGATCAGGGCCGATCACAGCTCTGGTCGAAATCAAAGGGCTAACCCAGAGGCTAATGAAATAATACAAACAATCTTTGGAGGACCATCAACTGAGAGAAGTAACCGAGAGCCAACACAGAAAATCAGAGAAGCAGTAGAAGCAAGAAATAACTTTGACGTGAACTCTGCCGAGCCAGACCCGAAAAGGGTAAAGGAAGGATGAGACCCAATAATATTCATAAAAGCAGACTCACATGAGGTCGATGTCCAGCCAAATGACGCCCTGGTTATAAGTGCCCGGATTGGTCACTGAGAAGTCAGGAGAATCTTGATAGATAATGGAAGTTTGACAGGCATTCTTAATGTAGCCGTCTACGATCAACTCAGGTTGGACCGAAAGGATCTACAACCTTTCCATACTCCACTCAGAGGATTCAGAGGAGTTGAGGTCAGGTCACTCGGGACGGTAAAGTTACCCGTAAAGATTGGAGTGGCATCTTGCCAGAGAACTGTACTACTCGACTTCGTAGTGGTAGACTTAGACAATTGGCTGTATAATGCGCTGTTGGGTCGACCATTCTTAAATAAAACTAAGGCCGTAACAACCACTTATGCATTGATGATCAAGTTCCCGACCGAACAGGGGGTCGGTGTAGTCAAGGGATCCCAAGAGATGGCCTGAAGAGCTAACCTATCAGTATACAAAGACAAAAATGATGGCGAACAGGTATGCACTATAACGCAGCCGAGTCAGAACAAAGAGTCACTTTCATTCAAATTTGATCCAAGGGAAGAGTCAAATGAGTCCAAAAATGAACCGGTCGAAGAAATTATCTTAAAAGAAGATGAACCAGATAAGAAGGTCAAGAACGGGGCCAATTTGGAAGGAAAAGTCAAACAAAGCCTCACTGATCTGCTCAAAGAATACAAAGATGTGTTCGTCTGGAATCATAAAGACATGGTCGGGATAGATACCCGAATAATATCTCACCATCTCCCAGAAGACCCGAATGCAAAACCAGTGATACAAAAGAGAAGATCATTCAATCTTGAAAGAATTTGTAAGGACCTCAATTTTATGATTGGCTTATTTCATGACAAAGCACACCATATTGGGGATGATTGTGTAATGGGTAGCTTAGGTCCTCATTGGCAAGCTTCCAAGCATCTCCATGACTTCAAGAGCAAAAGGTATATTCACTTGACTCTGCCTCTTGAAGAGTTTAGATGCACACACACATACCTCATGCATGCCTTGTTGATCTTGCATTTGTGTTAATATTGTTTATATGTGTGCATCTTTTCACAATCACACTTGCATTTCATTTATAGATTAAAGTGTGGTATTGTGTTGTGTTCACGCTTGCACGATGGTGTGCTTGTTTTAGCGAGTTGAGTGACCATATGATAAGATCTCATTCTTCTCTTGGTTTGGTTATATGAAGTAAGGTGTCTAGTTTCAAAAGAGTGTATTTCAATGATTTAATGTTTTTTAAAACTGACCTTTGTATGGTCTTGTGACCATATCTTTTTATAAAATGATTCAAAATGAGTTTTAAAAATTTATGTACAAAATAGACACCCATACCTTTCCAATGGTATATTATTCATAATATTTTAAGATAGTTTGGATTGGTTTTGAAATCTCCAAAGTGGCCACAAAAACAAGGCATCTCTGTTGTTGTCCGTTTCTGACCTTTGTTTACTAAAATGATCATAACGTTTTTTACATACATCTGAATTATGTTTTGCAAATTGGAACAAAAAGTAGACTTCCATACCTTTCCAACGGTATATTATATGAAAGGTTTGGATGTCGTTTGGTCATGTTTTGGGTCGCTTGAAGCTCGAGTTGTTGTGCTGTCTGGCGTGTACCGCGGCCTAGACCACTGTTGGTGCCATGCCTAGCCAACAACCTAGACAGCGGTAATGTCACACCGTGCCATGCTGTACATACTGTGGTTTGGACCCTTGCCTAGGCCACGGCACGCACAACGGTCGTGCAGGACTTTGTCTCCCAAGTCCAAAACGATGCCGTTTTGTGTAGGGCTTCTTTATATATGTTCTCTTCTTCTTCCTTACCTTCTTAGAGCTCAAAGAACCCATCTTTAGAGTGAGAGAACCTCCATTAGAGAGAGAAAGCTTCAAGCTTTGGCATTTGCCTCTCCAAACCCCAAACTCATCTTCATCTTACATTCAAGCATCATTCCAAGCATGAGTTTCCATTGATTGGTAAGTAGAACCACCATTGTTGTTCATTTATTGTTCTAGCTTACCAAGACATGTTATTTATTGCTTAAATTAGCATTTCTTTATATTAATTGCATATTTATTGAAATTATGACATGTTTGGGGTTTTTATTGTGATAGGTTGCATTATTAGGTCATTTATGCCTAAATAGCTAATCCATGAATGTTCATTTATACATAATTGATGATTAGGTTGACTTTGTGCATCTAGTCTAGTTTATGAACATTTATGTGTATGCCTCATTGATTGCATTTCTTGATTGCAAAATTGCCCTTGATTATTTGTTGTGACAACTTGTGTTGGTTGGACTTTTATTAACAATTAGATTGTGTAATGGGTAGCTTAGGTCCTCATTGGCAAGCTTCCAAGCATCTCCACGACTTCAAGAGCAAAAGGTATATTCACTTGACTCTGCCTCTTGAAGAGTTTAGGTGTACACACACACACCTCATGCATGCCTTGTTGATCTTGCATTTGTGTTGATATTGTTTATATGTGTTCATCTCTTCACAATCACACTTGCACTTCATTTATAGATTTAAGTGTGGTATTGTGTTGTGTTGGCACTTGCACGATGGTGTGCTTGTTTTAGCGCGTTAAGTGACCATATGAGAAGGTCTCATTCTTCTCTTGGTTTGGTTATATGGAGTAAGGTGTCTAGTTTCAAAAGAGTGTATTTCAATGATTTAATGTTGTTCAAAACTGACTTTTGTATGGTCTTGTGACCATATCTTTTTATAAAATGATTCAAAATAAGTTTTGAAAATTTATGTACAAACTAGACACCCATACCTTTTCAACGGTATTTTATTCATAATATTTTATAACCGTTTGGATTAGTTTTGAAATCTCCAAAGTAACCATAAAAACAGGGCATCTCTGTTGTTGTCCGTTTCTGACCTTTGGTTACTAAAATTACCATAACTGTTTCTACAAACATCCGAATTATGTTTTGTAAATTGGAGTAGAAATTAGACTTCCATACCTTTCCAACGAGATATTATACGAAAGTTTTGGAAGTCATTTGGTCATGTTTTGGATCTCTTGAATCTCATGCTGTCGTGCTGTCTGGTGTGTACCGCGGCCTAGACCGTTGTTGGTGCCATGCCTAGCCAGCGACCTAGGTAGTGGTAATGTCTAGCCGTGCCATACTGCACATACCGTGGTCTGGACACTTGCCTATGCCAGGACACGCACAACGGTCGTGCGGGACTTTGTCTCCCAAGTCAAAAACGATGCCGTTTTGTGTATGGCTTCATTATATATGCTCTCTTCTTCTTCCTCCTTGCCTTCTTAGAGCTCAAAGAACCCATCTTTAGAGTGAGAGAACCTCCATTAGAGAGAGAAAGCTTCAAGCTTTGTTATTTGACTCTCCAAACCCCAAACTCATCTTCATCTTACATTCAAGCATCATTCCAAGCATGAGTTTTCATTGATTGGTAAGTAGAACCACCATTGTTGTTCATTTATTGTTCTAGCTTACCAAGACATGTCATTTATTGCTTAAATTAGCATTTCTTCATATTAACTGCATATTTATTGAAATTATGACATGTTTGGGGTTTTTATTGTGATAGGTTGCATTATTAGGTCATTTATGCCTAAATAGCTAATCCATGAATGTTCATTTATACATAATTGATGATTAGGTTGACTTTGTGCATCTAGTCTAGTTTATGAACATTTATGTGTATGCCTCATTGATTGCATTTCTTGATTGCAAAATTGCCCTTGATTATTTGTTGTGACAACTTGTGTTGGTTGGACTTTTATTAACAATTAGATTGTGTAATGGGTAGCTTAGGTCCTCATTGGCAAGCTTCCAAGCATCTCCACGACTTCAAGAGCAAAAGGTATATTCACTTGACTCTGCCTCTTGAAGAGTTTAGGTGTACACACACACACCTCATGCATGCCTTATTGATCTTGCATTTGTGTTGATATTGTTTATATGTGTTCATCTCTTCACAATCACACTTGCACTTCATTTATAGATTTAAGTGTGGTATTGTGTTGTGTTCGCGCTTGCACGATGGTGTGCTTGTTTTAGCGCGTTGAGTGACCATATGAGAAGGTCTCATTCTTCTCTTGGTTTGGTTATATGGAGTAAGGTGTCTAGTTTCAAAAGAGTGTATTTCAATGATTTAATGTTGTTCAAAACTGACCTTTGTATGGTCTTGTGACCATATCTTTTTATAAAATGATTCAAAATGAGTTTTGTAAATTTATGTACAAACTAGACACCCATACCTTTTCAACGGTATTTTATTCGTAATATTTTATAACCGTTTGGATTAGTTTTGAAATCTCCAAAGTGACCACAAAAACAGGGCATCTCTGTTGTTGTCCGTTTCTGACCTTTGGTTACTAAAATGACCATAACTGTTTCTAAAGACATCCGAATTATGTTTTGTAAATTGGAGTAGAAATTAGACTTCCTTACCTTTCCAACGGTATATTATACGAAAGTTTTGGATGTCATTTGGTCATGTTTTGGATCTCTTGAATCTCGAGCTGTTGTGCTGTCTGGTGTGTACCGCGGCCTAGACCGCTGTTGGTGCCATGCCTAGCTAGCGACCTAGGCAGCGGTAATGTCCAGCCGTGCCATGCTGTACATACCGTAGTCTGGACACTTGCCTATGCCATGACACACACAACGGTCGTGCGGGACTTTATCTCCTAATTCCAAAACGATGTCGTTTTTTGTATGGCTTCTTTATATATGCTCTCTTCTTCTTCCTTGCCTTCTTAGAGCTCAAAGAACCCATCTTTAGAGTGAGAGAACCTCCATTAGAGAGAGAAAGCTTCAAGCTTTGTTATTTGACTCTCCAAACCCCAAACTCATCTTTATCTTGCATTCAAGCATCATTCCATGCATGAGTTTTCATTGATTGGTAAGTATAACAACCATTGTTGTTCATTTATTGTTCTAGCTTACCAAGACATGTCATTTATTGCTTAAATTAGCATTTCTTCATATTAATTGCATATTTATTGAAATTATGACATGTTTGGGGTTTGTATTGTGATAACTTGCATTATTAGGTCATTTATGCCTAAATAGCTAATCCATGAATGTTCATTTATACATAATTGATGATTAGGTTGACTTTGTGCATCTAGTTTAGTTTATGAACATTTATGTGTATGCCTCATTGATTGCATTTCTTGATTGCAAAATTGCACTTGATTATTTGTTGTGACAACTTGTGTTGGTTGGACTTTTATTAACAATTAGATTGTGTAATGGGTAGCTTAGGTCCTCATTGGCAAGCTTCCAAGCATCTTCATGACTTCAAAAGCAAAAGGTATATTCACTTGACTCTGCCTCTTGAAGAGTTTAGGTGTACACACACACACACCTCATGCATGCCTTTTTGATCTTACATTTGTGGTTATATTGTTTATATGTGTGCATCTCTTCACAATCACACTTGCACTTCATTTATAGATTTAAGTATGGTATTGTGTTGTGTTGGCACTTGCACGATGGTGTGCTTGTTTTAGCGCGTTAAGTGACCATATGAGAAGGTCTCATTCTTCTCTTGGTTTGGTTATATGGAGTAAGGTGTCTAGTTTCAAAAGAGTGTATTTCAATGATTTAATGTTGTTCAAAACTGACTTTTGTATGGTCTTGTGACCATATCTTTTTATAAAATGATTCAAAATAAGTTTTGTAAATTTATGTACAAACTAGACACCCATACCTTTTCAACGGTATTTTATTCGTAATATTTTATAACCGTTTGGATTAGTTTTGAAATCTCCAAAGTAACCATAAAAACAGGGCATCTCTGTTGTTGTCCGTTTCTGACCTTTGGTTACTCAAATGACCATAACTGTTTGTACAGACATCCGAATTATGTTTTGTAAATTGGAGTAGAAATTAGACTTCCATATCTTTTTAACGGTATATTATACGAAAGTTTTGGATGTCATTTGGTCATGTTTTGGATCTCTTGAATCTCGAGCTGTTGTGCTGTCTGGTGTGTACCGCGGCCTAGACCGCTGTTGGTGCCATGCCTAGCTAGCGACCTAGGCAGCGGTAATGTCCAGCCGTGCCATGCTGTACATACCGTAGTCTGGACACTTGCCTATGACATGACACACACAACGGTCGTGCGGGACTTTATCTCCTAAGTCCAAAACGATGCCGTTTTTTGTATGGCTTCTTTATATATGCTCTCTTCTTCTTCCTTGCCTTCTTAGAGCTCAAAGAACCCATCTTTAGAGTGAGAGAACCTCCATTAGAGAGAGAAAGCTTCAAGCTTTGTTATTTGACTCTCCATACCCCAAACTCATCTTCATCTTGCATTCAAGCATCATTCCATGCATGAGTTTTCATTGATTGGTAAGTATAACCACCATTGTTGTTCATTTATTGTTCTAGCTTACCAAGACATGTCATTTATTGCTTAAATTAGCATTTCTTCATATTAATTGCATATTTATTGAAATTATGACATGTTTGGGGTTTGTATTGTGATAGCTTGCATTATTAGGTCATTTATGCCTAAATAGCTAATCCATGAATTTTAATGTATACATAATTGATGATTAGGTTGACTTTGTACACCTAGTCTAGTTTATGAACATTTATGTGTATGCCTCATTGATTGCATTTCTTGATTGCAAAATTGCCCTTGATTATTTGTTGTGACAATTTGTGTTGGTTGGACTTTTATTAACAATTAGGTTGTTAGATTTTATCTACTCATCTAATTGAGTCCTTGGTTTGGGCATGTAGGCATTGTTTGATAACTAGGATGTTTAATTGCATTATCTACGTCTAGTTTCGCATTTTGTATTTGGTCTTACACATAATTGCATTTGAGCATAGTGTCATATATACTTAGACCATATACTCTTCATAGAGTCAAAGTCTTATGGCTTCTAGGTGAAGTTGCACATGCAAGTCTAGTCTTGCAACCAAGGGTAGGTTGGCAAGCAATTGGTCAGGTATCCACTTTAAAAGGCCCGAGGGGTAGAGTAAGAGGTGCTCAGGTCAAGAGAAGTGGATCAGGGGATATCACTAGGGATTGAACCAAGAGTGGTGAGTGGCGGTGTCCATAGCCTGAGGTTGTCGAGAGTGAGAGTCCGAGTATCACTTGAGGGTGTAACCTTTTATTTATATAGTGGATTTCAGTGACCGAGTGTGGCGCACTTAACAGCCCGTGGTTTTTCCCATTTGGAGGGTTTCCACGTATACATCTTGTGTTGTTTATATTTTCGCACTTTACACTTGATGTTGAATGTTTGTTTTATTGGGTGAATTTTGAATATTGACTAATCAAGAAAAATTGGTAATTGACTTGATTAAAGCCTATTCACCCCCTATCTAGGTTATAGACACACACGTTCTTAGGGGATTTCAATTGGTATCAGAGCGGGTTCCTAGACATACTTAGGTGATCCAAGCTCTTGTTTGTGTGTCTTGTATTTGTTTGCACTTGTTTGTTGCATTTCATTTGCATTCATTCACTTCACCAAACATCATGTGTGAGAGTGAAACACTTAGAGCGGGTATTGCAAGATTGACATCTAATGTTGAGAGGAAGGATTGTGACTCTGATAAGGGGATGACTCTTATGGTTAAGAGATTTAAGAGATTCACAACATCTCAAAAGAAGGACATGACCTCAAAAGTGAAGGAGGAAAAGAAAAGGTCAAGGAAGAATGACCCTTGCCTTGAATGTGGTGGAATTGGCCACATTGCCTCCAAGTGTGGTAACTTGAAGTACAAGAATGGAGGATTTGGTTTAATCGCTACTCGGTGTGATAGCGAAGTTGAAGTAGTTGAAGAGTGCTCTACAGGCTTGGTTGATAGTAAGATCAACTACTTCGCATTTCCGGTTTCCTACCATGAAGAAATCCAAGCCATTACCAAATGTGTGTCACTTGAAGAGTTCAAGATTGGTGGCTTGGAGTTTGGAAACCGAAGTAGAGCATGCTTTAGTGAAGCTAGCCTTAATGATATGACTTTCACAAGCACAAGTGGGAGAAGATTTGATAGCAATGACCCATGCTCCGGGAACTCTTGTGATAATGTGATTGATTATCAAAAGTTAGTTGATTCTCTTCAAAAGTCTTTGAAGGAGAAAGATAATGCTATCCTTAGATTGGAAGAGGATAATCTTCAACTAAGGATCAAGTTGAATGACTCCTTGAAGATGGACGTGATTGATGTGTCCAAGTTTGAGAAGGAGATTAAAGATTTCCACTAACGGATGAAGGTAATGAAAGATGAACTTGCCATCAAAGATAACTCCTTGAAAATTATCAAGGAAAGAGAGATGAGGTGCCTTGAAGAATTAAAGAAGGCCAAGGTCAAACAACCTCAAGCTCAAGGCAAGAGGAAAGCTTCATTCAAGCAACCTTCAACTCAAGGAAACTCCACACAATTGGCAACTCAGCCAAAGTCTAGGCAATTCAAGAAGAAATGACAAGTTCTTGAGAAGTCAATCACCTCCTCCAACAAACCAACAATGAGAAAATGAGGTGATCACAAGAATCATGACCAACCAAGGAATCAAGATCAACCGGCTCAACCACCTTAAGAAGTTAGACCACAAAGATGCCACCGATCGGCTCAAGTTCCAAGGAGAAGCCAACATGTGCATCATTAAAGACAACCTCATCAACATGGCGATGCCTCGATGAGAACACAATGCAATGATATAAATTCTTAATTTGTACCTACTTGTCATTTTTGTGGTATGATTGGCCACTTAAGACCAAATTGCTTTAAATACATTAAGAGATGTAGATTAGAGAGCATGAAAGTAAAACGGTTGAAAAATGGGGCAAGTTTACATGAACCTAGGGAGTTTAGAAATTTTCTTATGACCACTAAAAATGAAAAGGTGGAACCTAGGTGAGTTAGAAAGAATGAACCCGTTTGCCTTAGTGCCCATGAGACACCCGTAGATGTAACTAAGTCCTTTGGACTTGGTAAGTTTATAGGGGCTCATGCTTTCCATTGACTTGGTTGTATTATACTAGCAAGGCACTCTTACCAGCCGAGACCAGGTATTCACAAGCAGGAAAAATGGCCCTAGCATTGGTTTCAGCAGTAAGGAAGCGAAGACCATACTTTCAGGCTCATACAATCCAGGTTCTCACCGACTGCCCACTGAAACAAATGCTACAGAAGCCAGAGATTTCATGAAGATTAACCAAATGGACAATCTAGCTAAGTGAATTCGATATCCACTACGTCTCCAGGACATCCCTCAAAGGGCAAGCAATGACAAATTTTATAACAGAGTTCACAGAGCCAAACCTGGAAGCAAAAAATATGTTGGGAAAAAATTTCCCATGGAAATTGTACGTTAATGGCTCTTCAAACACTCATGGCAGCGGGGAAGGAATCGTAGTATGCACTCCAGAAGGAGATGATGTTGAATGTGCCATAAGGTTTGATTTCAAAGCAACCAATAATCAAGCCGAGTACGAAGCGCTACTAGCTAGACTCAGAGCCTGCGTAGCTCTCGGGGCAGATGAAGTCGAGATATTTAGTGATTCACAGGTAGTTGTCAACCAAGTCCTGGACGAATACCAAGCCAAGGATGAAGGCATGATAGCCTACCGTGACATTGCAAAACAGCTCCTCCAGAAATTCAAAGAATATAGGATTGCCCAGATCCCTAGAGAGGAGAATGAAAAGGCAGACGTTTTGTCCAAACTAGTATCAGCAACAACCATAATCAGGCCAAAAATTATTCTGGTTGCACATCTCTTCAACCCGAGCACAACTGAGCCAAAAAACTATGAAATTTTAGAAATCTGAACACCGTCAGACGGTTGGATGACCCAGCTGAGAAGGTTCTTGGAAGAAGACATGCTCCCGAAAGATCCCCTGCAAGCAAAACATATCAGGTATCGATCAGCAAGGTACACATTGGTCGAAGGAGAACTATACAGAAGGGGGTTTTCCCGAACACTTCAAAGATGCGTTTCAGAGAAAGATGCATGTAGGATACTACACGAAATTCATGGGGGAGTTTGCCGAAACCATACTGGGGGTAAAAGTTTAGCACAAATGGTACTCAGACAAGGCTATTATTGGCTTACTTTGTTCTCAGATGCACAACGATGTTCAGAGAGTTGCAATACTTGCCAAATGATTGCTAAAGATATCCGACAACCCTCTGAACAACTCAGAAATCTCACATCCCCATGGCCTTTTGCCATGTGGGGTTTAGATTTAATCGGCCCAATGCCAGCTGGGACAGGGGTAGAGCGAAGTATGCCATAGTAGTTGTTGACTATTTCATGAAATAGGCAAAAGCTGAAGCATTAGTGCATATCACAGAAGCCAATGCCACAAATTTCATGAAAAAGAATATACTCTACAGGTTTGGAGTCCCAAACACTATCATCACTGATAACGGCATCCAGTTCGATAACCTGAAATTCAGATAGCCGTGTAAGGAGTACCAAATTACCTATTACTATGTAACACTTGCCCATCCTCAGACAAACTGGCAGGCTGAAGCAGTAAACAAAATCATCAAGCATATACTCAAAGCAAAGCTGGATGCCAAAAAAGGAAGTTGGGTTGAAAAGCTTCCCGAAGTATTATGGGCTTATCAGACAACAACAAGAACGTCAATAGAAGAGACTCTATTCACCTTAGTGTTTGGAATAGAAGTTGTTATCTCCATAGAAACATCATATGCATCACCCCAGGTCATATGATGAAGATCAGAATGTCGATATGCTGTTACAAAGTCTAGATGAGCTAGAAGAGAAAAGGGAGAAGTCCCGAATACGAAATATGGCATATCAACAAAGAATAGCTCGCCACTACAACTCTCATGTTCGAGTCAGGAAATTCCAACTAGAAGACTTGGTACTCAGAAAGGTGTCATTGAACACAAAACATAAAGCCGCGGGTTCCCTGACTGATAAGTGGGAAGACCCGTACAAGATCGAAGGAATAGCTGGCCATTGAGCATATTGGATTGCACTACCCAATGGAGGGGTTTTACCCCGACCATGCAATGCCCAATATCTGAAAATTTTCTATCCTTCAATTTTTTTCTGTTTTTCTTTTCTAGTCAGGACAATTTTAGTTAGGACAAATATTAAGCTTTGGAACTTAAAACTTTGTTGATTTTGCAGTTATAAATAAAAAGCACTATGGATTTCCGAAAAATAAAGCATATGATAATAAGAACATATGAAAGACAAGCATGATAATAAGAACATGCAAATAGAATACTCGGGGCCATTGATTCTCGAATGGGCGGAGAAGCTCGAAGGAGCATGCCAGCCGAGCAAGGTCAATTGACTTTAGCAAAAAGACAAACCCGATGCACCAGATTCTGGAGAAAGGCTCAGGACGCTATCAGAAAAAATTCCGATGAAATGCGTAACTGTGTTAAGTGATTTGAAAAGGAAAAACCCTTGCACAAAAAAACTGGGGAGACATCCTCGGTAATGTGTAAGGACTCGAACATATGATCATGGTGAGCCTTGATGTAATGTTCGGATAGCAACCAAGTATGAAACACAAGTATAAATCTACTTGCCTGTTTTAAGATGACTCGGTTAATAATATTAGCCAGTTTAATAAAATACCTGGTGTTAAAATTATTCGGGCAACAAAACAAGTTTAATAAGATACTTGGTGAAGTTACCTGAACATCAGAAATAGCTAGTTTAGTAAGATACTTGGCATAAATTTCAAATAGCCAGTTTAATAAGATACTTGGCGTTAAAATTATTCTGGTAACGAGACAAGTTTAATAAGATACTCGGTGAGGTTACCCGAACATCAGCGATAGCTAATTTAATAAGATACTCGATGAAAATCCTTGAGCAATGAATCAGATCAAAACCACTCGGTTCAGAATTAGTTAACTCAGGATTTCATTAAATTCTTTACAAAGAATTGTTACAAAAGAATTGTTACAAAAAATTGTTACGAAGAATTATTACAAAGAATCTCTACAAAAATTTAGAAAATTCTACAAAAATCAAGGTTGTGAGGATTTAAAACTCTTGTCGATACTCGGGTCGGGCACCATTTCATATTCATGGAGCAGACTTTCATTAGAAGGCTAAGCAATCGTGTCGATCGAATCGTCCATCCATTTACTATAATCTTCACCTGGGATCGATCCGACATCAGGCACCACACCTTCCACGACCAATTCTTGATTGGCGTAAAAGGTCGAGAGGGAATGCTTATATGGAACCTCTAAATGCATGGAATGGGGCTCTTTACCTTGGCTTTGACAGTAAGCTCTCCACTTCTTCATTTGGATCTGAAGAGATTCCAATGACCGATCCACATGATTCTTGATCGACAACTCCCAGTTGGTTCGGGCCTTCTCACTTGCCCTAATTTTAACCTAAAAAAACTCGCCAGCTGAAACTAGCCTTCGGTAAAACTCCCGAAGGAGAATAGCATCGTAGGCAAAGGATCTTTTGAAACGGTCTACCCCTTGGACTTCGAGTTCCAGCCTGGCCTTTTTTGATAGTGACTCAACTGTCAAAGCTTGGCGCTCTAAGTCTTCAATATTCTTTTCATACACCAACTTGGACTGCTTCGCCTCCTGTTCGGCTTTCAGCATTGATTCCTGGGTAGAAGACAACAAGTCTTGAAGTGACGTAGCCTTCTTCTCTGCTGAGGTAGCTCTTTCCTCAGCCGCCACTTGCTTTGCCAAACAGTGGTCGGTAAACACTTGGGCACTGTCAACCTCTTTCTGATAAGCCGCTTCGACCCGAGCACGGCTATCCTTACTCTCTTTCAGCTGAGCTTCAAGACGCCTTATTCTATCAGCTTGATGTTGCTGCGTCTGAACCAGCTCAGCGAACTCGGCCACCATCTATAAAGAAACAAAATTAAAAAATAAATCTAGCAAGCAAACGGGCAAGGCAAGTTAGAAATAAAACCTACATAAGATGCACCGTTGAAGATATTTTGAAGACGACTCGTCAGAGGCGCGCCCCTGAGATGACTCCAATGATCATCCCCGATAAAAGCCCGACCAGATGACATCACCCCGAGCATATCCTGAGGTGAAGGATATAAAGGACTTTCCGAGGGTTCAACCCTTAGATCTTTAACCTCCGGGGGAGAGGAACCTCTGTTCGGGTCAGAAGTCTCCACATCCGCCGATGCTTCGACATGAGCACTCGGGGGAATCTCAACCTCGACGTTTTCATCGCTCGATTCAATAAATCAGACTACTTAAGGAACCTTGAGAGGGCGAGTAGGAGAGTCGAACCCTTCCGTTTCTCAGCCAGAGAACGGTGGAAGCTGAGATCAGCTGTAGGATCTTCCTGAACATCATCCCGGAAGGATTCAAAAAATTTAGGATCTGTATGTACTTGACCTTCGAAGGTTTTACCTCCATCACCGGCATCTGACCTCTGGACAGGCCTCTCACCATGACCCTCACTTTGCCTCTTACTGTCACCAGGAAACTCGGTATGATCCGTTGGGTAACTCGGACCACTAGACTCCCCTGCGGTCGGTTGAACAACTTCCTCGGGGACATATTCGGGAACATATTCGGGAACCTGCTCCTCAACCACATCAGGTTCCTCGTTAGACTCAGGCGGGGCAATACCATTTTCGCTCTGATGAGAAACTTTTTTTCGGCTCACCTGAAGAATCGACTTCACTTGGCGAGCTTGAAGGTCGCAGACGATGTCTGTGTCGTACACTTAGAAGAAAAAATGGGGAACCATGTCAGAATATAAAAAGTAAAAAACATATAATAATAAAAAAAATGGGTTACAAAAACCACTTACATCGCCTGCGGTAGCCCAAAATCTGGCTAAAGAAGCCGATCTCTATCATCTTTTTCTCATTTAAAAGATAAGTCATGCTCCTCTTCTCCAGACTGTGAACTGCTGCCCGAGCAAGTCTGGTCAGCTCAGCATCGCTGAATTCAAGCTTTTTCTTGTTCCATACCTCGGGAGAACAGAAAAAGCGGGGAACTTTCAGCACCCTCCGAGTTTCCCCAGCCGAGAGAGTGACTTCAAGACCCAGATTTCCTCAGGCGAAAAACCAACTATTTTTCCAGAACTTGTTGGATGAAGGGAATCACCATACAAAACCCCTCTTTTTGGGGTCATCAGAGGTATCGACTCCCTGATTCACCTTTGTCCCCTCAGGGACCCAATAGTCTGGTAGATTAGACATGAGGAAATAGGTCACTGTCTTACCAGACTGCCTTAGCGTGAAGAAGTGTCTGATTTCACTAGGGGAAGGCAACGACAAGTTCATTCGGCTCCACATGTGCCACATGCACATTAAGATCTTATAGCTGTTCGAAGCCAGTTGAGCCGGAGCGATCCCTGCTTCAGCCAAAAACCAGGCAATGAACGGTTGAGGAGGAAGAGTGACGCCGCAGCAGAGCATGGATCCATATATTTCCACCATGCTCGGGGGAGGGTTCCATGCAGCTCTATCACCCGCAGGAATCAAAGTAACCGAATTATCCAGGTCGAATCGGGCACGATACTTCCCAATATCTTCTACCTCGACCACGTTCGTTTCGACATCAAACCCACTCGGGCGATCAGCAGAGAAAGAAAGACGAGATACTCTGAACTCCTCTTCGACATCGTTCTCATTAACAGTCTGCTCCCTGATCCGAACGCTGCTCGAGTTGTGCTTATAAACTTCACTTTTACTTTGATGCTTTCCCATCCTTGATCGAAGTGGTACCCTTTGATTAGAAACGACAGATTCAGAGCTAGATGTATCAGAATCAGAACTGGAAACAGAACTAAAAAGGACGTCAGGGTGAAGCCTAGAAATGTCGACTTCTAAAAAAGAGGGTTCATCAGGGGGGATTTCCCCCAATAATCTTCGAATGCAGGAAACCAGTTGAAAATCCCCACGATCGAGCGTTTCAAGAGCTATAGTACAGAGTCAAGACGGGAAGTTGGTTTCATTAAAACTAACCTTGAATGAAATCTGATGCAAAATCTTCAACGGAGAATCGCGACTTTCTGCCTAGAGAAATCTGGGCTAGGAAAATTTTCCAATGTGAGTTTTTTGAGAATGAACCAGCGCAACCCCTCAGCAAAGAATTTAAAGGGGTAATAACACGAAACCCTAGGATCTTAAGGCGGGAAAAATCAATGATAATATTTGATGACGTAGGCGGCGCACGGGGAGACGCATAGGTCATTTCTCATAAATGGTATCTAAAAATGAAGCGGCAAATGACACGTGTTAAGAGAAGAACTGGCTTTTGCCATCATAACTCTAAAACGTCGCCATCATTGAGATCTCGCGTGAGGAGGCAAATCGAATTTACAGGGTCACCATTAAGACACACCATTATGACAAGACATTTACCCTGGCATTAAATAGATGTAAAAAATTGAAGAATTGATTAAAATACTTTTGCCTGAAATGAAACCCTGTTCGGCAAAAATATTTTAAGGGGGTATTGTCGTATGTAAATTTTATCAGACGTACACGTCATCGATAAAGAGGATAAAATTGTCAAGTGGACATCCAATTAGACATTCAGAAAATATCCCGCAAGACATCACCAAAAAAAATAAAGCCCGAGTAAACAAGTATTGAACAAAACCTACTCGGGGTCAACTGTCGTCATATACTACTCGGGGTCAGTTAAAGATACTCGGGGCTAGTTGATGACATTTTCTACTCGGGATCAGATGACGTCACTCGGGACCATCTGATATCGTGTTCTACTCGGGACAAACATGAATAAAACCGAATAAGAAGCCCGACGCGTAGCTCACACGAATCGAGTCATTAAAATACACGAAGATATCCATATCAAAGAGGAATTCCAAGAAGAACAGAATATCAAGCAGAAAGGGTTCCTAATCAGGCAACAATTTTATTTCTTCAAAAAGACTACGCTCTTATAAGGAAATAAGTTCTAACTAGACTGAATCACTAGAGTCCCATTCGATCTCAATACAAGTATCCGAAATAGGAAAGAAGACAGTCTACTTCAAACAAGTAACCAATCATAGTTAAATAAAAAGATCTTTTATTACTTGTACATAACGGATTAGGGTTCTATAAACATATAAATAGACCCATAATCTCATCACAAAATATACAGAAATAATATAGAAAAATACAGAGAGAAAAAGAGAGATCGAGAATTGTAATTATTCTATTCATAGTGGATTTTGACTTGGTTAATTATTCAGCCACCAGTGGACGTTTCTCCGGTCATCAGAGTTTTACCACGTAAAAACTTGCGTCCGATTACTTTCTTATTCTCTTCTCTTTGAGATCACAGCTGAAATCCAAATCTTGTTGGCTTTTCTCATACATTCAGAAATCGACGTCAACATATCTTTTTTTACAAATTTAATTTTGTATGTTATACTATCATAAATCTTATCTCTAACATTAGTGTAAATTTTAAAAGTTAAAAAACAAATAAATAGTTTTATATAAAAAATTAAATAAATATCTTATAAAAAATTAAATACTTGTGATTAATTGATTATTATTAGTGATGTGTTTTTGGCCTTTTTTGGGGGTAAAAGTAAAAAAATCCCTCTAGTTTACCATATTATCTATTCTTGTTCCTCTAGTTTCAATAATGGCTCGTCATGTCCAAACCTATGTTATTAATCGTTTTTTTTATCCCTACCATTCAATTATGTTAAGGTTTCTGATTTTACCGTTAATCATAAAAGGGCAACACGGTAAAGTAGCTTTGAGAGCTCCTTAAAGGTTTTTTAAGAAGGGCATTATTGTAATTGTATATTTAATTAAATAAAAAAAAAACAAAATAAAAGTTATATAGATGCCATTGGTACACGTAAACCCAATTGCATAAATTACAATTAAATTTAATTCTCATGTTACCCCCTGATTTTTTTAAAACACTAAACCCCCCCTCAACTATAAGAAATTGGTAAAAGTGGATGAAAACCTAACGTCATCCATTGTTCTGTCATGACAAATTAAAATAACTATCCTTATTATATACATAATTACATCAAATTAGAAAAATATATATAATAATATAGCATAAATACCACTCTTACAAATTTTTTAAAAATCTTATTTTAAAAATAAAAATTTAAAATTTAAAATTGAAAGATTGGTTAAATAATAATAAAATTCTAAACTTTTTGGTAAGGAAAATTAAATAAACAGTGAAATGAAAAAATTAAATTGATTTAAAAATTACTTAAATTATCTTTTTTATTTATTTAAATATCCCTAAATATAAAACTCAGATGAATATATAAATTATTTAATGCGAATTATCCTTTAAACTATCATTTTTATATAAATATCTCTAAATATTACTTGTTCGTTTACAAAAAAAAGGTTATTAATAATGTAAAAAATAAAAATAAAAAATTAAATAATAATAATAATAATAATAATAATAATGATGATGATGATGATGATGATGATGATGATGATGATGATGATGATTTAATTACCCTATACTTTTTTTATCGCCATTATCATTTTTATTTAAATATCTCAAAATATCACTTGTTCAATTATAATAATAAAGACATTGATAATGTCAAAAAAAATAAATTAAATGATAATAATAATGATGATAATAATAAAAAAAAGTTAATATAATAAAATAATAACAATGATAATGATAATAATAATACTTTAAATACCCTATATTTTTTTTGTCATTATCATTTAAATTATCTTTTTTATTTAAATATCCCTAAATATCATTGCACCTTACCCCTTATATTTGTTTTTCACCATTAAATACCTAAACTTTTATAACAATGGATATTTAAATTATTTATGGGGAATTATCATTTAAATTATCTTTTTTATTTAAATACTCATGTTATTGTAAATGAACAAGTGAAATTTAGGGATATTTAAATAAAAAGGATAGTTAAAATGATAATTCGTATTAATTAATTTAAATACCCATTGTTATAAAAGTTTAGGGGTTTGATGGTGAAAAAAAATATATAAGGGGTAATGTGCAAGGATATTTAGGGATATTTAAATTTAAAAAAAAAAGATAATTTAAATGGTAATGGCTAAAAAAAGTATAGGGAATTTAAAGTATTATTATTATTATTATCATTATTATCATTATTATTATTTTATTATATTATTAGTATTATTCTATTTTTTTTATCATTTTTTTTTGACATTATCAATACCATTATTATTGTTATTGAACAAGTGATATTTAGGGATATTTAAATAAAAATAATAATTTAAATATAATGACGAAAAAATAGGGTATTTAAATTATCATTATTATTATTATTATTATTATTATTATTATTATTATTATCATTATTATTATTATTATTATTATTATTTTTTTTTTACCTTATTAATAATCTATTAATAACCTTGTTACTGTAAACGAACAAGTAATATTTAGAGATATTTAAATAAAAAAGATAGTTTAAATGATAATTCGTATTAAATAATTTTTTTATTCACCTGGGTTTTATATTTATAATATTTAAATAAGAAAAGATAATTTAAATAATTTTTAAATCAATATAATTTTTTCATTTCTCTATTTATTTAATTTCCTTTATCAAAAAGTTTATAATTTTATTATTGTTTAACCAATCTATCAATTTTAAATTTTAATTTTTTATTTTTAAAATATGATTTTTAAAATTTTGGTATGAGGGGTATTTATGTTATATTATTATATTTTTTCCACTTTGATGCAATTATGTATATAATAAGGGTACTTAGTGTAATTTAGCATGACAGAATAGTTGATGGCGTTAGTTTTTCACCTACTTTTTCCAATTTCTGATAGTTCAGGGAGTTTAGTGTCTAAAAAAAATTCATGGGGCAACATACGAATTCGGATATAGTATGGGGGATCTATAACAATTAGCCTAAAATAAAATGGAACAAACCCTATCATTTTCTCTCTTTATCTCATCCTTAGGGATGTCAATGAGTAGGGGTAGGGTTTTGCTAGATCCAGACTCAAAGCTATCAAAAAAATTTAGACCCAGACCCAGATCCATGAAAATTTTCGGGTTCGGGTATGAGTTTGGGTTTAAACCTACGGGTCTTAAGCAGACCCAGACAATCCTCGAGAACCTGCGGACCCGTGAAACCTTTAATATACTAAAAATCACTTTTTTAGTTTTTTCCTTTCTATTTTTAACTAGCAAAACATGTTCAATACATGAATAATTAACTTGAATTGAAATAAAACAAAATACAAAGATGATTGACTATTGAGTTGAGAACTGAAATAACCACACAAATCAAATCGATAATCCATAGAGTCATAAACCAATATTAAACATTACACAAATAACATCATAAAACAAGCACAACAAGTTTAAAATCAATGACATAACAAATAAACCATTTATCATCAATGAATCAATGACATTCATTTTTCATTTCCTCTCCATTTCCAATTTCCAAAGTTCATTCATCACTCAAGTTTTTCATAAAATGGTTGTTGATTCCTAGAACATTATATTTAAAATCAATTTAGTATATATTCAAATAAGATTAAATAGTAATGAATTCTTGAAAACAAAATGATTTTACCTCATCATCATCATCATTTATCGTCTTCTTCCCCAAAATTAAAAGCATTAAAGTTTCTTCCAAAGTTGAATCTAGTTAGAAGTAAAATATATGAATTAGAATAAAATAAGAAATAAAACTGATAACATAAAAAGCTTCAATGAACAATATAATAATTTTTATACCATTAAATCTGGACCATGACCAACTTTGAGCACACATTAATCTCTCTACTATCTTTGGATGTAACCCGCTATGATGAGGACTCACAAATCAACCCCCAATACTAAAAGTCGACTAAGATGCAATCAAATATATAGGAATAGCCAAAATATCTCTAGCTATAAAATACAAAGTAGGATATTTAGATGCATTTACTTTCCATCATGTCAATATATCGAAATTCTCAACTATTAAAATGACAGGTTCCTCCAAATAATATTCCAACTCTGTCTTCACATGAATGGTACTACAAGGGACCTCAGTAATTTACTGATCGAATTGAGACTTTTGTTTTGGAGGACCCATTGTTGATTGAGATGGTGAAACATGAGTAGGATTACTTGATGAAGCTTGACTGGCCTTAGACTTTTGATCATACCCTACAACCATCCTCAACAAAACTTCTTGAATCTTGATAATCTCATACGATGATCCATCTCCATAGAGCGAAGGAAAGTAACATTCCATGACTTTCATTTTATATCTAGGATCTAAAATTGTTTCCACAACCATAATACCATGAAATTTACTTCAATAGCTATCAAAGTTACGTGTCATAGATGATGCCATTAGGTTTATTTATTTAAATATGGATGTGCTCTATTCATTAATGGCATCTCTAATATCACATACGGTTGACAGATAATTACTGGCTGTAGGATATTTGGTTCCTGAGAATTCTTCAAGATAGAACATATCAGGTTTATTTATCACTTATCTCTTTTGCCAACACTCAATCATTTTCAGTTGGCATATTTTTATAATGTGAATCTTTATGTTTCAAATAAGGAAAATCTGTTTTGCACATTAAATATAGCGAATCATCAAGTATGTAGAATTCCACCTTGTTTTGCAATCAAGTCCAACTTCTTAATGGTCTCAATCTCTAATTGGTTAACAGTCTCCAAATTTTTTTCTCTATTTTAGGTGTTGATTGTTAGGATTATGCTCAATAGCAAGTGTAATAATGTATTTGACAATCTTTTCATATTAATAAAATGATTTCTTGTTTAACAAATCTTATAGCATTTATAGTTATCAAAAGTAAATAAGCATAAGGTCAAAAGACTATGAGAAAAGAAGAATTGTTCGTACATCTGGATATGTATGTGGTAGACACAATTCTTTTGTTAGTCTTGAACAATATTCACAACTTAAGATGAGCGTATTTACCTTGTTAAAGTTATAGATTCTTTTACTAGTATTTGAGTGGGATCAAATGTGTTAAGATGAGTCTAAAATCATCAAAGTGTGGTGTCTTTAGGCAAAATAATTTAGTGCACTAGGTGCATTGAGTATGATCATAGTGAAATACTTTATCCATAATCATCAATGGATACAAGTTTTCACTTGAGGACAATCAAAGAGTCTATCTCAATCCTGAGATAATGATGGACTTATAGTTACAAGTGTTATCATTTGAGCTATCAATAAGTACGATTATATAGCATAGTTTATCCTCGATAGTTTGGTGGTATATATTTGTTAATTGATAGAGGACTTCATTTATAGATATAGACATCGTGGCTCCATTTATTAAATGTGAGCAGAATATCATCATATGGATATTTTGAGGTTTTGGATATTAAATATTAACGTTAAGTTTTCAATAGTGTCTATTGAAATATGGTTTCTTGACAAGTCAAAATATTCAAGTTTAAAATGTGGTCATATGAGTAAATATGGTAACTAGAAGAGCTATAGGCAATCTATGATTTATTGGCGATTACTGATATTTTTCGTACGGATACACTATCTCCAATATGGTTGTCTAGAGTACGAATAAGGAACATTAACTTATTCTATCTTTATTTAAGAGTTCAATTTTATTTTTTTAGTGGAATGAACTTAAATTAATAGATCGAACCTAAGTGAATCATTTGTTGATTGTGATTAGATTATGTCTATTGGAACTTAAATTTAGATAGTCCGTTAAGATCCTTAATCCATACGAACTTGCATGGATCCCTTGATATATTCTACCAGACCAATTTCTGGGTCCATCTAGAATTTGTTTTGAATTTCGGAGTCTAAAAGTTTTGGAGAGGTGCGGTCATGTGTGATTAAGACACGCGGTAACTCTACAAGTACCTGGAATGGGAGGCCAAGGATGTGAGAATCCTTGGACGGCCTTAATGGGGTGCGATTAGCATTCCGTCAATATATTAAAAATATAATTTACACATTTTAATTAAATGAATTGTTTAAATTATATTAATGTATTAATTTAAGGCATGTTGACTTGTTCTTTTTTAGTAAGAATGGGTCTAGTTCACATGTATACTTTTTATTAAAGTCCAATGGATTCATTAAAATGGAAAAACAATACATTGTCCATAAATATATGCTTGGGCAGCAAGACATACATAATTAGACTAAAATATTGTTTTATTTTATTATTTAATTAAAATTAATTAAAAGTCAAAATCTTTTTCTTAGTAGGAGAATGTCTTTTAGTGTCATACTATTGCTAGTAGTATGATAAGTATCAATGACTTTATTTGATAAGTAGATAAATTGGAATTTATTTATCTAGTCAAATTAGAAATTTTTTGATATCTATCAAAACTCTAATTGATAATTGGTCAAATTAAGAAGTTTTGATAAAGTCACAATTAGCATTCAATAACCTGTTATTGGATAAATACACTGATGAGTTGGAATATGAGTCTTGGTGTGAAAAAGAATTCCTCTTTAAGTGAGGATTCAACCACCTATATATTCTCAAGAGAGAATTCGGCCAAGACTAGTTGTTTTTTAGACCTAGAATTTTGAGAGAGAAAATTTCGGTTTTGCTTTAGAGAAAATTCGGCCAACTCAAAAAAGGTGTGTGAGAATTCGTCCAAGAGGAAAAAGAAAAAAATAGCGTTTTGTTTTTGATAGTTCACTAGTAGCTTTTACATCAAAAGGTTTTGTGTACAACATCGAATTAGATTCGCATGAGTTTTTGATCAAAGGATTGAGAATTCACAAGTGACAAAACGTTCTTTGTTTTTCTCTAAGAGGGTTATTGTGACTAACAAAAGAAAAATGTTTTTGTTTTTCCTTCCTCAGGTACATAATTCAAAGAAAGGGAGGCCACACTATTAGGTGATTCACGTTCGTGATTGGATTGTAAGATCTTACGGATTCAATTCGGCGCAACATCAATCGTCATGTGAAAAAGGTACGATACCTTTTATTTACATGTTAATTAATCAAGGGTTAATGTCCGTTCTTTCAAAGATTTTTTTTTTTTGAAATATACCAATCGATATTTTCGCTTCCACTACGTGTGTTCTCTAACAATGTTATCCAATAAAAAACACTAGAACTAATCCTTTCAACACTGTCACTAATCACATCTAACCCATCTCTCACTATCAAATTCAGTATATATGCAGAACAATGCATATGGAACATGTCTCCATTCAATAAAAAGTGAGACATCAAAAAACATCTCAAAGAGAATATGAATTATAACATTATTGGTGCTACAATTATCCACAATTAAAGTAGATGATCTGTGTTCGATACTCCAATAATGTAAGCACTCCATCATAACATCAGCAAGTATCTCAAAAGTGTGTGGACATGGAACATATATAAACCTCTGAAAGCGAATACCGCAGTAAACATAAAAACTATTATTCTAATATAGTACCACTAACCTTGCTAAATTTCACATATTGAACTAGTAAATTAACATAATAAAATAGTTAAACAGATTAATGTGTGAAAATGTACCTTATGATTCGACTTTATAAAGTTCAAGAATTATCCACAAAATGTGTCGTGATAGCCATGAACCCTTATTTTTCTCCAATAAACCCTTTAATTTAACCCTCTCATAATCATAAATTTGAAGTATATCACTTTTCAATGTATTCCTAGATGATATTTTGAACAACGGTTGAGCCGTCCCCATGAACCTATGAAACCCTAAATGTTCTACCATACTAAGAGGGTACTCATGAAAAATCACTATATCTGTAAGCTCTCTTCGAGTAGCGTCTTGATCAAATTTAAATGTCCTAATTTCAACGTCTTTCTTATTTATTTTTGTAGCTTTCAACATTTGTCCCATATTACGAAATTACCTTTGGGGACAATTATCCCTGTGTTTTTTTTTAAATGGGATGTTCCGACAATCTCTTTTCCCCAATAACATCTTATTACAACATTTGCAAATAGCAATCCAAACCCATTTAATTTTTTCTCTGTTAAAAGAATCTTTCATTTTGGATGTTAGTTTTCTTTTTCCATCTTTATTGGCAAAAGAATCAATCTCAATGTCACCGGATTCATCATCAACATCAGTAACTTCATTATGACTTGAATGAGTAGGAATCGAAGTTGGTTAGTCTTGACTTTGGGTAATACTTTTTGATGTCGACATTTGGTGACAAAGTGACAATAACTAGAAAAGCAAAAAATAAGTTGGTCAATAATATTGTGTTTCAACTTTCAAGCTACAATGCCAAACTTTCAAGCTACAATTACAATAAGTAAAAATTGTAAGAAAAATGAGATCAAAATAGGGGGAAAATGATATGTTCTGACAGCTAAAATATAATTCAATTATTGCAACCATTTTTCTCTCATAAATCTTTAGATGGTCACGTTATAATTGCATGATAAACATTGTTGAGGTGTTTCAAGAGTTGAAACAATTTGACTTTTGCATAGACAAGAATTATTTGTTGATCTGAGTTCTCTAAAAAAATTATATTATTATTGTTAAGAAATTTTGGTTTAATAATGAAGCTGTTCAATTAAACCATCAAAATTAAAATTCTCAGTACAAAAGTTCATAAGATGCTTTTTTGAAATTCTATGTTGGGGGGCCAGATAAGTTAAGCATCTTGCTTTGCTATTCTATGGCCACTAATTGCTTTGCTTTGCTGCTAGTCTTATGATATAAGCAAAATATAGCTAATAGAAAAACTAAAATTTTCTTCTAATATAATACATGATCAAATAAATTATAAACCGTGAAATATTTTATGTGTTAACAAAGAGAGTTACTACATGTTCACATATAAAATGAAAAGATGAGAAGTTTATTGAAAATGCAAACAAATCGGTAGTGTCTTAAAGATTTAACAAAATCAGGTAGACTTTACCACAAACACATGGTGAGCAACCTACGGATAGCAATTGTTCCTCACATTGAAAAAAAAATACAAAATCAAGTTAGAGGGATGGGTGACTTCAAAGAGAGAGAATAATAATTTACATGGGATAGCTGAGGTCAAAAGTAGATACTACGAGTTTGCGAAACAATAAAACCCAAATAAACATTTAACAAGTAACAACAACAGTCATGTTAAAAGTGTAATAAGAAATCATAGATAAAATTCTAATGGACCATGAGAGAGAGACAGTTACCTGGATTCAGATTCCAGAGAGAGACTCGCGTGCAATGACGGAGAGTGGAGCTTTCAACAGTCGAGAGGTAGAGCACAAAACCAAAGAAGCAAGCTGCGATTTGTGAGCTGTGGTTTGAGAATCTGAGAACTGATATCTAAGATTGAGCTGCGGCAAAGAAGGAGAAAATAAATTAGGTTTAGGGATTTGTATACTGTAAGACCCGATTTTTTTTCCTATTTATTATTATTATTATTATTATTATTATTATTATTATTATTATTATTATTATTAATAATAATAATAATAATAATAATAATAATAATAATAATAATAATAGAAACACATTCATTCACTTTTTTTTATTAAGGCAATTAAATTATCTGGTATTAAACCAGAATATTTTGGCAATAGACCAGATCAATGATCGATTCTCCAATATTTTTACAAGTCAATTCAATAAGATTTGAAATAAGTCGATTCCACATTTGGATGAATTTTAATATATTAGCAAAATCAGTGGGATTTGTATATCTTCAATATTTTTATACTAGCTAAATCAGTGGGAATTGTATATTTTCACTATTTTAATTATTCAAGTATGTATATATATATATATATATACACACACACAATAATATCAACTAAATGTAATGCTTTCATATTAAAACTCTCACTTTTCTATACTTGTTTCTCTGCCAAAAGAACGTAGCAAAATATTGTCTCATAGATTGTGTAATAGTATTTTGAAGGTAAGATTTCTTAAACTTTGCTTTCTTTTTAAATATTTATTTATAGCTTTAGGTTTTTTATTTTTCAAAACTCTTTGTTTTATTATTAAAATATCCCATTAACGAAATTAAGTCTCTAACAATTGGTTAATTTTAGTTTTCTCTTGAGATTTGTCTTAATGCATAGATATCAAAGTGAATGAAATAGATATACACATGAAGCTCTATAACAAATTGCTTGAATTTTAGAGTTCATTAAGGAGTTCAAATTTGAGTATTAGTGTAGGTTGCAATTTCGATTTGTTTTAATATTGGTGAAGAAGACGTTACAGTGTCATTTATTTTTATTATGTTTGTAGGTCTCTATTGATTCCAAATTTTGGTATTAGAATAGTAGACACTATTTATCAGTTTGGATGATAATTTTTAGAATTTTTGGTGATGTTTATCTTATGGAGTTTTTATTTCTAAATCGGTTACATATGTAGATTTTCTGAGTAATCAAATTGACCTTATTATATTAAATTAATTTTAAATTGAAATTAGGGAGAATTTAAGTCTGATTTTTGGTAATCTGTGTTGTGATGTGGCACCTGATTTATCAATATAATCCATGTCAGCAAAATAGTAAGAGAGAGAAATGAGTTTGTTACATATTGTTTTTCTAGCAATTGGTTTATAAATATAATTTTATCTGTTTGTTAAAAGGAGTATTCCAAAAGATTTTTTATTTTTTAGATGTATTCGAGAGATTTGTATTGGAGATAAAATAAGCATTTCTCAAGTTGTTTGGTAGCTGAGAAATTGAGAGAAAGAGTGAGAGAGTGCTGATAAATTGTACTACGTATTTGTAATCCTTTCTCTGATTCATAGTGGATCGTGTGCTACTCCTCAACTTGACAATCGAACCGGTATAAATCCTTATCTCCTTCTTCTACTCTAATCTTTCTTATTTTTTGTCATCTTAACAAATATCATTTTTCTTGCATATTCAAATAGAGAGAATCAAACTTGGTTACTGTTTTTGTCTGTAGATTTGAGTTAGGAATAGTTGCAATATGGTTATTGAGACATAATGGACTCAAGAAATAAATTTTTATGAATTTTAGTGATATATAAGTATTTTAATTCTTTGGGTATATTTGATGTTTAAGGCATGATATTTAGGCTGACAGTTATGAGCTCTTGGTATTGTAGAAATTTTAATTTTTGACCGAAGATTGATAAAATTCAAAATTTCATTATAGGGGTTATATGACTAGTGTATTAGTCTACAAATAAAATTTTGGAGTTTTCTGTACGGTTATTAAACTTTGATACGAAGTGTGATTAGAGGATCAATATTTACACTGTCAGGATTGACCTTTGTATGTATAGAAAATTATATAAATTCATAGATATTTGATAAATTTATGATATTTTGAGGGGAGTCAGTAATCGGATTTTTGGATTTATTGATTAAGTTTTGCAATTTTTTTGAAGCCTTTAATATTTTCGAATCACTAAAGTTTGATATTAGAATTTGATTTTCTAAAATTTCTTTATGAAAATAAATAAAAAATGCATTTATAAAGAAGTTGAGTTAGATTTATGTTATTATTCTATATGTATAGGGTCCTCTCGTGACTTTCCAATATAGTTAGCAAAACCTTAAACTTGCTATCATCAAAGGTAAGTAACTTTTTTTTTGGCATAGTATGTAATTGTATAAATATTTTTTTAGAAACCAAATTTATTTATTATATTATTATATTTTGAAATTTTTTAATATATACTTTTATATATGTTTATAAACTCATTTTTCTACTTAGTCTTTACCTATATATTTGTTACCTAATTCTTTTTAAATGAGTTTTACTTTTACTGGAACTATTTATTTAAAAGCTTAAATATTTGGTCATTTTATGATTTAGTAATGCAAATGTATTATTATATATATATTTTGAAAATAATATTTTAGCTCAATGTCAGTAGTAAATGAAATGGTGATTACCAGTGATAATGTAAATACAACTGTTAGAATTTTGTGTTATGTTGACATTGTTCTATATCAAAACAATATTTCCTGTATTGATTAGTTGTCTAGGATTTACCATTTGTCAAGCTTCGAGGAAGTTGGGCAACTCATCAAGCATAGTGAAGCCTTCAAGAGGAGTAAGCATTGTTGCACATTAAAGGTATATTGAGACCTTATTCTATTTACAAGGCTTAGGTGCACACGCACACACACATTGCATCCATATGTGTCCCTGCATCGTTATGCCAAATTTATATTGCACATACACACACTTATTAAAGTATGCACATGCATTAGATTTAATTTGATAATTTTTGTAAAATTGCATGTTCTAGGACTATATATAGGAAATGGCATATTTGTGAGTTCTTGTATTTATGTGTTTGTGTTTTTGTGATATCGGACTTGATTATGTTCTCATATTATTCCTTATTGAGTTTCGGTCATTTCGGTTACTCATTCATTAATTTTCAAGTTCCGAGTAGGAAGTTACGAAACTTTCAGTGTCTTTATCGTACATGATATTCGTCCTTATGTATCAAGTTAAATTCCATATTTTTTGTGAAAGTTTTGTTGACTTCCTTGTGCGTGAGGGAGTCCCAGTTTGTAATCCAAAAACAGATTAGAACTCAGAGTTCGGACGGAGAACGATCGAAGAACAAGAGAGATAAACGAAAGGGGCAAAAGGGAAAAAGATAGCAAACTGCCATTTGCCCACTTGGTCGTGTAGGCACGTGGGCTTCATGCCGAAAACTCTTCTCTATTCCCGTGAGCTGCTTGCCATAAATACGTTTCATGAATTGATGGGTTTTTATTACATGTATTACATGCACATAGTGTTTGGTGTACATGGTCAATCAAATCCATATGTTGACTTTATATGTTCTCTATCGGTCATATAAGAGTATTTTTGTGTGAGCTTACCACACTGGATAGCTCTCTCTTTCTTTGTTCTCTCACCGAAAATCTAAATTGAAGAAGAAAAGTGGATAAATTTTTCTAGAAAATGCTCCTAAATTTCAAACATCATAACTTCTTCATTTTTTATTCTATTTGAGTGATTCAAGTTGGAGAATCTTCGAAGGAGAGTCCTTTATCATCTACAAGAGATTTTGAAGTCATTCTTTCAAATTTTATGGTGGTTCCACATCAAAAAATGAAGCTGCACATTTTTGTCAAGGTATTGATTCATCTTTTAATTTTTGTTCTTCAAATCCTTCAATTACCTTTGGCTGTCTTCTTATATATGTGTAGTTACTTGAACAATAGCTAGTGAGAGATGGAGACTCTATTTTAGCTAGATGAGCTTAATTAGAAACATGTATGTTGAGTTAGGTTTTCTTAAAACCTATGTTTTCACATACTTGTGTTTTGTATTGTGCTAGCTATCAATCTAAGACTATTTGTGCTTCAATTGATTGATTTTTTATGATAAATAGTATCTACATGTGCTAGGTCTTTAAATTTGAACATATATAGGATTAGCATATTAGATTTTGTATTTAGAGCTATTTTGGTTTTAATTGACTATCGTGAAAAAAAATATGCTCGAAATATTTGCTAGAACTTTTATTGATCATATCTTGTGAATCTAACATGATTTTTGTTTGATACGAATCTTGAATATGTGCTTAAATGTATATGATTGATTCAAGGTTTAGTGACATGAATAAATCTAAAAATTAAATGTGTTTTGGTGTTTCACATATTTTAGAATTTTTATTAACTAGGCATTTAGTTCCCATAGGATGTGTTGATCATCTTATTCTATGTTATGTGCTTGGATGTGTTTTACATTCGTGATTACTTAGAAAGTTCTTGTAAAAGGCATGCAGTCTTGGCTAGAGTCGAGAGGACTCAGATAGTCAAAAAGAAATTCTTGGGTAGAGTTGGGAGAACTCAGATAACCAAGTGAGAAAGTCTTAGCTAGAGTCAGGAGGACTTGGATAGCTAAGCAAAAAGTCATGTCTAGGATCGTGAGGATCCAGATAGGCAAGCAAGGAATCTTCCTAGAGACAGGAGGTCTTGGATAGAAAGTTGCTTCCTAAAGGTGTGTTAGGCACATCTTGGATAAGGAGCAAGTAAGGTGATGTAGGATAGATGTTGATAGCTTGGAAAGTATATCTTGGGAGTTGATCACTTATTTGAGTGTGTATCTTTTATTCGTCATAGTGGATTTCATTTTGCCGGTGGTTGTGGATTCAACCCGTAGATGTTAAGGATGTGTCAAATGTCTCTATCTCTATCTCCATCTCTTTATATTTTGTATATGTGATCAATATATCTTGTTTAAGATCTACATTTCTTTACATCTTTGTAAACAAGATTTTTGTAGAGAAAGAGATACACACATTATTTGTTGAATCAACATTTGTCTATTGTATTTTTGTAATGTGTGGACATTGTATCTTTTGATATTGTATATCAAGTTGTAAAGTTCTACATAGTCAATTTACATAGTAATAATCAAAGTACAACTTGTGGAATTTGATTTGCATTGAATATACTTGTATACAAGATACATTGTTTCTTATTTTGTATATGTGTTTGTAAGAATGTTGTTTGAATCATTTCTTCTCGATATCTTTGGATAAAAAGATTTGTGAAAGTGTGATATGCAAACAACTCATTTGATCATAGTTGTATATATCTTTATTCTTGTAAATTTATGTACATAGTACCTGAATATTTGTAGACTGAGTGTGGTGTATTGAGCATACATGTGATAATTGTTTTATAATAACAATCTTTTTAAGAGTTCAATTGTATGCTCACCAAGTGTTTGACAAGTGCATCGAAAAAGTTTTAAAAATACTAGGTTGTTTAGTTCATAACCTTGTAAAAATTTCAACATCGCTCACAACAAATGAAATGTTATAATTTTTGTTTTGTACCAATTTCTGAAATGTAAATGGCTGGGTCACCGGGGGTATCAGTGTTGCTACTTTACTTGATCTTATTTTTATGAAATGTTATTAGTTGTTGTCGTACACTGAAAATGTTATTTTTACAGGTTTATTTGTATTTGAAAATGTTACTTTTACAAATTAATAGAACCTGAATATTTGAAAATTTATGTATGCTTAAAATGTTATTATAAATTTCATAAATGCTTTTGATTACATATTATGCAATACTTATTGAGTTGATAGCTCACCCCTTATCATTTAACATTTTGCAGACTGAGTTTTGAGGAGTTGATTGCTAAGGCTTTAGACTTTCAGAAGTCAGAAGTAGGGATGCACGTTTGGGGAATGTGGATGGATATAGGTCCCCCCATCTCCATCCTCACTTCCTAGGCCCTTCCCCCATCCCCCTCATTTCCCCATTTGGGGAAAATGGGGATGGGGATGTTTAGGGGGAGGTCTCCCCATCCCCATTTCCCTATTTTTCCCTGTTTTCTAGTATCTCTGGTCCCTCATTTTCCCATTTTCCTATTTAACTGAAAATTATAAATTAAATTGAAAAAAACAAACCTTTCATTACAAATAAAAAATAACAATACATTATAAATTCAACATAAAATGTTTCAAATAATTCAAATATATATTATAATTATATTTATATACTTTTGGGGGAAATGGGGAAATGAGGATCTCCATCCCCATCCCCATTTCAATTTTATTGTGGGGGAAATGGGGAAATGGGGAAATGGGGATGGGGAGGGGTCCCCCCATCCCCATCCCCCCTATTTCCCCATTTCCCAAAAAAAAATCCCCAAACGGGGATGGGGATGGGGATAGGGATGGGGATGGGGATGCGGGGATTTAGGACCCTGGGGATTAATGTGCATCCCTAGTTGGAAGTGATTGAGATTTTATGTATTATTTTCCTTTGTTTTGTTACTTATAATTTGAGTTCAGGTGCTCGGTATTGTTTTAATTTCCTTTAGAGTTTTTTTTTTAACCTTATTGTTGGATTTATTTGGAGATATATTTTCATTGGAGAATGATTTTTTTTAGAGTTATTCTATGATTATTAGTATCTTTTGTGTGAAGTAATTAATGATTTTTGATATAATATTCCATATCAAAGTGTTTAATTACTCTTTGAGTTATGGGGTGTTACATATACCATGTGAAATTAGTCGGGTCCACGAGTTCGGGTCCGGGTTTTTGACCAGACCAAGATATGACCTCGGACTCGATACGGGTCCTTTATTTTGGACCTAGACCCAACCCAAGATCCGAATGTGAGGATCCAGGCTGAACCCATTCGGTTTAATTTGGTTCGGTACTCGTAGGTCCGGGTAAAATTCCATCCCTACCCATCCTTGTCGTTTCTCTACATCCTAAACTGAAACCACTAAGATCTTTTCATATATAAAACTGAACCATCCGTTCCTAAAAAAAATCGACTAGAGACAAGAAAATTAGATCTTTTCACACACTCAAACAACCAATTAAAAACAAGCAATTATAGTTACAAGTAATACATTCAAGTACTTTAAAAAAATTAGAAACCTACAACTAGTACTAATGTCATCAAGATAGTGTGTAAATAAGCCTTCACATGAGCTCAAAACTAAGACTTTAAAATTCTTAAAGGACTTGGCAATGAGGTCTCGTTCATAACGACTATCCTCTTTAACCTAATCGCCTTCATGCCAGGGTAATGACAAGTGCCATTTTGTATATGTAAAATAGCTTGTCAAACAAAATTTATAAAACCATATTTGCACTCAGATTTGATAACAATATAGTAGCAAGTATGGGTATCGTCCACAAAGATCGTGTTATGCTTAAATGATCAAATTATACTCTAAGCTAATATGCAAGAAAAGCAATAGAAATGACGTTTTGAATCAAATGTTTTTAAAACAAAAATAGGTCTAACTAACTAGAAATGCAACAAATAGTAAATGAAGATGTATGATAAGGAGACTAAGGGAATGATGGATTCAGTATGCAACAATGGGTATGTATGAATTCTCATTAATGCTCATTAATCCAAAGTAACCAATCTAGAGGGTATATCTTGGTTGTATATCCCTTGCGAGTATTCAATCTAGAGGGTATAATATTGATAACCCACAATTGATTGCTCATTAAAATGCAAATCTATCAAATAAGGGCTAATCTCTTAATAAATTCACCAACCTAGAGGGTATAGAGTTGGTGCTTAATCTCTCTCAAGCAACCAATCTAGAGGGTATAGAATTGGTCACTCAATTGAGATTATATAAGGATAGAGATTAATAAGTTCGGATTTCATTAGAGGAGGGTACTCTAATTCAATCATCCCATTCAAATGAGCTAAAGAGAATTAAATAGAGGGTATACTCAATTCTCTACTCTAATTATTTCTTAGATAACATGCAAGGAAATGAGAGTACAATCAAATGTAAATCATCCTTGAAATCACTAACAACCAATGAATGGAATAAACTTGATAGATTAATTGGTAAGTATAGAATTCAATTACAAACCCATGATCACAAATGAATCACATCAATCCCCTAGTGGGATATTTAGCTACTCATGTCTATTACAAGAATGAAACAAGGAGAAAAGGATAAAAGTAAACCCATAGATGATTCCTCCTTCTTAAAGCTCCAAATGATCTCCTTGATTCCTTTTGTTGAGTAGATGATATGGCTGATGTGAGAATTGAATGGGCTTTGGAGAGAAAAGAATTCCTAAATCTAGAGAGAGAAAATGGTTATGAATGGGTATGTGGGCGTATGGCTCCTAACAAAATGGATTCTATTTATAGGTGTCAAAATGGCTGAAAACTGCTGATGTGGCAACATGTCTCAAGAAATGCATGGGTTAAGACCCACGTAAATACCAGGTGTTTTGATTTTCATCTCCCGGTTTAAGTGCAATACGCGGACACTTGTGCAATGGTGCGTGGGTGTAGATTCACGCATTGTCCTGATGCTTCTACTTTCTTCATAGTGCACGGGTTGTACGCTGGTTAGAACCTGTACAAGACCAGCGCACAACCTTGATGTTGCTTCATCAACTTTTTGACCTTTTTCCATGCAAAAATCGCATCTTTTATCCAATTAACCGGAATGTACCTAATCACCTGAAAACACAAATAAATAGCCATAAGGAAATGAGGGCCAAAATATATAACAATTTTGGCACGATCAAATACCCTCAAACCAAACCTTTGCTCCCCCTCGAGCAAACTTAAAACAAAACAAAGACTCAAACAAAAAATGACTTGACCTAAGACTCAAAATCAAATAATCCAATAAGTCGCATGTCCAACCGGTGATGAGATGCAATGATGTGTGATAGAGAGGAGTGAACATATGCAAAGCAATCTAAAACAACTCAAAGGCACTTGAGGGAAATTCGCACTACCACGAATCCCATACCTAAGAAAGCTTTTATATCGGGAGCTACTCACTCCCACACCTTGAGCATAATTCGCTTTGACTCTAAACCTCACCAGATTCTGCTATTCTTTTTCCACTTAGAGTCCTAAGTTCACTCGATCAAAGCATGCAATGATGGAATTTATGCACAGAAATCTAATGCATTACATGCAAATACATTCAAAAACCGATAAGTGTATATGAACTATCCTAGGAACGATTCACTATACCATGAACGCGGAAGATCAAGCTATCAATAAAATTTCCCAATCAAGACCTATTATGGATCAAATAGGGCTTTCCCTTTGGTTGTAATGGGGCCATGGCGTTAGATGTGGTTAACAAAGAAGAATGAGAAATTTTTTAGTTCAAAGATCACCAATCATGCTTACATATACTCACACCTCCCATACAAAGCTCCAATTCACTTTTATGTATTTTAGCAAGTAGGCATTTACAAATATACATATATTGTGATTCAAAATTGTACTCTACATTGTGAGTACTTAACATTACTTTCAAGGCTCTTTTCTTTTTATCTTTTCTTTGTCTTTTTTTTTATTTCTTTTCTTTTTGCACACTTGCACATTACATATTTACAATTTAAGCTCATAAGTGCAATTTTGGCATTTTTACAAATTGAGCCATTTCTCACACAATTCATTATTGCCTATATACACTCTCTTTTTACTTTAGAGCTTACACCTTTCAAACCCACACAACACACATACCCACACATGATTGGCAATTTCAAATGGTAGGCTTGTGTTTGGCTATGGTTATATAGGTACATTTTGGTTCCAAATGAAAAGTACATGGTTAGCCATAAATTTGGCTATGAAGCACACATAAGGGGAATGAATGTGTTTAGGCCTTTTAAGTAGTTAATTACACACATTGCCTAAGATCATTTCCATAATTAGTCTATCAAGGGAATGAGTGCATCCAACAAGCAATCCATTATATGTATGAGATGTATGTCCTATGGCATGTGACATTAATGACGAGAAGAGTGTTTAAAGAATAGAAAGAATTTAACACTCAATGCGTTTTTATAGGCTTGTGTTTGTGAACTCACGGGTGTCTCCACTATTATAACAAGGCGCAAGAGCACTGAGTCCCCTCAAATCAAGCACACAAAAGATGAGACTAGCCCATGACAATGCAAATATACCCCATGAGTGATAAAGATTGTTACGCAAGCCCACAATGCATGTATAGACTCGCCAAAAGCACACACTCAAGGCATCACACTCAAGCTAGTTAAAGCTCGAAATTTTGGCCAATGCGACAAAATTGAAAAATTTGGACCAAAAATGACCAAATAAAAGACTCAAGACGACTCAACAAGGCGTTTACACCCTCAAACAAAAACTCAACATTGTCCTCAATGTTGAAGACTAAAGAGTCCGGCCTAGAGGCGTCCACCTAACATGACTCAAAATAAAAAGACCCAAAATGGCTTATACGTAAAATAAGGTAATTAAATACAATATTAACATGCATGTGCAAGCATCCATAATCACCAACCATGTCCACAACAAGCAATTTCATCCAACATTTCATTCAAAATTGATGGCATGGAGGAAAAACAACCCCCAAACCAGTTCCCTATTATATGCACCAAAACCTGTACATAATATATGCAATAATTCCAAACCCCCAAACCGAGTTGAGCTATATCAAAAATTAACCTGTAAATACTATGCATCTCCACACGAGCCTTCGACTCATCCAAACAAAAATGAAATAATCAATAAGCTCAAAATTTACAGAAACTTAAGATAAGCAACATACATAAGAGCATGTTTCCAACAAAAGAATTCACACAATACCCTAAAATAATATTCAATGAACTATTCATAACCATTCACGTGCACAATTTCATAAACAAAACTCAAAGGATAATGTGCAAAAATTGGAATTGAGTTAGAAAGGTAGAACCGATGTGATTGTTCACTTGTTTATAACTTAAGTAGGTTCCCGCCCTTTTTATGGGAACTCTTGGCTTGCTTGTCTCTCCAAGACTTGCAAGTGGCCAGTGTGTCGAACCAAGAGATGAAGAACCTAGCCTTAAAGCATAACTTAATCACAAAGGTTAATCAATTATATCAATTATCTCAAACCACACAACCCTCTCACATAAATTTATGCCTAAAACGTCCGAAAGGTACCAATCAAACATTATATGAAATCAAAATAATAGCAGCCTATGAATTCTAACTAGTAATGAGTTCAGAATAAAAGTAACAGTACTAAACAAATAAAAGTGTGTAGTAATGTAAAGACAATGTTCAGTTGGAAATCACTCATCATCTGAGGACTCTGCCCTAACTTCTCTCTGTACACCTTTTCCCTTCGGATCTCCCTCTGCTCTAGTTCTTTCTTCAGTCTCTTATCGTGATATCTCATGTGCCGCTCTGAGCTCTACAACATATGGATCAATGACTGGTCCTCTAACAGGGAAGACTGAAGAAATAGGTCTCCTGTTACGTCTCTCATAAGGAATGGCCTTCATTTCCTTCCTTAAGCTCGTAATATTGGACCATAGATTTTCCATTTTCAAGTTCATTGTATCCATGAATTTCTCTAGGCCTTCTATCTTAGAAATTAAAGTCTACCATGATACTGCATTCTGGTCACCTACCTCTGAATCAGGCACTCCTTGCCCTGAATTCTGCTGCTCTTGTTCGAAATCTATGTCTTCTGGCTCTTCCTTGTGTGTCCTGCTTGACTCTGCTCTCGTGCTACTCTTCTTCTTCCCTGTCCTCCTCCTATCACTAGTTAGGTCTCTTTCTGCTATCAGACTGGTCCAAGTGGCTATTCCAATATTTTCTGGTGGCAATTCCAAATGCTCATCTCCCATGTCAACTTATGTTCTCCTGCACAAATCTGTAATGAGACATAGGAAGATGAGTGGTTGTCTTTCTACCCTTCTTCACCCAAGCTGTGCTATTTCCCATCTGATAAGGGAGCCCGTATTATTTAGCTTATTGTTTTTGATGTAATTAAGGTTGGTTGCCACCTCAAATGGTACTATGGTTCTATGTGACGTAGGCCTAATTGAATGTGATATGAATATGTTCCACAGGCCTAACTCAATCTCCAGATTACTGTGCTTGATATGGAATTCCAAAGTGACTTAAAACTCTATAGGCTGAATTACTAATGAGTTTGCAAAATCAACATTCTGCCTGACGAAAATATCGTTCCAAGTAACACTATATCACATTCTAAGCAAACTCTCCTGATCTTCTGGAAGCCAAGCGCTGTAATAGTCCAGGATGTCATCAATGCTCAAACTCACCTCAACACTTCTTACCATCACTGTCGAGTGTTGCTGAAAGTAATCTGGCACCATACTTGCATAAAATTCTACCACCAACAACCGAGTGTACCTGACTGAAGAGGAGACAAGTGATTCCCAACCCCAGCGCTCAACTGTATGGAAAAAAGTCATATTTCTCAACTCTTCCGAATTAATCTGTCGTTCTGGAAGAACTGCTATTCCTTTGAAGAATTCAAGCCTGCTTGGGAGGTCTTCATTCTGAATACACTGAGGAACAGTGAGGGTTCGAGCTCTTTTCTTCCTTTGACCTTCTTTTTGAGCCGAGTGCTTGGTTCGGAGTGACATTTACAATATAACATCTTTGTTGACGTCGATTTCTTGATGTGTCAGAAAGTCAACAAGATTGGATTTAAGCTGTGATCTCAAAGAGAAAGAGAAAGAAGAATGTAATTAGACACAAGTTTTACATGGTAAAACTCCGATGACCGGAGAAACATCCACGGGTGGTTGAACAAACAATCGAGCCAAAATCCACTATTGAAATAAAGATTTGCAACTCTCGATCTCTCTTTTTTCTCTCTGTATTCTTCTATATATCTTTATGATGAGATTATGGGTCTATTTATATGTGCATAGAACCCTATCCTTTTTGTACAAGTAATGAAAGATTTTTGTATTTAATTATGATTGGTTACTTGTTGGAGTTTGTCTTCTTTCCTATTTCAGAGATTTTTATAGAGATCGAATGGGATTCTGGTGATATAGTCCGTTTAGAACTTATTTCCTTATAAATGCATAGTCTTTTTTGAAGAAATAAAGTTTTTGCCTGACTTGGAACCTTTTTCCTGTTTTGGTATTCTATTATTGGAATTCTTCTTCGACGTGGATATCTTTGCGTATTCTAATGACTCTTGGTTCGTATGCAAGTTAAGTACTGGACTTCTTTATTCGGATTTCATATTTGTCCCCGAGTAGAACATGACGTCAACTGATCCTGAGTAGAACATGACGTCAGCTGATCCCGAGTGGGTCTTGCTAAATGCTTGCATTTATACTTACTCGGGTTCTTATTCTATGGTGATATCTTGAGGGATATTTTCTGAATGCCTATTCGGATATCCACCTAGTAATCTTATCCACCTTGTCAATGATGTGTACATCTGATAAAATTTACATATGACAATACCCCCTTAAAATATTTTTCACCGAATAGGAATTGGTTCCAGGCGAGAGTATTTTAATCAACCCTTTAATCTTTTAAGTCTCATTAACTCCAAAGTAAATGTCTTGTCATAATGATGTGTCTTAATGGTGACCATGTAAATTCACTTTGCCTCCTTACGCGAAATCTCAATGATTGCGACATTTTGGAGTCTTGACGGTCTTGGTTAGTTCTTCTCTTAACACGTGTCTTCTACCGCTTCATTTCTCGATACCATTTATGAGAAACGACCTACGCGTCTGCTAGTACGCCACCTATGTCATCAAATATGTCTTTGATTTTTCCCGCTTCTTGAGACCCTAGGGTTTCGTGTTATTGTCCCTTTAAATGCTCCATTGAACGAGGTTGCTCTGGTTTATTCTCACAAATTCAAACCAAGAATTTCCAACCCAGATTTCTTTATGCAGAAGTCCTTTAGTCTCCGTTGAAGTTTCTACCACAGGTTTCTTTACTCAAAAGGTTAGTTTTAACGGATCCATCTTCCCGTCGTCTTTTTACTATAGCTCTCGAAGCGCTTGATCGTAGAGATTTTCAACTGGTTTCTTACGCTCGTAGATTATTGGGGGAAATCTCTCCTGATGAACCTCTTTTTTTAGATGTTGACGTTTCCAGGCTTTACCCTGATGCCCATTTTAATTCTGAATCTAGTTCTGAATCTATTGTTTCTGATCACAGGGTACCTATTCGATCGAGGAGGGTGAAACATCAAAGTAGAAGTGAAGTCCACAAGCACAACTCAGGCAGCGTTCGAATCAGAGAGCAAATTGTAGATGAGAATAACGTTGAAGAGGAGTTTAGAAACTCTCGTATCTTTTTTTTCTGTTGATAGCCCGAGTGGGTATGATGCCGAACCGAATGTGGTTAGGGAAGATGAGATCGAGAAGTATCATGCTCAATTTGATTTGGACAACTCGGTTATAATGTCTCCTGCTGGTAATAGAACCGCGTGGAACCCTCCCCCGGGTATGGTGGCTATTTATGGGTCCATGCTTTGTTGCGGCGTCAAACTTTCTCTCTAGCTGTTTATTGCCTGGTTTCTGGCTGAAGCGGGGATCGCTCCAGCCCAACTGGCCCCGAATAGCTATAAGATCTTGATAAGCATGTGGCATATGTGAAGCCGGATGAACCTGTCGCCACCTTCCCTAAGTGAAATCAGGCACTTCTACACACTAAGGCAATCAGGTCGGACAGGGACTTATTTTCTCATATCCAATCCACCGGATTGTTGGGTCCCTGAGGGGACAAAAGTGAATCGGGGAGTTGACACCTCTGATGACGTAAAAAAGAGAGGTTTCGTATGGGGATTCCCTTCGTCAAACAAGCACTGGAAGAACAGTTGGTTTTTTACCGGAGAGAATTTAGGACTTCAAGTTACTCCTTCGGTCGAGGAGAATCGGACGGTATTGAAGGTTCCCTGCTTTTTATGTTCCCCTTTTTCGGTTCCTCAAACAAATGGAACAAGAAAAAGCTTGAATTCTCCGATGCTGAACTGACCGGACTTGATCAAGCTACCGTGCGTACTTTGGAAAAAAGAAGCATGTCTTATCTTTTCAGCGAGAAGAAGATGATAGAGCTTGGCTTTTTTAGCCAAATTTCAGGCTATCGCAGGCGACGTAAGTAATCTTACCACCCTTTTTTTTATATATTCTGCTTTTTATATTCTGACATGATTCTCTTTATCATTCAAGTGTATGACTCAGACATCGTCTGTGACGTCCAAGCTCGCCAGGTGAAATCAATCCTTCAGGAGAGCCAAAAAGAAGCTTCTTATCAAAGCAAAGAAGGTATTGCCCCGTCTGAGTCGGATGAGGAAACTGAAGAGGCTGAAATAAGGATCCCTGAGTACGTCCCCGAGAAAGTCATCCATTCGACCATAGGGGAATCTAGTGATCCGATAGGCCCAGCTGACCACACTCAGAAATTGCCTGAAGATTGGGGGAGGCAAAGTGATGGTCTTGATGGATGTCAGGGATGGAGATAAAACCTCAGATGGACAAGCAAACCTTGATCCTGACTTTTTTGGTTCCTTCCGAGATGAAGATCAAGAAGAACCTTCGGCTGATCTCAGCTTCCATCGTACTCGGGCTGAGAAACGGAAAGCGGTCGACTCTCCTGCTCGTCCTCATAAGGTTCATCGGGTAGTTTCATTCATTGAATTGAGTGATGAAGATACCGAGGCTGAGATTCCTCCGAGTGTTCATGTTGAAACATCAGTAGGAGCGGAAACATCTGATCCGAACAAGGGCTCCTTCCCTCCTGAGGTTGAAGATGTAAGGGCTGAACCTTTGAGAGGTCCTTCCTATCCTTCTCCCTAGGATATGTTGAGGGCAATGTCATCCGATTGGGCTTTCATCAGGCTTTGCTCGATTTGATGTGTCCAAATATCATGCTCGATTTGATTTGGACAACTCGGCTTGATGTTTCAGGGATGCTTCTTTAACGACCCGTCTTAAGAATATTTTTAACGGTGCATCTTATGTAAGCTTTATAGATGGTGACCAAGTTTGCTGAGTTGGTTCAGACGCAACAACATCAAGCCGATTGAATAAGGCGTCTTGAACCTCAACTGAAGGAGAGTGAGGATAACAGTGCTCGGGTTGAATCGGCTTATCAAAAGGATGTGAGCTCTGCTCAGATGTTTACAGACCATTGTTTGGCCAAGCAAGTGGAGGCCGAGGAAAGAGCTTCTTTGGTAGAGGAGAAGGCTATGTCGCTTCAAAACTTATTTTATTCTGCCCAGGAATCGATGCTCAAAGCCGAATAAGAAGCGGAGCAGTCCAAGTCGTCTTATGAGTAGAAGATCGAAGACTTGGACCGTCAAGCTTTGACGGTCGAGTCCCTATCCAAGGATGCCAGGTTGGAACTTGAAGTCCAGTGGGTCGATCATTTTAAAAGATCCTCAGCTTATGATGCCCTCCTCCTTTGGGAATTTCAGCGAGGGTTAGTTTCAGCTGGTGAATTTTTTAAGGTCAAGAATCGGGAAACTGAAAAAACCCGAACCAACTGAGAGCTGTCAATCAAGAACCACGTGGATCGATCCCTGGAATCTCTTCATACTCATATGAAAGAGTGGAGAGCTTATTGCCGCAGCCGAGGTAAAGAGCCCCATCTTATGCATTTGGAGGTTCCATCAGAGCATTCTCTCTCCACCTTCTATGCCAGTTAAGAATCCGGGGTAGAAGGTTCGACGCCTGATGTTGGCCCGATCCCTGAAGTAGATTACAGTGAGTGGTAAATGATTTGGTTGACACAATTGCTTGGTCTTCAAATGAAAGTCTCATCCGTGAGTATGAAATGGTGTCTGGCCCGAGCATCGACAAGAGTTCCAAATCCTCTTCCCAGCCTTAGTTATTTTTGTAAAGATTCACCTTTGTAAAGATTTTTATCAATGAAAGTCATGTGAACTATTTAATTTTAGAAAACCAAGTGGTTTAATCCGACTCATTACTCACAAAATTTCACCGAGTACCGAGTACCGAATATCTTATCTAACTTGGTTTTATTATTTAGAGTTGCTTCTAACGCCGAGTATCTTATTGAACTGGCTAACGCAATCTCTGCCAAATCTTGCTAAACTGGCTATTGTAATCTTTTTGTGCCAAGTATCTTATTAAACTGGCTAATGTAATCTTTTTGTGCCAAATATCTTATTAAACTGGCTAATTCTGTCCGAGTAACTTCACCAAGTATCTTATTAAACTTGGCTTTGTTACCCAGAGCTACTTTTAATGCCAAGTATCTTATTAAACTGGCTAATTTTGTCCAAGTAACTTCATCGAGTATCTTATTAAACTTGGTTTTATTACCCGGAGCTACTTTTAACGCCAATTATCTTATTAAACTGGCTTTATATTAACCGAGTCATCTTGAAATAAGCGAGTAGATTAACTCGTATTTAATACTCGGTTATTACCCAAACATTACATCAAGGCTCATCATGATCATATGTTCGAGTCCTCGTACAAGTTACCAAGAACGTCTCCCCAGTTTTGTCTGTGCAAGGGTTCACCGAACCGTTAAGCTTTTCGAACCGCTTAACACAGCTGCGCATTTCACAGAGATTTTTCTCTACAGCGTCCTAAGCCGTTTTTCAGAATCTGGTGCATTGGGTTTGCCTTTTTGCTAAGGTTGATTGACCTTGCTCGGCTGGCATGCTCCTTCGAGCTTCTCCGCCCATTCGGGAATTAATGGTCCCGAGTATTCTATTTGCATGTTCTTATTATCATGCTCTTCTTTCATATGTTCTTATTATCATATGCTTTATATTTCAGAAATCTCGAGTTTGATTTTTATTTATAACTGCAAAACCAACAATGATTTAAATTTCAAAGCTAATAATTGACCTGACAAAAATTGTCCTGACAAAAATTGTCCTAACTAAAAAGGAAACAAAATTTTAAGAATAGAAAATCTTCAAATATTGGGCGTTGCATGGTCGGGGTAAGACCCCTCCATCTGGATGTGCAATCCAATATGCTCCATGGCCAGCTACTCATTCAATCTTGTATAGGCCTTCCCACTTGTCAACCAAGGAACCTGCAACTTTGTTTTTTGTATTCAGCGACACCTTTCTGAGTACCAGGTCTCCCAGTTGGAATTTCCTGACTCGAACATGAGAATTGTAGTGGCGAGTTACTCTTTGTTGATATGCCATATTTTGGTATTTGGGACTTCTCCCTTTTCTCTTCTAGTTCATCTAGACTTTGTAACAGTATATCAACATTTTGGTCTTCATTATATAGCCTGACCATGGGTGATGCATATGATGTTTCTATGGGGATAACAACTTCTGTTCCAAACGCTAAAGTGAATGGGGTCTCTCATGTTGAAGTTCTTGCTGTCGTCCGATATGCCCATAACACTAAGGGAAGTTTTTCAACCCAACTTCTTTTCTTGGCACTTGGCTTTGCTTTAAGTGTATGCTTGATGATTTTGTTTACTGACTCAGCTTGTCCATTTGTTTGAGGGTGAGCAGGTGTGGCGTAGTAATTGGCAATTTAGTACTCTTTGTACAGCTGTCTGAATTTTAGATTATCGAACTGGGTGCCGTTATCAGTGATGATAGTGTTTGGGACTCCAAACATGTAGAGTAGATTTTTCTTCACGAAATTTGTGATATTTTCTTCTGTGATATGCACTAAGGCTTCAGCTTCTGCCCACTTTGTGAAATAGTCAACTTCTACTATTGCATGCTTCGCTTCACCCTCTGTCCCTGCTGGCATTGGGCCAATTAAATCCAAGCCCCACATGGCAAATGGCCATGGGGACGTAAGGTTTCTAAGTTGTTTGGGGAGTTATCGGATATCGTTAGCGATCCTTTGGCATGTATTGCAGCTTTTCGAACATTGTTGTGCATCCGAGAATAAAGTGGGCCAATAATAACCTTGCCTAAGTACCTTGTGTGCTAAAATTTTTCCCCAGTATGGTTTCCGCATACTCCAACGTGGATTTCCTATAGTATCTAATATGCATCTTCCTCTGATATACATCTTTGAAGTGTTCGGAAAAACCCCCTTCTGTACAGTTCTCCTCCGATTAATGTGTATCTTGCTGACTGATACCTGATACGTTTGGCTTGTAGGGGATCTTCCGGTTTACGCCTTCTTCCAGGAACTTTTTTAGAAGAGTCATCCAACCGTCTGACGGTGTTCGAATTTCTGAGATTTTAAAGTTTTTTGGCTCAACTGTGCTCGGTTTGAGGAGATGTACGACCAGAATAGTTTTTGGCCTAATTGTGGTCGTTGCTGATGCTAGCTTGGACAAAGCATCTGCCTTTTCATTCTCCTCCCTGAGGATCTGGGCAATCTTATATTCTTTAAATTTCTGAAGGAGTTGTTTTGCTATGTCACGATAATCTATCATACCTTCATCTCTGGCTTGCTATTCGTCCAGGACTTGGTTAACTACTACTTGTGAGTCACTGAATATCTCGATCTTATCTACTCTGAGGGCTATGCAGACTCTGAGTCCAGCTAGTAGCGCCTCATACTCGGCTTGATTATTCGTTGCTTTGAAGTCGAATCTCATGGCACACTCGACATCATCTTCTTCCAGGGTGCATACTACGATCCCTGCCCCACTGCCGTGAGTGTTAGAAGAGCCATCGACATATAATTTCCATGAGAAACTTTTGCCCAACATCTTTTTTGCTTCCAGGTTTGGTTTTGTGAACTCTGCTATAAAATCTGCCACTACTTGGCCTTTGCGAGATGTCCTGAGGACGCATTGGATATCGAATTCACTTAGCTCGATTGCCCATTTGGTTAGTCTTCCTGAAATTTCTGGCTTCTGTAAAATTTGCTTAAGTGGCCAATCGGTGAGGACCTGGATTGTATGAGCCTAAAAGTATGGCCTTAGCTTCCTTGCTGCCGAGACCAATGCTATGACCATTTTTTTTGCCTGTGAATACCTATTTTTAGCTAAAAGAAGTGCCTTGCTGGTATAGTACACTGGCCTCTGTACTCCATCCTCTGTTCTGACTAGAACTGAGATTGCTGCTAATTCTATAATTGATAAGTACAAGTGGAGTATCTCTCCCATTTTTGGTTTCGAAAGGATGAGAGTTTGCCTTATGTACTCTTTGATTTTTAAGAACGCCTGCTCACATTCTTCGTTCCATTCGAGTCATTTTCCTTTTTTTAATTTCTTTAAAAATGGGAGCACATTTGTCTGTGGCATTTGAAATAAATCTACCCAAGGAAGCTAAGCATCCTGTTAAGCGCTGCACTTCTTTTAACGTCCTTGGTGAGTTCATTTTTTGTAGGGCTTGGATCTTTTCAAGGTTTACTTCGATTCCCTTCTGGTGAACTTGGAAACCCAGGAACCTTCATGAAGGAACTCCAAATAGGCATTTATTCGGGTTCGGCTTCATTTGATATCTCCTCAAGACGTCGAATGTCTCTAGTAGATCTGAGGTATATCTGTCTGCCGAGATGCTCTTGGTCAACATGTCATCTATGTAAACTTCCATGTTTCTTCCTATTTGGCGTGAGAAGATTCTATTGACCAGCCTTTGGTATGTTGCCCCTGCATTTTTTAGCTAGAAAGGCATTACTATGTAACAGTATTAGCTCTGATCGGTTGTGAACACCGTTTTTTCTTCGTCAGCCTTATTCATCCAGATTTGGTTATATCCTGAGTAGGCGTCCATGAAACTGAGTAACTCGTGGCCCGATGTAGCATCAACTAGTTGGTCTATCCTTGGCAGTGGAAAACTGTCTTTTGGACATGCCTTATTTAAATCTGTGAAAACTACACACATTCTCCACTGACCATTTTTCTTTTAGACGAGGACCATATTAGCTACCCATTGAGGGTAGCCAATCTCTCTAATTGACCCTACAACGAGTAACTTCTCCACTTCCTGCTTGATTACCTGACTTCTCTTAAGATTGAATGACTTTCTCTTTTGTATTACTGGTTTTACATTCGGGTCTATCGCGAGACGGTGAGATATTATTCGGGCATCTATCTCGACCATGTCTTCATGACTCCAGACGAACACATCTTTGTACTCTTTGAGCAGATCAGTGAGGCTTTGTTTAACTTTTCCTTCTAAATTGGCCCCGATCTTGATCTTCTTATCTGGTTCATCTTTTTTCAAGATTATTTATTCGACCGGTTCATTTTTGGACTCCTACGGTTCTTCCCTTGGGTCAAATTCGAATGATAGTGACTCTTTGTTCTGATTTAGCTGTGTTATAATGCATACTTGTCCACCATTGTCTCTATCTTTGTAAACTGGCAGATTAGCTCTTCGGGCTATCTCCTGGGACCCCTTGACTACTCCGACCCCCCGTTCGGTCGGGAATTTGATCATTAGGGCGTAAATAGCTGTTACGACCTTAGTTTTATTCAATAATGGCCGACCTAACAGTGCATTATAAGGCCAATTATTTAAGTCTACCACTACAAAATCGAGTAATATTGTTCTCTAGCAAGGTTCTACTCCAATTTTTACGGGCAACTTTGTCATCCCGGGAGACCTGGCCTCAACTCCCCCAAACCCTTTGAGTGGGGTATGAAAAAGCTGTAAATCCTTTCGGCCAAATCTAAGTTGATCGTAGACAGCTACATTGAGAATATCAGCCGAACTACCATTGTCTATTAAAATTCTCCTGACTTCCCTGTGTCCAATTCGAGCACTTATGACCAGGATGTCATTTGGTCTAACATCGACCCCATGTGAGTCAACTTCTGTGAATATTATCGGGTCTCATCCTTCCTTTACCCTTTTCGGGTTTGGTTCGACAGAGTTGACATCAAAGTTCTGTCTTACCTCCACCGCTTCTCTGATTTCCTGTGTTCGTTCTCGGTTACTTCTTCCAGTTGATGGTCCCCTAAAGATTGTTTGTATTACCTCATTGGCCTCGGGGTTGGCCATTGGTTTCGACCGGAGCTATGATTAGCTCTAGTCTCTTTTTTTATTTCTGGTCTCTTATCTCTTTTCAAGATTGTATCTTGCAAATGTCCTTCCCGGATAAGGGTCTCTATGTAGTCTCTAAGCTGGTAACATTTGGAAGTCTCATGACTGGTTTCCTTATGGAATCTATAGTATTTTGTTGTATCTCGCCGGGCAAACTGAGACTGACAGCGTGGCTCTTTTACTAGATTCTTTTCTTTCAGTATGGCTAGGATTTCTTCCTGCTTTTTTTGGAGAGGGGTGTAGTTTGCGTATTTTCCTCGGAATTTCTCCGTGGTCTGGTCGGCATTACGTCCGTTTCCTCCGTCCTTGCTTCTTTCTTTACCGTTTCATTTTTGTTTTCCCTTTTGGTTCTGTACCTTTGACTCAACATCCTTTTGTTCGGGTTTTCCTCCGTGCATGTAGCATCCTCTCCTAGCTAACTCCTCTTCTTCGGTTAGTGCATATCCTCCCGCCATGTCCATCATATCTGCATATCTGGTTAGGCGGCCCTCTTAAGTCAAAAGATAGCTGTCCATTCTGTAAATTGTTTATGAATGCAGCAATTATTGCTTCGTCATTTGCACTGCTGATTTCTGATACCGCCTGGCTGAATCTCCCCAGGTATTTTTTGAACGACTCATCTTTCCCTTGTTTCAGCTGAGAAAGGTAAGCCACTGATTTTTTCCTGTGAACGTTGCCCAGAAATTGTCTTGAGAAACTTCTGCTTAATTCACCAAAACTTCTGATGCTTACTGGGGGCAATCTTCCGAACCATCTTGAGCCTGTGTCTCCTAGAGTCTATGGAAAGTTGAGACATAATAATGGGTCGCTGTGGGCATACTGAGCCATAACACTTTTATACCATCTGGCGTGTTCTTTAGGATCTGTATCCTTCTTGAATTGTTCCACGTGTGGTATCCTGAATCTTTCTGGGAATAGGGTTCGTAGGATGTCCCTAGTGAATGGACTAGCAAAATCATCGTCGGGCAAGTCATTGTACCCATAACATCTAACCAGTGCGTCCATTTGACGCATATTGTTTTTAACTTCTCGGGTCAGGCTCTGAATTACAACGTCTCTATCTCCCACCGGATCTCTATGATGGTTAAATCGTCGAGTGATTGTCATGCCTTTTTCAAGCTCCTCTTCACTTTGTTGCTGAGTCTCACGGGTTGATCCTTGCAGATGTATGGTTTCGTGACGACGCTTGCGATGTTGCCGATCACTATCCTCTGATGACGACCTATCCATGTGTCGGTCATGCTTACGGTGTCTATTGTGGGCTATCTGATTCTGGCTCTGCCTTTGGTGTGGTTGCTCTTCTTCGGGTGTTTCACGTTCAGCCTGATTAATTGGAACAGAGTTCCTTCCGACTTCTGATACATTTGGTTCTGACCCAGCTATAACCGTACGAAGCCTTGTAAGTGGATGATTAGGAGGTTGCGTCTCTTCTGTAGCTAGTAGATCAACTTCTTCCTCTGCCGCGTCCGCTACCAGCTGTTGTAGTGCCTCACGGAAACGTCGTGTCAGGTCTTCGATGGTCGGAGGGATTTGTTGGATCCCCGCCAGAGATGTTGGTTGGTTCTCGGTTGTGGCGAGATCTCGTGAACTACTGCAAATATGAACATTATCTGGAGATTTTTGGATATCCCCAGAACTGTTTCTGCTTCCACTTCCCGCCATTATCTTTAATCTAATCGGAGGTTCAGCCGGCCCCTTCTTCTAGCGCCAATTGTTGACGTCAATTTCTTGATGTGTGAAAAAATCAAAAATATTGGATTTAAGCTGTGATCTCAAAGAGAAAGAGAAAGAGAATGTAATTAGACACAAGTTTTACGTGGTAAAACTCCGATGACCGAAGAAAAGTCCATAGGTGGTTGTGCAAACAACCGAGCCAAAATCCACTATTGAAATAAAGATTTACAAATCTCGATATCTTTTTTTTTCTCTCTGTATTCTTCTATATATCTTTATAACGAGATTATGGGTCTATTTATATGTGAATAGAACCCTAATCCTTTTTGTACAAGTAATGAAATATTTTTGTATTTAATTATGATTGGTTACTTGTTGGAGTTTGTCTTCTTTCCTATTTCGGAGATTTGTATAGAGATCGAATGGGACTCTGGTGATATAGTCCGTTTAAGACTTATTTCCTTACAAATGCGTAGTCTTTTTGAAGAAATAAAGTTGTTGCCTGACTTGAAACCTTTTTCCTGTTTTGGTATTCTATTATTGGAATTCTTCTTCGACGTGGATATCTTTGCTTATTCTAATGACTCTTGGTTTGTACGCGAGTTAAGTACTAGACTTCTTTATTCGGATTTCATATTTGTCCCGAGTAGAACATGACGTCAATTGATCCCGAGTAGAACATGACGTCAGCTGATCCCGAGTGAGTCTTGCTAAATGCTTGCATTTATACTTACTCGGGTTCCTATTCTATGGTGATATCTTGCGGGATATTTTCTGAAAGCCTATTCGGATATCCTCCTGGCAATCTTATCCACCTTGTCAATGACGTGTACATCTGATAAAATTTACATATGAAAAGCTTCATTATTGGACAAGAATAATTATTTACACAGGAAGGAGACGATCATGAAGCAAGGATAAAGCAAAATTTCAAAAATTAGGCATGCAATGCGCGGGTTATGTGCAAGTCCAGAGCCGCACATGACCCGTGCATATGGCGATTATACAGATAGAGCTCGTGAAGAAGATCCCTCCAAAATTGTGCATTCATCAGGTTCTTAAGCAAAATTTACATCTGAATATTTCAACATGCAATTACTAACAACTATGCTCTAACACACAATCAAATATTTTCACATATTGAAGAAATTTCAAACCTTAGAATTGATTTTATCACATCAAAGTTCATATAGATTCTAATTTCACCAATTATGCAAAATGCAAGCAATAATCACAAATGCCCAACCCTTTATACTTATCCTACTAGAATTTAGCTTGAACATGTAGGTCTTGGATAGGACATGATACCATATGGAATGAATCATAGTTGCAAGACGGAGAAGAAAGGTGAAATTCAAGTTACAAGCATTTAATTATGAATCAAAAGACTTGAACATACATCTTTTGGTCTTGGATTATTTGTGGAAACATATATTACCTTTAAAGAGAAGAGGAAAAACAAAGAAAACCAAATGAAAGTGGTAGGGAACACTCTCGATAGTGATATGTCCTTTAAAGGCATAAAGGCAGGAGGAATGCGTGGGTCTTGCACTGGCCTCGACCCGCGCATAACCAGCTCAATATCCTGATTCACTTTTCTTCCTTTAAGTGCGCGGGTGCCGTGCAGGTGAAGCTCTAGTGGGACCTGCACATTTCCACCCTCTACAGCCAGCTTGCCTCATCTATCAATTTTCCTCTGATCTAATTGTCCCCCTGCATAAGATTTCCATAGTTATTCTTAAAGACTTGCATTACTTGATAATCTCATCTAAAAGAAATAAAAACACAAACTAAGAATTCAAAGCAATTAATCAAAAGATATCATAATGAGTTTTCTTCATCCTAAAAGGCCCCTAGTCTCACTCTAGTACAAATAATGAATTCCAAACATAAGACAACTTAAGCATAAAGAGCACAAATTGTGAAATCAGTAACCTACTAGAACAAATAAGGACTATATGTGTGAGGAGTAGAACCAGATTAAACCAAAGGTGGGTTGACCGAATGGGATGATTGCTTCCTTTTGACCACCCAAATGGTTGCCAAGTTTTTCTCAACAATTCCTTTCCCACTGGTTATATATTCTTCCAATAAATCCTTCATAATCCAAATTTGTTTAACCACTTGTGGGGTCTTTTGACACTTCCTCCAATTATCCTTAAACTTAGAACATTGAGCCCTAATGTGACCTTTCTCAGAACAAAAGAAGCACACAAGATGAGTATGAGAAAAACTCCCCCTTTGGTTCGTTCCTTGCGGTTCATTTGTATGTTGTGCTCAGAGTGCTTTGACATCCTCTTCGATATTGTCAAGTTGAGTTATGTAATCACAATCCTTTACTCTTGCAACCTTCAAGGCCTCAACTTTCCTACTAAATGCCTCACTCACTTCCTTTAAAAGGTTTGATTTCCTCTCTAGTTCTATCAAGAGTTTTCTATTATTTCTCTCGTACTCTTCCTCAAATTCTTCCGAAATTTTAACGAGTACGACTAAGTCTTACGCAACCACCTTCTTTTCTCTTTCCACCTTCACTTTTTTCCCAATTTCTCATTGAGGTCAGAGAGGTCACTTTCCTTTTTAACCTTTCATTCTCTCTCTTGAGACAATTGATATCTTGATTAAACCCTTTGTTTTTATCTTATAACCCTTTCTTTTCTTGCTCTAAGATAATAAAACTCATTTTCAGACTTTCCTCATTGACAATGTTGTCTTTTTTGTTTGATTGCTTCCCTTTCCAAGACACCATCAAGATGTCCTTCTTTCAGTTCTAGGGCTAATTCAAATGCCTTGACCAGTTCAAGGACTTTCCTTTTTTTCTTGCCTTTTCTTGGAGCTTCTAAAACTAGACACCGATTGCCCATTTCTTTCTCCCATGGTTTCTTCACAATAAAGTTCTCCGTCTTACTTCCACAACTAAGAGGCAATTCTCTTGAAACCACATTAACAATCATACTAGCTGTGGCCATAAATGACCTTCCTAGCAGTAGCTTCCAATCTCAATCTATGATACCGTCATCCTTGACATCCAAAACAACAAAATCGATCGGAACCTTAAGCCCATGAACGTTTAATTGCACATCTTCAATTATACCCGCCGAAGTTGCAATTGAATTATCGGCCATCTTCAAGGTAATGGATGTAGGCTTCAATGTGTCAATGTTCAGTTGCCTACACACTTGAAGGGGTATCATTTTTATACTTGCCCCCATGTCCAACATTCCTTCTATTAGGTCCGCACTTCCGATGCTCACCTGAATGATGAAACTTCTAGGATCCTCTAACTATAATGGTACAATCTTCTCCCGGGGATCCTCACTAACTCACATACTCCATTTTTCATCTATACGTTCGTTCTCTTTAACTTCTTCACTAGCTTCAAATGACTCCAACACTTTTCCTTATGCCATCGACTCTTATTTACTGTCTTGCACTACTTCCATAGTCTTAACTTGTTCTTTCCCTCTCACAGACTTCCTCTTCTTTTGCTTAAGAATGTAGTCTTCTATTTGGGTCATCCGAGTCTCCATCCTTTAGAGTGAGGCATCAAGACCATGGAATTTTTGATCATTCACATCAATGTAGTTATGGAGCTTTTGTTGGGTAGCATTCTGAATGCTATTGAGCTCTTGATTGGATTTTTGATGGCTTTGTAGCAACTCCTTTATCATCTCTTCGAGGGACTTAGTCTTTGTCGGAAATTGACTGGGTTAATTATTGAAGTTTGATGAATGCAGGAGTTGAACTCCTTGCCATTGATTACTTAGTCCACCTTGATTGTTGTACTTATTAAATCCTTATCCTTGGCTTGGGTTGTTGTTGCTCCATGAGAAGTTCGGGTGATTCCTCCATCTCGGATTGTAGGTATTTGAGTAAGGATCATTTCTTTGGCGTTGGAACTCTTCCAACATTTGAGCCTCCTCATGCTCATATTGAACATCCCAACTCATCGAGTCACTCACGACTTGATTCACCTAAGTTCTCGACTTACTCATGTTGCATAACATGTCCTTAATAAATTGCATGTCTTTTTCATCCTAGTCATCTTGATAACAACCCTTGTATTCTCATCAATCCCAATCTTACCACCTCTTCTACTGTTGGAAGACCGTTGTTGTGAATTTTGAGCCAAATTTTCCATTATCTTATAAGCTTCTAGAGCCCTCTTATCAGCAATTGTTCCACCACAAGTATTATCCACCATCACCTATGTATTAGTTGAAAGGCCCTGATAGAAAGAAGTGACATTCAATTCATCTGTATATGTGTGGTGGGACCTGTGCTGACAAGATATGGAATCTATCTCATGCTTCAAGAAATGGCTCTCCCTCTTCTTCGCTAAAGGTGGCGATCTTAATTTTCAACTCTCTTGCTCGAGCAGTTGGGAAAACTTATTATAGAAAGCCTTGCAGACTTGAGGCCAAGTTGTGAGAGTCCCGAGCCTCAAGGCCATATACCATTGCATAACCCGATCCTTCAAGAAATATTGAAAACACCTTATTTGCAGTTGCCCCCTAGTCAATACGTTATTATGAACCACAACAGGGAAAGTCTTCAGAACAACACAGTACTGCTTAATAAATTGTAAATAATCCTCTTAAGGTGATCCGTGAAATGATAGAAGCAAGTTGACATGCATGCCCTTTAGTTCGTACTGTCTTGTAACCTTATCTAGAACTATAGCAGTGGGCATCTCCTCTCCAGTTGAAGGAAGAGTGTACTCCCCTATAGTAAAACCCAAATCATTTGTAGGGATATCTTCTGCCTCTACCAGCACATTAGGCACCTGTTCAGTCTCCATTTCTTCTTCAAACTTGTTATGCTCAAATTGCTTAACAATTTTACCAACTTGGTTGATGTTGTCTTGAATTGGTACCGTTGGTCTTTGTAAAGAACGTTTCTCTTGCATATACCTATACACCTGAGACCATAAAAACAGAAGAAACAAGGTAAAAGAAACAAGAGCAATAAATAAACTCTAAGGCTAAAACAAAAGCTAATCTAACCACTTAAACAAATTTAATCAACAAGCATATACGCCGATCCATGGCAGCGGCACCATTTTGATCAGTGTTGTTTTGTATATGTAAAATAGCTTGTCAAACAAAATTTATAAAACCCTATTTGCACTCAGATTTGATAACAATATAGTAGCAAATATGAATATCGTCCATAGAGATCGTGCTATGCTTAAATGATCAAATTATACTCTAAGCTAATATGCAAGAAAAGCAATAGAAATGACGTTTTGAATCAAATGTGATTAAAACAAAAACAAGTCTAACTAACTAGAAATGCAACAAATAGTAAATGAAGATGTATGTTAAGGGGACTAAGGGAATGATGGATTCAACATGCAACAATGGATATGTATGAATTCTTATTAATGCTCATTAATCCAAAGTAACAAATCTAGAGGGTATAGCTTAGTTGTATATCCCTTTTGAGTATTCAATCTAGAGGGTATAATATTGATTACCCACAATTGATTGCTCATTAAAATGAACATCTATCAAATAAGGGCTAATCTCTTAATAAATTCACCAACCTATAGGGTATAGAGTTGGTGCTTAATCTCTTTCAAGCAGCCAATCTAGAGGGTATAGAATTGGTCACTCAATTGAGATTAGATAAGGATAGAGATTAATAACTCCGGATTTCACTAGAAGAGGGTACTCTAATTCAATCCTTCCATTCAAATGAGCTAAAGAGAATTAAATAGAGGGTATACTCAATTCTTTACTATAATTATTACTTAGATAACATGCAAGGAAATGAGGGTACAATCAAATGTAAATCATCCTTGAAATCACTAACAACCAATGAATGGAATAACTTGATAGATTAATTGGTAAGTATAGAATTCAATTACAAACCCATGATCACAAATGGATCACAAATGGATCACATCAATCCCCTAGTGAGATGTTTAGCTACTCATGTCTATTACAAGAATGAAACAAGGAGAAAATGATAGAAGTAAACCCATAGATGATTCCTCATTCTTAAAGCTCCAAATGATCTCCTTGATTCCTTTTGTTGAGTAAGTGATATGGATGATGTGAGAATTGAATGGGTTTTGGAGAGAAAAGAATTTCTAGATCTAGAGAGAGAAAATGCTTATGAATGGGTATGTGGGCGTATGGCTCATAACAGAATGGATTCTATTTATAGGTGCTTTCAAAATGGCTGAAAACTGCTGATGTGGCAACATGTCTCAAGAAATGCATGGGTTAAGACCCGCGTAAATACCTGGTGCTCTGATTTTCATCTCCCGGTTTAAGTATAATGCGTGGACACTTACGCGATGGTGCCTGGGTGTAGACCCGCACATTGCCCTGATGCTTTAATTCCAACTCCCGGCTTTAGAGGAATGTGCGAACACTTGCGCGATAGTGCGCGGGTGTAGACCCGTGCATTGCCCTGATGCTTCTACTTCCTTCATAGTGAGCTGGTTGGAACCAGTGCAAGACCAGCGTACAGCCCTGATGCTGCTTCATCAACTTTTTGACTTTTTTTCACTTAACAATCACATCTTTTATCCAATTAACCGGAATGTACCTAATCAACTGAAAACACAAATAAAGAGCCATAAGAGACACAAAAACACCCAAAAACGAGGCAATGGCAAAAGAAATGAGGGCCAAAATATATAACAATTTTGGCACGATCATGTAACCAATGGTCATGGCGTAGATCCATGAATCATCTCTTTCTGTCCCTTTCTCTCATCACCGCTCTCCCCCTATCTTCTCGTTCTATCTTACCAATACACTAATGGTGTGGGTATGTTGGTGTGTTGGTTCTAGTAGGGTGTGGGCATAGACGTCAGTGTGGGACATCGATGGTGGTGATTTCAGGTGGAGGTGGGCTAGGTGGTGGTTGTTTAGGTATGTCGGTTCAAACCCAATTTTGGTTCGAATCTATATCTGGTTCGAACCTAGAACTGGGTTTGATTTCAAATCTGGATTGGGTCGAACCCAGTTGTTTGTGTGTGTGTGTAGTGAGAGAGAAAGTTGGTGTTGGTGTTTGATTTTAGGGTTTGTGTTTCTAGAAAACTGATGATGGTGGTGTTTTGAGATTTTTGGAAAAAAATTAAGATTTTTATTGTTATTTGGATCTTGTGATCTCCACCGTCTATCATCTCAAATGGATTGTGGAGATCTAATCTGGATCTCCAAAAGATTTTGTGTTTTTTGTTTTGTTTTTAAATTAAGAAAGGGAGATAGAGGTCAAGACCGTCCTTTTCAATCTCAGTTACTTTAAGGGGCAACATGATCGTTTTGCCCTTTGTTAACGTCAGAAATAAAATTTGTCACAGAAATCTTAACAGAAGGAACAAATGAGTCAATATTGAAATTAGGGGGACCATAATGGATAGTATGACAAACTAGAGAGTTTTTTTTTTCATTTTACCCCTTTTTTAATAAATTTACAAATGCCAACAGAAAATTTTTCGTTGACCCATTTTTTCTATAATTTTAGGCCATAATATCAAACAAAATGAAAAATTCATATTACAAATTTGATAATTTTGAGTTATTCTACTGGATGTGTTTTTATCATTTTTATTTCCAGTCTACGGCTTTCAACATATGCTATTAGACGTATTTTCAAAATTCGAAAATAAATGCAAAAATAGTGTTTTCATTTTCACTTTCACTTTCATTTTTCTAAAAACAGCAAATGAAAAACATCTACCAGACGCACCCCGATAATTCTGGGTTAGGCAATTTGAAAACTTTATTTTTAATAGTTTCTCTTTTGGACTCAATTTTATAAATTATTTGACAGTTTATTGTAATTTAATTCTATATTTTTGAAGTGTAAAAAAATAAACTTTACCTATTTGTTTAAACTGGTTTTGCTTCTGTAAGCAGCACATGGAGGGTTTATGGTCTGTGGTTTATGTTTCTATTGATATTAAGAAGGTAATATATATATATATATATATATATATATATATATATATATGTGAATCTGACCTGTAGACATTATTCTATGTACCATGCAATATGAGCATTGCATTCTCTCATATTGCATGGTATGTATTGTGTCTTACGTTTTTAACTACATATGCAAATTTCATTTCACCTCATAACCGAACAATTATACTAATCCCTATGATATGGATAAAATATTGTATGAACTCCTATTTCATGTTGGGCCATCGTGAAATAAGGTAATTCACATTTTTTAAAATACTATTCCCCTATTTTATGTTGGGGACAATGTGAAATAAACCGACCTTTTTTTTCCTTCTCCATTCTCTATCTCTCTCAGCCATATGTTATATTTCTCTATCTTTGCTCTTTCTCTCTTTGTCTATCCGGTTTGGAGGTTGTCCGGACCCGGAACTGTTACAGTCCGACAAGGATTCTTCTTCTTCGGTGACCTTTGTCGTCGATTTGACGCCTTCTCTCCATATAGCTTCCTCTATTTTCCTCTTTCTCTCTCTCTTCTTCATCTTTAAGGACTCTTTTTTAACCGAATGGACTCTTCTTTGTCCTTGTCATCGACATCCTTCCTCTCTCTTCTCTCTCTATGGTTGTGGGTGTTTCATGCTGAGATGAGATTCCGAAAAGCAATTGTAATGGGTATGATTGTTATTTTTTTTTTTTGAGGGAATGAGTATGATATTTATATGGGGTTGTTTGGACATTGAACATTCATATGATTTTATAGGGGTTGTTTAGACATTTATAACCATGGGGGTGGAAAAAAAACAATTATCAATGGCTTTTTTTTTTTTTTAATATAACAATTTTCAATAGTCATATGCCGTTCTTTTTGCAAATACCCCTTTTCCAAATAAAGCATCACTTTATGTAAGTATAACTCCCAATTAAAGACAAATAGTCTTATCTTATCTTATACATGAAGGTATGAAACCACACAAACACCTGAAGGTCAAGGATTGTAAAATATACCTGTTCTATAATTTTAAGAATATCCTTATAATTGGATTGTAAAATATACTAAGTATTTTACAAAATACATTTAATTGGATCGTAAAATATACTGTTATGTCATTTCATTATACAGTAGACAATAAATATTTTATGTTTTTTAAATATTTATCTGTTAATACTGATTTTTTTTTAAAATAAATTAAAAAATGTGATTCGAAATCATTTTTAAAATACAAAAACAAAAACAAAAAGGGATAAAAAAACAACTAAACGATGGCTTTAGAACAACGCAAAAACATAATTGCCGACCCAGTTTAGTAAAGAGTTTCACTCAACAAAACATGTTGTTCATTGATATTGCCAAAAACGAGAGGTCCTACTGCTTACAAGTTAATACACTTTTCAACCCAAAAATATCAGACTATCGTGTACGCCAATGCAAGTGCTACAGCGACGTATTGGAATCGTGACTGGGCAATCTGGGTATATCAGAAAAATTAGAGGGACTGGACTGGAGTTGTGACTGCTGGTGAGTGGGTCATCTGGTAACAGGAAACCACGTGGAAATCAGACGGTGGAAATCAGAAGTAGAGGCTTTGGTTGTTATATAGACCACATCTATCATCGCTTACTCCTCGGCCGACCATAAAAAAAGGGTCTCTCTCTTTCTTTCGTTTCTTTTTCTTATCAATCGAAGCCACTTTCTTTCTAATATCTAGGTCAGTTTCTCTATTCTTCTTCTAAGTAAGAAATTTTTTGAATTCAATTATTTATTTTAGATTCGCTTTTTAGATTTCGTTTCAGTTTAAGGGTTTTCTGTTTCTCGTCAGTCTTTCTTGAAATACTTGAGCTGGGCTTTTATTATTTTATGATTATTGTTATCTTATTATTAATTCTTTTTTGCTGGTTTTGGTTTGTGTTCAATAGTTAATAACTGGGTATTTTTTTTTTGTTGATAGCATTTGGTTTGGTCAATGTGTGTATACTGTAAGTGGTTTGGGTTTTGTGAATTCAGTGAATTTATGACATGGATATACGATGCTAGCAACTGAATACCTAAAAACTGCAATATTTATTGCGTGCAGTTTTGTTGTTTCTGAAAATCTATGCACTTGGTGCAATTTTATTTATTTATCATGGTTTCTTGAAGCTAGGTAGTCACTTGTTAAAAGTTTTAAATTTGGAGTTACATGAGGGTAAGGGCATGTTTCAGCGTTCAACAAAAACTGGGTTGTGCATATTCTTTGGTGTTTTTATAGGAATGAAGTTTGTGGATGCTCATAATCCATGAGTGCTTTTTGATTCCAATCGAGATTTTTGTTTATATAAACTTTGGTAGTTTGGATGGTCTATAACTTTCTAATTAAGTTCTTTTATGTTTAATTTGTGTGATGCTATTGCCTCTTTTTAATTTGATGGGGATAAAATATTTGGGGATTTAGTTCTAAGAATCCAAATTCATGAACAGTGTTCATTAGTTTGAATCTGGTTTGTTTATTAGTGTGGTCATTGCTAGGTCAAACAATATGATTATGATTCTAACTATTCACTTTGTTTAAAAACTTTGTTTAGTCACTCTCTGTGCATTGTGATGAGTTGATGATGTAATGCTAACATGAGATAATTTACTAGATTCATTTATAGCACGATTTGTTTTGCGTTTCACTAAATTTTCTCTACTACAGCTACCAGAGAAGTAGATACCAATTGGCCTTTGTTACTTTCTTCCTTTTTATATTGTATTTTAGTTGAAATTTGCTAATTAATGTCTTATGGTTTCAGTTGTGATACTTCCTTTATTGCATAATTTCTAATTGTAAATGGTTGAATGTTAGCGTATATTTTGTGCATTGCTCAGTTTATGCTCTTATTTAATAACATTCTGTTTCTTTGACATTTTTTTTTGGGGGTATTTTTGTAAGTAATTGACTTGCTGTCACCGAATGCAGACTACATTATGGAAAGGGTTTTGGTCCACTCAGCTAATGTCCCTGTGTTAGCTCCTTCTCGGAGGCATGGTCAGTGTCAAGAATCTGGAAAATCAAGGAGTGTGAAAATGATGTCCTGTTTACAAGCACCTGGGCTAAGAATGAGAAGTTTCTCGGGATTACGAGGGTCTAATGCTTTAGATACCTTAGCAAAGTCAGGCGAAGATTTCCACTCTAGGGTGGCAATTTCAATATCTTCTGGACGTGGAAGGGGTACCCGATGTGTAGTTAAAGCCATGTTTGAGCGCTTTACAGAAAAAGCAATTAAAGTCATTATGCTTGCCCAAGAGGAAGCAAGAAGGCTTGGTCACAATTTTGTTGGGACAGAGCAAATCCTATTAGGTCTTATCGGTGAAGGTACTGGCATTGCTGCAAAGGTTCTTAAATCTATGGGAATCAATCTTAAAGATGCACGCGTAGAAGTGGAGAAGATAATTGGACGGGGCAGTGGTTTTGTCGCTGTTGAGATTCCTTTCACTCCTCGTGCAAAGCGTGTTTTGGAACTCTCACTGGAAGAAGCTCGTCAATTGGGTAGGATAGCTTTTCTAAGTCTCCTATTTTCAGTAATGCCTTTTATGTTTTGATCTAGCTGATATTTGGAGAGAATATTTTACTAAGGAATTACTGTTTTCATATTGATTTGGTTTTTTGGCCTGTATTTGTGCACATTGTGTGCGTGGGTAGCTAATGATGTAGCTGTGTGTATTAAGATTTATCTTGCAAGGGAACTTTTGCTTTAACCCATGAAATTTATACCATGGTTGGGTTCAAGTATTGGAAACTGAATCTGCTTAAACTCAATCTCAACAACATAATAAGCATTTAAATTCTATTAAAAAATTGAATAAATGATAACAAGGATTATAAATAATTCTACTAGAGCTGCTTTCCTGGCCCTTGAATTGTTTGTGTTGAGATTGAAATTAACTTAAGTTTCCATCTCAGCAACTTCAACTTGAGAAGGCACTCAAATATATAATAGAATAATTACCTTAACGTTGGTTAGATTATAATGAGGTATAACTGTGTGGGCTTCACGGTTACACTTTTGTTCTCGTTTGATTTAACTGGAATAGAGTTTTAGATCTAAAGCAAAAGGTACTTATTTTCCATTTCTTTAGGTTGCCTATCTATATATGCATTTCTTTTGCTTGGGTTAGTAAGTGTCTCCTTATAAATTTCTTTTAACAATATTTTTCAGTCTCTATCAAATGACATTTGTATATCATAAATTTTCAGGCCATAACTATATTGGTTCTGAGCACCTGCTTCTTGGGCTTCTTCGCGAAGGAGAAGGTGTCGCAGCCCGTGTTCTTGAGAATTTAGGTGCTGACCCAAGTAACATCCGTACACAGGCAAGCAGTATTTCCTTATTTCTCAAGCATCCAACCTTTCCTTCCTTTCTTTCTAAGAAGACAGTTATATCTGTTGATACATGAAAAAGAATTGGTTGTGATATCAATTTTATTGGTGTGAATAGGTTATCCGTATGGTTGGTGAAAGCACAGAAGCTGTTGGTGCTGGTGTTGGAGGAGGAAGCAGTGGCAATAAGATGCCAACGCTGGAAGAGTATGGAACTAATTTAACTAAGCTAGCAGAGGAGGTAATACATTTCTTCTTAATCTTCTGACTTCTCTATGATAATATTGTTACCTTTTCTTCTTTGGTTGTATTGGCTTGTTTCTAAGCTACCTTTCGTCTCTTTCAGGGGAAATTAGATCCCGTTGTTGGAAGGCAGCCACAAATAGAACGTGTCGTCCAAATCTTGGGCCGTCGAACTAAGAATAACCCATGTCTTATTGGAGAACCTGGTGTGGGTAAAACAGCAATTGCAGAAGGTCTTGCTCAAAGGATCGCAACTGGTGATGTTCCTGACACAATTGAAGGAAAGAAGGTGAGTTTATATCTATTTAGTTAGCAGTTCTAGCAGTTCAGGCAGTGTTACTCTGTTGTATAGATATTTCTTCTTCTCATGGCCTCAAGAGATGGACTGGACCTTCTTATTTCAAACAGTCTGTTTTCATTTTGATGGGAACAATATGCTGGATCTGATACCTGCAATGAATCAAATTAGAGATTATCTATTATTTTATTATTTATTTCTTTATTTATTTTTGGGTAGGACTGTAACCCCATTCCAAACAGTAGACCGAGGCAGCCAGTGCCTTCTTAATTGAGCTGCAACATGTAGTTGCATAAATTTTTGTAAGATATACAATTTTACAACGAAACCTTTATTTCTAGCAAGTATGAAAATTTTAAAGGGACCCTTTGGCAATGTATCATCAAAGATCATGTGTACATCTTGGCTCAGACCCAGCCTATCGATAGGTCCTACCTTAGGAAATGTGTGTTGACTTAATTTTCAAAGATTTATGCTAACTAATCATCTCGATTTTAATGGTATTCAGTTGAGTATAGAGGTGGTGCATCACAAGATATGTTGTTGCTTTTATGTTCATGATGTTTCTTTTTCTTGGTGGTGTGACTGTCCTATATAAATTGAACAAAATGGTTTCTAGGTGTAGGAATTGTTATAATTGTAGTATATGTTTGTTTGTCTGTCTTAGGTTATAACCCTTGATATGGGTCTTCTTGTTGCTGGAACAAAATATCGTGGAGAGTTTGAAGAAAGATTAAAGAAACTGATGGAGGAAATCAAACAGAGTGACGAAATCATTCTTTTTATAGATGAAGTGCACACCTTAATTGGAGCAGGAGCAGCAGAAGGGGCAATTGATGCTGCTAACATCTTGAAGCCAGCTCTTGCAAGAGGAGAATTACAGGTAACATTGCCCGATGAACACAATTTATGTGCTCTTCTTTGTTTGTCACATTTACACGAAAGAAATAAAATGAAAGGTTCTTGTTACAAAGTTTTTAAACATGTGCTAGCTGGTCCTGAATATTAAATTATTTGAGATGGAATTTTATTTGTTGTGAATATTACTTATATGTATAGCTATATCCTAATGATCCTTGCAGGAAGGCATGTGTGGTAGAGTTAAGCTTAAGTCTTTTCTGCGACGTGTTTACTGCGGTGGTAATTTGCGGTGCTTTTGGTTGCGACTTAGTTTTTTAGATTTTTCTTATTACCTGTAATGAATTTTCAGAAGAGACATATATTTTAACCTCTTATTTTTAATACCCCTTTGGTTTTTAAACTGTCAGCACTTATCTGTAGATTGTATGGAAATTATTGTGCATTTGCATTCACATTTCCATATCCAAATGATTTGGACTACAGTTTTCCTACATTAAGTTTTTATCTCCTTGTTCCAAATAATTGCATCCGGAATTGAAAAAAAGTTGATTTTCAGATACAACTGATGTTGGGTTAAGCTGTTTGCATATTGGATTTATGGTCAAGTAGTTTCAGATTCTCTTCATTTTATGCAGTGTATTGGAGCCACAACACTAGATGAATACAGGAAGCACATTGAGAAAGACCCAGCCTTGGAAAGACGATTCCAGCCGGTTAAAGTTCCTGAACCAACAGTGGATGAAACTATCCAGATTTTGAAAGGGCTCCGAGAGCGTTATGAGATCCACCACAAACTCCGTTACACTGATGAAGCACTAGTTTCTGCTGCCCAGCTATCATACCAGTACATTAGGTATGTTGCATCTTAGATAATTCTTCTTTGGGCTGTAGCTGTGAGATGCCATCTGTGTTCTGTTCTCCAATACTGTATGGTTGCTGTATATGCATAGGAAATGCGAAGTGGTTGCTAAGCACCTTTTGGTGCATATATGATTAGATGTTAGCTGTGTCAGTATAATATCTCATTTTTTAGTTATTGTGAAAGATAATTGAAATTTCCTGACAACTTGTCTATGAGGGAAGTTTGAACTTTGAAATAAACTAAAGTACTATTTGATGATGTTATCGATTTTCATTCCTCAGAGAGCCTCTTTTTTTTTTCCTCATCCTCTCACAACTGTGTTTAACATGTAACAAACTCTCCAATTCATCATTGCTAGCATGCTCATATTTTTTATTTTTTGTTCTCTTTTTAACTCTTACACTGTTGTGTCATATTTTGCACTGTCAATTGTTTTGGTGGTGGGTAAGAACATGACTTTATGTTAATTTCTTACTTGTTTAGCATCTTGATAATTTATATGATTACACAGCCATCTATAAGAAAGCTAGTAAAAAATGTTTTTTCCTAAAATTGTTAGTTGCCTTCTCACCTCAGTTTTGACGGGTCTTTATGTATTCCAGTGACCGTTTTCTGCCTGATAAAGCTATTGATTTGATTGATGAAGCTGGTTCCCGGGTTCGGCTTCGTCATGCTCAGGTATGAACTGGTTTTTCAGTTCTATCACTGTACGTGTTGTCTTGTCCCACTTCTTTTTTGAATTGATAGATGTCATGATTCTTACTGTAGCTCCCTGAGGAAGCCAGAGAGCTTGAAAAAGAGCTCAGACAGATCACTAAGGAGAAGAATGAAGCTGTTCGCAGCCAGGACTTTGAAAAGGTACAACTGCAAACTTCCTTTTGTTTTTCATAGGTTTTGCATTAAATTTGTAATTTGGATAGTATTGGACCATGCATGGAAATTCTATGACGAGGTGAAATGTAGCTCTATTATTATTCTTCTGGATCTGTTATTTAAAATCTGACAATGAAGAGTCAGCTGAAAATGTTCTTCTTAGTGGTCATAACAGTTGAGCAGGTTATAATATAATGGGGTTGCTATTAATTAACAAGTGACCATTCCATTTAGCCAGATTATAATACAACTAGTTTTTTACACAGGCCGGGGAGTTACGCGATCGAGAAATGGACCTCAAGGCTCAGATCACTGCTCTTGTTGATAAGGGCAAGGAGATGAGTAAGGCAGAGACTGAAGCTGGGGATGTAGGTCCTGTTGTGACTGAAGTGGACATCCAGCACATTGTCTCGTCTTGGACTGGAATTCCTGTTGAGAAAGTATCAACGGATGAATCTGATCGTCTGCTCAAGATGGAGGAGACCCTTCATAAGCGAGTCATTGGTCAGGATGAAGCTGTCAAAGCCATTAGTCGTGCTATCCGCCGTGCCCGTGTTGGACTCAAGAACCCAAATCGGCCAATAGCAAGTTTCATCTTTTCTGGTCCAACTGGTGTGGGGAAGTCTGAACTGGCGAAAGCTCTTGCTGCCTACTACTTTGGATCCGAAGAAGCCATGATCCGACTCGATATGAGTGAGTTCATGGAAAGACATACAGTTTCTAAGCTCATTGGTTCCCCCCCTGGTTATGTTGGTTACACTGAGGGTGGTCAACTGACCGAGGCTGTTCGGCGTCGTCCTTATACCGTTGTACTCTTTGATGAGATTGAAAAGGCTCATCCTGATGTCTTCAACATGATGCTTCAAATTCTTGAGGATGGAAGGTTGACAGACAGCAAAGGAAGGACAGTAGACTTCAAGAATACCCTTCTAATTATGACATCAAATGTTGGAAGCAGTGTTATTGAGAAGGGTGGACGCCGCATAGGATTTGATCTGGAGTATGATGAGAAAGATAGCAGTTACAATCGGATTAAGAGTTTGGTAACAGAGGAATTGAAGCAGTATTTCAGGCCGGAGTTCTTGAATAGATTGGATGAGATGATTGTCTTCAGGCAGCTCACAAAGCTGGAAGTGAAAGAGATTGCTGATATAATGTTGAAGGAGGTATTTGACAGGCTCAAGACAAAGGAGATAGAACTTCAAGTGACAGAGAGATTTAGAGAGAGAGTGGTTGATGAAGGCTATAACCCAAGCTATGGAGCAAGGCCTTTGAGAAGAGCCATTATGAGACTTCTGGAAGACAGCATGGCTGAGAAGATGCTTGCAAGAGAGATCAAAGAGGGCGATTCTGTCATTGTGGATGTTGATTCTGATGGGAATGTCACCGTGCTCAATGGCAGCAGCGGTGCTCCGGAGTCATTGCCAGCAGACCCAATTCCTGTTGTGTAAACCCAGCCTGTGCTATTTGATATAATGATGTTTGTACTTTTTTCCCATTTGAACTGGCTATTGTTGGAAGGACTACCTGGTACTGGTAGCAGAATTGGAAGCTGTGGATTAATTACTGGCTGGGGCTCCGTATTAGTTAACCATGAATTATAAGGCAATACACAGTTCAGTTGCAGATAGTAGGATGTTGGTAGTCTTAGTTTTCATTATTATTTTTCACTATAAAACAATGTAATGATAAGGAATGTCATGAATCATGATCCTGTTGGTTTCAACTGCTGTGAATTAAAGTTCAACAGTAAAGTACTGTTGTTGTGACCTAGACAGACAAACCTTTCATATGACAGTTAGCAGAATATTATCAAGTGATATTGTCAAAAAATCACATTCTCTAGTTTCATTTTTCTTTTGCTCAAGTACAACAATTTTTTGTCACCGTGGATGTCGATATAAAACAAAACAAAAAAACACACCTATAGTTTCCCCAAGTTAAGAGTTCACTCAGCATCCTAATCGTCCATAGACTGTCTCTGTGTAGGACTGACACTCCCACCTCTGCTTATTTTAAGTGCATCCAAAGCCTTTTGTATCTCCATTGTCATAGCACTATCCACACTCCCCGACGATAGCTTCTTGTGCGACTTCTGCAAATGAAGCTTAAGCGAGCTGCTGCTGAGACCAGCATTCTTTCCACATATCGGACAAACTTTCATCATTGGCCTCCGCTGTTGCCATTCCATTGACACTTTCCCATGCAGTTTCTTATCAAGGTCAAATAGAATCCTTGCAAACCCATCATTAGGCTGAGCCCGACGATGGACTCGTTTTAGGGTGTTCCATGCTTCTAATAGAGTGAAGTTCCTGTATAATAGAAAGAACCTTTTAATAGGATAAGAGATCATGAACCTATGCATGTCTATAGGAAGAGTGTTTCAGATACAAGATATCTATTGGAAGTTTTATTTCATCATGCATGCAACATTGCAACATGAATCTTGCATATTAGTACTGTTGTAGCATTTAAATGCAATTTTACTTACTTCCTTAGCATCAAGTAAGCAAGCACTAATGTAGCACTTCTACTTCTCCCTTCAAAACAATGAACTAGAACCCGGCAACCCATTTGTTCAACATGATCGATAAAATCTGAAGCTTCTGTAAAGATGCTGCTGATGTTTGTATCTTCATCATCAGATACCTGTTCAAATGGGGAAAATCATGTATCAATAGAAAACAGTTTTGAAATAAATATGCAAACCGGAAATTCAGTGTAGACGAGAGTATAATAACCAATGTGTAGATTTGGAATTCTGTATCAAAAGACATTGAATAATGTTAATACCACTAAATCAAACAAGAAACCATAAAATTTGGCCCAAGGCAAATTATTTCCGAAATATATCATATTGTACAATATATTATTTAAGCACTTGAATAAAAGTCAAAACAGAAACTACAGGCGAGTCTGTAGGTTTTGTAGAAAGATAGAAGAGCATATGTACATTCGTTTTATAACTTATAGACATCATTATTATTATAGATTTCTCTTTTGTGTTCATGCTTAATGACAGAAAGAAAGATGGAAGTTTCTCAGAATAGTCTGAGGAAAACCATGTTTGGCTATGGTAATGGGAATTGGCTGATAGTGGGAAATAGAGAAACGGGATTGAAGCACTTACGGAAAAATTTTTGTAGTCAAAGAGATCAGGATACTGCGAATCTGACTGTCCAATTTCATTGGAACATAAACACAATATATGAGTAATTCCTAAATGTTGCAGCGTGTAAGCAGACCTTGCAGCCAGGGCTCCTCCAATGAACAGGTTACCTGTTATTGAAGATGGTCTTTCTGTACTTGCAGCATCGGATATCAATGCTATTCTCTCAAGAATGTGCTCGAGTCTGACCTGCAAGTTATGATACAGATGAAAAAAAGATAATTAGGAAGAACATACGAAAACAAATATTGAATCAAAAATACAAAAAATATTACTACATAAACCGAAGCCCAAGAGTTTATTCGAAGTTATACCTTCAATTCATATGCATCAACAACACAATTATTATCACTACCCTCAAAGAACCCTGTATTAAAATTGTTTTCCTGGCAGAGTTTAATAGCATCGTTTCTCAACATTTCAGTCCATTGTTCTAATTCTTTATTTGATTCAGTATCAACCTGAGCATGAAAATTGAGAAATTAGACGATAAAAAATTAGATGGGAAAGAATTTATACAGAAAAGAGATGCTGATCACTATCTCCAAACAACCATCACCCACCCTCCACTCAAATCCCAATCACACATCTTTTTATTTTCTGAGCAGAGGAGTGCAGTAAACCTGTTCTTATAATTTCTCACACTGCTATAAACCACCAAGTAACAAAATTAGACATTTCAGGCCACAAAATAACATGCAAAATGTAGAACACAAATCTTTAAATGAAAGAAAGAAATGTTAGTTCCATAATCTTCATTGGATGATGTGATAAATGACATGGTAAGGAAAAATCACTTGCCGCATCATTTGAGTTGGTTTTAGGGCAAATGTTTTGGGTTGTCTAGCATTAGTGTTTCCAGTTTGGTACACATGACAAGACAAAAGCAAAGATGGAATCTCATTAGAAGTGTACCGAATTCTAAGCCAGAACAATCACTCATTATTACTGGGAACTGGGAAGAGATAAAAAAGCAACATATGGAAACTTCCCGAAATCTTGTTAGACATTGTCATAAGACCAAGGAAACTAGAGTAACCAACTAGATGGCATCAGCAGTGATAGTCTACAGTATAATGACAGACTAAATTCAACAAATACTTGTATATTTACTGCATGATTGTATCATAACTGCTAATTTAAACCAACCGATAAGACATATCGAATAACATATAATTTTACTAAAAGTATAACCTTAGCAGATTTATGAAAATCACGGAGCTTTGCTGTCAAACGTAGACTACGGACAGCTTCCCCACTGCCCCTGTGGAACTTTCCATGCCAACCTTCTCGTGACATGGGAGAACTGGAGTCTGAGCTTTCTTTAGATGATGACTTTGGAGCTGTTTTCTGTGAATCTGTATCAGAGTCTGGAAGGTTATCGTTTATGAATCGTTCCTTACTTGGTGGCGACGGACAATTAACACCTGCAGCATGATGAGATGGTGACTCAGGAATCACAAGGTCCTCCTTGTCACAGTCCCCTGAAGTTGTCTTATTTATAATATTCAAAAATCCTCTTAACAAGCTGTCTAGTTTTTGGTGAAGTGTAAGGAGGAATATATGAAATGCTTGAAGATCTCTAAGAGCAGAGCGGAACCCACTGCGGAATTCATGAACAACTGAAGCCAATTCAGGTACCCGAATTTCAGTCATGTCAGCATCTTCTGTAGAAGATCCTAACTTCCCTGCAGTTATGTCATGTAACAGATTAGAGGCATAGTCAGGACTGTTGAGAAGTAACTCAACCAACTTAGGATAATTTGTCTGGTCGTTTGCACGTTTTCCTGCAGGAGGTCGACGAGGAACTCCAGAGTCAATAGTCACGATCTGAAAATCAGAAACAGTTGATCCATCTGGTATTTGACTTCTTAGGCTTATTTCACTGTATTTTGGGGATTCAGTTATATCAGAAAGATCTGAGCCCTGTGAAGCCAATCCTGGATTGTGAGAACTCAATTTGCAGTCAACTGAAGTGGCCCTGCGATCTTTCTGAAGAGCTCTAATCATCCTCGGTTGGTATCGCTTAATTGCAGAATCAAATGCTTCCTCCAATGCATTCATATTTCCAGACCCCATTTTCTCAGCAAACAACAAATTTGCAGGATTTCCACGCCATCTGAGTTGACGGCAAGGGAGTCTGTCCTCATTTCTAATGACAAGGTCCAACATCAAGATCCTACCAAGAGCTGCTGCTGTTTTTTCTGCACTTTCTGGTGATTCAAATGCATTTGAGCTCTCTAATAAAGGAGATCCATGAACATAACTGCAAAGACAGAAGTTCTTGATCTTAAGAATGCCTCAGAAAAAAAATCATATCCTTGGGAGAAACTTATAGAGTGGATTATGCATTCTCCTCTTAACTGTTTCCTAGTGTGTGATTGAGAGCAGAGAAAATAATTAGAATAGCTAAAATGATTTGCGTATGAATATGGACCTAACAAATCAAACGGGTTATCCATAACTCCAAACTGATGATTATTCACGGGCAGCCAAGTTGAAGCAGGAACCAGTCCAGTTGGCCGTATGCCAGATTCACTTCTATAACATAGTGCCTCAAGTGAATCTACTATATGCATTTAACCATTTAATCATATGTCCAACCTCAAAAGAATGCTCAAAGTTATTTTTTCTTTACAACTGAAAGAACGTTATTGGCAAGGGTTAAAGGAACAAAAAAGGACGATACTTCTTATTACAAAGCAGCTATACTTTAAGATAATTCATCTGCTCCATAAGCAAAAGAAACACTGATAAAAGGTCAGAGAACTGCCCAAGGGAAGGCGGTGGCGTTCACATGGTGGAGGTGGATGTATGGGGTGTGATTGACGATAACTTCTAGTGTCAGTGCTCCTTCAGCCAAGCTATTATGGAACACTCCTGATTTATTATTTTTAAACTTCTCAAGACAGTGCAAGGAGCTGTTAATCTTGGTTTAATGACCCTACCCTTTAAGCAGACTAATTTTCAGTAGATAAGTAGAAAAAAGAGGTCACAAATCGATTTAATAGTCCTGTTACCCTTAGTGTATCAGGTAAGTAGAAAGTAGGCAATGAAAGGAGCATAACAAGCTGTAGCACAATAGCCACCACGAACAATAAAAATTAAGTATCATATTCACCTCATGAAGAACAGGCAGCGACTAAGTTCAAGGGCTTCCAAAAGTTCTGAACATGTCATTTCGCCAACTTCATCTCTGTCCAAAGTTGCAGTCACCTTTGCTTTCTCAGCAGCTTCCTTGATCTGCAGCCACTCCGGGCTACAATTATGAATTACTCTAGCCTGTTCCAAAAGAAGGTTTAAAATAAGACAGGATCGATGACTTAAGACGGAAGAAATAACTGCTGGAGAATAAAATTAAAACCTGAGGAGTTTGAACCCCTAGCCACTTGGCAAATTCATAGCCAAAGCGTTCTGATTGGGTAGCCATCCTTGAAGATGAAAACTTTATAACAGCTGCTGCTTCTTTTGGAGAAGCATCATCATACCCAGGCTGATTGAATAAGGCAAAGAAAACAACTCCCCCAGAATTTACAGTAACCTACATATACACAACTGAAGAAAAATTGAGACAGCAAATGAGAAGCTTAAAAAAACAGAATTAATATCATCTAAGAATTCCCCTAACAGAATATGCAATCACACAAAATATGAAACTAGATTGAACTTTAAACCCTTCTCAATTCAGTTGTTTACTCAGCAAAAATACCATATTGGACGCAGGCGATGGGGGTAAAGTTAAATGGTGAGAGAAAGTCTGGTTGGGCAGTACTCCATTTTGCACCAGAATTAAGAGGATATGCAACAGTTCTTAGCCCACAATTCCACTATTGCCAAGCTAAGAAATGGTGAAGAAGATTTGGCATTTTAAAGTTAGAATTAATCCGGGTAGAGAGGCATCTGAATGTGCATTTTACTAGCCATTTGGAAGGCTGTTTTCTGAATTCTGCTAGACAAGAAAGAAGAATTTAAATCCTGGACAAGTCAGGCTATGTCACTAGCAAAACTTTTTTTCACTAGTTCTCCAATGATTACTCCTTTGATCTCTTCTGGACCTTACAAAACTATATGGAAAGCAAAAGTTCCATCTAAGATACATAAATCTTCGTGTGGTAATTTTCTCTCAATAAGATTAAGATTAATACCAATGATAATATTCAAAGGAGGAATGCCCACAGTGGTGTTTGATGTTGAAAGCTGAAGTGGAGACTTCCACCTTTTTCTCCATTGTCTCGTATCTTCGAAGATGTGGAGTTTTTTAAGACTAAATTATCATGGGTTGTTTCTGCAGTGAGTTTATGGTGGAGGTAAGAAAGCTAAAGTACTAATTGTACTCTTTGGGATAAAGTCTGTTTTTGGACATCTTCTTGGGCTTCATCAATGTCCTCAAAATTTTTGGGATTTCTTTTTGTTCATTTTCACAAAGGATGAAGTTGTTGTAAATGATTTATGTTTAGGGTGGATTTTTTTTTTTTTTCCTTCAAATGTGCAATACCGATGATATAGCAAAGCAGCTCTGCTTTTATGGTTGTAATACCCTAGTTGATTGTTTTTGGCTAGAAAAGTTTGGTTGTAATGAGATAAGAAAATATATATGAACGTAATTTTTTTACCTTTATGATGTATATAAAATCTTGTTCCTATTAATAACCTCAGAATTATTTCATAATATTTGATAATTTAACTCACAGGCATCCAAAACAATTTTCTTTAGAACCTAGACATGCTAACATATGTAAATATGTTTGGGGTTCCAGCCTTCCAGGTAGTACTAGAACAACAAAAAATCTGAATGACTATCTTTCTTGTTTGCACTTCCCCATCTCAAGCTATGGAATACTGGAACAAATGTACAGAAGATAGGTGTCGTTCTGAACAATCTGGCTAGAATAGATCACATACCTCAAGGGTTTTATTCAGTTCATCCTCAGAATGTTCAGTGCTACTACCGTGCTCAGTATGATGAAGTGAAGAAAGCATTTCCCAAGAAAACAAGCACGAGTCAATGTCCAGCGTAGCAGCTTTCCCTAGTCTTTCCCACAAACTGATTTCGGGAGCCTGCTCAGCAGGCAGAGAACCTTTAGAATCAACAAGTGATTCTCCTGCACTGAATTGGAAACCATGGAAACAACTCAGTAACGGAATGGTAGAACACAAGGCACATAGTTCCTCAAAATTACCCATTTTCTATAGGAAAAGGATTGTAATTCATGGAGGGCTAAAATATTTGCAAGAGATATCAAACAAGTATTTCGCACCCAACAAATATATTCAATAATGCTATCTATAAACAACAAGATCATAATCCAATTGCAAGTTAATTAAATTGAAAATGCAGAGAATGACAGACCAAATAGGCATTGTGACGGGCCGGTGTGGGCGGCGGGGGAAGCCAGAGGAGCGGTATTTGCCACTGCGTTTACGAACCAGTTCCAACCATTGGGTGAACCGATAGGCCGGACCTGCTGTGATATCTCCCAACATATACAACACCTGCATTCGTTTTTTTTTCCTTTTCTTTTTATCATTATCTTAACATTCAACATTGTCTTCCCACAAATTTCTGAATCAAATCTTATAATAAATAAAAGAAACAGAGAAAATCATACCCGGGAAGTGACGGTTAGAGGCAATGGTGGCTCTGGGTCGTCAGATCCCAGGTCCGGCTCCTTGTCTTCGTCTTTTTCCTGCACATACAGTCATAAGCAAACCAAAAAAGCAATTATGATCCAACAATGTGAGTCCCCAGTTCCAGACGGAAAATAAAAATGTGTGTGATGTGTGTGTCTACCAAGTGTAATGATTTGGGTTGAAAAACGAATAAAATGAATAAAGGTGATAGACTGATGAACCTGGGCAGCGTTGATGATTGCAAGAGGTGCTTCTTTAAGCTCTTTTGCCATTTTTTTTTTCTTTTTTTTTTCTTTTTTTTTAATTTTTTTTGGGGAGGGCAGTACTGGAGTCAATTATAGAGAGAGGCGCTGTTTACTTTTTTTAGAGATGGGGTTTTGTAAGCAAGAAAAAAGAAGCACTTTTTGGGGTGGGGTTGGCGCGGTTCGATTGGTTTCTAAGCAACAAAGAAGTGTTGAGTTTTCATTTGTGTCGTTTCACTGTGTGTTGGGGTGGTTCATTGGTTCTGGTCTGGTTTGCCGGCAACGGAAACGGTGGTTTTTTTTTTCGGTTGTTCAATCATTACTTGTGTTAGTTACTTGGTCATGCTCACATGGAGCAGTGCTGATGCTTTATTGATTTTTTTTTTCTTTCTTTAAATAAATTAGTTTATTAATTATTAAATATTATTAACTTGCTCTTCTTTTTTATATATATATATATATATATAAGTATTACTATTTTCGGTTCGAATTATATATGGGTCATTGAATTTAAAAATTTAATTTAAAAGATGTTTGAGTAGTGCTAAAACCCAATAAAAGGAAAATCAATCTGAATTTATTATTTTGTTTCTACGTTTATTGTGATTAAAGAGAATAAATACACTTTCTAACATTCATCGTAGAGCAAATTGCATTCAACATTCCTCAGGTTTGATCACTTATATCCAAAAGCAACTTTATTCACGTTTAACTGTTGACTAATTTTTATCTTTAAACGACTAAATTACCTCTAATTCTCAAATTAAATTAATAAAAAAAAACAAAACACTTAAAAAAAAAATGATCTTTACCACCTATCTCAAACATGGGCGGTAGAGATCAAACAAAATTTTTAATAATTGAAAGTTTAATTTAATTTAAAAATATATAAATTAAAAGAGAAACATAAATTTAAAACAAAACTATTTTTTAAAGGAAAAAAATATATATCATTGTTTGTGCAGGTGAGATGCATAATATGGTCTCCACACCTGCACATACATTGATATATATTTTTTTTTTCTGGTTTTTCAAAATTATTTTTTATTTTTGCTTATTAAAATGTTTTGTTTTTAAATTTCTGTTTTTCTTTTAATTTATATATTTTTTAATTCAATTCATTTTTCAATTATTTAAAATTTTATTAGATCTCCACCATCCATGTGTTCAGATGAATGGTGGAGATCCATTTTTTTAATATATATATATATATATATTTATTAATTTAATTTAGGAATCATAGGTAGTTTAGTATTTTAAAGGTAACAAGTCAACAATTAAGTTTGTTTTAAAGATAGGAAATATGAGTGTCAATTAATGATAAAATTATTTTTAGGTATAGGATATCAAACCTCGTTAAGGTTTAGTGCAATTTGTTTATCCTTTTATAGTATTTTAACATGTTCACTTCATATTAACATTACCATTTATATATTTATCAAGTTGTGTTTATTAATGTTTATGTTTTACGTTTTAAATATAATTTTATTTTTGAAATGTTACAATAAATCAAGGAGTACAACTCAGGCCCATAACTTTGTGTTATGGTGTAGTCGGGGAGTTATCCAACCTCATACAATGAACTTCAAATATAATTTTAGATTTTATTAAGAACCAACCCATTTTGAAGGATCAAATTTAAGGATGATAATTTGATTCGCACCTGTGGACACCTACCTGAATCCGACCCTAAAGGGTCGGGTTTGGGTGGTGATTATATGATCTGCAAACGGGTATTGGTTTGAAATTCAAACTCGTAGCGGGTTCGAGTGCTGGTGTGAATATGTTAAAAAAAAAAACCTAAACCCGCACCCATGAACTCGCGTGATTTAAAAAAAGGACTTCAATTCTTTCGGAGTGCGTTTGGTATGTGGACGGGATAAGACAGTTGTTCTGTATTGTGTTTAGAATGTTTGAGACATAACTATTAATCATACTGTTATATGTTTGGTATAACTAGGACATGACAGGACAAGAGGTTAAAATGATTAGAATGCCCCTTATATATGTTCCAGAATAATTTACTTTCAACTCGAACTCAAAATATTCATGTAATAATAGAAGTATATATTATATATATAAGAGTTATATATATATATATAATAATTACAATATTAATACACACATATATATATATATATATATATATTATAATATACAATATTATGTACAATATTTATATATAATAATTGATGATATAATTATATATATAATATTATAATTGATATTATTATATATAAATATTATATATATATATATATATATATTATATTAATATGATAAATATAATATAAATTATTAATATATAATATATATCATATATAATTGAAACAAATATTATGGTGTGTATATTTTTAATCTGGGGGGGTGGGGAATAAATTTTAAACAATTTTATCCAATTTTAATTAAATGTCAAGTTTACGAAAATGCCCCTAGCTAGTTACAATAAAATTACAAGTGTAAAAATACGGAAATATAAACGACACTTGAGATATACGTGGAAACCCTCCAAATGGGAAAAACCACGGGTTGATATGTACGCCACACACGAACCTCGAATCCACTAATGACAAGAGAATTACAACCTAATCCTGGTTTAAATTCACCACCATTACCTAATCCCGGTATAAGTGAACCTAGTCCATCTTGCTTGTGATTTAAGCTACCTACTCCCGGAAGCAACACAAGACTTACTTCTCAATAAAGAGATAAAGTGTCATATGTGAATATGTGATGATATTCAATGAACAAACAAGGCTATGAAACCCTATATGCTTATCTAGGATAATGAGATGATAAATAATGCAATCCTAGATATCAAGTGCTAAATGACATGTTCAAGAAGCTTAGCTAACCATAGATTAAACAATCATATGAAGCTATCACAATACAACACTCAATCATGGCATCACAACAATCTCTAATTTGTATTTAGAAAATCTTCTAAGAGCATACAAATAATTAAAGAGAAGGTTTAGCAAGTAAAACACTTAACTTGTAAGAAGATAGTGAAGAACTTACCAAACAAGATGTGATGAAGCAACCCTATCCATTGATGCACTCTAAATGAACTTAGATGATACAAGATGAAGTTTTGATGCACATGGGAATGCTTTGAGTGATTAAAAATGAGTTATTGAAAGTGTTTTTCCTTTGAAATGTGTTCTAAGGAAAATATTTGATGTTCTGAACTCTTACACGACCTTAAAGCACTGAGTTATATATATATAAGATCCAAACAAAGTGAGGTCGTTTTAAAGAAAATCTTGAATAAAATTTGTGTTGTTTATTGTTTAAACCTATGGCCGTTATGGAGGTATCAGATCTATTTCCAGAGCTTGAACTGCTGGCTAGAGCCCCTTCAATCCAAAAAGACTCTCAAATGTTCGAATCCCAAACCAGTAAAGAAATCTTATGCCCAAGCAATCTCATCCGCCATTGCCCCAGTGTCTTTAGCTCCGAAGAAAAAAAGTGATTATGTTGCAGTCAAAGTCAACCCAAAAGCTTACGAAGAACGATTGAAACTTTGCAGTTACTCTCTTATTGGTCGAGTCGTCTTGTCAAAGGGAGAGGAACCATGGAAGGCATTGGCTCTTAAAGAAAAACTTCAATCTATTTGGAAATTGAACTCTCAATGGCGTCTCATCTCTTCTGGGCGGGGATTCTTCTAGATTCTTTTGAATTCTGAGGAAGATAAAGCAAAATTTTGGGGCATCAGACCACTTCATTTGAAACATGGAACTCTAAGGCTTCATTCACGGACTCAGAATTTTAATCCCAACACACAGCGCACGCTAAATGCTTAAATATGGGTGCGATTTTATGATAGACCTTGGGAGTTTTGTCACCCTCAAATCCTTTCAGACATGGCACATGGGATCGGAATTCCTCTAAAATTTGACAAAGCTACCCTGGAGGGTGATTATGGCCACTTTGCTCACATGTTGAGTGATGTTGATCTTTCCAAGCCTTTGTCTAATTCCATCGTGATAGAGGTTGGGGAAGATTGTTTGTTTCCGACTCTCTTCTTTAAGAATGTTCCAAGTTTTTACTCAGGTTGTTGCTCTTTTGTTCATTCGGTCGTTTCATGTCACCATGTGACTAGATTTACAGGTGTTAACAAAAAATTCACTCGGGGTGAGGAATTTCAGTTAGCACCCTCGAGACCATTACCATAGAGGAGACGACCGGGGTTGATACCTTTGGTACCAGGTTCATATATTTGATGGTGAAAATGATAAAGAATGTCAGTAAGAAATATTAAGACAAGTAAGGAAAAATGACACTAATTTTATTATTGAATCGTATGGTGTACACAAAAGTCATTCAAACGATCCAAGTCATTCTTGGGTACAATGGGTATGGTGGCTTCGTGCCTATTGAGAAGTAGATAGCAATGGTGGCCGTGTTTTGATCACATAATTTAGGCCGAGTCAAAACTCTTTTCTCATTTTCTCTTTTTCTCTACCCCCCTCTACACCGTGCATGCTCGTGCTTATTATACACAGTCCAACTATGTTAAACATGTGACTCTCCTGCCATTATTTTCTTAATCAAATCCCTATTTTTCGGGCGGTATATGCCTTTTAAATGTCATTGACTTTGACTTAATAACCGTCCAAGAATATCTTGGATGCAGATAAGTTTGTTTCCTTTTTGGACTCAATCACTTGCCCTACATATACGCAGTGTTTCAATGTAATTTGGAGATTGTAAGTGATCATGTATATTACCCTGGTGAGATCCATCATAAAGGTCACAGAATATGGCACTCACTATTTTGAAAGGCGAGGTAGATCCGTACTTTTGTCTTGATATTAGGAGTTCGATCAGACATTTCCAAGTCCCTTTTGGAGCTTAAAATGTCTGTGTTATCGATGACAGAGCTTCTGCGAGCTTCCTCCTACCTGTATAGATATATATGATTCTTCCCCCAGTAAGGAAGAGAAATACTCTGATACGAGCTTGGTGCCTTGCAGGTTTCTCTTTGTGTCGAGAGAGGATGGCGGGCTTCGAGGGAGGTTGCGAGGTAATTCTGACCTCGGGGAGTCTAGGTCGCCCTGTATCGGTCTTATCCTGGGTTCTTATTTCGGTGTTAGGAGCTCGATCTGACCATGTCGAGCTTTACCTAGGGTATTCCCAGGGCACGTCGACCTTTCCTTGCTTATGCGGGGTCGCCCAATAGCTCGACCCCTGGAACTGTGGTACCAAGATAGGTAATCTCGATTTCAGACCCGGGCTAGGAGAGTGGGAAATTCCCTTTTGGTCTCTAGCCAATTTTGGCTATTAACAGAAGTCCCCTCTGACTTGAACACCGGTGATTGAGTTGGGGTCAGAGTCAGACTTTGTTTTAATTGGGAAATTTTCCCTCCATTGTTGTTACCAGAATCTTGGTGAAAATCCTCTCATTAAATGCATGAGTGACGTGGCGAGCAGAGACCGGTCCATTTCTCAAGATAATTTGGCTGCGTTACGCCAACTCCCGGGATTCAAGGTAATCTCCACCATAGATTTTGCTTCTGTGTCCCCGACTTCACTCTTTCATTCACTTCTATTTAAACCCAACTATCTCGTTGTCGTCTCCACGCTTTCCTCTTTTTCAAATTTCAAATTTTCAAAAAGAAGAAAACTTCCTCTCATTACCTTCTTGAGCAACCATATTTTCTTTCGTCTGACTAGAAAACTCTTTCTACCATGTCAAAAACCAGTCGCGATTCTGTTGATTCCATAGTAGATGGCGAGGAGTTTGCTAGTCTCATCCATGGGAAATTGGTGCGAAGGAACTTTGACAGTGATGATTCTCCTCCCAACCCGCAATGTCACCGATCAAATAGAAACGTGGCTATTGGGATCGGGTTCTCTAACAGACCTGATAACCCTCTAAATTTGTTCGATGAAGATTCAGATAGGGAACCCAAAGATGCTGCCATTGTTGAGAAGGGCACAACTTTAGTTGCTGGTCATTCTTTGGAGAAGTTTCTTCCCTATGACTTTAGGGTCATCCAGGACTCTATCAGGGATACGAAGTCGATTGATCGTCTGAGGTCCAAGTATGTCATTCTTGATAGTGTTTCCATCTCCGTTCCCTCCAGGAATTATGACTTTTTCAATCCTCTTAAAGGCATGCTTCCAATTCAAGTCGCAGCTCTCGGGAATGGGGTCAGGCTTCCTCTTCATCCCGCCCTCAGACGAGCTCTCAATGCCTTACAGCTAGCTCCTCTACAGTTGACGCTTGGCTTTTGGAGACATTTAATCGGCTTCCTCGTGCTGTTGAGGGAACAATGCTAGCTGAGCAAAGTTGCTAGGGAGCCCAAAGCAGAGGAGTTGGCATATCCCCTACAGATTGGAAGCTTTTCTGGTGCCCCCCGAGGTTAGTTCTATGTGAAAGCTAAGAACAAACTCAACTTCATTATTCCCGGCGCTTCTAAGACGGACCCCACCTAGAAGGAGGAATGGATTTTGGCAGGGGATAATTGGGGAAGCTCGATCTTCAGCGGGTATAAGTTCGAGGTCCATACAGCTTTTAGTGACAAACCCTCGTGGGACAAGGATTCTTTACCCACTGAGTCTGAAACAATCTTGAAGGTCATCCTTGCCAGGAATTATCTAAACCTAAAGTTTCCTACAGCTGATCCCTATGATCCTCGTAGGGTGAATCGATACCTATGAATTTCTGCTGCTAACCCTCGTAAGTAAAGTAACGCTGAGCCATCTCATTCCATTTTATTGGCTAGCTTGGTTATGAAACCTTTCTCTTTCTTTTAACAGATTTTGTTGTTGCCCCAGCTTCCCGCAAAGCCCAGCAAGCTCGCACCCATCCCCTTCCTGCCTGATTTACCCCAGAGTCCCTTTGGCTACCTTAGAGAAAGGGGGCCAACTGTTCCAGCTGGGGCTTCATCTACTCCTGCTCCGGCTCCTGCTCCTGCTCCGTCCCCTTCTCAGCTTAGGCCCAAGATAGTGCTCATCGCATCGCAATCTACCAAAGTACGGAGCAAGGGGACCTTCGTTTCTCATGCTGTTGATGCAACTATTTTTGCTCCTTCTTTTGTTACCCTCATTGTTACTGCTGCTACTCCTGCCGCCCCTGTAGTTAACTTACCGGATGTTTCTACACTTCCATCTCTGTCCCCGATTCCTCGAGCTTCAGAGGACCCCGAGACTAGTGTTGAGGAGGTTTCTCCCGTTTGCCCATAACATCGACTGAGCTCTACCATGCTTGACGAGGTCTTGGAGCAGTTTGTTGCATCCTGCTCAGGTGTCAATCTTTCCCTGATGGCTTCAATGCCTGTAGACATCTTGATCACCAAGGGGACTGCTTTTATGGTCAAGGTAATCATTATCTTTCATCTTTTCTTATAACGGCTAGCTTGATCGTTTTCTAACTTGAACTTTTTTTCAACCTGTAGGCTTTCAAATTCAACGTGGCCATGGGTCACCAGGTGGCCTCTCTTCGTGACAGTGCGGCTAAAGCTGAGGCTGAAGCTGAGAGGGTCATGGGGTTACTAGCGCGAGCTTAAGCTTTGGTGCATGAGATAACATCTAGCCAGATGGGGATGGAGGCAGAGCTAACCGAGCTTCACTACGACTATGAGTGGTTAAAATGTTCATTTGATCAAGAAACCCTTCACTCTGAACGTCGGGCTAGGCAAAGGGACACTTGGAAAGCTGAGGCTAAGATGTTAGACATCGAGAACCAGACCCTGCATGCTTAGGTAGCCAAGTTGCAAGCTGAGGTGGATGCCTCCTTCAGTGATGGGTAATTTTATGCCTCCTTCCAGGTCAGTGAAGCTCTCCCACTTCCCTTCGATATATCCACTATTACCAATTGGGATAGAGAGAAGATCATGACTAAGGTCGCAGAGATGTCTCGTCCCGATGGTGATGAAGTGTGCCCTTCTAGCATGGTTAGAGACGGGAAACTTTCGGTTATGGTATATCTTCATCCTCATTCTTCTTTCCTTCCAGTATCAGGTCTTGGAGAATCCTCATGCATGGTTCAGCTCATGCAGTCTGAAGGTGTTCGACCAGAAGCACGGGAAGGTACTAGAGACCATTTTGAAGAATCCTCTAGAACAGAGGTGGAGGTTACACAGAGCGGAACAGAGGCAACAACTAACCTTATAGATGCAGCCATTACCCCCAGAGGTTATGGCCGTAGTTAATGAGGTCTTGGAGGAGGACCATTCGGAGCAGCAGGCAGATGAGAAGCCTCAGGAAGAAGAAGGAGTAGTTGAAAGAGACAACCATGGCGATCAACCGCTGGATGGAGGGGATGCAGGTAAGGGTCAGCCTGAAGGAAGAACGGGTGAAGAAAATCGAAAGGATGCTGGAGCTTGATGCCTTCATTGATAACTTGTTTTGATTGCCCAGAAAGGAGGGTGGGCCCCTGCTTTATTCATGACTAGTTCAATCAGTTCTTTTTTTTTTGTTTTCCATTTATGTAGCCTTGAACCTGGGGTTGGGCTCCTTGTTCGATGGATGTAGCCTCTTTGAGGGAATATGCTCCTTTCTGTTAATGAAAATTGGTTTTTATTTCTTTCATGCTTACTTTGATTAATTCTGATCACGGACTTCAAACTCGGTTGTAAATTTCTTACTTGATTTTTGACCTCTACCTCGATACGGCCTTTAGAACAATCCTGACTCAATCAAATTTGGTAAAGAAGAACTCCTAATCTTGTATCTCGCATCCTTGATGATTCCTCGTTTAAACTTTAACCTTGTTATGGCAACCTCAGTCAATAAACAAATCAGTGTTAAAGCTTAGATCCTTCTCGGGGGTTGTGATCTGACCTAGGCGTCAGGAGGGCTATTTAGCTATATCTTGATCTCGAGATTTGGATGTCACCTATGCTCTTATACTCAGACATTTCTTGGGGGTGGTAGCCTGAACAAGGTATCAGGAGGGCTATTTAGCTATATCCTGGTCTAGAGATCTGGATGGTAACTATGCTCTTACACTCAGACCCTTCTTGGGGGTGGTACCCCAACCAAGGCATCAGGAGGGTTATTTAGCTATATTCTGGTCTCGAGATCTGGATGGTTACTATGCTCTTACACTCAGACCCTTCTCGGTAGGGATAGTGCCTGACCAAGGCATCAGAGATAGTGAGGGGGCTTCCCCGACTGATCTCTAGTCTCGAGACGATTATTGAGAATTTGCTCGTGGAAAACGTACTTATATACGGAGAAATTAACAGCTCATGGAGAATACAATCAGAGATGGAGAAATTAACAATAGACTTTATTGATGATAAAAATGGAGTACGTTGTTGTTAAGAATTTTATTAAAACCTAAATGGAGGTAGCCCGCTCAGGAGTCCATTGCTTAGGGATAGAATTTCCTCAAATGCTCAACATTCTAGGTGTGGTCGATAGGTCGACCGTCAATGTCTTCGAGCTTGTATGCCCCATTGTGGACCACCATCTTTATCAAATATGGCCCTTTCCGGTTGGGTCCTAAGACTCCATCAAACCTTTTTTGGGTGTTCAGAGTGTTAGGCTTTAGTTTGTGTTGGCATGAATTCCATATCAAAATGATGTTTACTTGTAATGACTTAGTTGTTTAGGTTCATGATGATTCAAGCTTCAAGGAAGAAGAAACAACAAGTCAAAGAAAGTTCTAAGTCTTCAAAGAGAAAGTATGCAATTTGTTTCGACAAAGGTATACTAAGACCTCATCTTTCTCTTACAAGGCTTAGGCACACACACATATCATACATTTGTGTCCCTGCATAGTTGTGCACCTTTATAGGCACACACACATATCATACATTTGTGTCCCTGCATAGTTATACACCTTTATAGGCACACACATACAATTCATTCATATATGTCCCTGCATCGTTGTGCACCATATATAACACATTCACACACTTTAAGATGAATGCTCATGCATTGGTTTGGAAATAACATGTTTTGGAATATGCATGATTGGAAACTATCTCTATGGAGTTTGCATTCTAGTGTGAATTGTGTTTGAGTGTGTATATGTTTGTATAACATGGATATTGAACTTGGATTTAGTCTTAAATCATTCTTGATTGAGTTCCGGTCATTTCGGTTACTCATACTATTGATTTCAAGTTCAAAGTCAAAAGATACTACACTTTCAACTCATGTTTCATACATTGTTTTCGTCTTCGTATATCGAGTCGAATTATTATTTTTTGGGTTGAGTATCTTATATGTCCATGTCTGTGTGAGAGTTATGGTTTGTAATCCGCAAACAGATTTGAATTTCTGAGTTCAGAGGCTGGAGAACGGTCAAAGAACGCGAGGGAAGCGCGAGGGGAATGCACCATGGCCAAAAGGCCATGGAGGTGTGCATGCCCGAGATGGCTTGTGGCCATCTCGGCCGCACAACCATGCTGCCCCGAGATGCCCATACGCCATCTCAGGGAAGCACTTCCAAAGGAGGGAAATTTGGTCTTTCTTGCTTTCTTCTTTCCCACTCCTTTATAATCTCTCTCCCTCTCATATTTCATTCTAAGAAGAAATTCAAATCAAGTGTGCAGAATTTTCTATCTAAATTTTCTCACCTTCCAAACCCCATAACTTCTTCATTTGAACTTCGATTTAAGTGATTTGAAGTTGATCGTGTTCATCTATTCATCTTCCATCTTTTCTCTGAAGGTTTGAGTTAATTTTGCTGCTTTTTTTGGTGTCTAATAATACAAAAACGGGACTGCACCTAGATCAACTAAGGTATTGATTTTCTCTCTATGTTTTCTTTTAAAACTAGGTCGATTGCCTTGGGTTTTCTTCTTCTACATATATTTGTATATTGTGAGTGTTTTGACTTGTGTTATGAACACTTTCAAAGCTAGATTGAATTTCAATTGAAATCATACATGTTGAGTTAGGTTTTGATTTTGCCTATGTTATCACATGTTTGGGATTGTATTGTGCTAGCTTTGATTCTAGACTATTTAGTGATCTCTGATTGATTGATTTTGTGAAAAATAGTTCGTCACATGTATTAGGCTCTCTTGGCATATTTTGACTTAATGATACTTGTAAGATATTACTCACTATCTTTGTCTTGCATGATGATTCATTCTTAAGTCATATGTCATTGTTTTATATATTTGTGACTAATAAGATTGTTTTGTCTTTCACTCACTTTTGTATGTTTATAGCATCTTATTTCACAAGAACAAATGGTAATAGCTAAAGTTACCGGAAGTGGAAATAAATTGAATCCCATTGTGAAAGCCAAGTCAACCTCAAAGAGATCCAAAGCTTCAAGGTCAAAGGATTTAGGGATCTTTGCAACTAAGAAGATATTTCAAGAGAGAGGCATTGACTTAGGTAAATGTAAAGATTCTTATGTTCTTAAATGCATTAAGGATAGAAATTGGGAATCTTGGGTGAGCATGATAGGAATAGTGAATGACACTATTGTTAGAGAATTTTATCATGAATATAGAGAGAGTGCGACCTTATTGGATGCTTTGATGGATGTTAGAGGTGTTGTGTTTAGAGTTAACCCGGTAAACATTAACAAATTGGTTAGGCTATCTAGTGATATTGATTCAAACTTTCTAGATGTATATATCATTGAGAATCTTAATATCATGGGTAGAACTCTATATGACAATACTTCTTTTGAGTGGAAAGGTAGAGCATATATTAGTCAACATGAGTTAACTAAGGAAGTGCATTTTTGCATCTTTTCAATTGCACAAATATTATTGGATCTTCGAATTCAACCGAGTTGAATAAAGACAAGATCAAAATAGTATATGCCTTAGTGACTAATCAACCTATAAACCTTGGGGATTTGCTTATGTTTTATTTGGATAATGTGGCTTTCTCAACTAGAGGAGATAAGAAGCTTGCATTACTGGGGTTTATAACTTCTTTGTGTTTAGCTCGTGGTGTTCAAAGTAGTGGAGATGATATGTTGGTACAACCCTTGAAAAAGTATAATGATAAACGTGTGTCATACATGTCATATAAGGATAAGGGTATGACATGTGATACTTTTGGACTTTTTAGTTCACAAATTGATTGTCAAGAGACTAGCATAAACATTCTTCCGGATTGGGCTTTGCATTTGAAGAAGAAGGTTGATGAGCTTAGTGCTATAGTTGAAAAACAAGATGTTAGAATAAAAGAGTTGGAGGAGTGTATTGTATCAAGTTTAAGACCACCTCTCAAGCATTATGTTAGGTCAACTACACGCACATCTTTCTTTGGTGGATCTAGTAGCTAGTATTTGAGTCTCATGGTATGTTTCTTACCTTTTGGCATCATTTCATGTCAAAAAGGGGGAGAAAGAGTCGTTATTAATTGCTAGTTACTTAGTTTCTTTTGTATGCTGTTTTTGTGACCTTTTGGACTTTCAATGGCTTGTAATAATTAGTCTTAAGATATGGTTAAGAATTCTTGTATTTCGCATGTATTGAGGGGGAGATACATGTATTTGTGGACTTAATTGTATATTCTTATCCATACTATATGTTGCCATTTGTTATTTTTCTCTTGTATATGCATTGTGCTTTGAGATGATTTGTAGGTTGCTTCAAGAGAAGATCAAGATGAACTTCAAGAGTTGGTGAAGATTAGTTATGGAATCTTACTCATTGTAATGTGACGGAGTGTTTTTGTGACCTATCTTCATTTTTATATTTGTAGTAAATGTATAGGTTTTTGACATGGAATTTTCCTAATGGGGAGATTGTTAGGCTTTAGTTTGTGTTGGCATGAATTCCATATCAAAATGATGTTTACTTGTAATGACTTAGTTGTTTAGGTTTATGATGATTCAAGCTTCAAGGAAGAAGAAACAATAAGTCAAAGCAAGTTCTAAGTCTTCAAAGAGAAAAGATACAATTTGTTTCTATAAAGGTATACTAAGACCTTATCTTTCTCTTACAAGGCTTAGGCACACACACACATATCATACATTTGTGTCCCTGCATAGTTGTGCACCTTTATAGGCATACACACACACACATATCATACATTTGTATCGCTGCATAGTTGTGCACCTTTATAGGCACACACATACAATTCATTCATATATGTCCCTGCATCATTGTGCACCATGTATAACACATTCACACACTTTAAGATGAATGCTCATGCATTGGTTTGGAAATAACATGTTTTGGAATATGCATGATTGGAAACTATCTCTATGTAGTTTGCATTCTAGTGTGAATTGTGTTTGTGTGTGTATATGTTTGTATAACATGGATATTGAACTTGGATTCAGTCTTAAATCATTCTTGATTGAGTTCCGGTCATTTCGGTTACTCATACTATTGATTTCAAGTTCAAAGTCAAAAGATACTACACTTTCAACTCATGTTTCATACATTGTCTTCGTCTTCGTATATCGAGTCGAATTATTATTTTTTGGGTTGAGTATCTTATATGTCCATGTCCGTGTGAGAGTTATGGTTTGTAATCAGTAAAAGGATTCAAATTCCGAGTTCGGAGGCCGGAGAACGGTCAAAGAACGTGAGGGAATCAAGAGGGGAATGCACCATGGCCAAAAGGCCATGGAGGTATGCATGCCCAAGATGGCGCGTGGCCATCTCGGCCGCTCAAAATTGCTGCCCCGAGATGGCCATGCGCCATCTCGGGGAAGCACTTCCAAAGGAGGGCAATTTTGTCTTTTTTGCTTTCTTCTTTCCCACTCCTTTATAATCTCTCTCCCTCTCACATTTCATTCTAAGTAGAAATTCAAATCAAGTGTGCAGAATTTTCTCTCTAAATTTTCTCACCTTCCAAACACCATAATTTCTTCATTTGAACTCCGATTTGAGTGATTCGATGTTGAAAGTGTTCATCTATTCATCCTCCATCTTTTCTCTGAAGGTTTGAGTTAATTTTGCTACTTTTTTTGGTGTCTAATCATACAAAAACGGGACTGCACATAGATCAGCTAAGGTATTGATTCTCTCTAAGTTTTCTTTTAAAACTTGGTCAATTGCCTTGGGTTTTCTTCTTCTACATATATTTGTATTTTGTGAGTGTTTTGACTTGTGTTATGAATACTTTCAAAGCTAGATTGAATTTCAATTGAAATCATATATGTTGAGTTATGTTTTGATTTTACCTATGTTATCACATGTTTGGGATTGTATTGTGCTAGCTTTGATTCTAGGACTATTTTGTGATCTTTGATTGATTGATTTTGTGAAAAATAGTTCATCACATGTATTAGGCTCTCTTGGCCAAAATCCTCACATAATACATGTGCTTATGTTCTTTTGAGCTATTCATGTGATTTGTTGAATCTATGATTAGGAATATGCTCTAGAACTTATGCTTAGATCTATTTGACTTTGTCATATGATTTTAGCATGTTTTAGGTTTTTGTGATTTAAACTTGATCTTGTGATTTGTTGATCATATCTTGTGATTCAAGTTTAGATATATGCATGAATCCAGTTTGCAATTAATGTTGATCATATCTTACATTATCTAGATTGACTACTCATGCACGATGAACTAGACTATATGTGATTTGTGCATTCAATCTCATGTCTAGTATTTTCCATAGGATGTTTTGATCATAGCATTCTATGTTGCATGCTTGTTTGTGTTTTGCATTCATGATCACCTAGATGCCTTGTTAGAAGGAAGTATTGACAATAAGTGTGAGACCTATAGTGTTGAGCTAGAAGTCTTGGCAAGAGGTGTGAAGCCTCGAATTGTCGAGCAAGGAAATCTTGGCTAGAGGTGTGAAGCCTTGGATAGTCGAGCAAGAAGTCTTTCCTAGAGTTGGGAGAACTTGGATAGGTGAACAAGGAAGTCTTGACTAGAGTCGGGAAGACTCGGATAGTTGAGCAAGAAGTCTTGCCTTGGGTTGTGAAGATCTAGACAAGGTGAGCAAGGAAGTCTTGACAAGAGGTGTGAAGCCTCAGATTATTGAGCATATGGCGATAACTTCTAGAGTAGGATAGAAGGATAGTTTCTAGGTGAAGAGGTCACTTGAGAGATTGTACTTGTCTTAACTACTAGTGGATTTTGTTTGTCGGTGGCTGCTAGCCCGTGGATGTTTCCTCTTCGGAGGTTTACCACGTTATATCTTGTGTCAACTTTTCTCTATCCCTATCTCTCTAATATTTGTATTATGGATAGAACTCTTTATGTATGTTGACTTCCTCTTTATAATATAGATTGTGTATGTGTTACTATTACTTGTTTGTATCACACTTTACTTGTGTTTATATATTGATTAATTGTCTTTAATTAATATGTATATTAAGATACAAGCAATCTAGAGGGACAAACTTTTGTTTGTTTCTAAGGGAGTTGAAAAAGGTGCCTAACCTATTTACCCCCCTCTAGGTTAGCCTTGAGCATTTTACCGTGATTGTATTTTCACAGGGTCACTTTCCTGAGTACCAAATCCCCTTCCTTGAAATTCCGAGCTTTGACCTTTCTGTGGAATTACCGGACAATCTTGCTTTGGTATATCGCTACTTTCTCAGCTACCCTGTCCTGTTTCTCCTCTAGGAGATCTAGATTTGCTCTGAGCGTGACCTCGTTGGTCTCAGGTTTAAAGTTTTATACTCTGAATGAGGTCAATTTATGCTTGATGGAAAGGACTGCTTCAACCCCGAAGGCTAGAGAGTAGGGTGTCTCTCCGATAGATGTCCTCTTTGTAGTCCGGTATGCCCAGAGAACCTTAGGAAGCTCCTCAGCCCATTTGCCTTTCTTCTTGTGTAATTTCTTATTCAACAGCTTCTTGATAATCTTGTTGGTGGATTCCACCAGCCCATTAGTCTGAGGGTGGGTTACTGAAGCGAACCTGAGGTCGATTCCTAAACCTTCACAAAAGTCTTTGAATTGGGCATTGTCAAAATGTTTGCCTAGTTCGACTATAATAATAAGTGGAGTCTCGATCCTGCAAACCATGTTGGTTTTGATGAACCTCATCGTATTCTCTTCTAAAATTTAGGAGAGAGGTCATGCCTCAACCCACCTTGTAAAATAGTCGATTGCCACGATAACGTGCTTGGCTTGCCTAGAAGTGGTAGGGAGCGATCCAATCAAGTCGACTCCCCATATGGCAATGAGGTAGGGTGAATTGAGAGATGATAGCCTCTCTGGTGGTAGGTGACTTAAATTCGAAGTCCGCAGACACGGTTCACAGGATTGTACAAAACTCTTTGCATCTTGGTGAATTATTGGCCAGTAATACCCCATACGGAGTACTTGATATGCTAAAGCCTCCCTACCAATGTGGTTACCGCAGTCCCCAGAATGGACCTCTCTCAATGCCCAACTGGCATCTTTCGGATGAAGGCATTAAAGTAGATGAAGGGATTTACCCCTCTGATAGAGGTATCCACCTACCATGCAATACTGAACTGACAATCTTTTGACCTTTCGGGCTTAGTCAGGGTTCTCGGGAAGCTTTCCTTCCTGGAGGTAGACAGCTATCGGATCCATCCAGCTGGGTAACCGATCCACTTAGCAGATTTCTTTACTGCAATTATGCTCGATTGGGAGATCACTTGGAGGGGTACTACATTAGGTAAAGGTTGACCTCCATTTACGGCTATCTTTGCCAAGACGTCCGCCCGCTGGTTTTGTTATCGGGGTATCTGCTCGATCCGGAATCCCTTGAGCCTTTTCCTTAGTTGTTGGATTAGTTTCAGGTAGGCTACCATGTTATCGCCCTTGGCTTGGTAAAGCCCTGTAACCTGGTTGACAATGAGTAGCGAGTTGCACTTGACATGCAAATAATCGACCCCATGCTCGATGGCGACCTACAATCCGGCTACGAGAGCTTCGTACTCTGTTTCATTATTGGTTGCTTTAAATTAGAACCTAAAACAGTGGTAACACTCTGTTTTTTCAAGATCGATCAGGACAATGCCAACAACTCCCCCTACCTGCCCAGACTCTCCATCAGTGTAAAGGGTCTAGGCTTTATAGTCTTCTGGTCAATTGTGGCCCTCTTGAAGTTTCTCAGGTGTTGGGCATGGTGTTGTCAATGTCTCTTCGTTGGAGAGGGCTAAGAATTCAGCTACAAAGTCTGCTAGGACGTGAGCTTTGTTCGTCGTTTGAGGTTTGTACTTCAGGTCAAACAGGGTGAGCTCCAAAGCCCACAGGACTAACCTTCTAGATATATCCGGCCTTTACAAAAATTGTCGGAGAGGTTGGTCTGCAACCATTGCCACTGTATGGGTTTGGATATAAGGGCAAAACTTCCTAACTGAGGTAACCAAAGCGAGGGCAAGCTTCTCAATGAGGAGGTAGTTCTTCTCAGGTTTGGATAGCGTATGGCTGACATTATAGATAGGTCGCTGGATAACATCATTGCATTCCTTAACCAAGCCTCGCTTACTGCCGTTTCTAACACTGCCAGGTACATCTGTAATTCTTCCCCCGACATTGGTTTAACTAAGAGCGGTGGACTAGCGAGGTACTCCTTTAAATCCTGGAAAGGTCGCTCGCTGTCTATGTCTCATTTCATGTTCCTTCCTTGTTTGATGGCTTTGAAGAAGGTGAGACATTTATCCGTGGAACGAGAGATGAACCTGTTGAGCGCTGCTACCCGCCCTGTCAAGGGTTGGACTTGTTTAAGATTGGTGGGAGAATCTAGGTTCAGGATAGCTTGGATCTTTTTCGGGTTTGCCTCAATTCACCATAAAGCCTAAAAACTTCCCCACTGTTACCGTGAAAGCACCCTTGGTGGGATTCAACCGCTTCGGTTCTCCCTCACTATTTGGAAGGTCATACAGAGATGTTCGTGTTGTTCTTCTGCTTCCCAAGATTTGGTGATCTTATCGTCTATGTACACCTCCATTGTTCTCCCTATCTTCGAATTGAACAATCAATTAACCAATCGCTGATAGGTGGCTCCCGTGTTTTTAAGGTCGAAAGGCATTACCTTGTAGCAATAAAGACCTTGCCCCATGATGAAACTGGTATTGTCTTGGTCGGCGGGGTGCATCATAATCTGGTTGTACCCTGAAAATGCATCCATAAAGCTGAGAAGTTGTTTCCATCCGTGGAATCTATCAGCCGATGATTTTTGGTAGAGGGAAGCTGTCTTTTGGACACGCCTGATTGAGGTCGGTGTAGTCGACACACATATGCCACTTCCCATTCACCTTCGTAACCATGACCACGTTGGCGATTCATTCGGGTATCACATTTCTCTGATGAAGCCCGCTCTGATCAATTTATCCACTTCCTCTTGAACCACAACGTTCCTTTCGGTGTTAAAGTGACTCCTTTTTTGTTTGACGGGCTTGAAGGTTGGATCCATTGCTAATTGGTGAGAAGCCAAGGGTATCAAGATACCAAGCATCTCGTCATGACTCAAAGTGAAGATGTCGCTGAACTCTCGGTGAAGCTCGATAAAACCTTCCTTCACTCTTGGCTCGAGGGTTGCCCCGACCTTGAAAACCTTGGAGGGATAGTCACTTCTGACAGGTACTTCCTCTAGTTTATCCACTAGGTGCCCGCTTGTCCATCCTCTGCTTGGTTGTTCCTCTTCTTGTACCAAGGGTTTCATCCTCTGGATGGTCGAAGAGCTTTGTGTCCCCCTGGGTCATCACTGGTGCTTCCATATCTTGGATTGTCGCTACTTGCGTAAACTGTTTTACCAAAGCTGTTGGATTTACAGACACTGTATAACATTTTCTAGCTGCTTGCTGATCCCCACGTACCTCTCCTACCTTGTTCCCCACTAGAAATTTTAAGACATTATGGTAGATATACAAGACTCTCTTTAAGGAGGATAGGAATGGTCTCCCTAGTATCGCGTTATAGGTCGGTGAGGTGTCAACCACAACGAAGTCTGTCATAATGTTTTGTTGGAAGGGTACAGTTCCAGCTATTACTGGGAGAATCTTTGATTCCACTAGTATGATCGAATCCTCAGTGAGTCTATACAGCAGGGTTGTGTAGCTATTGTAACACCACTGCTTCAAATTCAGCTTCTCCAAAGTGTCCTTGAAGAGGATGTCTACACTTCTACCTGTATTAACGAGCACGAGGCAAACCACACTGTTAGCAATCTGTACCGTGATAGTCATGAGGTTACATAGTGTTGTAGACATCTGCCTCGGTGAATATGATCTGCGTTGACTGGGATGAGCCAACCCTGCTTTGGTCGACCTTGAAGATACCTCAGCCTTCATCAATACAGGGAATCTTCATTGAATGGTTTTTCCTAGACCTATTGGAGGTGCCAGCCAGAGTGGGTCCCCCACTGATGGTGTGTATCACCTAGATTTGTTACATCAAATCCTTTTGTTCCCCATTCCTCTTCTCAGCATGGTCACAGATCTCTGCTTGTACCTCCCTTCCAGTCTGTATGTTATCCCTGATCTGCTGTAAGAATTCTATCAAACATCCTCCCTTTATCAGAGCCTCAATCTGGTTACGCAGGTTATAGCATTCTGAAGTGTTGTGCCCTACGTCTTCACGAAAGTCACAGTACTTGTACCTATTTCTCCTGTCTGTCAGGGCTTTCATGGGTGTAGGCTTCTGGAGTAGCACTTTATTCTGAATGGCGAGGTAGATTAGTTCTCGGGATACGTTCAAAGGATGTAGTGATCATACCCTTTTTCATCTCGTGTAACCGGGGCTACCGTCCTTAGAGGAGGTGAAGCTCGCAGAGGGGTTCGTCTCTCAAGATACCTTTTTGCCTAGGTTGGGAGGTGGGTAACTGGTACACCGACCTATTAGGAGGTTTGTTCTGGTTTTTGAAAGCCGACTCAGGTCTGGGGGCTTCCTTCTTCTGGCCCTTTGACATTCTCATATCGTCATGCTCCATCTTTACCTTAAGCTGTTCGTCAATTTTGACCTGCTCAAGAGCCCAATTATAGGCATCTTGGTAGGTCTCTGGAAGTCACTTAGCAAAGGATCAAAAGAGCTTGCCTACCAATAGATTCTGTCGGAAGTTAGTGAGGGTCTCTTTCTCTGTGAAGACTCCCATATGGATAACTTCCTTATGAAAACGCTCCACATATGAGGATCACATATTGAAGGTGTATGGGATCCTTTGGACGCGATTTGACCCCTTGGAACTGTGAGCAGAAGTCGGTCGATAGCTTCGTGAACGAATCTATGCTACCGTTAGGTAATTTTATGAACCAAGTCTTTACGTAATCAGTCAAGGTGGTTGGGAACATCCTACACATGGCGGCCCTGGTTTCATTCTAAACTTCCATTTGATGGACGAAGCTCTCCAGGTGGCTCAAGGGGTCTTCCGTGCCAGAGAACTTATTTGCCGGCATTCTAAATTTGACAGGAGCTCAGCTTCTCTAATGCTCCTGGTGAAGGGAGCATTCATTTCGCTCAAGGGATTCTTCTTGGCCTCATTGCTTTTCTCCTTCTTTATCTGCTGAATCTCTTTCTGTAGCTTTGCCAGCTGATCCCTTAAGCGCTTGTTCCCATGCTTCTTTGAATTGACCTCAGATCCCTCGCTATCGGATCCCTCCGATGAGCTAGAGATTTCGACCCGGTCTTCTTTATGAACGGGTTCTACTCGGGGCCTTTACTGGCGACCTTTCTCTCCAGCCCAGATTTCCCTTCTTGAGGCTGCCGGGCGGGGAGCTTCTCGCTGCTCCCGTGGAAAGGCATCTTCTGCAGATTTGACTCTCTATAACATGATGGCCTACATGGAACTGGGGGAATGGGCCATAATCTATCCCAAATTGAGGGTACATGCTCTGTCCTATCGCAGGCTGGCTCTGGCGAAGAGGTCCCAATCGGTCAAAGGTAGACTACCTGGTTCCTAGCCTTCTCGGCTCCCCATGAGTGTTGAGATTTCCTGGCTGGATTGCAATGCCCTCAGCAAGCAGGAGAAGGCCGACGTTTTCCACGAAGATCTTTGCTTGTTGGTCGAGCACGACCTGGCTTACCATTGGAGGACCAGAAACCCTTACGGTGGTTGGTTGGACCTGAGCTTGGCTATGGTTTCTGAATTTCCTACCCTTCATTGGAGCCTTACGTGTCGATACAGCAGAAGGTTGTCCCGATGCCTTGGGCTATCCCTAGAAGGGAGTGGGGCCTCATAGTTCCTGTAAAACAATGAACACGTAAACTTTTAGTTTGATTAGTTTGGTGTGGGTTTTCCCACAGACGGTGCCAGAAAGTGTCAACCAAAAATTCACTTGGGTTGAGGAATTTCGGTTAGCACCCTCGAGACCACTACCACGAAGGAGGCGACCGGGGTTGATACCTTTGGTACCAGGTTCATATATTTGATGGTGAAAACGATAAAGAATGACAGTACGAAATATTAAGACACGTAAGGAAAAATGACACTAATTTTATTATTGAATCGTATGGTGTACACAAAAGTCATTCAAACGATCCTAGTCATTCTTGCTTATAATGGGTATGGTGGCTTTGTGCCTGTTGAGAAGTAGATAGCAATGGTGGCCATGTTCTGATCATAGAATTTAGGCCGAGTCAAAACTCTATTCTCTTTTTCTTTTTTTCTCTGGCCTACTTTCCACCATGCATGCTCGGGCTTATTTATACACAATCCAACTAGGTTAAACCTGTGACTTTCCCTTCATTATTTTCTAAATCAAATCCATTCTTATCAGATGTGATATGTCTGTTAAATGTCATTGACTTTGGTTTAATAACGAATTTGAGAATATCTTGGATGGAGATAAGTTTTTTCCTTTTAGGACTCATTCATTTGTCCTACACATACATAGTGTTTCAATGTAATTTGGAGAGTGTAAGTGATCATGTATATTACCATGGTGAGATCCATCATGGTGGTCACAAAATATGGCGCTCACTGTTTCAAAAGGCGAGGTAGATCCGTACTTTTGTCTTTATATTAGGAGCTCGATCCGACCTTTCCAGGTCCCTTTTTGGGCTTAAAATGTCCGTGTTAGCGATGATAGAGCTTCTGCGAGATCCTACCTACGTAGATAGATATTCTTCTTTCCCTAGCAAGGAGGAGAAATACTGTGATACGATCTTGGTGCCTTACAGGTTTCTCTTTGTGTCTGGAGAGGATGGCGGGCTTCGAGGGAGGTTATGAGGTAATTCCGACCTCAGGGAGTATAGGTTTCCCTATATCGGTCTTATCCTGGGTTCTTATTTCGGTGTAAGGAGCTCGATTTGACCGTGTCGACCTTTTCCTAGGGTATTCCCAAAGCGCGTCGACCTTTCCTTGCTTCTGTGAGGTCGCCCAGTAGCTCGACCCCAAGAAATGCGGTACAAAGGTATGTAATCTCGGTTTCAGACCCTGTCTAGGAGAGTGAAAAATTTCCCTTTGGTCCCTTGCCAATTTTGTCTATTAACAACAGGGAATGTCACTGCCGAGCCAAATGACAGGATTCCAGATAAAGGAAGATCCAAAATTAGACAAGTGTATAGACCGAAACACAAGTCAAGAGATGTTACGACTTCTCGAGTATTTGAGACTATCAAAACGGGTATTGATGTCATTGTGACAAAACTTGTTACCTCACTTCCCAACAAGACAACTTTAGACCCGGACGCCTATTCTGGTTTACTTAGGCCAATCATTCCTAGTGGACACGGGGAGGCCTTGAAAAGTGTTGTTTATTTAGATGATTCCATATATCCATTACACATTGAGCATATGGATATATATGCCGTGACAGATCCTGTTATTGCTAATATGGACCCCTTGATTGATCCTCCCATGGTAGAGCCACATTTGCATAACCCTTAGGGTGAAGATAGCTCCAACATTGATAATAAAGGCATTGAATCTGACTTCAACCATCCCACAACTTTAGACATCACATGTGTTTAAGGAGGAATCTCTTGGAAGATTCAGGTTGAAAGAAGGTTACCACTGTTAACCGAAAATTCACTGGGGTGAGGAATTTTAGCTAACACCGTCAAGACCACTACCTCAGAGGTCGCGGTCAGGGGTGGTACCTGGTTTATACTTATAATAGAGGAGATGAAAATAGGTGATAACACGACGTGTGAAGGATATGTATAGAAAATGGCATTGTTTTATTTTTATAACGAATCAAACGTAATATACAGAAGCCATTCAAGATTCTTGATCTCTCTTGGGTACAATGGGGGTGGTAGCTTCGTGCCTGTCGATAAGTAGATAAAATGGAGGTCGTGTTCTCCTTAGAGAATTTAGGCGACAATGGAGTTTTGTTTTTCGTTGGCCAATTCTAGCTTTTTATGTTTTTTTTGCCCCCTCTTCTGTGTACTATCCTCAGTGTATTTATACACGGTCCAAGTAGGTTTTGCTTGTAGTTTTCCCACCATGCATATATGAATCAAATCCCTCATTATCAGGCGGGATCTTCTATTTAAATGTCATTGATTTCGGTTTAACTAATTCGATGATATCTTGGAGGGAGATAAGTTTGTTTCCTTTTTGGACTTAATTACTTGGTCTGTACAAACGTACTGTTTTAATGTACATTGGAGAGTGAATGCATTCTCGTATACTGCCCTAGTGAGGTACATCATGGAGGTCATCAACTATGATGCTTGCTATCTGAAATGGCGAAGTACTTCTCTATACCCGTCTTGGCATTAGGAGCTCAATCTGACTTTTCCTGGTCTCTTTAGGAGCCCAACATGGCTGCGCTGACGCTTTCCAACGGTAACGGAGCTTTACGAGCTTCCTACTTCTTACCCGAATAGATTAGGCTCATCCCTTGGTGAAACAAAGAGATGTTGTAGGGCGATCTCGACTTCTTGAAGGTCGCTTTATACAACTGGAGAAGGTAGTATACTTCTTGAGAGGTTGCCTGACATCTCGACCTTGGGGAACTCAGGTCTTCCTATGTTGACCTTGCTTCAGGCACTTATTTCGATGTAAAGAGTTTGATTTTTTCACACCAAGCCATACCCGATGACCTTGAATGCTTGCGAGGTGTTCCACAAATGTGGGTGATCTCGCCTTGCTTCTATAGGGTTGTATGGTAGCTCGACCCCGAGAACCTTAGTACTCTACTGTGTAATCCAGAGTTTGGACCCTTGCTTGGAGAATGGAAAATTTATCTTTGGTCCATAGCTAAATTTGGCTATTAACAGAAGTCCCCTCTGACTTGACACCGGTGATTGAGTTGGGGTTGGAGTCAGATTTCCTGTTTTATTTGGGAATTTTTTTTTTTTTAAGTTGCTAAAATATGGGAAGGAATCCTCTCAATAAATGCAAGAGAAATGTGGCGAGCAAGGAAACACATTGTTGATCGAAAATTTGCTCAGGGTGAGGAATTTCGGCTAACACCCTCGAGACCACTACCTTGGAGGTCGCGGTCGGGGGTGGTACCTTCGGTACCTGGTTTATACGTGTAATAGAGAAGATGAAAATAAGAGATGACATGATGTGTAAAGGATAATTATGGGAAATTGTACTGTTTTTATTAATGTAAACGAATCAAGTGTGACGTATAAAAATCACTCAAACTCTTGTTCTCTCTTGGGTACAATGGATGTGACAACTTCGTGCCTATCAAGAAGTAGATAAAAATGGTGGCCATGTTCTATGAGTAGAATTTAGGCTAGGATGAGCTTTGGTATCTCTTCTTCTCTATTTGGACGTATCAAACGTCAAAATTCTGACCTATTTATACATGTTCCAACTAGGTTAAACTTGTTATTCTCCTGCCATGAATCTCTGAATCAAATCCCTCCTTATCGGGCAGGATATTTTGTTTAATTGTCATTGACTTTGACTCGATAACGGATTCAAGAATATCTTAGAGGGAGATAAGTTTGTTTTCTCTTTGGACTCAATCACTTGACCTGCACGTATGTAGTGGTTTAATGTATGTTGGAGAGTGAATGCAATCCCGTATGCTGCCCTGGTAAGATGCCTCATAGAAGTCGTCATATATAGAGCTCATTATTTTGAATGGCGAGGTACATCTACGTACCAGTCTTGGCACTAAGAGCTTGATCTGGCCTTCCCATGTCTTTTTTTGGAGCTTGACATGACTGTGTTGGCGCTCTTCAGTTGTGATGGAGCTTTACGAGCCTCCTCCTTCTTATCTGGACAGATGAGGTTCGTCCCCTGGTGAAACAGAGAGATACTTGTTAGGTTTAAGTTTGTGTTGGCATTAAGTCCATATCAAAATGATGTTTACCTTGTAATGACTTAGTTGTTTAGGTTCATGATGATTCAAGCTTCAAGGAAGAAGAAACAACAAGTCAAAGCAAGTTCTATGTATTCAAAGAGAAAGGATTCAATTTGGTTTTATAAAGGTATACTAAGACCTTATCTTTCTCTTACAAGGCATAGGCACACACACACACATATCATACATTTGTGTCCCTGCATAGTTGTGCATCATTATAGGCACACACACACACATATCATACATTTGTGTCCCTGCATCATTGTACACCTTTATAGGCACACACATACAATTTATTCATATGTGTCCCTGCATCGTTGTGCACCATGTATAACACATTCACACACTTGAAGATGAATGCTCATGTATTGGTTTGAAAATAACATGTTTTGGAATATGCATGATTGGAAACTATCTCTATGTAGTTTGCATTCTAGTGTGAATTGTGTTTGTTTTTTTATAATTTGTATAACATGGATATTGAACTTGGATTTAGTCTTAAATCATTCTTGATTGAGTTTCGGTCATTTCGGTTACTCATACTATTGATTTCATGTTCTAAGTCAAAAGATACTACACTTTCAACTCATGTTTCATACATTGTCTTCGTCTTCGTATATCGAGTTGAATTATTATTTTCTAGGTTGATTATCTTATATTTCCATGTCTGTGTGAGTGTTACGGTTCTTAATCCGTAAATGGATTTAAATTCCGAGTTCGGAGGCCGAAAAACGGTCGAAGAACGTGAAGGAAGGTTGAAGGAGAAAGAAGCAAGCATATACTTCTTTCCAGAGATGACGCGTGGCCATCTCGGGGCAGAAGGCTTGCTGCACCGAGATGCCCATGCGCCATCTTAGACAACAAGCTTGCTTGGCTTCATTTTGCCCCTCTTGGTCATTTCACATGTCCAAGTCTCATACTACTTTATAAACTCTTTCCCTCTCACATTTCATTCCTAGAAGAAATTCAAATCAATTGTGCAGAATTTTCTCTCTAAATTTACTCACCTTCCAAACACTATAACCTCTTCATTTAAACTCCGATTTGAGTGATTCGAAGTTGAGAGTGTTCATCTATTTATCCTCCATCATTTCTCTGAAGGTTTGAGTTTATTTTTCGGGTGTTTTAGGTGTCTAATCATACAAAAACGGGATTGTACCTAGATCAACTAAGGTATTGATTTTCTCTCTAAGTTTTCTTTTGAAACTTGGTCAATTGCCTTGGGTTTTCTTCTTCTACATATATTTGTATATTGTGAGTGTTTTGAACACTTTCAAAGCTAGATTTAATTTTAATTGAAATCAAACATGTTGAGTTAGGTTTTGATTTTGCCTATGTTATCACATGTTTGGGATTGTTTTTTGCTAGCTTTGATTCTAGGACTATTTTGTTATCTTTGATTGACTGATTTTGAGATAAATAGTTCTTCACATGTATTAGGCTCTCTTGGCCGAAATTCTCACATAATACATGTGTTTATATTCTTTTGAGCTATTCATGTGATTTGTTGAATCTATGATTATGAATATGCTCTAGAACTTATGCTTAGATATATTTGACTTTATCATATGATTTTAGCATGTTTTAGGTTTTTGTGATTTAAACTTGATCTTGTGATTTGTTGATCATATCTTGTGATTCAAGTTTAGATATATGCATGAATCTAGTTTGTGATTAATGTTGATCATATCTTACATAATCTAGATTGACTACTCATGCATGATTAACTAGACTATATGTGATTTGTGCATTCATGCTCATGTCTAGTATTTTCCATAGGATGTGTTGATCATAGCATTCTATGTTACGTGCTTGTTTACGTTTTGCATTCATGATCACCTAGATGCCTTGTGAGAAGGAAGTCTTGACAATATGTGTGAGACCTATGGTGTTGAGCAAGAAGTCTTGGCAAGAGGTGTGAAGCCTCGGATTGTCGAGTAAGGAAGTCTTGGCTAGAGGTGTGAAGCCTTGGATAGTCGAGAAAGAAGTCTTGCCTAGAGTTGGGAGAACTCGGATAGGTGAGCAAGGAAGTCTTGACGAGGGTCGGGAAGACTCAGATAGTTGAGCAAGAAGTCTTGCCTTGGGTTGTGAAGATCCGGATAAGGTGAGCAAGGAAGTCTTGACAAGAGGTGTGAAGCCTCAGATTGTTGAGCATAGGGCGGTAACTTCTAGAGTAGGATAGGAGGGTAGTTTCTAGGTGAAGAGGTCACTTGAGAGATTTTACTTGTCTTATCTACTAGTGGAGTTTGTTTGCCGGTGGCTGCTAGCCCGTGGATGTTTCCTTTTCGGAGGTTTACCACGTTATATATTGTGTCAACTTTTCTCTATCCCTATCTCTCTAATATTTGTATTGTGGTTAGAACTTTCTTTGTATGTTAACTTCCTTTCTATAATATAGATTGTGTATGTGTTACAATTACTTGTTTGTATCACACTTTAATTGTGTTTATATATTGATTAATTATCTTTAATTAATATATATATTAAGATACAAGCAATCTAGAGGGACAAACTTTTGTTTGTTTCTAAAGGAGTCGAAAAAGGTGTCTAACTTATTCACCCCCCTCTAGGTTAGCCTTGAGCATTTAACCGTGATTGTATTTTCAATTGGTATCAAAGCAGGACACTAGATTGCACTTAGTGTGAGTTCGGGGTGATACTTTCACGGTTTTGTAAGGCGTTTGAAGTCATGGGTTTTCAAGATGATGTAATGGCGGAAGAAGCCTCAATTACTAGGCCACCATTACTTCGTGGCACTAACTATGGGTATTGGAAGTTGAGGATGAAAGCCTACATCCGCTCTATTGATGAAAGGGTTTGGATGGTAGTAGAAGAAGGTTATAGTCCTCATACCAAGATTTTAGAGGATGGAACCATGATACTCAAGCCAATGAGTGAATGGACAATGAATGAGTTTGAGGTTGCTAAATGGCACCATCGTGCTATGAATGCCATCTTTGAATGAGTTGATGGGCATCAATTCTCATATATTCAAAGTCTTGAATCCGCAAAGGAAGCTTGTGATACTCTCCAAGTTACTAATGAAGGAACCTTAGCGGTGAAGAAATCCAGACTTCAAATGTTGGCATCACAATTTGAAGGTTTAAGTATGGGTGAGGAAGAAAAGTTTGAAGACTTCCAATTCTGGCTTCTTAACATAGTTAACCAATGTCAAGCACTTGGAGTACCTATCTTAAAAGAGCGTTTAAATTGGAAAATCCTTAGGTCTCTTCCTAAGAGATTCAAATCAAAGGTGACGGCCATTGAGGAAATCAAGGATGTGGATAGTATGAATATTGATGAGTTGCTTGGGTTTTTCCAAATTTATGAGATGTGCTTGAAGCCAAAGATCAAAGAGTAAGGGAATTGCTCTCAATGCTATTGAGGAGGAGAGTGATGATGAAAATGAAGAAATGACACTCTTGGTTAGAAGGTTCAAGAAGTTTCTAAAGAAGAATGCCAAACCTAAAGGCAAGTCTTCTAAGGAAAAAGTAGTCAAGAGAACATCATCTCCAAGGATTGTGAAGAATAGTCAAGCCATGAACAAAAAGAAGGTTCAATGCTATAATTGTCAAGGTTTTGGTCACTTTGCTAGTGAGTGCACCAAGAAGCCATCTAAGAAAAACTAGAAAGGCAAAGTGTTGGCGGCTACTTGGAGTGATGATAATTCTAGTGACAATGAGAGCTCTAGTAGTGAGTCTTCAAGTGATGAAGAGTTGGTGAGCAACTTTGTAGATCTAACGGCTTCTCATTCTTCACTAGATGTTGGTAGTATAATATCTTTGAACAAGAACCTTGATGAAAATCATGATGGAAGCTCTAGTTCCATTCCTACTAATCTTTAGTTGTTGAAAAAGATAGAAAAGCTTGAAGAAGATAGAGACAATGCTCAAAGAGAAGTACTTGAGAAGGATGATTTGATCAAGAGGCAACTAGATGAGTTTGTGGTTGTTACTCGTAGACTTCTTGGTGAAAAAGGTGATATTGTGAAGAAGTTTAGAGAACTTGAAAAGATAAACCTTGAGAAGGATATTGTGATATCGTCTTTGAGGAAAATAGAACAAGAATTTATGGAAGAGATAGACATGGCTAAGGAGGCTATCAAGGACTTAGTGAATGATTCGGTTAGTGTGTCTAGTGTTAGGAATCTTGTTAACTCTCATAGTGATGAAGACGACTTGGTAGTTGAAGAGGAGTTCTTGGAAGCACCATTTCCTACACACTTTAAAGAAGTCGTGATTGATAAGAAACCACACAAGAAGAGAAGATCAAAAGCTAAGAAAAAGTTGGCAAACAAGGTATGTTCGCAAACTCCTTGTGAATCTAGTTCAACTCCAAAAGGTACAATCTCATATTTTATTCCAATTTGCCATTATTGCAACCCAATAGGTCACATTAAGCCTAGGTGTTATAAATATATTGAAAAATGCAAATTAGAAAATGAATCTAGGGATAAGGAGATTAAACTTTAACTTGAACATGCTAAGGCCATGAAAGTTGAGAAACATGATAATTTTGCTAAGCATGAGGAAAAGTTGTGGAGTAGAAAGAATTGTAATCTTGTTCAACTTGACAAAGCTTGTGTTGAAAATGTTAAGGAAGAGTGTGTTAATGATATTCTTGTTAATCAAGTCATTGAAGGACTTTACTCTAGATTTAACATTGTTGTCAAGGATGATATTGGAAATGTTTGTGTACGTACACCCAAGAACAAGTGGTTCAAGGGTGAGTGCTCTTATCACTAATATAAGAAGCACATGTGAGATATCTTTGAGGCTATATATCAATTGTGTTGAGAATTCTTGCTTGCTAGCTTTGAATACTTCATGTATTGATATGAACTTGGTTATCTCACATCATGTTTGTTATGATGGTCAAAATTTGTTGATTAACTTTAAAGAAGTTCTTTTGTTATATGTGTTGATTGAGTTGAGATATTATGATTTTTATACTCTTGTTGTGAAACATAGTCAACTTGGTGTCATGAGGACATTCAAGGCAAGAGTGCTCATAAAAAGGGTGGAAGTATGATATTTGGTGAATATAATGTGCAAAAAGGTATATCTATACTCTAATGCATGTTCTCTTAGATATTCATCTTTTGACTCAATTTTTGATATACATCTCATAGCATGTTATATTAGAGAATTTTGTATAGCATACATATGGTTCTCATTGACATTTGCTATTTTAGGATCTAATAGTGATATTGTTCACATTGATCTTAACTTTGATGATTGTATGTGTATGGTATATTGAGTGGCATTACTTTTGAAATTATGAGCTTCATATTCTTTGAAAGCTACTCATTAGAGAAGTAATGATCTTGAATAAGTCTCTACTTGGTTTTCTAAAATTGCACCTTGCTTCTCTTATATGTTTTGCTAGTAGGTTGAGTTTACTAATATGTTAACATTGGATACACCTTGAATTTGTTATGCTTAAGTACATTTAAAATGACCTTTGATTAGTATCCATTTTGCTTTGGCAATTACATAGAACTCAACGAGCACCTTCATGAAAAGGGCTACACACCTTGGTTGTGAAAGCTACCCAATGTTGGAAAGAGCTACACCATTGTGATGAGTGAAAGCCGTCATGAAGTGAATTTTTGTTTATGTAAAAAAAATGGAAAAATAAAAGAAGTGTTGAAATGAAATTATTTTAAAAAAAAATATTTGATTCAAAGCCTAAAAAGAAAATGAGGAAGGCTTAAAAAAGAGTTTAGTTGAAAATCAAATGAGCTCGGTTTGAAAAATAGAAATGGAATGACGAGCCACATGCACACAACGCTCATATGTTGAAATCTTTTCTCTTAATAGCAAAAATTCTGGATGATAATCGGTTTGACTTTTTATGGAAAAAGCTTAAGATGAATAGTTGTTGGAAATTGTTAGCATATTGATTATCAAACTACTTCTTGATATATATTTGAAGCATATCTCTCACACACACACTTTGTTTATTTACAATTGTTGAAGAATTATGAGAGAACTTGAAAAATATTTGTGTATCTCTCTTAGCATATGAAGCTTATTTTGTTGATATTTCTTCAAACTGCTTGAATGTGTGATTGTGTGAACTTCCTTGTGAACCTTATACTATCATGAATCTTAGTTATAGCATTTATCAAGGGGGAGCATTGTATACTAGACATTGTTCTCTTTTATGATATGTTCACATGCTTCATTTTGTTACATGTTGGCATATTTTGACTTAATGATACTTGTAAGATATTACTCACTATCTTTGTTTTGCATGATGTTTCATTCTTAAGTTATATGTCATTGTTTATATATTTGTGACTAATAAGCTTGTTTTGTCTTTCACTCACTTTTGTATGTTTAAAGCACATTATTTCACCAGAACAAATGGGAAGAACTAAAGTTACCGGAAGTGGAAATCAATCGAATCCCATTGTGAAAGCCAAGTCAACCTCAAAGAGATCCAAAGCTTCAAGGTCAAAGGATTTGGGGATCTTTGCAACTAAGAAGATATTTCAAGAGAGAGGCATTGACTTAGGTAAAGGTAAAGATTCTTATGTTCTTAAATGCATTGAGGATAGAAATTAGGAATCTTGAGTGAGCATGCGAGGAATAGTTAATGACACTATTGTTAGAGAATTTTATCATTAATATAGAGAGAGTGCCACCTTATTGGATGCTTTGATGGAGATTAGGGGTGTTGTGTTTAGAGTTAACCCGGTAAACATTAACAAGTTTCTTGGGCTATCTAGTGATATTGATTCAAACTTTCTAGATGTTGATATCATTGAGAATCTTAATATCATTGGTAGAACTCTATGTGACAATGCTTCTTTTGAGTGGAAAGGTAGAGCATATATTAGTCAACATGAGTTAACTAAGGCAAGTGCATTTTGGCATCTTTTCATTTGCACAAATATTATTGGATTTTCGAATTCAACCGAGTTGAATAACAATATCAAAATAGTATATTCCTTAGTGACTAATCAACTTATAAACCTTGGGGATTTTCTTATGTTTTATTTGGATATTGCGGCTTTCTCAACTAGAGGAGATAAGAAGCTTGCATTACCGGGGTTTATAACTTCTTTTTGTTTAGCTCGTGGTGTTCAAAGTAGTGGAGATGATATGTTGGTACAACCCTTGGAAAAGTATAGTGATAAACGTGTGTCAACATGTCATATAAGGATAAGGGTAAGACATGTGATACTTTTGGACTATTTAGTAGTTCACAAGTTGATTGTCAAGTGACTAGCATAAACATTCTTCCAGATTGGGCTTTACATTTGAAGAAGAAGGTTGATGAGCTTAGTGCTATAGTTGAAAAACAAGATGCTAGAATAAAAGAGTTGGAGGAGTGTATTGCATCAAGTTCAAGACCACCTCTCAAGCATTATGTTAGGTCAACTACACACACATCTTTCTTTGGTGTATCTAGTAGCTAGTATTTGAGTCTCATGGTATATTTCTTACCTTTTGGCATCATTTCATGTCAAAAAGGGGGAGAAAGAGTTGTTAAGAGTTGCTAGTTACTTAGTTTCCTTTTTATGTTGTTTTTGTAAACTTTCAATGGCTTGTAATAATTAGTCTTAAGATTTGGTTAAGAATTCTTGTATTTGGCATTATTGAGTGGGAGATACATGTATTTGTGGACTTAATTGAATATTCTTATCCATATTATATGTTGCCATTTGTTTTTTTCTCTTGTATATGCATTGTGCTTTGAGAAGATTTGTAGGTTGCTTCAAGAGAAGATCAAGATGAAGTTCAAGAGTTGGTGAAGATTAGTTATAGGAATCTTACTCATTGTAATGTGAGGGAGTGATTTTGTGACCTATCTTCATTTTTATATTTGTAGTAAATGTATAGGTTTTTTGACATGGAAATTGCCAAAGGGGGAGATTGTTAGGTTTTAGTTTGTGTTGGCATTAATTCCATATCAAAATGATGTTTACCTTGTAATGACTTAGTTGTTTAGGTTCATGATGATTCAGCTTCAAGGAAGAAGAAACAACAAGTCAAAGCAAGTTCTATGTATTCAAAGAGAAATGATGCAATTTGGTTCTACAAAGGTATACTAAGACCTTATCTTTCTCTTACATGGCATAGGCACACACACACATATCATACATTTGTGTCCCTGCATAGTTGTGCACCATTATAGGCACAAACACACATATCATACATTTGTGTCCCTGTATCGTTGTGCACCTTTATAGGCACACACATACAATTCATTCATATGTGTCCCTGCATCGTTGTGCACCATGTATAACACATTCACACACTTGAAGATGAATGCTCATGCATTGGTTTGGAAATAACATGTTTTGGAATATGCATGATTGGAAAATATCTCTATGTAGTTTGCATTCTAGTGTGAACTGTGTTTGTGTGTGTATATATTTGTATAACATGGATATTGAACTTGGATTTAGTCTTAAATCATTATTGATTGAGTTCCGGTCATTTCAGTTACTCATACTACTGATTTCAAGTTCTAAGTCAAAAGATATTACACTTTCAACTCATGTTTCATACATTGTCTTCGTCTTCATATATCGAGTCAAATTATTATTTTCTGCATTGAGTATTTTATATTTCCATGTTTGTGTGAGAGTTACGGTTCATATTCCGCAAAAGGATTCTAATTCCGAGTTCGAAGGCCGGAGAACGGTCGAAGAACGCGAAGGAAGGTCGAAGGAGAAAGAAGCAAGCATATACTTCTTTCCCGAGATGCCCATGCGCCATCTCGGGCAGCAAGCTTGTTTGGCTTCATTTTTCCCCTCTTGGTCATTTCACATGTCCAAGTCTCCCACTCCTTTATAAACTTTTTCCCTCTCACATTTCATTCCAAGAAGAATTTCAAATCAAGTGTGCAGAATTTTCTCTCTAAATTTTCTCACCTTCCAAACACCATAACCTCTTCATTTGAACTCCGATTTGAGTGATTCGAAGTTGAGAGTGTTCATCTATTCATCCTCCATCATTTCTCTGAAGGTTTGAGTTTAATTTTCTGCTGTTTTAGTTGTCTAATCATACAAAAACGGGACTGATCCTAGATCAACTAAGGTATTGATTTTCTCTCTAAGTTTTCTTTTGAAACTTGGTCAATTGCCTTGGGTTTTCTTCTTCTACATATATTTGTATATTGTGAGTGTTTTGAACACTTTCAAAGCTAGATTGAATTTCAATTGAAATCATACATGTTGAATTAGGTTTTGATTTTGCCTATGTTATCACATGTTTGGGATTGTTTTTTGCTAGCTTTGATTCTAGGACTATTTTGTTATCTTTGATTGATTGATTTTGAGATAAATAGTTCTTCACCTGTATTAGGCTCTCTTGGCCGAAATTCTCACATAAAACATTGGCTTATGTTCTTTTGAGCTATTCATGTGATTTGTTGAATCTATGATTAGGAATATGCTCTAGAACTTATGCTTAGATCTATTTGAATTTATCATATGATTTTAGCATGTTTTTGGTTTTTGTGATTTAAACTTGATCTTGTGATTTGTTGATCATATCTTGTGATTCAAGTTTAGATATATGCATGAATCTAGTTTGTGATTAATGTTGATCATATCTTACATAATCTAGATTGACTACTCATGCATGATTAACTAGACTATATGTGATTTGTGCATTCATGCTCATGTCTAGTATTTTCCATAGGATGTGTTGATCATAGCATTCTATGTTGCGTGCTTGTTTACGTTTTGCATTCATGATCACCTAGATGCCTTGTGAGAAAGAGGTCTTGACAATATGTGTGAGACCTATGGTGTTGAGCAAGAAGTCTTGGCAAGAGGTGTGAAGCCTCGGATTGTCGAGCAAGGAAGTCTTGGCTAGAGGTGTGAAGCCTTGGATAGTCGACCAAGAAGTCTTGCCTAGAGTTGGGAGAACTCGGATAGGCGAGCAAGGAAGTCTTGACGAGAGTCGGGAAGACTCGGATAGTTAAGCAAGAAGTCCTGCCTTGGGTTGTGAAGATCCGGATAAGGTGAGCAAGGAAGTCTTGACAAGAGGTGTGAAGCCTCGGATTGTTGAGCATAGGGCAGAAACTTTTAGAGTAGGATATGAGGGTAGTTTCTAGGTGAAGAGGTCACTTGAGAGATTGTACTTGTCTTATCTACTAGTGGATTTTGTTTACCAGTGGCTGCTAGCCCGTGGATGTTTCCTCTTCGGAGGTTTACCATATTATATCTTGTGTCAACTTTTCTCTATCCCTATCTCTCTAATATTTGTATTGTGGATAGAACTCTTTATGTATGTTGACTTCCTCTTTATAATATAGATTGTGTATGTGTTACAATTACTTGTTTGTATCTCACTTTAATTGTGTTTATATATTGATTAATTGTCTTTAATTAATATATATATCTATTGTGATACAAGCAATCTAGAGGACAAACTTTTGTTTGTTTCTAAGGGAGTCGAAAAAGGTGTCAAACCTATTCACCCCCCCCCCCCCCTCTAGGTTAGCCCTTAGCATTTAACCGTGATTGTATTTTCAATACTGTAGGGTGAACTTGACGTCCTGAAGGTCTCTTTGTACAACTGGAGAATGTAGCATGCTTCTGGGAGGTCGTGAGATATCTCAACCTCGGGGAACTTAGGTCTTCCTCTGTCGGCCTTGCTTCGGGCTCATGTTTCGATGTAAGGAGCTTGATTCGATCACACCAGGGGTTTACTTGGATTTAATAGCCAAAGTTAGCTAGGGACCTAAGAGAAATTTTCCACTCTCCAGATCAGATCCGGGTATATGTTTACCCATCATTGAACCCCGGGTCCTGAGAGCGAGTCATGAAGCCACCCCGTGGAAGCGATGAAAGTTCGTCGAGCTTCAGAACCATCAGGGGTGAAGCCCGACACGATCAGATCGAGCTCCTTACACCAAACCTATAATTTGGGGAAAGCCCGACGCATGGCTATCTGGGCTCCCCGAGATCGAAACTGCCTCGCAACCATTTCAGAAGCCCGCCATCCTCTTCGGCATAAAAAGACATTATGTTCAGGCTGAGACTTTGCTCCACTTCGCTAAAGAAAGTTTCAAACCTATCCAGACAAGAAGGAGAGATCCCGTCCGAGCCCTGCTACCACCAAAGGGTGCTTACGAAGCTATCCCCAACTCCAAGATACCTGGAACCGTACTCGACGACCACCATGAAGAATCACGCCATTAATACACATGAGATGGTATCTGCACTCCAACGAATATTAAAACACTGCGTACGTGTAAGGCAATAGATTGAGTCCAAAGAGGAAACAAACTTATCTCCACCAAAGATATTCTCGAATCCGTCATTAATTCGAAGTCAATGACTTTCAAATAAAATATCCCGCCCAATAAGGAGGGAACAGATTCAGAGAATAATGGCAGGATATTCACAAGTTTAACTTGTTGGGGTTTATGCCTTAAAGATGTAATTTATAAATGGATTTATGAAATAAATAAAAAGAAAAGTTTTATAAACTTGTGCATATATTTAACATCCAAGATTGCCGGATGTAATTTCAAACCGTGTATATGAGTTTCATATACGGATGGATACGGTAAGAGACGTGCAATCTAAAGAGTCCATAGATAGCAAATAAAGCTGGGTACTTTATTTGTGGTTAATCTATAGTTGTGGTCCATTCCGTAATGTACAGTGATTCTATCATGAATCATTCATATGGAGATATAAGAATGAAGGCATCTTGTATGATGTGATCATATAGGAATGAGCCATGATCTATATGAATCTCTCATCAAGATCCGTTTACCGATGAGATTCATATATATCAACTAATGATGGCTATATATGGGTGATCTTAATCCTGAGTGTCTTATCGACTCCTTCAGGTTAAATCGTAGTATTTGATATACCATGGGTGAGGTCAGATGCATTTCCTGATCAATATAATCCGTATGTTGGGATACGGTTTGGCTTGTGGCTGGGAAGGTTTGTACACAATAGTGGAATCCACTACTTCTTGTGAGAAGTAGATGGTAGTTCCCTTAAAGGTTGATTCGGGGCTTGGACAATATGAGCGCTCTTCTAATTCAGTGAGGAAATAAAATTTATTATCCATTAGAGAATCAATGGTACTTAAAGGATATATGTAATTAGAAAGGTATAACGGACATTATGACCCAGCTCTAATTATGAACTATTGTGGAGGATGATACCATATGTAATAGCTATATCGATAGACACCGAGTTCTATCGGTCTATGTAAAAGCGTCTATAGTTGAGAGAGTGCAGCTTCGGGTTTTTAGTGGAATAACACCGAAGTTAATAATCAATGAATATTAATTAAAGAGTTTAATTAATGATTCCAAGGATTATTGGAGCTCAAAATACTGTGAGTCCATTAGGTCTCCTTACTAACTCGATCAATTTTGGTAACAAGGGTCACGGTTAATTAATTGGATTTTCCAATTAATTGTGTTACAAAAGTGACACATATATATTCGAGAATTAATTGAATAATAAGATTATTTAATTAATGAATGTTAATAGTTAAATTAATTAATTAAATAATTAGATTATTTAATTATACTGATAATTATGAATTATTAATTGACTATTAATTGGAGGGTATTAGTTGATATATGGATTTAAATGAAATAAAATAATAGGATTATTTTAATTTTACTAAATCATTTATATAAGTATTTGAATTTAAGTTTAAATTTGAAATACTAATTATCACTTTTAATATATTTAATATATTTGAAAAGGATAATTAAAAGTGTTAATAGCAAAATTTGGCTAGAGACCAAAGAAGAATTTTCCACTTCCCAGCCTTCCCGCAAGGATCCAAATTCGGGCTTATATGACGGGGTATCAAGGTCCTCGAGGTCGAGCTACCACGCGATCCTACAGAAGCAAGGCGAGGCCGGCCATACCATCTGAGCATCTCGCACAAGTCTAGGCTTACCAAATAAAGCCCGACGAGACCGCGTCAAGCTCCTTATGCCAGGATAATGCCCGAAGCTAGGTCGACGTGAAAGGACCTGGGTCCGCCGACATCAAGGTATCTCGTGACACTCTACTAGAGCTTGCTACTATCTCTACTTTCACTACGAAACCTTCAAGGTGCCGAACTTGTCTTGCAAAGGCCCTCCTGCCTCGTCGAGGTTTAATCTCGACCTGTCCGAGCATTAAAGGAAGGAGCCCGTAAAGCCTCATCGTCACCAAAAAGCACCAAAATCCATTGTAGATCCTGGCATGGTTAAATCAAGTAGCAAGAGCAGTACTCGAGCGTACCTCTCCACCCTTCAAGAAGCGAGCCAAGGTTGCTTGTTTATGGCAAACACCTTACCAGGGCCTGCTAGCCAAGCCCGCTACCCCGCTAGGAATCCTGCATAATTAGGTCAAGCTCCATGATAAAGCTCGGCGTAGCTAAACCAAGCTCCCAGCTACAAGGTTGGAACCCTATGGGATATTTCACCCCTAAAATGGTTAGCACAAGCTCCATGGGAAGACCAGCATCTAGCTCCGTGACAATCGAGAGGTCCCCGGGGGACCCCGCCAGTGTACTGGATCCTAGGGTACCTCGCCCTCAAGAAATATCAAATGTCACCTTGGGTAACCTCCATGAAGTACCTCTCTAAAGTGACAAGCAGAACTAGAGCTCTCATCTCGGCAACGTAGGAAAAGAGGATTGACTTCCATGATATTTAAAGTACCATTAATGAGGTCAACCATATTAATGGAGGCGGTTAACCCAATTAATGACATGATCAACACCATTAATAATGAGAATATTCAACTCTTTAATTGCCGTCATTAGTGAAAGAGTCCAAAGAGGAAACAAATACATTTTCCTCCAAGATATCCTCCACAACCTATTCTTTGGGGTCAACTATAACAGAGAATCCCGATTATCAAGGAAAGAAGAGTCCGAAAAGGAAACAAACACATCCCCTCCGAGATATTAGCCACGATCTGATCAACTACATTAAAGGAAGAATCGTACTCAATAAGGAAAGGAAGATTGAAGAATCCTGGACTTGCACGCCAAGGTAGTCACCATTTATAAATATGCTTGTAAAAGGCATAGAAAGTGGGGCTCTGATCAATGACAGAAGACAAACATGCTTCGTTTAAAAATCTCTCGACATCATCAATGTATGTATTACCTTTACCTAGAATATACCGGTATCGGTCTACATTCGACCACCATTGTAAGCTCTCCGGAGCAACTACGTTGTATTACTTCACCATTCTTGTAAGCTCCCAGGAGCATTCTCTGATATATATACATAAGGAAGGGTATTCCTCCTTCCTCCGGATACTGCCTTGGGGTTTTTCAGCATGTGATCATGTGTGCGTAAAATCAATACACCAAATTAAGAAGAAAGAGTTTCTTTAAGTATTTCACTGCATCCTCCATTCAAGTTCCTGAGACCATAATGCTCCCGCACACAGTTACAATCCTGGGAGATAGCAAAGAAGATCGAGTGGTTGAGATAGGAGCTTCCAAACGTTGGTAAGATTGGTTCAGACAGGATCATAACGTAAAGTGAAGGAGCCTCCAAATGTTGATATGTTCTTTTGATTTTATTCATTACAATTTCCTGTGTATACATATTATATGTATTAGTTCCGAAAAAATAATTACGATCCAAAGTTACTGGTCCTAGATAAAGATTATGATTTGTATTAAAAATTTTAAGACCTAGTTTCGTTGCGTAACCGATGAACGGGGTTCTAACATAACCTATTTGGACCATGTATAAATACGCCCAACGTAAATGAAGATGAAGAAAAGGGAAAAAAGGGTCTCGACTCCGGCCTAAATTCTGTAATCAGAACACGGCCATCGCTATTTTCTACTTCTCGACACGAACGAAATTGCCATCTCCGTTGGTTTGCCAGGGATTTAGTGTCACCCATTAGAGTGTTATAATCCCAAATCTCAATAATAAAATATGGTTATCATTGTTTACAACATTCGCATGCACATTATTTTTACACCCACCATCACTCTTGTTCAAAACGATCCTTGGTACTCAAGGTACCTACCCCGACCATTACCTCCGTGGTAGCGGTCCTCAGGGTGTTAACTGGAATTCCTCATCCTGAGCGAGTTTTTGGTTAACACAATCTGACGCCGTTTGTGGGAACCCCACACCATTATTTTTATGTTTACAAGTCTTTTATTTTGCAGTGACTATGAGGCTTCGCTCCTCTCAAGGACTGCCTGAGACCTCGGGACATCAGTCTGCCCCCTCGACCGGAAAGGGCAGAAAAAGAGAAAGAAGTCCAAGCACTACAAGCCAGCCTCACGACAACCAGACGTGGAGCAGGCTCCAACCCCTCTAACGGTGAACCAATCTATGATCAACTAGCATGCAGCGGCCATCGTGGAGAACGTCCACCTCCATCTAGCTGCTGAAGGAATTGATTCTCAACTGGCAGATCTTGGAACCCGATGAGAGGCTAGCAGACTCGCTGCCAGGCATCCTGCCTTCTACCGGCTGGGCCCCCCTCAACCAATCCTTGCCTACAACAGGATAGGGCATACAACTTTCGCTCAGGAAAGGCTAGGACCCATGCCCGTAGTTCTTGATCGGTCGACCTACTACCAACCCAGGCAGGTCAAGTCAGCAGCAGATGCCCCGCCAAGGGCACCTCGTATCCCCCCTCGATCGGCGAGTTCCAGAAGGGAACCTCGAACTGAAGCTAGTGGTAGCCGGTAAACCGCACTAGTAGAGCGAGCCCTTGATGATGACAAAGTGGAAGTATCCAGCTTATTGGAAAGATCTGACAGTGAGAACTCTGAGGCGATTCCAAAAAGCACAAAAATAAACACCTAGGGAACATACTGGCTAATATGCAAAAGGAGATCTAACAGTTAAAAAGAGGGAAAGGTAAGGAGGTCAAAAAGGACCCTTTAAGCAAGATGAACGCCCCTTTACCAGAAGGATACGGGAGACTAACCTCCCACCGAAGTTTAAGATGCCCTCAGATAAATTCTCTGGCACGGAGGACCCTTTGAGCTACTTAAAGAGCTTTGTCCAACAGATGGAGGTTTAGAATACCATCAGGGTCGCCATGTGCCGGATGTTCCCTACCACTCTGATAGACTATGCCAATACTTGGTTCAGAAAGTTACCACGAAGCTGTCAAGGGATTTCTGCTCAAAATTTTGAGGAGTCAAACCCAGACAAAAGGATCCCATCCATCTGCAATACGTGATTCAGGAAAGAGGATAAACCCTGTGGGCTTATATGGAGCGGTTCTATAAGAAGGTTATCCAAATGGGTGTCTACACAGAGAAGGAGACCATAACCAACTTTTACAGAAATCTATGGTTAGGAAAGTTATTCTGATCATTCGTCAAGCACGCTCCATAAACCTATCAAGAAGCATACGACCGGGCTCTAGAGCATATAGAGATCGAGGAACATCTAAAAGTATAGCTGGAGCATGACGACATGAAAGCGGTGAAACTCCAAAAAAAAGTGGCACCTAGGCAGGCACCAGTTCAGAGGATTCAGAACAAACCTAAAAACAGGTCGACATACCATTCTCCCCCACTTCAACCTCAACGAGATCGGTTTCTTGTAAGGAAAACTCCTTCCCGGGCTTCCTCTCCTCCAAAAGAGGTAGCTCTCATAGCCCGAGAAGAGAGAGAGGGTTCAATTATTATGCCCCATTGAATGCAACCCGGAAACAATCTACTTCGCCATCCAAAATAAAAGGTTTTAGAGGAAGCTGACACCAATAAAAGCACCAGCCGATGCCAGGAACTGGTATAAGTACTGTGACTTCCATAAAGATATCGGGCATAACACATCAAAATACTACAGCCTGCATAACCAGATAAAGGCTCTGGTAAGGGGAGGATGTTTGGTAGAGTTCTTACAACAAGTCAGAGATAGCATCCAGACAGGGAAAGAGGTGCAAGCAGAGATCCGAGAAGACAAGGTGAAGTGAAGAGGTAAACAAAAGGATTTGATGTAGCAAATCCAAGTCATCCATACTATCAGTAGAGGTCCCGCCTTGATTGGATCCTCCAACAATGCCCGAAAGAACCATGCGAGGAAGATTCCCTGTGTGGAGGAAGGTCAAATCATTTTCAAGCTGAAACAGAGCATGGTAGGCACTTCTCAGTCGGCTCAGATTATCTTGTCCGAGGTGGACGCCTACAATATTGTTCAACCCCATGACGACCCGTTAGTGGTCACAGTACAGATTGCTAACTGAGAGGTCCATCACGTGCTTATCGATTCTGGCAGTAGTGTAGATGTTCTTTTCAAATATACTTTAGAGAAACTTAACCTGAAGCAGTGGTGCTATAATAGCTGCACGACTCCTTTGTATGGATTCACAGGCGACTCTGTCATGCCAATGGGATCGAAAATACTCCCCGTGATCACATGAACCACACCCCTCTAACAAAACATAATGACAGACTTCGTTGTAGTTGGCCTTCCAATAGCCTATAATGCAATACTAGGAAGGCCATTCCTATCAGCCATCAAGGGAGTCTTGTCAGTCTACCATAGCACCTTGAAGCCTACTGATCATCCAGAAAGTGATTCCCAGGTCATTCAAGTAGAAGAGCAATGGAGAGAATAGGCCAACGGAAAACCTATTAACAAGTTAGAAGAAGTCTCGATCAGAGAAGATGACCCGACCAAAGTGGTAAAGGTCGGGGTTACACTCGAAGCTGGGTTAAAAGAGGGATTGATCAAGTTGCTCCTGGAGTTTAACAATATTTCTACATGAAGCCATGATAAAATGCTAGGGATTCCCTTGTCATTTGCATCCCACAGGTTGGCAATCGATCCCACCATCAAACCTGTCAAACAAAAGAGGCGACATTTCAATGCGGGGAGGAACACCACATCCAGGAGGAGATTGACAAGTTGATCAATGTCGGTTTCATTAGGGAAGCTCGATATCCCAAACCAAAGTGGTATTGGTCACTAAGGTAAATGGGAAATGGCAAATGTGTGCCGACTACACTGATCTCAATCGGGTATGCTCGAAGGATAGTTTTCCTCTCCCAAAAATCGATCAACTGGTTGACTCCACAGTAGGGATAAACTTTAGGGATGCATTTTCGAGGTATAACCAGATCATGATGCACCCTGCCGACCAGGAAAAAACCAGTTTCATCACCGGGCAAGGTTTATAGTACTACAAGGTGATGTCGTTTGGGTTTAAGAATACGGGAAATCGACTGTTCAAGCCTGAAATTGGAATGTCGATGGAAGTATACATCGATGGCATGAACACCAAGTCATAAACCACAGAAGAGTATCATGAAGACCTTCGTAGAACCTTTATGATCTTAAAGGAAAACCAGATGTGCCTGAACCCCTCCAAATGTGCATTCGGAGTGACTGCGGGAAAATTCTTAGGCTTTATGGTCAACGAAAATGGTAATGAGGCTATTCTAGAAAAAATTAGAGTCATCTTGGACCTGGACTCCCCGACTTCACTGAAGTAGGTTCAGGTCCTGACAGGGAGTATTACAGCTCTCAATCAGTTCATCTCTCGGTCCACAGATAAGTGTCCCCCTTTCTTCAAAATCATCAAACAATAGAAGAATATGAAATGGGATCAGGAAAGTGAGTAGGCTTTTTGAGCTTTGACGGGGTATCTGGCCAGCCCACCGCTATTAGTCAAACCGATCCCCGGTGAGGAGCTCCAGATTTACCTAGCTGTCTCTGAAACAATAGTGAGTGGGGCTTTGGTCAAAGATTGTGGAGATAGAGTGCATTGACCTATTTACTATGTGAGTCATGCACTAACCAAACCAGAGAAAAAATACACCCTTCTAGAGAACCTCGCTTTTGCCCTAATCACCTAAACTAGGAAGTTGTGGCCTTAATTCTAAGCTCACTCGGCTGCGGTGGTAACTAATCAACCCCTCTGCCAATTCTTACAGAGGCCGAATATATCCGAAAGATTAATTTTGTAGGCCTTGGAGCTTACTCAGTTCGATTTGAAGTACAAGGCCAGAACTACAATCAAAGCCCAAGCTTTAGCGGACTTCGTGGCGAGATTCTCAGTGCTCCCAAGCCAAGGGACTTCCGCAGTATTAGGTCTAGCTCCTGAGAAGCTCGTCGAGCCAAGCAGTCTCCTGAAATATTGTAAAACATGGATTCTCTATACTTATGGAGCTTTCAGGCAAGATGGGGGAGGAGCCGATATAGTTTTAACAGATCTAGAGAGGACTGAAATCTGTCATTGCTTTAGATTTGCGTTCAAGGCTACCAATAACGAGGCAGAGTATGAAGCGCTCCTGGCTGAAAGTAGCCATTGAGCTTGGAGCTGTTTATCTACATGTCAAAAGTGATTTATTATTAGTTGTCAATCAAGTTTCCGGGGTATACTAGGCAAATGGGGATAACATTACTTGAACCAAGTTCAGCAGTTCAAGCATAAATTCAAGGGATTCAAGATCGAACAGATACCTCGACAACAGAACCATCAAGCAGATGTTTTGGCCAAGATAGTTGCGAATGGAAGCCAGACCTTTCCAAATGGAGTTCCTGTTCAGGTGATTTCCCAACCAAATATAGCAATGAGTGAAGAAATATGTTCTGTAAAGCGGCAGTCATGCTGAATGGATCCCATAGTTACTTACCTCCAGGAAGGAATGCTACCGGAAGAGCCTGACCAATCCCAAAAAATCAAAAAAGCTTTGGTCCGATATTACCTAAAGGGTGGGTACCTCTACAGAAGAGGCAAGTCCTTTCCTTTGCTTTTATGTTTGCATCCCGATTATGCCATATGGGCGCTGAAAGAGGTTCATGCTAGGGACTGTTGAAATCACATTGGTGGGGAGGCTCTGGCTTACCAAGTGCTTCGTATGGGGTACTATTGCCCGACTATCCACCAGGATGCAAAGAGGTTCATCCAAACTTACGGGCCATGCCAAAAGACCTCAAACCTAAGTCATCTACCTCATGAACGACTATCCTCGATCAGTTCACCTTAGACGTTTGCTATATAGGGGGGTTGACCTGATCAGACCGTTTCCTATTGCCCTTGGACAAGCAAGGCATGCTATCATCGATGTTGATTACTTCACCCTGTGGGTCGAGGTAGGCCGCATTTCCCAAATCTCAGAAGAAAATACCACCAAGTTCATCAAGACGAATGTGGTATGCAGGTTCAGTACCCCGCTGGTCATAATTACTGACTTAGGAAAGCAATTTGATAATGCAATGTTCAGAGACTATTGCGAGAGGTTAGGTATCGAACTTTGGTTTGCGTCGGTAGCTCATCCATAAACCAATGGCTTGGTTGAAGCAACTAACAAAACCATCAAGAAGCTTTTGAAAAGAAAGCTGCAACAGAAGAAGAGGAGATGGGTTGAAAAGCTTCCTGAGGTTCTTTGGAGTATCGAACCTCGAAGAGGATAGCAACTGGGGAAACTCCCTATTCTCTGGCTTTCGGGGTTGAAGTTGTTCTTCCCATAAAGCACAAGCTGACTTCGTTTAGGGTATAACACTATGAACTAGAGATCAACAATGTCAAGGTCCAAGCTAGCCTAGATCTCTTGGAAGAAAAACAGGAACAGTTGGCAATCTACCAGAGCAAGATTGCGAGGTATTTTGACAAAAGAGTGGAGGCTAAGAGCTTCAAGGAAGGGGATCTGGTTCTTAGAAAAGTTACACAGAATACCATGGTGAGGTCAGACAGGGTGTTAGGACCAAATTGAGAAGGGCCATACTTGATCATGGTAGTGATTCAAAATGGGGCTTACAAGTTGGAAGACATGGATGGTCGACCCATTGATCACACCTGGAATGCAAATCATTTAAGAAGATTTTATCCTTAGACAGGGGACTCCTACATTAGGTTATCTTCCTTTAGATATCAATAAGTTAGAAAAGAAAAAAAAATGTACTTCATTTCAGTCATTAGTAAAGTCTGTTGTTTTTCTTTCCATCCCCAATTGTGTTATGCTTTCTCCACGAATGAAACTCGCCTTGATCGTCATTAGCTAGAGAAAGCTAGATAGCATCTTTAGTACCTTGATCTGGATCAGTCCTACCAAGAGGGTCACCATAATATGTCGACAATGATCGTCTCAAGACCAGGGACTGATCGGGAAAGCCCCCTCATCATTTCTACTGCCTCACCAGGGCACCACCCCTCTCCAATAAGGGTTTAAGTATAAGAGCATAGTTGCCATCCAGATCTCGAGACCAGGATAGCTAGCTAAGCTTTCTTGTTTCCATGGTCGGGTGACCTCCCTTAGGAAGGGTATGAGTATAAGAGCATAGTTACCATCCAGATCTCATGATACCCTGGTCTAAACCAGTTTTGCCAGGAGGATCGCCATAATATGTCGACAATAATCACCTCGAGACCAAGATAGCTATCAAGCCTTCCTGATGCCTCGGTCTGGCTATAACCCCCTAGAGGGACCAGGGCTTGGAAAGGTCTCCTAACTAAAATCCAATGTCCAAGTTATTACTGGTTACTAATCCTCCATGCGCATATGATTTCTTACTGTGACAAGTGCAAACTAGCCTGAAATCATATAAGGGGACTACTCACTGGAGTCATCGAGCTATAAGTTTATACTAAGAGCTGAGAGCTCAAGCTGGCTATCTACTTACACACTTAAACAAATTTAAGATCTCTTTATTTTTATCAAATTTGATTAAGTCAAGTTATGTTGGAAGTCGCATCTAGGTCGAGATCGGTAATGAAGCAATGAGACCTCAGCCAAATCAAGGTTCATTGAAGTAAGCATGGAAAGAATTCTAAGCAAGTTTTCATTCATAATATGGGAGCCTGTAAGTTCCTCAGTTTTTGATTGGCTCATTTCGTTGCCAACCACATTTGGGGATTAATACGTAAGGGTAGTGTTAACCAAAAATTCGCTCAGGGTGAGGAATTACAGCTAACACCCTCGAGACCACTACCACTGAGGTGATGGCCGGGGTTGGTACCTTTGATACCTAACCTACTTAGATAAACACGAGTGTTTGTATAACATTAATAAGTGGAGACTCTAGTATTGATTACTCATGGAATACTTGGTTATCTCTCATATGCTCACTAGGTGAGGAATTACAGCTAACACTCTCGAGACCACTACCACGGAGGTGATGGCCAGGGTTGGTACCTGTGATACCTAACCTACTTAGATAAACACGAGTGTTTTTATAACAATAATAAGTAGAGACTCTAGTATTGATTACTCATGGAATACAAAGTTCTCTCTCATATGCTCACTATTTCTCTAAAACGTAGGAAGGTGGCAACTTCTTACTTGTTGAATAGTGGATGTCACGACGGCCGTGTTCTGATCAAAAAATTTAGGTCCGACGTACTTCTCTCTCTCTTTTTCTCTGTCGTCTATCCTTATGCTGCCTTCTCACTGTCGGAATGTTTTTGTATATTTATATGTTGTAGTATCACTTTGAACCGATGTATCTCCCGCCTTGATTCTCTGAACCTACTTCCTCTTTATCGGGCGGGATCCATTATTTGAAAAGTTGTTGACTCCGAGTAAATAGCAAAAACGATGAAACTGTTGACGAAGATAAGTTTACTTCCTTTTTGGAATCAAACTCTTGACTTGCGTGTAAAGGCTAGTTGTTACGTAGATATATTCCTCTGCGTACTCACGGCATAATTCTTCATAGAGGTTGATGAGCTAGCCATTCGTAGTTTTCGTAGAGAGAGGTAGATCTATGCTTTGGTTCCTTTTTCGGAGGCTTGGAATGGACACCCTAGAAGTCATTACTATGAGGTAACCTGGATCTGATCTATTTAGAGGTCTTCTTCCTTCTTATATCGTGGAGGAGACAGCGTGCTTCTAGAGAGGTTGGTGGACTTCTCATTCAGACCATGAATTATGTTTGACCTCTAAAAACCTTAACCTAGAAGGGGCTTGCTTTGCTTATTGGGCTTCTTTTGAATGTTTCTTGAGCCTGGCGACCCCCCTGGCCTTCACGGGGTGGTTGTGGAGCCTGACCCCAGGAACCGAGGTTCCCAGGTAGGTGGCCTCGAGAAGCCCGAAATAGAGTGTTTGTGTGGGGGCTCAACCTGGTCGTGCCTAGCTTCTTCCCTGATAGTTTTGAAGCCCGGCGCTCCCTCCGTACTTATGCGGGGTAGTTTTATGGTACATCCGGGGTTTCATGAATGTCGACTTTGGGCTTCGATCTGGCTGGGAGAGTGGAAAATTTCTCTTTGACCCCTGGCCAAATTTTACTATTAACAGAAGTCCTCTCTGACTTGAACAACGGAAGTAGAGTTGGGGTTGGAGTTAGATTCCCTGTTTAATTAGGAAATTTTTCCGTTATGAGATAATTACTGAGAATCTCAAATGAAATATTCTCATTAATTGTCCAAATGATGTGTCGAACTTGAATTGGTGTGTTCTTCGAGGAAAACCGGTTGCGTTACGGCTCTCTCCTTAGCTCGAGGTGATCTTTCCAAGGATATCGTCGACGTCATTACACCCCTAACCTCTATTTAAATTCAAACTCATTGCCCGTTTCTTCACACTTTCTCTCAATTTCGAACTTACAGATTTCTTCTGTTTTACTTGTCATCTCCGACCACATGTTTATCTTTCACCTACCTTCAAGCACTTATCATCCAACAATGTCGAACTCCTCTGACAGCATTGAAGCCTTGGTCGAGGGCATTGGGGGCTGATATTCCCTAGAAAGTGAATGTCTATTACCTATAGAAGTGGTGAATAGGTTTTAATTCGACAGATAACCAATTCTGCGAATTAATCAATATTAACAATTCTACCACATTCTACTTAAATGCTCACATAAATGACAACAAACATAAAACAATAACAACACTGAAAATATACGTTGAAACCTTCCAAATGGGAAAAACCACGGGCTATTTAGAGCGCCACCCTTGATCCTCAAAATCCACTATTGAGTAAAAGTTTACAACCTAGGTTGACCTCCCATCTAACCCTCCAGTTACTAACCCTTTCACTCTACCCAACAGGGCCTTAATAGTGATTTTGGATCTCTAGCATTGTGCACTAACCACTTAGCCACAAGCAAACTCAACAATGAAGAGATAATGGCAACATAAGTGAATATGCAAGAATATTCAATATGTAAAAATGCTAGGTCAAGACATTCATGCTTATCTAGGATTAATAATGACATTTAAAACAAATCCTAGATATCAATGTTCTAAATGCAATGGCAAGAAGAATTAGCTAGAAGGGTAAAATCGTCCTAAATGCTAGCTATCACAAATTAATACATCTTAACCAACAATCAATTACACAAGCATGTCATTAAAGCAATCTAACATACAATCAAGCAATATTTTAAGCAATAAATACTAAAACCCTAGGTATACATGTCTAAGAAATAAAACCATAAGGATTAGAACATGTAAAGAATACCTAGATGTGCACAAACAAGAAACCCATGCTTGAAAGATGCTTGATGCTTTGGATTTTAAGGATGGTTGAGTAAAAGTAGCTTCTTGGAGCTTCTATCACTAAAAACCTTTGTTTCTCTCTCAAAAATAGGTTAAGAAGCTCTAAGAAACGAATTGGGAGAAGATGATATATTTATATGAAGCCCAAAGTGAAGCTACGTCGTTTTGGCAAAAACAGGCCAAAAGCAGCGATGTGCGCTGGTCGAGTAGCGCACGACCAGCAACAACTCACTGGACAAGTTGCGCTGGTAAGGTGCGCATGACAACCAGCGCACCACCAGCGACAACTCTCTGGACAAGTTACGCTGGTGAGAGTGCTGCTCGAGTGGCGCACATCACACCACCTTCACACACACACACAATACATGCAAGAGAATTGAGGTTAAGGAAATGCATCCTAATGCTTAACATGACATGACATTTTAATCATAAGATGCAATCAATTTAAACAAGCAAGAGATAACAACAATAGGCAGACAATCAAGACAATTAAGCCCAAATGCAAAGTGACAAAAAAAACATGCATGAGAGTGAGTGTGTGCACTAAATCTCTTCAATGAAGTTAAAGCAAGAGATTATACCTTTGAAGCTTGAACAATGACTTGAGCAATGAAGACCTAAACTACCCCTTACATATTGAACCCAAACTGTGGTTGTCAACGAAATGAGCCAAACAAAAACCAAGGAACTTACAATCTCCCCCTTTGGCTATTTCGTGACAAAACCACACACTCACCAAATATCCTCACAAATAAAGAGAAACAACAAGAGGTCAACAAAAAACATTCTAAGTTACAAGAGATACTTAAAGCTAAATCTTCAAAACTTTCATCTCTTGCAGCATGACCATCCCTACAAAACAAAGAACTACACTTTCCAAGACAAGTGTATGAGAGGGATCAAGAAAAGTAAAAACAAGTGCAACTTGCATGAAATGGAAACAAGAACATGCAATCAACAATGCACAAAACAAAAGCTCCCCCTGAAAAGGTCAACTCCCTCACAATAGGTCAATCTCCCCTTAAATAATGCAAATATCAACTCCCCCTAAATCCAACACTGCTCCCCCTTTTTGTCACAAAATAGGCAAAGAAGTATTTCTCAATCGAGATGCTATAGCAAAGAGAGATAGCTGCAATGTAAATACATAATCATATACAACAACTTTATGCATGTTAATTAAGAGAGAGAGAAATTCAAGGAAGTTTTATTGATTTGAGTATGTGCGAAAGATTTGCCTTGAGTGAAAGACATGCAACATCAACTTTCAAAAACATGGTATTTGGCAAAGGAAAATAGCACATGAGGTTCTAAGAGAAGTCAAACCAATTTTCACCAAGTTAACAATGGAAAAACAAGATATAGTTCAACCAAAAACATAAGAGAAACTATCAAACTTAACAAGTTGAACAAGACATGAGCGACTATTGCGCCCTATTAGATGTTTCCGGGCAAGATGCTCGTATGATAGTAGCCTTGTTCAATAAGTACAGAGAGAGAGACAATTGGATTGGGAAATCCTTGAAATGGATACAATATCCTTATTGAATGAAGTCTCAAAAGATACTTGCACACAAGTCATTTTGTAAGCATTCAATAAATTCATCATGCATGACACTTTAAGCATGTCAAGATCAAGTTTTCACAAACATGGAGATAAATTTTGGGTTAATCAAATGTACTTTCCAATCACATTTCCTAGTCCAAAAATACATGTTTGAACATAAATGAGACATGCATTTCAAATAAGGCAAAAACACACTTATTGAATAAAAAGACATATAATAGTATATGCATCCAAGATACTCAAGCAATTAATTAAAGAGAATAAAATTAAACAATTATTTGCTTATTAAGATGCAAGTTCGCTCACTTTGCTTGAGCTCCCCATATGGGGTCAACCACCAAAACCCATCAATGCATATGACAAATCCCAATAGACCGACTAAGAGATTTAAACTTAGTAGAATCTAATGGTTTAGTAAATAAGTTAGCTAGTTGATCATTTGTGCCCACAAGTTCAAGTGCAATACATTTTCTCTCAACTAGCTCCCTAATGAAATGATGTCTAATGTCAATATGCTTGGTTCGAGAATGTTGGACAGGATTTTTTGAAATATTGATGGCACTCATGTTATCACAATAAAGAGTTAGAGTACCTTGCTCAAAGCCATAATCCACAAGCATTTGCTTCATCCAAAGGAGTTGTGTGCAAGCACTCCCAGCTGCTATGTACTCAGCCTCGGTTGTGGATAATGAGATGGAGTTTTGCTTCTTGCAAAACCAAGACACAAGATTGTTCCCTAGGAAGAAGCAACTGCCCGATGTACTCTTCATATCATCACAATTACCTGCCCAATCTGCATCACTAAAGCCAACTAAACTAGCATTAGTGTCAAAAGAGTACCATATCTCATAGTTGGATGTCCCATTCACATATCGAATGATTCTCTTCAAGAAGGAGAGATGGGATTCCTTGGGATTGGCTTGGTACCTAGCACATACAGCGACACTAAAAGCTATATCGGACCTACTAGCAGTCAAGTATAGCAAGCTCCCTATCATGCCACGATATAGACTTTGATCCACACCTTTTCCACTAGCATCCTTGCTAAGTTTCAAAGTAGTACTCATTAATGTGTCACAAGGCTTAGCATTTTCAAGGCCAAACTTCTTCATTAGGTTCTTTGCATACTTAGCTTGGGATATGAAGATCCCATCATGCATTTGCTTGATTTGCAAGCCTAGGAAGTAATTAAGTTCACCAACCATGCTCATTTCAAACTCATGAGTCATGACATCAACAAATTGTTGAACTTTCAAGTTGTTGGTGGAACCAAAAACGATGTTATCGACATAAATTTGAGCTATGAATATCTCAACCTTAGTGCACTTGATGAACAAGGTCTTGTCAACACTACCTCTAGAATAGCCATTATCAACAAGATAAAGACTGAGGCGCTCATACCAAGCCCTCGGTGTTTGTTTCAACCCATATAGCGCCTTCTTGAGGCGATAAACATGATTGGGGTGATGTGGATCCTCAAACCCCTTAGGTTGCTCGACAAACACTTCCTCTTACAAGAAGCCATTGAGGAAGGCACTCTTAACATCCATTTGACACAACTTAAACTTGTGAACACATGATATGGATAAGAGAAGCCTTATGGACTCCAACGGGAGAAAAAGTCTCCTCAAAGTCAATACCCTCAATTTGAGAGTATCCTTGTGTAACAAGTCTCGCTTTGTTCCGTACAATGTTGCCATTCTCATCAGATTTGTTCCTATAGACCCACTTGGTGCCTATCACATTGGTGTTCTTAGGCCTAGGAACTAGAGTCCAAACCTCATTTCTTTCAAATTGGTTTAGCTCTTCTTGCATAGCGAGATCCCAAAATTCATCACTTAAAGCTTCTTCAACCTTTTTGGGTTCAATTTGAGAGGTGTAGCAAGTGTAACTAATTTGATTTGCTAATTGATGTCTAGTCCTCACACCCTCATTTATATTTCCAAGAATGTCACTCTTGTTGTGGAGATGCCTAACCCAAGGAGCGGGTTCCTTAGAGTCCAAAGTAGGATCTCTATCAAGAGATTGAGTGACCTATTTATCAAGCTTTGATTTCTCATCACTAGAACTCTCATTAATCCTCACCAAGGGAGTATCATCAATCACACTAATCTCCTCATCATGGTTACCAACCTTAGGCCTACAATCATCTATGACCACATTAGATGATTCCATAACACTTCTTGTCTTCAAATTAAAAACTCTATAAGCCTTACTATTTAGGGCATAGCCAATGAAAATCCCATCATCACTCTTAGCATCAAACTTGCCAAGTTGATCACGGTCATTTAGAATGTAGCACTTGCTTCCAAATGAGTGGAAGTAGCTAACATTTGGCTTCCTACCCTTCCACAATTCATAGGAGGTTTGCCTAGTCCCGGGCCTAAGAAAAACCCTATTGCCTATATAACAAGCCGTATTGACACCTTCAGCCCAAAGATTCCTAGGCACATTGTTGTTATGCAACATCACACGGGCCATCTCTTGGGGGACTCTATTCTGCCTCTCTACTACCCCATTTTGTTGAGGAGTTCGAGTGGCTGAGAACTCATGGGAAATGCCAAGACTATCACAAAAGTTTTCAAACAAACATTTTCAAATTCTCTCCCATGATCACTCATAATTCTCTTAATGCATTTTATATGAGAATCCTTCTCATTTTGAATTTTAGTGCAAAGCATTTTAAATGTTTCAAATGTTTCAAATGTTTCAGATTTTTCTCTAAGGAAGTAAGTCCAAGTAAATCTAGAAAAATCATCCACACACACAAAAATGTACCTCTTGCCATCGAGACTCTCAGTTTGCATGGGACCCATAAGGTCCATGTGAAGAAGCTCTAAAGGCTCCTTGGTGGCAAGGTACTTGCCCTTCTTGTGCACACTCTTAGTTTGCTTTCCTTGTTGACAAGGTCCACAAACTCCATCAATCCTACTTCCAAACTTAGGAAGGCCTCTCACAACTTTCAACCTCTCAAAAACTTTCAAGTCTTTGAAATTCATATGGCCTAACCTTTGATGCCAAAATTCAATTTGATCACAACTAGACAAATTGCAAGAGATGCCATTAGAATCAAGACAATAACAATTGTCACTTGATCTCTTGCCTTTCAAAAGCACTTGACCATCTTCTCTTAGTATAGAGCAATCAACTTTTCCAAACAAAACCGAAAGCCCTTAATCACTTAAGTGTGATATGCTAATGAGATTGGCTTGCAAGCCATTTACATAGAGAGCATTAGGCAAGGAGGGAAAATCGGGAATGGTAATGTTTCCTTTTCCTAGAACTTTCTTACGTGACCCATCACCAAAGGTGACAAATCCACCATCCTCCATCCTCCATCCTCCATCCTCCATCCTCCATCCTCCATCATAAAAGTTTCAAAGAAACTCTTGTTTCCGGTCATGTGCCTAGAACATCCACTATCAAGGTACCAAGTGTTAGGGGCGTTCGCCTTTAACGCCACTTGGGCCACGTGGCAAACATACTCATTTGTCCTAATCCACCTAGTAGCAACATTGTCATTTCTAGGAGCCTTGGGTTCATTTGCTCTAAACTTCCTACGCTCATGCATTTTGGCTCTTCTAAGCATATTCTTCTCAATCATGCTTTCAAAACGACACAACTTAATGAATTTAAAACAGTTTGGCCTTATGTGACCTTCAACACCACAATAATGACAAATGGGAGTAAAATAAGAATTCATACCATATCCTTGTACGAGCATGGAAGACTTCCCTTTCCTTTGAGTTATCCTTTGGTGTTGAGCCGAATCTCTTCTTTGAAACATCCTTTGTGGTTGAACCACATTAGCTTCTCTTCTTGGTTGTGGGTGAAAACTTCTTTGTTGAATTTGAGGGCTCCTTGGAAGTTGAGGTCTTGTATGATGTGTTCTAGCTCTTGGTGGATGAGCTTTTGCATGAGAATTTGTTTGAGCCTTCATTTGAGCTTGCTTTGAAGATTCTCCAACTTCATTAGATCTCATTTGTTGGTGTGAACCTTAAGTCTCTTTGACCTCTTGACTTTTGACAAAGATGGTCTTCTTCAAGGATGTGGCATCCTTGCCTTCCACATATCCTAGGCCAGTTTTATCACTAGGACTCTTCCCACACGATAGCATCTCGTCAAGTCTCTCGGTTCTGGATGTCATCTTGACAACCAATTCTTTTGCTTCCTTAAGCTCAATCTTCAAGTTTTCTACACTCTTCTAAGTGATCACAAGCTCTAATTTTAAACTCTCCTCTAACTCTTTTCCACTCTTTACTTTCTCACTCAAGTGAGTAATCTTGAGAGTCAACTCTAGATTCTTCTTTTTCCACTCTTGAACCTCCTTCTTCTTTTTCAATCTAGACTTTTCAAAAAACTTCATGAAGTCTACATAGTCCATTTCCTCATCAATCTCAAATCTAGAGTTAGAAGATGTACTCTCATCACTAGAGTCATCTACTTCTTCCTTGTCACTCACAACTTCCTTGCCATTATGAGATGTTGTGAAGGCAATGAAGTTTGCAACTCTATCTTCATCATCCGAAGATTTTTCTTCCTCTTCTAAGTTTTCACTATCACTTTAAGTGGTCGTTATCGCCTTCCCCTTTTTCTTTTTCTTCAAATTTGCACATTCTGGAGCAATGTGACCAAAACCACTGCATTCATAGCATTGAATGCCCTTCTTGGAGTCACTTTCTTGAAAATTTTCAATCTTCTTGAAGGGAGTTTTCTTCTTCATTTCCTTTCCCTTTGACCCAAAACCTTTTCTCTCAAACTTCATGAGTTTCTTGAATCTTTTAACCATGAGGGCCATTTCTTCATCTGAGTCCTCCTCCTCTTCTTCAACCTTAATGGTCTTCAAGGCAATGCTCTTTTGCTTCTTCAGAGGTGTGGGTGAGGTGTTCCATCTAGACACATAAACAAGAAGTCTTCCAATGACTTCACTCGGCTTCATATTCTTGTACTCATTATTCTCTTCAAGTGCCGTCACTTTTGATTCAAACCTTGACGGAAGTGACCTCATAATTTTTTATTTGACTCTCTTGTCAGGATAGGGGTCACCAAGTTGATGGCTTTGGTTGACAATATCCATCAACTTCACTTGGAATTTATTGAAGCACTCATGCTCCTACATCCTAATCATTTCAAATTGCATTTAGAGGACTTGGAGCTTTGAGTCCTTGACTACCTCGATTCCCTCATGTGTCGTTTGAAGAATGTCTCAAGCCTCCTTTGCAATCCTAGTGTTTTGGACCAACTTGTATTGATTATCGTCCGTGGCACATAGGATGGCATGCATAGCCTTGTTGTTCCACTTGGATGCTTCAAACTCTTGAGTACTCCAACTAGACTTGGGCTTGGGAGCTTCTACACCATCGTCGGTGATCAATGTTAGAGGAGTATAACCGTCTTCAATAGCCATCCAAGCATGGTCATCTATTTGGAAAAGATAGGCTTCCATCTTGCCCTTCCAAGTAGTGTAATTCACCCCATTGAGCAAAGGGGGTCTTGTGCTTGAGGCTCCCTCATGACTATTTCCGTTTCCACTCATTGTGTTTGAGGGTAATGAATGATATGAAGATGCAAATGTAATGCAACACACTAAAATGCAAACAACCAAAAAATACACACATAATGCACTGATCACCTAATTATATATAGGCACCGGCTTTGATACTAATTGATATTCCCTAGAAAGTGTATGTCTATTACCTAGAGGGGGTGAATAGGTTTTAATTCAACAGATAACCAATTTTGCGAATTAATCAATATTAACAATTCTACCACATTCTACTTAAATGCTCACATAAATGACAACAAACATAAAACAATAACAACACGGAAAATATACGTGGAAACCCTCCAAATGGGAAAAACCACGGGCTATTTAGAGCGCCACCCTTGATCCTCAAAATCCACTATTGAGTAAAAGTTTACAACCTAGGTTGACCTCCCGTCTAACCCTCCAGTTACTAACCCTTTCACTCTACCCAACGGGCCTTAATAGTGATTTTGGATCTCTAGCCTTTTGCACTAACCACTTAGCCACAAGCAAACTCAACAATGAAGAGATAATGGCAATATAAGTGAATATGCAAGAATATTCAATATGTAAAAATTCTAGGTCAAGACATTCATGCTTATCTAGGATTAATAATGACAATTAAAACAAATCCTAGATATCAATGTTCTAAATACAATGGCAAGAAGAATTAGCTAGAAGGGTAAAATCGTTCTAAATGCTAGCTATTACAAATTAATGCATCTCAACCAACAATCAATTACACAAGCATGTCATAAAAGCAATCTAACATACAATCAAGCAATTTTTTAAGCAATAAATACTAAAACCCTAGGTATACATGTCTAAGAAATAAAACCATAAGGATTAGAACATGTAGAGAATACCTAAATGTGCACAAACAAGAAACCCATGCTTGAAAGATGCTTGATGCTTTGGATTTTAAGGATGGTTGAGTAAAAATAGCTTCTTGGAGCTTCTCTCACTAAAAACCTTTGTTTCTCTCTCAAAAATAGGTTAGGAAGCTCTAATAAACGAATTGGGAGAAGATGATATATTTATATGAAGCCCAAAGTGAAGCTACGTCGTTTTGGCAAAAACAGGCCAAAAGCAGCGATGTGCGCTGGTCGAGTAGCGCACGACCAGCAACAACTCACTGGACAAGTTGCGCTGGTAAGGTGCGTATGACAACCAGCGCACCACCAGCGACACTCTCTGGACAAGTTGCGCTGGTGAGGTGCGCATGACGACCTGCGCACCACCAGCAATAACTCTCTGGACAAGTTGCGTTGATAAGAGCACTGCTCGAGTGGCGCACAACACACCACCTTCACACACACACACAATACATGCAAGAGAATTGAGGTTAAGGAAATGCATCCTAATGCATAACATGACATGACATTTTAATCACAAGATGCAATCAATTTAAACAAGCAAGAGATAACAACAATAGGCACACAATCAAGACAATTAAGCACAAATGCAAATTGACCAAAAAAAAACATGCATGAGAGTGAGTGTGTGCACTAAATCTCTTCAATAAAGTTAATGCAAGAGATCATACCTTTAAAGCTTGAACAAGGACTTGAGCAATGAAGACCTAAACTACCCCTTACATATTGAACCCAAACTGTGGTTGTCAAAGAAATGAGCCAAAAAAAAAAACCAAGGAACTTACAGAGGCTCTAACCTGGTTCTTTGAAAACGGGTGTGAGGAATTTCGAGCGACGATGACTCTTCCCTGGTTTGTCAGCGTTGTCGTTCTGGTAGAAGCGTCTTAATCTGTTCTGGCTTCTCGAATCAACTCGACAACCCTCTAAACTTAGTTGACGAGGATTCTGATGCTGGAGAGAGGGTCGACACCGCTGGGGAGGTTCAAGTTGCAGTGGCTCGGCATCCTTAAGCGACGCCTCTTTCTTAAGAATCTAGGGTTATTCTCGATTCTACCGTTAACCCACAATCGATCAACCGTATTCGGGATAAATACGGCATTCCTAAGGGTGTTACCCTCATAGTTCCCTATAGGAACTACGATGTTTATAGTCCTCTCGTGGGCGTGCTTCCCATTCATTTGGCGGCCTTTAAGAAAGGGGTCAGACTCCCCCTTCACCCCACTCTTCGACGAGTCCGTAACGCCTTTCAACTAGCTCCCCTCCAATTGATGCCCGACTTCTGGAGGCATCTGATTGGCTTCCTCGTGCTGTGGAGGGAACAGTACGAGCTAGGCAACGTCACCAAGGGCAGAAGAGTTGGCCTACCTTTTTCAGATCGGGAGCTTGTCAAGAGGTCCCTGGGGACAGTTCTACGTGAAGGCCAAAAACAAACTCAACTTTATCATCCCTGGCGCTTAGAGAAAAGACCCCATCTGGAAGGAAGAGTGGATATTTGCTGGGGGAGATTGGGTAAAACTCCGTATTCATCGACAGGCATGAGTTCGCGGTTCCCACTGCTTTCAGTGATAAACCCTCATGGGATCGGGATTCCCTGCCCATTGAGTCTGAGGCTGTGCTAAAGACTATTCTCGCCAGAAATTATCTGAACTTGAAGTTTCCAACTTCAGACCCCTTCGATCCCCATAGGGTGAACAAGTATCTGCAGATCTCCGATGCTTCCCCTCATGAGTAATATTAAGTTATCATGCTTTTGTTTTCATTAACTGATTTGCCTCTGACATCCTCTGTTTCTTCCTTTTTTTTAACAGTTTTATGGTTGCTCCAGCTTCTCGTGAAGCCCAGAAATCTCGGACTCCTCCCCCTCCTTCCAGACCATCCTCGGGAGCCTTCTTGGCTATCTCGAAAAAGGGGGGCCAATCATTATGGCCGCTGCTTCGCCTGTTCTTGCTTCATCGTCTTCCTAGATAAAATCTAAGATGGCTGCTCTCGCATCTCTGGCAGCAAAAGCTCTAAATCGAGGAGGGCCCACTTCCTAAGCCACTGATACGTCCACCTCCGCCCCCTCACCAGTGGCTCCTGCTTGAGCTGCTGCTTCCCTAGTTACATTAACCCCTCTTTCCGTTGATCCAGCTGTATCCCTTCTAGTTCAGGCTCCAATGGATCTTGAGGCTGGTATTCATAAGATTCCCTCTTCTCGCCCCCACAATCAGTCAGGTTTGGTTGGCCAGGATGAGGTTTTGAAGCAGTTTGTTGCTTCATACCCTGGTGGCGGGCTCTCCAGGATGGCTTCCATACCCGTGGACTTTCTAGTTACCAATGGGTCTGCCTTTCTGGCCGAGGTAGTCAATACCTTTATTTCCTGTGATTATGAGATTTGATTGCTTTCTAACCTTTGTTTCATGCTTTGCAGGCTTTCAAGTTCAATGTAGCAATGGGCCACCAGGTATCATTTCTCCGAGATCGGGCAGCTAAGGCTGAACGGGCCATTGGATTGCTAGTGTAGGCTCAATCCTTGGTTTAGGAGATGACTTCCATCCATAGGGAAATGGAAACACAATTGGCTGAGCTTAAGTGCCACCACGAAAGAGTGAAGCTATCTTTTGATCGAGAAACTCTTCGGTTTAAGCGACGAGCAAACCAGAGGGATGACTGGAAGGAAGAAGCGAAGGCGTTAGATGCTGAGAATCATTTTCTTCAAGCTCAAGTTGCCAAGCTTTAGGTTGAGGTTGACTCCTCCTTCAACGAGGGATATATCTACGCCTCCTACCAAGTCGCTGAGGCCCTCCCCTCTCCCTTTGACCTGTCGATTATTGCTAACTGAGATAGGGAGGAGATAACGGCCAAGGTCGCTGAGATGTCTCACCCCTTAGATGATGACCTGGATTCCTCTAATGTGGCCGAAGTAGGGAAGCATCCAGCTAGGTCAGACCTCCCTCCTCCTCCTCCTCATCCTCCTCCTCCTCCTCCTCCCATTTTCCTCCTCCTGTCTTCCCAACATCAGGTCCCAGAGAATCCTTGAGGGAGGTTCTACCCATGGAGCTGGAAAGAGATCTTACAGAAGCCCGAGGTATACTTAAGGTGCCTTTAAGGGAGGAGCCAACATGAGGGGAAATTATGCCAGAGTCAATGGCCAACCTTCTTGATGCAGCCGTACCTTTTGAGGTCATGTCGGTGGTCAATGAGGTCGTGGAAGAGGACACTACTAAACATCAGGCAATAGAGGGGCATCCTCAGGAAGAGGTGGCAGAAGCGGCTATCCACGATGAGTGACCTCCCGAAAGAGGAGCAGAAGGCAAGGTCTATCTGGAAAGAGGGGAAGCTGGAGAAGACTGAGAGGATACAGAAGCTTAAGTACACCTTCTTGTAGCTTACTCTGAATGTCCAGAAAGGAGGGTGGGCACCCCATCTTTACTCATGCTTGACAATTATCATTTTTCTTGATTGTAGCTTAGAACCAAGGGTTGGGCTCCCTGTTCGATTGTTGTAGCCTTACCGGGGGATAGGCTCCCCAATTCATTAATGAATTTAGCTTTTAGACTTGGTTCAAATTTTGATTTGCATGTAGGTTCAGCCCCTGTAGCAACCTGATTTAGCTTAGGAAAAGTAACAAATAAGAAAACTACTTAAGCTTGAACGTAGATAGCGTGCTTGAGCTTTTGACTCTCAATAGAAACTTGCAGCTCGGTGACTTTGGTTGACATTCCCCTTGTTTGATCGTAGACCTTGAGCTTCTTTAAGGGGTTATAGCCCGAATGAGGTATCAAGGAAAACTATCTAGCCCTCTCCTAGACTGGGAAGGCTACCGCGCTTTTAAACTTGAGTCTTCATTGGGGGGTTGTAACCCGACCAAGGCATCAAGATGGCTATCTAGCTATTTCCTAGTTTTGAGATCTGGATGGCAACTATGCTCTTGCACTCAGACCCTTCTTGGGGGTGGTAACCCGACCAATGTATCAGGAGGGCTATTTAGCTATTTTCTGGTCTCGAGAACTGGAAGGCAATTATGCTCTTACACTCAGACCCTTCTTGGGGGTGGTAACTCGACCAAGGCATCATGAGGGCTATCTAGCTATTTTTCGGTCTCGAGATCTGGATGGCAATTATTCTCTTACACTCAGGCCTTTCTTGGGGGTGGTAGCCCGACCAAGGCATCATGAGGGCTATCTAGTTATTTCCTGGTCTGGAGATCTGGATGACAATTATGCTCTTACACTCAGACCTTTCTTGGGGGTGGTAGCCCGACCAAGGCATCAGGAGGGCTATCTAGCTATTTTCTGGTCTCAAGATTTGGATGGCAACTTTGCTCTTACACTCAGACCCTTCTTGGTGGGGGGTAGTGTCCAACCGAGGCGTCAGTGATAGCGAAGGGGCTTCCCCGGCTAATCCCTGGCCTTGGGATGATAATGTCAAATTTTCCCGTGTAGACCCAAACCATTGTAGAACATAATTGCAGATGTTGAACGAAATATGTTTTATTGAAAAAAAGAAAGGCGTACATTATTGTTGGTGATTAAGATCTAGGTGGAGGTATCCTGCTCATGAGTCCCCCTGTTCAGGGGTAGAATTTTCTCAAATGATCTGTATTCCAGGTATGATCGATGAGTCGACCATTCATGTCTTCGAGTTTGTATGCCTCATTGCGGATCACCACCTTTACCAAGTATGGCCATTCCCAGTTGGGCCCTAGAGCCCCTTCTGACCTCCTCCTGGTATTCAACGTCACTTTTCTGAGAACTAAGTCCCCTTCCTTAAAGTTTTGGGCTTAAACCCTATGGCTAAAGTATCTTGCAATCCTGCTCTGGTAAACTGCTACCTTCTCAGCTGCTCGGTCTTGTATTTCTTCCAAGAGATCCAAGCTAGCTCGGAGCTTATCCTCATTGCTCCCCGGTTCAAAATGTTAGACTCTAAAGGAGGTCAGTTTGTGCTCAATGGAAAGTACCGCTTCAACCCCGAAGGCAAGTGAGTAGGGCGTTTCTCAGGTAGCTGTTCAACTTGTAGTGCGATAAGCCCAAAGGACCTCGAGAAGCTTCTCATCCCATCTACCCTTTTTCTGTTGTAGTTTCTTTTTTAACAACTTCTTTATAGTCTTATTGGTGGATTCCACCAGCCCATTAGTCTAGGGGTGGGCTACTGATGCGAACCTTAGGTCGATTTCCAAGCCTTCGTAAAAGTCATTGAATCGGCCATTATCAAACAGCTTGTCGAGGTCGGCTATAATGGCAAGAGGGGTTCTAAACCTGCAAACCATATTATTTTTGATGAATCTTGTTATATTTTCTTCTGATATCTGGGAGAGTGGTCCAGCTTCAACCCATCTTATGAAATAGTCGATTGCCATGATAGCATGCTTGGCTTGACCATGAGCAGTTGGAAGCGGTCCGATCAAGTCAACTCTCCACATAGCAAAGAGGTATGGTGAGCTAAGGGATGATAATCGCTCTGGCGGAAGGTGGTTTAAGTTTGCAGTCTTCTGGCAAGCTTCGCATGATTGTTCCAAGATCTTTGCATCTTGGTGGATGGTTGGCCAGTAGTACCCCATACGGATTACCTGATATGCCAAAGCCTCCCCACCAATATGGTTACCGCATTCCCCTGAGTGAACCTCTTTCAATGCCCATTTGGCTTCTTCAGGGTGTAAACATCGGAGCAAAGGAAGGGATTTTCCCCTCCTGTATAAGCACTCATCCACCAAGCAATACCGGACTGAGAGCCTCTTGATTTTCCTATCTTGGTCTGGCTCCCCGGAAAGTCTCCATTCTTGTAGATAATCCACTATCGGGTTCATTCAGCATGGTTACCGATCTAGGGTATGAATCTTCTTACTTGCCACTATGCTAGGTAGGGGAATCACCTAAAGAGGGACCCCCTAGGGTAAGGTCTGACCACCATTCGTAGCTATTTTGGCCAGGACGTCAGCTCACCGATTCTGTTGTCGAGGTACCTGTTCAATCCTAAAACCTTTGAATTTGCTCCTAAGCTGTTAAACCAGCTTCAGGTAGATAATCATGTTATCCCCTTTTGCCTGATAATCCTCAGAGACTTGTTTGACTATAAGCAACAAGTCGCTTCTAACCTGAAGGTAGTCGACCCCAAGCTCTGCGGTGCCCTAATTCCGGCTAAAAACGGCTTCATACTCTGTCTCGTTGTTAGTGGCTTTAAATTCAAATCTGAAGTAGAGGCAGCACTCAGTTCCTTCTAGATCGATTAGATCTATGCCCGTTCCTCCCCCAGCTTGCTCAGAAGCTCTATCAGCGTAGAGGATCCACGATTTGCAACCCTCCGACCAGTTGCCTGATTCTGGAATCTTCTCAGGGGCTATGTCTGTTGCTGCGAAGGTCGCTTGGCCCTGGGGCATTGAGAGTTCTGCTACAAAGTCTACTAGAGCCTGGGCTTTAATTGCGGTCCTAGGCTTATACCTTAAATCAAACTGGGTGAGCTCCATGGCCCACAAGACTAGCCTTTCAGAAACATCAGGCCGTTGTAAAAACTGATGGAGGGGTTGGTCTGTCATTAGTGCTATCGAATGAGCTTGGAAGTAGGGACGGAGCTTCCTTGCCGAGGTTACCAAGGCATAAGTGAGCTTCTCCAAAAGGTTACAGTTCTTCTCGTGCTTGGTTTGAGCATGACTTACATAGTAGATAGGCCGCTGGATCCTATCTCCACATTTTTTGACCAAGGCCCCGCTTACCGCAGTTTCTAAAACCGCCAAGTAAATTTGTAGCTCTTCTCTCGGGCTTGGTTTAACCAGTAATGAAGGGCTTGACAGGTATTTTTCAAGGCTTGAAAAGCTTGTTCACTCTTCTTGTCCCATTTCATGTTTCTTCCCTGCTTAATGGCATTAAAGAATGGAAGACATTTGTCAGTTGACCGAGAGATGAACCTGTTGAGCACTGCTACCAGCCTGGTCAAGACTTGAACCTGTTTAAGTGACGTGGGGGACTCCATATCCAGGATGGCCTTAATTTTTTCTAGGTTAGCCTCTGTCCCCCTCTCAAGGACCATGAAGCCTAAAAACTTCCCCGCTGTCACCCAAAGGCGCATTTGGTTCCCCTCTAAGATCATGAAGGTTCTGCGGAGGTCATCCAGATGCCCTTTGGAAGTTGATGAATTGGTGATCATATTGTCGATGTATACCTCCATTGATCTTCCAATTTCGGACTTGAACAGCCGGTTGACCAACCGTTGGTACGTAGCTTCTGTATTTTTAAGTCCGAAAAGCATCACTTTATAGCAATACAGACTCCGTCCGGTGAGAAAACTGGTCTTTTCCTATTCAGCGGGGTGCATCATAATTTGATTGTACCCTGAAAATTCCAGAGGTGGAGTCAACTAACTGATCAATTTTTGGTAGAGGGAAACTATCTTTCTGGAATGCCCAGTTGAGATCAGTATAATCGACTCACATGCGCCACTTCCTATTTGCCTTCGTGACCATGACCACGTTGGCGATCCATTCGGGGTAACGTGCCTCTCTGATGAAACCTGCTCAGATCAATTTGTCCACTTCTTTCTGGACTACCGCATTTCTTTCAGCGTTGAAGTGCCATCTTTTTTGTTTGGTTGTTTTGAAGGTTGGATCCACCGCTAGTCAGTGAGCAGCTAAAGTCATCGGGATCCCAGGCATCTCATCATGACTCCACGTAAAAATATCATTGAACTCTGTGAGGAGCCTGATCAAGCCCTCCTTCACTCCTGGTTTAAAGATGGTTCCGATTTTGATGACTTTTGAGGGATCGTCCATTCAGACAGAAATCTCTTCTAGTTTATCCACTGGATGGCCACTGGCCCATTCTCTTATTTGGTTCTCCTCGTCAGGCATCGTTGGGTCACCTTCGGGGTGATTTATGGGCCCTACATCTTCTAGGGTCAGTACAGGGGTTACTCCATCTTGGATTGTTGTCACCTAGGCCAGCTGTTTTGATGAAGCTGTTGGGTTGGCAGACACTACGTAGCATCTCTTGGCTGCTTGCTGATTACCCCAAACTTCCCCCACTTTATCTCCTACTGGGAACTTCAGGACGTTGTGGTAAATTGATAGGACCCCTTTCAAGGATGATAAAAACGGTCTCCCAAATATTGCATTGTAGGCCGGTGGGGTATCCACCACCACGAAGTCTGTCATGATATTCTTCTGGAGAGGTATGGCTCCAATGATCACTGGTAGGATTTTTAATCCCACGGGTATGATTGAGTCCCCAGTAAACTCGTATAGCGGGGTAGTGTAACTATTGTAACACCACTGTTTCAAGTTCAGTTTTTCCAAGGTGTCTTTAAATAGGACATCAACGTTGCTGCCTGTGTCGATGAGCACACGGTGTACTGTGCAGTTGGCAATCTGTACCGTGATCACCATAGGATAATCATGAGGCTGCACGGTGTTGTAGACATTTGCTTCGGTGAAAATGATTTGTGACAACTGGGAGGGATTGGTCAGACTCTAGTCGACCTTGAAGATACCTCGCCCCTGGTCCAAACGAGAGACTTTTCTTGCGTGATTTTTCCAAGAATTATTGGAGGTCCTGACCAGAGTAAGCCCTCCGCTGATGGTATGTATTATCTGGATTTGTTACATCAGATCCGTCTGTTCCCTTTTTCTTTTCTCAGCGTGCTCACGGATCTCGGCTTGTACTTCCCATCCACTCTGAATGTTAACCCTGATTGCTGTAAGAATTCTACCAAACATCCTCCCCTTATCAAAGCCTCGATCTGATTTCGCAGGTTGTAGCACTCTGAAGTGTTTTATCCCACATCTTCGTGAAAGTCACAATACTTATAATGATTCCTCTTATCAAAACGAGCTTTCATAAGTGCGGGCTTCTGTAGCAACCCCTTATCCCAAATGGCGAGATAGATTGTCTCATGAGATGCATTTAAGGGGGTGTAACGATCATACCCTCTCTCATCTCTAGTTATTGGGGCCACTGTCTTGGAAGGAGGTGAAGCTCGTGGAGGAGTTCATTTTGAAGGATATTTTTCCAATCTGGGTTGAGAAATGGGGAAGTGATACGTCGACTTATTGGGGGGTTTATTCTGACTTTTCTGAGCTTGCTTAGGTTTGGTAGCTTCCTTCTTCTGTCGCTTTACGTCTGTCATGTCGTCATGTTCCGTTTTGACGTTGAGTTGTTCGTCGACCACAATTTACTCCAGAGACCGATCATAGGCTTCTTGGTAAGTCTCTAGAGGCTTCTTGGTAAGTCCCTAGAGGTCTCTTGGCAAAAGAACGGAAAAGCTTGCTTGCCAACAAGTTTCTTCTGAAATTGGTGAGGGTTTCTTTCTAGGTGAAGACCCCTATCTGGATGACTTTCTTATGGAAACGCTCGACATAAGCCCGGAGTGTTTCCCCTCTTTCCTAGATCACGTCCTGTAGATGGATTGGGTCCTTCAATCGAGGCTTAACTCCTTGGAACTGTGAGCAGAAATCGGTTGACAGCTTCGTGAAGGAATCCACACTGCCAGTAGGTAGCTTTCTAAACAAGGTCTTAGCAAAATCCGTGAGTGTAGTTGGGAACATTCGACACATAGCGGCCGTAGACGTGTTCTGGACCTCCATCTGTTGAACAAAGCTCTCCAAATGGCTCAAGGGATCCTCGGTCTCGGAGAATCTGTCGGTCGGCATTTTGAATTTTGGTGAAACCTCTACCTCCCGGATCCTTCTGATGAAGGGAGCATTCATCTCACTTAGAGGATCCTTATTGTCCTCCTTGTAGCTCTCTTTCTTCATCAGTTGGACCTCTTTCTAAAGCTCTGCTAACTGGTCTATCAAGCGTTTGTTGTCGGGTTTCTTTGAGTTGATCTCAGTCTTCTCACTATCGGACCCTTCTGGCAATTTAGTGACCTCTATCCGGTCCCTTCTTCAGAGAGGGTCTGCCTGGGGGATTCACCTACTTTCTGCTTCCCTAACTCGAGCTTCCTTCCTTGAAGTCGTTAGGTGGAGAAACTCTCCCAGCTCTCGGGGAAGGATATCTGCCACAGAATTGATTGGTCTAGGCTGGTAGCGCGACAGTGCTTTGGGAACGTGGGGCATGGGCCTTAACCTATCCCGGATCGAGGGTTGGAGTTTTGTTCTGTTACGAGCTGGCACCAGAAGGGTAGGTCCCAGGAGATCAAATTTGGGTTGTCTAGCCCCGGGCTTGTTTGACTCCGCTCGATTGGAGAGGTTTGCTTGCTGGATAGTGATACCCTCAGTGAGCAGTCGAAGACGGTCATTTTCCATGAAGGTCGCCGTTCACTGGTCAAGCTCGACCTGGTTTCCCATAGGGGGATCCAAAGCCCACACAGTGACTGGCTTGTCTGGGACCTGGCTATGGAGCCCGGATTTTCTTCCTTTCTTCGGGACCTTTCGTGTCAACGCAGCAGAAGGTTGTCCCGATGCGCCTGGCTGTCCCTGGGAGGAGCGAAGCCTCATGACTCCTGAAAAACAATAAGCTTATGAATATAAAGATAGTGGTGTGGGAGTTCCTATAGACGGCGCTAGAAAGTGTTAACCGAAAATTCTATCAAGGTGAGGAATTACGGCTAACACCCTCGAGACCACTACCACGGTGGTGATGGCCGGGGTTGGTACCTGTGATACCTAACCTACTTATATAAACACGAGTGTTTGTATAACAATAATAAGTGAAGACTCTAGTATTGATTACTCATGGAATACAAGGTTCTCTCTCATATGCTCACTAGGTGAGGAATTACAGCTAACACCCTTAAGACCACTACCACGGAGGTGATGGCCGGGGTTGGTTCCTATGATACCTAACCTACTTAGATAAACATGAGTGTTTTTATAACAATAATAAGTGGAGACTCTAGTATTGATTACTCATGGAATACAAGGTTCTCTCTCATATGCTCACTATCTCTCTAGAACGTAGAAAGGTAGCAACTTCGTACTTGTCGAATAGTGGATGTCAGGACAGCCATATTCTGATCATAGAATTTAAGTCCGACGTACTTCTCTCTCTCTCTTTCCCTGTCGTCTATCCTTAAACTGTCTTCTCAATGTTGGAATGTTTTTGTATATTTATATGTGGTCGTATCACTTTGAACGAATGTATCTTCCGTCATGATTCTCTAAACCCACTCCCTCCTTATCGGGCGGGATCCATTATTTGAAAAGTTGTTGACTCCGAGTAAATAGCAGAAATGATGATACTGTTGAAGAAGATAAGTTTACTTCCTTTTTGGAATCAAACTCTTGACTTGCGTTTAGAGGTTGGTTGTTACGTAGATATATTCATGTGCGTACTTACAACATGATTCTTCATGGAGGTTGCTGAGCTAGCCATTCGTAGTTTTCGTAGAGCGAGGTAGATCTATGCTTTGATTCGATTTTCGGAGGTTTGGAATGAACACCCTAGAAGTCATTACTATGAGATAACATGGATCTGATCTATTTAGAGGTCTTCTTCTTTCTTATATCGTGGAGGAGACAGCAGGCTCCTGGAGAGGTTAGTGGACTTCTCGTTCAGGCCATGAATTATGTTTGACATTCAAAAACCTTAACCCGGAGGGGGCTTGCTTTGTTTGTTAGGCTTCTTTTAAATGTTTCTTGAGCCTGACAACCCCTCTGGCCTTCACGGGGTGGTTGAGGAGCCTGACCTCAGGAACTGAGGTTCCTAGGTTGGTGGCCTTGAGAAGCCCGGAATCCAGTGTTCGCATAGGGGCTCGACCTGGTAGTGCCTAGCTTCTTCCCTGATAGTTTTGAAGCCCGGCCCTCCCTTCGTGATATGTGGGGTAGTTTTATAGTACATCTGGGGTTTTATGAATGTCGACTTTGGGCTTTGATTTGGGCTGGGGGAGTTGAAAATTTCTCTTTGACCCCTGGCCAAATTTTACTATTAACAGGTAGTTTAGACCATAATTGTTCAAGACCTAGCTCAAGCTTCAAAAGGTAAATCACTTGCTTAACCTTGTTTGAAGAGTTTTTAGTGCACACACACACACACTCATGCATGTTTTGATCATCTTACATGAATGTTTTATTGCCTTAATTGAGTGTTTTTTTGCCATAACTCGTGCTTGGATGTTTGATGCATCTAGTTTGCTCTTACAAGAGGATTTTCTTCTTAACCGTGGATGAGACCGCTCCTTGTGCATTGCCTCCGACGCGGTCTGCACTGCGGTGTTCTCCAGGCATTGCACACTGCTGATACCGTAACCAGTTATTGTTTCATACATAACGGTCTCTCAAGTGGAGGTTCCCAGGTGTTGCACCGCTCTCTGTACCGCAGTCTGGACACTTACCTGAACCGCTGTCAAGACAGCAGTCATGATAGGATTTAGTTCCCCTTCCGTCCTAAATGATGTCGTTTCATGTAGGGTACAATAGATATATGTTATTTTCTCTTCTCTTTATGTTTTTAGGAGTTAAAGCAACCATTGTTGTGTAACGTAGCTTTTCTAGAGAGAGAGAGAGACTCCTAAGAACACTCTATTACTCAACCAAACCTTCATCCATGAACATATAGCATCGTTCTTCATCCTTCAAGCATGGGTCTTTATATGTTTCATGACTAGGTAATCTTTACATGTCCTAGACTTCATTATTTCATTACTATGCCTAGGTTTTAGCTTTTATTGCAAATCAAATGCATGCTCTTGTGTTTGACATGATTGTGGTGTTGGTTGTTGGTTGAGAATATTGGTTTGTGACAGCTAGCAATTAGGACGATTTTACCCTTCTAGCTAAATCTATATGTTTTGCATTTAGATATTGTTTATGTCTAATTGATTGCACTTGTTAATTGCATTTATTGCTCCTTGTCATGTTCACGACAACTTTTGTTGATTGGCTTTTATATGATAACTAGGTTTTAGTCTCTTATAGATATATCTAGCTAGGTCTTGCACTTGCATTTAGACATTGATATCTAGGAATTGCATTTATTGATATTCTTGGATTCTTAGATAAGCATTTAGTGTAGCCTAGCACTATTTGCATGTTTGAATATTTCATCACATTCACTTAGGTTGTTTTGACTCTTCATTGAGGTTAAGTCTTGTGACTAAGTGGTTAATGCACAAGCAAATAGATGAAGAATCACTATTAAAGCCCGTTGGGTAGAGTGAAAGGGTTAGTAACTGGAGGATGTGACAAGAGGATAACCTAGGTTGTAAACTTTCGTTCAAAAGTGGATTTGAGGATCGAGTGTGGCGCACATATCAGCACGTGGTTTTTTCCTTTTGGAGGGTTTCCACGTAAATATTATGTGTTGATTTTGTTTTAAGCATAATTAGTTTTATTAAATGCTTATTTATTTGGGGTAATTTGTGTTAATATTGATAATCAAAAAATCGGTAATTGATTCGATTAAAACCTATCCTCTCCCCCTCTAGGTTTAGACACACACATTCTAAAGGGAATTTTCAGAGCCCAACCCTTAGTTCCAGGCTACATAAAGGAAAAATGATGGAAAAGAGAACTAGACTTGGCATGAGTAAAACGGGGTGCCCACCCCCATTTCCGGGTAGTAAAAACAAGTCGTTAACAGGTCGTATCAGGCTCCAGCTTCATCCTGGTACCCTTCGGTTGTTCTTCCTCTTTGGTGGTCCTCGCCCCTAGCTCTTCCATCTGGTGGTTGTTCATTTTGGTTGGCCACTTCTGCTACCCTCTCCTCTGGGACTTCTCATTCTCTTGTTGCTTAGTTGGGTCCTCTTCCAAGACTTAATTTACCACCGCCATAACCTTATGAGGGATGGTCGTATCGAGAAGGGTAGCCACTAACTCCATTCTACTAATCCCTACTTCCAACTCTGCTCTAGAGGGTTCCCCATGGTGGTCACTAGCTCCTTCCCGGGCTGTTGGTTGGCTGCCCTCGGGTTGTATGGGTTGAACCCTGTTTAAAGGTCTCCCCAAAACCTGAAACTGGAAAAATCAGGGGAGGGGGAGGAAGATCCATCACAATTGATTGCTTCCCGGCTCTAGCTAAGCCAGAAGGACTCACTCTGTCACCTTCGGGGTGAGACATATATGCAGCCCTGGTTATAATATCCTTTATACCCCAGTCGACGATGCTGGAAAGGTCAAAAGGAATAGGGAGGGCTTCTGTAACCTGGAATGAGGCATAGAAATACCCGTCACTAAAGGAAACAGCCATCTCGACCTGCTGTTTGGCTTCCCAGGCATTTCAATTCTGGTTTTCAATATCCAACATTTTGGCTTTTGCCTTTCAGAAATTCCTCCGCTCAGCTCGACGCTCAAACCGAAGGGTTTCTCTGTCAAGGGACCGCTTCAGCCTTTCATTTTTGCACTGAAGGTCAAAAATCTCCCTCTCAATCTCTTTCTAGTTAGATGTCATCTCATGAACCAGAGTTTGAGCTCGTTCAAGCAACCCAATAGCCTTCTCAACTTTGACCTCAGCTTTTATAGGACGGTCATGAAGGGAGGCTACCCGGTGGCCCATAGCGACGTTGAATTAAAAGGCTTACATGATGTAAAGCCAAGGTTAGACACTGACCGAGCTAACGAACAATAAATAAAATAGTAAGAAGAGAGTTACCTCAGCCAGAAGAGCAGACCCCTTGGTAAGCAAGATGCCCACGTGTATTTAAGTCGTCCTAGAGAGCCCACCACCAGGGCAAGACGTGACAAGACGCTCAAAGACCTCGTCCTGCCCCACTGAAATCGACTGATGGTAGGAGCGGACAGGGGGAACCTCTGGAACGCCAGCCAAGGGGTCCACCGAAGCTTGAGGAGCTTGGAGCATAGATAGAGTTGCAGAGACATCAGATAAGGAAACCGTCGAAACAACAACAGTAGCATTAGTAATAGAAGGAATAGAGGGGTCGGGGTGGTTTATCACTCTCGAAGCTCACGATGCTAGGATGGCCATCCTAGACCTTGACTGGGAGGGGCACGGAGCAGGAATGGGCTTAGTCCTAGCTGGAGGAATGGAAAAAACCCTTCTCTCTGATCTAGCAGAAGGGGGAGGAGGAGTGTGGGCTTTCCGGGCTACCGGGCTTCATGAGAAGCTGGAGCAACAACTAAAATTGTTAAAAGGAGAAGATAAAAGAAGAGAGAAGTCAGAACCAAACTAACCAACGAAACAAGGCGTAGTGATTTAGGGTTACTTGCGAGGAATAGCATCAGAGATTCGTAGGTATTGATGCACCGTGCGAGAGTCGAAGGGATCGGCGGTTGAGAACTTCAGGTTAAGATAGCTCCTAGTAATGATGACCTTCAACACAGCTTCAGATTCAACGAGTAAGGAATCCCGATCCTTCGATGGTTGGTCTTTGAAAGCCGTGGAAACCGTGAGTTCATGCCCACCAATGAAAATTGAGCTTCCTCAATTATCCCCCACTAGGATCCATTCCTCTTTCCAAGCAGGATTCTTCCTTGAAGTGCTAGGAATAATGACATTAAGTTTTTTCTTTGCTTTCGCATTAAACTGACCTTGGGGAACTCTGGACAGGCTCCCGATTTGAAAAAGGTAGGCCAGCTCCTCTGCTCTGGGCACCCTGGTGACCTTGCTCAAGTCATATTGTTCATTCCACATCACGAGAAAGCCAATCAGCTGCCTCCAGAAGCCAAGCGTCATCTGGAGGGGAGCTTGTTATAGGGTACTGAGAGCTCGTCGAAGGGTAGGATGGAGAGAAAGCCTGACCCCATTCTCAAGGGTAACAACATGGATAGGGAGCACACCTTTAGGAGGATTGAAGACGTCATAATTTCAGTAAGGAACTATAAAGGAGACGTTGTCAAGAATTTTGTACTTAGACATCAGGCGATCGATTGACTTCGGATCAACAGTAGAATCTGGGATGACCTTCAAGTCATAGGGAAGAGGCATCACCAGATGAGGATCAGCAACCGTGACTTGACCCCTTCCAGCGATGTCATCCTTGTCTTCTGTATCAGAGTCTTCATTGACGAAGTTTAGGAGGCAATCAGGTTGGTTAGTGAACCTGGTTCCAATGGCCACGTTTTTGTTCGACCGACGACGTTGCGGGGTCGAGAGAGAGTCATCGTCGTTAAGGTCTCTACGTGCTCGCTTTTCAAGGGCAAGGCTGGAAACTTCCTTACCATCGACAAGAGAATCGACGGAGTCATGGCTGGCATTCGACATGATGGATTAGGGTTTAGGCGTAGAAAAAAAATGGAGAGACAGAGGTATGACTGAGGAATGCAGCGAAAGAAAGGATTTTGAAATTTTGAAATTTAAAAGAAATTGTGAGGAAGACAGTGAAGCGATTGGGTATAAATAGAAGCGAAGGAGCAGTGATGTCAGCGAAATCTTTGGTATGATTGCCTCGAATAGCGGGAATAGTCGTAACGTAACTGGATTGTTTCAGGGAGTACACCGGCCAATGCTTGCCATGTCATTTGTGCAAGTAATTAGAAGATTTCCTCCGAGATCTTTGACAATGATAAAGGAGGGGAAATTTCTCAAATAAATAGGAAATATGACTCCAACCCCAACTCAATCACCGGTGTTCAAGTCAGAGGGGACTTCTGTTAATAGCCAAATTCGGCTAGGGACCAAAGAGAAATTTTCCACTCTCCTAGCCCGGATCCGGGCCCGAGTTTACCCATCAGATTGAGCTCTTTATACCAAAGCTATAATTTAAGGAAAGCCCGACGCATGGCTATCTGAGCTCCCCGAGATTGAAACTATCTCACAACCTCCCCGGAAACCCGTCATCCTTTTCGAAAGAAAAAATACATCATGTTCAGGCTGAGGCGTTGCTCCACTTCACTAAATGAAGTTTCGAACCTATCCATATAAGAAAGAGGGAGCTCGTCTTAGCCCCAGTACCACCAAAGGGTGCCCACGAAGCTATCCCCAACTCCAAGAGACCTGGAACCGTACTTGACGACCTCCATGAAGAATCACACCATGGATACACATGAGATCATATCTACACTCGAACGAATATTAAAACATTGCGTACGTGTAAGGCAATAGATTGAGTCCAAAGAGGAAACAAACTTATCTCCTTCAAAGATTTTCTCAAATCCATCATTAATTTTGTAAACGGGAAATTTTCACAAGATGAGAAATTCTAACTAACACCCTCGAGACCACTACCACGGAGGTGGTGGCCGGGGTTGGTACTTTAGATACCTAACCTACTTTGCTAGAAATTAAAGTTTGAATGACTATAGCAAATGAGAGCTTTATTATAGAACATTTGTGATACACAGGAATCTCTCATATACACTCATAATCTCTTTTGTACGTAGGATGGTGGTAACTCCGTGCTTGTCGAATAGTGGATATGATGATAACCGTGTTCTGGTCACAGAATTTAGGCCCGACGTACTTCTCCTTCTTTTTTTGCTATGTCCTTCCCTTTACCATGCTTGGCTCTATTTATACTTGGTCCAAGTAGGATTTTACTCACAAATGTCCCGCCACGATCCTATGAATCCATTCCCTCCTTATCGGGCGGGATCCATTATTTGAAAGTTATTGACTTCGCGTTAATAACGGATGCGATGATATTGTTGACGAAGATAAGTTTTTTTCCTTTTTGGAATCAAACTCTTGACCTACATGTACGCAGAATTAATGTTAGTTACTATGTAGATATGATCTTGTGTGACCTCACGGCATGATTCTTCTGGAGGTCACCGAGTTAGCTGCTCGTTGTCTCGTAGAGCCAGGTAGATCCATGCTTTAATTCTATTCTCAGAAGCTTAGGATGGTCTTTCCTCGACCTTTTAGAGCTTGAGGCATTCCTGTAGACAAATCTGAGAGGTCACATGGATCTGATCTACTTAGAGGCCCTCTTTCTCCTCTTATTGTGGAGGGGGCAGCGGGTTGGTGGGCTTCAAGTTTAGGCTATGAGTTAAGTTTGACCTCTGGGAGCCTTAACCTGGAGGGAGCTTGCTTTGCTTGTCGAGCTTCACTTCGAGTGCTTCTTGAGCTCAGAGATCCTCTCTTGCTTTCTTGGGGTGGTTTTGGAGCCAAGCCCTAGGTACCGATATTCCTGGGTAGGTGGCCTCGAGAAGCCCGGACTCCAGTGTTCGCATGAAGGCCCGACCTGGTCGTGCCTAGCTTCAACCCAGGTAATTTCGTAGCCAGGCGATCCTTCCTTACTTCTACGGGGTAATTTTATGGTCTGCCTAAAGTCTCATGAATGTCGAATTTGGGCTTTGACTAGGGCTAGGAGAGTGGAAAATTTCTCATTGACCCCTCTAGCCAAATTTTACTATTAACAGAAGTCCCCTCTGACTTGAACACTGGAGGCAGAGTTGGGGATGAAGTCAGATTCACTACTTAATAGGGAAATTTTGTCACAAGGCAATTACTGGGGATCTTCGAATGAAATCTTCTCATTAATTGTTTGGGTGACGTGTCGTGGGCGGACTGGTACGTTCCCTAAAATAGTTCGGCTACGTTATGGCTGCCCCGAGATTCGAGGCGATCTTACAGAAGATTTTGCTGATGTTAACGGCTATTCCACCTCTATTTAATCTTTGCATCAGCATCCCTTTTTTCACACTTTCTTTCAATTTCAAATTTTCAGACTTCCTCTCCCTTACTGTTTTCTCCTACCACATCTTTATCTTTCACCCACCTTTAAGCTATTTTCATCCAACAATGACGAACTCCTCTGACAGCATTGAAGCCTTGGTCGAGAGCACTGGTGGATCTAATTTGGTTCCTCGAACATGGGTGCGAGGAATCTCAAGGGACGAGGACTCTTCCCCGGTTCATCAGCGTCATCGCTCTAGTAGGAATGTCTCAATCGGTTTCGACTTCTCTAATCAACCCGACAACCCTCTAAACTTAATTGACGAGGATTCCAATGTTAGAGAAAGGGTCGATGCCACTGGGGAGGTTCAAGTTACGGTGGTTGGGCTTCCTTCAGCGATGCCTCTTCCTTCAGAATTCAGGGTTATCCCCGACTCTACTGTTGACCCACAATCTATCAAACACATTCGGGATAAATACGACATTCCTAAGAGTGTCACCATCACAGTTCCCTATAGGAACTACAATGTTTATAATCCTCCTACAGGTGTGCTCCCTATTCATTTGGAGGCCTTTGAGAACGGGGTCAGACTCCCTATTCACCCTACTCTTCAATGGGCTCTTAACGCCCTTCAACTAGCTCCCCTTCAACTAACGCCAGACTTCTGGAGGCATCTGATTGGCTTCCTCTTGCTGTGGAGGGAACGGTACGAGTAGGGTAAGGTCTATCGGGAACCTGGGGCAGAAGAGCTGGCCTACCTTTTTCAGATCGAGAGCTTGTCTGGAGGTCCCCAGGGACAGTTCTATATGAATGCCAAAAACAAGCTTAACTTTATCATCTCGGGGCTTCAAGAAAAGACCCCACTTGGAAGGAAGAGTGGATATTAGTAGGGGGAGATTGGAGAAGCTCCATATTCATTGGCGGGTATGAGTTCACGATTCCCACCGCCTTCAGCGACAAACCCTCATGGGACCGGGATTCCATACCTGCCGAATCCAAGGTTCTACTGAAGGCTATCCTCACCAGAAATTACATGAACCTGAGGTTTCCAACAGCTGATCCCTTCTATCCCCGTAGGATAAATAAGTATCTGCAGATCTCCGATGCTACCCCTCATAAGTAATCCCAAGTCAATATGCTTCGTTCTGTTAGCTGGCTTGCTTCTCACATATTTTCTCTTTTTTTTAACAGTTTTTATTGTTTCTCCAGCTTCTCTTGAATCCCAGCAAGCTCGGACCCTACCCTATTCTGCTGGATTATCCCGAGGGGTCTTTTCGATTACCCCGGAGAAAGGGGGCCAACTATTCCAGTTATCGCATCACCTGTTCCAGCTCTATCACCTTTCCAGATGAGATCCAAGATGGTTATTCTCGCATCGCGGGCTGCTATAGCTTTAAATCGAAGAGGGCCTGCCCTCTCACCAGGTTGCTGATACACCACATCATCCCCCTAGTCAATGGACCCCACCGCTGCTGCTTTTTCAGCTACATTACCCACTTCTTCCACTAATCCATCTGTATCTCGAGCAGTTCAGGCTCCATGGGATCCCAAGACCGATATTCCTGAGATTCTTTCTTCTCGCCCCCACCATCAGTCGAGCTAGATTGGTCAGGACAAGGTTCTAAAGCAGTTTGTTACGTCTTGCCCATGTGGCGGGCTTTCTAGGATGGCTTCGATACCTGTGGACATCATGCTTACCAGGGGGTCTGCCCTCTTAGCCGAGGTAGTCATCATCTTTATTTTCTGTGATTGCGAGCTTTGATCGCTCTCTAACCTTTGTTTCTTATTTTGCAGGCTTTCAAGTTCAATGTAGCAATGGGTCACCAGGTAGACTTTCTCTGAGATCGAGCAACTAGGGCTGAAGCTGAGGCTGAGCGAACCATGGGATTGCTGGCGTAGACTCAATCCTTGGTCCAAGAGATGACTTCCAGCCAGAGGGGAATGGAAACACAATTGGTTGAGCTTCAATGCAACCACCAGCGGCTGAAGCAGTCTTTTGATCAATAAACTCTTTGGTCTAAGCGACGAGCCAGCCAGCGGGATGATTGGAAGGAAGAGGCCAAGGCATTGGTTGCTGAAAACCAAGCTCTGCAGGCCTGAGTTGCCAAGTTTCAGGCTGAAGTGGAAGCCTTTTTCAGCGAGGGGTATTTCTATGCCTTCTTCCAGGTCGCGGAAGCCCTCCCCCTTCCCTTTGACCTCTCCGGTATCACCAGCTGGGATAGGGAAGACATCATGTCTTGGGTTGCAGAGATGTCTCACCCCAATAATGACAAAGCGGGTCATTCTGCTGGAGATGAAGCTAGGAAGCAGCCTGAAATATCAGATCTACCTCCTACTGTCCCGACCTTCCCTGCGTCAGGTCCCGGAGAATCTTCGAGGGGGGTTCAACCCATGGAGCCAGAAAAAAGAGAGGTCGTTCTAGAGTCAATGGCCAATCTTTTTGATGCTGTCATACCACCTGAGGTCATGGTGGTGGTCAATGAGGTCTTGGAGAAGGATCCAGCTGAGCAACCGGCAATCGAGTGGCATCTTTAGGGAGAAGTGGAAGAGGCGGCTAACCATGATGAGAGACAACTAGATATAGGAGCAGAGAGCGAGGTTCATCCTGAGGAAGGGGAAGCTAGAGGAAACCATGAGGATGCAGAAGTTTGAATCCATCCTCTTGTAGCATGTTCTGAATGCCCGGAAAGGGGGGTGGACACCCCATCTTTACTCATGCTTGATCATTATCATCACTCTTTTTTCTTGTTTGTAGCCCGAAACCAGGGGTTGGGCTCCCTGTTCGACTGTTGTAGCCTTACCGAAGGATAGGCTCCCCAATTCATTAAAGAAATTTAGCTTTTAGACCTGGTTCAAATTTTAACTTGCATTTACTTGCTTCATTTCTGATCTACCTCTAGATTCAGTCTCTATAGCAACATGACTTAGCTTAGGAAAAGTAACAAGATAGGAACATTGCAGAAGTGTGAAAGCAGATAGCTAGCTCGGGCTTTCCGACTCGATAGAGACTTGTAGCTCAATAACTTCAGTGAATAGTCCCCTTGTTTGGTCGTAGACCAGCCCGCACCTTTCACAGTATGCAACCACATATACATGGAGAATTAGACACCAGTAATAACTGGGACATTAGAGTTAAAGCAAAAGAGCCATCAATCCTCGAGCCCTTCTAAGGGGTTATAGCCCGAATGGGGTATCAAGTAGAGAACTGTCTAGCCCTCTCTTAGGCTTGGGATAGGGTGGGCTACAGCGCTTTTAAACTCGAGTCCTTCTTGGGGGTCATAGCCCGACCAAGGCATCAGGAGGGCTTTCTAGTTGTTTCCTGACATCGAGATCTGGATGGCAACTATGCTCTTACACTCAAACCCTTTTTGGAGGTGGTAGCCCGACCAAGGCATCAGGAGGGCTTTCTAGCTATTTCCTAGTCTCAAAATCTGGATGGTAACTATGCTCTTACACTCAGACCTTTCTTGGGGGTGGTAGCCAGACCAAGGCATCATGAGGGCTTTCTAGTTGTTTCCTGACATCGAGATCTGGATGGCAACTATGCTCTTACACTCAAACCCTTTTTAGGGGTGGTAACCCGACCAAGGAATCAAGAGGGCTTTCTAGCTATTTCCTAGTCTTAAGATCTGGATGGTAACTATGCTCTTACACTCAGACCCTTCTTGGGGGTGGTAGCCCGACCAAGGTATCAGAAGGGCTATCTAGCTATTTCCTGGTCTCGAGATCTGGGTGGCAATTATGCTCTTACACTCAGATCCTTCTTGGCAGAGGGTAGTGCCCGGCTGAGGCATCAGGGATAGTGAGGGGGCTTCCCCGGCTAATCCCTGGTCTTGGGATGATAATGTCGAATTTTGTCATGTAGACCCAAATCATTGTAGAACATAATTGAATATGGAAAAAGAACAGGCTTTATCGATAAAAAGAAAGGAGTACATTATTGCTGAAGATTACAAACTAGGTGGAGGTAGCCTACTCATGAGTCTCCTATTCAGGGGTAAAATTGTTCCAAGTGATCCGTATTCCAGGTATGATCAATGAGTAGGCCATTCATGTCTTCGAGCTTGTAGGCCCCATACGGATCACCAACTTTACCAAGTATAGCCCTTCCCAGTTAGGCTCCAGAACCTCGTCTGACCTCTTCCTGGTATTCAACATCACTTTCCTGAGAACTAGGTCCCCTTTCTTGAAGTTTCAGGCTTTAACCCTATTGTTAAAGTATCTAACAATCCTGCTCTAGTAAAGTGCCACCTTCTCGGCTACTCGATCCTGTTTTTCTTCTAAGAGATCCAAGCTAGCTCGGAGCTTGCCCTCATTACTCCCTGGTTAAAAATGTTAGACTCTAAAGGAGGTCAGTTTGTGTTCAATGGGAAGTACTGCTTCAACCCCGAAGGCTAGGAAGTAGGGCGTTTAGGTTCGAGGTCTTCTGGTATGATTCGTAAGATCGGACAAACATTTTTACATCTTGGTGAATTGTCGGCCAGTAATACTCCTTATGAAGCATTCGGTAGGCAAGAGCTTCTCCACCAACATGGTTTCCACAGTCCCTATAATGGACCTCTTTCAAAGTCCAGCTTGCATTTTTAGGATGTAGATATCGAATCAAAGAAAGGGATCTCCCTCTTCTGTAGAGGTACCCACCCACCAGGCAATATCGAACTGAGATCCTTTTGAGTTTTTGGGCTCGGTCGGGATCTTCGGGAAGCTTTCCTTCCTAGAGGTAGGCAGCTATTGGGTACATCCAACATAGTTATCGGCCAACGAGGCAGATCTCATGCTCGTTGTTATGCTTGATTGAGAGATCACCTGGAGGGGGTACTCCCCTAGGTAGGCTTGTTCTCCATTTGCAGCTATCTTCGCTAAGACGTCAGCTCGATGATTTTGCTATCTAGGTATATGCTCAATCTTGAACCCCTTGAACCTTTTCCTGAGTAGTTGGACAAGCTCCAGGTAGACAGCCATATTGTCACCATTGGCTTGTTAAGCCTTGTAATCTGGTTGACAATGAGTAACGAGTCACTTTTGACATGCAAGTAATCAACCCCAAGCTCGATGGCGATCTTTATTTCTGCTAGGGGAGCCTCGTACTCAGCCTCATTATTGGTTCCTTTGAACTCAAATCTAAAACAGTGGCAACAATCCATCCTTTCTAGGTCAATCACGACTATGTTGGCTCCTCCCCCTGCTTGTCTAGATGCTCTATCGGTGTAGAGGATCTAGGCATTACATCCTTCTAGCAATTTATCTTTCTCTGGAAGATTCCTAGGAGCCAGATCCAATGTCACTAGGGTTTTATCACCTAAAAGGGTCGAGAATTCAACCACAAAGTATGTCAGGGCATGAGCCTTGATTATTGTTCGAGACTTGTATTTCAGATCAAACTGGGTGAGCTCCAAGGCCCACAAGACTAGCCTTTTAGATATGCATGGCCTTTGTAAGAATTGGCGGAGGGATTGATCTGTAACCATTGCCACTGCCACTGTATATGCTTGAAAATAGGGATGAAGCTTCCTTGTCGAGGTAATCAGGGTGAAAGTGAGCTTCTCAATGAGGAGGTAGTTCCTCTCCGGTTTGGATAGTGCATGACTGATGTAGTAAATAGGCCGTTGAACCCTATCCTATAACTCATTGGCCAAGGCCCCACTTACAGCCGTTTTGACACGGCTAAATGAATATGTAACTCCTCTTCTGGAATGGGCTTGACTAGCAACGGTGGGCTGGCGAGGTAATTCTTTAAGTCTTAAAAGGCTCACTCGCTATCTTGCTCTCATTTCATGTTCTTCCCCTACTTTATGGTCATGGAGAAGGGGAAACATTTATTAGTGGAGCGCGAAATGAACCGGTTAAGCGCTGCTATACGCCCTGCTAATACTTGAACTTGCTTGAGAGTGGTTTGGAAAATCCAGGCTCAAGATAGCTCGGATCTTTTCTGGGTTTGCCTCAATTCCCCTTTCATTCACCATGAAACCCAGAAACTTTCCCGCGGTCACCCTGAAGGCGCATTTAGAGGGGTTCAGTCACAATTGGTTTTCCCTCACAATTTAGAAAGTCCTGTGGAGGTGGTTTTGGTGTTCCTCTACCTCCAAGATTTGGTGATCATATCATCTATGTACACCTCAATTATCTTTCCTATTTTCGGCTTGAATAGTAGGTTGACCAATCGTTGGTAAGTGGCACCTGTATTCTTAAGGCCGAAAAGCATCACCTTGTAGCAATTACGACCCTAGGCGGTGATAAAGCTGGTCTTGTCTTGATCACTGGAGTTCATCATGATCTAATTGTACCCCGAGAACGAGTCCATGAAGCTTAGAAGCTTGTTTCCGGCAGTGGCATCCACCAGCTTGTTAATCTTTGGTTGAGGAAAGTTATCTTCGGTAGAGGACAACTATCTTTCGGGCATGCCCGGTTGAGGTCATTGTAGTCGATGCACATGTGCCACTTCTCGTTTGCCTTGGTGACCATGACCACGTTGGCAATCCACCAGGGTACCAGGCTTCTTTGATGAAACCAACTTTGATCAGCTTGTCAACTTCTTCTTGAACCGCAACGTTCCTCTCACCTTAAAGTGACGCCACTTCTGTTTGATGGGTTTGAAGGTATAATCTACTGCTAGACGATGAGCGACCAAAGATATTGGGATCCCCGACATCTCATCGTAGTTCCAACCGAAGATGTTGTTAAATTCTCGAAGAAGCTTAATCAAACCTTCCCTCACTCTCAGTTCCAAGGTAGCTCCAACCTTGACTACCTTGGAAAGGTCATCATCTCTGATTGGTATTTCCTCTAACTCATCCACTGGGTGTTTGCTGGCCATTCCCTATTTTGCTCTTCCTCATTCATTATCAGGGGATCATTCTCTGGATGATCAGCGGGCTCTACGTCTTCCAGGTTCATCCTGGGTGCTTCCTGATCTTGGATTGTTGTGACTTAGGCTAACTGTTTTGCCAGTAATGTTGGGTTGGTAGACACTGCATAGCATTTGCTGGCAGCTTGCTGGTCTCCGCACACCTCGCACATATTGTTCCCAACCGAAAACTTTAAGACATTGTGGTAGATAGACAAGACCCTTCCCCCCCCCCCCCCCCTATTTAGGACTGACAAGAATATCCTTCCTAGTATGGCGTTGTAGGCTAACGGGGTATCAACCATAACAAAATCAGTCATAATGTTCTACTGAAAGGGTGCAGTTCCTGCGACCACTGGAAGGATCTTCGACACCACTGGTATGATCGAGTCCCCAGTAAAATAGTACATCAGAGTTGTACAATTGTTGTAGCACCACTGCTTCAAGTTTAGTTTCTCCAGGGTGTCTTTAAAGAGATTGTCTATGCTGTTGCCGAGTCAACAAGCACACGGTGGACCACGTAGTTAGTTATCTGCACTGTGATCACCATGGGATCGTCGTAAGGTTGTATAGTGTTGTAGGCGTCTGCCTCGATGAAGATGATCTGGGCCGATTGAGACAGGCCAACCGATCTTTGGTTCACCTTAAAGACACCCTAGCCTACCTCAAAGCGGGAAATTTTCCTTGAATGGTTCTTTCTGGAGTTGTTAGAGGTGTCAGCCAGGGTGGGTCCTCCACTAATGGTATATATGACCTGGATTTATTGCATCAGGTCCTTTTGTTCCCCCTTTCTCTTCTTAGTATGGTCTCGGATCCTACTTGTACCTCATTCCCGGTCTGGATGTTATCCCTGACCTGCTGTAAGAATTCTACCAAGCAACCTCCCCTGACCAGAGCCTCAATCTGGTTGCACAGGCTATAACACTTCGACGTGTTGTGCCATACGTCTTCATGGAAGTCGTAGTAATTGTATAAGTTTCTCTTATCCACCAGAGCTTTCATAGGTGTCGGCTTCTGGAGCAGCCTCTTATCCCGAATGGCAAGGTAGATCATCTAGCGGGACGTATTTAGGGGGTATAATATCCGTACCCTCTCTCATCTTGTGATATCGAGGGCGACAACCCTTGGAAGAGGTGAAGCTCGTGGATGGGTTCACCTTACTGGATATTGTTCTTGCCGAGGTTAGGAAGGAAGGAAACGGTACGTTAACTTATTGAGGATTTTATTCTGGGTTCGCCTTGTAGGTTAATGTTTGTCGCTCTCATATCATCGTGCTCCATTTTAACCTTAAGTTGTTCATCCATCTCGATCTGCTTGAGATACCGATGATAGGCTTCTTGGTAGGTCACTAGAGGATGCTTGGCGAAAGATCGGAAAAGCTTAACCGCCCACAGGTTTCGGTGAAAATTGGTAAGGGTTTTCTTCTCGGTAAAGACTCTCATCTGGATGATTTCCCTATGAAAACGCTCCATATAAGACCAAAGAGTTTATCTTCGCTCATGGATCATATAATGAAGGTGTATGGGATCCTTCATGCGTGGTTTGACACACTGGAACTATGAGCAAAAGTCGGTTGATAGCTTTGTGAAAGAATCTAGGCTACCAGCAGGTAGCTTTCTGAACCAAGTCTTTGTATAGTCAGTTAAGGTGGTAAGGAACATCCTGCACATGGCAGCCCTAGTAGTATTATGGACTTCAATATGCTGGATGAAGCTCCCTAGATGACTCAGAGGGTCTTCTGTACCAGAGAACTTGTTTACCGACATCTTGAATTTAAGCGGGAGCTCGGCTTCTCTGATTCTTCTGGTGACAGGGGTATTCATTTAACTCAAAGGATCCTTCTTGGATTCCTTGTTTTTCTCCTTTTTTATCTGTAGGATCTCTTTCTGTAGCTTTGCCAACTGATCCCTCAAACGCTTATTCCCATGCTTTCTAGAATCGACCTCAGATCCTTCATTGTCAGGCCCCTCGATTGAACTGGAGACTTCAACCCTGTCTTCTTCATGAGGAGTATTTGCTCAAGGGTTTTGCAGGCTGCCACGTTCTCCAGCCCAGGCCTCTCTTCTAGAGGCTATCAGGTGAGGAGAAATACTTCATTCTCGTGGCGGGATATCAACTGTAGATTTAACCTGTCGAGGTTGATAGCACGACGGTATGTAAGGAACCGAAGGCATGAGCCCTAACCTATCTTGGATCAAGGGTTGAAGTCCCTTTCTATTACCGATTGGTACCGGTAGGGGAGGTCCCAACCGGTAAAAAACAAGCTACCGGGCTCAAGGTCTGCTTGTTTCCTCTTGAATATGGGGGTTTATCGGTTGAGTTGTTATTCCATTAGCTAGCAAATAAAGGCAGAAATTCTCCATGAAGGTCGCTTCATGTTGATCGAGCACGTCCTGGCTTATCATTGGTGGGCCTGAAGCCCATGCAACGATTAGTTATACTGGAGCCTAGCTATGATGCGTGGACTACCTACCCTTTTTTGAAGCCTTTCAATTTTATGCGGTAAATTGTTGTCCCAAAGCCTTGGGTTGTCCCTGGAAAGAGTGAAGCCTCATAGCTCCTATTAAACAATAAACACGTTAACCTTGTATAGATTCGGTGTAGGTTTTTCCCACAAACAGTGCCAAGAAGTGTTGACCAAAATTTTGCTCGGGATGAGGAATTTCGGCTAACACCCTCGAGACCACTACCTCAGAGGTCACGGTCTGGGGTGGTACCTTCGGTACCTGGTTTATACGAGCAATAGAGAAGATGAAAGTAGGAGATAACACGACGTGTAAAGGATAAGTAAAGGAAATTGTATTGTTTTTATTAACGTAAATGAATCAAGTGTGACATATAAAAATCACTCAAACTCTAGTTCTCTCTTGGGTACAATGGAGGTGGCAATTTCGTGCCTGTCGAGAAGTAGATAAAAATGGTGGCCGTGTTCTAGGAGAAGAATTTAGGCAAGGATGGGCTCAACTTACTGCTGGCCAGTTTTTGGTCTTTATTCTTCTCTGTTTGTGCGTATCAAATGTCAAAATTATGAACCATTTATACATGTTCCAATTAGGTTTAACTTGTTGTTCTCCCGCCATGAATCTCTGAATCAAATCTCCTCGTATCGGGCGGGATATTTTGTTAATATGTCATTAAATTTGGTTCGATAAGGGATTCAAGAATATCTTGGAGAGAGATAAGTTTATTTCCTCTTTGGCCTCAATCTCTTGACTTGCACGTATGTAATGGTTTAATGTACATTGAAGAGTGAATGTGCTCCCGTATGCTGCCCTGGTAAGATGCCTCATAGAGGTCGTCAAATATGGAGCTTGCTATTTTGAATGGCGAGGTACATCTACATACCAATCTTGGTGCTAGGAGCTTGATCTGACCTTTCCAGATCCCTTTTGGAGCTTGACATGACTGTGTTGGCGCTCTTTAGTAGGGATGGAACTTTGTGAGCCTCTTTCTTCTTACCTAAAAAGATTAGGTTTGTCCCATAGTGAAACGGAGAGATACTGTAGGGTGAACGTGATGTCATGAAGGTCTCTTTGTATAACTGGAGAGAGTAGTATACTTCCACAAAGGTAGCGAGATATCTCGACCTATAGGAGCTAAGGACTTCCTATGTCGGCCTTGCTTAGGGCTTATGTTTCAATGAAAGGAGCTTGATTCGATCACATCGGGCTTTTCCTGGTGATTCTGAATACTTGTAAGGCGTTCCAAGGGTGTGGGTGATCTCGCCTTGCTTCTGTGGGGTCGTATGGTAGCTCAACCCCGGGAACCCTGGGAATTTTTCAACGTAAGCCGGGATTTGGACCCTGCTTGGAAAGTGGAAAATTTACCTTTGGTTTCTAGCCAAATTTAGCTATTAACATGCATATTTTTAAAAAACCGGATGTGTTAGGTCAGTGTCCGAGAATCAAGGTAATCTTCACAGAATATCTCACTTTCCAGCTTGCTTCCGTCATCGAAGTTACTGGTTACCATTCCATTTATCCCTATTTAAACTCAGGCACATCGTCTACCCTCTCACGGTTATCATTCTTTCAAATTTCAAACTTTCAAGAATTTCTTTCTCTCTTGGCCTTCATAAGAATCTTCATCGTCTTCCTTCTTCACTCAAAATTCTTCTCTATTTGACAATGTCAAACTCAGGTGACAATATCGGTTGCTTAGTAGAGGATGATGACGTCCCTAGCCTGGCTCTCGGGAAGTGGGCACAAAAAGATTTTGGAAGCAGAGACTCCTTTCCAAATCCACGGCGTCGCCGCTCGGGTCGGAACGTATTAATCTGGTCTGGCTTCATAAACAAACTTGACGAACCTCTGGACTTGGTCGACGAGGACTCGGATAAAGATTCTAGGGGAGTGGTAGCTGGTGTTGCCCCTGTCGCGGTTGTTGTTGCCTTTCTGGAAGGAATTCTTCCCTATGTTTTAAGGTTCAACCCCGATTATTCAGTCAAGCCGGAATCAATTGACTGCCTAAAAACCAAATATGGTATCCCAGACAGCATCACCGTTACTGTCCCTCCCAAGAACTACAATGTCTCTGTCATTGTCCCTCCCAAGAACTACAATGTCTTCTCTTCTCCTACTTGCATGCTTCCACTACACGTTGCAGTCTTGAGAACGGAGTAAGGCTTCATCTCCATCCTATTCTCCGGCAGGCTCTCTATGCCCTACAGCTAGCTCATCACCAGATGACCCAGGGTTTTTGGAGACACTTGGTGGGCTTTCTCATGATATTAAGGGAATAGTTTGAGAGGATCAATCTCACGAGGGAGTCTGGGGCTGAGAGGCTGGCATAATTTTTCCAAATTGAAAGCCTATCTTTCGGCCCCAGGGGGCAGCTCTATGCGAAAGCCAAGAACAAGCTTAACTTTATCGTGCCAGACGCTGTAAAATAGGATCATTCCTGGAAGGATGTATGGGTTCTGATTGGTTGTAAATGGGGAAACTCAATCTACATTGGCGGGCATGAATTTGATGTTCCTACCGCCTTCAACGATAAACCATCCTGGGATAGGAACTCTTTGTCGATCGAGTCTGAGGCAATCCTGAAAGCCATCATTGCCCAGAACTATATAAACCCTAAGTATCCCACCTCTGACTCATTTGATGCCCGTTGGGTGAATCCATACCTATGGATCTCAACCGCCTTTCTTGGTAAGAATGGACTTATGAATTGGCTTACCCTGCTATTGTTTTCACTGACACTAACCTTTTTTTTTCTAACAGTTTTTGTTGTTGCCCTCTTTCCCCTCCTAATAGTCTAGATCAGGGAAACCTTTTCGTAACCTTGATCCTGAAAGGTGGGCATCCACCCCCTCCCGTTGTAGTCTAGCCTACCTCTACCCCTCCAACTGAAGGACCAAGGTTCATGTTGGAAGTATTCACATCTCGGGCATCCAGGGTGCGGTGCAAGGGGGCTTCCAATCCCGCAGTTGTGCATATTATTGCCATTACATCTGCTACTCCTTCTGCCGCTAAGACAGTTGTTGTTGCTACCTCTCTGGTTGGTGTTCCTATAGCCTCAATTCCTTCTCCTGTCTCTATTCCGGTAAGGAGGGGTTTAGAAACTGCTGTTGTAGAGGGTCCCAAAGATAGTTCCTAGTGTCCATCCAATCCCGTTGACCAAGGAGAGGTCATGAACAGTTTCATCGCTTCTTATCCAAGTTGTGGCCTCTCTTTGAAGGCCTCAATGCTTACCGATTGTCTGATCAATATGGGAACCGTTCTCTTGGTCGAGGTATTTTGCTGATTTAATTTTTCTTCTTTTACAATTTAGGTAGTTAATTGGTTATATTCTGACTTGCATTTTGTCAACTGTAGGCCTTTAAAAACAACGTCGCTATGAGCTATTAATTGAGCTCTCTTCGTGATCGTGCTGCCAAAGTCGAGGTTGAAGCTGAAACTTCCTCGGGGTTGCTTACTCAAGCCTGGGACCTGATAAAGAAGATGACCGCTAACCAGGATAAGACCAAGAATGAACTGGCCGAGCTTCAATATGATTATCCGAGGCTGAAGCGGTCTTTCTCGATCAGGACGCCTTGAAGTCAGCATGGCACAATAGTGAGAGGGAAGATCTGAAAGCTGAGGCCAGAAGGTAAGAAGCAGAGAATCTGGACTTGCATGCACAGATTGCTAAGCTTCAAGCATAAGTGGAAGCCTCATTCGGGGAATGGGTACTTATACGCCTTCTATCAGGTTACTGAAGCGCTGACACCACCCTTCAACCTCTCTGTCATCGATAGCTGGGACAGGGATGAGATTATAACCAAGGTCGAAGAGATGTCTCTTCTTGTTGGCAATTGAGCAGACACTTCAAACGCAGCTGGAATAGGGAAACAAATAATTGAAGTGGATCTTCCTCTCCCTTCTTCAGTTCTTCCAAGCTTAGGACCCAAAGAATCTTCTGGTGGGGTCCAGTCTATGTAGTCTGAAGGAGGCCAGCTTGCTTTTACCGGTATAGGGTCCCAGTATGTCCAACTTGAGGAAGGTATTTCTGCTATCCTGGAGTTGGAAAGTGATATACCTAAGATTCAAGAAGGAGTTGGGAACTGCCTTAAAAAGCTTGTTGGGGCAAAGTCAGGGTGTGAGCAGATGGAGATGGAGGTAACTACTACCTCTCAAGATGCGATTATTCCCCCTGAGGTTATGGCCGTGGTAAATGAAGTCTTGAAAAAGGATCAGGCCGGGACACAAGTAGGGGGCCACCCTAGGAAGGAGGAGTAGCAGGAGAGGACAACCAGGCTGAACAACCACTGAAAGAAAGGGAGGTAGGCAGTGACCAATAGGAAGGAAAAGCAGTGGGAGGAAACCAGGAGGATGTCGGAGTTTGATATAATATCTTTAATATTCTATCTTGATTGCTCGGAATAGGGGTTGGGCACCCTGTTGTACTCATGGCCAGTTTTTTCATCAATTCTCTTTTGTTTTTCTTTACAGATGTTGCCCGAAACTAGAGGTTGAGCTCCTTGTTTGATGTTTGTAGCCTTCTGAGGGAATAGGCTCCCTTATTTGTTCTGATGTAGCCTACTGAGGGGATAGGCAACCTTATCATTAATGAGAAATTGGTTTCAATTTCCTCCATGCTTACTCTGATTGATTCCTGATTGGGCTTCCTGTTTGATGTATGTAGTCTTTCATGTTATCCTGACTTAACTAAATCTGGCAGCTAATGACCTTAAATCTGTTAAGTCTAGGTTGACAAGCGGTGTAGAATTTTATATGTTGTCAGTCCTAGTATGTAGTCCCCCTGCAAGGTATTTGTTTACCTTGCATGTATCTTTAACTTGATGTATTTCAAAAAAGCTTCCATAGTGGAATCCCATAACTACGTTCCCGCAAAGTTGAAATTTAAGCAAACATGGAGAACAAGTAGTTAAAGATCTTCTATTGTGATACATAGTGGATCCTAAAAGGATCTTTTCTTGCCAGATCATCCTTCCGGGAATGACAGGGGTGGTGTCGTTCAAGGTACTAGAACTTTGATACTCAGGTAAAATTCATATTATGATATTTTGGGTACCTCGCTACCTCGTATTGGGGATGGGAGATACCCTTCCACGGAGACCTTGATTTGACGGACTTTTGTATATTTAGGTTTTGATCCCCGCATGGTGGGTGGTAGCCCAGTTAAGGAATCAGGAAAGTTCCTTAACCAATATAGTCTCAAGGTCTGATAGTAACTATGCTCTTACACTTAGACTCTTCTTGGGGTGGTAGCCCGATCGAGGCATCAAGAATGCTTTCAAGCTATCCCGGTATCGAGATCTAGATGGAAAATATACTCTTATACTCAGACCCTTCTTGGGGGTGGTAGCCCGACCAAGGCATCAGGAATGCTAGCTAGCTATCCTGGTCTCGAGATCTGGATGGAAACTACGCTCTTATACTTAAAACCTTATTGGTGAGGGGGTGGTGGCCGGCTAAGGCATAAAGGAAGCTATCTAGCTTTCCTTAGTTCATGGAGTTCATGGCGATCATGGGAAATTTATTCGTGGATAATACAATCGAAGATGGAGAAATTAATAGCAGACTTGATTGATGATTAAAATGAAGTACATTATTGTTGAGAAATTTATTTATACCTAAATGGAGGTAGTCTACTAAGGAGTCCCCTGTCTAGGGATAGAACTTTCTCAAATGACCGGCATTTCAAGTGTGGTCAATGGGTCTACCATCCATGCCTTCAAGCTTGTACACTCCATTACGGACCACTACTTTCACCAAGTATGGCCACTTCTAGTTGGATCATAGGACCCCATCCACTCTTATCCGAGTATTCTGAGTTACTTTTATGATAACCAAGTCCCCTTCCTTAAAGCTCCTGGCTCTGACCTTTCTATTGAAATATCCGGCAATCTTGCTTTGATAAACTACTACTTTCTTAGCTACTCGATCTTGTTTCTCTTCTAGGAGATCTAGACAAGCTCGGAGCTTGATCTCATTTCTCTCTGGCTGAAACCGTTGTACCTTGAATGAAGTCAGCTTATGCTCGATATGAAGGACTGCTTCAACCCTGAAAGCTAGAGAGTATGGTTTTTCTCCGTTTGTTATCCTCTTCGTGGTTTGATATATCCAAAGAACCTCGGGAAGCTCCTCGACCCATCTTCCCTTCTTCTATTGTAGCTTCGTCTTCAACAATTTCTTAACGGTCATGTTGGCGGCTTTAACTAAACCATTAGTTTGCTGGTGGGATACTGACGCAAACCAAAGATCAATACCCAAACCTTCACAGTAGTCCCTAAATCGAGAATTTTCAAACTGTTTCCCTAGATCAGTGATCATGATGAGAGGGGTGCCAAACCTGGCGACCATATTGGTTTGATAAACATAGTTGTATTCTCCTCTGAAATCTAGGAAAAAGGTCTCGCTTTAACTCACCTAGTGAAATAGTCGATAGCGACTACAGTGTGCATAACCTGTCCAGGAGCAGTGGGAAGTGGACCCCCCAAATGGTAAAAAGGTATGGTGACTGATTAAGGACAATCATTCAAGAAGAAGGTGGTTCAGGTTCGAGGTCCTTTGGCATGGTTCGCAATACCCCATGTGAAGCACTTGGTAAGCAAGAGCTTCTCTACCAACATGGTTTCCGCAGTCCAAGAATGGACCTCTTTTAAAGCCCATCTAGCATTGTTAAGATGTAGGCATCGAAGCAAAGGAAGGGATTGTCCCCTCCTGTAAAGGTACTAATCCTCCAAGCAATATTAGACTGAGATCCTTTAGATTTTTTGAGCTTGATCGGGATCAACGGGAAACTTTCCTTCTTTGAGGTAGGCAGTTATTGGGTCCATCCAACATGGCAATCATTTAACGGGGCAGATTTCCTTACAAGCTGTTATGTTTGTTTGGGAGATCACCTGGAGAGGCACTCCCTTAGGTAAGGCTTGACCCTCATTTGTTTCTACCTTTGCCAAGACATCTGCCCGATGATTTTACTGTTGAGGTATCTGCTCAATCTTGAACCTCTTAAACTTTTCACTGAATTGCTGGACCAGTTTCAGATATGCAGCCATGTTGTCACACATGGCTTGGTAAATCCCTGTAACGTGATTAACAACGAGCAACGAGTCACTCTTGACGTGCAAGTAATCGGCCTCAAGCTCGATGGCGACCTTTTTCCCTGTTAGGAGAGCCTCGAATATAAAACAGTGGCAACATTCTGTCCTTTTTGGTTCAGTTAGGACTATACCGGCTCCTCCCCTTGTTTGTCCAGATGCTCCATTGGTGTAAAGAATCCAGGCATTACAGTCTTTCGACCAATTGTCATTCTCCGAAAGTTTCCTAAGAGTCGGAGTCGAAGTCAGTGTCACCGGATATCTTCAGTTGAGAGAGCTGAGAATTCGACCATGAAGTCTGCTAGGGTCTGAGCCTTAAATGTTGTCCAAAACTTTTATTTTAGATCAAACTGGGTGAGCTTTAAATCCGATAAGACTAGCCTTCTGGATACGTCTGCCCTTTGTAAGAATTGGCGGAGAGGTCGATCTGTCACTGCCACCACTGTATAGGCTTGAAAATATGGGCTAATCTTCCTTACCGAAGTAACCAGGGTGAGGACGTGCTTTTCAATGAGGAGGTAGTTCCTCTCGGGCTTTGATAGTGCATGACTGACGTAGTAGACAGGTCGTTGGATCCTATCCTCTCACTCCTTGACCAAAGCCCCACTTACAGCCATTTCTGACACAACCAAGTAGATTAATAACTCCTTTCCCGGAATGGTCTTGACTAGCAGCGGCTGGCTAGCGAGGTAACTGTTTAAGTCTTGGAAGGCTCGCTCTCTATTTTGGTCTCATTTCATGTTCTTCCCTTACTTGATGGCCTTAAAGAAGGGGAGGCAGTTATCAGTGGAGCGCGAAATGAACCGGTTATGCGCTGCTATATGCCCTGCCAACACATGAACTTGCTTGAGTGGTTGAGGAATCCAGGTTCATGATAGATTGGATCTATTCCGGGTTTGCCTTTATTCCCCTCTCGTTCACCATGAAACTCAAGAACTTCCCCACAGTCACCCCAAATGCGTATTTGGCAGGGTTCAACCATATTTGGTTTTCCCTCACTATCTGAAAAGTTCTGTGGAGGTGGTCCTGTTGTTCCTCTGCTTCTCAAGATTTTGTGATCATACCATCTATGTACACCTCCATTGTCTTTCCTATTTCCGGCTTGAATGGCCAGTTGACCAATCACTGGTAGGTGGCACCTACATTTTTAAGGCCGAAAGGCATCACCTTGTAGCAATATAGACCCTGGCCCATGATGAAGTTGGTCTTATCTTGGTCGGCGAGGTGCATCATGATCTGATTGTAACCCAAGAACGCGTCCATGAAGCTTAGGAGCTTGTTTTTAACACTGGAGTCCACCAGCTGGTTGATCTTTGTTAGAGGAAAGCTATGTCTCAGGCATGTCCTGTTAAGGTCAGTGTAGTCGATGCACATGTGACCATGACCACATTGGAAATCCACTCAGGGTACCAGGCTCCTCTAATGAAACCGGTTTTGATCAACTTGTCAACTTCTTCTTGAACCGCGGCGTTCCTCTCAGTGTTAAAGTGAGGCATCTTCTATTTGATAGGTTTGAAGGTTGGATCTACTGCTAAACGATGAGCTGCCAAAGATATAGGGATCACCGGCATCTCGTGGTGTCTCCAAACGAATATGTCGTTAATTTTTTGAAGAAGGTTGATCAAACCTTCCTTCACTCTTGGCTCTAGGGTAGCTTCAACCTTGACTACCTTAGAGAGGTCATCATCTCTTATTGGTATTTCCTTTAACTCTTCTACAGGGTTTCCACTGGCCAATTCCCTGCTTGGCACTTCCTCATCCATTATCAGGAGGTCATTCTCTGGATGGACAGCGGGCACCGCATCTTCCAGGTTCATCCCGGGTGCTTTCTGATCTTGGATCGTTGCGACTTACGCGTACTGTTTGACTAATGTAGTTGGGTTGGTAGATACTGTTTAGCGTTTCCTGGCTGCTTGCTAGTCTCTGCGCACCTTGCCCACCTTGTTCCCAACAGAAAACTTCAGGACTTTGTGGTAGATGAACAATACCCATTTAAGAGCTGACATGAATGGCAATCCTAGTATGGCATTGTAGGCTGACGGGTTATCAACCACAACGAAATCTGTCATGACATTCTGTTGAAAGGGTACGGTTTCTGCGACCACTGGAACGCTCTTCAATCCCACTAGAATGATCGAGTCCCCAATAAAGCCATACAGCGGAGTTGTGCAGCTATTGTAGCACCACTGCTTCCAATTAAGCTTCTCCAGGGTGTCTTTAAAGAGAATATCTACGTTGCTGCCTGTGTCGACAAGCACACAGTGGACCACGCAGTTGGTAATCTGTACTCTGATCACTATAGGATCGTCATGAGGTTGTACAGTGTTGTAGACGTCTGCCACGGTAAAGATGATCTGGGTCTATTAACACGGGCCAACTGAACTCTGGTCTACCTTGAAGACACCCCAACCTTTATCAACACGGAGAATTTTCCTTGCATGGTTTTTTCTGAGTTGTTGGAGGAGCCAGCCAGGGTGGATCCTCCACTAATAATATGTATGACCTGGATTTGTTGTATCATGTTCTTTTGTTCTCCCTTTCTTTTCTCAACATAGTCTCGGATCTTGGCTTGTACCTCCTTTCCGGTCTAGATATTATCTCTGACCTATTGTAAAAATTCTACCAAGCAGTCTCCCCTCACCAAAGCCTCAATCTGATTACGTAGGCTATAACACTCTGATGTGTTATACCCTACGTCCTCATGAAAGTCACAATACTTATATCTGTAACACTCCTTGTCCCGAATGGCGAGGTAGATAGTCTCACGGGACGCATTTAAAGGGTATAATATTCGTACCTTCTTTCATCTCATGTTATCGGGGTGACAACCCTCTGAGGAGGTGAAGCTTGTGGAGGGGTTCGTCTAGCAGGGTACTTTTCCTACCGAGGTTGGGTATGAAGGAAATGGTACGTTAACCTGTTGGGGGGTTTACTTGGGGTTTTCTGACCTGCCGCAGGTCTGGGCGTATCCTTCCTTTGGCGTTTCGCCGTTCTCATATCATCATGCTCCATTTTATCCTTGAGTTGTTCATCAATCTCGACATGCTTGAGAGCCCAATCATAGGCTCCTTGGTAGGTCTCTAGAGGATACTTGGTGAAAGATTGAAAAGTTTACTCGCCCACAAGTTCTGACAGAAGTTGGTAACCTTCTCGATAAAGACCCCTATCTAGATGACTTCCTTATGAAAACGTTTCACATAAGATCGGAGAGTTTCTCCTCGCTTCTGGATCACATATTGAAGGTGTATGGGATCCTTAAGGCCTGATTTGACACCCTGGAACTGGGAACAAAAGTTTGTCGACAGCTTTGTGAAATAATCCACGCTACAACCGAGTAACTTTATGAACCGAGTCTTTACATAGTCGGTCAATGTGGTAGGGAACATCCTGCACATGGCAGCCCTGGTAGTGTTCTAGACTTCCATCTGCTAAGCGAAGCTCTCTAGAGGACTCAAAGGGTCCTATGTGCCAGAGAACTTGTCTGCCGGTATCTTGAATTTTGGCGGGAGCTCAGCTTCCTTGATCCTTCTGGTAAATGAGGCGTTCATCTCAATTAAGGAGTCTTTCTTGGCTTCCTTGTGTTTCCCCTTCTTCATTTGTTGGATATCTTTCTACAACTTTGTCAGCTGGTCCCTCAGGTGCTTTCTCCCATGCTTTTTGGAATTGACCTCGGATCCCTCGCTATCAGGCCCCTCGGATGAACTAGTGACTTTAACCCTATTTTTTTCACGAAGGGGATCTGCCCGGGGTTTCACTGGTTTCCAGCTTATTCAGTCTGGGCATCTCTTCTGAAGGCTGTCGGGTGAGAGGAATCACGTTGTTCTCGCGGTGGAACATCTGTTGTAGATTTGACCCACCGGGTTGGTAGCAAGACAGTCTACAAGGAACTAGGGGCATGGGCTCTAACCTATCTCAGATCGAGGGTTGAGGTCTCGTCCTATTGTAGGTTAGTTATGGCGAGGGAGGTCCCAACCGGTCGTAGGTAGGTTGCCTGGCTCATGGTCTACTTGCTTTTCCCTAGGTATTAGGATTCGCCGACTGGGTTGTAATGCCATCAGCGACCAATTGAAGGAGGACGTTTTCCACAAAGACCACTGCATGCTGATTGAGCATGGTCTGGCTTACCATTGTGGTACTGAGGCTCACGCTGCGGCTGGGACCGAAGCCTGGTTATGATGCCCTGATTTTCTACCCTTCCTTAGAGCCTTTCATGTTGAAGCGATTGACTGTTTTCTCGAGGCCCTCAGGATGTCCCTGGGAAGAGTGAATCCTCATAGTTCCTCTAAAATAATAAACACATAAACCTTGTATGGATTAGGTATGGATTTTTCCCACATACGGTGCCAAAAAGTGTTAACCAAAAATTCGCTTGGGGTGTGGAATTTTAGCTAACACCCTGAATACCACTACTTTGGAGGTCGCGGTCGGGGATGGTACCTTCGGTACCTAGTTTATACGTGTAATAGAGGAGATGCAAACAGGTGATAACACGACGTGTGAAGGATATGTACAGAAAATGGCACTGTTTATTATTATAACGAATCAAACGTAATATACAGAAATCATTCAAGATTCTCGATCTCTCTTGGGTACAATGGGGGTGGCAACTTTGTGCCTGTCGATAAGTAAATAAAATGAAGGTCGTGTTCTTCTTAAAGAATTTAGGCGATAATGGAGTGTTGTTTTTTGTTGGCCAATTCTAGCTCTTTATTTTTTATGCACCCTCTTCTATGTACTATACTCAGTGTATTTATACACGGTCCAACTAGGTTTTAATTGTAGTTTTTGGCCATGCATATCTGAATCAAATCCCTCATTATCGGGCGGGATCTTCTGTTTAAATGTCATTGATTTTGGTTTAACTGATTCGATGATATCATGGTGGGAAATAAGTTTGTTTCCTTTTGGACTCAATCACTTGCCATGCACGTACGTAGTGTTTTAATGTATGTTGCCCTGGTGAGATGCATCATGGAGGTCATCAACTATGATGCTTGCTATCTGAAATGGTGAAGCACTTCTCTATACCCATCTTGGCATTAGGAGCTCGATCTGACCTTTCCTAGTCCCTTTTGAAGCCCGACATGGCTGCACTGACACTTTCCAGAGGTAACAGAGCTTTACGAGCTTCCTTCTTCTTATTTGGATAGATTAAGTTCGTCCCCTAATGAAACGGAGATACTGTAGGGCTATCTCGACGACCTGAAGGTCCCTTTATACAACTGGAGAAGGTAGCATGCTTCTAGGAAGGTCGCGTGACATCTTGACCTTGGGGAACTCAGGTCTTCCCATGTTTGACTTGCTTCGGGCTCTTATTTTGATGTAAAGAGTTTGATTTGTTCACACCAAGCCTTACCCGGTGACCCTGGATGCTTGCAGGGTGTTCCACAGGTGTGGGTGATCTCGCATTGCTTCTATAGGGTTGTATGGTAGCTCGACCTCAGGAACCTTGGTACCCTGCTGTGTAATCCCGAGTTTGGACCCTTGCTCGGAGAGTGAAAATTTTACCTTTGGTCCATATCCAAATTTGGCTATTTACAACCACAGAAACAGGTTTCCAATGTTGTTTCGCCTAAAACAAGGGCCGCTAAAATAAATGATTACATAAATGATTGTCCTTTATTAGAACTGTAGAGGTATTACAAACAGCAATACCCAACGTACTTTGAAAGACATTGGTTCTTATCATAAACTAGAATTTATATGCCATTGTGTGCTTTTGATTCTATTTCTCCTACTTTTTGGCGCTCTATGGGGTTACACTTTACTGGTGCTAATGCTAATGGTACTCATAGTATGTCGATTTTTAGGTCTACTTCTTTTCAGGGTGCTACTATTATCCTGTCTCGCTCTCAACATGTTACTACTTCTGCTACTTATTGCAGAAATGTCCATCAGATCTTTTTTATTTATGCCAGTGTGAACTACATCACTCGGTGATCTCTTTGGAGCTCTCTCATGGACATTGTTGGTTCTGATGTTTTGTGGCTTGTTCATGGGGGTAAAGTTTCTACTATCACATGTGATAATTTATGTGCCGCTTTAATGGTCTGTGATCTTGTTGACATTGAAAGAAAAAGAGTTTTTCATACCCGGATCGGTCAAGGTAGGCGAGGTATGGTTCTTTCTCGTTTAGACAGAACTATATGTTCCCAATCTTTCCCAGCATCTTGGTCACAGATCACCTGTGTTACCCTGCCTAGATCTGATTCAGATCATCACCCGTTAATGGTATCTTGTTTTGTAGGTGTATCGTTGGGTCCACGTCCCTTCAGGTTTCAAGGTATGTGGATTTTTCATCCCTCCTTTCTTAATTTGGGATTGTTATTCAGAAATTGAAACTTTTGAAAAAATCTATGAGGAAGTGGAATTGGGAGGTATTTGGGGATATTACATTGAATGTCACTAAGGCTAATGAGAATGTGATGCTTATTCAGGGCAGGATTGGTTCTGAAGGTTTTTCTGATGACCTTTTTTGTCTTGAGGTTGTCGCTGTTGCAGATCTAGATAGTGATTTAAAACAACAAGAAATTTTTCTAAAAGAGAAAAGTAGAGTCAAGTGGCTTGCTGAGGGAGGGTGATCAAAATTCTCTGCTAAAACATGGAGGGGGAAGCAAGACTCTTTCCTCTATTCAAATTGGTGTAAATATTTCTAATGATCCTGTGCATATTGGTGAGAACGTTTCCTCTTTTTATCAGCATCTATTTTCGGATCTTGACAGCAATGTTCAGACCTCTCTATAATTAGAGAGTATGTTCCTTCATTGGTTACTGTTGATGAGAATGCTTCGATTCTCCGGGTTCCCTCTTTTGATGAAGTGAGGAATACGGTTTTGCCATGGATCCTCTGAGTGCTCCTAGTCCTGATGGTTTCTCGAGCATATTTTATTCTCATTGTTGGAAGATTATGGAACATGATATGGTCTTGGCCGTGCAGGATTTTTTTTACTCATGGTCTAGTTTTTCCAGGTTTTAATTCTAATTTCTTGGTCCTTATTTCTAAAACTCCAAACGCTCTTTTGATCGAACAATTTCCTCCGATTGCTCTTGGTAATTTTTTGTTTAAGGTTATCACTAATATTATTGTTGACCGCTTGGCCAAAATTTGCTCCCGTATTATCTCTCCAAATCAATTTGATTTCGTTAGGGGTCGTTAAATTAGAGATTATATTGTTGGTGCTTATGAATGTTTTAATGTGTTGAATAATGGTAGTTGCGGCGGGCACTTGGCTTAAAAATAGACATTCGAAAGGCTTTTGACTCCATTAGCTGGTATTTTATCTTCGAAGTCCTTCGGTGTTTTAGCTTCTCTTAAAGTTTTATTAGTTGAGTTGCGTCTATTTTTATTCTGCTAGGATGTCAGTTCTTATTAATAGATCCCCTCAGAGCTATTTTCCCAATTCGTGTGGAGTTCGGAAAGGTGATCCTCTTTCCCCCCCTTCTTTTTTGGTTGGTGAAAGATTTTTTGATCAGATACCTTACGCATCTAGTTGACTCAGGCTCTATGACTTCTATCTCTTCTCCGGTTGGGATACGTTCCCCTTTGCATTTTCTATATGTAGATGATGTTATTTATTCTCTTTTGTTGGGCTTTTCCTCAGAATTTACGAGTGGTTTTAGATGTTTTTACACTTTATGGCTCTCTCTAGGGTCAGCAAGTTAATTGGAAAAAATCTTACATATTTTTTGGGAAAGGCATCTCTGGGCCTCGTATTGCTAATTTTCTATCAATGTCTGGGATGCATAAGGGCGGAGATTCGATGATATCTAGGGGTCCCTCTTTTCATTGGTGCGTCTAAGCGTCGGTGGCTGATACCATGGGCTGATAAAATTAAAAGTAAATTGGAATCGTGGAAGAGTTTCTCTCCTTCAATGGCAGGTAGGTTATGTCTAATTGACTCAGTGATTATGGGCTCCGTCCTGTATTACTTTTAAGTTTATCGTTGGCCTTCATCTCTTTTGAAGATTTAAATGTTGTTATTCAAAAAAAAAAATTAGACTGGTTCGATCGACGGTCGTAAATCTGTCCAAGTTGCTTGGAAATCTTACTGCAAGCCTAAGGATGGTGGTGGTGGTGGTGGTGGTGGTCTTGGTGTTAAAGACCTTGGTATTCTTAACAATGTCATGCTTAAGAAGTTCACTTGGAGGATGATGACTGAGGAGTCCTTCGTTTTCACATATCTTCAGGCTCGATTTTTTACCCAAGATCACAAACCTAGATCGTGGAATGTTGTTTCTTCTATTTGGCCAGGTCTAAAATTGCATTATACTCCCAAGATGATTGACTCTAGGTGGTTGGTTAGTCGGTCGTCATTCTAAGGTCCCTTTTTGGACGGATAATTGGTTGGGATATCCTTTGATTGACTTGGTTGAGGATAGGTCTTCGTTACAACCTCCGCTAGATACTGTTGTGGGTGAGATTTACTTAGATGTTGCGAGTTGGGATATTCCTGCTTCTTTTAAAGCTTCTTACTCCGATGTTGCTTATAAGATTGAGAAGGTGGTGATTAACATTGATTCAGACTTGTTAGTTTGGACATGTTCATTGGATGGTGTTGTTTCCTTTAAATCTGCTTATGACTCTCTTTCTGTAGTTAGGAGTTCAGTGTTTTGGGGTAAGCAGATCTGGGTGTCTTTCATTCTTCCTTCTCGCTCTGTTCTCATTTGGCGCTTGTTTCATGGTAAGATACCTACGGATATTGTGTTGCGTGCCAGATGTTATATTTCTTCATCTCGTTGTCGGTTTTACTATGCTGCATATGAGGACTTAAGGCAACTGTTTCTTAACTGTCCTTTTGTTCGTGGATTGTGGGATGTTGTATCCTCTACTTTTAGTCATAAGCTTAAGTTAGATGGTACTTGTTTGGACCTTTGGCAAAAGGCAATGAGAGTTGTATTTAGCACTCAACTTAAAGCTCTCTTGCGGGTTTCTATCTTCACATTTTTCTAGGTGGTGTGGTTCTTTCGGAACCAAGCCACCTTTGAGGGTGGCAAAATTGTCTTTACTGATGCTCGTTCCCTTCTTTGGCGTTCTGTTCGCGAGGCAAACTCCCTTCAGTCTGGCACTATAAATAATTCAGTGGATGAGCTTCAAACTCTTCAATGGCTTCATGTCTCTAGTCACCCTCCCAAGGCTCCTCGCTTTCTAGAGCTTAATTGGCGTCCTCCCCCACCGGGTTTTCTTAAGGTTAACATGGACGGGGTTGTTTTTGGTAGTCCTGGTCTTGCTGGTTGTGCAAGGGTTTTTCGCACATGCAGGGGTTTCGTTAAAGGTTGTTTTGCTACTCCTTTTGGTGTCTGCTTTACTTTTAAGGATGAATTGGTTGTTGCCTTTCACGTTATTGATTATGTTTGGACTTTTGGCTGGCATCGGTTATGGTTGGAGAGCGATTCGACTTTTATAGTGGATATCCTTCGTTCTTAGTCTCGTAAGGTTCCTTGGCGTTATCGCCCCGTTTAGGATAGGCGTTTGCGTTTAATCCCTCAAATGGATTTTGTTGTCACTCATATTTTTCGAGAAGGTAACCAAGCTGTAAATTAGCATTCGGAGCCCCAGTATCGTCCCTCCTACATGATGGTGGAATGTTCCGAATTTTTACAACCCTTTTATTTTCAATGATTTTTGTAGCAAGCCTGCTTTTAGATTCTGTTAATCTGTTTTCTTCTTTTGTTTTCTGTTCTGTTTTGTTCTCTTACTTTTTCTTTAATAAAACGTTGGGTTAGGGTTTTCCGACCCCTAACAACCTTATATAAAAAATGTTAAGACAATAATAAAATATTTTTTTGTATATAAAGAAAAATTGATAGCATAATAAAACAAATAAAACATATAATCAAGATAAATCAAATTGTCTTACACTTAAAAAGAATAAAATCAAGAAAAAACAATATTTAAAAATTACGAATGATGCTAGATTGTCCAGGAAAAAAAAATTGTCTAGATTCATGCTCGAATTATGTGACATGTGAGTTGTCAACCACAAAGTCTAAACGGTATATAAATCACGAGATGATGTGTTAGTTACAACTCATCTAGAATATCATTTGTGCAATCTAACATAACTCACAAAATGCACATCACCTTTTAGCACATGTGGTTATACACCTCCTTTCCATATCGGTTGTCAGGATTTTGAATCCTATCATGCACATTTTAGAAGCATGTGTGAGGAGTTTTCTCTGGTTTGTGGAAGTAGATATCCGGACCGTACATGTGTTATCTAATCTTTACGGTTCCAAATAGTCTTATTGTAATATTTGTAATACTTCAAAAAACATACATTACTCATAAAATAAATTATAGTAAGAAAAACAACATAAACTATACAAAATTACAATATTTATTCGTGAAAAATAATCACCATCTAATTTTATAATTAGAAATATTGTTTTATATTTATATAAAAGTCACTTTAAATTTACATAATTGATTAATAAATATTAATAAACGTGTTTTTAAATTTTTATTCTTTGTTTAATTGATTTTAAATAAATTAAAACTATAAAATAGAGAAAAATAGTAAAACACCATAAAAAATTGAATCATGATATTAGTTGGAAAATTTTAATATAATACTTTAAAATTTAAAATTTTATGGTTTATTGATTGGATATATCATGCATGTCTAACTAAAATTATTAGAAATGAGAAAAATTCAAAAGAATAATAGATAATTAAATTAACTAACCATAAATTGAATGTAGACAAAATGTTGATAATGACAGCCGGAAAGAGAAATTTGATTGTTGTTTTGTTGGAGATGAGGTAATTTTGAGAAAAAAGTGCATTAAGTAAGTGCATCTCAAATGTTATTATGTATTTTGGTAAAATTCTTATCACATGATAGATAGATGATAAGGTTAAAAATATCACTGTTCATTCATGATTATTTAAATCTTTTAATTAAATATTAAAAGAGGAAAAATAATGAGATAAATGTTTTATGGTGATCGGTCATTAAGTGGATGTATATTTTTTTTTAGAAAATTGTTTTAGAGATGTCAATATGTATTATTATTATATTTTTTTGTCATAATGGGTTCTTATTCAACTATTCAAGAGAGATAATAATGCAAATATGTATAATAACCTTGAAAATGCTCTAAAGAGAAACATTAAAAACAAGTAATAATATTAGGGGATAAAGTTGAAATTTTAATCTTTTTTTTATCGAAATTTGAGATGGGCAAGCGCCCCACCTGAAATCTTCTTGGGTTCGCAGTGATAATTAACCTAACCTAATCCAATTTTAAAGGCAACTCAATCCAATCTAGTCGGGTTGGGTCGGATTGGGTCGGGTTAGTCAAGTTGGTGGGCTTGTGTCCAATCCTATCGGTGGCCATCAATTTGGATGCATATTATCAAAACGACCATTAGAAGGAGAATTTGTATCAAAATGACCATTTTTAGTGAACAGTGTGACACTAATTGTCATTTCATCACATTCCGTTAACTTTTCATTAAATAAGTAGTATTTTGGTAAATAAGAGGATGACATTCCATCACAAAAATTTGTTTTACATTTTTTTACGCTACTGTAAATTGTTTTTCAAATTTTGAAAACCTACCTATATAATCACATGAACGGTAACCATAATCATTTATCTCTTAATTATTTAACAAGTTAACAAAAATGTTCATTTATCTTGTTAAAAAACTTTACCCAACAACATTCAAATTTCATATTGAAATCGAAAAACAATTGGGAGTCTTCACAAAAAGATTTTTTCTATTTTTTGTTCTCTTCAATTTTTATTTTCTTCACATAAATGAATCAAAAGACTTCAAAATATTTTAGTCTTTTGGCCATAAATGAATCAATTGGGAGTCTTCATAAAAAATTCAATCTTTCAATGTTTTGGTTTGAAGACACTGTTTTAAAACCGGATGAAACAAAAAAAAATGAAAAATAAATCTTGTGATTGAATGTCATCCTCTTATTTACCAAAATGTCACTCATTTAATGGAAAGATAACAGAATGACCATTAGTGTCACAGTGTTCGTAAAAAATGATCATTTTGAAACCAAATCTCTATCTAATTACCATTTTTGACAGTATACCCTGAAATTGATGACCACCGGAATAATTATCCCTTAAAAATAAATAGTAGATACAGACAAACAAATTTGCCAACCGATGTCTACTTGGTACAATGGACACGTAGCTGCATACAACATATATTCACCGATACATGTGGAGTGATGTGTGTTGTATCGATAGTAGAGAAACTTCGTGCTCAAAACTCTATAAGATGGAGTGTACATATGTCCTATCGATAGCGTACCACAACAGATGATTCAAATTTGAAACTCAGCATGCTCTCACGTATGGCAAGAGTAACTCCTCGAGATTGAGACACTTGAGGAGACTCAGCGACTTAAGGTGTAGCTACTCGAGGTTGATTGCCTTGCATCTCGGTGTTTGCATGACGAACCGTCGTAAACCAAGATCAGCGACACAACCAATATAAAAAGGGGTAATTTCACTAAAGTCCATACTTTTTGGTGAAATGTCACATATTTAAATGTTTTTTTTATATTAGCAACTTAAGTCTTTTGTTTTTTTTTTAATACATCACTTTAGTCTATTTAACCAAAATATTGATGATCAACTTTAATTATATATATATATATATATATATATATATATATATATATATATATATAAGTATAATTTTATCCTTGTCAAAACGATTTATTGAGTTTCAAAAATAAATAATATTAAAATATTGTATAAAAAAATAAACAAAAAAATATTTTCTAAAAAAAAAAAGAAAATAAATAAAGAAAGAAAAAATAATAATAATGGATTATGGAAAAGATAAAGTTAAAATAAATAATAATTGAAAGTATTTTCATAATTTAAAAAAAAATAGAAAGTATTTCAAAAAATAAAAAGAAAGTTTTTTTAAGTAAATGGATCTCCACCATTGGATAGATCCAAATCCAACGGTGGAGATCCATTTAGTTAAAAAAAAAACTTTATTTTTATTTTTTGAAATAATTTTAATTTTTTAAAAATAATTTCAATTTATTATTTATTTTCGCTTTAAATTTTTCTTAATTCATTAGTTTTTTTTATTTTTTGAGAAAATATTTTTTTGTTGTTTATTTATTTTTAGAAACCATTTTAATATTACTTATTTTTGAAACTCAATATTTCATTTTTTATAAGGGTAAAATTGTATTTATATATATAATTAGAGTTGGTCATTGGTATTTTTATCAAATGGATTAAAGTGATATATTTTTTAAAAACAATAGACTTAAGCTGCTAATATATAAAAACATTCAAATAGATGATATTTCACCCAAAAAATAGGGATTTTAGTGAAATTACCCCATACAAAAATGTGAAAATGACAAGAACTAAGAAAAGCATAAGAATTCAATAAATCAGGAAAATACATCATCTTCTTCATGTGTATTAATGCAGAGGGTTCTAAGTTTCATTTTGATGTTGTTCAACAATTAATTTGTAAATTGAGTTTGTGAGAAAGAAGACAAAATAAAGTAAAAAGAGGTTTGTTATAAATTAAGTTTGGATTTTCCACAATGCACTCAGAACTCCTACTATATACACTGATGTTGGTTTTTATATTTATTTAGTTTGCTTGGCTAATAAGCTAATACAAATGCAAGTGGCATCCACTAACGCCACTAACCATTATCAAGTGGATCAAACATAAACATCCTCATCAGGTGAACCAAGTGGCATCCATCGCATGTTCTTCTCTTCAAGTGAACCGAGAGGTTCTCTAAGCCATTATAAATAAGAGAGCAATCTCTGTGTAAATGGTGCTCCATAAAAATCAATACAAAGCTCTATCTCTCATATCTCACATGTCTCGACTTTCTCTTGCCTCTCTAACTATTATTCATCTCATATGTTCTTCATTTATTTCATTTGTTCTTCATTCGATTTACAACACATTATCAACACGATTGTGCGTAAGTAAAAGGATCCCCTGATGGATGATTTATTTGCATCTCAACATTTTGAATCTATATACAGTCCGTATAACAAGATAATTTATACCGTCAACGGAACCCATATATATAGTTCTGAATTTGTTTATCTGAAATCATTTATTTTTACGCATATATCAAGAGAACTCATGTCCTTGAAATCATTTATTTTTATACACATATCAGGTAAACTTATGTCCCTAAAATCATTTATGCTTATGAATATGTCAGGTGAACTCATGTCCCTTAAATCATTTATGTGTATTCACATATCAGGTGAACTCATGTTACTGAAATCATTTATTTTATACACATGATATCATATGAACTCATTTCCCTGAAATCATTTATGTTTATGCACATCTTATGTCTCTGAAATCATTTATTTTTATGTACATATCAGTGTTGGGATTATGCTCGATAATAAGAGTGTAATAATATATTTGACAATCTTTTCATATTAATAAAGTGATTTCTAGTTTAACAAATCTTATAGCATTTATAGTTTAATTACTGTAATTGTCAAAAGTAAATAATCATAAGGTCAAAAGACTATAAGAAAAGAAGAATTGTTCGTACATCTGGATATGTATGAGGTAGACACAATTACTTAATTAGTCTTCAATAATATTCATAACTTAAGATAAAGGTTAGGCGCCTTTATCTTGTCAAAGTTGTAGATTCTTTTGCTAGCATTGGAGTGTGATCAAATGTGTTATGATGAGTCTAAAATCATCAAAGTGTGGTGTCTTAGAGCAAAAGAATCTAATGCACTGGGTGCATTGAATTGGATCACAGTGAAATATTTTATCTAGAACCGTTAATGGATAAAAAAATTCATTTGAAGACAATCGGAGAGTCTATCTCAATCCTGAGATAAATGATAGGTTTATGGTTACAAGTGTTATCATTTGAGTTATCAATGAGTACGATTATATAACATAGTTTATCCTCGATAGTTTGGTGGTATTCATTTGTTAGTAGACAGAGAACTTCATTTATAGATATGGACATCGTGGCTCCACTCATTTAATGAGAGTAGAATATCATCATATGGATGTTTTGAGATATTGGATATTAAATCTTAACGTTTAGTTTCCAATAGTGTCTATTGAAATATGGCTTCTGGACAAGTAAAAATATCCAAGTTCAAAATATGGTCATATAAGTAAATATGGTAACTGGGAGAGCTATAGGCGGTCTATGAGCTCTTGGCGATTACTGATATTCTTCACGAGGATACACTTTCTCCATTAAAATTGTCTAGGGTATAAATGAGCAATATTAACTTATTCTATCTTTATTTAAGAGTTCAATTTTAGTTCTTTAATGGAATGAACTAAAATTAATAGATCGGATCTAAGTGAATCATTTGTTGATTGTGATTAGGTTATGTCTATTGGAGCTTAAATTTAGATAGCCTGCCAAGATCCTCAATCCACACGAACTTGCATGGATTACTTGATATATTCTACCGGACCAATTTATAGGTCCATCTAGAATTGTATTAAGGCATGTGTGAACTTGTTTCTTTTAGTAAGAATGGGTATAGTTCACATGTGGACATTTTATTTAAGTCCAATGGATTTAATAAAATAGAAAAAACAATATTTGGCCCATATATATTAGTTTGGGCGGCTAAGGCTATATATAATAGCTTATTATATTGTTTTTTATTTTATTATTTAATTAAATGGAAATTAATTAATTTGTTAATTAATTAATTAATTATTTATTTATTTATTTAATTAAAAGTCAAAATCTTTTTTCTTGTAGGAGAATATCTCCTAGAGTCATATTATTATTGGTAATATGATAAGTATCAAATACTATTATTGATACGTAGATAAATAAAAAGAATTTATTTATCCAGTCAAATTAGAAAATATTTGATTTCTATTAGGACTCTAATTGACAATTGGTCAAATTAGGAAGTTTTTTATTTAGTCACAATCTAATTTATATTCAGTAATTAGTTATTGAATAAATACATTATTTGAGTTGGATTAGGAGTCTTGGTGTGTAAAAGAAATCCTATTTTTAAGAGGATTGAATCCAAATTTTGATAGGAGTCTTGGTGAAGTATAAATCCTCTTTCTATGAGGATTTTGGAGGATTTACGGCCACCTATATATACTTCTTTATAGAATTTCGACCAAGACCTAATTTTTTGTGTGAGAAGTTGTTTTTTATTTGATTTTTTATAGTTATAAAAAAAAAACTCTATACAACTCATAGATATTGTGTATTAAATTCGGCCAAGAAGAAGAGAAAAGAGGAACGTTTTGTTTTCGATAGTACACTAGTAGCATTTACATCAAAAGGTTTTGTGTACAACATCGAATCAAAGTTCACGCGAGTTTTAATCAAATAGATTGATAATTCACAAGTGACCGGATGTTCTTGGGTTTTCTCTTGGAGGATTATTGTGACTAACAAAGAAGAAGATTTTGTTTGCTTTCATCCTCAGGTATACAATTAAAAGAAAGAGAGCCCACACTTCTAAGTGATTCACGATCATGATTGGATTTGAAGATCTTACGGATTCAATTCGACGCTAGTTCAATCGCCACAAAAAAAAAAGATACGATACTTTTAATATACGTCAATTAATCTAGGGTTAAGGTTCTTTCTATTAAATGGAGAAATTCTTAAAATATACCAAACCCTAATTTTACGCTTCTGCCACGTTTTGAACCGATTTTTCCCTATAATCAGGAGAACTCATGTCCCTGAAATCATTTATTTATACCTACATATCAGATGAACTCATGTCCCTGAAATCATTAAAATCAGGTGAACTCATGTCCCTTAGATCATTTATGTTTATGTAAATATCAGATGAACTCATGTCCATGAAATCATTTATGTTCGTGCACATATCTGGTGAACTCATGCCCCTGAAATCATTTATTTTTTATACAATATATGAGAATGGTTTATGTTGTGTCTCGAGGACTGCTTATGCTTCTACATATAAGTTGACTTAATTATTATGCTCTTTAAATATTAGTATTATTTATTTATGCGCAATTTATGAGATCGGCTAGACCGACTAACCAGAACTTATATTTCTTGGAATTATGATATTTAAGTTGGCACGGTTTTGAAAACCGACGAGAACATGGAGTTTTGGATCCAATGTTATATACATGAATGTCAAACTTTATTATTTGGAACCTGGGGTTTGAAACCCATTCATAATCTAAAGTTATCTCATATGTTCAACCAAGGTTAAGGATAAAGAGTTCCAGAGCACGAAACAATGAAAGCCATTCCCTGGACCCCCTTTTGAGAGCTCACCCTACCCTATTCATTTATGATTTGATTGCACCTAGCAGCGGGTAGCGTACTTAAAACCCTAATAACTACTTTTTTTCACTTCCGTATACGTTAAAGAAATGGAAATGGAGGCTTTCCATGTGAATAAGCTTCGACGCTCTCAACCTGATGTTTACATGTCATTTATTTGAGAGAATGATCTACACATCCAACAGGATGATGTGAGTATCATAAAAAATATTTAAGATCCTAAGGAATAATGAAATTGGAAATAATATTTTATTCATTTCATACACATCCAGCAGGATGTTATGAGTATCTTAAAAAGGATTTAAGATCCTAACGTATCATTCATTTGAGAAAAAAGATCTACACATTCAGCAGGATGTTGTGAGTATCATAAAAGGATTTAAATTCCTAATATCACATATCATGAGATTGTAAAGGATATTTTATCTATTTTATACTTGCTCTTGAAGGAGCATTATTATGAGAGTAAATTTGGATATATTTATATTCATGGGATATTAAAACACACCCCAGGAGTAGATGTTTGTATGTTTGTTAATGACAAGAGAAAATAGTTTACAGAATAAACCTATATAAAAAAAAGGGGGGAGAGATTATCATCATTTCAAATGAAATATAAAATGGCATTACAGATAATGTCCATACAATTTTCAAAAATGAAATATATGTCTTGTTGAGAGTGCAACAACCCATATAATTCCGTGAAAACGAAAATATTTTATGAATTTAACTCTGCTCAGAGCAAATGTGAATTTTATATCAGGTCCAACGGATCTGATAGAAAGCTCTGGAAGAGTCACGATATTGTTATCAGGTTCCTAATCTAAATTCGAGTTATGAATAAATCCACCTTCTCTAAATCAACTCTGTAAGAGTCTGATATATCTCAACAGAGATACAAGTATATTGAAATTAAGAAAAATCCTATACAAGTCTATAAGGTGACTAAATCCATTGATATAGAAGAAATCTCAACAGAGGATACAAGAATATAGACATTGAGAAAATTTCTATAAATCATGTAAGAGAAATGTCAGATTATAAGGAAACAATCATTGATGATATATTTTTATACATAGTAGCGCTACTGAAATTATAAATGATGATTATGAAACTCATAATATCATTGATTGTAGACAAAGGTATGATTGGCCTAAATGAAAAAAAGCAATTCAAGAATAATTGATTTCATAAGTCAAATATAAAGTGTTTAGACCAATAGTACTCAACACCTTGAGATGTCAAACTAGTTGGATATTAATGGGATTTTATATGGAAATGTATTGAGAAAAACGAGATCGTGAGATATGAGGCACGACTCGTAGTACAAGATTTATCACAGTAATTTGGTATTCAAAGTATTGAATACGATTACATTCCGAATTTTCGATAAATTTGCTGTTTTTGAAAGGCTTGAAATACGTTTTCTAGACGTAGTAATCATTTATCTATATGATTCACTCAATGCATATATGTATAATCCATGAAGGATTTAAAATGTTATAAGCATATAAATCGAGATCTTGTAGTCTGTATTTGATGAACATACAAAAATCCTTATATGGATTAAAAACAAGATGAACGGATTTGATATAACCGTCTCAGTTAATATCTGATAAGATAAAGATATTATAAATCATATTATATACTCATGTGTCTTCATAAAGTAATGTGAAAGAAAATATTGTCTCGACATAAAGGTCAAGCATATATAAAATAGAATGTTTGTCTATCAATCAGAATATATTGAAAAGATTCTAAAAAGATTCTAAAAAGATTCTATATAAATATTACTACATAAAGCAAATATTTACTTATACACACCCCCCCCCCCCCCACCCCAAAAAAAAAAATCATTTATGATATTATTTCATGAAATAAACATCTATATGTGTTAGATTCATAAAGTAATAAGAAATAAAATATTGTCTCGACCTGAACGTCGAGCATATATCAAATGGAATGTTTGTCTATCAATCAAAATATATTAAAAAGATTATGAAAAGATTCTATATAAATATTACTACATAAAGCAAATCTTTGCTTATATACCTCTCTCAACCCCCCCCCCCCCCCCCCCCCCCTCTCTCTCTCTCTCTCAATCATTTATGATGTTATTTCATAAAATAAACATCTATATGCGTCGGTTTAGCAATCAAAAATATTGCTTCGAAAGATTTTTTATCAGGGGGAGTGTCCTATCAAGGGGAGAATATAAAATGAAGTATATTAATTATATTGGGACATATGTGCATTGTACTCTTTTTCTTTCCAATCAGGTTCTCGTCCCATTGAGTTTTCCTGATAAAGTTTTAATGAGGCAATTCTCAAAGCACACCCAAAATCATTTGATCCATGAAAATCATCAGAAATATTACATTAATCCAATATATCTTCGTATATATATTGTCTTGATTGAAAAGATCATTGTAAATATTACTTTGATCTTGTTAATCATCGTATATATGTTACCATGATCCATAAGATCATCATAAATAATATTTGATCTGATAGATCAATGGATATCATTACTAAGGTTTTTATTTCACTGGGTTTTTCCTAGTAAAGTATAAATATGAGAAATATTTTTGAAAAAAATAAATAAATAATTCTGGACATATTTGCAATATACTATTTTTTTTCTTCGATCAGGTTTTATTCCACTGAGTTTTTCTGACAAGGTTTTTAATGAAATAGTTTTGAGAACATCCAACACCTCAAGATCTAGAAAATAATTGTATATATTGTGTACCGAGGTTTTTATCCTATTAGATTTTACCAGCAAATTAAAATACAGTTGGTGAAAATTCGATATGGAGTCTTATGAATTAAATGTGGATTTTCCACCACGCACTCAGAACTTCTACTATATATACTAATGTTGGTTTTTATATTTATTTAGTTTGCTTAGCTAATAAGTTAATACAAATGCAAGTGGCATCCACTAACGCCACTAACCATTATCAAGTGGATCAAACATAAATATCCTCGATCATCAGATGAACCAAGTGGCATCCACCGCCTGTTGTTCTCTTCAAGCGAACCAAGTGGTTCTCTAAAACATTATAAATAAGAGAGCAATCTCTTTGTAAATAGTGCTCTAGAAAAATCAATACAATGGCCTATAAATTTCTCATATGTCTCGACTCTCTCTTGCCTCTCTCACTATTATTCATCTCATATATGTTGTTCATTTATTTCATTTGTTCTTCGTTCGATTTACAACGGTTTGTAAATATTTATAAATTATAATCGTAAATTTCGTAAGAATTGAAAATAAAATGGGTAATTACCAAATAAGTCCTGAACTTTTTTTAATTCCAAATATTTTACAACCTTTTCATTGTGACCAAATTGATTCCTAATATATTTATACAAACAAAAATGGTTTCCGAACATATTTATACAAACCAAAAGGGTTTCTAATAATTAATTGTACTTTGAATTGAATGGTAAGGAATTTGAGAATTAAGGTTTATGTTAATTCACAAATTAAGTGATCTTTTATTTTCTTTTAAGTAACTTATGTGTTTGATAAAAAAAAAACTTATGTATGGTTATTTTAGTCATTTAAATTTTGTTTTAAAAAAGGGTGTCAGGATTGTTTTTTGGGTGGCAATAGAGTCACCCAAAGAAATAACAATATAAAGAAGTTTGGGAAAAAATAAACAAAAAAATCCAGATTTTCAAAATAAAAAAAGAGTCCAGCTAAATTAACTTTAAATTTTGACTTCAATATCTCAATTACTCACTCATGTGTTCTTAATCCAACGGTTGAGATTTGAATACACTTACAACTCTTAGATTAAGAGCACATGGTTGGTTGAGATGTTAAAGTCAAAGTTTTAAGTTACAAATTTAAATTGGTTTAGCCTTAACCATAAAAAAATACAGACTTTGATCATCATCTTTAACCAAAAAATTCCAGGTTAACAATCGTCATTCATCATCATCACTGTTTTCTCCTATTTTTTTAACTAGGTTAGTATTATCATGTTTCTCCTATTTCTTTAAACATGTTTGGTGAGAAATCGCATAAAAGATTAAGGTCCAGTTTGGCATTATTGTGATGTAGGGAGAAGTGCTTTGGGAATTGTTGGGGGAAATTGCTTTTGGAATTGTTGTGGAAAGAATCAACTGAGTGTTTGGTAAACTGATTTTTAAAATTGCTAAAACTAAAAGCAATTTTAATGTATTTAGTAAACTGAAGTAAAAAATGTCGTGAATGTACAATTACTAAAATGACGTAGACATCTAAACGGTGTTAATGTGTTATACTTTGTATTTTTCTTGTTTATTTATATTTAGTGTTATATAATTATGGTACTTTATTGAATTAAGTAACACTATTTTTTATTCTACTTTATTGAATTAATTATCCTATTTCTTTATTTCTTTATTTCTTTATTTCTTTTTTTATTCTACTTTATTTCTTTATTTATTTTTTATTCTACTTCATTGAATTAATTAGCCCCATATTTTTATATAGTTATGACAACAATTTTTTTTGTACAGCAATATAAACTCAAATTTTTTTTGTAAATTTCGTTAAATACAAGGACAAATTTGAAAGTTGATAAAATTTCATTTAATATCACTATAGCGCATTTTCTAAAAGCGTAAGCTAAAATCTAAAAACATGTATTTGTAACTTTTCAAAAACTCAATTGGAAGAAACTAAAAGTGACCAAAAGCACTTCCCCACGATTTTACCAAACACCATGTCTTTGATCCGAAATCACTTTTGACTCCAAAAGCAGTTGGGAAAGCAATGCCAAACTACTATTATTATTTTTTTGGTGTTTTAGAACAACAAATGAACTTTCAGGGTTTGAAGAACAAGCAACAGCTTTTTTATTCTCCAGATATGGCCGGTGATGCAGCATCAGAGGGAGGAAAATAACCCAGCAGTGGAGGAAGAGACGATGGAGTGAAGAGGTGGTGGCGATCACAGGAAGTGGGAGACAGCCAATCAGGTATCCATCTCCTGATCCCTATTACGATGCCCGAAGAAAGGCATATGAGAGCTCATCAGCGGAGAAAGCAATAACGAAAGTTTCGTAAGGGGACTGGAGCAGGCTACCGTGAGACAAAAGATCCTCTTTCTAAAGAGATTCGAAGTAAAGTATAAGGCATGTGCAACCCTCAGCCCACAAGGAGGTAGAAGAGACAACATCGGACACGAGGTACATGGTGAAGGAAAAGGAAGGAACACCGCTAGAAAGGTAACATTTGGCAGAGTAATAAGGCGTACAAATGTTCTTTTTCCACACTCGACACATCTTCACCATTGTTACTCTTTTTCTGTTATATTAAAGCTCTCCTTTTATTTGCTTTTCTACCTGCTAATAAAGCTTCAAAGAAAATAAACTCAAAACTAATATGCTTTTAAAATTAACTTCACGAAAGAATGGAAAGATGAATTACCAAAGAAAGTTATTCGTTCCAAACAGTCGCTGTCATACTACACTCAATGTATGGTCTAATTACAAGCCCAATTCACAACACCTCTATCACTGCTTTCTCAGTAACAGGGACCAGCCGCTACCAAGTACCAATGTATGCTGACGTTGCTGAGGTGAAACGGACAGGTAATTCATGCGAAACAAGAAGGCAAAGATTATATTTGCATAAAAATAGGCACAAGCAAATTCTCATCTCAGAAAATTAGAATAAAAAAATAAGGCAGCCAAAATATTAAAAACAATGTCCATCATTAAGAAGTATCTGAACCAGCGCCAGGTTTGTGATCTGCAACTGCGGCGGTATTCGTCAGGTCAATTTCTCTCCTGGATGCTTCCCATAGTTGCTGTTCTATACTCAACTTCCTCAGCTCAAATAAACCTCGCTCAACTGCCACAAAGCAAGAAATTCCCACCAATGAGTCATACTGACGTAATGTGGAAATAACAAGTTTAATAAGACTTAATTATATATTATAAATATGGAATATGTTAACATGTACCGATTGAGCATCTTAAAAAAAAAAAATGAAACAATGTTTTTATTCTTCTAAGATATAAATAATAACAAATATAATTTTGTTGGACTTTTCACTTTTGTTTCCTTAACAGCAAATGTTAATAGGACCCAGTAAAATATTTAAGGTATAACAGATTCTTATATATAATCTGTTTTACAACTTCACAGCCATAGACAGATATAAGAAACATTTAACAGCATCCAAGCAAGGCAGAACTGGCTTTGTAATTGCAATATGACTTGAAAAATGTTAATCCTAGACCAGTCCACTATCTGAACAAACCCATTTTTGGAATATTCCACTGGTGATTTCCTACTGAGGACACTAATGTGTGGTTATTTTGCAGTTTTTTATCTTTTCATTAATCATCGGCATCAATAAATACGATTATCAGAACCGATAAATCAATGAATGAAAAAAAACCGCAAAATAGCCACTCAAATAGTGATAGCAGGTAATGAAAATCATTTATTCCACAACATCTTCCTGGACTAAAGAATCAATACTCATATCCGTACAGACTAATGGGACTCAAGCGAGTTGATAACCAAGTGGTGTCATGGAAATAAAATTCTGGCAAGCTATGATAGATCAGGTAGTTGCAATACCACATGTATAGGACTTTGCAAAAGCATATCATCCAAGACAACCATCTTGCACTAATTAAACACATGCTTGCATTCATAAATAATTAAATATGCACTAATGTACGGGCTAGCTTAAAGAAATTATAATGTTCCATATATCTCAGGCATGTTTAAATTTCCACACTCCAATTGACATTACCCATGCATAAAGACAAATTAAAATGAATTTCCACCGAGGTTTAGTTTAAAAGGATTAACACATGACCACTTGCCCACTTGCTCCACTTCATGAGATCCGATAAAGTAGATTATCCCCCAGATGACTTGGGGATATTTACTAGACTTGAGGGATTATTGCTCAGTCTAGGTAATAATGGAGCCAGAAAAGTAATATTACCATCAACAGCATCATGCGAAGTTGGTGACTGCCCACTACGACTAATCCACAACTGTAATCGCTCTTCTGCTATATCCTCCTCAACACCATGCACTTTAGCTCTTCTCCAGAAATACGTCAGCCAAGCCTGAACGCACAAGTTACAGTTACTATGAATTCTGCTACTAATCATAATATACATGTCATTAACTAAAAACAGAAGAAACTAAGGCAATATATGATACAACTATCTAGACATGAGGCCTGCACTGGAACAAGTAACTAACTAAAGTCTGAAGACATAAAATGACCAACCTTACTATATAAACTACATAAAATTACTTGCGTTTCTAACAGGGAGAAAGAGCCACCTCAAGTTTAATATATGTAAACACATAGAAATTTTTCAATGAAGACTTTACAAAAGCACACTTTTAGCACCTTTGGTGAAATTTAATGGAGTTTATTGAATTTTGATGTGATTATTTGTATGAATGATAAAAAAATGAAATACACTTGCAAAAACTAATGGAAAAATTTTCGGGTATAGGATCTAGTTTTTTCCAACTTTTTTTAATATAAAATATTAAACAAATAGGGAAATATTGGAAAAAATAGTTCATTAGTGCACAAAACCGAAAGTCTTCAAAAAAATTCTAGATGTATATTTTAATTTTCACATGATGCATATAAAAAATCTCATCAAAATATAATAAATTTCATCAAGGGTATTCACTGTAAATTGAATTAAATTGTATTACAGTAAGAAGAATGTGTGTGTGTGTATATATCAGGGATTTTTTTTTTTTTTGGAGGGGGTGGGGCGGGGGAGGGTGCAGTCACAAATCAAATCCTATTGAAAGAAATTATTTGGAAAAAAATGGAGAGACTTATGGAAAAACAAAATACTCAAAGACAAGTTGTATCTGTTATAGTGCTTAAATACTATTGCTAGACCCTTTCTTTTTTGCTTAAGCTTTTAGGTGCAATAGTTACTAACATGGTATCAAAACCTAGTTTGACAATGGAGTCTGGGTTTGAGTCCTCACATATGATTAAATTTGTGTTTGTTTCTACATTTGTTCAGAGTTTGAATATGTGTTTGGGCTAGAGCTACATGGCAAACCCATTGATCTTGCATGCGAGAGGGTGTAAAGTACTTAAATACTATTGTTGGGCTATTTTCTATTAGCTTAAACTTTTAAATCTAATGGTTACTAATCGTATCCACTATGTGAACCTACACATAGGGTTACAAGTTGGGATCATGAGAAAGTATTGAATCTATAGAGTAGTTATAGAATCATCTTTTTTATTCTTTTACTATGCAATGATAGGATAGTACACAAAAGGTTATTAGCAGTGCCAATGTGTAATAGTAAAGAAACTAATATAAAAAAGCAGCTGACCTCTTTGAAAAGAACATCTTCTGCCTCCTCTTCGCTTAATTCTGTGAGCAAAGGGAAATAAAATAGTTATCAGAACTTCATATACCAAGATACAACATGTTTAATGCAACGATGAAGGTCATGAAAGTGCACAAATTTTATCTTGGATCGATATGGTCCAAGCATGTAGTGCAAATCCAGATAGGTATGGCACTACAAAAACCAAACTTGTGATCTAAATAAATAGCAGAAGCCACATGTGCCCCTAAAACCAACATGCAAACTCTCCAATGCGATTAGGTTTAACCTCCACAATCATTGCAAAACCAATACAAAAGCATATAAGTATATAACAGACACAAGTGAGCATAAATCTCTTACCAACTGCCTCCACAAACTTGGGATCTCCAGGTGATTTGGAATCTGAAAATAAAAAAACAAACATTACATATTCCTAAAAGAACATTTTGATAATGGAGTTGGTAAAATAAACAGTGTATAAGTGACACTACTGATTATTGACATGATTTTATGTTAATACTGCTATTACACTGAATTGGTAAGATCATGTGGGCACAAGTAACACCATTGATTGCTAATATAGTTATGTGTCAATACATCAACTAATATTGAATTACCCAAATCATTAAAAGTATACGTGACACTGCATGAGACAAACCTTCTCCTTCATTCTTATGCAATTACTAATACTGTCTTCATAGATTTTTATTTAACATTTAGCCATTAACTGTACATATTGAAAGTTACTATAAAGAATTTATTGAATGTTTACATTAACTAAGTTTTTGTTAATATGTTGATTCCTCATGATCACCTTTTATGTCGGTCATAAGAATTTTGTAAAATTTATTCAAATTTATTGATTGATTTCCATCCAAACATGTTAAGTCTGATTCAATGATTCGACTCACGAAGACTCACCCCATCTCAAATAAACTTTCCAATAGACCTATTGATGTTCATTCTTGCAATCTCAAGTCCTTTTCCTAGGATTTATTGTTTCGGCCTTAGGTATCATTGCAGATTCTAATAAGGTTAGTGCTATTCGAGATTGGCCTACACCTAGAACCTTAACTGAAGTCCGTAGCTTCCATGGACTAGCATCATTTTATAGGAGGTTCATTAGACACTTTTGCACCATCATAGCGCCAATCTCAAATTGTCTAAAAAGGGACGAGTTCAATTGGGACTCGGCAGCTAATAAAGCATTTCTTGAGATTAAGCAGAAAATGACTGAGGTACCTGTTTTGCGTCATCCTGGCTTTTCCAAAGCCTTTGAGATTTCATGCGATGCATCTGGAGTAGGTATTGGTGGGGTACTTAGTCAAGAGGGACACCCAGTAGCTTTTTTTAGTGAAAAATTGAACTCAGCCAAGCAAAAGTATTCGACCTATGATAAAGAGTTCTATGCAATTGTTAGGGCTCTTCATTATTGGCAGTACTACCTTTTTCCAAATGAGTTTGTCCTTTACTCTAACCATCAGGCTTTACGTTACCTACAGTCCCAAAAACAATTGAACCTTAGACATGTCAAATGGTCTGAATTCCTTCAAACATTCACCTTTGTTATCATACACCGTCCCGGGGTAGATAATAAAGTTGCAGATGCTCTTAGTCGTGTTCTGACGGTGGTCCAGTCTTTAAGTATCACAGTACCAGGATTGGATTGGATCAAATCCGAATATTCCACCTGCCTAGACTTCGACATTATATTCCAAGAAATTTTGGATGGCCATCGTCGAGACCATGTAGATTTTGTCATTAGGGATGGTTATCTCTTCTGTGGGTTCCACCTTTGTCTCCCTCGTACTTCGCTTCGTGACTTTTTAGTTTGGGAATTGCATGTTGGTGGGTCGTGATAAAACCATTGCTTTGGTTGCAGATAGGTTTTATTGGCCTTCTTTGAAACGTAATATTGCTAGGATAGTTTCCCAGTGTAGGAACTGTCACTTAGCTAAGGCTACAAAACAGAACACCGGTCTCTATACACCTTTGCCTATGCCTCACACCCCTTGGTGAGATTTAAGCATGGACTTTGTTTTAGGGTTACCCAAAACGGTGCGGGCTCATGACTCAACATTGGTGGTAGTTGATAGATTCTCTAAGATGACCCACTTCATCCCTTGTTCCAAAACAGTTGATGATTCACTTGTCGCACGATTGTTCTTTAGAGAGATTGTACGTCTACATGGATTGCCTATTACCATTGTGTATAACCGTGATGTACGTTTTATGAGTTATTTTTGGAAAACTTTATGGAAATTATTTGGTACTACCCTTAAGTTCTCCTCTGCCTCTCATCCCCAAACAGATGGTCAAATTGAGGTCGTTAATCGTAGCTTAGGCAACCTTCTTAGATGTGTGGTGGGTGATAAACTTGGTAATTGGGACCTTTTTCTTCCTATGGCTGAATTTGCTTACAATAACTCTATCCACCGAACCACCGGAAAAAGCCCATTTATGATTGTTCATGGCCATTCACCTCGTCAACCTATTGACTTGGCACCATTACCACTTGAGTCACGTATGTCTAAATTTGCTATTGATTTTGCCACTCATATGCATGACTTACATACTGAAGTACGGCGCCAAATTGCATTAAGTAATGATAACTATAAATTGGCTGCTGATGTGCACCGTAGACCGTTAGAGTTTGGGGAGGGTGACATTGTCATGGTTCGCACATGCCCTGCCCGTTTTCCCCCACATTCTATTAAAGAATTGCATGCTCGTGCCATTGGCCCTTTTCGTGTTCTCAAACAGCTCGGTTCTAATGCTTATTTGCTTGATTTGCATGTTGATTTAACAATTAGTCCAGTGTTTAACATATTAGACTTGTATCCTTACCAGGGTACGTTCGAACCTCCTGTTATTACCTCTGATGTCTCTGCAGGTCCTTCTAGTAGCCCATTGCCTTGCATTCCATCTGTAGTAGCCAATCATGTCGATCAGATTGAACAGATTTTGGATGATCGCCTTGTTGCCTCTACTCAAGGTGGTTGTCGACAATTTTTGGTTCGTTGGCACGGATGTTCTTCGACTGAGGACATTTGGATTTCGGAGTCCAAAGTTCATGGTCTTGCCCCATCCCTATTGGAAGATTTATTTACAGCACCACTCGCCAGAGACGAGTTATTTTCAACCGGGGGAGAATGATGGGGAAGTGGTTAGGGATTTGAGAACTTAAGTTAGGCATAAATTTCAGAAAGATAATTAGAGATTTTGTGGATATTATCTTTTGTTATTTTATAGTATTTATCTTTAGAAAATTATCTCCTTTAGATATAATTGATTCAGGTTATTATCTTTAGGCGTTTGTTTTTATTTAAACTCTTTGTATTTATCTCTTGTATCTAATCTTTATAAAAGGCCCCTTTAGAGCCTTTTGTAGGGTTAGCCTAGATGAAATGAATAAAGATTGAATTGTTGTGTTTTCCAATCCCCTTTTCTGGTTCTATTTCCTTTTGGTTCTACATCACCTACTCACGTTGGTTGAGGTTGTCTGTTCATTGAGATTTAGTATGCGACCATTAGGTATTTATGTAATTTTTTTTACAAAGTTTGGAGCAGAGACCTAGACTTTAATCATCAATTGTTATGCTCTTATCTGTGTCATGACAAAATTAAATAAGAGCTACGAATTGGTAGACTTTTACAATATATTTATGCTTAGGGAGTCTAACATTATATGGATTAATATTAACTTAAGTTTGTCTATGATCCTTGTTTTATGGATTTATTGTGAATCATCTCACGGATTTAAAGTAGAAATTTTCATATTTATTTATTAGTGATCCTAATAAGTTTTGGAAATAGAAAAATTGGAAGAATATATGGTGATCATGTATGCTGGTCAAATGATAGTTTGCGGAGTTGCAAGTAGGAATGGCAATCAGTCGGGTCTCCCTAAACCCGAACCCACGAAGAATTATCTTAACCGAACTTGAACCAAACCCGTTTAATTTCACGGGTTCAGGTTTTGACCCATGGGTTTTTTAACGAAACCTGAACCAGGGAACTTTTCCTATCAGCACCCCCTTATTTTAATACAATAAACACCTTTGATGAAATTACAGGCAATTGAATGTTTGTCGATGAGATTTTTTGTATGCATCCTAAGAAAATTAAAATACACATTTGGTACAAATTTGGAAATTTTTTAGATTTGAGAACTATTTTTTCTTATATTTCCATATTTTTAAGTGTTTTATCTTCAAAAAAGTCGGAAAAAATTAGTTGTACCCGAAAAAATTTCAATTTTTTTCCACAAATGTATTTCAATGTTTTTATCATCAATACAAAAAATCACATCAAGATTCAATATATTCCATTAAATTTCATCAAAGGTGCTTAAAGTATGTATTGTAAAAAGTCCTCGTTGGAAAATTTCTCTACCATGTCTGATGCTTTCGTGATTGAAAGACTATAATAATATCATTTAATTAACTAGTATTTTTGATCAATTAAATATATATTACATGGAAAAACTGACTATCTTAATCAATTATTAATATGTTCGGGTTCAGGCAGGCCCACGGGTTTAGATGAAATTGTCATCCCTAGTTGCAAGACCAAAGTAACAATTCCAAAAAGCTATTACAACTCATTTTTAAGTCTACCAGTGAATGCTAGAGCTGACATATGCATAAAGGAAATAAATTTGCTTATATAGGCATGGAATACTGAACAAAGGACCAAAGGGGAATTCATGACAAATAAAGGTACCAGAGGTGGATGGCCGAATCGTATTTGGTCTTCTGTGTTGCGCCAATGCAAGCACAACCGCATCCTCAACCTTAAAACAACAGTAACATAAAATTCACATAAAAGTTAATAAAGTTTCAAACATAAAATGCTAAATACACTAATAGAGTCAAAATTGTGGTAGTGACACTCATCATCATTATTTAAAGTTACAAACTACCACTCACTTATTAAATTACCACTCACTTATTAAATGACAACCAATCTTTTTCATTATGAAAATATGATGAAAAGGAGAAAGTGGTATAGTTGCACAATTACGCTATTTGAAACATTATAACATATGAAAGAATACGATCCAATAAGAATAAACAAACGTTTGTAAAAATTAAAAAGTTCATGTCAAATTGAGGAATGAATATTATATATATATATATATATATATATATATATATATATATATAAAAATGAGCTCACACATGCAAACCCTTGAATATAAGAAATATAGCCAGACCAACTTTTTAGCCATTGGATTAATCATATTAAAGATATATTGTTTTATAAAATTAATTTTATAATTATATATTACAATTTACAATATATATTAACTACTTTTCAAATACTAAGACTTCCTCTCTTCTATCTGACACTCTGAATTGACAGTCTCTTTACTGAGTAGGAACGAAACAAGGTTACACTGATTGCCTAAGAAAAATATATTAACAAAGGAAAGAAAAACAGGAAAAAAAAAAAAACCCACATTCCGCCCCGCTATAACCAGGATATGATAGCAGGATGAAGCAATCAATCAATAAATAGGCATATGCTTGACACAAGGCTCATCAGGGAGTTTATGGACCAAAGGATTATCAGGAAGTTTAAGGACCAAAAAGGAGAAACCACAAAAATAAGGAGGAAGGGGAAGCAGAAGCGTACAACTAAAATAATAGTTGTTAAAAAAAAACATAATTATTTAAATGCTATCTCTCTCTCACCCTCTGTTATCTCTTCCACACACCTCTCTTTGGGTTGAAGATATCGAGAGAATCGAAACCGGGCATGTTCTTGATGGCATATTGGTGGATTAATGACTACTTTAATTTTCGATGGGTTGCAATTAAAAAAATAATTCCAGGTCTCATCCTATTAGTTTTTGTTCATGCTCATTTTATTTTATACTTTAACAGACAATTGGGTTTTTCCTGGTTTGTGGTGGAGAAGAAACGCTAATTCAAAACTTTGGTCTCATTGGGTCTTATAGGCACGTTAAATTTTTTTAAGCAAACAAGATAAATCAACCAACCTTTTTTCTGCAAAACAAATCAAAAAAAAAAAAAAACCGAAGTGTTTGTAAAAGAAATTAAACATGGACCCAAAACAAAACAGACGAGACCTAGAATTTTTTATAGGGATATTTGCAAATCCCTCTAGTTTCTAATTTAGGCAAAAACCCCTTAGTGTATACCCAAACCACTTAGTAGTTTCAAATTTTACTTTAAAAAACCCCTAATGTGTACCGAAATCCCCCTTTTAAGGATTTTAAATTTAAATTTAAAAGAAGAATGTTATTTTTGAAAAAGGGTCAAACCTCAGGGGGATATTTGCAAATCTCCCCTTTTTAAGGAAAAATAAAAAAGCAATTGAAACACATATAAAACCAAATCAGTCGCTAACCCAATAATATATTGATTCTGTTGGTTGCCTCGATCCAAAAGAGAAAGGTGAGTGGAAGAGCAAGTTATGGGTGGTTTGTTTTTCCCACTTATCACTTAATTAGACTTGATACAATTACATACTACCTCATTACCCTAAAATATTTTTTCTTCTCGTACATATTTAAACAAATAAAGGTAAAACCCTAATAAAAGGTATAAAAAGTACAAGACGGTTTTCTATTCACATTAATACAAAAGATTATTTTTTAAAAAATATTTATAAATTCAAATAATATTTTAATTGAATCTTAGTCATAAAATGAAAATTGTGAAATCAAATCAATAACTAAATAATTTTGTTGTACAATCTACTAAATGGTTTGTTTTTAGTTGTTTTTCATATATTAAAATGTAAACGTATAACAATTAAGAGCATCTTCAATCCAAATATGCATTTTTGGGTTTCTAACTAGTGACACGTCAGCATATATATTGAATATGGATCCATTTTGTCAAAAAAATTTAATAAATGCATATTCTTATCTCCAATACAATTATATAAAATCAAATGTGTATTCATTTTGGCCAATCATTTTAAAACATTATTTCACTCTCCCTCCTTTTTTATTTTAAATCAAATATGTATCCGTTTTTGACCAATCATTTATCTTATTCTCTCTCCTCTTTTATTTTACAATTAAAAGAGATGTAATATTATTGCTGGAAAAAGGTTAGAAATCCTAATCAACATTCCTATGAGAGTTTCTAAAGTTAGAAACCCAACTCCATATTCTCTAAAAAAAAATTGCCACATCACCTCATTAATCAAGTTAGATAATAGCATTTGAGAGGTTTTTTCTACCTCATTATCTAACCATCCTATGTAGCACTCAATTTTCTCCAAATACATAATAGCATCGGAGATGCTATAATAGTCAAAACTTGAAAGAATATAAATGTAAAAGTATTTGTTTTGATATATTTTTAACAAAAAAAACAACTCAGCACTTATATTCAGATTTCAGTAGAAAAAAAAAAGGTCATTCAATTCTCAATGGGAAAAATTCATAAAGATTGTAATAACCTTATTTATCCTATAAATTTCAAGTTTCAAAACTAAATTTAAGGTTGAAAACTTTACAAACAATCAATAACACGAAGAATTCATAAATTATTTAACATGCAATCATCATAGTGATCATACTAACAATAAAGATGTTCAAATTAGTTTCTAAACTCTATATATCCCCAACTCAAACAAAACCAACTTCATAACATCATCAATGCATCTTCATTTGGGTTGTGAAGTTTGAATTAGTTTTTGTAGCGCTACGCTGACACACTCACGTCGAGGCGATGCCTGGTGCTTACGATGGTCAAGCATTCACCTCCTTGAAGAGTTGCGAATGTAGGTGCCCGACACGCTTTTAATAACTATTCTTAGTCAACATTCACTTCTGTTTAATCAATGGCTCACAAGCCTCACACTAACTTTAATAAAGTTAGTGTGAGGCTTGTGAGCCATTGATTATATATATATATCGGGTTTAGCTACAATATAAGAAATGTATTGTGAATGAGTAGTTATGTGAGAGAGGGTCAATTACTTTCTGTTTTAATTTTTTTAATTTTAAAATTCTTAATTTTTGTACACATTGGATTAAAATCTAAAGAATAGAAATTAACCAAGCAACCATACAATCTTGTATAGTAGCTGAACCCATATATATCATATTCATGGATATATTTTTGTAACAAGATATCCTAATATCTTTTTTAGTGGGCATTCAGCATACATTCAACATCTAAAGCACCCTATAAAAAGATTTTTAAACAAACATATATAATGATATAGTTGTATCTAATATTTACGGATATATTCTCATATGCAATAAGTAAATAATTAATTAATTTTTTATTTAAAAGGTACACAGAGAAACCTTTAAAGAAGCCAACTCTCTCAACCCCATTTCAACTGAAAGCATACTCTCAATATTTCCTTCTCCTGTTAGATCACTTAAATCCCGAACAAGTTTACTCCTATCTGGATCACCACCACCTGTTCCATTCATACAAATGACAACTAGATGCTTAATATGGAATCTTTACTAAAAATAAGAACAAAAGCAAGTAAGCTAATCTTGTAAGTAGGTAAACTAGCCTTTATCCCAAGACTCCTCCTTAGCCTTTTGTCCAGCAGAAGTCACAACTTCAAAGGGAAGAGGAGCTAAAGCTGACCAGTGCTCATGCTTTGACACTGCTATATCCGAGCAAATGCCTGTAAAGAGTGAAAGCAACCACAGCGAAAATAACTTATATGTAACTAAAAAATTATAATCCGAGCAACTCATCCAGAGCCTCACGTGTGTATTAGTATTACATCAAATCTAGTGTCAGCATAATCTTTTCAAAATCACCACACATAAAGAATGAACTGAAACTATCTGCCAAGTGCAAAGTTGTGATTGATAGAACAACATGATATCAGATCAAAAAGAAAAATTAGAAAGCAAAGAAACATGAATAAAAGAACTTGATTCATCTTTCAAGTGAAAGAAGATTATAATAGCAAGTAAATTACCATGATGAACAGCTAAACCCCAGTAGCGAGCAAGCCAACACCTCTTCAGGACTACTTCCTCCTACAAGGTCGATGCAGATACAGTTAGGGTGGAAACAGGTTGTCACAAATCTAACTTATATTGCAATGGACAAACCATCTCTTCCTGAGTTAATATCATTCTCTGTGTCATTGATCGTAGCGCTTTTGTTTCAGATTCTGCTTCTTGTAGCTGTTCCATAGCTGTCGCAGCTTCATCTTTCAAGTTCTGCTTAAAATAAGTAATGTAAGGCATATTATTTTGCAATTCAGAAACAATAAGCTAGAACCAGTATTTTCAGCATACTTCACCTGGATTTCTGTACGAAGAACTACAACCTCTCCATCTCTCCCATCTTTTGTTTGTTTTGCAGCTTTAAGAGCAACCTGTGTCGAAAGACGTTTCATTAGAAAAAAGCCACTGAAAAAAATATAAAATCAGAACCAATCCTTTTTACTGTTTTTTTTTAACAAAGACCACATAGTGATATAACAAGGCCCAACTAATAGCAAAATCCAGGTAAATCCTATGAAAGACAACATTTCAAGTAATTATCCAATCTCAAGATTGTCGACCTGATGAACAGCAGAAATAACATAAAACACAATAAAATTTAAGTAAAAGCTCCAACCCTGAGTCATTTTGATTTGACAGATGATATAAATTTTGATCAGCTAAAAGAATGACCCAGTTTACCTCTCTTTGACGCAATGCTGCTTCTTTCCTGCATTTTTTTTTTTTTTTTTGGAAAAAGGAAAAAAGAGAATCATTAACAGAATATCAATAAACACAAAGACAGAGAAAAAAAAAACACCGAATCTAACCTGCTCAACAATTTGGCTTCCAGGGAAACACCCTCTCCTAGAGAGGCAACCTATCAAACAATCAAATATGTAAATAAGTAATGGTAATCATTAACCTGAATATTCAACAACCTGACTAAGTACTAAAGCCAAGTTCAGGAAACTGGAACAATCTAGAAAGAAACTTAAAACTTTAAAAAAAATATACTGACACAATTTATAACTGCAAGTCTGTAACTGTGGACTTTAAACATCAAAGAATTTGACTTAAAAGTTAAATTCACAAAAAAGATCAAATAAACGAATCAACATCAAGAAGACCAAACAACTCTAGTATTTGGCATGCAACTGTAAATTATAAATAAAAACCTAGAATTGTCTCAGAAGTCATGCATGATTCACACTCCTACAACAGAACCATACTTGTCACCTACCTAATGTCTTCATTTGAGTAAATATCAAATATTTCTCAAACACATCCAAAATTCAAAAATTAAAACTCAATAATTTTGACATTGGAAACATATTCAATACCTTTAAAAGCTACCAGCACGGATCAGATACACAACATTAGAATAAGAACTTCCATAGGAACATGAACACAGAATAAGTTAAGAGTGTCTGTAAAAGGTATATAACAATGCTTCGAAAACTAACCCGTTATAATGGAATCTACAGAGTATTTAAACATACGTTTAATTATATCTAGCTATCAAAATATTCTCACCCTGTTGTATACTAATTTTCCAAAAGCTCACACATAGATGTATTTACATCATATATGTGATCTATACCCATAACTTAATTTTATTGCTTAAAACACTTCAATATAACTATTGCTTAAAATCAAAACTGTAAATAGAATATATCTGACCTGTTTCTCTAGCTCTCTGGCTCTAGCCTCTGATTCCTCACGTCTTTCTTCAGCATGACGAAGCTGTACAGCATGTTCAGGCATATATGTTATGCATCATATATGACCTGGACAGAAAAAAAATGTATTAATTTTGTTCCGGATGTAGCTCACCTTGTCCAGTAAAATCTCATTCTCCTCTTGTACCATGTCGAGCTGCAATTCATTACACATATTAGTATCAAACCTAGTACTTCAGAAATCATATTTCCGATTCCAGAAAGTGACACTGACTATTTGTTCAAAATATTAGCTTCTCCTGATATAGTTCAGAGGCATCAAGTCAGAAATTGATATGTGGGAGTGACATACTTCATCATGAAGCGCAGATGCTTCACGGAGATCTCCAGAATCTTTTGAGTTCAGGGGTGACATATCTGGAAAAAACCTGCAACAATTAACATAAATGAAGTTCGAGAAAAAGAATCAAATGAGTCAGCCCAAAACACCCTACACAAATGAATCGACCTACTGCATCATTAGCACCTTCAGGCATACTATAAAAATAGACAAAATAAATAAGTTACGCATTATCATAAATGTCATGATTTAGGAGTCATGCAACAAAATAAACAGTAGTTCTGATTATTTTCTGCTTTATAATAGGCATCAGCCATGGAATACAGTAACAATAGAAAGGCTTGTGAGGAAACACAATGAACAATATTATGTGAAATATGGATATATTGATATATACAATGGAAAAACAGAGCCAGGCATTCCTATTTACAAAAGGTATAGTTTTTAGCTGACAAGACAAAGTGGGAGATTATTTACATACTTTGACGCAATGAATCATCAGGAATCCATCAATTGGCTCTAACTAACTGAGTTTAGTATAAATGAAAATACCCTATTAGGCCATTATACAGTCCAAGCCAGGGGCAACGAACTTCATAGCCAAACATTCTTAGTTCAACATATAAAATGGATTCAACAAAACCTGGACCAATCTCAACCTCATAGATTACTATATGTACCTCTTATCTCTATTATTCCTATTAGATGGAGGCTCGATTGGTGGTATAGGAACCGGAGTTCTAACAGAAGATCTACTTGGTGGCATCAACCCCGAAGTTCGAACAGACATAGTTGACGGCCTTCCAGCTGACGATGACCGGACTGATGGTGCTGCTTCCGCAAAGTTCCGACCTAACTAATCAAAACACCAAATAATTCAAATCAGATCAATCACAATTCAACCAAACTGCTCAAAATCTATGATTCAATAACCAAAATGTTCAATGAAATTACCGCAGGAGACGGAGATCTATTAGGTCTGTTCGTAGAAATCGCCGGTATCATACTATTGTTACTGCTACTGCGTTTACTATCTCTGGAACCGAACGATGAGGGAGCGGGCGGGAAACGGAAGGCGAGATCGTCGTCTTCGTCGTCGTCCGCATCGTCGTCGGCAGTGGTGGCGGCGGTCTGCGAGGCCATGACCTGAGCAAGGCGCTGTGCAGCGGCCTTTGCGGCGACGTTCTGGTTGCGCTTGATAGTGGATAGAGCTGGCTGCAGGCGCGAGTGAGGGTGCGCCGGCGAGGACGAGCCAGAGCTGCTTGATCCACCGCTCCACTGCCGCGAGTACACCGGACTGCCGTTCCTCCGGCGATCCATTATTTTAATTTTTAGTTATTTGTATATCTGTAAAGACTAAAGAGAGTGGGCTAGATTTTCTCAAGAGAATTGCGGATGGGGGGGGGGGGGAGGCGCAGAAGCTTGGCTGAAACGGCAAGAATTACAGAAGACGACGCCGTTTGGGATTGTATCGACAATGATGCGTGTTACGCGGGAGAGATCGAGTGTGGACATTTGAGGACCCAGCTGATGATAATGTGCGATGACGTGGCAACTGAGTTGGCGGCGCACTAATATTGGGGTTTATACGGCTCCAATTATCACGTCATCCGCCGGTGAACTTCATGAAAATCGATAATTATATATGTATTTTTATTTTTATTCTTTTATTAATTATATGAGAGTATGAGACTAAGGTGTATAACTATTAACTAACTTCAAGCAAGAATTCATGTATAGAAGTCACGAGGACCGAGGACATAAACAACCTCAAGTAAAGAATTCCTGTATGTGAAGAAAAAAACTTAGGCCAAAATACCCCACGTTGGATTTGTGCCGGACTGCACAATGGTATGAATCGTATTGGTATATATTGGATTTTACTATATTATTATTATATTTTGATTCAAAAAATAAATGGTACTTTTTGGATGTGACAATTTAATACTGTCACTATTTTCATAATTCATATTTAAAAGGTATTTATTATGGTGAACGGATAAAAATACATCAATAGTTGTTTCACATCAGATTTCTTTCATTTATTTTACAGTGACAGAATAATGAAGTAGAGAGAGAAAATCTCATTGAAACTCAAACAATCACTCAAACGGCGACGGAGTGGTGTTACGCAGACTCATTCAGGGGTCGAGCTCCCCGCCGAGCTCTCGGTGGTAGAGCTACCCAGTCAGCTCGCGGGGGGAAGGGGCAGCGCCACCGAATCTTTTTTTTTCTGGTCGGTACTTAAAAGACTCAAAATGTAATTACAAAAGACTCGAAGCCTTTAGTAAAAGCCTCGAACCCAGTAAAAAAAACTCTGACACTTGGCAAAAAAACTCGAACTCTTAGCAAAAATGCTCGAGTTTTTCTTTTAATGAGTTCGAGTTTTTTTGTCAAGTACCTGAGCTTTTGTTTTACCAGGTTTGAGTTTTTTTACTCAGTACTCGAGCTTTTTTTTAACTTGGCAAAAAAGATCGAACCCAATAAAAAAAAGCTCGGGCACTTGATAAAAAAATTCGAACCCATACCAAAAAAGGTCGATTCGAGCTTTTTTGTCAAGTGCCCGAGTTTTTTTTAACTTAACAAAAAGGCTCGAACCTTGGCAAAAAAGTCCAGGCACTTGGCAAAAAAGCTCGAACCCTTACCAAAAAAACTCGAGCTTTTTTTAACTAGGCAAAAAGGCTCGAACCCAGTAAAAAAAACTCAGACACTTAGCAAAAAAGGTCGAACCCATTAAAAAAAACTCGGGCACTTGATAAAAAAGCTCGAACCCTTACCAAAAAAGCTTGAGCTTTTTTTTAATGAATTCGAGTTTTTTTTTCCAAGTGTCCGAACTTTTTTATTGGGTTCGAGCTTTTTTGTCAAGTGTCCAACTTTTTTTTACAGAGTTCGAGTTTTTTTTGCCAAGTTTAGAAAAAGTTTTGGACCATATCAAAAAGTTCGGAGACAAATCAAAAAAGCTCAGAGGAGTATACAAAAAGCTCGAAATCATATTAAAAAAACTCGGACACTAATAAAAAAAACTCTGAGATTTCAAAAAAATCTCGGACAGAATCTGTTCATACATGTTCATACATGTTCATACAAAGACTGAGACGACAAATCATAACGAATTGATACATTATTAAACCACACAAAAATATATGAAAATATATAAACGCAGATCACAAATATATGTTATCTTCTTGTGCAGAATCTAGAGAGAGACAAACATTTTGGAGAGAAAGGAGTTGTAGATCGATTTTCAGAAAACTATTTTAAAGTGAGATAGTGGAGTTATCGTTTTCAAAGTGTAAATTGAAGTATAATGAGAATAAAAATAGATTATTTAAGAGCAATTTTGGTACCATAATAGGTGTCTTTTAAACTTAAGTTATTAAAGGGGAGATATCATTGCAACACACACATACACACACAAATGTGACATATCTCACCATTTCCACTATTATATATTATGTAAGATTGTATTGAATTATAATATTCTATATCTTAATTAAATATTAATATAATTAAATAATTAATATTAATTTAGCTCTTATACATATATCACGAGGTCGTGGGTCTGAGTTTTCACACTTCTTAAAAAATCCAAAATTTATATAATAATTCAAAAAAATTATTAAATATTAATATTAACATGGTAAAGTTTTTTATGCATGAAATAAAATATAAGCATTTTAACAAAGTATTTTTGATTTGTTGTCGCTTTTTGATTTTTTGGTTTGGTGATATGGGTTTTAATTTTTTGATTGAACCAGTTTTTGATTTGTTTGATTAGTTTGATTTGTTTGAATTGGAGCAGTTTTTCCAGATGAACATGACTTGATTTGGTTGTGAACAGTGGTTTGGTTTGGTCTGGTCGACGATGATGGTGGTTTGGTGTTGACTGGGTTTGGTTTGATTTCTGGGTTTGGTCGGATTGAAGCTGGATTTATGGGTTTGGTTCGAATTGTTTTCATATTTGTTTTCGATTTGTTTTCGATTTGTTGGTGTTTTAGTGTTGACTGGGTGGAATTGATTTGTTGGTGGTTTGTAAGAACATATTAATTGATTAAGAACATATTTATTTGTATTGTGAAATTGATTTGTGGAATTAATTGATTTCAGAACAGATTCTGGATAATGGAGGTTGAAGATGAAAAAAACAATGGAAATATCTGGGGAAAAACTTTAAAAAAAAAATTATTTATTTTTATTTCTTCATTATTTTATATTGTTTATAAGTCCATCAAAAAAATAAATTCTATACAATTCTATATGAAATCCAACCAACTCTATATAAAAATAATTTTCAATTACAATATTATTATTAATGTTAAATATGATATATAAAAATATTTATTTAATAAAATCAAATAACTACTGAGGATATTCTGGTAATTTGAATCACTTGTTCTGTCTTATCTCAGTCATACCAAACGTATAATAGTACAGTTCATGGTTCTGTTCCAGATATTCCAAACACAATATGGAACAATTGTCCCGTCCCGTCCCGTCCTGTCCTGTCCCATCTGGATGCCAAACGCACCCATGGTATACACATCACACCAACATAATGAGATTGTAGATTCGAGTCATGTCATTTTTTCAAGTTTGGAATTATTGTAATATTTTTAAAATATATATAAATAATTTTAAAATATTTTGTTAGATAAATAGATAACAAATTTTAACTAATAATTCAAGATGAATCAAGTTAAATAAAAATTCAAGCAAGCTATTTTTTAGTGGGAATTATAAAAAATGACCACATATAATATGAAAAATTCGTTTTGTACGCTTAACGGTTAATAATGACATTATAATAAAAATATTCGGTCTATACCTAAAATTTAAAAAATACCTTGTAACTTAGTTTTATTTGTAACATTTTTTTTTTACCTAAAACGTGAAATCTTGAAAAAATAATTGGAAACTTGAAAAAAATAGTGAAATGCTGAAAAAAAATGTTAAATCTTATTAAAAAAAAAACCCTGAAATGGTTACAATTTTAACAAGGGTAAAATTACTTAAACAACCTTCCTGAAATCATGTTTTTAACTTTTTATACGATGAAATTACCGAAACTGCCCTTTATGAGTGACGTTTCAATGATTCACTCTTTGTAACTTAGGATTTTTCCCTTCATTTCTTTCGATGAACAGTGTTGCCATAAAGAGAAAATTTCGACAGCGTTGTCGCCATGCCTTTGTGTGCACTGCATGGAGACTTTGCCTAGGCTCACGATGCATAGCGACTACTCATGTTGCCCAAGCGATACAGCGCACCCTCAGGTAGTTCACGCCTAGGCAGCGCCGTACGACGTGGGTTTAATATAGGAGAGAGAGAGGTAAAGAGATGGAGAGATGGAGAGAGGGAGAGGAGAGAGAGTGTGGGGAAGATTTTGGAACGGGTTTGTATACGAGAGTTTTAGGTAGTTTTTTAAAAGTGTTGTTATTAACCGTTAAATTTTTAGGTAATTTTTTAAAAATATAGTTATTAACGGTTAAACTTTTATAGGTGTTTAAAAACGAAAATCTAATGTTTCGACTTTTGAGAGGTTATTTTTAATTTTATCTCAATTTTTTAAACATCAAATTGATAATTACATATAGAATTAGAATATAATATATTCAATAGCTATTAAAAATATATGTCATCATGAAAAATCATACTATGTGTTTTTTTTTGACTTAATAATATGTAATTTATATATAATAAAATGATATAATCTCATACATCATAGAATATAATTGAGATAATAATTAAAATTAATAAAATTTAATAAAAATAACGTTCATTTTATTACTTATTTTATTCATTCATTGTTGTTGAAAAAAATTCTACATATCAATTTTTTTTTTTAATAATGTGTTGGATATATTTTAAAAATAATAATAATGTGTTGAATACGCTATTATGTTTATAGAAATACGTATGTGTTTGTTAAACAGAAAAAAGAAAAGCATGTTTTCAATGCAAGTAATGCTTTGGTTAATTGAAGTCTGATCGTGATAAGTAATTTAGGGTTGAACTAAATAGTGATGTATGGGGCGGGATAAAATTATGTGTTAGATTATTTAATTCGGTTTAATTTTTTTGCCAAACATTAGACGGCAGTAATTTAGTACTATTCACCCATTTTTCAACCCATTTATATTGTTCAATATTACGTAACAAACATGTCCTTAATCACTGCGTCATGTTGGGACACTTGCTATGGTTAAACAATTTAAAAATAAAAATAAAAATAAAAGTATTAAAATAAATATCAAATATTTAAACTTTTCTATAAGTCTTGGGTACTAAACTTCACCACTGTAGGTGCGTTTGATACGTGGGACATGATAAGACAACGTGAGACAGTTTGTTTTTATTTCACATTTGGCTCGTCCTTAGCATGGGACATGACTGGATAAGGTGGGATAAAAATCATAAATAGTTGTCCCACCAAAGACCTAGGACAACTTATCCCATCACATGGGACAAATATCAAAAAGAACAATTTACCCTTTAAATTTTTAAACAATTACAATCATGTCCAATAAAAATTATATATTTTATGTATATATATTATATTATATTAAACATTATAATTATATATATATATTAAACATTATATAATATTTTCTATAACATTATATATTAATATATAATATTATAGTCTATATTGTTATATATATATATAAGAGGAGTACTTTGGTCATTTGAACATCTTGTTCCATCATGTCTCAGTCATACCAAATATATAATAGTACAATTTACAGTTCTGTCCAAACCTTCCAAACACAATATAGAACAACGTGTTCTGTCCAATCTTATCCTATTCAGTTCAATCTCACATTGTTATGTCCCATCTCCATGTCAAACGCATCATGTATGCACTATAATATACTGTTTTTCAAATGGTACGTGCAACGTTTAGAAGTTGTTGTCAAACACACTTTAAAGCACATATCACTCTGTCTTGGTCAAGCTTCACACGAAACTAACCCAACTAAGCTGCATTTGGGACCATAACGAAATTATTCGATATATCCTGCTTCAAAACATTTCAATATTGTAACAATCTTGGCTCAATATACATAAGACATACACACACAAAATGTGTTTCCAATCAATATTAAACCTGCCATCGAATATCTTTACCAATCTTTTTTTTTTTTCGGAGAAGCAAGATAGAAAAGACTCGTAAACCCAATAATAGGGTACCTGAGTTCTTTATGCAGCATTCATCAGAAAACACTTCTACTACATACACTTCTACTACATAAACGTGTTTATTTTTGGGACGTACCCCTTCAACGGCTAGCTAATCTTAATTTATTTATTTTTAAATCAAACTTGTATTTGTGTTATTGTGTATTATCAATATACCTTTTACATTTGCATTATTTTTTTCCAAATCAATTACTAATAGTAATAGACTTGTTAGATTATTCGGAAAACAGATATTTCATCATTTGAATAAAAATTAAGAACGGTGATATTTTTTTAGTTGATTTATCTATTTAGAAATTTATATATTTTTTATTTAATAATATTTCATCGTGTGCCAGGGCTTAAAGAATTATATTATAGCTCATCCTATCGTTCAATCATGGTTACGTCGGTGGTTTATTTGATTGGCTTAATTTGTTTGTGTAGTTGTGGGTGATCAATTTGTATGATTAAATTGTTCTGTGATTTTTATTATGATGTGCATTTAATTGTGTTTTATTCAATTGATTTGGATGATGTTGTATTGTCGTAATGGGAATTCTATAATATTGAAACGGGCTTTAAAAAAATATATGTTAAAGCTAATTAAATTAATTTGTTGTTCGACCTTGTTATGTTAGAAGTTGTATGTAATTAAACATATATATTCGTATTAAATATATAAGCATGAATTCGTATCTGAATTTTCCAAATTCATTGAATAATCCAATAAAACCAACATGAAAATAAAACAAAGAAAATAGTTAAAACAATAGATAGTCTTCTACTCTCTACTCACCTTTCTCAGATTGTCAAATTGGAAGACAATTCTATAGTCCGTTATATGAGTGAGAGTAGAGACCCCCTATATATAGTATAACTTCCTAAAATCATAACCCATAAAGGATTCTCAACCCTAATAGGATGGTTAGTCCTAAAAGGAATACTAGTCTCACACATATACAATAGTTCATACCATATCCTACATTTATTTAATGTAGCTAAGGTGCACCGAGCCCTACAAATATTGATCACAATCAAACGGGCTTTTCCGATCAACTCTCACTTACTTAAACATTCCAATCAATTCGGTTTTTCATAAATATAAAATGTAACGGCATATGTTGCTCACAATTTTATAAGAACCTTACATTCTCCCACTTAAACTACATATACATTATTATTTTAGATTAAAAAATTCATTTTAGAAAACGACTCTCCGAATTGACAAACATTTATATATGGCCACAATGAATGTTTAAGAGAGTAACATCTTCCTTCCCCTTAGTCCAATAGAACCTCAAGTATCCAACTACATAGATCATTACATCTTTAATCAACATAAAGACCATATATAATCAAAATACCCCTAGCTTTACCTACCCGGGTAAAATGGTATGTACGTGTGGTATGGAAATTACATGCAAATATGATCATCATGCCTATTTCTATATATGTCCCACTTCGTATAATACGAAGCAGTTTAAGACAAGCAAACTTAATGTCTTAAGCATTTTATACTCATTGATCAAACACTTTGACCATGAGTTCAACCTCCCTTAAGACTGGCAAATCCTTCTGTTTTAAGTAATATTCACTCATCGATGAAAACTTTATATTTTATGAGTGAAATGCCCCCTCAAAGCCAAAAGCTTTTAGATATCCTACCATAATAAAAAACATACATGTGCGCATATCATGGCAAATAACATACATATACAATGTACAAATATATTCTTGAGAATAAATAAAGTTTTATTAAACAGAAAACTGCAATTAATTTAAAAACAAAACATAACTCCAACTAACCAAGCATATCATAACTATCTACCAACCACCATACGGGTAACATGCCCTTTAAAAACCTTAGGAGATAGTCCCTTGGTTAGGGGATCGGCTATCATCTCTTCTGTGACAATATGAATAATAGAAGTTTGCAACTCTTAAACTATCTCTCTAACCACAAGATACCTAGTCTCCATATGTTTAGACCCTGAAGACCTTTTATTGTTCTTAGAGAAAGAAATTGTTACAGAGTTGTCACAACATATTGCCAATGACTTAGAAATGGAATCGATAATCTGTAACCCTGAAATGAAATTCCGCAACCAAACTGCTTGGATTGTTGCCTCATAACATGCCACAAACTCAGTTTGTATAGTAGATGAAGCTGTAAGTGTCTGCTTAACACTCTTCCACGATATGGCTCCACCAACCAACATAAACACAAAACCTGAAGTGGATTTTAGATCATCTGTACAACCAGCAAAATCCACATCTATATAGCCAACAACTTCCAATAGGTTTGAACACTTATAAGTGAGCATGAAATCCTTTGTTCGTTGCAGATAACGCATAACTTTCTTTGTTCTTGTCCAATGATGCATGTCGGGATTACTTTGAAATCTGCCAAGTACGCTAATTGCAAAAGCAATATCAGGACGTGTACAAACTTGTGCATACATCAAATTTCCAACCGCAGATGAATATGGGACATCTTTCATTTGAGAACGTTCTAGATCATTCTGGGGACACTGTAGCTTTGTAAGTTTATCTTCTTTTCACGATAGGTACCTCACCTGGGGAACAAACACTCATGTTAAACCTCTCTAGTACCCTATCAATGTAAGCCTTTTGAGATAATCCAAGCAAACCACGTAACCTATCACGTTGTATCTCAATACCAAGGACATAAGAGGCTTCCCCAAAATCATTCATTTCAAAGCTACGAGATAGAAAATTCTTGGTATCATGCAGTAACCCCAAATTATTGTTGGTGAGCAAAGTATTATCAACATAAATTATAAGAAAAATAAAATTGCTTCCACTGACCTTGAGGTATATTCAATGATCCATCGAATTTTCAACAAAACCATATGATGTAACGACTTTATCAAATTTCAAATACCATTGCCTTGAAGCTTGTTTCAGACCATAAATGGATTTTCTGAGCTTACAAACCATATGTTCCTTTCCAACCGCCTGAAAACCTTCAGGTTGCATCATGTATACATCCTCTACGAGATCTCCATTTAGGAAAGCAGATTTTACATCCATTTGATACAGTTCTAAATCAAAATGAGCAACTAAGGCCATAATAATCCTAAAGGCATGTTTCGAAGTGACAGGTGAAAAAGTTCTCGGTATAATCAATACCTTCCTTTTGACTGAACCCTTTCGCTACAAGTCTAGCTTTATGTCTCTCAACATTGCCTTTAGAGTCTCGTTTAGTCTTAAAAACCCATTTGCAACCAATGGGCTTGCAACCATCAGGCAGTTCAACCAAATCCCAAACACAATTTGTATCCATGGATCTCAGCTCATCAATCATAGCGTCCATCCATTTTGACGATTGAGGGCTCTAAACAGCTTGATCATAATTCCTAGGATTGTCATCCACTCCTAAGTCAAAATCATGCTCTTGTAAATAAACAATATAATCATCAGGAATGACAAATCTTCGGACTCTCTGAGATTTCCTTAAAGGAACATCAACAATTGGTTGTGGCTCATCAACGACTAGCTGAGATTCATCGATAGCTAGCTCGGACTCATAAATAACTGGTTGAGGTTCAACAACAACAACTGGTAAGGGCTTATCTTCTTGTTCAGATAGAGAATCATCATGATGCTCCAAGAGAGGTGGTATGACAATATCTAATGAAGTATAAGATGTCGGATTACCCGATTTTTCCTCCTCAAACTCAAAATAAAATCCTGAGTTTGCATATTCTTCTCAACTTCATTACCTTCCTCCAAGAATACAGCACGTTTAGATTCAACTATCCTTATAGAGTATGTAGGACAATAAAATTATATCCTTTTGATTTATCCGCATATCCCACAAAAAATGCACTAAATGTCTTAAAATCCAGCCTTTTCAAATTAGGATCACAAGGCATCACTTATGCAGGACATCCGTATACTCTCATGTGATTTAATTTTGGCTTCGAACCAAACCACATTTCAGACGGAGTCTTAGGCACAGATTTATTGGGAACTCTATTAAGAATGTAAGTTGCCGTCTTTAATGCATCACCTCATAAAAATTTAGGCAAGGACCTTGTATTGATCATACTTCTTACCATGTCCATTAATGTACGATTCCGCCTTTCATAAACTCCATTATGTTCAGGTTCACCAGGTATGGTGTATTGAGCATCAATCCCACATTCTTACAAAAACCTCACAAACGGACCAGGATTCTAACCAGCTTCACCATACCTACCATAATATTCACCCCCACGATCAGATCTAACACATTTGATCTTTCTTTCTAATTTCAATTCAACCTCAACCTTATATATTTTGAAGATATCTAAGGCTTCAGATTTCTCGTGAATGAGATAGATGTAACCATAACACGAGAAATCATCAATGAAAGAAATGAAATATTTATATCCACCAAGCGTGGCGAGTGAAAATGGACCACATATATCGGTATGGATAATTTTCAACAGATTTTGACTTCTGATAGCCCCTTTCTTTTTAACTCTTGTCATTTTACCCTTCAAACAATTAACACAATACTTAAAATTTGAAAAGTCATGTGAATCAAGAATACCATTTCTTACTAATCTTTCAATTCGATCTTTGGATATATGGCCTAAACGTCTATGTCATAGCATGGACGAACAATTTTCTCTCTGGCGTTTAGATCCAATGGTAGAATTTATCACAGCAGTGGAACGAGAACATTCACCAACAAAATCAAAGTGTAAATTCAATTTATACAAATCATCACACAAACAACTAGAACCAATGAGAAAAGAACCATGATAAAGAACAAATCCTTTATTAATGAATTCAAAATGATAACCACTAATATATAACTTAGAAATGGAAACCAAATTACGTATGAGAGAAGGAACAAAAGCAACATCAACTAAATCTAAAAAATTTCCTGAAACTAAAGGTAATCTAACAACTCCTATAAACTCAACTAAAGCATTCTCTTCATTTCCTATGAAAATGAAGGCTTCTTTATCCCTTGGTTTCCTTTTGCTTCTGAAGCCCTGTAAAGAATTCGTAAGGTGAATAGTAGCTCAGGAATCAACCCACCAATAATTCAAAGGGACATCAACCAAATTATATTCAAAACATACGAGAGCTAAATGGGTACCTTCTATGTGTTTCTTAAACTTGAAGCAATCCTTTTCATATGGCCTTTCTTGCTACACCAGAAACATTTTCCTTTCATGCCAACATCCTTAGCCTTAATGAACCCGTTAGTCTTGCCAGCTTTCTTTCCATGTTGTTTAAACTTCTTACCCCTATTGAACCTTTTCTTACCCTTGTTAATGTGAGTAAACATATGAGTACTTTGTTTCTTACTTTTGCGAATAATATCTTCCTCATGAACCACAATTGCAGTAATTTGGTCCAAAGTCCATTCAGCCTCTTGAGCATTATAAGAGGTTTTCAGAACATCAAATTCATTTGGAAGAGACTCAAGGACTTGCCATACAAGATGAGAGTCAGAGATCTCGGTATCCAGATCCCTTAATTTCATGGACATATTAGTCTTGTTCATAATATGCTCACGAACATCACCGATTCCATCATAAACCGTTGTCGCCAGCTGTCTCAGATACTTTCCCCTCTCAGCCTTGCTTTGCTTCTTGAACTTGCCACTCACAGCCTTAAGAAAAGCCTTTGCATCCTTACATTTTGGAATACTCTTCTTAATGGTTTTAGCAATAGATAAACGTATGATCATCAGACATTTCCAATTAGACTCTTTCCACTTCTTTCGATAAGACCTCTGTTTAGCAGTACTCTCATTGGTGAGTTTAGAAGACTTCTTCTCACGTAACAAAAGGTATATACCCCAAAGAGCTAGAACAACAGTGAGAGTCTCTTTCCATTCCTCGAAATCAGTCCCGTCCAAAGGTTTAATAACAGACAATTGTGAAGCAAAGTTGTTGATATTGAAAACTGAATATCAAAACAAAGGATTTCATACATATAAGATAACAGTCAAAACATTTATAGAAATAAAATTCAACATGTGATTGGGCAAAGATCACTACATTCTATAAATGAATTCCTCAATATGATGAACCTCATACGGAGAAAAACATCACCTATCACATGTGACAACCCTCCTACGGAGATGATTAAAACATGTATATAGTTTCCATTATTGCAGTTCTATAGATGAATACCTCAAGCTGATGAACCTCCTACGGAGAAGAACATCATATATCACATATGATAACCCTCCTACAGAGATGATTAACGCAAGCATTTTCATCTTTACAGTTCAAATTTAATAATTGATTACCGACGAATATCTCAAAATCTTTAATGATTAGTCACTACGTGAAAAATAATCATTCAAATTACGAGAGTATTCAATCAATTATTAAAACTATCAAATTAATAATCGTCAACCAACTAAATTCTCAAAAAATTGAAATGATTAGCCACTACGTGAAAACATAACCATCCGATTCATGAGAATATACAAAACAGATTATTAATTTCAACAAAATAATCAATATGAAAACTTAATGATTAGTCTACTACGTAGAAATATAACCATTCGAAATCACAAAGATTATCAACTGCAATTATTTCCAAAACCCTTTTGGAAAATTACAAAAAGGCCCCTCAAGATTTAGCACTTACAAATCGACCCTGAATTTTGTAAAAATTACAAACTGGCCCAGTAAGTTTTGATAATTATAAATTGGCCCCAAAACTTTTAAAATTTATAAAATGACCCCATAACTTTTCGTTAATTATAAATATGCCCTAAAACTATTTCGAAATTGCAAATTGGTCCAGTAAGTTTTGTACTTTCAAATTAACCCCATAATTTTATCAAAATTATAAAAGGACCCAAAATATTTGCAAATAAGTCCTTCAAGAATATCAACTTCTTAAAAGCCCAAGCAAAATCAGCCATGGAAACCTAGACCTTCATGTGTTCGCTGTCGCCTTGACTGCCCGTCCGTTGCCTAAAGCAACATACGGCAGCGCAACTAAACACACAAGCCCGGATTGAAGCGATGCAGACCGACGATTGACGCACAGACCGATCGAGCAAACCGGTGGCCAATCTGCACTCGTTCTTGGCAGATCGTGATCTAGATCGCGTTTAACGTCCGATGATCATCCTCATTGACCCGAGATCGACAACGGGTTTGGGTTTGGTCGGGATCGGGACTGGCATGTTGCGTTGGCCATGACAGCGATGGGTATGGCAGGCGACGGGTTTAGGCATGAATAGGGGAGAGAACGATGGGTGGGTTTGGCCAAGAAGAAAGAACATGGTGGATCTGGGTTGAAAACCCATCGATCCAATATAAATAAAACATATCAGTGAACTGATCAGATCTACACAACTGCAATCTGAAACTTAAAACCTAAATTCTTGTTCATCTACTAGTCGAATCCTATCAGGTATCTAGATGCTTATCATCAAACAACTTTTTTTTTCGTACGGATTCAACATATACTAGACAATATTCATGTATCTAGATCGGTAGATGAATAATAATAACTTTAATATTCAGCCTATATAAAAATACGAATTGCTCTGATATCACTGTAGGAGTTGTATGTAATTAAACATATATATTCATATTAAATACATAAGCATGAATTCGTACCTGAATTTTCCAAATCCATTGAATAATCCAAGAAAACCAACCTGAAAATAAAACAAAGAAAATAGTTAAAACAATAGAGAGTCTTCTACTCTCTACTCATCTTTATCAGATTATCTAATGGGGAGACAATTCTATAATCTGTTATATGAGTGAGAGTAGGGACCCCCTATATATAGTATAACTTCCTAGAATCCTAACCCATGAATGATTCTCAACCCTAATAGGATGGCTAGTACCACACATATACAATAACTCATATCATATCCTATATTTTTTAATGTAGCTAAGGTGCACCGAGCCCAACAAATATTGATCACAATCAAACAGGCTTTTCCGGTCAACTCTCACTTACTTAAACATTCCAATCAATTCGTTTTTTTATAAACATAAAATATAACGTCATATATTGCTTACAATTTTATAAGAACCTTACATGGTATGTGGACTTAAGTGTATGAAGTCGTTGGGAGGTTTTGTTTAATGATATATGGGTTCGTAATCTGGTATTTTCGGGCTTGTCTAATTATGGTAGTTTGAATCTGATTGACCAAGTATTTTGGGTTTACCTGATTAGGTCTAAACATTATTTAGGTCAAAATCCAGATCTCGTCTTGTCATATTCACCCTCGATCATCATGTTCTAATTTCGCACCAAGTGTATAGACACCTAGCTGGAAGTAATTATCATACAATTTTCTCTTGTCAAACTCTGGTTGTGCTTGTATCTATCACATTCTATATGCCTATCATACAATCTTCTATGGAAGCGCAAGCAAATGACCAGCAAGGGGATCAAAAGAAAGTTTATATTTGCCCAGAGAAGACATGTGTTCCCTACGATCCATCTAGAGCTCTCGACAATTTGACTGGTAAAAAAACATTTCAGCAGAGAACATGTAGATAGGAAGTGGAAGTTTGAGATATGCACTAAAAAAATACGCAATTCAACCCGACTGTAAAACTCACTCTAAGACTTGTGGTACTCTAAAGTGCAACTGTGACTGTGGAACCCTATTTTCCAGGTATAGCTCACTGACAAATTTGTTCTTATTTTTTCCAGGTATTAAACTCTCGTTGTTTCTGCTTTACGAATCATTTTAGTTTTTTTCTTTCTCTCTCTTTCTCTATATATATATATATAGACAACATTTTGTATCTTATAACCCACAAAAGACAATGTAAAATAGCATAAGGTTGTCCTGAGGATTGATATAGACAGTGTTATTAAACTCGCCCCGGACACTAACTCGGTTAAAGGATCAGGTCATGGGTTCCTGGTTCAACCAGTGGGTCAACCGGTAATTTTATTTAAATTTTTTAAAAATATATTATATTTTTAAAAAATTAGATAATTAAATTATAAATTCAAAGTCCAAACCAAAACACTAAAAACATTAAAACAACACACAAATAGGAATATCACATACAAATTAGTTGTGGCAATTTGACTCAAAAGATGCATAGGTAGACAATCTTTAATCTTTATGCATGATCAATATCCCATAGTGTGGTGCTTCGACTCCAAGTTGACCAATCTGTACCAAACTCATGATTTATATCATTGTTGTCACCATTCAATTGTTTAACACCATTTGTATTATCTCCACGCTTATCTTCTTAATTTAATAGTTTTTAAATTCTATGTGCATGCTTGAACCTCCCAGTTTGGTTTGATTCAAGAAAAAAAAAACGAAAAAAGAATAGATGATCTATGAAATTAAGTATGTGAATGTTCAAGAAAACTCTAAAATAGCTAGTGATCTCAAATTTGAAGAGATTGACATGAGAAATAATATACAAATACAACATGTAAATCTCTACTTTATTTCAAATGTTTATTTATGTATAATGTTTGCAAAAAAAGAGAGATGATAGTTTGTGGTGAACATAATTGCAACCTTTAGAGAGATTTAAATATGTTTTGATTAATGTAGATGTATATGGGGTGACTTTTTGTACTATATATGTATAACAAGATTTTATTGAATAGATATATGCATAGTTTAAGGACTTTTACAACGTCTCTTCTACTTACTAATTATATTTGATATAGCCTTTTCTGTTAATTTCACACGTGACATTTTTGCTACTCTCACTTCCTACTTTAATAGTTTAATTCATATTATTCCCCTACGTGATTTGGTCGTAAATAACACTTATTCAACCGGTTAATATGAAATTCGAATCGATACGGTAACGTGGTACAGAAAAATAAATTATTCTTTTTATTTGTGAAAAGTTTGACATTGAAAACAACAATTGAACATATATCTTTATTTATTTTTCTAAATAGTAAATACCAGCTTTTTTAATGGATGCAATCTTCAATTTGTTGCGCAGGAGGTTTGACTTTCAAATGTTGTACCGTCTAGGTATATTTTATTATATTTTATTTAAAAGAGTTTTTACTTTCGATTCATAAATTATCTATTTATATTTTAATTTTTTTTATTAATAATAATTTTAATCTGAATTAAAATTAAATAGATAAAGAAAATAATCTAAAAACACTCTAAACAAATTAAATTATTAAAAAAAAGTCCTTTCTCCTATATTATTAGATTAAATATTATGTATAAAACTCTCTTAAATATATTATTACCATATTAAACACTCTCTTATAACTACTCTCTCCCTCTTTATTTTTCAAAAAAAAAAAATCATATCTCCATACTTTCTCGATCAATATCTGATTAATAGTTAAAAAAAAATTATGAATATTTTTATTTTTTACTAAAGCAATATATATATATATTTAAAAGTCAATATAAATACAATATTTTTCAAAAAATAAAATAAATAGATATATGAAAACTTGATTTGTTGCAACTTCAATTAAACTCAGAATTTTTAAGACTAATGAAAAAATTTAAAGTTCTCTAAGCATCCACACACCTACAAAAGTAACAAAAACCATTTTCATATTTTGAATTTAAAAAAAGAAAAGAAAGGGTACTTGTTTTTTGAGTTCTTTTAAATATATACACATATGGTTCCCAAAAAGCATCACGAAGGAAGAGTCCGAAGAAGAAACAATCATATCTTCTTCGAGATAATAGCTACAAGCCGATCAACTACATTAAAGGAAGGATCGTATTCGATAAGGAAACAAAGACAAATTGAAGAGTCTCGGACTTGCACGCCAATGTGGTCATCATGTATAAATATGCCTGTAAAAGGCATATTGTAACGAGCTCCAATCGATAACAGAAGATACAAGCTTCGTTTAAAGATCTCTCGACACCATCAATGTATGTGTTACATTTACCTAGAATATACCGGTATCGGTCTACATTCGACCACCATTGTAAGCTCTCCGGAGCAACTACGTTGTATTACTTCACCATTCTTGTAAGCTCCCCGGAGCATTCTTTGATATATACATAAGGAAGGGTATTCCTCCTTCCTCCGGATACTACCTTAGGGTTTTTCAGCATGTGATCATTCGTGATGCTTTTTCCCCCTTGGTCAGTCCACCTCCCTCTATAAAAGATTTGTGTTTCTCTTACTTGTGTCCTGTGTAATGCATGCGTATATGAGTGCAAGCTAGATTCCTACCTCGCTGGACCTAGCGCTCTTATCCTCCCATCTACATGCTAAATTCGTACATCAAGATGAGGATAAACCACCCAGACCAGTTTGAAGGAAGTCGATGAGCTCTCCTGCATCATCTCTATGGCAGAAATTGAGCTCTCCGACACTGGAGCTAGATAAGCCCCCTCTTTACTTGCTATCTATGTTGGGGAATTACAGGAATGAATCGGGCTTCAGAACCGGGCTCCGGGTACCATGACGGGCTCCGACCCCTACCGAGGACCATGACCAGGACCAAGATCAACCCCTTCATACCAGTAAGGAAACCTCGAGGTCCCTTGTCTCCTACCTACTATGAAGCCCGGCAGGTGGGATAACACCTCTCCTACCTATCACGAAGCCCGACGGAAAAGGATGACTCGTCTCTTACCTACTACGAAGCCGGGCAGGTGGGATGACTCATCTCCTACCTATCGCAAAGCCCGACGAGTGTGATCACTCATCTGCTACCTACCACTCCATACTCCATATTCATACAAGATCAGGTTAGGTATCAACGATACCAACCCCGGCCACCACCTCCGTGGTAGTGGTCTCGAGCGTGTTAATATGGATTTCTCATCCTAAACAAATTTTCCGTTAACACTTTCTGGCACCGTCTGTGGGAAGTTTCCACACCCCTTTTGAAAGCCTCTATGTTTCTACATGAGTATCATTATACTATCGAGGTAACAGATTCATTATTCATGGAATATCATTTACTATATACGATGTCCTTTCTCCATACTTATCTATATCGCATATGCATCGCATGTGGTGCTTATTTTATCATTTAACGAGTTTCGTTCATTGTGGAGCAAATATGGTACGCTGGATTCCTGGTGGAACCAGTTCATTATGCTACTCCTATGAAGCGAACATGCTCAGATAATCGTGGAGCTCAGATACAGTAGCTCCCTACCTGAAGATCTCCTATATAGCTGAACCATTCTGATACATCGAGAGCTCCTATACAGTAGAACTGCACCTCTCTTGTTCTTCTACAACAGATTCGCTCCGCCACCAGTGTATCACTTATTCAGCAGATCTACTGGGCTTCGACATGTTCATACGGATCCCCTCATGCCTCCGAGTCCGCCATTCGTAAGCTTCTAGGTAGATGTAGCATGTCAACTCATGAATCCGAGAAGCCAACTCAGCTGTGTAACCTTTAGAGCAACATCACCAGTAGAGGCTTAGTGGCTCATCACTTCGTGTACCGGGCCGGTCAATGCCCAAGTGAGCCACTGAGCTCCTGATTCATCCCAGCAGGGTCTAGAGCTTTCTCTCAGTTGCTGGGGACTTATAGGATCCCAAGCATGCTTCTGGACCAGTACCAGACCGGTGGCTTCACTCTATGATTACCAGGCCATTCACCGCCCTAGCAAGCCACCGAAGCCCGATCCGATCGATGAAGTCTCAGAAGCTTCCCATATTTGGTAAGGCCGCCTACGTGTCTAAACAAGCTTCTAGAGCGGTAGCATCGCTACAAGACCGGTGGATTCGCTCTATATGTGCTGGGTCATTCATCGCCCTAGTAAGCCACCGAAGCCCGATCTGATCGAGGAGATCCCAGAGGTTTCCCGCCCTTGGTAAGGCCACCTACGTGCCTAAGTAAGCTTCTAGAGCGGTAGCATCGCTACAAGACCGGTGGCTTCGCTCTATATGTGCCGGGTCATTCATCGCCCTAGTAAGCCACCGAAGCCCGATCCGATCGAGGAGGTCTCAGAAGTTTCCTACATTTGGTAAGGCTACATACGTGCCTAAGCAATCTTCTAGAGCGGTAGCATCGCTACAAGACCGGTGGTTTCGCTCTATATGTACCGGGTCATTCATCGTCCTAGCAAGGCACCGAAGCCCGATCTGATCAAAAAGAGCCCAGAGGTTTCCCACTCTTGGTCAGACCTCTTACATGCCTAAGCAAACTTCTAGAGTAGCAGCCTCACTGTAAGACCAAATAGCTCATCACTTCTTATACAGGGCCGGTCAACGCCCAATTGAGCCATCGAGCTCCTGTTTCTTTCCAGTATGGTCCAGAGCCTCATTTCAATTGCAGAGGACTCCAAAGATCCCAAGCATGCTTCTGGACCAGTACCAGACCGGTGGCTTCGCTCCAGGTTTATCGGGCCATTCGCCGCCCAAGCAAGCCACCTAAGCCCGATCTGATCAAGGAGAGCCCAGAGGTTTCCCACTTTTGGTAAGGCCTCTTACATACCTAAGCTAACCTCTGGAGTAACAGCCTTACTGTAAGGCCAAGTGGCTCCTCACTTCTTATACCGGGTTGGTCAACGCCCAAGTGAGCCACTAAATTCTTGGTTCATTCTAGGAGGGTCCAGAGCTTTCTCTCAGTTGTTGGGGGCTCCTTGAAATCCCAAGTATACCTCTGGACCGGTACCAGACAGGTAGCCCATCTCCATTCATAAAGGGTCATCCAATGCTTAATCGAGTCACCACTCATCCCGGAGGGGTCCAAAGTCTTCTCTCCGTCGTGGGAAACTTCTAGAATCCCGAGCATGTCTCTAGACGGTTACTAGGCCGGTGTCTCCTCTCCACTTGTATGGGGCCATTCATCGCCCTAGCGACCTACCTTGGTCCTGATCTACCTCACTGAGCCAGCTTTCACCACCTTGGTTGGATCAACTTCAATCAGCCTTGACCTTCATCTCCTCAGTTGAATCAATCGAGATCTCTCTTACCGCTCTTACCTCTCCCACATTGGTAACACCAATCTGGACCTCTACTTTGACAGATTCAGATAGAGAGGTAGGCAGACTTGAAGCCCCCCATGCATCTACAACATCAGAGGACTTCAAGGTAGTTCCTACCTCAACACGACTAGACTTGAAAGAAGAAATGGGAACCAAGTCCTCCTCATCATCTGCGCATCCATCATCTCAATAATTTCTGGCTTCAGTCAGAGCGGACCCAGGTAACTCTCAACTTTCTCTGTGATCTATTCAAGGTATCCATCCTCCAATGATGATCAGGTCAGAAGGAAGAAGAGCTCGAGCTGCCTAGCAAGCTACACAGAAGCGTCATTCAGCAAATGAAGCACCCACCTTGGCTCATAAGATAGCCACACTGCCATGTAGAGTTTAAACCACTCCCACCATATGGTCATGAGTTGAAGAAGTAACCATCCTCTTTGGTTGGCACGAGCTCGACCTTAGCAAACACCAGCTTGCTCTCGGAGATTATCATACCGATGGCTCATCTCCATTTGTACTTGGCCTTTCAATGCCTTAGTGAGCCATCGAGGTCTCGATCCGTTCGAGGAGCACCCAAATGTCCTGATTCTTTCACAGTGGGGTCTAGAGCTCCATTACGATTGTTGAAAACTCTCATCTACCCCAAGCGGACTTCCAAACCAGTTACATAACTTGGGGACTAGAAGCTCAATATTTTCTCAGTACTCCAGTGAGAGGGGCGATGACCCTAGCGTGAGACAATTTCCTCTAGTTCGTAATAAAAAACGTCTTTTACAGAGAGCCATTCTACTATCTACTCTCATAATGCAGATCATCTCAAGAGATTCTACTCGTTAAAAAACTCCTAGAGCGAGACTGGTTATCAACTGATACCACCATGCATCGATAAAACTTCGTAGCAGCTCGCCATGAGTTTGCATCTCTTTCAACTTTGGTATCCGTAATAAATCCTTCCAGGAGGATCACCATTACCAAGAGAGCTACACCCCACTCTTGATGCCCTGGACCGGATCGAATCCCTCCAAGAGGATCACCTTAACTAGGAGAGATAGAAAGCCCTCCTAATGCCCCGGGCTAGATTAATCCCTCCAAGAGAATCGCCAAGGTAATTCGATAATAATCGCCTCGAGACCAGGAAATAGCTTGATAGCGCTCCTGATGCCTCGGCCGGGCACCACCCCCTGCTAAGAAGGGTCTGAGTGTAAGAGCATAGTTCCCATCTAGATCTCGAGACCAGGGATTGATCGGGGAAGCCCCCTCATCACCCCTGATGCCTTGGTCGGGTGACCTCCCCCAAGAAGGATCCGAATGTAAGAGCATAGTTGCCATCCGGATCAAAATACTAGGATATAGCTAGATAGCGCTCCTGATGCATTGGTCGGGCTACGACCCCCAAGAAGGGTCTGAGTGTAAGAGCATAGTTGCCATCCGGATCAAAATTCCATGATATAGCTAGATAGCGCTCGTGATGCCTTAGTCGGGCTACAACCCCTAAGAAGGATCCGAGTGTAAGAGCATAATTGCCATCCGGATCGAATACCAGGATATAGCTAGATAGCGCTCCTAATGCCTTAGTCGGGTGACCTCCTACAAGAAGGATCTGAGTGTAAGAGCATAGTTACCATTCGGATAGCGCTCCTGATGCCTTGGTCGGGCTACGACCCCCAAGAAGGGTATGAGTGTAAGAGTATAGTTGCCATCCGGATCAAAATTCCAGGATATAGCTAGATAGCGCTCATGATGCCTTGGTCGGGCTACGACCCCCAAGAAGGATCCGAGTGTAAGAGCATAGTTGCCATCCGGATCGAAATACCAGGATATAGCTAGATAGCGCTCCTAATGCCTTGGTCGGGCTACGATCCCCAAGAAGGGTCTGAGTGTAAGAGCATAATTGCCATCCGGATCAAAATTCTAGGATATAGCTAGATAGCGCTCCTGATGCCTTGGTCGGACTACGACCCCTAAGATGGGTCTGAGTGTAAGAGCATAGTTGCCATTCGGATCAAAATTCCAGGATATAGCTAGATAGCGCTCCTGATGCCTTGGTCGGGCTACGACCCCCAAGAAGGATCCGAGTATAAGAGCATTGGTTCCATCCGGATCGAAATACCAGGATATAGCTAGATAGCGCTCCTGATGCCTTGGTAGGGCTACGACCCCCAAGAAGGGTCTGAGTGTAAGAGCATAGTTTTCATCCGGATCAAAATACCATGATATAGCTAGATAGCGCTCCTGATGCCTTGGTCGGGCTACGACCCCTAAGAAGGGTCTATGTGTGAGAGCATAGTTGCCATCCGGATCAAAATACTAGGATATAACTAGATAGCACTCCTGATGCCTTGGTCGGGCTACGACCCCCAAGAAGGGTCTGAGTGTAAGAGCATAGTTGTCATCCAGATCAAAAGACCAAGAAATATCTAGATAGCGCTCCTGATGCCTTGGTCAGGCTACAACCCCCAAGAAGGATCTGAGTATAAGAGCATTGTTGCCATCCAGATCTCGATACCATGATATAGCTAGATAGCGCTCCTGACCTGATGCCTTGATCGGGCTATGACCTCCAAGAAGGATCTAAGCGTAGGAGCATAGTTACCTGTTAGATCACGAGATCAGAACAACCAAAAGGTCATCCTGCTGCCTTGGCCGGGCCAACCCCTCTAGGAAGGATCTAAATGGCATAGGTGCCTACCAGAATCATTTCGCCAGTTTATCTAAGTACCGTGGTTCTTGGAAAAGGAACTCTAGGTACCCATATTAACCACAGAAGCTTCATCCGACATGATCGAGCAATACACTCATTTATTTTGCAGGAATGAATAGTACCCAGGTTCTCTAAGCCAATCACTGGGAACGATACTAATTACCAATAAAAAGGGTCAAGCAAAATTCTTCATGTAATACAAGATTCAGACTCCAACCCTAAATACTTACCGGTGTTCAAGTCAGAGGGGACTTCTGTTAATAGCAAAATTTGGTTAGGGACCAAAGAAGAATTTTCCTCTTCCCAGCCTTTCTGCAAGGGTCCGAATTCCGGCTTATATGACGGGGTGTCAAGGTCCCCGAGGTCGAGCTATCACGTGATCCTTCAGGAGCAAGGCGAGGCCGCCCATACCATATGAGCATCTCACATGTGTCCAGGCTTACCAAATAAAGCCCGACGAGACCGCGTCAAGCTCCTTATACCAGGATAAAACCCGAAGCTAGGTCGACGTGAAAGGACCTGGGTTCCCCGACATCAAGGTATCTCGTGACACTCTCTTAGAGCTTGCTACTATCTCTACTTTCACTAGGAGACCTTCAAGGTGCCGAACTTGTCTTGCAAAGGCACTTCTGCCTCGTCGAGGTATAATCTCGACCTGTCCGAGCATAAAAGGAAGAAGCCAGTAAAGCCCCGTCGTCACCAAAAGCGGCAAGATCCACTGTAGATCCTGGTATGGTTAAATCAAGTAGCAAGAGCAGTACTCGAGCGTACCTCTCCATCCTTCCAGAAGCGAGCCAAGGTTGCCTGTTTATGGAAAACACCTTACCAGGGCCTGCTAGCCAAGCCCGCTACCTCGCTAGGAAGCCTGCATAATTAGGTCAAGCTCCATGATAAAGCTCGGTGGAGCTAAACCAAGCTCCCAACTACAAGGTTGGAACCCAATGGGATATTTCGCCTCTAAAATGGTTAGCATAAGCTCTATGGGAAGACCAGCATCTAGCTCCGTGACAATCGAGAGGTTCTCGGGGGACCCATCCAGTGTACTGGATCCTAGGGTACCCCGCCCTCAAGGAATATCAAATGTCACCTCAGGTAACCTCCATGAAGTACCTCTCCAAAGTGACATGCAGAACTAGAGCTCTCATCTCGGCAACGTAGGAAGAGAGGATTGACTTCCATGACATTTAAAGTACCATTAATGAGGTCAACCGCATTAATGGAGGCAGTCAACCCAGTTAATGACATGATCAACACCATTAATAAGAGAATATTCAACTCTTTAATGGCCATCATCAGTGAAAAAGTCTAAAGAGGAAACAAATACCTTTTCCTCCAAGATATCCTACACAACCGATTATTGGGGGTCAACTATAAACAGAAAATCCCGCCTATCAAGGAAGGAAGAATCCGAAGAGGAAACAATCATATCTTCTATGAGATAATAGCTACAAGCCGATCAACTACATTAAAGGAAGGATCGTATTCGATAAGGAAACAAAGACTAATTAAAGAGTCCCAGACTTGCACGCCAAGGTGGTCATCATGTATAAATATACCTGTAAAAGGCATATTGTAACGGGCTCCAATCGATAACAGAAGATACATGCTTCGTTTAGAGATCTCTCGACATCATCAATGTATGTGTTACCTTTACCTAGAATATACCGGTATCGGTCTACATTCGACCACCATTGTAAACTCTTCGGAGCGACTACGTTGTATTACTTCACCATTCTTGTAAGCTCCCCGGAGCATTCTTTGATATATACATAAGGAAGGGTATTCCTCCTTTATCTGGATACTACCTTGGGGTTTTTCAGCATGTGATAATTCGTGATGCTTTTTCCCCCTTGGTCAGTCCACCTCCCTCTATAAAAGATTTGTGTTTCTCTTACTTGTGTCCTGTGTAATGCATATGTATATGAGTGCAAGCTAGATTCCTACCTCGCTGGACCTAGCGCTCTTATCCTCTCATCTACATGCTAAAGTCGCACATCAAGATGAGGAGAAACCACTCAGACCAGCTTGAATGAAGTCGATGAGCTCTCCTGCATCATCTCTATGGCAGAAATCGAGCTCTCCGACACTGGAGCTAGATAAGCCCCCTACTTACTTGCTATCTAGGTCGGGGAATTACAGGAAGTAATCGGGCTCCAAAATCGGGCTCCGGGTACCATGACGGGCTCCGACCCCGACCGAGGACCAGGACCAGGACCAGGACCAAGATCAACCCCTTCATACCAGTAAGGGAACCTCGAGCTCCCTCGTCTCCTACCTACTACGAAGCCTGGCAGGTGGGATGACTCCTCTCCTACCTATCATGAAGCCCGACGGAAAAGGATGACTCGTCTCCTACCTACTACAAAGCCCGGCGGGTGGGATGACTCATCTCCTACCTATCGCAAAGCCCGACGAGTGGGATCACTCCTCTCCTACGTACCACTCCATACTTCATATTCATACAAGATCAAGTCATGTATCAACGATACCAACCCCGACCACCACCTCCGTGGTAGTGGTCTCGAGGATGTTAATAGGGATTTCTCATCCTAAACAAATTTCCCGTTAATAAAAGTAATTTTGATAGATATTATATATATATATATATATATATATATATATATATATATATATATATTGATACATTAAAGAACATTGTTGTCTTTTAATTTAACTAATAAGGATAATATGGAAATTTTACAAGTATTGAAAAAACTTATCCAATAATCAGTTTTAAAAAGCAATCCTATACCAACTTTTCAAAAGTTGATTATTGGAGGAACAAATTATGAAATAAGTAGATTATGGAGTGTTTATCAAACACTTCATGGGTTATAGATTATGAAATAATCACTTATTTCATAAGTTTAAACAACCCCCAACATAACTTTAAAATCTATATACAATTAATTATTAATTATAAATTAATTAAAGTTTATATTTAGAATTAAATCAAAAAGAAATAAAAATTTGTTTGGGTTTTTTAAAGGTAAAATAAGCCTATTTAGCATCATTTTTTTTGTCTGCATCTATTCCTTCATAATTTGAGTTTGTTTTAGCATCAAAGTAAGTGAACCTCAGATAACCTCAGATAATGTATGTCCTTCTGCTTCACAATTCCCATATCCTTGGTTATTTCTGTCTCTCTCTTCGTTGTTGAATAACCAAGCTCATTTATGAAGACTTTAAATATAGTTTCTATGTGTTCCGATAACATTGTTATAGATTAAAAACTAAACTTTGATATATAAATAAATAAATAAATAAATAAATAAATAAATATACAAAACAGATATAAATGAGAATATAAGAAAACCAATAATGGCAAAGGCAAGACTTTAAGTCTAGACCAAAAGAGGCACTTAGTATATACTTAAATTAACCTCATTGGTCGAGACTTAATACAGTGGCACTTTGGTCGAGACTTATGTCTCGGAATCGTGGAGGGCCACAGGAGGATGTAATCAGAGATCACATCCTTTGGGTTTTTTATTTTATTTTTTATAATTGATAAAAAGTTTAACTTATCATTCAATAAAAAAATGTTTAAGTTAACTGTCAATGATGACCAATTTGTTATTTTTAAAAAGTTAAGAATCAATTTGACACTCGGACAAAACATGAGCACTAATTTGGTGATTTTGATCACTTCTATAAAGTTCATAAATTACTTAAAAATTTAAAAACATGTAAGGACTTATTTTGTATTTTTATTTTTTGACATAAAGAACTTATTTGTTAATTGCTCTATTTTTATTTTGGTTTAATAGCGCCGGAAGTTCTATTATATGTAAATTATATATAAAATTATACCTTGTTATTTGGACTTTTTTACTTAGTATTAAATCTCTTAAACTTTTATTTATTGTTAAAACTAATAAAAGAGTAATAGAAAAAAATTACACGCAAACACCCTGATTATATATTTAATTATATTAAAATTAAAAAAACATAATAATAACATCCAAATATACTTTAACTATCAGCAGCGGCGGTAGTAATAATAATAATAATAATACACGCCAATATTTTTTTTTAAACGTCAAAATAAATAAACCCTACTGTCAGAAAAAATAAAAATAAAAATAAAAATAAAGCCTTCTTCATCAAACCTAGCCACACAACCATCATTTTCTTCACTAAACCCATCTCATCATCCACACCCTTTCTCTCCAAAATTCACACGGAATCTCTCTTTCACCGCCGTCTCTCTCCCTCTCTCACGCCCACATCTCTCCTATCTCTCACACTCGATCTCTCATTCGGGGATGATCTCCAAGCCACCGCCGCCACCGCCTAACCACGACCACAAAACCCAGAAAATAAAAAACAAACACAACCCCCACCCAAAATCAAAAAATAAACATTCAACAACATCCACCCAAAACACATCAATCCACAAACCATAAGGAGATGCTCTCTTTCACGGCGAACGGAGCCACTGCCCCCAAATCCAGACCTAACAGCAAACCACCACCATGTTCTTCGTTCCTGGTCGGCGATTTGGAGTGAGAGAGAAAGAAGCAGCTGTGACTGGTGTGTGAGAGAGAAAGACGATGGTGTTCTTCGTTCCAGATCCGTGATTTAGGGTGACAGAGAAAGTAGCGGTGGTGATGGTGATCGGTGAGAGATGAGCGAGAGTGGGAGAATTAAAGAAGAGAGACAAATAGAGAATATGGGTTTAGTTTTTGATGATGGGTTGTGGATGATGGTTCTTGGTTTTTAATTTTTGTTTTCTTTGGATTTGGTTGGCTATCCACCGAATCCAAAGTTTGAATTTCTTTTCTTTGGATTTGAAGGAAAGGATCTAGGTCAAGGGTATGTTGAATCTGGTGGTGGTGGATGGTTTGTTGAATCTGGGTTTGATTCCGGTGGTGGTCAAGGGTAATGCACTTTTTTACCAAAAGTGATTTGAGATATACTAGCTAGTGTAATTGTAATTATAACTCTTTAATAAATTAATAACATTCTTTATTTCTAACTTTTTGGACAACGAGGACAACGTCAGATCCAAGTTCTAAGTTGATGAATTTATATTATTAAATATTTTAAACTTATTATTATTATTATTATTTTTCAGGTTTTACGTATAATCCTAATTATATATATAATCAGCATACGTAAATATAATTTTTTTCTTATATTCCTTATCTTTCTATTAGCTTTTATCGATAAATGGAAATTTAAAAAATTATATCAAGAAAAATAATTTAAAGATAAAATATTTGATTTTATATATAAATCAGGTTTATCGGTGCTATTAATCCTTTTATTTTTTTAATAATAGTTCAGAAAGAGAGTCAACGCCTGTAAATAAAGAAAAGTCAAGAGGGCAAAATTTTCCCGGCAAAACCCAATAAATGGCCACTCAGAGGAAAGACATTACTTGGACAACGCAAACATTTTCGTTTGCGATTTTCTCGCGCCCCAAACACTCACCACAAGCCTCCCATTTTCTCGTTCCCTCTCTGATCAAAAACTTTGGGGTAGAGAGAGAGAGAGAGAGGAGAGCGAGAGGGGAACACACCAACACCAACTCCAAAACCGAAACAAAATAAAACCCTAAAGATTGAGTGAAAACTTAAAAAAAAAAAAATGGATCTCTCTGATCACCAGTCTCGCCAAGCTCTGATCCCAAGCTTTCTCTACGCTTCCTCTTCATCTTCCAAAAGACTCTTTGATTTGGACGCTTTGCTGAACACTAACCATGGATTATTGAACCAATCACCGCCGTCCGTTTCACGATCATCACCACCAAAATCGTCAAATGGTAGCGCCATCGTGATTCCGGCCCCTAGCGAGAAGATCGAGATGTACTCCCCCGCTTTTTACGCCGCCTGTACGGCCGGTGGGATCTTCAGCTGCGGTCTTACTCACATGGCTGTCACTCCTCTCGATCTCGTCAAGTGCAATATGCAGGTCTTTGTTTGTTTGTTTTTTAATTTCCAATTCATTTACGTTTTATATTGTTTTTGTTTAAATATTATTTCGTTTTAAAAGACTCTCAACTTCATTAACTGGTCCTGTGTGATCTTGATTTTTGATTTTTGATGATTTTATCTTTGGTTGAGTATGCAGTTAAATGTAAAAATGTTCCATGATGGATATGATATTTTTAATATGTGTAGCAGTTGTTATTTGATTTGGGTCTCCGAATCTGGAATCTGGTGGTATATGTTTTGGATCATTACTGTTTTGATGTTGTTGACTTGACTTGTCAATGTCAAATATTTATTTTGGTTGGTGGAATACTGGTACGAAAGTTATGTGGTGATAGTAACATTTGGTGCAAATTCTTTTGACCAATAAAAAAAGTTCGTGTACATCTGAGCAGACTCAATTGATAATTATGAAACTTATCATCTGATGTACTGCGCAAAATTTTGTTTGATTTTGGCTCCTTATCTTTGAATGAATTGAAGTAATACTGATACCTTGAACACTTCAGATTGACCCAGAAAAGTACAAGAGTATCTCGTCTGGATTTGGAGTTTTGCTGAAGGAGCAGGGAGCTAAGGGATTCTTTAGGGGTTGGGTGCCCACTCTGCTTGGTTATAGTGCTCAGGGTGCCTGCAAGTTTGGATTCTATGAGTTCTTTAAGAAGTATTATTCGGACATTGCTGGGCCTGAGTTTTCTGCCAAGTACAAGACCCTGATATATCTTGCTGGTTCAGCATCTGCTGAAGTGATTGCTGATATTGCCCTCTGTCCCTTTGAGGCTGTGAAAGTCCGTGTCCAAACCCAGCCTGGTTTTGCCCGGGGTTTGTCCGATGGGCTGCCGAAGTTTATTAAGTCCGAAGGTGCTTCTGGGTATGATATTCCAAATGACATCCTTGGTTTTGTGAATTAGTTTGTACAGTTTTAACTTTGATTTTGATATGATAAATGATAAATGGATGCAGGTTGTACAAAGGGCTTGTTCCTCTTTGGGGACGTCAAATTCCATGTAAGCAATGAGAATGTGTTTATTCATTTAGTTTTTATATATATATATATATATATATATATTTTATGTTTCATATATAAGGTCATTTTGGTACATATATGATTAGCTGATGTGAAATTGATCTGGTTATTTCTTTGGTAAACATGTGATGATATGTGAAATTGATGAAATTTCTTATTATTGATTGTACGTACATATCAATTTTAATAATTAGTTTATAAATCAAATATCTTTAATTTTATGTGATTTGAATTTTAAATTAAAAAAATGGGGATTAAATGAGTTAAAATCGATACAATACTTCAATAGGTCGGTTTTATATTCAAGTCTGTTTGAATTTAATTAACAAATTGGATTAAAGGGTCCATCCAATTTCGACTTGAATGTGGTCAACTGTCAAGGTAATCAGAAATTTATAAGTTTCAGTTTAGGTTCTAGTCATGTATGCAATTCATGTAAACTTTGGCTATTCAGCACATAGTAGGAAAAAGGACACCATTGCCTATCAATTCTCACCGGTGCCTTTCCCTGCTTCCCACCCTTACAGCCGCATAAGAATTGCTTTCAACTCATTTTTTTTTTCTTTTTTCCCTCAAAATCATATATATATGGCCAATATGGTGGTGATAGTTGCTGGTAACCAATTGATGTGCCTGTCATGTATTTAGTATTCAGTGCCTAAGAGGCAGAGCATAGGAATTGGCATAATAGTGACCACGTTTTTCCCATTTTGGGCTATTTACTTGCTGTTATGTGTTTGGTTTGTTTGTGAAGAGTTGCAATCTTGTTACAATGGTCACTGATTTACCAAATTGGTATTTTGCAGATACAATGATGAAATTTGCATCTTTTGAGACTATTGTAGAGATGATGTACAAGTATGCCATCCCTACCCCGAAAGATCAGTGCAGCAAATCTTTGCAGCTTGGGGTGAGCTTTGCCGGTGGATATGTGGCTGGTGTGTTTTGTGCAATTGTGTCACATCCTGCTGATAATCTAGTGTCTTTTCTCAACAATGCAAAGGGAGCGAGTGTTGGTGATGTGAGTAATTCTACTTTTTATGGAAATTATGGATATGTATTCTTGTTGTTTCCATATATTTATCTGTTTTACTTTCATTGTGTTTTGTCAATTGCAGGCAGTAAAGAAGCTAGGGTTGTGGGGTCTATTTACACGTGGCCTTCCTCTCCGTATTGTTATGATTGGAACCCTTACTGGAGCTCAGTGGGGTATCTATGATGCTTTCAAGGTTTTTGTTGGGCTGTAAGTTTTTTCTACCTCCCTTGGGTGGAATTTGTATCATTCTTTTGCTCCTCTTTTCCCAAACATGCTTGAAGAATATTTGCTCATCGAATTCTTTGTGCTCCAATCAAGCAAATGATTTGGTTGCCTTTTTCAGGCCAACTACTGGTGGTGCTGCTCCTCCTCCTCCTGCAAAAGCATGAGAATCAGAGCTGATGATGGAGCATTGTGGTTCTCTACATGTAGGAATGAGTAGCGAGTCTTTTGACGGATCAGTAATTCTAGTGATGCCTGCGGTGACGGCCTCAGTTGATGGTGGGCATTGTATTCTTTTGTAGACAGTTTTTCGTTATTCCTATTCTTGCTGCTCTTAACTTTATTTTTTGATAGGATGGTTTTGACTTCATCCCGAGTGATTTCTGGATATCTATTTTTCTTCCAGTTGTAGGAATATATGCATTCTATATAATAAAATTATCCTTTAGAATTTGATCATTCTGTTAATAGCCTTTATGCTGGTTTTTTATACAAGTAGAAGTAGGAATGTCAATGTCTCTGAGCCCAGAGGTAGTTTGGGGAGTGGGTGGGGATTTTGGGGAATCTATTTTCAGGAGAGCGCTCCCCATCTTCACCGGACTTCGTTTCATAAATGCAATATCAATAATTATATATGTATTTAATTTAAATAATTATTTACATTTTATTAAGGGATATTCATTTTTTTCCTATACTTTTGACCATTAAAAAATCAATTAAATAACCTTAATACCCTTGAATACATGAGTTATGTCCTTTAATGATACTATTAATTGTTTTTTTTTAAAAAAAATCAGAAATAAGACAATAAAAACTAATAAAAGTATTTTAAAAAACATAATTGAAAATAAAAATTAAAAATTAAAAAATTAGCAACAAAAAACTTCAATATTTCAAAATAAAATTTAATATTGTTTTAGTTTTTTTACAATTATATTATTATATTATTTTATTATTCTTTATATTGATATTTTTGAATAATTTTTTTTATTTTTACATTTCATTCTTTATATTAGTGTTTTTTAATTAAATTTTTATTAATTTCTGTTTAAATAATTTTTTAAATTTTTTATTTTCAATTTTGTTTTTTTAAATACTTTTATTAGTTTTTATTGTTTTATATCTGATTTTTTTTTCTTTTAAAAACAATTAGTGGTATCATTAGGGAGCATAACATGTTTTCAAGGGTATCAATGTTATTTAATTGATTTTTTTATGGTCAAAGTATTTGACTAACAGAATTCATAACGGTTAGGGGATAAAATGTCTAATATTTTGGTTTTTAAGGGGGAGAATGATCATTTTAGGAACTAGAGGGGTAAAGTGTGTAATATTTCGGTTTTCAGGAGGAAAAATGATTATTTCTGAAACTAGAGAGGACAAAGTGTTTAATATATCAAACTACACGGAAAAATGATTATATCCCATTATATTAAATGGCTTATGAAGATATATGAAAAGTAAGAGCATTTTCATCCAATTCATATATAGTAAAATGTCTACCACAAAATAAACTGATAAAGAGCATTTGCTTTTGCTATGTTATGCGTTTACAACTATATTGTGCTAGAGTTGTCTCGATATTGGAAGCAACATAGTGGACTTTCTTTTAAAAAAATTATTCAATATTGAATTTCATGTTTAAGTATAAAAATTTATATCATATCATAAAATTATTCGCGTTGAAATAGGGTGAAACACCATAGGGATGAAAAGATCGAAGTTTTGCCCTAAAATAAAATGAGTTCTAAAATTCGATCCCGTCTTCACCCCAATGACCCCATACCTCAATCATCAAATGAGTAACTCTATTCAAACCAAAAAAATTAGCTCATGTATCAAATGAATTGTCTTTTATATGAAGAGATGTTTATGCGTGAAATAATACCAATACAAATTATTTGTCAGGGAATACCAAACTTGCTCCAAGAGGTAGATCCCCAAAGGAATTTTTGACATCCTTAAGTGGAAGAATAAAAAAATTAATAGGATACAACCGTACATGCTTGCTTCAACTTGCAATGTAGAGTGCAAAAATTAAAATAGCATTTTGCTTTACATTTGCAAAATTAACGAAGTTACCTGAATTTTTGTACAAGGTTACTCTAGGAGTAGACGTTCAGTGCAACTTGTGATCAAAATTAGACTAGCATTAGAAGCTATAGACACACTGATCTTGTTATGTCCATAATATTATTGATGATCAAAATGCCTCTTAGCATTAAATTATGAAATATTAATGAATAATAAATGAAGATTTTGAATACATTGATTGCATTATATCATAAATGACATTCCCTTTTGCTTTCTATGACCCGAAGTACATGTGTGTGATGTTGATCTTAATTTAAGATAAATTAAGAGGGTATACAGTATCAAACACAATCCTTGCAAAAGTATGCCGTACTTCCGGCAGGCTTCCCATAGCTAATGACTCATAATCAATCTCACTACCTTGCTTTGACACAAATCCCCTCTCAGCACGTCCTATTACACACTCGAAAATCCTGCTCACTCTTAAATACAATGCCAATGGAATAAAAACCTGCACATTAAAAAATTTAAAATAATCAGGCATGGCTTGCAGAAACCAGAAGAAAAACAAATTTGTGAAAACGGTAAGAATGCAACACGAGAATGACAAAATGCAGTATAAATAAGCCCATCATATCATCCAAAATTCAAAGTCCAGCCAAAAGAAGAGAAGAAAATGAAAAAAAGAAAAAAGTAAAAGAAAAGTAAAAGAATAACAGGAAGAATCTCATACCATTGATTTACATATGCCAGATGATGTCCAATGGTGTATTATTTCATCATTGAAAATAATAATCTATATTCCTGTACATAATAATTTTATTTCCGAATGATACACAACGACAACACTCAGTATGTGGCATCCATCAGAAATGATAGTCCTAGGACATTTTTTAAAATTATGGTTTCTTATTAATTGTAAGGATAAAGTGATAAGCTAGCTATTTGTGGTCTTGCTATGTGGTCTCGATCTTTAAATCATTCCAAGGACCGAGTCTGCAGTTACTTACAATAAAATTGAAGGCACAACTGACCGCATATATTAGTGAGTCTATCTACTACTCACTTGATTCCACAAGATTACAAAGTTAAGGGAAAATGAAGGAAACTGCTCACCAGGTCTGAGATTGGGGCTTGAGGGTAACCAGTCATCGCCTGAGAGACAAAGTACTCATCAGTCATCTTGGACACTGCTCCTTTAATTGATGCTGCAAGATCCATCACCTCATCTTTCAATGTCTGAAAGTCCAGATTCCTAGGTTCTAACAATTCATAAAAACTGTTGTCATAAGACTTGGTGATTTTTCTTGCTATATTTACTGCTTCTAAAATATCTCCACCATTGTAGACAGCAAGGCTAAACACAGCAACAACCAAAGGATCCCTAGGATGGTCAAACAGCGCCTTGTGGAATGCCAAGATTGCAATCCTGATGATACAGTAAGTGGCCTCAGATACATAGGCTACATAGCAGACCATTCAATAAAAATAAAACAAATATTCTTAGCACACTTTTTCTTGGAGGATTTGATGGTTTTATAAGCATATATATGGTCATCTAAATGGTAAAAGACTAGGGGAAAATACACGCACTTGGATATTCTTCAAAACAAACAACAAAGTGCAGATGAAAAGAGGACCTCTGTATAATTTTAGTTCTCTATGTAGGTGGTAAAGAAATTAACACAGCTATTAGATGATAATATGTTTTTTTTTGGGGGTGGGGGGGAGGGCAGGAACAGAAGTTGTATTGATAAACAAGATGTACAAGTGTAGAAAGCAAGCTGTCCTTAACAAGAAAAAGCAGGCAACAGCTTCCAAAATACAATAAATAAGCCTATACAAAAAGCCACCAAAAAAGCTCTAAGCAAGAGCAAGATATGGAACTTGACATCTTGCAGAACTAACATGCTTTGATGCCTGCAGAGCCAATTGATACCATCTTACATTCTTTTATTTATTTATTTATGTATTTTTATTTGTCTTGCAATGACATCTCCCTACCTTTGGTAATTGGATTTGCAACATTAATATTTGGGATTGCCACCAGCAAATCTACAACTTCCATACATTCTCCCTATATTTTTGGCACATATGCAAGTTGCTTTAGGATTTCCTTTAGACTTTGGCAAACCCAAGATTCCAATGAAGCGCTTGAACAGTTCATATTATTCCTCTATTGGTTGCACTTTAAACTTTATCATTTCAAAGGTATGTGTTTGTGCAAACAGGAAATCACTGAAAGTTGACCCACTGAACTTGTTAAGTATTTAAGTCATCTAAAGGACCTCTGTTAATTTTATGGCACTTAAATATAAAATAATACTTTGATACAACATTTAAGCATTTTGTTGTTAACAAAAATCTTACCATAAGCTACTGTGGCATGGCCTGTCGGGTGCAAGGAGTTTATCCAAGTTAGAGAACAGAGACTGCAGATGAAGACCAGAAATTCATATTAATTGCATATAACTAATCAGTGGGACTACAGAACACCAGTAAAGATCAGAATAGATGTTTAAGGGAACAATATACAAAAATATATTTCATATTAATTATTTTTGTATTTCAAATGTACTTCTAGATAAGAAACGCGGTCCATGAAGTCTTAAAGCTTAGGCAGGAACAAAACTTCATCAACATCACAGCCTAAATACAAGAAAAGCTATCCAGACTCTAGAAAGTTCTAACTTGACAATATTTGACATTCTAACAAGCATAAAACAAAAAAAAACAAAAAAAGTGTACTGAAATTACCAAAAGCATGTTAGATCTAGAGTCACGTCTCCGAAAACCACGGCGGACAAAATATGCAGCCTGCAAGGTGAAGCTGCATCAATCCTTTAGACCTGTGAGCGCCAAATATTAAACAGCATGCGATTATCACATCCGAACCTGAATTGGTAGAAGTAATTCCAAGAGTCCGAATTTCCATAGTAACCTCAGAGAAGCTTCAGCAGAACCATATGCTAGCATGTAATTCATTTCCATCAGAAGCCTTCCCTGAGAAATTTGCAACAAGATTTCAGCAAGCCATAAGTATTTTCAGGTTATTTAAATGTGGAAAACTGTATATAAGAAAGAAAAGACCAACTTAAATACCCTATCAAGTCTTGAAATTGAAAAAGATAGATGTTTGACAAAATGAGCAGTTTCCCTTGAAAAACGGAATCCTAACCGTGCAGCAATTCTTATAGCACGTAGAATGCGAGCTGCAGTGAACATGATGTCAGTCATTATTTTCTTGGTTAGCAGGAAAAGATGAAATGCTGACTGTGTGTGCTTGACGGTGCTTCAACATAGAATATAAACAAAATCAGCAATGCCCATCTTACAAGGTAAATACTAAATTACTAATAATGGAAAACTGCAAACAAATCTTACCGCAATCCTCCTGAAAAGAAGTACTAGCAGGAATTACAGTTCGCACCTATGACCATATAAGATAAAGTGAGAACTGTGCCATGCCAGCAAGTCTATAGCAACTCAAGAAACAGATTTTATGAAATACTTGCACACTTTAGCCTTTTTAATATCTTTGATTCCTCCCATGTAGTCATACACTATTCTTGCATATGGATCAAACATCAAGCTGCAAAAAGAATGGAGTTGTTAAAGAAAGTCAAAAGAAGACTACTACAACTGCTATAATTTTAATGAATGAGATGTTTTAAGAGATCCAAGGCTATCCTCAAAAAATTGAAAAAAAGTGAGATTAAAGGGTCATATAAGAAACCTGTTAATTGTAAGGTCCCGCTGCAAACAATTCCTCCACCGGATGTAATCCTTCTCATCACAGCCATCATCAAGTTCTTCAAATTCATAATTGAAGCCCCTACTGAAATTTCTTCCGCATGTGCTAAAACTTGAAACCTAATTTGTATACACATAAAAATATTTTTAAAGAATGGAAAAACGAAACTCTTGACAATTTTACTCTCTTCAGGAGCCTTCAAAAGCAACAATATCAACAAGTGAATAATTAATCAAAACTCGACTTGCTATTTGAAATAATAAAGAAAGATATTTAAAGTTAAGAAAACAACAAACCTCCACAATGGTATCATCAAGGTGGACATGACAAATCGGAAAACGTTTGCCTACTATTTGACACCGCGAAAATGCCCTCATCACCTGTAAATTGCTCATAGATATTATGGCACACTAGAAGCCAACTAGAAAATTTAATTGAGACTCATATTATTTTGTAATTGGAAATTGATGCAAGAACATACTGTAGAAGGCTTTTAAAAACAATAATGCACCTGAATCACCAGCCTCAACAATCACAAATGGATTTTTTAACTCTTCTAAAATTGCATTGTGATAGACTTTGTAATCTCATAATCTGCTACCTTATTCAGAATGGCCCGCTCTGCATTTCCAAGCAAAATTCATGACTTCTAGATATATCAAGGACTGTTCTAATCTAAAAACAAGAGGACCTTTCTTAGTACTTTTCTTATGACATATTTTTCTCTTTTTTTTATATAACTATTTTCCCTGTTTTTCATTCTTCAGTTTTGATTATATTTATTATGCTTGCTACCAGTTGTGTTGACTTTGTTCATTACACAAAGTCAACAGCACCAGACTTAAGCTTCCCTCATAAAGATTTTAAGGAAATTTTTTTGGGTGCAATAACAATATATTAAAGTTCTGAATTTTGATCATGTGCAAAGTATTGCCAAAAAACAATAGTTACACAGTGCCACAATAAGGAAAGCAAGGCCTGTTGAATTATATGTCAAGTCAGGTGGCCAAAAAAGTAACAATGCAGGTTATCAAAGCATACAACTTAAAGTAAAACAAAGCATCATATTTTGAAACAAGGTACAACATCAGCATATTCCTACCATGACAGAAAGTACAGAGAATAACCTCTTTAAGTTCAGCTGAAGTTAATATATCAAAATCTTTTGGTGTCCGCTTCAAGATTAGATCCCGTACACAACCCCCAACAAGATAAACCTCATATCCTACAACGGCAAAGAGGTAAAGGAAGATTTCCATTAAAAGCATAAGGATGGAACAAGAATTATACAACAAAGAGGAAAAAATAAATAAATAATTATGAGTGCAAGGTTTATAAAGCAAACAATTTGTATTGCTATAGCATTGCAAGCACTGACACCTATCATAAAAAATAACCAGGAACAACAAAAGCATCAAAATGCATGGAATATAGTTTGAACGTAGCCAACACCGATTCATGTGCGACCACTAACGAGCTTCAGAGGCCAGATAAATAGTGACAAACAGAATAGGTTGATGGCACAACGAAAAGCCCGATAACAGACTAAACCCCATGTCTCATATTGGCACATGACCTGGTTCTTGTATCAACTTCTCAAAATCCTATTTAGGAACTAACACTTGCATGAACAGATAGTAGGAAACAATAAATTAGAATCTAAGATCAATGCTCAAGAGGAATTGATGTTAAATCTAAAGAAAAGTCATGTGTTTTCAAAACCTTTAAAGGGAAGAGAATGCAGTGCACTTCTTCGTTGGGAATGATGGAAAGGGAGAGGATTATAAAAGAGGTAGGGATGGATCATTTATCTATAGCCTCGTTTTCAGATTCTCCCAAATGGAAGAAAAACGGGGAAGGGAAATGATTCTGCAAAATGTAATAGTTTAAAAATTCCGCTCATCCTTCCACTTTTCCATCCATACTACAAAACAAATATCTAAATTGTTGACCTCCCTTCCATTTCTCAATCACTCCTTTTCCAACAGTAACATATGAACAGATTAAAACATTCTCATTTTCATAATGCAAACAGAACATAATTGCTCTTACTACTAGATCATTTGGTCAGTGTATTTCTATATCATCAAACAAAAACAATTAAGAGCAATCAGCAACAAGAACCTACCTCACAAAACATTAAGGGCATAATAGGGGCTTGCAAATTCACTCTCAATCTATGAGTAACACAATTCGGGTTCATACGATTATAAATAGTAAGAAGCAAGTGGGAAAGTTAGAGAGCAACCTTTTTTCTTGAGTCCATTAAGAACCTTCCTCGTTGGTCGATCAATCATGGAAGTACTAATTCCGAGGTCCTTGGCATTCAATTTCTTCCACTCGGATTTCCTTCTACTGGATTCACTCCCTTCTACTCTACCATAAAAACGATAATTAATACAGAAACATCATGTAGAGACATAATAAAACACAAGGTAAATTGAAAATAAAAAATGAGAACTTAAGTTGCCTTTGGCATGAGAATGATCAGAACTGAGAATGGCGTGTTTGATTATAGGCTCTGCGTCATCAAGCGGCTGAATTGCCGCAACAGAGCCGAATCCAACCTGTAAATAAATGGAAAAAAAGATGATTGAAACGGGATAGATAGATAGATAGATTGAAATGGAAATACCTTGCTGAGGCAGTGAACGAGAGAGGGTCGAAGAGAGAAACAACGGGGTTTGCAGGCGAAAGCTAAGCGAGGAATCGCCATTTCAGACCGAAGATAAGCTTAAACCCTAGTCAAGTTTAAATGGCCGATTTAGGGTTTAACTAATTCCTATAGTTATCGATAAACACCGGCTTTGACACTAATTTATCAAACTCTTTTTTTTTTTTTAAAGAGAAACTATATTTATGAAAAAAAAAAGAAAAAATATTTTTTTCAACAATATATTATATTATATTAGGATGACGGTAGACATCTAATTTGACGTGGTATATGGCATGTTTGTCGGTTGTCACATCAGTATATCGTTATATTTTTTAATATTTTTTAATATTTTTTTTATATTAAAATATTAAATTTAGGAATATTAAGATTTCAATCCATCTGGTTAGTGTTAATCTGAGTTTAGTCCATTAGTTTTTTCAATTATTAAATTTATCCCTACCGTCCAATTCCTTTAGTTTTTCGTTGACTTCTGTTAGGACAATAGGGGCATTATGGGAATTTTAATAAAAGCTTCTAGAAACCGTATGGAAAAAAGGGTATAATAGTAATTCCAAAATTAATTTTTTAAAAACAAATAAATATTATTTAATTATTATAAAAATATTAAATAAAACATTTTAATTTAATCAATCATCACCATTATCTCTCTCTCTCTCTCCCCGATCCTTTCTTACTCTCTCTCTCTCACACTCTCTAAATCGACGGCGACCGGAAGCAACGAAGACGGCAACGATGACCGGAAGCAACAACGAAGACGGGACGTTGACCATAATCGACGACGACTCCTTGAATTTCGATCTCCGATCCATCAATTTCCATCTCCATCAATCTCTCTCTGCGATTTCAAGCTTGGTGGTGGTGCGATTTCGTCGATTCTGTGCCTGTGTTGGTTTGTGTTTGGGAGAAGGAATTGGTTTGGGCATAGATTCGATGAGCAAGAAAGAAGAGAGGGAAGAGAATGGGTTTGATTTGGCCACCAGTGGTGGTTTGATTCAACCGGCATTTGGTGTTGGTTTGATTCGGGCGCCGGTGTTGGTTTGTGTTTGGGTTTGATAGTACTGGTGTGGTATCTCTTGTTGAACACCAGTACTTCATTTTTTTTGTCAAATTTGTGTATTGTCAATTTGGTGGTGAATTTGGATGGTTATATTTTTTATAAAGAGATGAATTTGGTGGTGGTGATTTGGGTGGTTGACTGTGGACGTGGTTGGGTTTGATTTTTTTTAGGTTTGGGTCTGTTGGGATGTCTGGTTTTGAGATAGAATCAGATGATTTGTGGTATGGTGGTTAGTTTTAATTTTTTTTCTTTTTATGAAGAATTCTGGAAAAAAAATCTGCAAAAAATTGGGGATGATGGTGATGAGATTTTTCTTTTATTTTTCTTTTATTTTTCTTTTTCTGGTTTAAGTTTTTCTGGAAAAAAAAATTAGGGGATGGTGATGATCGATGATGGTGATAATAGATGATGATGGTGATGAGTTTTTTCTTTTTTTTTTCTTTTTCTGGGTTGAAGTTTTTCTGGAAAAAAAAATTAGGGGATGATGGTGATGAGTTTTTTCTTTTTTTTTTTCTTTTTCTGGGTTGAAGTTTTTCTGGAAAAAAAAAATTAGGGGATGGTGATGATCGATGATGGTAACGATAGGTGATGATGGTGATGATTTTTTTAATTTTTATTACTTTTTCTGGAAAAAAAAAATTAGGGGATGATGGTGATGAGTTGAAGGTTGTTGTTCTTGATGATGATGATGATGATGGAGGTTAAGGGTTGAATGTTGATGGTCGGTGAAGATTAATATGTTTTTTTTATATTTTTATTTTAAATTTAATTTGTTATTGGTTTTTTTTTTTAGTTAAATGTAAAATTACTGTACTGTCCTTCGTGTAAGACAAAGTAGGGGTACAATGGTCATTACATGGTCTGTCAACGTTATTCCATCTTATTTCACGGAAAATCTAACGGAAGGACTAAATTCAGTAATTCAAAAAACTAGTGGATCAAACCCAGATAAACGTAAACTAGAGGGACTAAAATCTTAATATCCCTTAAATTTAAGGATTACAAATTATTATATTTTAATTCAACTCATTTGGTGTGATGATGCGGCAGCCGACAAGGAAGTGTCATGTTACCTGCCACATCAAGTTTGATGTAAATGATGGACAAAAGTGTTGGATGTTTACCATTATCCACTATAGGGACCAAAAAATTGCGAGGGCCAATTAATTATTATTATTATTTGAAATACAACTACTATCAGGACATGACGAGATTAGTTACCAGAATACTACTCACACTATCGGGGAGAGGTTATATATGGACTACAACTCTCACAATCGGAGAGATGATTGCTCCCACAAACCGGAAGAAAACTCCTTACACATACTTATAAAATGTGCGTAGTAGGACTCTTACCTAGACATGACCACGGTTCGGTTCGAACCGTAGAACCGAACCGTAATCATGTGAAATGAACTGTAATCATAACCGTAACCGTAACCGTAACCGTAACCGTAACCGTAACCGTAACCGTAACCGTAACCTTTACCGTAACCGTAGGGTTGAAGGTTCGGTTCCGGTTCCGGTTCTCCTCTGAAAAAAAACCGTCCTGGAACGGGCGGTTCGGTTCCTGTTTTGAAACCGCCGGTTTCAGAAAAAATATTTTTATTTTTATTTTTCTTAATTATTTTTTTTAAGCAAAATTGTAAAAAAATTAAAAATGAACCGAACAGGACGAACCGTCCGAACCGAACTGGAACCGACGGAATAGGAATCATAATTAGAATCGGAAAAGTCGGTCCACGGTTCCGGTTCCGATTCCGGTTTCGATTCCGGTTCCGGTTCCGGTTCCGGTTCCGATTCCGATTCCGATTACGATTCCGATTCCGATTCCGATTCCGATTCTAGCTCAGTTCAGAACCAGAACCAGAACCGGAACCGGCGGTTCAGAACCGCACCGAACCGTGACTATGATTACTTATACCCCTGATAACTAGGTATGGAAGGGAAGTGTACAATCATCTCTACTGAAAGGTGATGTGTAATAGTTTTTTTTTTAAGCTTTCGTGATCCAAAAATTATTGAAAATACATCCTATAATTCTATAACCAAACGTTAGTCGGTTTCAAGTTTTTTTTTTGGGGATATTAAGATGTTAGTCCCTCAAGTTAGCGTTAATATGGGTTTGATCCACTAGTTTTTTGAATTACTAACTTTAGTCCTTCTGTCACGGTTTCCGTTTACTGACAACGTCAGAGGACAAAATGACCATACTGCCCTTGGTACCAGTAAAAAGACCTTTATGCCCTTCATGAAGTGGGTTATTGGGCTTGCTAAGCGCACCCCGGTCCAGAACTAAATGCACCCTGAAACAAGCCACCTTGGGCCACTGAGTGCACCCTAGAAATTGCTGAGTATACCCCATTGCATCAGCTCGACGTCAGCATGACGTCATATCGTCTTCCTCAGTTAGTGACCCATCGACGGCCTGATCCGGACCTGGTTCTTGACCCGGTTGACCCGACTGAAACCCGGCTGTTCTACACAGTTTCCGACCTCATTTCCGACCATTTTCTGCCCAGATCGAAGGCCGACAGTTTTCCGGTTCGTTTCCCACCCATTCCAGTCTCTCACGAGCTCAGTATCATTGTAATCAATTTTCTTCTTGTTCCATATCTCGGGGGAACAGAAGAAACGGGGGACTTTTAACACCGTCCGAGTATCCCCAATTGTAAAGGTGACATTAAGCCCGAGACTCCCTCCTGTGAAAGACCAACTGTTCTTCCAAAACTTGTTGGATGTAGGGAATCCCCATACGAAACCCCTCTTTTTAGGGTCATTAGAGATATCAAATCCCCGATTCACCTTTGTCCCCTTGGGGACCCAACAGTCTAGCGAATTAGACATGATGAAATTGGTTCTTGTCTTATCAGATTGCTTCAGCGTAAAGAAATGCCTGATTTCACTCGGGGAGGGCGGCGACAAGTTCATCCAGCTGTACATGTGCCACATGCACATCAAGATTTTATAGCTGTTCGATGCCAGTTATGCTGGAACGATCCCTGCTTCAGCCAGAAACCAGGCAATGAATGGCTGAAGAGGAAGAATGACGCCGCAACAGAGCATGAATCCATAGATCGCCACCATGCCTGGGGAGGATTCCACACGGCTCTATCACCGGCTGGAATCAGAGTGACCGAATTAGACAGATCGAATCGGGCACGATACTTATCTATCTCATCTGGCCCGACCACATTCGGCTCTGTGTCAAACCCACTCAGGCGGTCAGCAGAGAAAGTGAGACGAGAAGCTCTGAACGCCTCTTCGACATCGTTCTCGTTAACAGTTTGCTCCCTAATCCGAACGATACCTGAGCTGTGCTTGTGAACTTCACTTCTACTTTGATGTTTTCCCATCCTTCGCAGAGGTACCCTGTGATTAGAAACATCAGATTCAGAACTAGATGAAGAATCAGAACTGGACACAGAAAAATGAACGTCAAGGTGAAGCCTAGAAACATCGACTTCTAAAAATGGAGGTTCATCAGCAGGGATTTCCCCCAGTAATCTTCGAATACAGGAAACCAATTGAAAATCCCCACGATCTAATGCATCAAGAGCAATATTAAAAAGTCGATGACGGGAAGACGAATCCATTGAAACTAACCTTGAATAAAGAACTGGTGTAAAATCTTCTACAGAGAGGTGGTGATTTTATGCGTAAAGAAATCTGGGTTTGAGAAATTTTTTATGCTGCTTTTTTTTAGAATTAACCAATGTTGTCTCTCAGTGAAGAATTTAAAGAGATGATAGCACAAAACCCTAGGATCTCAAGGTGGGGAAAAACGATGATGAGGTTTGATGATGTAGGCGGCACACGGGGAAACGCATAGATTGTTTCTCATAAATGATATCGAAAAACGAAGAGGCAAGGGACACGTGTCAAAAAGAGAACTGGCTTTCGCTGTCAGAACTCCAAAACGTCGCCATCATTAAAGATCTCGCGTGAGGAGGATAATCAAATTTACAGGGTCACCATTAAGACACGCCATTATGACAAGACATTTACTCGGGCACTGAAGAGATATTGAAAAACTAATTAAAATACTTTTGCCCGAAACAAAACCCTGTTTAGCAAAAATATTTTAAGGGGGTATTTTCATATGTGAATTTTATCGTTCGTACACGTCATCAACAAAGAGGATAAATTGCCAGGTGGACATCCGAATAGGCATTCAGAAAATATCCTACAAGACATCACCGAAGAAGAGAAAACCCGAGTAAGCAGATGTTGAACAAAACCTGCTCAGGGTCAATCGACATCATATATTACTCAGGATGAGTTAATGACACTCGGGGCTGGATAAATGACATTTCTACTCGGGATCAAATGACGTTACTCTGGACCAGCAGGTATTGTCCTTACTCGGGACAAACATGAAGAAAACCGAGTAGAAAAGCCCAGTGCGTAGCTCACACGAATCAAATCATTAAAATACACGAACATATCTATATTAAAAAGGAATCCCAATAAGAACAGGATATTAAGTAGGAAATGTTTCCAATCAGGCAACAACTTTATTTCTTCAAAAAGACTACGCTCTTAAAAGGAAATAATTCCTAATTGGACTACATTACTAGAGTCCCATTCGACCTCAATTAAAGACTCCGAAACAGGAAAGAAGACAATCAGCTTCAAGCAAGTAAATAATCATAATTAAATACAAAGATCTATTACTTGTACAAAGCAGATTAGGGTTCTATAAACATATAAATAGACCTATAATCTCATCACACAGAGATATACATCAATCATAGAAAAAATAGAGAGAGAAGAAAGAGAGATCGAGAGTTGTATTTTTATTATTTCATAGTGAATTTTGGCTTGGTTGATCATTCAACCACCCATGGACGTTTCTCCGGTCATCGGAGTTTTACCACGTAAAAAACTTGTGTCCAATTACTTTCTCATTCTCTTTCTCTTTAAAATCACAGCTAAAATCCAATCCTTATTGGTTATTTCTCATACATCCAGAAATCGACGTCAACAATATTTATTTCAATGATGGTACTATTGGCATTAGGATGGGTGTTTATAGTAATATTTATTTATAAAATTTTAGATATAAATGTACTTATAAAAATGAGTGTACTTATAAAAATGAGTGTACTAATAAGTTTTATGGGTGTCAATATCCGTATCCCAATTTTTTTGTTTGTTGAAACATTACAATGAGGAGGGGGAACACACTCAACCGCACAACCTCATGACATAAGTATCAGGTGGCCCAGGTGGGTTAACCTCATTTTGTCTTCATTTCAATTCAATAAAGTGATTTTTTTAATTAATATTAAAAACTTCCTCTCACCTTTCAACTATTATTGAATGTATAATTGCAAATGCTTTAATTTTGAAACCTCCCCTATGGATTAACGCCGTTAGCATTCCATTTGTGTTGACTGAGTTTGACCTTTAAAAAATCCAAAATATCTCTATTTAAGCTTTGATTGTATGAATAGACCATTATACCCTCATATTTTTATTAAATAAATTAATAAACTGATATAAAATGCGAGAATGTTAAATTGCAAATGAGAAGTTATTTTATGGATAGTTTTATCCCTAAAAATAACAAAATTACAAATGAACAAAAAACATTGAAAATAAACTAGAATATGTATTTATTTATTTTTCTTTTTTTTTAATAAATCCAAGAAAATACTCAATTTCAATGCTTTTGATTCATTTGTAATTTTGTTATTTTTAGGGATAAAATTTTCCACAAATAACTTCTCATTTGCATGTTAACATTCTTGCTTTTTGTATGAGTTTATTAATTTATTTGGCTAAAATATAAGGGTATAATGATCAATTCATACAGTTGAAGCTTAAATAGAGATATTTTAAAATTTTCAACAGTCAAATTCAGTCAACACAAACAGAATACTAACGGTGTTAGTTTATAGGGACGGTTTCTAAAATAAAAGCATTTGTAACTATACATCCAATAATAGTTCAAATGTGAGGGGATGTTTTAATAACAACCTTTTTTTTTAAAATATTTATTAATTCGGGACCAGGTATAAAATGACAAAATGTTCGATTTACATTTATTCTCACCGTCAGAATTACCAAATTCATATATAAAACAAAACAAAAAAAACAAAAAAAACAAAAAAAAAAAAAACCTTTTCTATGATGTTTTTCTTTTTGTTACTAGTTTCATTACCAAAGTTAGAATTTCACTTTGTACACACCTTTTTTTTACAAATATCGTAACAAAGCTTTGTTAAAGGGAAATGGCATTTTAGACGTCCATATTCCAATCTACAAAAATATTCATAATAAAATTATAATCATAATTTTATTTAAATATAACAATGCTAATAAAAAATGTAGTATAATAACTTAACCGTCAAAGAAATACAAATATAAACCTACCATATAATTATCACATGTACAAAATAGTAAAATAAGACCTAAAAAAATCAAAGATACAAATTATATATATATATGCATAGATGAAGTCAGAAATTTAACTTTTTTTTTTTGGTTGGGGATGGGAATTAATATTCAAATTATATATACATATGCATGGGTGAAGCAAAGAATTTGGCTTTGGGAGGATTTAATATTCAATGTCATGACAAATATATTAATATTTAATAAATAATTTGTTAAAAAAAAGTGATATCCTTTAATCTCAAAGGTAGTGTCACATTTTTTTTTAAGAATTAAAATATAATTTATCACTGTTTAGATCTTGGAAATCATCTACAACAAACTGATATTATCGTCTATATATTATTATGCATCACTCTTTATATATTGAAAATCATCTAGAACAAACTAATATTATCTTCTATATATTATTACATTATAATTTTATTTTATTTTTGTTTTTGAGTGGGAGGGGGGCGGGACATATTATAACCCGTATACATAGGGTTCGAAAATTAAATGAGATGTGGGGTGCTGTACGTATATACCCTTCACACGTGATATATATATATGTGTGTGAAAATTAAATAACAACTTTTTGAAGTGGTATTTTAAAACTACCACATTTTAATAAGTTGAGTTTAAATAACACATAAAATAAATTCCTTCAAAAAATACTCCCACAATAACCTTTTTCACTATTTTGTTTTGTTTTGTTTTTTCTTTTTTCAAAATCTCCCATAAATGGAGGTCGAAATCGGCCTTCTGAGCTAGGTTACAAGAAAGAAGATGAAAAAAACTACTTGAAAATTTTCATTTTTACTTAGACTTTTGGTATTTTCCGAGACTCTCTGGACAAAAATATTCCAATTTTTCATCATCTTCTTCATTGACCTCCAATGGAGGTCAATTTCGAACTCTATGGAGTTCAAACAGACTTCCAACGGACTTCGACCCCCATTGTAGGTCTGTTCGACCTCCAATTGAAGTCGATGAAGAAGGTGAAAAAAAAAAATAAGAAAATAAAAAATAAAAAAACTGAAAGGTAGATAAAAAGATATATGTAAAGTAAGGGCATTTTTAGAAGTTCGTTTATTTTGGTGCCTTTAAAACTTAAGTTATTAAAGTGGTGTCACTCGTGCAATACCAAATCAAAAGAGTGTCAAAACCTCATATTTCTACCACATACACAAAGCATATACATAGGTACACAAAAACTATTTTAAGATAGATACAAATTAATATATATGATACATGTGAACTAAAATGGGAGTCCAAAAATTAAATGACACTTTTTTTTAGGTGAGTTTTTCAACACTTTCACTGTTTTAGACACCTATTATGGTGAACGGATAAAAATATCCATACAATAAACTTCTTCACCATTTTGTTTTTTTTTTTTTCGTTTCAAAATCCTCCATCAATGGAGGTGAAACTGACGAATCGACGAACGCACATCGACGGCAACGGTGGACACACGCACACACGTACACCGACCACGACCAAACATAATAGCGACTTTTGATTTCTCTAAAAAAACAAAGTATGTAACTTTGTCTAAAAACGAAGGGTTTCGAATTGAGGATTCGGTGTTGGAGAAGATGAACGGAACAAAAATAGAGGAGCACAGAACAACAACCCAGAAGTCTCGAAAAACAATCACAAAGTCTCGGACACACAAACATAAAGTCTCGAAACACAAACACAAAGTCTCGGACACACAATCATAAAGTCTCGGACACATAATCATAAAGTCTTAGACACACAAACATAAAGTCTTGACCCCTGAGTGCGTCAGCGTAGAGTCACTAAACTAATCTACTGAAGATGCATCGATAATGTTATGAAGTTGGTTTTACTTAAGTTGAGAATAACTATACAAAAAAAGTAAGAGAAAAGTTAAAGTCAAAAAAATAATTAAAAAATAGTGTAAAGTAAGGGCATTTTTGAAAATCACTTACTTTAGGGTCTTTTAAACATAAGTTATTAAAGTGGTGTCACTCATGCAACACCTAGAGGCGGACGCATGAGAGGGTTGCCCCGGGCTGTAGCCGGGCAATCCTCTTTAAAATAATAATAATTAATTAATTGTATATATTATTATTAATTAATTGTATATATTATTATTAATTAATTAAACACCTATAATATTTTGTCTAATTATATTTATATGTAAATTTTATTTATAATCGCACTAACATCCCCTTTCGTTAGTATAATTTATTTAATTTATTTATCCTAACTTAAAATAATAATAATAAAAATTTACAAACAATCAATCACAATTGAAAAAAGTATTATTTTATGCTTGTTTTACATATAATATTTCCTCGTTTTTATAACCGGTCATTAATAGTAAATTTTCATAATATGTAGAATCTATTTAAAAACAATATATATATATTGATAAATAAAGGCATGCGAGGGTTTGTGAGTCATTGATTAATCATTTAAATATATTGACTAAACAATTCAATGTGGGAGTTTTTGAGCCACTAATTATTAGAATATATTAAAAATAGATAAATTCAATAATTGAAAGCTAATTAATTGACTATATACTATTCGTGTATACTGAGAAAAAATATATTTGTATATATAACTTAGCCAGGTCTGTAAATATTTCTTGGGTCCGCACCTGGCAACACCAATTCAAAAAAGTGCCATAAACCCCTATTTCCTTTTAGATAAAGTTATATGTAGACATGACCACGGTTCGGTTCGAACCGTGAAACCGAACCGGAACCGGAACCGTACCGTAACCGTAACCGTAACCGTAACCGTAACCGTAACCAGAATATTGGAACCGGTTCCAAAATCGTAACCGAAACCATGGAACCAGTTCCGGAACCATGGGAGCAACGGTTCGGTTTCGCTTGGAGGAGCAAATCGTCGGTGAAGCAAGAGCAAATCGGCTGGCTGCTTGGAGGAGAAATTCATCGGCGAAGGAAGGGCAGATTGAAGGGCCAAATCAGCTGCTCCTCCATTTTGTCATGGAGTATAAGAAGAGAAGAGTAGAAGAATATGAGGATAAAAAAAAAGATCGGTCAGATGAAGAATAAAAAAAAGACTTATCTTTTTTTAAAAACAAAATAAAAAATAAACACGAGTATTTTGTATTTGTAAAATATTTCTTTACTGGTTTTGTTTTTTTTTTTTTTAAAGAAAATGAAAATTGGTTATTCATGAAAACAGGTTGAAAAATAGCTGCATGACGGGCTTAGTTTGTAAGACTTATGGGTCGTTTATTTTTTACAATTGACATTTAATGGGTCTAGATTGAATTTTTTTAGTTGTTTTATTTGTTTTTATAAAGTGGCCAAACAACTTAAAATTACCCAAAAACAACTTAAAATAAAAAGTAATAAATCATGACTTTTAACCTAATTCCATATTACAAAATTGCATTTAAAATATATCCTTCAAAGACAACATATTTCCGATATTACAATAATTTATATTAAACAAACTTCATTATTATTATTATTATTATTATTATTATATTTATATATATATATATATATATATATATATATATATATATAAAACTTGAACCACTTTGTCACTTTCAACAATGCAGTTGAACCTTACTTTCTTTTATGTTATAAAAATCAAAATCATTTTTATTAATAATTTCTTCACCATTTACATAAATAATTAACCTCAAAGGGCGTTCGATATAAAGGGTGCGTTTGGTACTGATGTATAACCAGAAAAGACGATTGAAAAACACAGCAATTCAATTATTTATTCAATTCATCAAGTCTACTTACAATAGGCTCTAAAGGAGCATATTTATAGCTAACAAAATAATACAGATAACAACTAACTCCTGATAAAGATAAATAAACCTAAACGAATATCTCAATGAGATAATTATTCTAAACACAATATGATAATTACTAATATAATAATCCTTATCTAATTCCCTATCATTCTCCTCCACTAAGAAAAACTTGACTCCTGACGAGTTAAATGGGTTGCAACCAACAAACAAGAGAATACCACATCTTGTTCATGTTTGGAGCATCCAAGTCTTCAACCCAAAGCCCACTATTCGTAGTCATAGCAAAACGAATCGGTTAGGATCGACAGTGAGGTTCCATGCTCCGACGATTGGCGGCGATGGCAAAGTGATTGTTAGGGTTTATGCCCTAAAGATGTAATTTGTAAATTGATTTATGAAATAAATAAAAATAAAAGTTCAATTCATTCTTGTCATGTTATTTATTTTATAAACTTGTGCATATATTTAAACATCCAAGATTGCTAGATGTAATCTTGAACTATGTATATGAGTGTCATATACGGATGGATACAGTAAGATACGTGCAATCTAAAGAGTCCATAGATAGCAAATAAAGTTGGGTACTTTATTTTTGGTTAATCTATAGCTGCAGTCCATTCCATAATGTACGATAATTCTATCCTGAATCATTCATATGAGATATGGGAATTGATGTACCTTGTATGATGTGATCATATAGGACTGGGCCATGATCTATATGAATCTCTCACCAAGATCCGTTTACCGATGAGATTCATATATATAAACTAATTATGGCTATATGTGGGTGATCTTAATCCTGAGTGTCTTATCGACTCCTTCAGGTTAAATCGTAGTCTTTGATATATCATGGGTGATGTCATATGCATTTCCTAGTCAATATACTCCGTATGTTGGGATTGCGGTTTGGCTTGTGGCTGTGAAGGTTTGTACACAATAGTGGAATCCACTTCTTCTTGTGAGAAGTAGATGGTAGTTCCCTTAAGGGTTGATTTAGGGCTTGGACAATATGAGCGCTCTCCTAATTCCGTGAGGAAATAGGATTTATTGTTCATTATAGAATCAATGGTACTTAAAGGATATATGTAATTAGAGGGGTATACCAGACATTATGACCCAGCTCTAATTATGAACTACTGTGGAGGATCACATCATGTGTAATAGTTATATCGATGGATACCGAGTTGCATCGGTCTGTGTAAAAGCGTCTACAGTTGAGCGAGTGCAGCTTCGGGTTTTTAGTGGAATAACACTGGAGTTAATAATCAAGGAATATTAATTAAAGAGTTTAATTAATGATTCCGATGATTATTGGAGCTCAAAATATTGTGGGTCCATTAGGTCCCCTTGCTAGCCCGATTGATTTAGATAACAAGGGTCACGGTTAATTAATTGGATTGTCCAATTAATTGTTTTACGAAAGTGACACGTACATATTCGGGAATTAATTGAATAATGAGATTATTTAATTAATTAATGTTAATAGTTAAATTGATTAAATAATTAGATTATTTAATTATATTGATAATTATGAATTATTAATTAACTATTAATTGGAGGGTGTTAGTTGATATATGGATTTAGGTGAAGATAAAATAATAGGATTATTTTATTTTTACTAAATCATTTATCTAAGTATTTGAATTTAGTTTAAATTTAAAATACTTATTATCACTTTTATTATATTATATATATTTAAAAAGGATAATTAAAAGATATATATCAACTAATAACACAATAGAGATTGCATTGGATGTAAATTGGTATATACATGAAACAACAGTATAAGAAGAATTTGCATAGGATGCAAATACTTAATTTATAAATATATATGTATTTGGTGAAGCAACTATCGTGAACATATATATATATATATATATAGGGCGTAATTTTGTGGTGACAAAAAGAAAAGCAATTAACTAAATATATATAATATATATTTGTGAAGCAGTGTGTGAAGTTTTTAGAAAGTGAAGCAAGGCCTGAATATTTGTTATAAAAGAAACAAAAGGCTTGCTCTGTTATCTTGCGTGAGAAAGAAGTAGAACAAATATATATATTTGTGCAAATATTGAGAGCAGCATAGTTATATATATATTGTTTCATGTTTTGTGTGTTTTTGAAACATATAGAAAAAAGAGTTTTTTCAATTTTCTCTACATCCTCTATTTAAGTTCCTGAAGCCGTGATGCACCCACACGCAGTTACCAGTCCAGGGAGATAGCGAGGAAGATCAAGTGGTTCAGACAGGAGCATATCGAAAAGTGAAGGAGCCTCTAAACATTGGTAAGTATATCTTCTTATGATTATATCGATTACAATTTCTTGTGTTTATATATTGTATGTATTGGTTCCGAAAAATAATTACTATCAAAAGTTCACTGGTCCCAGATACATATATGATCTGTATAAAAAAAAAATTAAAACCAAGTTCCGCTGCGTGACCGGTGAACGGGATTCCAACTTCCAACAGTTGTGCCCTGTCGGTTTTGTGCAGATCTGTGCTGATATAGGCGGAATTGGAGGTCGTCGAAGAAGGAAAAAGTGTCGGTCAACGACTTCCGATTCTGATGATGCGGTTGGTGACTGTTGTGGTTGCGACCAACAGTGGCGCATGGGTGTGTGTACAGCCAGAAGGCTATGAAGGATTCTGGCATGCGTATGTTGTCTGACTAGGTGTGTACGAGTTTTTGTGTGGGAAAAAAAAAAGAAAAGAAGGAAAGAAAAATTGATGGAAGCGAGTAGGAGCAAAATGTAGGCTCTGATACCAATTGATGTAGAACTAGGAGGAAATAGAACCAGAAAAGGAGATTGGAAAATACAACAATTCAATTCTTTATTCAATTCATCAAGTCTAATTACAATAGGCTCTAAATGAGCATATTTATAGCTAACAAAATGATAAAGATAACAATTAATTTATGATAAAGATAAATAACTCGAAACTAATATTTCAATGAGATAAATATTCTAAACACAATATGATAATTACTAATATAATAATTACTAATATAATAATCCTTATCTAATTTCCCATTAGGTACGCGAGACAAGATGGAACCACGTGGGACAAAACCCATAAAATTGTCCCACCCCAAACCCTTGGCCAGACTTGTCCCAAACACATGTTTGGAAAATATATTTTTGCCTTCAAAACTTCAAAAAATTACAAATATATACACTACCATCCATTTCCCATCTCTCTCCCTCTCCTTCTTAGAGCATCGTCAATGCAATGCGACAATGCTATTTGAGTGTATTAATACTATAATCTGACATAAAGTGAAAAAAAAGTATACTCCAATGTAATGGTAAATGTTGTGTCAAATTTAACATATGCTATTCTTTGTGCCAAATTTGGCACAACAATAAATACTGAGTTTTTTAATTACAAAAATACCATTGTATAACTATATTAAATGTATTAATTATTGATTTTTATAATTTTAAATAATAAAAAATATTATATAAATAGAATGCATTAATTATATTTATTGATTTCTATAATTTTAAAAAATAAAAAATAAAATAAAAATAGCATTTCAAATAAAATTATGGATCGGAATATAATGCTAAAATGTTGTGCCGAATATAGTATTTTAAAAAATTTTATACCAATTTTAACATTAACATATGCATCGGAGATGGTCTTAGACGCAACACAACCCTCTCAGTTTGCCTGCTCCTACGCCTCCTTGATTCTTCACGACAATGGCATCGCCATCACCGCGGAGAAAACTGATGGCGCTGCTCTAACTGGTGGCGCTGCTGCTCCTGATGAGGAGAAAAAGGAAGAAGTTCAAATCCCAAAATATGAAGATGGGATTCTGTGTAAAAATGTTCATAATCCCAAAATCTCAATTTTTTGTTTTGTTTTGATCAGTGTAAATTTTTTCCTTTAATTCTTTCTTAGGAGAATTTTTTTTTTTGGGAGATCCGGTTCCCAGATCTTCCAAAAAATAAAATATTTATTTATTTATTTTTATTTTTTATAATTTTCTATTTTTTATAAATCCATCAAATTCTGGTATAAAATCCAACCAATTCTATACAAAAATATTTTTTCAATTCTAATATTATCAAAATAAATATATATAGTGATTAACATGAATGGTGATGCTCCAGTGGTAGGGCCGTCTCCAGACATTTTAGGACCCGATCGATTTTTTGATATTAACATAAATCGGAGCCCTATATAATAAAAAAAAATTAAATAAATAATTGTTCATTTAACAAATACATTGTATTCCATATAAATTAAAACAAAAAAGATTTGTCGTATCTAAAAACATAAAAACAAAATATTATTTACTTTTCTATTCTTCTTGCTTTCTGAAGTGCAAATTTACTAATTATACTACTACTATCAAGACTTTTTTCTTGATAGATAACATAGACAATCCACTCAATCTATCTTGTGACATTGTTGACAGAAGATAATTTTTAATCAACTTCAACTTTAAAAAGCTGCTATCCGTAGTAGCAATTGTAATTGGAACACTAAAGGTTAAAATAGACTTTGGAACAATATTCTTCAGCTTACTAAAGAGACCTGAGACTCTATACAAAAAGATTAAAAGAATCAAAGCTACAATATTCAAAATAGCACCCGTAAGCCCGTAATCTATATGACTATATTACATGCTGAATTATTTCAAAGCAAAACATGGTAGTATTTAGAAGAACTAGGGAAAAAAACCATACCTTTAAATCTTTAATTCTTCAATATTGACAAAGAACAATACACTAACACAAAGCAGGAAGGCGTAAGCCAGAATCAAAACGAAGAAAACCAAATGTATATATATATATATATATATATATGAAAGACCAAAAAACAAAAAGAGTAAGTAAAGTGAGTAAAGATATTTGTTTTTGTTTTAAGTAAATTATTGGTATTTAGAAATCAGAATCAGTGAATCACAATGACTAAGTTTATTGAGCATTTGGATTATGGGGCTGGTTTTTTGTTTTTAATTGAATTGATTCATTACCATATTGGATCGAACCAAGTCTTTATTTTGGACCCTGTTTATATATAAATATATTGGGTTCTGAGATCCCAAAGAAAAAGAAGAAAATTGAATCAGTTAGGGACCCTAACAAAATACTAGATTTGATGGGCCCATGGGCCGGCCCTATCTAGTGGGAATTCAAACAAAGTTCATTGTTCTAAAAACAAAAAATAAATCAAAAAATAAAAACTAGTAGGGCCGGTGTTGATCGGTTAGAAGAAGAAAATGTATCTCAATTGTTTTCAACAGTTCACAGTTTTTTCTCTCCTTTTGAGCAATTGTTTTTTCCTAGATCTTTTGAGCAATTGAGCTTTCCAACTCTAGATTTTTTATTATTATTTTAGAACATATTAATTATTATGATGAATTTTATAGAATTGATTTGTTGTTTTGTCTGTGGAATTTGATCGAAGAGAAAGTTTTTGATTGTTTCATTTTTTTTTATGATTTTTAATTAGTTTTAATTCAACAATATTGATAATTTTCAAATAAAAGTGTAAGGGCAATATTCAAGAGTCCAGAGAATCCAGAAATTGATCCAAGCTTTAAGGAGTTGGTAATTTGGTAATTTGAACCTGTTGTTCTGTCACGTCCTAAGTATACCAAACATGTAATAGTACAATTAACAATTCATCCCAAACGTTCCAAACACGATATGGAACAACTGTCCCATCATGTTCTGTCTCATCCCGATGCCAAACGCATCCAAAGTTATAAACTAGTGCAACTACTATTTTTCTTTAATAATCAAATGACGAAGTGTGGGACAAACGCACGCTACATATTAACAAGTGCAACATCCATTTTTTTTTCATTCTTAAATACATCAAGTGCAACAGTTGAAATTTCCAACCCCTAGTTAAAAGTTTTACAAAATCTCGGATGCAATATTGAGAACTGAAACTAACAAGAAGTACAAGCAATATGTGAAGGGGAAACCATTTTTACTGCTCTATGGACTAAGAATAATCAAAACTATTAAAATTATTTTCAATATTTATATAAAACTGATTTAAGAGTGTTAAATTATTTTTATTTAATTGTTTATATCATATCAAATGAAAATACATAACAATTAATAGTAACTAGGGTATAAATGTCAAATTATTTGTTTTCAAACAATTTTATCTCTAAAAAATAAATAAATTCAGATGTGAGAAAAATAAAAAACATATATGTCATTCCGTTTCAATGTTCAGTCTCTATTAAGTTTTCATTAAAATTTAGGACTGTTCAGTTTTCAGATAAAAAAATAAACGACCCCATATCCATATATCTAACCAATTAAGGTCTTATAAGACTATATAAAAAAAACAAACAAACTATACCTACAAAACTTAGTCTTAACTTGTATAACAATCAAAATCTTTGACGCCCTATAAATATCCCAAAGTTATAAAACATGACTCTTGGTATGGACATTGCTTGAAAGACATAATAAAACTATTAAATTATATTAAATTATTGGCTAGTAATTTACAATTTATTTATCACCTTTAATATATTTCTGCTTTCATATAATCATCACCAAAGATCGAAAATGATGATATAATTGATATTATCTCTATTCAAAGCCAATAAACACAAACTCCATAGCATGAAAAAATTACTTGTCAAAAAAATCAAATCAATTTATTATAAGAAGAACTATTAAATTTAAAATAATTATTTTAAAACATCTTAATTTCATAACTAACAAGATGCATAGAAGAGAAAGTACAAAATCCTGTCTCATTAGGGTACGCTTGGTGCGCAGAATAAGATTGGACTATTTTTAAGAGATGAGATTGGATTAGATTAATTATAATGTTTTCCATGTTTGGTGAAATATATGATTGGATTAAAAATAGTGATGTGTTGTGTTTGGTATGTAATAGGATTGGAGAAATATAATGTAATAATAAATTATAAAAATAAAAAGTTATTAAAAAAACTGATCTGGAGAACCTTTCCCATTCTCTCTCCTATATCTCTTTCTCACCAGTCACCACATTAGCAATATCTTTGCTCATCCTCTCATCTCTTTCTCTCACCAAAAACAATCTCAGATTCATTAAAAAAAAACCATTTGTTGAATCAAAACTCATCTATCTTTCATTCAGATTCAATCACCAAACCAAACAAAAATCCATAGTCAAAACCAGACCTAAATTCAAAAAAATAATAATCAAAACCAAACGTTTTACCTTCTTCTCATATCCTCTCATCGGATCTGGCCTTCTTCGTTCCTCTTCAATCTATCTATTTTTTTTTTCATCTCTCATCTCCTATCAGCGGATTTGGTCTTTGTTCATCTGGGTTGAAGATTGATCATGGTTTTTCCATTTCGATCTATCTAATTGTTCATCTGATGGTTGAAGATTGTGTGTTTTTGAATTGTTTTTCTGGGTTTTTTTTATTTGATTAACGACAATTTTTCTGGTTTTTTTAATTGATTAAAGAAGAACAGTTTAAACTGGACTGGATAGAATTGATTGTTTTTCTTTTAAAGAAAATTGGATCTCGGTTTGGTTGCTGAATAAATATTATGTCAAAAAAATAATATACTGAATAAATTTTCCATTTTTTGATTTGGTTGCTGAAGAAGACGATGATATTAGATGAGAGAAGAAGAGATGTGATTCATTTGAATCTCATCATTTTGGACAGGATAAAATTGTCCTGCAGCAACCAGATATGAGTGGGCTCGACCGGATTGGACAAACTATCCGGTGTGCTCACCAAACGTGGGAACAAGATTGGAAATTGTCCAATCCAGTCCAGTCCGGTGCAACAAACACACCCTTAGAGTAGCAATGAGTTGCTACCAGCTTTAGTTGTCGTCATCCAATATGTTTTACTTGGAGTGATCAATTTTTTTTCTTTAAACTTTTATTGATGTTATAATGTAAATAAATAAATCTGTACTAATCTAAATTATAAATTATCTCTTAATTTTTTTTTTGTGTGATGATATAAGTAAAATAAATAAATAAATAGCTTTGTGATTTTATTTTATTTTTAATACAATTTTACTTTATAATCACGTTTTTTTTACTTTATTATTTCACTAATGCCACTAAAATGTTAATACAGTATGACTATATGAGACTAAGGGGGTGTATTGAATAAGGATTCTCGAGGATATTTAAGGATTTTATAAATCTTGGCGTATTCAATCTCGACGAAAATTTGGAGTTAGTCCAAATTTGGAGTCTCTTTCATAGTATCCTAGATACAACTTTGTCTCTCTTTTTCTCTTTTCTACTTTTCTCCCTCTCACTTTTCTCTCTATGTTTTTCCCATTTCTCTAGTAGGCTATGTACTCCGTGAAAGTCAGCTACAATGGAATCAATGCTAAGAAAATATTTCTCCATAATCCCTGCTTTATTGTTGGTCTCAGATGAGCTATTGTTCCATTCATTATCAGATCTAGTTCGTTTCTTTTGGCTTGTACTAATTGGATGAACTTCCAAATTAGTGGCCGAAAAGGATAAAGGTGAAGAAGATTATCCAAGTGGTGGAGATTGGTGTGATGGTTCATTCTGATTTGGTACAAAGGTCCTATTGACCTCATCATATACAAAGTCATCTAATGCAGTATGTCTATCTTCGACACCAAAAGTTTTTGCATTAGTTTCATCACCCAATCCTAATGAATTTTTTTCAATAGCAGTTGCATTCCCAATTACAATTTGTAAATCCTTGTAGTCATTCCAAGTTTTATTGTGAAGGCCTCTGTGAGTCGGGTGAGACTATAAAAAAGACAAGAAAAAAATTGTTTAAAAAATAATATTCACTCAATTTACCAAACATAATACAATTGAGAAAAATTAAAAACCTGACCCTAAAGTAATCTTCCCAAGCTTCTTCAGGAGCAATGAACTTCTTTATGGTTGCATCCCACCCAAACCTAGAGCTATGATGCATAAGCTAAAAATATTTTGATATTCTCTCTTAAAGAATTTTAACCGACTCATGTAATTGTCATGGGTTTTTTGACACTCAAGTTTTTCATTAAGGGAAGTATCCTGCTTTCTACAATTGCCTTGCTAAGCATGTCATTCGCATCACGCCATCCACGAGATGCAGCATCAACCATGAGTTGTAACAACATTTTGCTCTCTTCAATGGACTAATCGCTATAATCATTCCTGACCTTTCCTTTTTCTATTTCTATCTTGTACATCTCCCATTTGTATTGTTAATATATATATATATATATATATATATATATATATATATATGCAGACTATTTAACTATTTAAGACAATAACAAACCAAACCATATATATAACAAGCATAACAAAAATTAGAGAATTGTATATGAAATTGCTCCATAGATTTATAAATGATAATAACTTAAAAAACAAGATGCAATTCAAATGTCTCTAAAGGGGTATGCGAAAACTTAAAAAAAAAAGTTGACAATTATACAATTTCTTGCATTTTATATTGTAAAGAAAAAAAATACAAACTTTCATATCAACAATTCATGTTGTTCAACCAAAGAAAGAATCAATTGAATCAATGAAAATCCCATCGCAATCGAGACGTAAATTCCCAACCGCTTCCATAATAAGGTGTCTCACCCGTAGGAAATTTGTCTTTATTAAAAATTTGTATAGAGGAACCCCCCACCCACAATTTAAGAAAAAAAAAAGAGCATTGAAACTTGATTTTTATTAGTTATCACTATAACAAGTTGAACCCTATCAACCATTATCAGATTCTAGTTAATAAGCTGAAATTTACAAGAAATATCGCTTTTGAACCGAGAGTGTCAACACATTATAAAATTCCTGGATTTTAATGCCAACTATCAATAATAGAAAACAAAACAAAATCATAAATTGGGTCAAACGAAGGTTTTAAATAATCTATAATCTTAAGAAACCCAAACTCGAAAAAACAAGAAATAAATGAATTACAGAGGAAATAAAATAAAAAATAAGAGATTTTGATAGATAAAACTTTATGCGTATTCAACAATCATATAAACAAAAAATAATCAACATTGAATAAGCAAGCAAAGCTGTACATAAAATATTGAAAAAAAAATAGCCCTAACCCAATCCTAAACCCTAACAACTAGAAAAATGAGTGTACCAAGAGAGATGGAGGAAGGTTGTTCGTCTACCGTAGATAGGTGGATGAAGGATGTTCATATTCGGTAGAGATAAAGGTCGTCTGATGAAAATCCTTGGGGAGAGAGTTGAACTTATTATGGACTTTGATATTTATACCTCTCGCCATCAAGTCCACCAAATCCAAGACCTAAGAAAATCCTTAAAAATCTAGTCTCAATTGAATACACATTGATTTTTGTAGACATTTTTAAAGTCTTAGTTCAATACAATCGGATTTGGAAGGATTATTTAAAAGTCCATATAAATCTGAATTGAATACTACTTGATTAATATAGACTCTTTTAATGTCTTTAAATGTCCGAATTGAATACACCAAGATTTATAAAATCTTTAAATTTCCTCGAGAATCCTTAGTGTTAAACCATATCATGAGATTGGCCACATTTGAGCTTTACTCAACTATAACAGAATTCCTTGCTGATGTCAACTCACTCTATTAGAACCATTAGACCATCCATATCAACAATCATCTCCAGATTCTATTAGAGCATCTCTCTCTCTCTCTTATATTTGTCTATATAAAGCTCTCAAGTGCACACTTTGTAATCACGATTTTGGATATAAAAATATCTCATTTTCTTCCAAAAACGGTTTCTCAGCTTTTCTCAGTTTCTTTTCTTTTTGCTCTTAGTTTTACATGGTATCAGAGCCAAGACTAGCAGTCATGGCGTCCTTAGGGCCGGATTAAGATGGAGACTCAAGCTCATCGAATTGAAGGAATCGTTCAAATCCTCGAGAGCTGAAATCACATGGTTTTTCACTATCTCGAAAGCTGAAGTCATAAGTTTCATCACTTTCCTCCAATCTGAATTCCAAGTTCCCTATAAAACTTGATCGAAACAGTTATTTTCTTTGGAAATCATAAATTCTTCCTGCTATTAGGGCTTTTGATCTTGAAAGCTTTGTGTTAGAAACATGCACTTGTCCACCAAAATATGTTAAATCAAATCTATCAACAGATTTTGATAAGGTTGAAAACATTGATTTTATAAATTGGGAAAAGGCCGATCAACTAATTGTATGTTGGTTGCTTTCAACTCTTAGTGAGGCATTTTTTGGTCATGTAACTCAGTGTGTTACATCTTATGAAGTATGGAAAACTCTTGAGAGTCCTTTTGCTTAACAATCCAAGGCTAGAGTTTTGCAATTGAGAGATGAAATACAGAGCACTAAGAAAAGAAATTTATTAGTGAGTGATTTTATCTTGAAAATGAAAAACCTGAGTGAGAATCTAGTTGCTGCGGGTCAACCGTTAACAGAACCTGAGTTGATATCACAAATTTTAGGAGTTTAGGCATAGAGTATGATGTTGTTGTGGTTAATGTGACTGGTAGACAAGGTGAGACAAGTCTTCAAGAAGTTCAATTCCAGATAATGAGCTATGAGAGTCATTTACCAAAACACAATTCTGTTGCTACATTCGATGTGAACAATGTTTCTGCTCAGTGTGCTTCAAATGGAAATTTTAGATGCAACAACAATAATAGTAGAGGAGGCCATTATGAAGGTAGAGGTTGAGGAAGGTATGAAGGAAAGACTGGCTCAAGATTCATCTGTCAGCTATGTGGAAAAACTGGGCACGTTGTGTCCTCTTGCTACAAATGCTTTGATCAAGTTTTTAAGGCTTGAGTATGTATAACTTATCCTCTCCAGGAGGTTTGTAAGGTCAAGAAAATAACTATGGTAATGGTGTTGGTTTTCCTGGAGGATTGCAAAGTCAAGGACATAATTATGGTGTTGGTTTTCAGTCTCATGTTGGATAGTTTAACACTGGTTTTCAGTCAAGTCAGGTGCACTTACAAGGCTATACAAATCTTTCGAATGCTAATGCGTTTATAGCATCACCAAACACTATAAGGGATCCGTCATGGTATGTGGATAGCGGTGCAACCAACCACATCACAGTTGATGTACAAAATCTCAGCAATCAAATGACAGATTACAATGGGCCAAACAAAATTTCAGTTGGTAACGGAGCTAAACTTGGTATTTATCATGTTGGATCTTCATTTGTGCATTCAATCACTTCACCTAGCATACCTCCGTTGTTACATAACATATTACATGTACCAACTATAACCAATTTTTTTTTAAGCATATCATAATTCACCATAGACAATAATGTTGTAGTGGAATTTAACTCCAATTTTTGCTTGATAAAGGACAAGAATTCCAAGAGGGTCTGAAAAATGGTCTCTACCAGCTGGATCTTTCATCAATTAGAGACAAGTCACTAGCATCTAAAGTTCGTGCCTTGTTTGTGTCTAAAGAGAATTGTATTGATGATCAGTGTATGTCAAAATCTAGGTGTGATTGTAATGTTTTGTCTATGTCTAAAGAGAACTTTATTGATGATAAGTGCATGTCAAAATCCGAGAGTGCTTGTAATAAGTCTTGTAATAAGACCTTATAACACTTTCAATTTCAATAATAAAAGTTCATTTTTACATCTTTAGCATACTAGACTTGGCTACCCTTCTTTTCCAATTTTGAAACAGGTTTTGAAAAGTATAAACTTACCTTGTACTCTTTAGATTTCTATGAGGCATGCCAATATGGCCAGCTTTATCAACTTCCTTTTCCAATTTCTCAAACCATGTACAGTAAACCACTTGAACTTGTTTTTACAGATGTGTGAAGACCCACTCCTCACATATCTCAGCAAGGTTGTAGGTATTACGTTCATTTTATAAATGCCTACTCTCGATACGCTTGGATTTATCCTCTTGAATCAAAATCTCAAGTGACTAATGTCTTCCTAAGCTTTCAAAAATCTGTGGAACTTGCTTTTGATAGGAAAATAAAATGTGTTCAAAGTGATTGGGGAGGAGAATACAAACCTTTATCTAAGCATCTAAGTCATGTAGGAATTCATTTTAGACACTCTTGTCCTCATATTCATCAACAAAATGGTATAGTTGAGCGCAAACTTAGACATACTGTTGAGGTCGGTCTCACTTTGCTTGCTCAAGCTAAATTACCTCTTTTCTTTTGGTGGGAGGATTTTCATACTGATGTCCATCTCTTAAATAGACTTCCAACTCTAGTTCTTGGCCACATTTCACCTTATCAAAGATTATATTATCTGTCCCCTTATTACAATTCTCTTAGGTGGCGTTTGGTTACCATGGTGGAATATGAATTAGAATGGTAATAAGAATGCGAATTGGAATGGAAAACTGATTTCTTTGTTTGGTTGAGACTTTAGAATCAATATCTGAATCAGTAATATTTTGTTTGGTTAACAACTGAATGAAATGGAATCAACTGTATTTTGACCAAAATACCCCTAATTACAAAACATTTATAATAACATTATTTATTATGGATAATAATAATAATAAAATATGAAAGTATATATAATATATTATATATTTATATATTATTATATATAAATATATATTATATATTATAATATTATATATTTATATATTATATAATATATATCATATAAATATATTACATAATTATAATATATGTATATAAATATTATTATATATATTTTCATATATATTTAAATATAATATAATATATAATATATAATATATATTAAAAATATTAATATTAATATTATTAAATATATAAATATTATATATTATTATATTATTATATAATGTGTATATATATACAATAATAATAAAATAATTTATATAATTAGAAAATATAATATTAATTTTGGATAATAATTATATAATAATAATATATATTATAAATATTATTATATATATTTTAATATATATATATATATAATATTATAATAATTGATATTATTAATATTAATATTAATATTATATATATATTATCATTATATATTATTATATAATATATATATATATTATGTAATATAGTAATATATAATATATAATATAAATAATTAGAAAATATATTATATATTTTGGATAATAACAATAAAATATAAACGTATAAATTATATAGTATATTAATATATATATATATATATATATATTATAATATATATACATATATATAATATGTAATAATATAAGATATGCAACAATAATATATATATAATAATATATATTATTATTATATATATATATATATATGTGTGTGTGTGTGTGTGTGTGTGTGTTATTTTTGGAAATGAGAGTATTTTTGGAATAGAGTTGGAGATAAAGGGTTATTTTTGGAAGAGAAAATTTGTTAATGGAATGGAATGAGCATTCCATTGGTTTTTGGATGGAATGCCCATTCCATTAGCATTTAACAAACCAAACAAATTAAATAGATTTCTTTCCATTCCACCCCACCAAACACCACCTTAAAGTTTTTGGTTGCATATGTTTTCCTCTTCTTCGACATTACAATAAACACAAATTTAATTTTCATTATGATAAATGTGTGATCATTAGGTATAATGATGCTCATAAAGGTTTTAAATATTTACATCCAAGTGGAAGGGTTTACATTTCTAGACATGTAACCTTCAATGAAAAAGAGTTCCCATATATGTCTTTGTTTGGGTGTGATAGTCGTGATATTAGTACTAGGAATTCTAAGTCTAGTCTCCCTGTGTCTATTTTGTCCAATATCAAGCAAAATAAATTTATAAAATCTTCCTTGTTTCCAGCAGTCCCTTTTTCAGTGCATATTCCCTATTCACCTTTACAACCATCTCAGCATACTGACTTACATACACACCAACCATCAACTATACAATCATCTCAACCTGTTACTAAAAATCTGCATACACACCAACCACCAACCAAACCAACTACACCTCATACTTCCACTCACAATTTGGTAATAAGGTCACGTGTTGGTGTTATCAAACCTAAGGCCCTTGCCTCTGCTGTAACTATCTCTAAAGGCCCTACAATAGAACTTACAACCCTCTCTTCAAGAGAACCAACTTCAATTGCTCAAGCCTTATCTGATGTAAAATGGAAGGGTGCAATGGATGATGAATTCAATGCTTTGGTGAGAAATGGAACTTGTATTCTAGTTCCTTGAAAGGATGATTTGAATGTTGTTGGTAACAAATAGGTGTTTAAAGTTAAACATAATCAGGATGGGTCAATTCAAAGGTATAAAGCTAGGTTGGTAGCAAAAGGTTTCCATTAAACAACTAGGGTGGATTATTTGGAGACATTTAGCACAATGATAAAGTTCTTTACTATAAGAGTAGTTCTCTTTCTTGCTGTTCGGTCCAACTGGGTTGTTAGGCAGCTAGATATAAATAATGCCTTCTTGAATGGAGCATTGAAAGAATCGGTTTTCATGGAACAACCGAAAGGCTTTATGGATTGTCAACATCCCACCTATGTGTGCAAACTTAAAAAGTCCCTCTATAGTCTGAAACAATCCCCAAGAGCATGGTTTGATAAGCTTAAATCAACTCTTGAAAAATGGGGTTTCAAAAACTCTAGAACAGACACTTCTTTGTTTATCTTCAAACAGGATGGTTGTATTGTTTTCCTTTTGGTATATGTAGATGATATTCTACTAACAGGGAACAATTATAAGTTTCTCTCACAAGTCATACAAGACTTGAATACTCATTTTTCTTTGAAGGATTTGGGTGAACTAAGCTATTTTCTTGGATTTGAGGTTACAAGGAAAAATCATGGGATGAGCTTAACACAGTGCAAGTATGCCTCAGACTTGCTACGAAAAGCCAAGATGAATGATTGTACTCCATGTACAACTCTTATGTTCTCAGGTGTCAAACTCTCCCAATCCGGTGAAGAACCTTTTTCTGATCCCAACCTCTACAGAAGCACAATCGGAAGCCTCCAATACCTGACTTTAATAAGGCCTAATCTTGCCTTTGTTGTGGAAAAATTGTCTCAATATCTTACAGCTCTAACGGTCACTCATTGGAAGCTTGCAAAAGAATTCTCAGATATGTTAAGGTATTGTTGAACACAAGTCTCTTTTTCAAATCAGGAACAAATTGTTCATCTTTAACTCTTGAAGGCTTCTCCGATGCATATTGGGCCAACAACTTAGATGATGTGTTATTGAAATTTTTTAAGTAACATGACATGTCAACAAAAGACTAGGGTCGGGAACACCACGTCGCTAGATTATGATCAGGTTAAGTCAACATAGGTAGGACCAAGTAAACCTGACCAGTTCTCCCCGACCAGATAACATAGATGATCGGATTAGAAAACCCGATCGCGTTGTCAAGATGGTTGGGACCAAGGGTCAGGTTGAATCAATGATCATGGAAACAATAATGGTTGGGAAAATAGACGATCGGACACATGACACGTGGACAGCACCCAGATTCAATGGAATCACGACTCAAATACGCTAAAAAATAGTCTGATTTGAACAAGGCTTCTTGAAGCGTACTCTGATAAGGAAACAAACTTCCTTGTAGTTATCAGAGTCCAGATTAGAAAAGAGATCTAAAGACAATTGAAGTACAAATCAACCCCAAACAGGGAAGAAAGATAGCACAACTTTAAGAAGTAAGAATTTTATTAAATGACAGAAAATTTCCTTACTAGTACATCAAGAATTAGGGTTTTATGCATGTATAAATAGACTCAAAAAATACCCAAAAAGGGTTGAATGCAATTTTTAGAAAGAAGGCAAGAGTGATTGAGTGTGTAATCTTTTTTCTGCATAGTGATTTTTGCTGCTGTAATCCGCAACAGAGGACGTTTCCCCGCATTGGGGTTTTACCACGTAAAATTCCGAATCTTATTTATTTTTCTTATTATCTTTTGTTTTTGCTTAGTCATTACTTTGCTCTAATTGTGTAAGGGCAGACTGATCCAAAAATCACCGTCAACAAGAAGTCTACAAGTGGCTAGGGTATGTTCTTTGGAGGAAATTTACTATCGTGAAGCTTTAGGAAGCAAAAGGTAATGTCACGGAGCAGATGTGAGACAGAATATCGGTCTCTTGCTTAAGGAACGAGTGAACTGGTTTGGTTGAAGTCGTTGTTATCTGAAATTGGTGTACCACTCTCTTCAATTCCATTCATTTAGTGCGATAATACAGGAGCAGACTCCTTGGCCAAGAATCCAGTTTTTCAATCATGAACAAAGAATATCGAAATTGATCTTCATTTCATTCGAAATAAGATTGCAGCGAAAGAATTAGATGTTAGGTACATCCCAATAGAAGACTAGCCAACTGATATACTTACCAAACCTCTTGGAATCAGCAGGTTCAAATTTCTGAAAGACAAACTCACCTTGGATGAATCCACGTTTCGTTTGCGGGGGGATGTTAAACCATATCATGAGATTGGACACAATTGAGCTTTACTTATCTATAACAGAATTCCTAACATAATTCCTTGCTTATGTCAGCTCACTCTATTAGAACCATTAGATCGTCCACATCAGCAATCATCTTCAGATTCTGTTAGAGCATCACTCTCTCTTATCTATTTATGTATATAAAGCTCTCAAGTGCACACTTCATAATCACGATTTTGGTTATAGGAATATCTCATTTTCTTCCATTAACAGTTTCTCAACTTTTCACTGTTTCTCTTCTTTTTGCTCTTAGTTTTACACTTATTCAATACACCCCCCTTAAAATGAAGTGTCTTCAAAAATAAAGTGTCCTCAGAAATGAAGTGTCCTCAGAAATGAAGTGTAAAAAAAAATATTGAACTGTAAGAGAAGCTCTCGTTGCTCTGAAGTATATGAAAAACTAATCATTTACTCTTTATACCCTATAAAATACCAAAATTAACCTTTAATCGATCATTTTTCTATCTATGCCATTTTCATTACTTTTCATATACCCAAATAAGCGAAGAAGCTTATCTCAATCTCCATTTCTTTCCAGAAAAGCCAAGATAGGACAATAAAGAATCTTGGAGGAATCCAACGGATGGAAAGCCATTGATTTGAGTTGGGTATGTTATTTTTCTTTGTTAAGGCCCAGTTTGAGATTGTTTCACAGGCTGCTTTTGGAGTTAAAAGTGCTTCTGAAGTTGGCCTGGGGTGTTTAGTAAAATTTCTAGAAAGTGTTTTTGGTCTTTTTTGGCTTCCCCCACAACAGAAATCGGGAAGCTACAAATTGATGCTTTTAGAAATCAGCTTCATAGGAAGCAGAAATGAAAACACACTCAATACTCTTATTAATGATTTTTTTTTCCAAACTTACTATTTTATCCCTTACCTTTTATGAAATTTACCACATAACAAAACACACACTTAACATTTATTATTTTATTTACAATTTACTATAACATATACTTTACTATTTATGTGTTATCTATTTCAATTGTGTAATCTTATGAATCATTGAATCAAAATATGCTAGTTTTCTTGATATATTCACAATATATGTGGCAATAGATAAAAAAAATATTAAAACAAAATTATATATTTTTTAACAAAATTTATTTATTTATTTTATAACAAGTTTATGGTCACACAAAAATAAAATAAATTATTTATTTTATAACATGTTTATGGTTACACAAAAATAAAATAAATTATTTATTTTCAAATCATCTTAAATATTCATTTTTGTCATTTCTAGTAATTTTGTACAGTCACAACACTTTTTTACCAAACACATTGAAATTGCTTTTGGTTATCACAACACTTTTAAAAATCAGTTTACCAAACACTCAACTGATTCTTATCACAGCATATCCAAAAGCAATTCCCCCACAGCAGAATCAAAAACAATTTTCCCCACAGCACAATAATGTCAAACTGGACATAAGTTTTGTTATAGTGTTATATATATGTTTACTTTCTACTCTTTATGGTGTAACAAAAATTAATTTAAGTTGGATTCAGAAATTACGAGAGAGATGAGTACAACGAGAAGTGTATTAGGAAAAACTAATTGAGAATTTGTTTCATTGGCAATGCCCCGATATGATGAACCAGATAGTTGTTTTTTTTATACTAAAATTCTTCTACTCTTAGCTAATGTTTTTATGACAACCCGACATAATTTTCGTTTTGCTAGTTTTGTGGGGGGAAAATGGTTTGTATATCCACGTTTTAGTGTTTTAGCTAGGTTTGTTCTCTAAATTAATGTCTTTCTTTAACTTCTTAAAATTATATATGTTTGCATAATAATGTAATGAAAAATTTGATATGTATTATTATTATTATTATTATTTTATTATTATTCTCTAGATTAATGTCTTTCTTTAACTTTTTCTTAAAATTATATATGCTTGCATAATAATGTAATGAGAAATTTGATATGTATTATTATTATTATTATTATTATTATTATTATTATTATTATTATTATTATTATTATTATTATTATTATTATTATTATTATTGTTCATAGTAAAATTTGGCCAGGGGTCAAAAAGACATTTTCCACTTTTCTGGCCCAAGTTAAAGCCCGTAATCGACGTTCATGAAACCCGGGTAGACCATGAAGCTACCCCACAGGAGCAGGGAAGACCGGTCTGGCTTCAAAACTATCAGAAAGCAAGCTAGGCATGACCAGGACGAGCCCCCACACGAACATTGGAACCCGGGCTTCTCTAGGCCACCTATCGGGGAACCTCGGTTCCTGAGGTCAAGCTCCTTAACCACCCCGTAAAAGCCAGGGGGGTCTCCAAGCTCAAGAAACGTTCGAAAGAAGCCCGACAAGCAAAGTAGGCCCCTTCCGGGTTAAGACTTTCAGAGGAAAAACTTAACAGTAGTCTTAGACAGAAGCCCACCAACCTCTCCAGAAGCCCACCAACCTCTCCAGAAGCCCACTATCCCTGTTGGGCATGAAAGAGGAATCACACCTAAATCTACATTACCCTGGCTACCTCCCAGGAATGTCTACAGGGACACCTCAAGCTCCCAAGGGTCAGGGAAAATCCGTCCCAAGCTTCTAAGAACAAAATCGAAGCATGGATCTACCTTGCTCTATGAGAAGACATGCAGCTAGCTCGGTGACCTCCATGAAAAACCATGCCGCGATAACATACAAGATCATATCTATGTGATAACCAACATTAATTCCGTATACGTGTGAGTCAAGAGTTTGATTCCTAAAAGGAAACAAACTCATTTTCGTTAACAATATCATCGTTTCCGCTATTTACTCGGGGTCAACCATTTTTAAATAAAGGATCCCGCCCGATAAGGAGGAAACAGATTTGTAGGATCGTGGCGAGATATCAGCGAATTCAAACCTACTTGGATCAAATATAAATAGGGCCAAGCATAACACAGAGCAGAGATATAAAAAAGAGAGGAGTAAAAACAGACGAAAAACAGAAGAAGAACGACAGATAGAAGAAAAGAAAAGAAGAGGTGAAGACCTGAATTCTGTATTCAGAACACGGCTGCCTTTGTTTCCGCTATTCGATAAGCACAAAGTTGCCACCTTCCTAGATCCTAGAGAGACGGTGAGCATATAAGAGAGTGGTCTTTATATCGAAGCAAGTAATCAATAATTAAAAAAAAGCTCCCATTTGTATTATTGCAATTCAGCCTCTCGTTTACCTCTAAACAGGTCAGGTATCAACGGTACCGACCCCGACCACCACTTCCATGGCAGTGGTCTATAGGGTGTTAGTAGGTATTTCTCATCCTGAGCAAATTCCCAGTTAACAATTATTATTATTATTATTATTATTCTCTAGATTAATTTCTTTCCTTAACTTCTTCTTAAAATTATATGTGTTTGCATAATAATGCAATGAGAGATTTGATATCTATTATTATTATTATTATTATTATTATTCCAATTACTTTGGGGCTTGGATAGGGATAAAACGGTGTTTGGATAGGGATAAAAAGTTTTTACTACAACTTTTATTGTTATTATTATTTTGAAGTATTATATAAAATAGAGTTTTTTTTAGAGAGGCAGAGAACTCGAACCTACGCTATTGAAGTATAGGTGTGAAGGGTATATTATTATTATTATTATTATTATTATTATTATTATTATTATTATTATTATTATTCCAATTAATTTGGGGTTTGGATAGGGATAAAACGGGATTTGGATAGGGATAAAAAGTTTTTACCACAACTTTTTTTATTATTATTATTTTTGAAGTATTACATAAATTAGAGTTTTTTTAGAGAGACAGATGAGTCAAACCTACACTCTTGAAGTATAGATGTGAAGGGTATACCACCAGACCAACCTTATCTCGTCTACCACAACTTTTCTTATGATTGTATTTGGTTCTAAAATAATATTCTTTACTATTTAACTATATTTAATTGTTATGGTTTAATAACACAAGTTCTGATTTTGAACAAATAGATTAGAGTTTGCAATTGTAACAAGGTATGGAGAGTTATTTATTTTATTTTATTTCTTAAAATATATCCCTATAAGTAATTTAATGTGAGGACATTTTTTGTAACTATTACAATAAATCAAAATTTGGGATAAGATATTACTCGAGTCTATAACATCACGGTGTTGGTATGAGAAATATACAATTAAGTCAATCTCATCTCTTAAAATAATAAAAAAATTCATTAAAATATGAGTGTGATACAATAGTCCGTTAGTCACCCATACATATTTATTGTGTAAACTACATTTATTGTATTGATGTATTGAATCATAGATCTTGTTGCCGACCAACTTCAATGAACAACGATACTAATGTGGATTTTCCACCTATATATAAGGCTGAATAAATTGCCACATTTTATTGAGATCAAATAAAAAATAAAAAGTTAAATATGCATATTTAATTCAGCTAGTACTATACATAATCGATATAGTTGCTGGGCCAAATTCTAGTTAACGATGTGAAATTTAAAAAATAAAAATAAAATAAAAATAAACCAATTCTTTCTCACATAACTTTTCATTAACAACACAATTATGTATATATTGTTGGTCAACAGATGATTCAAATTCTATATTTAAATATAATATCTAAAATCTGAGTTTAGTACACACCTAAAAACTGTAATTCTCATTGCTAAAAAAAATAAAAATCAATTCGCATGCCTTTCTACATCTCCGGCATTTTATATAAAATTATTGACTCAATTTTTTGACTTCAATATCTCAACAATCCATTTGTTTATATGCTCTTTAATTCAACAGTTGAGAGAAAGAAGTCAAAAAATTGTATCAGGAATTTGAGTTGATATAGTCTGACCTAATATATATATATATATATATATATATATATATATATATATGTGTGTGTGTGTGTGTGTGTGTGTGTGTGTGTGTGTGTGTGTGTGTGTGTGTGTTATTTTTCATAGTTTCTAACTGATCTAACATGTGAATGCCGTAAAAGATTCTATCACACATCAAACTTTAATAGCATGTGGTTATGATTTTGTTTAAAACATCTCTAATGCAAGAGTGACTTGTAGAAAAAAAAAAGATGCCACATATGATTAATAGACATATTTTGTTAATAAATCATTCTCCAATACAAAACAGCTAGACTAAGAATAAGTCTAATTGTTGTTGGTTTCACAACCGAACTAAAAGTATCAGTAAAATCCACCCTGGGTCGTTGATGGAACCTTAAGGATACAAGTCGAGCCTTGTAATGAGCAACGGTTCTGTCAAGGTTCCGCTTAATCTTAAATATCCATTTACACCCATTAACGTTTTGTGTGTGGTTTGGAGGGACAAGAGTCCATGTGGAGTTATGTATAAGGGCGTCATATTCTTCGCTCATGGCCTTTCACCATTGAGGAAATTTTTGAGCTTGGACAAATGTGGAAGGTTCTGTGGGAGTGGTGGACTCAGATAATGTGGTATTTAAATCAAATATTTTTTTTGGCTTAAAAATATTATTTTGAGAACATGTAATAATTTGAGGTTTGTGTATGGGTGATGAAAGTGGTGAATTAGAGGGAGAAAAAGATTGAGTGTTAGAGGCAGTTACCTTATGAGAACTTGAGTAGTTGACATCCATGATTTGAGAAGAGGAATAAGGCAACAATGAATGAGAGGATTTGGGTGAATTGCCTAAATTGGAGGAGATAAGTGTGGAGGGGATTACATTAGATGAAGGAAAATGATAGCAATTAGTGTCACCTGATTGAGTAGTCTGGTGAATGTGAATTTGTAGAGAATGGGGAGATATTTAAGGGAAACCAATGGGAAAGGGAATTCATGGATATTCGAATATCATGTGGGAGGATTTTTCTGAAAGGAAAATTAGAATCAATAAAAACCACATGTCTAGAGATGAAATATTTATTTGTGGATGGATCAAAGCACATGTATGAATTGTGGACAAAAGAATAGTCAATGAACACACATGGCTTAGACCGTGGTTCTAACTTGTGAGATGTATAAGGTCGTAACCATGGGTAACACAGACACCAAAATACCTTTAATTTAAGGTAATTTGGAATTTTTTGAAATATTTTTTCAAATGGATATTTAAAATTTAAAATAGGTGTAGATATACGGTTGATGAGATATGCAACAGTTTGAAAGGCTATAGACCTAAAACAAAGTGGCATAGAAGCTTGGTGCAATAGAGTTATGCATGTCTCTACAAGGTGACAATGTTTTCACTCAGCTGAACCAACGAGTTGGGGTGTATAGGGAGGTGATTTGAGGTGTAAACTTTGATACTCACCCCACCATCAGAATACACAGTTTTGATGGTCGTTTGAAAGAAATTTTCCACTAATTTTTTATATTGAGAGAAAATGAGAAGAACATCATATTTTGGTTTCATTGGATAAAGTCATGTGTATTTAGTATGGTAATCAACAAAAAACAACGTAATAACGAAAGCTGCCAAAAGAAGCTAGAGGAGAGGAACCCCAAACATTCGTATGTATGATTTCTAATGGTGAATTACATTTCACAGATGATAGTCTAAATGGAAGTCTATGACTTTTATTACAAAGGCATGAGTAACAGTGAGACTTGACATAAGTTGAAACTGGAAGGGAGTGATTGGAGACTAATTCTTATTGAATAGATATGGATGGATGTCCAAGACGACGATGCCACAAATCAGAAGGAACAACAATTGAGCTGAGGAAATCGGTAGGTGATGTGCCATGAAGTGGTGATGATGATGAAGACGGCACTCATATATGTTACCTTTATTTCGGCCTCGGACCAAGGATGCTCCTGTATTCAAATCCTTCACAAGAAATAAGTTAGGAAAAAATCAATGGAAGTATTATTTTGTTTGCAAAATTGAGAGACAGAAAGGAGATTTTGTTTGATATGTGGTGCACACAAAACATTATCAAGTGTAAAACAAACATAAGTGGACCCAATATGAGAAATTGGAATACCGTTACCATCGCCAACCATAATATCGTTATTGCCTCCATTAACTGAGTGTACAGATAAATTCTGCAGGTCTGATATGATATGATAGGAGGCTCCTGAATCTACAATCCAGTTTCCACAATTTGGGGATTGGTCAGAGGAACTGAAATTGGCTTGGGCCCATCCTGAATTGGAATTTGGTTTTGGGCGTGAGCAACACACTTTGATTGTGTGTCCTACTATGTCACACAGTTGACACATTGGTTTTGGCTGGCAAAAGTTGGGGTTCGCCTCCCATGGTTGCTGTTGGTTGAAGGTTTGATTATGATTAAAATTCCCTCCACTATATGGAGTGAATGAGCTGTTGTTAAATGATTGAGAGGGTCAGAGTCCTTGGCTGTTCTCTTGAGATGACTTGTTGCCATAATTATTGTTTGTTCCTATATTAAATTGGGCCGTGATTGATGCTCTGATTGGCTACTCAAGTTTCTTCACCTTTTCACACTTTAGGAATATTTCATGATCCAAGAGCTTGTCATGAAGTTCTTCAAAAGTCATGGTGGTTTCTCTAATTCGAATGGCAGCTTGCAATTTCTTATAGTCATTGTCGAGACCATGGAGTGTGTGAGTAACAATCTCAGCGTCGCTCAAGGGATGACTAATTAAGGCCAAATCGTCGATGATACCTTTGATATTTTGCATATATTCAGCCACTGTGATTCCTTCTTTAGATGTATTCATGAGATTGAGAGCCGAGTCAACATCCGAGTGTTTGATTGATTGGAAAAAGTAGTCTCTAGTTTAGACCATGCATCTGTTGAGGTTTTGCAGGAGGAAATAAGATGTGCTATGTTCCCAGAAAGAGAGGCTTGAATAGCTTGCAACACGAGTCAATCTTTACGCAACCATATCTTGTGATTCGGATTAGTCGTTGGAGTTGTTTCACCAGGCTTCACAATATTTTTATCAGGACATGGATGAGAACCATCAACATAACCCATAAGATCATATCCAAATAACAGGTTTCCAAATTGAGATCTCCAAGAGGCATAGTCACCTCTTCTAGAGAGTTTGAAAGGAATTAGGGATGCAACATTAATTGAGATAAGTGTATTGGGTTGAGAGGAATTATTGCTTCCTGTTGTGATAACAACGGTGCTTGGAGATATTGTAGAAGTTGTAGAGTTTGAAGAGTTTTCAGACATTTCGATTGGGTAAAGAATAAGAGATGAAAAGGATAAGAATGTGAAGGCTCAGGATTGTTTATGCTTTGAGCGAATTGGCTCTGATACCATATAAAAGCAGCAAAGAGAATGTTGGAATTGTGTATATTTTCATTATGTCATTGTGAACTTTATACAAGAGTATCAACAATAAGTGCCCAGAAATTAAGCCCTATAACAGTTGGTCAATCAAGGATAGAATAATGGAAAGATTACATGGAAATAAATAGGATATTACACAGAACATATTCACACTAATATGCCCAAAAATAGTTCCTAAGATCTTATTCTATCATATTCAACCTCAAGTTGGCGTGGTGATAAAATTTATAGATATCGTCAACATGACCGTCTACTTTCAAACAATTGGTTGCACATCTATTTTTTCAGTTGATTGAACAGGTATTTATAACTGACATTAATTTTTAATCTATTTTTAATAAGAAAATAAAAAAAAAACAAGAAAAAAAAATACGTTATTAAAAAAATTGTGTTTTAAATAGAAGTATTGAAGGTCAAATTTTAAGTTAATTATCTATCAATCCTATTTATATACCATAAATGAAACAAGTCTCTTGATATTATTATCACGTCAACGACACTTTATCATCGGAGATACTGTTATGCTGTTATTAATTATTAATTATAAGTTTCATTCATGATCGGACAAAAATTCAAATCATTAACAATCTAAATTTGATACGGAAATTCATTCCAGCTGGCCAGCCAGTAAATCACAAAGATCCTTTCGTCAGTCGTCATCTAAACTTTATATATTCAAGTGTTCTAAAATTATTTAAGAAAATCATCCATGATCGACAACACAAATGTGTAAAAATGTTTGAAGAAGTGAAATGAAAATCCAAATGTGCTAGTAATTAAATTAAGCCATTCATACTACAATTACCATGAGACGTAGGGTTGTGTACTTGTATGAGAAATACTTAAAAGTGTGTGCAAGAAAATGATGTAATTAATTATGAATAGACCGCGGCTGGACATATCAGGTTACCCTCAATTACTTAGTTAATGGGTCCAAAGCTGCCTAATTTGATAAAATCGAGACATTAGAAGCACGTACTGAGATTTCATATTTAATACAATCCAATTACATGCACATCAAAGTGACTATCCATTGACAGAAGATTTCTGTTTACTAGTAATAACATTGTTATTTTTGTCGTGTTTTTCAGATCTTTTATATACATTAACATTCGAAGACAACTTCTCTTCTTGTTGAACATATATTTGTTGGTTTTTTCAGCCTGTGATTTAGGTTAAAGGTGTAAAAATGGACTGGCCCGACCCATTAGGGACGGCCTGGCCAGTCCATTTTTGGAAACAGGCCGGGCCGGGTCGGCCCGCGAAGTTTTTTGGTCCAATTTTTTTTCCAAATTACGTTTTTTTGGATTTAGGGTATAGGGTTTAGGATTTATAGTTTATGGTTAAGGGTTTAGAATTTAAAATGAATGAAGAGAACGAACAATTATTAGGATTTGAAATGAATAAAGAGAATGAACAATTTTTTAATTATTTATTTATTTTTCACTTATGGAATTCAGTAATACATATCTACATGATTGCCTCATTAAAAACCTTACCAAGAAAAACCTAGTGGGATAAAAACTTGGTAAGAGAAAAAGAGTGCAACCGTTTTACAACTTACAAGTAAATAATAAATACATATGTAAAAGTATAACCTAGTTCTGGCCCTGGCCACTACCTGAAGGGTCATCAATATATAAATTGTCGAAATTTAGATTAAGTTCTTTATCTACAGTTAGATTTTGTAACCTTTTTTTAGCATGCTCCCAATCCCGAAGGCATGTTAATACCTCCACCATCTCTGGAGACAAACAGCTTCTTCTTGGTTCAATTATGCGACCACTGGTGCTGAAAGCTTGTTCTGAAGACACCGTTGACAATGGAATAACCAGTACGTCACGTGCTAAGTGTGACAGAACTGGATACCTGTACGTATAGGTCTTCCACCATAACAACAAATCAAACTCTTCATTGTCTTCAACAGCATCGAACTGTGCTTCAAGGTACCTGATAAGTTCGGTACAAGAAGATGGGCTAGATCTTTGCCCTGAAGAAGTACTTGCTGATTTGTCTTTTTTTCTTCCTTTCAGAAGGCTCCAACTTGTTTGCTTCGGCTCTGTCTCCGGTCGTGTTGATTGGGGGATGTCAATGTTGCCAAACTTGGTCTCATAAATATGAAAAATCTCGAACAACTTGGTTCGAATGTCAGTAATTTGTTCTGAATAATCTATTGACAAATTAATACCAATAAACTCAAGCAAAACTTCTAAACCAGATAATTTAACCCTGAGATCTATTATAGCACTTAAGGCATAAAGTAAGGGAATGTTAACCCAATATTTTTTCAACTTTGTCTCCATGACAACAACTGCAGTGCCTAGATGTTCATCTTTTCTATAACTGTTTAACAGTTTAGACATTTCCACTATCTGATGGATTTCCTGGGAAGATGTAGGGTAATATACCCCGGAAAGAGTTACAGTGGCATTGTAAAATAACTTTAAAAATTGAACAAAAATCTTTGCCACATACCAATCGTCTGTGGAAAGTAATTTTGGACTAAGTTGTCCTATTTCGGTCAATTTCATGTTATAAAAATATGTAATTGTTGTATCATATTCCAAACAATTTTGCAACATTAAATAAGTAGAGTTCCACATTACCGGCATATCAGTTTGGAATCGTCGGGGTTTGAGACCGTTTAATTTACAATGTCTCTTGAATTCACTGAATCTAGGATTAGAACTGTAAATCCAAGAAATGGCATCTCTGATGCGATCTATTTGGTCGCTTACCTGCTTTAAACCAGCCTGTACAACTAAATTTATAATATGGCATGCACACCGTTGATGGAAGAAATAACCTCCATATTGCGGGATATTTCTTGCAACAAACAATGCAATAGAGCTAGTATTTGCAGATGCATTATCAAATGTGATTGAAAGAATGCGATGCGTGATTTCATAAGTTTCTAAAACTTCCATTATGACATTAAAAATGTTTTCTGCGGTATGTGTAAAATCCATAGGACGAAAACCAAAAATTCTTTTTGTTATCCTCCAATCAGAATCTAAATAGTGTCTCGTGACACATAAATAGTCCTGTTTGGAACATGCATTCCAAATATCAGAAGTTAATGCAACAGAGACACTTAAATGCTGTATTTCAGCAACTAAGTCATCCCTTTCGGTTTCAAACAATCGTATCAAATCATTTATAGTGGTGGTTCTAGAAACAGGTTCATATTGGGGGTTATATGCAGATGTGATTAATTCTTTATAAAATGGACTCTCACCAATACTGATCGGTTGATCAGTTTGTGCAATGTATCGTGCCAAGCACTCTCTAGCATGCATGGCGTCGAACTGCCACGTAGTAACGGACCCGTCTGGGTGCCGTTGAAGCTGTGTCTGGGTTGTAGTATCTACCTGTCCATGTACAGGCATACATTTGTGCATATGCCGTCTCAAATGTCCGGTTCCCCCCGTACTTGTAGCATAATTCTTATGGCAAAACTTACATTTAGCTCTGAGGCCAGACGTCCCGTTTGGGAGTGTCATTTGGACTATGTTGAAACATTGCCACACATCTGATGTTAATTTTCTGGGACGTGATGTTGGTGTAACGCCGGAACCAGAAGGTCCCGCTTGAGTATGGGTCGGTTCTGAAATATCAAATTCATCGTTGAGCATATTCAAACCGTCCGAAAAATAAGGCTGCTGGTTAGGATCCATTATCTGAATAAAAATATGAGCACTATAGTAGTTAATAGTCAAATTAAAAATCAATATTTACTAACAGTAATCTTAATTTACTAACAATAATTACTATAACTAATACGACACTTACAATAATTTATTTACTTAAAAAACAAATTAAATAAACAAAAAAAATCATAATCTACTAACATAAAATTTTAAATTCACTAGTTCACTACTACAAATAAAATTGATAAATTTACTAACATAATATACTAACATAAAATTGATTATTTGAACCACTACTCTTAAATTTACTATCATAATCTACAAATGAAAATTTTTAATTTATGAAAAAAACAATATCAAACGTAATTACTACACTTAACATTCATCATTTACTTATTACAAAAAAGTAATTTCAGTAATACAAATTAACTTTCTAAATTTATTAATAACAAATATTAAAATTACTACTAAACTTAAAAATCTTAATAAACTAAACAAATAATATTAACATTAAAGCCCAGAAATTGATAAACTAACTAACTAATTAAATAGATAATGTTTTCATTAAGTAACTCAAATCTAAACATAAACATATAAATTTACTATGAGAATATGTTAGACCAAAAGTAATAACAAAATTGTACTTTTAAAATTTGGTGTGTTGGTGGAAAACATAGAGAATTTTGTAGAGAGAGTAATAACCAAAATGAATGAAAAAGTTTAGAGAATCGGAGAATATATTAGAGATTGAGATTTGAGAGAATGAGATATTGAAAGAATGATAGAGAGAGTTAATGGAAAATGAAATGGATGGAAGTATTTATAGAAAAATTTGATTTGTGGGTCAAAATGTAATTTAAAAGATTGTAGGGGGAGTTTTGGTAATTTTATTTTCCTCCAACGGCTAGAAATCAATTCCAGCCGTTGGAGGTTTTTTGAAAAAAAAATAAAAATAAATAAAATTGGCCGAACGGACCGTACCGGTCCGCCGAGCCTGGCACGCCGGATTGGGGTGCCAGGCGGGCCGGCCTGCCTGGCCTCCTCCCAGAGGCCCGGCACGAGGCCCGTCCCGGCCTGGCCCTCTTCCTTCACGGGCCGTTCTAAGAACGGCCCGTGAACTCCCTGGGCCGGCCAGCCCATTTTTACACCCCTAATCTAGGTTGTATTTTTCTCTGGCTTCAATTTGCATACAGCAAAACATCAATTAATGGCCAGAAGAAGGTAAGACAGACGTTTATATCAACTTTATAAAACGTATACATGTCCGTTTCAATAAAGCTATAGCTGCATATTTATTTATGTCGTTGAAAATTAAATAATGTATTGTATGTATCAAATATCATATCAACGGAGATACGAGAGATACTGATAGATCGATACTCAGAGCAACATGTACATGCATGCCTTTTTGTAACATGTCTTGAATGATGAAGTTGACATTATTATTATTATTCAGTCACTATATATGTTGGTTCAAGATGTCTTTATATATATAAACATGTATAAAATAAAATGATGGAGATTAATTTGCTTTATATATCCCAAAACAGAAAAGAAGTACGTTACTTGTTGAACCTTCTTGATTTTTACAGGCAACAAGTATTCGAATTCTAGCAGCTGGCAATGCGCTAGCTGATGAATGAGGACCAGATTTATTCAACTATTGAAGCTTCCACGAGATTCATGCTCAATTTTGCCAACACGAAACAGATTCAAATTATGTGCCTACTCTACTCGACATAACAGTAAGAGTTAAAATTAAAAATATTCATTCACCTTTGCACTATTATTTGATGTACAATTATAGATGCTTTTATTTTAGAAACCTATCCTATAAACTAACACCGTTAGCATTCCGTTATGTTGATTGAGTTTGACCATTAAAAAGTGTAAAATATCTATATTTAAGCTTCAATTGTATGAATTGATCATTACACCCTCATACGTTTATCTAATAAAAATTAATAAAATAATATAAAATGTGGGAATGTTAATTTACAAAGAGGAAGTTAATGTGAATAATTTTATCCTAAAAAATAACAAAATTACAAATGAACCAAAAATATTAAAAATGAACCAAAATAAGTATTTATTTATATATATTTTTATAAATTCAAGCAAATACTCATTTTCAATGTTTTTGGTTCATTTGTAATTTTACTATTTTTAGGGATAAAATTGTTTATAAAATAACTTTTCCTTTGTAGGTTAATATTTTCACATTTTGTATCATTTTATTAATTTATTTTGTAAAAGTATGAGGGTATAATTGTTAATTCATAAAGTTGAAGCTTAAATAGGGATATCTTAGACTTTTTAATAATCAAACTCAATCAATATAAACAGAATACTAACAATATTAGTTTATAAGAAAGGTTTTTAAAATAAAAATATTTATAAATATATATTTAATAATAATTTAAAAGTGAAGGCATGTATTTAATATTAATCCTAATAGTAATATATGCATGTCATTTGTACTACGTACGTTGGCTTCGATATTTGCATGCATGCGTGTATATAAATATGTGCCTATCATATCTCACAGTACCATCAAATCCATCAAACGGATTCGCACAGGCACGTGGGTTTTTTTTGGTTAATTCCACGTTAGCTATGACACTGCCGGGGCGGACCCTTCTATTTGGCTATCGGGGCAGCTGCCCCGAGCCTAATTTTTAAAGTATTGTATTTCTAAGTTTTGAGTATTAATTTAGAGTTCTATTTTCATAATTATATATTTTGATTAGTATTTTAAGGGTTTATTTTTATATTTACATATTTTGAAGTTTAAGAGACTATTTTTGTTTTATTTTAATTTATAAAAAACCTAAATATTTGCTTTGTGTATTAATCCAAATGTTTGGGATCAAGGAAAAGGCCCATCTTAATCAAAGTTTGCTGAAAAGAAAGAAAAATAAAAAACAAAACATTAAAATTGGGTCCATTAGAAATGAAGTCTAAAAAGAAATTTTCGATTTAGGTATATCACTATAGGTCCAATAGGGTTTCTTCAATTTCTTATTCCCTAATTCCATTTTTTCATTTATTTCAACCTCTCAACTCTCAACGAGTCAACGACTCAACACTCCTTTTTCTACTCATCTCTCTGCGACTCTACTTCTATGTTCCAGTTAGGGATGGCAGCGGGTCGGGTTCGGGTGGGTTTTGTAAAATCCAAACGCTCACCCGTAAAATTTTTCCTCACCCACGTCCGCCCTCGAACCCGCGTAGGTAAGCGGGTTCGCGGACGGGTTTTAACCCGCGGGTTATGGCTGCACCCATACCCTTACCCGTGAAACAATGTGGGTTCACGGGTGGATGCTTCACCCGCGGGATACTCACGAACCCGCGAACCCACGAATCCACGAACCCGCGAACCCACGATTTGTCATTTATAAATTTCCACATGTAATCACCTATTTAATACTTAATTGAATTAAATTTCAATTTGTAATTCCCTACTTGATACATTACAAAATAATAATAAGCATAAAAATAAAACGATAAAAAATAATTCAAATGTCTATATATATTTATTTATAAGTATTTTATTTATACGGGTTTGCGGGTCCAACCCGCGGGTCCATTTTTCCAACCCGCACCCGCTCGCGAACCCATCGGGTTTTTCATTAAACGGGTTCACGGGTTGTAAATTCACTATCCACACCCGACCCTACAGGGTCGAGTTAGGACGGATGCCCGCGGGTGCGGGTCAAATTGCCATCCCTAGTTCCAGTGTTCCTTATTTCACATCCTCACTTCAATTTTCGATTCTTACTCTTTTAGTTATAAATTCTCTCAAACAGGACCAACCCTAGGGGGTGCACCAAGTGCACCGCCCTTGCCCCATTTTTTTTTTTTTATCAAAGCTAATATGTCGTATTGGGTTTTGGGTACATAAATTGGGTCTGTTATGAGTTTTTATAGTCGGTAGAAACAAGAATTGTAACTCTGAAATGTCCAATTTATTTTTTAATTATATGTAAAAATTATAACTATGAAATGTACAATTTTTTTTAATTATATATAAAAAAATATAATAAAAAAAATCATGGGACCTAATTTGTGACATAATTTGTGACAACACCGTATTACTTAAATGATATATTATTGTGTCCATTTTTTTCATTTTTTAAAATTTTTGCCTTGGATCCCAAGATTGTCATGACTGCCCCACTACATGTAAATTTATTTAATTATATTTTACTTGGTTGTTAAAAAAAAACATGTAGTTTCACACTTTAAACTTGATAAATGAATAAAAAAAACCTCACTTGTTGATCATAATTAAGATATATTTTTTGTTTGCTACATTAATTAGTTTCAACTTGAGTTTCTGATCTTATAGCTTTGTTGAGATAAATCAGTTATTAGATGAATTAGGTCTAGTAGGTAGGATAGACGTATAGTACCAAAATCAAATCAGTACCAACTACCAATATATGCACCGACTGTCGACTGGTCCACATATACATATACAATTAAAACAATAGGATGAGCTAGGATGGTGACAAAGAAAAACTCACTAGTCACGCGTAGCCGACTTGTCATATTCAATTCCAACATCCACAAACAATAATCATAAAATAATCATAATAATAAAAAAAAAAACGTGATGAATATTAAATGCCACCACATGTACAAAAACTTTGATCTTATAAAGTCAAATTTCATTAAAACTATGAATGTCGGTCATTGTAAATATTCTTTGGTGATGGGCAGTATTTGATACATGTGCATGAATTTGTTTAGCTGATATCCGGGATTGATTTTGCTAAATCTAATTTGTTCTTAATTTGATTGTCTCGATGAGACATGTATATAATGTGGTCTTGCATTATATAGGCTAACGGAAACAAGTAATCTCTCAATCATTTGGGAAAATCTATAAGAGATATTGGTGTCGAATATAGACAAATCAAGCCGTCAAAATTTTAAAACGTCACAATCATAGGAATTTTGCGTGGAAAGACACAATTACATATATATGGTTGTCATTAAGATACATCTTTAATGCTGCGAATTAATTTAAGGATTATTATTATACTTTAATGAGGCATTAATGAAGAAAAAAAAGGAGCAAGACAGAGATTCAATGATTAAAATACTTTCGTCAAAGTGAATTCCACTCGGTAAAAATATTTTAAAGGGGTATTGTTATATGTATATTTCACTAAATATACACGTCACTGACAGGTAGGTAACATCTCAAGAAGATTGCCATATAAACATCCAAGCTGGCATCAGAAACACCATCGAATGTGTTACCAAAACACGAGAATCCGAGTAAGGCCGAATATAAATATTCGGCACATTTAGCTTTACTCGGAACAACATGAGAAGCCCGAGTAAAGAAGTCGAATACGTGATCCAAATGAAAATAAGTTCAAGGAGGAATTTATAATCATACTCCAATGTGGAAAACAATATATTGCTCCTTTTTGTGTTATATGACCATAATAAAATAAAAAAATATATCAAATATAATAATATAGAGAAAATTACAAGAAATGATCAAAAAGTTTATTGAATTATTATTTTTAGTTAAAAATTTATTTTTGATTATAGTTGGCACCTTTAGCCTTGAAGTAACTAGTATGTCCTTACTTTTATCTTTTCTCTACCCAAAATTTTTTCCCAAAAATTTTGAGCTCATATTTTCTGAAACCCTCCATTTTTTGTTTCAAATTAGATATTCTCTCCCTCTCTCTCTTCATGAAATTTCTGGTCACAAAAATTCTGCTAGTTCACTTCATCCACTTCGTTCTGCTCGGGTTTGTCCACTTCGGTCTACTCGTTGAACATTTATGCTCGTCCACTACCAATGCAAATTTCTGCTCGTTCTTCATTATTTGTGTGTGGGTCTCTCTCTCTCTCTCTCTCTCTCTCTCTCTCTCTCTCTCTTTTCGTTCAACGTAGGAAATCTACGCCCATGAGAGATCATGTATTCCACGTCATTCTGCTCGTTCAACTTTTCTACTCGTGTAAATTGCTGGTCACAACTGCTAATTTCTGGTCGTTCAACAGATCTACTTCATTCTTTGATCCGAAACCCATTAAAAATTTGTCTCATAATACGTCTCTCTCTTGTGAAGTAGATCCGGAGCCAAACGACGTTCTTCAAAGGTATGTATCCCTCTCCCACTTATTTTTTACAAGGATCATTATGTTTGATATGAAGAATAAGAGATCAGTTTTAATTTAGAGTAAAGCCCAGCTACTATGATATTTTGTTCTCAGAATTATTACATGCCAATTTATGTTAAAGTTACATGCCAGTTGATAATGAAATTACATGTTAGTGTATTTGTAAGTTACATGTCAGTTGAAAATTTCGATTTAAAGTGAAACCCAACTACTGTAATTTTTTATACCCATGTTACATGGCAGTTTATTCTTAAGTTACATTTCAGTTTGTTACTTTTGAAGTTACATGCCATCAATTATTGTTTTGTTACATGCTAGTTCATTCTAAACTTACATGCTGGTTATTTTAAATTTTACATGTCAGTTCCCAACCACTTTAAATGTTTCAAGTCAGATACTTTACATGGAATATGAGTGCAAAGAAATTGGTCATCTATCATGGTGGAACTTGGGTGGCCAAATGTTACGAGGGTGGTATGATAAAGTGGGTCCATGTTTCTATCGGTTTGACTTATGATGGCTTAGTGAAATTGGTACAAGATGTTGCCAAAGTTGATGTTGATAGGTACACCCTTGAATTATGCTCGTTGACCTTTACGAATAGTGGTGCTGATATGAGTACAATGTTGCCAGAAATTGTATGATTTCTAAAAAATTTGGTCACAACGACATAATTGTAAGAATACTCAACCATGTTAGGCTTCTCAATCATTCCCATCTGCAACATCGAAGCGACCACGTAGACCTTATAGGTGCAGGAACTGTGGAGAAAAAGGCCACAATTCACAGAAATGCCCATTGGCATCAGAAGTGGGTAGTACAACGTAGGTTTTACCGTATTAGTAATGACATTTTAATTCTTAAATTTATGGGTGAAATACTATATTTCGTATTATAGACTTTATTAAGTTAGATTCCATTATTGAATGAATTTATTTTGAAGACCAAATCCAGTATTGAATAAATTTACATGTAGATCGATCAATATTGTTACATGCCTGAAGTTACATGTTAGTTGAAAATAAAGTTACATGCCAGTTGAACATGACTTACAAAGTTGATACTGAAGCTAATTGCTACAAATTACATGCCAGTTGATACTGAAGTTACATGCCAGTTCATTTAATCATCATATTCTGAAGAGTGTTTTCATACACAATTCCAGTAGTGTTACATGCTATAAATTACATGCCAGTTGATACTAAAGTTACATACTAGTTAATAATGAAGTTACATGTCAATTCATTGAATCAACATATTTGAAAAACCGATTTCATTCACTATTCCAGTAATATTACATGCTAGAGGTTACATGCCTGTTGATACTGAAGTTACATGCTAGTTACAAATGAAGTTACATGCCAATTTATTTAATCAACTCATTATGAAAAGTGTTTTCATACACAATTCCATTCATATTACATGCTAGAAGTTACATGACAGTTGATACTAATGTTACATGTTAGTTAAAAATGAAGTTACATGCTAGCTCATTTAATCACCATAATTGGCAGACTGATTTGATATACTTCAAAGAACAAAATTCGAGTATCGTTCATTTCATGCACTTCAAAACCAACAATGATGCATTTTTTGGACTTGCTTTTGCTTTGAAACTGTATTGTTTAACAAGTGTAGCTTTTGGGCATTTTTTGCCATAGTAATTTTTTTATCAGTTGAAGATCATTGCAAGTTTTTTTATCAACTTGACTAACACTAATGACAAACCATGTTCATTCAATTATAACATACCCAACATTCATTCTAAGAGAAAGAAAATTAAGAAATAGATAATTAGAGTTCTTGATTGATTTGGGATGCAATAACAAGTCAACCGTTACATTGTACTGCATAATAGTTATCAATTTGTTGGCACACAATTTTAAAAGAAATGTTAAGTGTCATATATTTCCTAGAAAGGGGTATGATTCTTTACTCCATCCCTAATTACAGTTTTCAAATAACAAACATGTTGTATGAAACATCACAACTTGCATTGTCTTTTTGAGGTGGACACTTCTTCTTCAGGCCCAACCGTGCCACATGAAACATCTTTTATGAGCCTGAGAGGTATGTCATTATGATCGAAATATCCAGACTTATGCAATATGGTTGGAACGAATCAATGAAGTACATTGTAAGAAAACAATTAAAATCTGAAAATTGGAAACATAGTAGAATTGTGAGAATATTGTTATTTATAGTCTCAAGAACAATCAGAATTGTTGTTACCAAATAATTACCAACCATAAAAGTAAAATATTAATAGAAAAAGTTTAACATCTATATATAGCACTAGCATTGCTGTTACCAAATAACCAAGATGAACTTCTAATCATCAAAACTCCACTAATATTTGAATCACGAGAAGACAACCAATTAATACGACCAAATTTATTAGCTGAAAATGATAAACTACTTTAAAAAATGACAAACTAAACTATTTTTATTTAAAACATAACCATTGTCCATAAACATTCACAAATCTCAGGTTTTTATAAAGAGAAAATTCATATCAACAAGAGGAAATCAAAACTACTTTAATTGAGGTATTAAATTAAAGTATACATAATCTACTTTAATTTTGGTGCTTCATACTTGATATATGGTTGCATTTCGTATAAAAAATTTATCAAACAACTTAAGTGCATAACCTCTCTAGATAAGTTTTCTTATGCATCTATTAAAACATTCTGATCATCAAATGGTTCTCACGAGGTGTTCAAATTCTCATACTTAGATGTATTCTATAAATATAAAACAGATCCAACTTAAATTTCAAGAAGAAAAAAAAAAACAAATACATCACAAACTCTGTTTTTTAATAATACTATTAATGTGATTGTTAACAATGAAGCACAACTGAAACATGTCCAATAACAAATATAAAAATCTGTGTTCACGAGAGCAAAACACAAATTTCAGCAGGGTTTAATCCCTTTATTTTGAGCAAAACACAGATTTGAGCAAAACACATTTTAAACTCCTCATTTTTCTATTTACATCTCTTCACAAACCAAGGGTTCACAAGAGAAAACACGAACCCAAGAGAAGGGATTAAATTCCATGATACAAACCATATTTGAAGAACGACGAGCGAGGGCGACGATGACGGCTTCGACGACCAAGAGCAGCTGATTTGGCGAGAGGTCTAGCGGAGTCAACGACCTAAAGTGTCGGATTCAACGATCTAAAGCAGCGGATTCGATGACCAACGACAGATTCGGCGTGAGGTGCAGTGAAGGCGAGAGGGTGATGACGGTGAGAGGTCTGGCGGATTTGATGATAGCGGCGGAATCGACGAGAGGTTGGACTAACTAATCGTTTGTTTTTTATTTTTTTACAATTTAACTTAACCCTAACAAATAAAAAAAAATAGAACGGTTAAACCCTATTCTTTTTTCTAAAAAATTTCAAATTTAGGGTATTTTTGTCTAAAATTGATCAAAAGTGATGAAAACAATAAAAAATAAATTGATGGTTAAAAATAATAAACCGATAATCTTTTTGGCTCTTTATGAATTCACCCCTAATATATAATATATAATATTATAATATATATTAGTATGATTTTTGTTAAAATTGGACTGACCGAGAGGGTATATTAGTATGATAATATATACTATTATATTATATATTGTTAGCAACCTTTTTGACGATGTACCAAAAAAGAATTTTCCATTCGCCTGGTACCTGATAAGATCTAGATCGAGACCGGTTCTCAGATAACAGGGATACCCGATACCATGATCTGGGAAGATCGAGGTTAGTACCACATCACACATATTGCCAGATATTAAGTAGAACCGGTACCACGATACCTCTTACCTGGTATCTAGGTATTAAGACATCTACCCCGGTACCCACGTACCACGATATCAGTCCATGATCCAATCGTAATATGTGTTCTATCCTCCAAATGAGAAGAATGTTACTATGAGGATACCAGCATGCTAGAACAAACGTCACACCAACAAGAGTAGATCAATATATCAGGGTAACGCGTCAAGAAGGTACAGAGTCAATAATCTCCTCCAGTAAACGTAGAAGAAAAGGGTTGACCCCTTCGCCAATTAAAGCACCATAAATGAGACCAAATAGGTCAACTGATTCGTAATTCAAATACAAACTGAAACATGACGTAATTGAAGGGAGAAATTCCCGCGTTAATTGATAGCCCTCATCAACGCCAATCAATTCGGTTAAACGACAAATCAATTGGCCAAACTAACAGGGATTTAATTAGAAGGAGTTAATTACAACGCCCGAATTTAGAGAAAGGTATCTGATTTTTGAGACCTAATAGTCAGGAATCAACAAAGAACATTCACCATTTTTCAATAGAGAGAGTTTTCGTCATCGCTAGAGAGTAATTATCCACTTATCGACTTGTACGAGTTTGCCATCGCCAGTAGTGTAAGAGAGGTTGAGAGGAGAGAATCACCGTTATTGTACCTATACAGTTTTATATTCAATAAAACAGTATCAACCTAATTCACCTTATTCCTCCGTAGTTCTCCCCTCTCATTGTTACATCGTCTTTATTTTCTATTAAAATCTCGGTAGGAGGTACCAACCCCACTGCAACCCACCAGGTAACGGATTGAGGATGTTAATTAAAATTCCTCCAACAGAGTGAATTTTCGGTTAACATATATTTTATATTAATATAATATATATGTATTATAATATATATTATATTATAATAGTATATATATAATAGTATATATTATTATTAATTAAGTTTGTAATTTTTTAAAAATTTCAAGGGTAAAGTGGATTTTTTGTACTTGTCCTGTGTCATAGGACAACCTTATCCTATGTTCTTGGTTGGGATAAAATTTTATAATTTTTGTCTCACCTTATTCTGTCTAGTCTCATGTTAAACATGAAACAAGAGGAAATTGTCTCATGTTGTCATGTCCCGTCCCATATACCAAACATATATTTAAAACCAAAATAGCCAAAATGGAAACAAGTAATTAGGTTTGGGTGGCTATGGTCCTCTGGGATCACCGACTGTTTTTAAGATGAATGTTATTTTATTATATATTTTTTGTTATTTATACTTGGCATTTTAGTTTGAGGAAATCATAAGAAATAATCAAAAAATTATTGGTTTATTGTTTTTAGTCATAAATTTATATTTTATTATAATGATCACTTTTAGCCTTGGACAGACAATATTACCCTCCAATTTGTCTTTACTTCACTCACCTAAAAATTTAAAGATCAACTAGCATGTAACTTAAAAATTGTTGACATGTAAGTTGAAAGTCAATTGACATGTAATTTAAAACTTAACCGATATGTAACTTGAAAAATCAATTTGCATGTAACTTGAAATCAAATGGCATGTGATCAAGTTACATGTGAGATGAAGTAAAATTTAGATGTAGTTTTGTCCAAAAGTGGTTAAAAATGATAAAAACAATGAAATATAAATTGGTGGTTAAAAACAATAAACAAATATTTTTTTTTTGGCTCTTTATGAATTCACCCCTTTTAGTTTTATATTGCCTTTGTGTATACTATTGTATATGTACAAATTAGAACAATGTGAGAATAAGGGTCAGACTAAATCAACCTAAATTTGTAACTTAAAATTTTGACATTAACATCCCAACCACTTATGTGCTCTTAATCTAATGGTTGATATTTGAATACATCTACAACTCTTAGATTAAGATCATATTATTGGTTGAGATGTTGAAGTCAAAGTTTTAAGTCATAAATTAAAGTTGGATTAGTCTGACCCATATAAAATGCGCGTCAATTTGGTTTGAATCAATTATAGTATAATTGATTATTTAGCAACTTAAGTAAACAAAAAAAAATACATATTTTAAAAGGGTATTTTCAAATACAACCAAAAAACAATATGAAAATTTTAATTTATGATCAATTCCGAAAGCTTTTATTATGGGTGTCGATATTGACACCCATAAAACTTATTACTATATCAATGTTTTATTAAAAATAATAATATAAAAATATCCCAATATAAATTTATCGATAAGGACAAATTATTTTAAGTAAAAATAAACCAAATATTATATACACACATTAATTAAATGCATATCTTCAACTATATTTCTTTATTAAAAAAATTACCTTAAAAAAAAAACTTATGATAAATCCCAATTTTTGTGATAAATCCTAATTAAACTCTAATTTTATTTCAAGTTTCAAACTTTCTCATTATCATATTGTTTTTTGTCTTTCTTTTATATATAGATATGAACTCTATAAATAAACAATTTTTTTTAACGGTAGCGATTTTTTTTAAAGATAGTCTTATATATCTGTAAGTTTTTTTTTTCAAATAACCGTATAAATAAAGGAATTCAAGATGAAAATCTCTTGACCCAACACGATTCCACATATTCCCTCTTATAATGCTCATACATTCGAGATAATTCAAAAAGCAAATTGGATTATCATTAAAAGAGGATTTGATTCGAAAAATAATATGATTTTTTATATATATAAATTGGGTGTGCTAATAATTTAAGGGTTTTTATAAATAATAGAGCAAATTGCACTCAATCTACTTGAAGTTTAATCTCTTGTACAAAGAAACAACTTTATCATTAATTGTCACTCACACTCTCTACTGTTAGGTCAAACTTAACTGTTGACTAACTATTACCTTTAAAAGACTAAGGCCCAGCTTTTGGGACCAAAAGTGATTCTAGACCTAAGACAGGGTGTTTGATAAAACGCGGGGAAGTGCTTTTGGTCACTTTTAGCTTCTTCCAATTGAGTTTTTGAGAATCTACAAATACATGCTTTTGGATTTTGGTTTCTCCTTTTAGAAAACGCGCTACAGTGGTATTAAATGAAATTTTACTAACTTTCCAACTTTGTCCTTGCCTTTAACGAAATTTAACAAAAAAAATTAGACTTATATTTCTATACAAAAAAAAAATGTTGTCATAACTGTATACTTTTTTTTGGATAATTAATTCAATAAAGTATAATAAAAATGAAATAAATAAATAAATAAATAAATGGGGCTAATAAATTCAATAAAAGACCATAATTATATAACACTTAACATTAAATACAAATAAACAAGAAAAATGTAAAGTATAGCACATTAGTACCATTTAGATGTCTATGTCCTTTTAGTAATTTTACACACTCACAACACTTTTTATTTCAGTTTACCAAACACATTGAAATTGTTTTTAGTTCTCATAGCACTTTTGAAAATCAGTTTACCAAACATTCAGTTGATTCTTCCCACAACAATTCCAAAAGCAATTCCCCCCACAGGAATTTTAAAAGCACTTCTTCCCACAGCACAACAATACCAAACTGGGTCTAAACCACCCGTAATCCCTAAATTAAATTAATAAAAAAAAACAAAAAAAAAGGGACCTTCTGAAGTGAATTTAACATTGCTTATCATGGATTTAAAGGATAGGTGTGTGGATCAAATGTGGTCAAGAAGATTCGGATAAAGGCTTGGATTCCACCTTTTGGTTCGAATTTGTGTTTCTATTTGGATGGATCATCCAGAGGTAACTGGTGACACTGGAATTGGTGAAGTTTTTCGAGATTGTCGTGACAAGATTCTTTGTTTATTTTCTTTTTTTGTGAGGGTGTTGGATGCCACAACTGTAGAAATTCTTACATTACACACAGCATGTCAATTGATAGTCGACAAACAGCTCTTGAATGGTCCAATATTGATATTCTGAGTGACTTGAAATCTGCGGTGTCCTGGTGCAATGGCGAAGATTTTGGGAATTTATGCTTCGTTAATTTTGTTTAAGGCATCAGACAACTCCTGCACTCTAGGGAGGGACCTAAGATCAAGTATGTGACGAGGGGATCGAATTCTTTTACAGATTGTTTAGCTAAAAGCGGTTCCAATGGTGGAGGGGATAGATTAGAGTGGAGTGATATTGGATGAACCTGTTGGTTATCTGTTTTGTTCGATTCTTGTTTAAACTGGTTTTGTTGTTTTGGCTCTATGATTTTGTCTGGACTTTGGTTTTTGTCCAGCTTTTTTCTTGTTGGTTTGATGTCTTTTGATCAATATATATGCTGTTTAAAAAAAAAGAAAGGGGATCTTATTTTTATTTTTATTTTTCACCAACCTAACTTCAGAAATTCCTTTCAAACAATCATTAATTCACACAACTTTCTATCAAATTCATCCTCAAAACACCAAAATCTGCAATATTCGGCTACAATTTTCAATTCAAGAACCAACACCAATTGCAGATATCTCTTGAAGAACAAAAAAAAAGAATCATTTTTGAAGATATCTCTTGAAAAAATTCATTTTTTTTCAGAAAATCTCGAAAATTATCAAAAATCTAAAAAATGACCAAAAATTATCGAAAATGACCTCCAATTTTTTTTTTTTCATCTTCTTCTTAATCGAATACCGATTTCGACCTCCATTGGAATTTCAACTCCATTGATGGAGGATTTTGAAAAGAAAAGAAAAACAAATGGTGAAGAAGGTTACTATGGGAGACATTTTTGTCAATTTACCATAATATGTGTTATTTAAACCCAAGTTATCAAAATAGTGATACTCTTAAAATGTACCCTCAAAAAGGAGTTATATAATTTTCAAACCCCCTTTTTTTCTGAGCTTTGGGCGGGTGCCCCTTGTTGCCTTGTCTCAGAGCCGGCCATGAAAATACCCAACACCCACCCCACCCCCAAATAGGGGGGGGGGTGGTGGTTTAATTATTTTTTATTTTTTATTTTAATAATATTTATTAATTTTACCCATTTATTAATTTACTGTTATACTCTTACTAACTGGGGGGAGTTTTAATTATTTTTTATTTTTTATTTTAATAATATTTATTAATTTTACCGATTTATTAATTTACTGTTATACTCTTACTAATTGGGGGGGATTATTTTTTATTTTTTATTTTAATAATATTTATTAATTTTACCCATTTATTAATTTACTGGTATACTCTTACTAACTGGGGGGAGTTTTAATTATTTTTTATTTTTTATTTTAATAATATTTATTAATTTTACCCATTTATTAATTTACTGTTATACTCTTACTAACTTAATGGAATATTCCAATTTTCAAATGAAACAATCACGATAGGGTGGAAAATGACAGTTAATTGTAAACGCCGGGTGGAAAATGATCATTTCTAAAACCTGATAGTGCAAAATAACTATTATCTCAAACTAGAGGGTTTTTTAATAATAACTCTTTCTTAAAAGATAAATATATTTTTTTAACCTGTGTTTGGAGGATCCAAATTCCAAACGTATATAAGTGATCATATAAAACTGCATGTTATAGCACCCAACACCAACAACATAAATCATTTCATTTCAACAAAGAAAAGTGACATAGTTGATTAAAAGCAGTTAAATTATATGGTGTTAGAGCATCTCTAAAGAGATCTCTAAATTTTAGTTAAAAAGTTATTTTAGCTATCAACATATCATGAAATCATTCAAACCATTCTCTATTATATTATAGTTAGTTATTAATATTTTAATATTATTTATTTAACAAATAAATTGATATCAATTTTAATAAATAAACAAATCTGATATCATTTTTTTAATAAAAAATTAATTAAAAAATATGTTTTTTTTTAAAAGATAAAAAATTTGAAATAGCTTCTTACATTTGAAGAGTCATTCGATGGTTATTTAAATAAAGAGCCATTTAAAGAACTAATAGAGTATTTTAAAACCATTTCTGCTGACTATTTTAATTAAAAGGTGGATTTTGTAGAGATACCCTTAAATGTTAATAATGGTAGTGTTGAATTGTTGATGAGGAAGAGTAAGACGGAGAATCCAGGTGGGGGCCAGAGTGGAGAAGAAGATTATGCAATTTGAGAGTGAGGGGAGTGAGTGGTGATTGTCAATGTACAGGAAATAGCTTGCTAAAGCTGAAACCTGAAAGATACATTACGATACGATCGTGAGCAAATAAAAACATATTGACTTCAATCAATCAATGGATCGATCAGCGAAGATGCTCGATCTATAGTCTACACTCCGTGCTCATGATGATGATAATTTCTTTCATGTATAGTCATGAGTACAAGCGAGCAGTTATATATGATTCTGAACACCTGTGAACCCTACTAGCTAGTAGCTAGGTTACTACTACGTACTTACTACATTATTATTAAGAGAAGACTCATAAGAGAAAGAGAGACCCAGAGAAGCAGGGCCCCCTTCGTCGTCTACACTAGGTTTTTTCAAACGGCGATTTTTTTACTGCCGCCAATCAGGCCTCAAACCCAAACCAACCAACTCAAAGATTCAAAGCACCGGAAAAACACAGACTGCAGCTACAAGGACTGAGTATATATTGACGTTTTCTACGTTCAACCATGCATATATATATTTAATATATATATATATATATATATATATATATTTATGTGTGTATACTTATGAGTTATGAATTATTATCCATCGTAGAATTGGAAACCCATGTAGTATGTACCTTTTATTTATTCTAGGCTTTTCTTCTTACATGTTTGAGACATCATTTTTTTAATAGAAAATGTGTTATTGATGAATATCGCTTTTTTTTTTCTTTTCTTTTTTTTGTGATGCTTGGTTAATCATTGTCCTAGTAAATGGAAGCAAAACTGGCAAATACATATAACTCATAATGGATCTATATGTATGAGGCGTACGTTTATCAGGTAAATAAAAGGGTTCCAATTAAATTAAAACTTCTAGAATCCTCTTAGACTGAGATTATTAGCTACTAGCTAGCTAGAGATTAAGATTATTGAAAATAATTAACTTTATAGTCGACTGTACTGCATGCTATCGAGAAGAAATTATTGACTGGGTCAGCGCTGAATCTCTTATCTCATTATTTGCAGCTGAGCGAGTCCAAATATATGGAGCTTGTTCCCATACTTATATTGATATGATCATAGTGGTTAATTTTAAGCCTTTTAATATTAAACCAAGTTTTCGGTTTGAGTTATCTGTTTTTCTCTCCAAAATATCTATTCAATTGGCATGCATGTGACATGTATTTTTTGAAAAATTAATATATATATATATATCGGTTTGAATCGTTTGATTCATTTTTTAGATTGAAATTTATGCAAACCAAAATGGGTTTGAATTTTGGTAAAATACAACAGATGAACAAAACACGTTATTCATACAAGTTGATTTTAAGACATGTTCACTAATTGGAAATAAAAAGAATCGGATTTAAGTTGATGCAGTGAAAACGTAAAAGAAAATAAACCGATGTTTATATTTTATGAAAACTAGAATCCACCAGAAAATAAAGAGAAAACTCTTAAATTTTATCAAAGCTAATTAGCCTTTCGGTTTATAAGGCTATTTAGAGTGATTAAACCCTAACCCGAATCCTTGATGAACAAGAAACGAGATTATATATCAAAACCTGTCAAAAATAGCAAAAGCTGCTAAAAATAACGAAATTACAATAGTTACGAAAATAAAAGATACTAACGGCCTTAAACAAGCCCGAATTGACGGTAGACGATTCTGACTTGTCAAAGTCAACTTATGATTAAAAAGGAACGCATTATAGAATGGAAAAACTGCAATTTCGGTGCTTAAATGATGTAATTTTGAGCCGAAAAATGACATGTTTCATTACCGAAGGCTGTGACTTGAAAAGACCTCATCGTTTTGCATCACGTGAAATCATTTAACCTTAAATTTATGATGATCCTTTAAAACCATGTACGAGTCAGCTACCTGTTATATATCATAAGTTCTATTAAATTACTAAATTTTATTACTGTATTTACTAACTTTTAAAAATTAGAAATGGAATTAAATGTATACATAATTGATTATAAAAATATCCTTATACATAAAAATAGCCGTATTTAGTGTATGTTTGGTATGACTTTTGAAAGAGCCAAAAACGTTTTTTTAATACTTGAAACTGTTTTTGATTTTTTTTTTTGATAAAATTCAAAATTGTTTTTTTAATATATGGAATTGTCTTAACTGTCCTTTATAATTTGGGTTTCTCCAAAACGTTTTTTTTTAGCTTTTTTAAAACATATTAATTGTTTTAACTACCCTTTATAAATGTTAGATACTCCACCATACAACTCTTTCATTATAAATTGTCAACGTCCTTTTTTGTAATCCACACAACCAAAAACTATTTTTAAAAATATATTGTCAACATATTTTTTATAATATACACAACCAAAAGACTTTTTTTGTTAGAAACTCTACTCATTAAAAGCTCTATTACAAAATGATCTACTCTAGAAGCTCTACATAAAAAGTCATACCACACTCTTGTATATATTAGAGAGATGGATGAGTGTAGCTAATTAATAAATAAAAAAAAGTTTTTCTTTTATGAAAAAAAGAAATTCAAAACAAAAACAACAATTTTTTTTTTCAGTATATTGATTTTTTTTTTCAAACTTTTTTATAATGGTCAATTCACATACATACATACATATATAATATATATACAATCTTTTTCTTATTAATGCACACTGATGGAATTATATAATGACATTGTATGTGAGTCACTCATTTATGAAAGAGCTTGGACAAGTGCATCCAAGCCAAGTCAAAGTATGTAAAATGAATTGTCCAGGTTCAATGTTCTTATATAATTATATCAGTGCATCCTTATATATTAAAAAAACTTTTTTTCAAATTTTTTTGTGTCGTTTGGTTGTCACTCAGTAGAGCTTTTGGATGACTAAAAAAACTATTTTATGTCTACTTGGAGAAGCTCAAATTTTAGGATTTTCTAAGTAGATCTTTTTGAGCTTTTTTTAATAACACTAAAATATCTAATATAACTCTATCAATTAAATTAGTTTTGGAATATTTCGTTAATCCTACCATTTAATTTATTTTTTTCTAATTGACAACCAAAAGATCAACATCTTCCCATTAAATACTCTACTTCTAGAATGTCTACTTTAAAAGATCTATTCGAAGAAGCTCTTCCAAATGGATTCTTAGTCTTGCTTGAGAAGGAATGAAAATAGAAAATTAGATATATATATATATATATATATATATATATATATATATTGGAGGAGAAAGAGTTTAATATGGTAATTAAAAATGTGGAAATTGCTAAAAATAACCACAACTATTATGGAAATTTTGTTTTTAACTACATACGAAAATTTATTTGTTAATAGCCATTTTTTTGAGAAATTACTTGAATGTCCCCATATAAAAACCATCCCCAAACATTTTCTCTCTTTTTTTTCTCTCTCTTTTCCTCTCTCCCCGATCTCTCTCTCCCGCTGGCGAACCGTCGCCGGCATCCTTACGGAGGCCGAAAAACCGTCGTCGGCATCCTTGCGGAGGCCGGCGAACCGTCGCCGCCGACCTCCTCTCTCTCTCACCCAACCTCTCTTCTCTCCCCCCGCATCTCTCTCTCTCTCTCTTCTTTCTCTCTCCTTTCCCTTCTCTCTCACACGTCGTCGACGGCTTGCCGGAGTGCAGTCGCTTGGGCTTCACGGCCGTCTAGCAATACCGTCGAGTTCCCAACGATTAGATCTGCTGAAAAAAAAAGAAAAAAAAAACGAAATACTAAAAACCCAGAACATTTCAAGTTTGAACATTTCGATTTAGTCAAGATTTCAAGTTTCAACATTATAATTTAGGCAAGATTTCAAGTTTTAAAATTTGAAAATGAAAAACTTAAAAACCCAGAACATTTTAAGTTTCAACTTTTAATTTAATCAAGATTTTAAGTTTCAACATTTCAATTTAAGTAAGATTTCAAGTTTCAAAATTTCATTTTTTAAAACAAGATTTCAAGTTTCAAGTTTTTTTTTTCAGTTTTAAAGAAAAAATCAAATCCAGAGGTATTTTTGTAATTTATAGACATACACTGTTTTTTTTTAAAAAGTGGTTATTAACAAATAATTTTTTGTATGTGGTTAAAAACAAAATTTTCATAATAGTTGTGGACATTTTTGATTTTCTCTCATTAAAATCTAGGAAAGAGTGTTTAATATGTAATATTTAATCTAATGATTTATGAGAGATAATTTTTTTTTGAATAATTTAATTAAAAAAAGATGACTCCTCGGATGAAGCCAAAGGTTATGATAGTATTGACGTCGATTTCTGGATTGTGTCAGAAAAGCCAACAAGGATTGAATTTCGGCTATTAATTCAAAGAGAAAGAGATTCAGAGAGAGTAACGAAGACACAAGTTTTACGTGGTAAAACTCCGATAGCCGGAGAAACGTCCACGGGTAGTTGAATGATCAACCAAGTCAAAATCCACTGTGAAAATATGATGTTTACAAGCTCTCGATCTCCTTTTTTTCTCTCTGTATTTTTCTGTTTGCTTGTTGTGTATGTTATATTTCCTATATCTTTTGGAACGAGATTATGGGTCTATTTATATGCTTATAAAACCCTAATTTGCTTTGTACAAGTAATACAAGATCTTTGTATTTAATTGTGATTCGGTTACTTGCTTGAGGTTGATTTGTCTTCTTTCCTGTTTCGGAGTCTCTTATGGAAATCGAGTGAGATTCTAGTAGTGCAGTTTTATTTGGACTTGTTTCCTTATAAGAATGTAGTCTTTGTAGCGAAATCAAGTTGTTTCCTGATTGAGGATTCCTTTAGCTCAGTATTCTGTTATCTTTGGGATTCTTTCTGATGGATATCTTCGCGTATTTAATTACTTAATCCGTGTGAATTAAGCACCAAGTTTCTTGTTCGGGGCGCATTTATCCCGGGTAAGAATAACACTGGTTGGTCCCGAGTAGATCCGTTTGAGCCCGAGTAGAAGATGCTTTTTGGTTAATCCCGAGTAATTTTAATCGATTCGGAGTAATTTAGTTGATCCCGAGTAGGTCTTGCCATGCTACTGGTTTACTCGGGTTTTCTTCTCTTTAATGATGCTTCGTAGGATATTTCCTGAGTGCCCATTTGGGCGTCCACCTGATTATTTTCTCCTTTCTGTCAATAACGTGTATGCTTGGTAAAATTCACATACGACAATACCCCCTTAAAATATTTTTGCCGAGTAAATTTCATTTCGGGCAAGAGTATTTTAATCATTTTTTATTTTTACTCGTCAGAATAGCCGTCTTGTCATAATGGCGAGCCTTAATGGTGACCCTGTAATTTCGATTCGCTTTATTACACGAGATCTTAAATGATGGCGACGTTTTGAAGTTCTAATGGTCGAGGGCTACTTATTGTTTTGACACGTCCCCCTTGTTTCTTCGTTTTTCAATATCATTTATGAGAAATGATTTTTGCGTCTCAACAAACGCCGCATACGTCATCGAGTTTCATCATAAAAATCCTAGGGTTTCGTGCTGTCTCCTTTTTAAATTCTTCGCTGAGAGACATCGTTGGTTTATTCTCAACAATTTTCAGCAGATATTTCTTTAAACTCAGATTTCTTTATCCAGAATCCGCGATTCTCCATTTGAAGATCTTGCATCAATCTCAATTCAAGGTTAGTTTTAATGGGGCCATCCTCCTGCCATCGTCTCTTTAAAATCGCTTTTGATGCAATAGAACGTGGGGATTTCCAGTTAGTTTCTTGCATTAAACAATTACTGGGGGATATCTCAATAGATGAACCTCAATTCTTAGAGATTGATGTTTCTAGGCTTCACCCTGATGTCACTTTCAGTCCTGTATCGAGTTCTCCATCTAGTTCTGATTCTAATATTTCTGATCACAGGGTATCTTTTCGAAGGATGGGTAAACATCAGAGAAGAAGTAAGTTAAACAAGCACAGCTCGAGCAGCGTTCAGACCAGGGAACAGACTGTTAACGAGGGTGACGTTGATGAAGTGTACATGGCGTCTCGTCTTTTGTTTTCTGATACTCGCCCGAGTGGCTTTGATACTGAGCCGAATGTGGTCGGGCCAGCTGAGATAGAAAAATACCGTTCCCGATTCGACTTGCCCGACTCAGTCACTTTGGTTCCTGCGGGGGATAGAGCCGTATGGAATCCTCCTGAGGGTATGGTCGCAATTTATGGATCTATGCTTTGCTGCGGCGTCACACTTCCCTTTCAACCATTTATTGCCTGGTTTTTGGCTGAAGCAGGGATAGCCCCAGCTCAATTGGCCCCGAATAGTTACAAAGTCTTGATGTGCATGTGTCACATGTTCAGTCGAATGAACCTTTCGCCGCCTTCCCCGAATAAAATAAGGTATTTCTTTACGCTGAGGCATGTTAGCAAAACGGGGACCTATTTTCTTGCATCTACTCCATCGGACGGTTGGGTCCCCAAAGAAGCAAAAGTGAATCGGGAGGTCGATGCTTCTGATGACCTAAAAAAGAAAGGTTTTGTATGGGGATTCCCTACATCCAACAAGTTCTGGAAGAATAGTTGGTTTTTTGCTGGAGGGGCTCTCGGGCTCAACGTCACTATTGGATCTAGGGATTCCCGAACGGTGATGAGTGTTTCCCATTTCTTTTGTTCCCTCGAAGTGTGGAACAGAAAAATAATTGATTATAATGATTATGAGCTGAAGAGGCTGACTCGGGCAGCTGTTCGTACTATGGAGAAAAGGAGCAAGAGCTACCTTTTTAAAGAGGAGGATTTGATAAAGCTCGGCTTCTTTAGAAAAATTTCGGGCCATCGCATGCGATGTAAGTAACCCAACACCCTTTCTATTGTATTTTTCTGCTTTTCATTTTCTGATATGAATTTTTTTTAAGTGTTCGATACGGACATCGTCAGCGATCTTCAGGCTCGCCAGGTGAAGTTGATTCTGCAGGCGAGTAGAAAAGAAGCTTCCCGTCAGGGTGATGAGGGTATTGCTCCACCCGAGCCTGGAGAGGAAACCGACACTGCTGAGGAATGAATTCTCGAGTGCGTTGATCAGGGTGCTCAGCCGCTTACTCAGGATTCTGTTGGTCCAAGTGGCCAGAGTGAAGGCCCGTGTGAAGAGTCAATTGGACGGTTTGAAGTCGATGACGGTGGTAACGTCTTGACGGATCAAGTGCCTGCAAGTGCCAAATTCTTTGAGTCTTTTCGATCTCAGGAAGATCCTGCTGCTGATCTTAACTTCCACCGTTCTCGGGGGGAGAAGCGAAAGTCAATTAGTTCTCCGTCTCGTCCTCTCAAAGTTCCTCAGGTAGTCTCATTTATTGACTCCAGTGACGAAGATGTTACGGATGAGATTGCCCTGAGTGTTGGTGCTGGAGCATTAGTAGATGCAGACACTTCAGAACCGAGTAGGGTTTCTTCTACCCCCGAGGTTGGAAATATGGGGGCTGAACCTTCGGGGTTCCTTCAAATCTTTCTCCATCCTTAGAACCGAACAGGGCTTCTCCTGCCCCAGAGTTTGGAAATCTGGGAGCTGAACCCTCGGGGGTTCCTTTATTCCTTTCTCCCCAGGATATGCTATGGGAGATGTCCTCTGGTCGGGCTTCTATCAGGGAAGACAGCTGGAGCGGCTTTCGGGATGGTTCCCTGACCGAACGTCTTCAAAATGTTTTCAACGGTGCATCTTATGTAAGTTAAATCCGGCTCCTCTATTGTTTTGCTTCTGCCAGATTTCTGAAGTTATCTCTTTGCAGATGATGGCCGAATTCGCTGAGTTAGTTCAGACGCAGCAACATCAAGCTGATCGAATAAGGCGTCTAGAGGCTCAGCTGAAGGCAAGTGAGGAGGGCCGTGCTCGAGCCGAGAAAGCTTACCAGCAGGAGGTCGGTTCTGTACAGATATTCACCGACCATTGTCTGGCAAAGCAGGTTGAAGCCGAGGAGAAGACATCTTTGGCAGAGGAGAATGTTGCATCACTTCAACATCTCCTATCTTCTGCTGAAGAATCTGTGCTTAAGTTCGAACAGGAGGCGGAATAGTCGAAGTCGGCGTATGACCAAAAAATCGAAGATCTGGAGCACCAAGTGCTAACAGTTGAATCCCTATCCCGAGAAGCCAGGTTGGAACTTGAAGTCCAAGGGGTGGATCATTTTAAAAGATCCTCTGCTTATGATGCCCTACTTCTTTGGGAATTTCAACGTGGGTTAGTTTCGCCCGACGAGTTTTTCAAAGTTAAGAATAGGGCTACTGAGAAGGCCCGAGCTAATTGGGAGCTGTCAATCAAACATCACGTGGACCGGTCCTTGGAATCTCATCGAATTCAGATGAAGGAATGGAGAGCCTACTGCCGTAGTCAAGGCAAAGAGCCACATCCCATGCATTTAGAGATTCCATCCGAGCATTCTCTCTCGACCTTTTATGCAAGTCAAGAGTCGGTTGAGGGTGTAGTCCCAGATGTCGGGCCAGTCCCGGGTGAAGATTACAGCCAGTGGAGGGATGATATTGTCGACAATATCGCTTGGCAGTCTAATGAGAGTCTGCTTCGTGAGTACGAGATGGTGCCAGATCCGAGTATTGGCAAAAGCTCAAAATCCTTGCAACCTTAATTTTGTAGACTTGTAGAAAATTCTGATTTATTTTTTACTTGTAACGAACCACTCTTTGATCTGTAACCATTTTTTTAGGAGCAACAAAATCTTATTTTATTTTGAATTGAATGGTTTTGATCTGTTCATTGCTGATTGTTGCCGAGTGCTGTATTAAACTAACTAATATTCGGGTAACTTAACCGAGTATCTTATTAAACCGGTTATTACCCGAATGACTTCAATTGCCAAGTGTCTTTATTAAACTGGCTTCTTCGATGTTCGAGTAACTTAACCGAGTATCTTATTAAATCGGTTGTTACCCGAATGACTTCAATTGCCAAGTATCTTATTGAACTGGCTTCTTCAATGTTCGGGTAACTTAACCGAGTATCTTATTAAACCGGTTGTTACCCGAATGACTTCAATTGCCAAGTATCTTATTAAACTGGCTTTTTATTATTAACCGAGTCATCTTGAAACAGGCAAGTTTACACTTATGTTTCATACCCGATTGCTACCCGAACATTACATCAAGGCTCACCATGATCATACGTTCGAGTCCTTACGCAATACCAAGGATGTCTCTCCAGTTTTTATGCGCAAGGGTTTGCCGAATCGTTGAGCTCTTTTTTTCAAAAAAAATTTGCTCTAACACAGCTACGCATTTCACCGGAATTTCTCCCGATAGGGTCCCGAGCATTTTTACAGAGTCTGGTGCATCAGGTTTGCCTTTTTATGAATGTCATTTTGACCTTTCTCGGCTGGCATGCTCCTACGAGCTTCTCCGCCCATTCGAGATTTGATGGTCCCGAGAATTCTATTTGCATGTTCTTATTATCATGCTCTGCTTCCATATGTTCTTATTATCATATGCCTTCTTTTGGAAATCCCGAGCTAGATGCTATCCTTTCGAAAATTCCGAGTAGTTTTATTTATTACTGTAAAAAATCAACAAAAATTTAAATTACAGTTTAATATTTATCCTGACTAATATTGTCCTGACTTAGAAAAAAGAATAAAATATTTAATATAAATATATATATTTTAAGGATAGAAAATCTTCAGATATTGGGCATTGTATGGTCGGGGTGAAACCCCCTCCATTGGGTCGAGCAATCCAATAAGCTCCATGGCCGACTATTCCCAAGATCTTGTATTCTTTAAGCGGATTGGTGAGGTCTTGCTTGATTTTTCCTCCCAATCAGCCCCGATCTTGGCCACCTTATCTGGTTCTTTTAATCACTTCAACTGGTTCTGCTTTGGATTCACTTAAGTCCTCCCTTGGATCCAACTTGAATGATAAGGATTCTTTACACTGATTTGGCTGCATTATGGTGTACACCTATTCAGCATCATTCCTGCCTTTGTATACTGACAGGTTTGCTCTTCTGGCCATCTCTTGGGATCCCTTGACTATCCCGATCCCTTGGTCTGTCGGGAACTTGATCATTAATGCATAAATGGCGGTTACAGCCCTTGTTTTATTCAGGAATGGTTGACCCAATAATGCATTATACGACCAATTGTCTAAGTCAACTATCACGAAGTCGAGCAGGATAGTCCTCTGGCAAGGTGTTGTTTCAATCTTCACAGGCAGTTTTACCTTCCCGAGTGACCTGACTTCTAACCCTCCAAACCCCCTTAATGGAGTATAGAAAGGCTGTAAATCTTTTCGTTCTAGCCTTAGTTGGTCATAGACGGCCACATTAAGGATGTCTGCTGAACTCCCATTATCTATTAAAATTCTCCGGACTTCCCGATGGCCAATCCCCGGCACTTATAACCAAGGCGTCATTAGGCCGAACATCGACGCCATGGGAATCTGCCTCTGTAAAGACTATTGGGTCCCATCCTTCCTTCACCCTTTTCGGGTCTGGCTCAACCGAGTTTAAGTCAAAGTTATTCCTTGCTTCCATTACTTCTTTGATTTCTTGAGTTCGTTCTCGGTTGCTTTTCCCGGTAGAGGGTACTCCGTATATCGTATGTATTACCTGATTGGCCTCTGGACTAGGCCATTGATTTTGTCCAGAGTGATCTGCCTTAATTTCTTTCATAGTTTCTGATTTATCATCTTTTTTTAAGATTACATCCCGCAAGTGCCCTTCCCGAATAAGAGTCTCTATGTAATCTCTGAGCTGGAAACACTTTGAAGTCTCGTGCCCGGTTTCCTTGTGAAATCTGCAATACTTGGTTGCATCTCTCCGGGGGAACTGAGATTGTCGCCGCAGTTCTTGTACCATATTCTTTTCTTCCAAGATGGCTAAAATTTCTTCTTGTTTTTTCCGTAGAAGGGTGTAATTGGTATATCTGTCTCGGTATTTCTCTGTGGACCGCTCGGTATTGAGCCCATTACCCCCATCCTTGTTTTTCTCCTTCTCGTTCCCTTTTAGCTTTCTTTTTTTATTCTGCCTCTTGGATTCAGCATCCTTCTGTTCAGGCTTTCCCCCGTGCATATAGCTTCCTCCTGTAGCTAATTCTTCTTCTTCGGCCAGTGCGTATCCTCCTGCCATATCCATCATGTCAGCATACCTAGTCAGCTGTGCTCTTCTCAAATCAAAGGATAGCCGTCCATTCTGCAAATTATTGATGAATGCAGCGATTATGGCTTCATCGTTTGCACTGCCAATCTCTGATACCCCTTAGCCGAATCTCCCTAGATACTTCTTCATTGACTCGTCTTTTCCTTGTTTTATTTGAACAAGATGAGCCACTGACTTTTTCCTGTGAATGTTACTCAGGAATTGCCTTGAGAAGCTCCTGCTTAATTCACTGAAACTCTTGATGCTTGCTGAAGGTAACCTTCCGAACCACCTCGACCCCATGTCTCCCAGATTTTATGGGAAATTGAGACATAATAAGGGATCGTTATGGGCATACTGGGCCATGACGCTTTTATAGCATCTCACGTGCTTTTTTGGGTCCGTGTCTTTCTTAAACTGCTCCATGTGCGGCATCATGAACTTTTCTGGGAAAGGGGTCCGTAAGATTTCCTTGGTAAATGGGCTGTCTGAGTCGTCGTCAGATAAATCGTTATAGCCATAACGTCTGACCAAGGCATCCATCTGACGCCTATTGTTCTCGACTTCTTGAGTTAGGCTCTGGATCATGACATCTCTGTCCCCCACCGGGCTTCCTCGACGGTTGAACCGTTGGGTAACTGTCATTCTTTCTGGCTCTTCACTTTGATGCCGAGTTTCTCGCATGACTCCGTAATGACGTTTGTGATGAGGCCGATTGCTATCTTCTGATGACGACCGATCCTTGTGCTGGCCATATTTACGGTGTCTAGTGCGGACTGTTTGATTGTGGTTCAGTCTCTGGTGATGTTGTTCCTCTTCAAGAGTTTCATGTTTAGCCAGGTTGATTAGGGAAGAGTTCCTTCTGGTTTTTGGTATAGTTATTCCTAGCCCAACCACCACCGAACGGAGCCTTGCGGGTGAAGGATTGGGAGTATGTGCTTCTGCAGCCATTAGATCAATCCCTTCCCTTGCTGTATCTGTAACCAATTGCTGCAGGGCCTCTTGGAAACGCATCGTAAGATCTCTGTTGGTTGGAGGAACTTGCTGGATCCCTGCCAGGTGTGCAGGCTGGTTTTCTGTGTTTGCTGCAGGATCTTGTGACGTGTTGCCAACATGGAAATCGCCTGGTGATTTTTGGTCATTCCCATAACTGCTTCTACTTCCTGCCATTGCTTTTAACAAGTTCGAAGGTTCAAAGCCCCCTCCTTCTAGTGCCAGTTATTGACGTCGATTTCTGGATTGTGTCAGAAAAGCCATAATGATTGGATTTCGGCTATTAATTCAAAGAGAAAAAGATTCAGAGAGAGTAAAGAAGACACAAGTTTTACGTGATAAAACTCCGATGGCCGGAGAAACGTCAACAGGTGGTTGAATGATCAACCAAGCCAAAATCCACTATGAAAATATGATGTTTACAAGCTCTCGATCTCTCTTTATTCTCTCTGTATTTTTCTGTTTGCTTGTTGTGTATGTTATATTGCCTATATCTTTTGGAACGAGATTATGGGTCTATTTATATGCTTATAGAACCTTAATCTGCTTTGTATAAGTAATACAAGATCTTTGTATAAGTAATACAAGATCTTTGTATTTAATTGTGATTCGGTTACTTGCTTGAGGTTGATTTGTCTTCTTTCCTGTTTCGGAGTCTCTTATGGAAATCGAGTGAGATTCAAGTAGTGCAGTTTTATTTAGACTTGTTTCCTTATAAGAATGTAGTCTTTGTAGCGAAATCAAGTTGTTTCCTGATTGAGGATTCTTCTAGCTCAGTATTCTGTTCTCTTTGGGATTCTTCCTGATGGATATCTTCGCGTCTTTAATTACTTAATCCGTGTGAATTAAGCACCAAGTTTTTTTTTCGGGTCGCATTTATCCCGGGTAAGAATAACACTGGTTGGTCTCGAGTAGATCTGTTTGAGCCCGAGTAAAAGATGCTTTTTGGTTAATCCCGAGTACTTTTAATCGATTCAGAGTAATTTAGTTGATCCCGAGTAGGTCTTGCCATGCTATTGGTTTACTCAGGTTTTCTTCTCTTTAATGATGCTTCGTAGGATATTTTCTGAGTGCCCATTTGGGCGTCCACCTGGCTATTTTCTCCTTTCTGTCAATGACGTGTATGCTTGGTAAAATTCATATACGACATATGATTTGTCCTAACTTTATTTAAAATAAAATAGAGTGTCTTTAGAAATTTATTTTTAAAATTGGAGTGTATTTAGAATAAGAGTATCTAAAGATAAAAAGGATAGTTTTAGAACAAAAGAAAGTGTCTTTAGATTTTTTTTTAAATTTAAATTTTAAGAATGAAGTATCTTTAGAAAAGAAGAGTAAAAGGAATAGATTGGATTGTTAAAAGAAGCTCTCTTTTCTATTTTGATTCTAGGTGGGGATATTTTTATAAAAATGAATGAATTCCCCTATCAGGAAATGGAATTTGATTCCTAGGGTGGGTGAGAGGAGTCAAGTTCTCACTTAATTCCTAATATGTGTGTGAGGTTCATGAAACTTAATTCACATCAATTTAGTAACACATGAATTTAAAAATCAATAACTTAATTCCCTTTCCCAAGTAGAATTCCTAATTAGTAAAAATGTCATTAAAGAAAGAGAGTGATGATTATGACACCCCTATAAATTTGTATGTACATCTCTTTTGTAATCACACCCATCAAATTTTTTAAAAGTTTTATAGTTCGTAAATTAACCCCACTTAATGCCAAAAAATATCATTTATTTAATTATAATGTAATTGTATTTTTGTAAGTACACACTACCTACATATATTATTATAATATTTAGTACTCGTCGTTTGGTTGAGCTTTCCACTGTCTCAAAAGTTTTATCAACTTTATTATTATTTTAAAAAATTATTATTATCTTTAATTCTTTTAATTCTATCAATGTTTTTCCAAAAAAAAAAAACCTTTTATCATTGTTCTTAAAAAAAAACTACCATTATTATTTCTCTTCCCTTACTTCTTTTTATCTTCCATGTTTTCCTTCCACAAAATCAAATTCTATTTTTTTTCTTTCTCTCTCCTTATGTCAAGCAGCTCCTTTAGCAAGGTTTATGTCACGTACCAATTGATTTGGAAGCAGGAAAATGTTCAATGAAATTAAAGAACAATTAATATTAAAAACAAAGTCTAAAGCGTGTTTAAAAGAAAAAATTAAATAAATATTAAAGAAAAAATAATTTATAATGATTATGTTCTTCTAATAAAAATAATTTAAAACTTGTTTTTTTTGACAACCAACTCTGGAAAACTTTAATTCATTCTCCGGTTGTCAATTTGTATTTCTTTCAAAGAAATAGAAAATATATTTAAAATTAAATTTTATAAGAGAATATAGGGTTTAAGAAAATGGAAAGAAGTTTCAATGATATATATTAATATTAAATCATTAAAAGGAAACATTTTTTTTCACAAGATATTAAAATAGAAAACTAATTAATAATTATTGGTGGGTATACCTACAAACTATTTAGCGTCATTGGTAATTTTACTTAAGGGTATTATTAGATTTTCAAAAACATACTAATTTAGAGTGTGTATACAGTTTTTGAGGGGTGTAAATATCGCTATTCAAAGAAAAAATCTTGGGTGGAACAAGTGGCAATGGTGAAATTAATGGGGCCCATAGGGGCCATGACCCAACCAATGAAAATAGGCCAAGTTGTAATTATAGTAATATGAAGATAATATTAATTTGATTAATCCTATTATTTTAATGGGTTAGACTAAAATAATTTAAATTTTGACTTTAATATCTCAACCATCTATGTACTTTTAATTTAAGAGTTATAAATATATTCAAATCTCAACAATTGGATTTAGAGTACATGAGTGGTTGAGATGCTAAAGTCACAATTTTAAATTGATTTAGCTTGACCATTTTTTAATAATATTAATTAATTAATTAATAAATATATTTCCTATTTTATTGTCCATGACTATTGAATCAATCACTTTTTCTTTCATGATTTTAATTTACAATAAAAAAAATAACAATAATAAATATTTTTCTATTAATTAATACATTATTGTCTAGTCTAGTATACATTATTATTTAATATATTTTCACGATAAAAAAGTAAATAATTATTGAAGGTTTGTTATCTTGTTCTACGATACTCATTATATCTTGATACAATTCTTTGAGTTTTACTCTATATGATAAGTTACATTTTAATTGGTAACTTTTTTTTACACTATATTTAAGAGTAAGACTATGTTTGAGATTGTTTTGTTTTGGAAAATATAATAATCTATTTATAGCTTAATTTAAAAAATAATCAACTTTAGAAAAAGTTGGTAGGCGTTTGGTAAACTAAAATTTACAAGTGTTTAATTTTAAAAAGGATGGAAAATGTATTGAACAAAATTAATAAAATAGACATCATTAACAATATAAATATAAAGCATATAAAAAGAAATAGATAAGAAATTTAAACAGAAAAAAAATACAACTGAGTCAACTCGCTTAAAAACCTTAGTCAACTCGTTGGTTATCTTTGCTTGAAATCTACAACCATTATCGACAGCCACAATCTCCTTTACCTCCACCGAATCTAATCCAAAAGCTCCGCCATGCGCCACGACCGCCACGACCACATCCAAATCCCTAACCAACTAGCAAAACATCAACAACCTTGAGGCTTTTCATGATTACGATAGATCTGGCCAATCGCTTCCTCTAGCGGTGTCAACGTCGTCGGTGAAGTGAAGTTATCCTCCTGCCCTTTCGTCGGCGATGATGGTGGCCACTGTCACCGGTGACAATGCTGGCTTCAAGTTTATTTTTTAAAAAATTTATTTTTATTAAAAATAATATTCCTTTTTATTTTAAATTTTAATATTTCTAGATGACTGTATTAAAGTTTTTTAAAAAATATTTTTGAATTATAGTTTTTTAAAAAATACAATTACTTAATGTGGGAGTATTATTGACATGTATAGTAATAAGTTAATTTCTGCTTCAAAAAGCAAGTCCCGCCTAACTTATCCAAAATTATTTATTGAAGGAACAACTTGAAAATTATACCACTTTTGAAAAATTTACTAAACATCTATTTATTAAAAATTTAAGAAATAAATATTTATTTGTAAACAAAAATAATCCCAAACATGGTATAAAGGAACCATATTTTTTTAACAACTTTATTTTCAGAAAATATTAAAATAAAATATTAATTTCAAGATAAAATCCTAGCTTTGACATTGACGGGCGATGAACATGTTATTAATTTTATATTGAAATCGTAAAAATAATATTTAAAATGCTAAAATTCTAAATAACAAGACATCTTGATTAGACGTTCTCACTTCACAAGAATTTCTCGTTCCCAAAAAGTATTCAAAGAAAATAGAATATCGGTTAATCGGTGTATTAATGATGTAAATGAATATATAACATAAAAACTTCAACAACCTTTTTAGATATATATAGAGCGGTAAACTGGTACGTTGACCGTTTATTTTTGTCTGACCAACAAGGCCATAGGTTCTTTAGGTTGACACCATCCCCATATATATATATATATATATATAGACTTCTAGAGTATTCTGATTTGACGGAGCCTAATTATAATAATAGTAGCATTTATTTACATAGCAGCAGTTGGCAGAAAACATTTAACAGCTTTTCAGTCAATTTATAAGTCAAAAACTCAATAATCAATTAATAATGCCTACCCATACAATTTTTTTTTTTTAAAAAAAAAAATCAAGGTATATACTTCAGGCACATTTTAACACTGCCGTATAATTTTGATATATATATATATATACTGGCCAGACAAGCCCAATAATGAACTTAATGAACAAAACTAAAATAAATGCTTTCAAGATTTATAAATATCCAAGAAGTAATCATTTAGGTTCAATGCACCAATTTAATTGGATATAGAATCTTACATAACACGACACATGTTTTGGTTTTTGTCATTGCATATACTGTAAATAGAAATCCATGCATGTGTAACTTGACGAGTTAATGTGAGCAACCATTGAGAGAGTATGTAATATATAGAAGGCGCCCCATTTAAGAGCATTTTAGGGGACCATGACCACAAACAATGGCGCAACTGCCGCTTGATCGTCCGGGCTTATGTTACGATAAGATTAGTGTCAACTTCGTTGATTTCTACTTGGGTTAGGTTCTACGAACCCTTTTAATTACCCTAAAATGGTATGATTTAGTGATTGAAGAGTAAGTACAGTGGATTACATTAGATTGGATGAAAACAACATAATAACTATCAATTGTTCTGATAATATATGATTGTCGTTTTGATTAACCAATCAATTACTGAACTCTTAATCAGGGTATATTTGTAACAATGATAACAATAATAATTTAAATTTCTAATTTCAGCTTCTTTGTTGCTTTTTACAACAAATAAGAAGTTGTATATATATATATATATATATATATATAAGCTTGTCTTTTTGGATTGAGTGTGATACTGTGATTACTTAAAAGTGTCTCATGGAGAGGTGGTGAGGGGACAAAGAGGGTCACTGGCACATCTTTCCAGATGTTTTTGAGTATGATCGATTAAGACTTAAAACTTAAAAGTTACAAATATTTGATAAAATAATTATTAATGACATTAATTTCAATATTTACCATTTGGGTTCATGAAACCCTCGGACATGTAATAAGAATATGGAAAAAGCTTGCTATACTGACTCAATGGAGTATTGTTACGTGGTGAAAACTCTTTAATTTTTTAATAATTTCTCTTTATTTTGGATTACGTGTCAACCAACCATTGATTGATCGATATAGCTAGGTACTGATCAGTCAGTACCTAAACAATATCTTAAGAATATATATGGGTCGATTGGTTTCCATTGATTGTGGTGCTGATGCAATTTATAAATTGTCGACAAACTCTACACACTTATAATCCCTCTTCATGTACATATGGTCCACCATCTCCTCCTTACCAAAGAGAGTCTCCTCTTAGGCGTTAGCTATCTTTTTAATCATATAAAATTACTATTAAAAAGACTACTATCTAATGTAGCTTAGTGGCAAAAAACATTTATTTTTCTTGACAATGTCACGAAATCAATTACCACAGCAAGTGATATATATATATATATATATACACCACTGTGCACCGATTTTAAATATATAAATACATTGTATGTGGATCATAGATTACGGATAAGTATTGACGAATACATACAGATTAGGTCAAATCAATTGAATCTAATTATCCATATACAAATCACCGATATATATTTATTAACGTGGCGAAAAATTTACTATCGGTTACTTCATCTTCTATCATGAACTTTTTATTAATTAATAAATTTAAGTGATTAATAAATGTAGTTTTGGCATTGTAAATGATTATTAAGAAAGTACGATTTAGTAAGTAAAAAAATAAAATAAAAAGGGGAGCCGAAACCTATAGTGTAATCTATGCTTTGTAAGGCCGGGTGGAAAGCTGAAGATGGGGCCTGAATCCTGATGTGTTTATGAAATTCATGATTTTGGGTCTCTCCCGGGCCTAAAACACTACTATACGACTTGTATTCAAATTGATTTCTGTTCATTTACACTGAGTGACGCACCACCATTTACCTTTGACCGATGCTACGTAGTCATCGTCTGCTTTTAACTACCCAATTAAATCCACCGATCATTTCTAAAAAAACCAATTACCTGTATAAATCTACGGATTAATGATTAAAATGAAACCCTAGTTCTTGGTTCAACCGTTGACAATTCCAATCCTACTATGATAGGGTGAGTTATGATTTACCCGTTTACATCTTTGTGAGACTTAGGGTGTGAGTTGAAATTTTCTATCGGTCATACTCTACGTCCATCAACAAGACAACAAATAGAACACTGCAAACCACACACTTAAAAACGACGGACGAATAAGTGTTTGGACGAAATAAGGATCCTCGATATAAAAAAAAAAATATAAAATAATAAATACGGACATATCAACACCTACTTTTATTGTCATGGGGAAAATATACACGATTTTTTTTATATATATAATTTATATCACAAAATGTGTGGGATTCATTTTGAGGTCCCATTGGTACTTACATCGGTCAGTCATCAGTGGCTTGCCATAACCCTGTCGTAAAGTAACAAAAGCTCACTTATTCAAAAATAAAAAACCTATGTACTTTAGAAATTTGATGCTAACACAATTAAAAAAAGATTATTAGTTAATTAAGACAAAAACAGTAGTGTTTTAGTGTTTTTGTCGTTGCTTCCTGAGTAGCTTCTCGTTTTTTCAATTGGAAGGAGCTAAAAAAGACCAAAAATGACCGTAGTGTTTAATAAACTTTGAGAGAAATGCTTTTAATCATTTTTTACTTCTCCCAGATAAGAAAATGTATATCTTCTCCTAAAAACATACAGGAAGCAATGACTTAGTTAATAGCATGGGAGATTTAACAGCCCCTGTTTGTGATAAACAGAGAGCCAAGGCTGGGGCTGGACCGGGTGAGATTGAAAACCAAATTATGAATCACTGAAAGCAACGTAGCTTAATGGTGAAGTGGTGAGCAGAAGTAATTAATATTTGAAAAAACAAAGATGCTAAATCACTGTCATGGATTATCTATCAATGCATAACCCAGAGCCCAGAGCCCAGAGCCCAGAGCCCAGAGCCATACGTAGTACTGTAGTAGTATATCTGAAATCCTGAAATCCTGAATCACTGACTTCTTCTATCTTCACAGTAAAACTAAAATATTATATACCCACCACTCTTGTTTGTTGTCTACTTCCATTTTTTTTTATATATATATATATATATATTATGTAAATTCGATTTTTTGAGAGGAAGAACCGCGACCTTGTTACGTAAGTGTGAATTCATCCATTTCGGGATTTGATTTATATAATGATATTAATAAAATTTGGGATTTTATAAAAATTATTATTAATAAATATATAAATAAATAATTAAAATAAAAAATATTTACCATAATTATCCACATGTTTCGTTGTTTTTGCTGTATCCTGTAAAGTAGATTTACACTTTTGACAACTCAATTAGAATTGAATGGATAATTTGTTTTGGTTGGATTGAATCTCAAAAAGAAAATAAAGAAAGGAGAAAGATTGAAGCCCTTTTTAACTTATAAAAAAATCTGTATTACATAAAAAACAAGGATGAAATTGATTGAACCAGTTGGAGACCTTAATAAAATGCTCCAGCCCCGAGTATGATCAACCTCTTACGGTTACGGTCTTGTTTTCTGCTTCGTATTATTTAATAATTGTAATCTTTTTCGGTTGAAATTGAGATAAAGACCAGTCAAATGTATTTAAACCGTTGCATGGTAACATTTTATAGTCTCTCTCTCTCTCCTGCTGTTTATATAAACGTTTGGGGAGATAGTTTGTGACAGACAACAGACCTACTTTCTTGACTGCACCAGACTGCCTTCAAAGTTCCAAGTATCATAATCTCTTCTCTTCCATCACTTTCTTGAAAACTCGCGTTTTCCAATTCCAAAGCTCTCTCTATAAGAAAAAATATGGCAGCCTTTTCATACCAACACCACCACCCTTTTCTCCTCGACTCTGTTTTCTTGCCAAACACTCCCATTAAGGTTTCTGATTTCATGGAGGAAGCAAGTTTCAACCCAAGCTTTTTCTCTCAATTTTACACACCACCACCACCAACCAAACCTCTTCTTCATCATCCACCACAGTTGAACAAGGTTGCTCTGAGTCTAAGTGATAATGAGCCTTGTTCAACTGTGACAAAAAAACAGAGCACTGAGTCCTCAACTGTGGTGGATAAGCTTGAAAGTGGTGAGCAGGTCACTCAGACTGTGAATCAAATGGACAAGAAGAGGAAGAATCGAAATGGGTCTTCTTCAACTTCTGCTCTTTCCAAGGTTAAATAAATAAATAAAAAGCATACAATATGCATCTGATTTTTGATGCTTCGTTCTGGTTTTGTCAATTAACATGTATTTGGCGTTGTGATTTTGTGATCCTATATTAGGATGGCAGACAAGTGACGATGAAAAGCAAGAAGCAAAAGAAGATTAATATTGATATCCAGAAAGATGAGGAGAAAAACAAGCCAAACAAATCTGACAAGAAAGTTGTTGATCAAGAAGAACCACCAAGAGGTTACATTCATGTTAGAGCGAGGAGGGGTCAAGCAACAGACAGCCACAGCTTAGCAGAAAGGGTACTATCTCATTTTCCAATCTTACCCCTCACCTTTTCTTTTTATTTCAAATATATAAGTAAAAAAAATATTCCATGTTTGATTGTGATTTTCAGTTAAGAAGGGAGAAAATCAGCGAGAGGATGAAAATATTGCAAAAACTTGTTCCTGGTTGTGACAAGGTAAGTTCAGATGTTGTCTCTCTTAAAACAAATATTGCATGTCTACCTTCATCCTACTGTTCTTTTTTTTTTTTGGGTATATTTATCTCTGACAATCTTCATGTGGCTTGGCATATATAAATAGGTAACTGGAAAGGCCCTTATGTTGGATGAAATTATTAATTATGTGCAATCCCTCCAGAATCAAGTGGAGGTATACAGTATACTATATTCATTAATTATAGATTAATATTGTTTAATTATTTATTTAAAATGATGTTTTGTTTGTTTTCAGTTCCTCTCAATGAAGCTTGCTTCAGTGAATCCTATGTTTTATGATTTTGGAATGGACCTTGAGACTCTCATGGTTAGACCAGAGGTAAAAATAAAAAATAAAAAATAAAAGTTGGATATTTATATGGGTGGTTAATTAAATTTATTACAACCATCCATATATTATGCATTAAATCTAACAAGATCTTTGTCTCTGACATGAAATTGATAAAGAGATTGAATGGCATAGCATCACCACTGCCATCTGTGGCACAATGCAACCCCATCCCCACCCAGCCCCAGCTCACAGCTTTCGGTGATACAACCACCACCACCTTTCCCACGCCAGCTGATCACTATACTGTTCTTGATACTGCTGCTTCAACTTCATTTCTACTTCAACAAGGCCAGAGGACTGATGCTTTCTCTCAGGTAATTAATTAATATAATTTCTTATAGATTTTTTTTTTTATAAATATCAGAAATTGTACATATTTTGTTTTCTATAATATAACAAAAATGTCGTTATCCAGGAAAATAGCAGTCTATTGTGGGAAGTGGAGGACCAAAAACAAAAGTTTCTTAATCCAACTGGGTTCTCCAACAACTTGTATTCTTTCCATTAATACATGACACAAAGCTGCCCTACAAACATCTGGTAAGCCCTCATGTCTTGTCTCCTATTCAAATAATAAAAACTAAATATTTTATTATTTCTCCTTAATTTTTTCTATCTTGACTAGCTAGCTTGTGCTCTTTTTGTGTTATTATCTTTTCCAGGTTGCAATGAAAGATTTGAAGGCCAGCCTATACTCAGAAGAAAATTCAACACAAAGCTTCTTGAGTGTTGTCCCTTTTTTTTGTTTTTTTGTTTTTTTGTTTTTTTGTTTTTAATTCAAGTATCATAGTATCAAGAAAAGGTCTGGTTAGAGTAAAGTGGCATCTGATCATGAAAATGAATAAAAAAAGAGAAAGGGCAGCAGCAACATCAATGGACAATGAATGAAGAAGAGAGAAAGGACACATATAACCGACCAAATAAGACCAGATCTTTTTGCAGATCCCTTGTTCTGTCCATTTTGACCCCAAAAGTCACCCATGCACAAATTCCTAGACCCTGTGGTTGCTAAGCACAGACACTTGAATATTTTATGTAAAATATTGTTATATATAATATAACATTTATTAAAAGTAGTACTAGCCATTACAGAAACTGAATTATCTTCTCCCTTGTGCATGGTTACAGTTATTACAGTTATCTCTCTCTCCTTTGGTTAATTAAGTATTATTTAACTTAAGAAATATATATACAGTTTTTAAAATGTTCTTTTATTTTAATTTCTTTAAGTATATATTAATTTATTATATTAATGTTGCTGTGGAAGTGCTGTAGACTGTAGTTGACATGACTGGTTATGCAATTGTTTGCAAAATGTTTGGGTGGTGGAATCTTGCGGTGTTTTGGCATTTAATGGGAGTTGGGGGTTGTGACTTGTGAGAGGTGAATTCCCCTTACCCATCATGTAGCATGAGAGCATCTCTATTTTCTATTCTCTGTTCTCTCACTTAAAATGATAAAATACCTCTTTTCTTATAGCCACTCCTTTGGTTTTTTCTGTTGCAGTAACCCTTTGCAAATTAATGTGAAAAAGATGAATGTTAACAACTCCAAGACTCAATAAGAAGTTTCCGAAGTTGTAGGTTTGAGATTTATCCATCTATCTCAGTTCTAAAATATTATAATATTTTATAAAAAGATATATAAAATAAATTATTAAATTGTGTACTTAACTGGTGTTTTAAAGAAACTTATTAATATAATCTGTATAAAAAATATACATCATGCAATTTGTTTATAATTCTTTCTTTCAGCTTACCTTTCTTGTCAACACTCCCTTTTCAAATATGAGCTCCAATAATGAATGAAATAGAACAAATAGATATTTTAAAATATTTATTTAACGGTTATGAGATTTAAACAGAGTTTCTAATAAAATTTTGAAATTATCTATATCCATTTGTGATGACTAAGTTAAATTCGTCAAAGAAAAATTAAGGTACAAAAAATACCTACCTATTTCTTATGGAAAACATACTTCAATGATATAAGACAATTCAGATGAATTTTCATTTTATTAGGATTTAATATTTTATTTAGACTTATTTAGATTGTTTTCATATTTCGTCCATGATATAAGACAACTTAGAGGTGTCCACGGTTCGTTTTCGGTTACGAACCGCCGGTTCTGGTTCTATAGAATGACCTAACCATAACCGTAACCGGAGTGAGACGGTTTGGTTCGGTTACAATCCGTTTTCTTTTTGCAAATGAATCGTCACGTATCGCAATACTATTGGTTATTTTTTTAATAAAATATATCAAAACCGGCAGTTAAACCGATGGTTTTGAGACGGTTTTTGGGATTGAATAACTGTAACCGAACCGTCGGAAAACCGGTTTTCAACCGGTTTCGTAACCGACGGTTACGGTACGGTTTCGGGAGGACGGTTTCGATTCGGTTTCGAACGGTTTAACCGAACCGTGGACACCTCTAGGACAACTCGGATAAATTTCATTTTATTAGGATTTAATATTTTATTTAGGCTTGTTAGATTGTTTTCAATCTTTTCGAAGTCGGCTTATTATTTCAGTTTAATGTAACCTCTTTCATATTATTAAGGCCAATCACTATATATATATATCACTTTTTTCTTGATTCTAAGTAGACCAGTTTGCAACCTTTTTATTTTTGACTAAACAAGTCCCTGTATTTTTCAAAAGTACCAAATTGGTCCCTCAAATTATATGCAATTCAGATACAGTTTTTACTGAAAATCAGAATGATCCGAACTATATCCACCCCTACGAGATAAAGGAAAATGCCTATAATGAAAAGGATGATGTGATCCGGTGGAAAGTTTCATACACCTACTTCAATAGGTTTTTGGTTGAAATCAAATCTTTCATCTCTAACTCTCAAATTTGTAATGTGAACAAAAAAAAAAAATGCCAAAGATAGCAAAGCAGAACATTGATTGCCTTAATAAAAAGTAGAACGTATAGTGATAAAGTTATGATTAATTCTCCTAAAGTTTGAGAAAACTAATCACTAGTCAAAGTCTGTTAGGTGGAAATGCCTTACTTGGCCACTTTTGCATTAAACTCTATATGGATCAGTTCAAACCTCAAATCAAGATTTGGGAGACAAATTAATGCATGCAGGTCATTAATCAGATTTTTTTTTATTACTATGATTAATGATTATAACATGTTTTATAAGCTCCAAAAAGGCAATTAGGAGTTAATTAAATTAGATTTTTGATTGCTTTTAATGATTGTAATATGATTTGATTAAACATTAAAATGAGTCGGCAAGACAAGTTTTGACCCCTCTTTAAGTCTTATCTACAAAAATAATGAAAAACTTGTATAGATTACAAGCAGTCCCCATTTGTCTGCTGATCCAACCAATCAACCAGTGGAAAACGTATACATTTTAAAGTGGAAAAATCATATACAGTTAATATATAATTTCTTGCTTGTAAGCATTCTTCTGTCTGTCCCATTAATTAATTAATTAAACAACATTTTGAACTTGCCACAGTTGTAGATGCAGACAATGCATGTGGTACTTGTGTTCCATCTCTTCTTTTTAATGTTGATCCACATGTTGATTTCTTTAGTTTGCCCAGTTGGCTCAAATTGTGTATATGTAAATCCAATAGAAATTTGATCGTCTGATCTTTTTTATTTCTTTTCTTTACGTATGTGTACAATCGCATCACCAACTGGAAAAGTTAAAGAATTATGAGTGATCACTGATCTAGAAAGAACTGGGTTTCTCATCTCGATTTGCTTTTGCTGCGTCTCTCTCTCTCTCTCTCTCTTTTTCAATCAGCTTTGTGAGCATAGCATACAGTACCAAAGTTTCTGTACATCACTTTTGTTTTAGTTTACAATAGTGAGATCAAATCAATGAATTATCATATATATATAACTGCCTGAGAAAACTACATGCATGCATGGTGTATTGGTGTTGCCAACCAGTTGATGTGTGTGTTATTAGCTTACAAATTAGTAAATGTTGTAACAAAATTGTAGCTCACCAACTGATCAATTTGTTCTTTTGGGCCCTTATGTTTTTTGTTAATTTTCAAACAATTTTTTTTAAAAAAAATTGTTTTTTGGTCCCCATATAATCATCATCAAAACACAGACAATATTTTTTGCCATGATATTATTCTATTTTATTCTATCAAATATCAATCCTGGCATGGCAGTTCAATTAAACTTACTAAACTTATTCCTTAAACGGAAGAAGATATAAGTTGATATAAAGGGTGACCAATATGTCAAAATATCATATGTTTACTGTGAGAAACAAATAGATTTAATCACCGTCCATATTGTGTTTTGGTGGTAAAAGACGTTTATTTAACCTTGTAATATTTTATGGGATTTCCCTAAGCAACATACCACATTTTTGACCCCCACGAACTAGTGGACGCTGATCAGATAAGGGCTTGCAAAGCTTATAAGAGGAACTCGATCAGGGAACGGTAAGTAAAACTATATCTATGTATTTGCCGGTATTTTTCTATTAAATTAAGTAATTATGTGGCTAATGCAACAATTATAGAGACGTGATGAAGACAGTTGATGCCTTATGGTTCTATCGGATTGGGTCCAACTTCATGGACTTGAAGGACACGGTACGTGTGTTAGGTGAATTTCTATTTTAAGTTTGTTTAAATAATGCTACACTGCTAACAATTTATAACTTTTATATATTTTCAGCATATGAACACGTACCTCCGTATTATTCGAAAGCGTCAGCGAGCATTCTCCACTGTGTACAACCAGATGATCAAAATATTAAACATGCAGTTCTATGTAAGTATTTAATACGTACTGTTTATGCATGTTGGTATTTTAGTTTGTAAAACTTTATTAACTTTTTGTCCATCAATGTTTGTACAGTCATTGATGGAACATCAGTGGGGGAGAAGGATGCCTCGTGATGTTCACTGGGAGATCACCATGGCACGGTGGAATATGCTGAATTTCTGGTGGTCCTCTGACGACCTTATGACGATGGTAGTGGTGCCCAGATTGGAGTCCGTCCGTGGCACGAGGTTGACGTGATAAGTGTTACGTGGTGTGCATTTTTAAAATAAAAATGTCTTTATATATCCTAACACCTTCTTGATAAGTTTACAAGTCCTGATACCGTGCACCATTGGGCGCCAACATTGGCTTTTGGTGACCGTTGACCTCACAATCGGGAAGATGCACATACTGGACCCCTGGAGATAGGAAATCCTAGTGCATATTAGGAAGCAGCAGGTAGCCCTCTTACACTGGTTTTTGCCATTGATGTTGCATCATGAGGGTTTTCACACTGAGCGATCGGCTGGGCGTGAGAAGTTCCTCAGGAAGAATAGGCTCTTCTCTGTCTGTGTGGTATCCGCATCACATTTCCCCCAACAAAGCCGAACGTAAGACTTTCTAGTTCGTTAACTTAGAGATTGTTATATTAAAAACCTATTGTTACGTGTGTTAATGTGTCCAACTGCAGGGGTAACTACGATCCCCATATGTTAAGATTGATTGAGTACTTACTAATAGATAAGAATGATTTTGATTGGTCGGAAGACGATATGGGGATCATTCAGGAGAAGATGGCTGTGGAGATTTTTTGTAACTCTCGGCCATCCTAGATTTTTGTTGTATTTTATTTTTATTATGTACCATTTTTTTTGTACAAAAACAATTGAATGAAAACAATTTCTTTTTTGTTTCCGTTTCAAGTGTCTGGAATCACATGTAGAACACACATTGTAAACCTTTAACAATATTCAAACTGCAAGTGGAAACTCCTGTTTAATTACATTTTAAGTTATTGAAAAAGTCTTACAATTCCAAACTGGAAAACCCTTCATTCATTCAATGGTAGAGTCCCTATCAAGGCACATCTGTTTGTTGTGTCTTACTGAATGACAGATGCTACACTTGCGGCAGAATTCCTAAGGAAAAACTCTTCTCGGACCTTCATTAATCAAAGGTGGGTTGTAACACCACCTGGTATTATGCCTTGATTGTCCACATCTTCTGCACGATTGTGTAGTTGTCCTCTCAGAAGATGAGACATGTCAACCCGCCCTCGGGCATCCTGTTTGTCTCCTAAAGATTGGATTCAAAACCATCCTCTCAACGATGTTAGATGACACTACCCATGTAGAAGGATATTTAACTAGCGTAATATGAACCGAGTATGCGTCAATAAGAGTCTATCTCTTGCAGTAGTCCGAACACAGGAATGTGAAATCCAAATTTCGCTTCCTATAGAAACAATGAAAACAATGAGATTCATGTTCCAGTAATATTAACCGTACACTAAAACTTGTAATGTACCTTGCGGTAGCGAGTGCGTACGAGCATGGAAAATGATTCATTTGGAATTTGTTTCATGTACAGATCTTCCGGGATAAGTCAACAATCCACTGTTTTCCAACCGCTTCACTAAAAATATGTTTCAGTCCACTGGATTGACGGTCATATAACTGTACTTCTCCACACGTTTTAGGATCACAAGATGTGCTCCATCGGTCAACTGATGACACATGGGTTATGCAGCTTGATGGTGATTGTGAAACCACCATTATAGCATATTCCTAATGAACTCTGCCAGAGTCAACATAGGTAGTTGCCGGACAAAGTTTAGGTATGAGTTTATACATTCTGCAGTATTTATTGTCATCACTTTGTACCTTCTGTAGGGGCAGTGTAAACGGGACCACTTGTGTGGACCAGCATCATTGACATAATCAAATGCATTCTGATGCAAGATTTGTAACTCTTCCATGTGCCAGTTGTATTTCAACTCAGTGTATGCTTAGACTGCTTTGTCCATTACTGCGGCAACATCCTTTCTGTGAAATCGTTTCTTATTATTTTTAGAATAGTGCCAGCAACATATGATATGGGTGGCATGAGGGAACACTTTAGAAATCCCTACTTCAATGCTTACATGTCGATCAGAAATGAAAACCAGATCTTTTATATGACCAAGGGAACATTTCAAACAATCTGAAAACCACTCCTATGATAGGTTATTTTTTGAATCGCCGTACCCAAAAGCATTTGGATACACCTGTTCGTTTCCATCTTGTGCAATTGCAACAAACATTGTACCCCCGAATCTTCCCTTCAAATGGGTACCATCAACTGTAATAACTGGACGCATACACCTCTGAAATCCTCTAAGTGAGGCACCTAACGACATGAAAAAATAGAGAAATTTACCATCTTCGTCACACTGTAAGTCAGTGATTGTGCTAGGATTTTGATGTTCCAACACGAGATGGCAGTAGTTGGAAGCTTTCTTCATGCATTCCATAGGTGAGTGACAACATATAATGCAGGCTTGATGTGCCTTACTGTACAGGATTTGGATGCCAAACATTGTTTTATGTCCATGATTATGTCATTGGGACGCATGAGACGACCATCATGTTGTTGCAGTTTAGGTGCAATGACTTCTCCAATTATGACTGCACTAGTTTGTAGATGGTAACTGTGAACCCCCTCCAACGGAAAAGTGTGTTCATTGACAAAACTTTCTATTTGGAAGTACGTCCCTTCATCTCTACCCACTGCTCTTAATTTCCACGTACATTTGTCTGTCAAACAAACCAGATGTAATGTTATCTTATTGGACTTTTTCACCTTCCACTCGAAGTACTGCTGTATTGCAAAATGGCCAACTAGTATTTTCAAATCCTTTATAAATCATGCTTGTAGGTTTTCTTCTACCAAGTTTCTGCTTCCACTCATACCAAACGAGTGTGAATCTGCTCTGGGAATAACCCACGTTGTGACATTATTATAATCATATGGAGTTAAAGTAGGGCGGACCTCATAAGTCCCAGCCATATTTGGTATGCTGCAACTGAATCTGTGTACACGTCTTGCATGTCTTTCCATTTGGATATACTCTTCATCTTCCTCAATGTTTTCTACATGATCTACCAGATCAAGATTTACCCATTATTCATCTCATGAATCGGCTCAAGATTCGGTTCAGTGTTCTGCTTATTGTTAATGTCATTGTACATCTCATTGTATTGCTCGTTGTACTGCCCATGATTCATCTCATTTTGACTACCAAACACATCGTCGAATTATGGCCCGGCTATATCAGCATGTTCGGCAACTTCCGGTGGGACACCACACATATTTTTTCGATCTTCGATCTCACTTCTTTCTATGAATAGTTTATTGCTTCCATTAAACAAAAGAAATTGTTGGGTATTTTCAAGAGGAGGGATATCATCACCTATCACATCTCTTGTTGCCCTCTCAATTAAACTAACATATACTTGAGGGTCACCCTATCTTCCCCTAGCATAAACTGAACATCATCATCGCTTCGTATAAATGTGGAACATGTAGTCCTAGGAACGCTTGATATAGACTGTGGATCAACATTGTATTTGTTCTCATCATACTTCACAACGGTTTGCACGATCGACACCAGTTCATCGTAAATCATATTCTATGACACATACAATCCTCGGTTATCGGAACCTAAAATCCTCTGACTTCCTTCAGGTAATTGCTCTCATCGACCGTTGTAAGATATGACTATTCTCACCCGATCAATTGTCCTGTGAAAATCATTATCACAAACCATTATTAAGAAAATAATAATTAATATTAAATTTACAATTATAAAGAATTAAATAAAATTCTTAAGTGTAAGGGATCAAGCTTTATTTGTAAGAGATCGAGTTTTTTTGATACATGATCGAGTTTTTTTCGTAACGGATTGAGCTTTTTTTGTACATGCTCGAGCTTTCTTTTAATGGATCGAGTTTTTTTTATAAGGAGTCGAGATTTTTTTATACATGATTGAGTTTTTTTTGTGTAAGGGATCAAGCTTTTTTTTATACATGATCATGTTGGGAAAAGTGCTCTAAGAACACATGTTAATTTTTTACTGAAATAATAATTGGATTGACAATTCATTTTATATTTGTGTACATTTAATGTTATTAATATTGTATTAATAACATAAAATTCCATGATTATTAAATGTAATATTAAACATAGTATATAAGTTGTTATATACATGAGAATGTGTTTAATATAATAATCTTAATTGTCTGTGATTGATAATTAAAGTTGAGATATTTAATTAATTAAAATTACTAGTACGGTTCATTCCCAATAAGAATGGAACAATTTTATCTGAATTGTTGATGTGGTGACATTAGAATAAAGGTACTTTGTATAATAAGATTATACAAGACATGGACACGAGAAATTAGAATCTTTAATAATCTCCGTCTTGAAACAAAGTATTCTAATTTATCAAATAGATGGTCATATATGGAACGATCTTAATCCTGAGTATTTAACAGACTCCTACTTATTGAATTGTGTCTTTTGACTTACTCGGTGTGGTTTGCTCAAGATGCCAAACCTAAAACCTTGTATCTTGAAGACATGATGACATACTTAGCTGAGAATGATAATATACAAGATAGAATCCATTCCTTCTTAATTGAAGTAGACAAACGGTTCTCTTGAATAAATGATTCGGGTCTTGAACAATAGAGCGCTCAATTTATGATAAGATCATAAATAATTGTTCATTAGAGAATCACGGGCACTTAAGGATAAGGATGTAATTGAGAGGTCAACAGAATTGAACCTAGTTCATATTACGAACTGTTTATGGAGGATTGATCTATATGTAGTGATTTTATCAATGGACTATTTGATTCCTATTCGAGTAATTAATTCTATAATGACAAGAGTTCAGTTCCAGTTTTTTAGTATAGTAAATATTGAATTAATAAATCTAATATTTAATTAAAGAGTTTAATTAATTATTAAATATTTATTGGAGCTTGAAATTATAGGTCCATGTGTCCCCATACCATCTCCATAATACTGTATTGAACGTTAAGGTAAAATGAGATTCAGTGATTAATTTAGAATTAATCATATATACATAAATGATTTTATGTATTGTTTTATTGATGAAATAATATTTTATTATTTAATTATTTAATTATATATAAAATAACATTTGATTATTTTATTATATATATATATATTTTTTTTCTTTGTTGCAGGTGGGTGGTGGTGACTTTCACCACCCACCAAAACGTTTTTCAATTTTTTTAAGAGCAATGACTAATGTTGTTGTTTAGGTGAAGAAAAACAAGAAGAATAAAAGCAATTGATAATTGCTTTAGTTCGGTTTTCATAACACAACCGAGAAATCTTCTTGCTTTGACATTGTTAATAATTTTTATATTGTTTTCTTCACACATTAAAACCAATGTTGAATTGAAGCTCCTTCACTACTTGAATGTGCCAACCAATCTAGCTCTCTCTCGGTTTTAAAAAAGGACCACAAAAAAGAAAGAACATGAACAAAAAGGAGAACAAGTGTTCTTGTTTTTTTTTTGTGAGAAAGAGGAATAAAGAAGATGTTAACTGAAAATTCGCTAAGGGTGAGGAATTACAGCTAACACCCTCGAAACTACTACCACGGAGGTGGTGGCCGAGGTTGGTACCTTGTAACTTGGAGAGATCTTGTATGAATATAGAGCATGGAGCGGTAGGTAGGAGACAAGTCATCCCACTCATCGGGCTTCGCGGTAGGTAGGAGTGGAGTCATCCCACCTGTCGGGCTTCATGGTAGGTAGGAGACGAGTCATCCCATCTGTCGGGCTTCGTGGTTGGTAAGAGATAAAGGGAGCTCGAGGTTCCCTTACTGGTATGAAGGGGTTGATCTTGGTCCTGGTCCTCGGTCGGGGTCGGGGTCGGAGCCCGTCCTAGTACCCAGAGCTAAAACTATTTAAGGTTTCTTTTAATAATAAAGTTGTTATTATTTCTAGAAAGGGTTTAAATATTTGTTCTGGAACTTTAGATAATGGTCTTTATTTTTTTAAGACCAACTTCTAATACACTGCTTAACACTGAAATGTTCAAAGTCGAACAACCAAAATCTAAAAAGCAAAATATTTCTCCTGATAATAACACATACCTATGGCATCTTAGACTGGGTCATATAAACCTAAATAGGATTGAAAGACTAGTAAAGGAAGGTCCTTTACGAGAGCTAAAAGTTGGCACTCTTCTGGTCTGTGAATCTTGTCTGGAAGGTAAAATGACCAAACGATCTTTTTTGGCAAAAGGTCAAAGAGCTAAAGAACCTCTTGAATTGATACATTCTGACGTGTGCGGTCCGATTAATGTACAAGCAAGAGGGGGTTATGAATATTTCGTCACTTTCATTGATGATTATTCTAGGTATGGTTATATTTATTTAATGCAAAGGAAATCTGAAACTTTTGGAAAGTTTAAGGAATTCCAAGCTGAGGCTGAAAAGCAGTTAATAAATCTATTAAAACTCTTCGATCAGATCGAGGAGGTGAATACCTTGATACAAAATTCTTGGATCATTTAATCGAACATGGTATCTTATCCCAATTGATTGCACCTGGGACACCGCAAAAAAATGGTATCCCAGAAAGAAGAAATAGAACTTTGCTTGATATGGTAAGATCCATGTTGAGTTACTCATCATTGCCCATGTCATTCTGGGGATATGCACTACAGACTTCTGTATACATACTTAATTTAGTTCCATCTAAGTCTATACCTAAGACACCCTTAGAGTTGTGGAATGGTAGCAAAGTTAGTTTGCAACACATTCGCATATGGGGATGTCCTGCACATGTACTTAAAGGTAAGATTGGGAAATTGGAACCTCGATCTGAAGTATGTATATTTGTAGGATATCCAAAGGGAAAAGAGGAGGTTTGTTTTATAATCCTTAAGATAATAAAGTATTTGTATCGACAAATGCAACTTTTCTTGAAAACAACTATATGACAAACTTTAAACCTCGTAGTAAAGTTATACTTGAGGAGTTACTTTATGATGAGATCAGACAAACAACGACAACTGTTGTCGAACGACAAAGTGAGAAGACCACAACTCAAAATCATAATGATTTACCACCTCATCGTAGTAGGAGGGTTGTGAGACAACCTATTCGTTATGAACAAATCGGGGAAGCATAAGTTGCAATTTCTGATCTTGGTAAAGATGATCCATTGACATATCGATGTGCGATGGAAGATTCTGACAAGGAGAATTGGCAACAAGCAATGAATCTCGAGATGGAGTCAATGTACTCCAACTCAGTCTGGAAACTTGTAGACCTACCCGAAGGGGTTAAAACTATTGGTTGTAAGTGGATCTACAAGAGAAAGAGAGGAGTGGATGGGAAGTGGAAACATTCAAAGCTAGGCTAGTGGCAAAGAGTTTTACTCAAAAGAGGGAGTTGATTATGAAGAGACTTTCTTGCCAGTAGCCATGCTTAAATCTATTTGCATACTCTTATCCATTGCCACACATTATGACTATGAAATATTGCAAATGGACGTCAAAACGGCTTTTCTGAATGACCATCTTGACGAAAACATCTATATGGTGCAACCAGAGTGGTTCATAGCTAAAGGCCAAGAGCAAAACGTTTACCAATTGCGAAGGTTCATCTATGGACTTAAGCAAGCTTCTCGATTTTGGAATATTAGATTTGATGAAGCGATTAAATCATATGGATTTGATCAAAATGTTGATGAACCTTGTGTCTATAAGTACATTAAAGAAAAGAATACTGTCTTCTTTGTTCTTTACGTTGATGATATTCTTCTCATTGGGAATGATGTAGAATCTTTATAAAGAGTAAAGAAATGACTAGCTAACCAATTCTAAATGAAATATTTGGGAGAAGCAAGCTATTTTCTTGGGATCCAACTTATACGAGATCGTAAGAACAAGCTGTTAGCGTTGTCTCAAGCATCGTACTTTGATAAAATGTTAATCAAGTTTGTGATGCATAACTCCAAGAAGGGTAATCTGCCTTCTCGTCATGGAGTTACTCTTTCTAAAGAGCAGTGTCCCAAAACACCTCAAGAGGAAGAAAATATGAGTCAAATTCCCTAAGCCTCTACAGTAGGCAGTCTTATGTATGCTATGTTATGTACTAGACCTGACATATGCTATGCATTGGGAGTAGTCAGTCGGTATCAGTCTAACCAATGATTAGATCATTGGGTAGCAGTTAAACACATTCTCAAGTATCTTATGAGAACAAGAAACTATATGCTAGTATATTCAGGTAGGGATTTGATTACTATTGGCTATACTGATTTTGATTTTCAATCAGACAAAGATAGTCGAAAGTCGACGTCTGGATCATTGTTTACCATTGGCGGTGGAGCCGTAGTTTGGAGAAGCATAAAACAATCCTGTATTGTTGATTCCACTATGGAGGCTGAATACGTGGTTGCATGTGAAACAACTAAAGAAGCAGTCTGGCTCCGAAAGTTTTTATTTTATCTGAAAGTTGTTCCGGACATGGAAAAACCCATGACACTTTATTGTGACAACAGTGGGGCCGTGACTAATTCGAAAGAACCTAGAAGCCACAAAAGAGGAAAGCATATAGAGTAAAAGTATCACCTGATTAGAGAGATTGTCCATCGTGGCGATGTGTCTGTTCTGAAGATTAGATCTGAAGACAACCTCACAGATCCCTTCATAAAGACTTTTTCTGCAAAGAGTTTTGAAGGTCATCTAGAAGAACTAGGGTTGAGAGACATGTCTCATTTACTTTAGGGAAAGTGGGAGATTGTTGGGAAAAGTGCCCTAAGAACACATGCTGTTAATGTTTTGCTGAAATAATAATTGGATTGACATTTCATTTTATATTTATGAACATTTAATGTTATTAATATTGTATTAATAACATAAAATTCCATGATTATTAAATGTAATATCAAACATAGTATATAAGTTGTTATATACATGAGGATGTGTTTAATATAATAATCTTAATTGTCTGTGATTGATAATTAAAGTTGGGATCTTTAATTAATTAAAATTATTAGTACGGTTCTTTCCCATTAAGAATGGAACAGTTTTATCCGAATTGTTGATGTGGTAACATTAGAATGAAAGTACTTTGTATAATAAGATTATACAAGACATGGACACGAGAAATTAGAATCTTTAATAATCTCCGTCTTGAAACAAAGTATTCTAATTTATCAAATAGATGGTCATATATGCAACGATCTTAATCCTGAGTATTTAACAGACTCCTACTTATTGAATTGTGTCTTTTGACTTACTCGGTGTGGTTTGCTCAAGATGCCAAACCTAAAACCTTGTATCTTGAAGACATGATGACATACTTAGCTGAGAATGATAATATACAAGATAGAATCCATTCCTTCTTAATTGAAGTAGACAAACGGTTCTCTTGAATAAATGATTCGGGTCTTGAACAATAGAGCGCTCAATTTATGATAAGATCATAAATAATTGTTCATTAGAGAATCACGGGCACTTAAGGATAAGGATGTAATTGAGAGGTCAACAGAATTGAACCTAGTTCATATTACGAACTGTTTATGGAGGATTGATCTATATGTAGTGATTTTATCAATGGACTATTTGATTCCTATTCGAGTAATTAATTCTATAATGACAAGAGTTCAGTTCCAATTTTTTAGTATAGTAAATATTGAATTAATAAATCTAATATTTAATTAAAGAGTTTAATTAATTATTAAAGATTTATTGGAGCTTGAAATTATAGGTCCATGTGTCCCCATACCATCTCCATAATACTGTATTGAGCGTTAAGGTAAAATGAGATTCAGTGATTAATTTAGAATTAATCATATATACATAAATGAGTTTATGTATTGTTTTATTGATGAAATAATATTTTATTATTTTGTTTATGGCTTTCTGAGGATGTGCCTGGTTTCTGGGCCTTTGGTCAGGCGGTTCATCCACCATAGAAGCTGGTTCCTTAGAGGTTTTATCTGAAGATTCAGATGTGTCAACTGTCTGAGTGGATGGTTGAGGGTCAGCTCCGGTGGCTAAGTAGATCTGACTGAGATCTGGCACTGCATCTGGGTCTGAGTAATTCGCATGATCCGAGGAATGTGGAGAGTCCGAGGAATTTGGGGAATACGTTTCCCACGAAAAGGGGGAATCATAAGAGGATTCCGTGGGTTCTATAGGATTGTCAAAGGTTTCCGGAGAGGAAAACTGACGAGAAGCCGCATAAAAAGCATGCTTTCGGTGATCTGGTGGTGAATGCTTGTGAGTGCCTGGTGCCTTCTTTTTTCAAGGAGATGTTCTTTTTGTCCTGCTAGAGGATGGTTGTTTCGGATGAGTGGATAGAGGTGGGTATTTTTTGAAAAGATCTCCAATTGATTTGAAAAACTTGTTGTGGTCTGGGGGCCTAGAAGGAGGAGGTGGCGACTGAGTAGGGAAAACTAAGGATGGAGAGTAGGGATGTGGCCTTGGGATATAAGGTGTGCTAGTGAAGTGGTCTCGAGTTATCTGGTCTAACTGGTCTTTGAGTTGTCTGATTTCTCTTTCCTTGCTGTCGAATTCAGAGCCAAAATATCCTTGGTTGATGTACTGGTGAAGATCAACATCTAACTAGGAAACCCTCGACTGTAAATCTGTATACATGTTGCGCAGAGTTGAATCGAGATGTTGGAGTTGGTGATCGTGTTGGGAAACATGATGTGAAACTTGGTCAATCTTTTGGTCGATCGAGTGAAGAACTTTATTCTGGACAGTGACATTACGAGTGTGCCAATTGAGGACTTGTTCAGCCTGAGAGGGCTGCTTGAGGGATCCATCAGGTAAGACCTCAGTAGATTGGATGAATGGTCTGGAAAATAAATTCCTTTATGGGTTTGAAGAGGATTTCAAAGGTGGAAAATCCTTGTCATAGCTGGAGGCCATGAAACAAGGAATGAGAGCAGGAGTAGGAGGCAGTATTTGTTCTATTGGCTCATCTAGAAGTAATCCTTCATCTTTTAAGATTTGGAGAGCTTTATCATAGATAGAGAGAGGCTTGTTTTTTATTAGTTGTAAACCAATCCAAGGACTCTGAGGGTACTTAGGGTCTCGGCGAGAGTGAATGGGTTTACAAGGTGATCTCACATGTTTGTAACAAGCTCTGCATTCACAGTCAGAGTCGCACATTTCTCAACATCCCATATGAAATGGTCATTGATCTTGTCTGTATAAACAGGAGTTCCATCGGGTTCGAAGCGATGGATCATAATTTCTTTTTCAGTTGTGACAGGCCTGATCATAAGGACCTGGAACACAGGAGGAGCACTGGGTGATGTTTCTGTAGCAGGGGTGCTGGTTACTTGTGTCGCAGAAGTGCCAATTTGCTCATAAGTAGTCTGGATGGAACCATCTGCTAACTTGATGAACTTGGTGTCTGTGGCGACGACAAGAGTGATGTTTTGAAAAGCCTTCTCATAGTTAGTGATCCACTTGAGAGGCATGATTTTTGTGAGCTTTTCTCTGGGTAGCTGCTTAGGAATCTGGATGATAGTGGGGACTTCATCTTCTCTTTCAGCATTTATGAAGATGGTATCTCCAGTATGTCCAGGGATGGGAAGATCAAGAGTATGATCTTGGAGCCTGTAAGCAATCTGGTGGTGCAGTGTTGCCATATAAGAATTCGGCATCATAGAAGCTCCTACTATTTGAAGTTGAATTTTGAGACAGTTGTGAAGATTCAAATCCCTGAGAGGGATGTTGAAATAGGTGAGCGAAATGCTTCCTGCATAAAGAGTTGATAGGCACGTTCCGATGATTGCATGTTCGTATTGTTTGTAGATCGTGTTGAGAAGGGCAATCCTGGCCGTGACTAGTAATCCTTTCCTACCATGTAGGGTAAGGATTATCTTTATGGCTCTGATGTGCAGATGAGAGTAACCTTCTTTGATCCATTGATCGATTAGGGGTTGACCAATTTCTAGGTCAACATATTGTTCAGTTACGGAGGCTGGGATCAGGCAATTATCCAAAGCAGTGGATTACACGTACTCCTTTATCGGAGGAGAACGATGTTGAACTAGAGCAGTGACTCTCCTAGAGAGTGATCTACTGCGTTTATACACAGTATAAGGGTTTAACAGAGGGATATCTGTTTCAGTGATCAGTGCGGATTCTGGGATATGGGTATATTCAACGAGATTCTGGATTTTTCTTGTTTGAATCTGGATTTTGACCTGTGGGCCTGTAATACCATTGCTGGTGGCTTGGTAGACCTCTGAAGGGGAACCAGGATCTATATATCCTGTCTGTTCTGAGAAAGTGTTGGAGTCGTCTGAATCTTGGACCATAAAAGAGGTCAACTGGTTAACATCTTCTTGTTCTGAGAAGAAAGACTCAATATTTGCATCTAAGGGCATTGATTGGCATAGTGTCCCTCTTGTCCACAGGCAAAGCACTTGTTGGACTTGTTCCATGATCTCCTGGTCTTCTTCCTGTAGTATTTGTATTTCCTATTCCTCCTGGGGGTTGAGGAATTCTTTTCTTTTCGGGGTTGGTTTCTGGTAGGTCGTCTTCTGTAGGACCTGTTTGTTCTGCAGTTGCAGTGTTCAGTGGAGTTGCATTTGAGATGGTAGGTGGGAGGAAATTTACAGTGCCTATCATATTTTCTACCTTCTCTGATCATCTTTATAAAAACACTTTGGGTAGCACAGAGTTTGTCTAATGCAGTGTGGGTATACATGTGGATTTCTCCTAGAGTAATGTCTCGTAGGCTTTTGCCTGAGAATTCAATTAATCTTTGGAGTTCTCCCTGAAGCTCTGTAGGAAGAGAGTTCAGGTACACCTGTCTCAAGGTTTGATCGATGATTCCGTCGAGTGCATGGTATCTGAAAGACATGCGTCTGTAGTGGTAATCTATGTCTCTTTTGTCTAATGAGCAGACTCGCATTTCAAAGAATTCTTGCCTGGTCTGTCGGATACCATTAGAGACGGCAGAGAGCTCCAAGACCATCTCACAGATCGTTTTCCCCACAGACGGCCTTTCCTCAACAGCCTTAACAGGGTACTTACAAACATAGATGAATGGAGATCTTAAGCCATAACTTAGTCAGTACGTGGCGTTGTTAAACCTGAGTTCATCCTAGCCAGCAACATTCAGGTTCTGGATGTGTCCAGGGTGTCCAGCCGATATACTAGACCAGAAAAGAAATTCTGTTCTGATATGTAGGGTCCTCATACGAGGCAAGCATAGAGCATACTGGGATCTTGAAAAATCATAGTTCCAGATATAGAACTGTCAGAAGATTAGGAAGAGAGAAACTTTAGAAAGCCATAAACAAACACTCAAGTTTTTTATTAATTTTCTGATGATCTTATAGAGAGAACAAGGCTTCCTTATATTGGGAGAGGAAGCACTCTACAAGCAAAAGACAAGCTTATCTTACAAAGGATAAGGCCAGAGACGGTGGCCGACAAACAACAATAATTTTACAAAAGTCAACAAAGCAAAAAGAGGTTGCTCTGGCAGCTGGCAAAACCCACTAATAATTATACAGATAGGGATGACGAAAATACTACGGGCTGCTGAGATTACAGGTGGCGTGGTATTTTTCGTCAGAGTTGAGGGCCCCACAGATGGAACAGGGCCATATGTCAGCCTGGTCTTGAGAATCCAGAAGATAAGAGTTCTGGAAGGGATGACAACTCCTTGCTTTGTCCCGTGGGACATCTGGGAGGATGAAAATGAAGTCCGTTTTGTCATTGTTTATGTCACAAAGGAAATTGAGGAGAGAGATCTGTTTACCGGTCTGGTACAGCCTTTCGTAGTCATATGAAGTATCTCATTCGTAGCTGACATTGGAGGTCCAAAGGAGTCGGGTATGTGGGTTGTGACTGTAGGGCCTGGTCAAAACCCAAATGCAGTATACCTTGAAGGCTGATTCTGGGTCCATTTTCCAAAGATGGTATTGGCCCATGAGTTTGGTAAGTTTGGTAAGTTTGGTAAGCCAGACGGGTAGAGGGTTAAACCATTGTAGGAAGGTCTGGAGGTTAGGAGAGGTTGGGCTCTGGACGAAGCCATATAATGCTTGGAGAGGAAAGACGATGGCAGATGATGGAGGACCGATAAACACCAAAGGAACCATAATACCTGGTCGGAATAATAGTAAAAGGGTGGAGATATGAAAGGGTCGAGAAAAGGTTTACAAGGGTTTGCTAACTGATGGTGGCAGTCCTGGTCATTGATTTGAGCAAGATATCTAGGAAGATATGACTTTGCAATACCGTGGACCTGTTGGACAGAGGGAAGCTGACCATATGGTGGGGTAGCCATAAATTATGGCGGAAAGATTGGAGGTGGTAGGACAACAGGTGGAGCTGTGAAGGATGAGGCCTGTGAGGATATCATGTAAATCAAGGGGATGGAACCAACACGGGAGATCAGGGTGATGAAGTGAGGCCTTGAAAGCATATCTGGGATGATGTTGTGGTGACCCCTTAATGTGTTTGACTGAAAAGTCATATTTAGAGAACCAATCCTTAAGTCTTAAGAGCTGAGGATTCGGAGGAAGCTTGTTGTGGAATTCAAGGAACTTCGGAAAAGATGAGTTATCCATTTCGACGATAAAGTCCTTGGTTCTGAGATGGAAATCAAACCTGGAGATTCCATATTTTACAGCAAGTATCTCTTTGTAAATGGTGTGATAGTGTTTCTGGGCGTCTTTGAACTGTCCGCTGGCATGGCCACAGTAGTGGCGATATCCATTGGATTCTTCAAAGAGGACGGTCCCCCAGAATTGGTCACTGGCATCAGTCTGTAAGATGAGTTGTCCCGAAGAAGGGATATGCAAAGGGAGAGGTTTCTGTGAGATATTCTTTAAGTGGACCACTGCCTCTGAGTGGGAGGTATCCCATGGAAGGGGATCCTTCTTGAGGAGTTTGGACAAGCTTGTAGTGTAATGGCTCACTTATGGGATAAAGTCTCTGATATAGTTGACAATGCCAAGGAATTGTTGAACCTGTTTTTGTGAAAGATTCGAATCTGGGAAGGCAATGAGTTGTCTTGCCAGATGAGGTCCAGAGACATAAGACCCATCTTTAATTCTCATGCCAAGGAACTTAATCTCTGTAACACTAATCAAGCTCTTTTTATCAGATAGCATGATTCCATATTTGTCAATGATTTGGAGAAAGTGTTGTAGTAGCTTATCATGTGATTCTTTCCCAGAACCAACAGATCAAACTTTTTTTGTGAGGGATCGAGTTTTTTTCTTAAGGGTTCAAGCTTTTTTAAAATGGTTTCGAGCTTTTTTGCCCAATATTATAAACTTGTTTGCACTAATTTAAAAATGCTCAACCATATAAAAAAAGGCCAGACTAATGTAAAAAAAACTTGAACAAATTAAAAAAATGTTCGGACCAATTAGAAAAAAACTCCTAAACATATGAAAAAAATCTCGGACACATACACAACAGCTCATAAACATATCAATAAAACTGGAGATTAAATGTTCATACATGTTCATATAAAGACTGGAACAACATATCATATTAAATGTATACATTGTTAAACCATACAAATGCATGAAAAAAATGAAGATAAAAAATATCTGTTACATTCTTATGCAGAATCTGGAGAGAGACAAGTTTTTTGGACAGAGAGAGGAGTTATAGATCGATTTCCAGAAAACTTTTTTGGAAAGAGAGAGATGAGTTACTGCGGTACCTTTAAAAGATTAAGGATTCGATTATTTAGGGACAATTTCGGTAGTTCATCAGAATATGTGCATTTTAAACTTAAGTTATAAAACTGGTGATATTATTACAACACCCCATAAAAAAGGTGACATATCTCACAATTTCCACATATTTTATGTTCGAATGGACAATACTGTAGGTGATATATATATACCAAAACGTAGCAAAAAGATATAAAATAGAATACAAAGAACAAAATATAACAAACTGATTAACATAAAAGGAAATGATCAAAGTACTTACAAAATAAAAGCAATTAGTCTGACAGCACCGAAGATACTCAAATATGTCACACACTTTATCTGAAAGTTCAGAAATTTTACAAGAGAGGGAGATTACAAAATCTCGAAACTTAAAACTGGAAAACTGAACCTACATACACAAATGACTGTAATCCTTTTATAGACTGAAAAATCAACTCTAGTTATTTTAACCATAAGAACAAACTCTGGTTAAACAAACCATAGTAAAAGGAATTATTCTAATGATTTTGTCTTTTCTGTCGACAAAGCAAAAGTAGTTGATGCGTCTTTATTTGGATAAAGATTCGATAAGATAATGGAGCCACTAGGTGATGAGTCATTGTCTGGATGAGGATCCGATTAGATAATAGGGCCACTAAGATAGTAATAATGTTGAGTGGTTAACAGATGTCTGGTGAAAAGCAAAAGGTTAGGAATCATGTCCAAAATAGGTGGTAGGGTCGTCACTATCAAAATTGTCTTCTTCTTTTTCTGCATCTCTATCCTGATTGTTTGATTCTGAATCTACTTGGGACATACTGACCATTGTTCTCTTCATTTCTTCAACTATTTTCAATAATTCATCAGGAGTGCTTGCGGCTGCAATTCGAGCTTGGTTTTGAGATTTGGCCATGAGAAATTGGGACTGGTTAGAAGATTTGTTACAAAATGATGGGTTATCAGAGAACCATTTAGAAACTCTTTCTTTGCCATGCTCAGTAAGATTCATACCGCTCCACCGTTTAATCTTTGTTTGTCTACCAAAATATGGAACATGAACATTTCCAATGAGCTTTTCAACAATAGAATATTCTAACTTGAGGATCCATGTTAGGTTGAAATGGACAAAATAAAGTAATAAGTCAGGGATAAATTCTCAATCATCTGGCTTAGTCAATAATGATAACCATAATCCATAACCCTCTTTAACCAGTAGAGGAAGAAAATCAATAGTAGGTCCATATTTATCCCACCACTCAAGGAACTAGATAGGAATATGGAGTGGGAAATTTTGTCAAAATAAATAAACCAAGACAAAGAATTGCCAAGGTTTTGACCATAAAAGAAGTTTGTCCATGTTTCAATATAATCCCAATAAGAAAATCCAGAGACATGAAAAATTCTGGAGAATCTCCTTGTTTGGTTAGGATTACCACCCCATTGGTCTAAAGTAATAATTTTACAAAGTTTAATTTTTCTGAAAATCAATTTTTCTTTGTCAATTTTGACAAAAACATCTGAGATAAAAATAGTCTGTGTCGACCAAAATGAATTTATAAAAAATATTTTTTAATAAGCCTTCCGGAATTCTGCCAAACAGGGGATCGATAAGATCACCCGCAAATTTTTTAGGTTCCTTAAAATAATGGTCCAATTAATGATGTTTCCAAAGGGAAAAATCTATCAAAGAAGGGTTTGAGAATATAAGGATAAGTTTGATTATTTATTTTGGGAAGAGCATGAGAGAGATCTTGACCCTTGGGTTGCTTGAGGTTGGCTTATTTTGTCTCTTAGAGTGTGGACTAATATGAGAGGAGGTAGTGGTCTTGAAAGCATTGCTATCAGCTTTTAAAGAAGAAAAGCTATTGAATAGTTGTAATTGATTTTGTGAATCTTGTCTAGATGATGATCCGGTAAACTGTTGAGGTTGTAGATAAACAGGTTGGGATATCAAAGATAGAGCATATTTGTCTTTGTGGCTTGATTTTGGAGTATTGTGAGATATGTCATAATTGATAATTGATTTTTGGTCTGATGATAGTGATGATTTAATATTCCTGCCACCTCTGCCTCATCGACTGCTACTCATGATTCTTTCCCTGTAAAAATTCTCTGGTCAAAAAATCTGGAAGACTATTGTCAAATCCTTTGATATATTCAAAAACAAAATCAAAAGCAGATAATAATGATTGCTATCTACCAAAGATTTTTTTTGATGTTAGATTTTTTACATCTTTTTTCAAAATGAATTTAGTAGATTGGCAATCTACTTTCAAAACTAATTTATGATTGATAAGATTATCTTGTAATTTTTGTATAATCAGAATTATAGCTAAAATCTCTTTTTTAACTGTAGAGTACTTTTACTGGGTATCGTTCTAAGAACCTGAAACATACCTAACTAGGCACTCTATGTTATTAATGATCTGTTTTAGAATACCTCCATATCCTAACTTAGAAGCATCTGTTTCTACTATTTTTGGAGCAATAGGATGACAAATAAACATGTAAGGTAATCTCTTGACATGTTGTTTTACCTGTCTGACAACAAAAGTATGCTTTTCTGTCCAGAGCAAAGGGTTTGTTTTTAGTATTTGGAAAAGAAGTTGTCAAATAATGCGTAATTCTTTATAAAAATTTACAATATAGTTTAAACATCCTAAAAATCTTTGTAATTGTTTTTTGTCTTTGATTTCATCAGGAAATTTGTCAGCAAAGTCAAGGCTCCTTTGGATGGGGATAATAGTCCCTCGTCTTATGTTATGCCCCAAAAATCTGATATGTGTTCGGAATAAATTGATTTTTGGTGCAGAAAGGACTAAGCCATGAAATTTTATGGTTTTTAAAAATGTTTCAAGATGTTTCCAATGTTGGTCAATACTTTTGGAAAATATTAAGGCATCATCAATGTAAACTATCGAAAATTCAGTAAAAGGATTGAAAATCTCATTCATAATACATTGTAATTCACTAGGAGCATTTTAAAGCCAAAAGGCATGACATTCCATTCATATTGTCCAAAAGGAGCGGTGAAAGCTGTTTTGTAACGATCTTTCTCAGCAATCTTGATTTGCCAAAATCCTGATTTCATATCAAACTTATAAAACACAATAGAATTGTAAAGTCTTTTTAATAAGTCTGATTTGTTAGGAATTGGATATCTTATCCATTGGAGTGAATCATTTAATGATTTATAATTAATCATTAGTCTAGGAACTCCCCTTTCTATTTCAGCATTCTTTTGAACATAGAAAGCATAACAACTCTAATGTGATTTAGATGGTCTAATAAGTTGTTTTTGTAATAAGTCTTGGATCTCTTTTTTGTAATATTCAACCATTTCAGTTGTCATTTGGATAGGTCTTGCTTTCGTAGGAATTCATTTTTCATTAAAATCTTTGTTATAAGGAAGGGTAACAATATGCTTTTTTATGTTCCAAAAGGCATTGAGAATAGAAGAACATACTTCCTTTTCTAATTTGGTTTTGAAATTGCTAAACTTTTCTTGGAGGCTAAGTTCCTCTAGTTGTTTTTCTTGCCTTTTAAAAACTAAGTCTTCTTTAAGGAAAGATAGTTGGGTCTGTTTTTGAGTGAGATTAGCAATACAATTTTTGAGAATATCACAGTTGTCTTTATGAATATATTATTTTTTCAAAATATTCAAATCTTTTACAAGGACAGGGAAAATGAAGGGGAAACGAATTTCTTTTCCCAGATATTTAGTAACAATTCCTTCACTAGTGACTTTAAAATGTGATATTAAATACAAAAATGGTAACCCCAATATATCATTTTGGGACAGGGTTTTTACCATGAGAAAGTCATTTGTGTAACATATTCCTTCATTACAAACTCTAGCATTAGTGAGTTTATACTGAATTTCTAATTGTTGTCTATTTGCTCCGTATAAAGATTCAGTAGTCAATTCAAAGTATTTGGTAGGTATAAGCGCTTCTTTTATACAATTGAGGTCAACTCCTGTATCTACTAAAGCATTGACTCTAAGATTGTAGTCTGTAGAGATCTTGATGTCTATTTCAATATACCATTTTTGGATCCTAACTTCTCTAGCGGTATTTATTTGGCTAAGATGATTAAGATTAGCAACTAACTCCTGGTTAGGATGTGCTGTGTCTGAATTGTCAGGATGGGCTGTGTCTGAATCGTCAGAACTATTAAAGCTAGGTTCTTTAGGAATAGGAGAATGTTTAGGAATAGGAGAATGGTCTTTTCTTTCATGTAGTTTTGAATTTGTATATCTCTGATATTTTTCTTTATAATTTTTATTTCTTCCTTAATATCCTGGATTTCTTTTGAAGGTCGGTAGTACTAACTTTTCTTATTTTTGAGGTTTGGAAATGTCCTAAGACGTTTTCATCACAATCGGGTGTTTGAAATGGGGCATTTTTAAAAGGTTTATTATTATCATGAGATGTTGTAGTGCTAGGGGAAGGTGTTTCTTTTGCAATTTTTTGTTGTAATTGTCTGATGTGTTTAGATTTTTGAATATGATCTTCTATGTTGTTAATCATGCTTGTAAGGACCTCAGTTTTATGATTGGCTTATTTAATAACAAACTACACCACATTGGGGTTGATTGTGTAATGGGTAGCTTAGATCCTCATTGACAAGCTTCCAAGCATCTCCATGACTTCAAGAGCAAAATGTATATTCACTTGACTTTGCATCTTGAAGAGTTTAGATGCACACACACACCTCATGCATGTTTTGTTGATCTTGCATTTGTATTGATATTGTTTATATATGTACATCTCTTCATAATCACACTTGCACTTCATTCTTAGTCTTAAGTGTGGTTTTTGTGTGTTTAATTCGTATTCCTTTGTTTGATCGGGTACGTCCGCACTTGCACAATGGTGTGCTTGTTTTAGCGCGTTGAGTGACCATTTGAGAAGGTCTTATTCTTCTCTTGGTTTGGTTATATGGAGTAAGGTGTCTAGTTTCAAAAGAGTTGATTTCAATGATTTAAATATTTTTTAAAATTGACCTTTGTATGGTCTTACGACCATATCATTTTATACAATGCTTCAAAATGAGTTTTGAAAATTTTTGTACACCCATACCTTTTCAATGGTATATTATTTGTAATATTTCATGATCGTTTGAATTGGTTTTGAAATCTCCAGAGTGACTAAAAAAATAGGGCAACTCTGTTGTTGTCCATTTCTGACCTTTGGTAACTAAAATGACCATAACTCTTTCTATAGACATCAAAATCATGTTTTAAAATTGTATTAGAAAGTAGACTTCCATACCTTTCCAACGGTATATTATATGAAAGGTTTTGATATCGTTTGGTTATGTTTGGGTCGCTTGAACCTCGGGTTGTTGCTTTGTTACTGCTGCGCCAGTCCACAAGCGCCCTCACCAGCGCCTCTTAGACAGTAGGTGTGCACTGGTGTGGTGCTTGTCGACCATTGCATTTCACCAGCCCACTTAGTAAAAATTATGGGCATTTTCAAAACGACGTAGTTTTGCTCTAGGGTTCATATATACATGTCATCTTCTTCTTCACTCATTTTTAAGAGCTTCCAAACCATTTTTTAGTGTGAGAAAGTATTTCTTTGAGAGAGAAGCTTCAAGAATGGTTCCTTGACTCTCCAAACCCAAAATCCATGCATCCATTGCATTAATCACACATGGGTCTTCATCAATCTTGACTTGGTAAGTATGAACAAGCATCTCATCTTCATTTATTGTTCTTATTGTTCAAGAATTCATTTTTATGCATATGATTTGTTAAAATCTTGTGTTGAATGCATTTATTGATGAGTTATAACATGATTGGGTTTGTTTGTTGATAACTAGCATTTAGGACATATTTGCCCTCTATCTAATTAGGTCATATTAATTGTATTTTGATGATTGCATTAATGACCATGCCATGCTTAATGACAACATATGTTGAAATGACTTTGTTTGATAACTAGGATATAATGTTGCATAACTATATCTAGTTAAGTCTTTATGCATTGTATTTAGACATTATTGTTTATGCTTCATTGATTGCATTTATTGATTGCAAAATTGCTCTTGATTATTTGTTGTGACAACTTATGTTGGTTGGACTTTTATTGACAATTAGGTTGTTAGATTTTATCTACACATCTAATTGAGTCCTTGGTATGGGCATGTAGGCATTGTTTGATAACTAAGATGTTTAATTGCATTATCTACATCTAGTTACGCATTTGTGTTTGGTCTTACACATAATTGCATTGAGCATAGTGTCATATATATACTTAGACCATATACTCTTCATTGAGTCAAAGTCTTGTGGCTTCGGTGTGAAGTTGCACAAGCAAGAGAAGCCTTGCAACCAAGTGTGGATTAGCAAGCAATTGGTCCGGTATCCATTGTAAAAGGCCCGAGGGGTAGAGTAGGAGGTGCTCACGCCAAGAGTAGTGGACCAGGGGATATCACTAGGGATTGAACCAAGAGTGGTGAGTGGTAATGACCATAACATGAGGTTGCTGAGAGTGAGATTTCGAGTCTCACTTGAGGGTGTAACTTTTTACTCATATAGTGGATTTCTACGATCGAGTGTGACGCACTTAATAACCCCTAGTTTTTCCCATTTGGAGGGTTTCCATGTAAAAATCAAGTGTTCTTTATTATTCCGCACTTTACACTTGATTTTGTATGCTTGTTTTGTTGAGTGAATTTGAATATTGACTAATCAAGAAAAATTGGTAATTAACTTGATTAAAACCTATTCACCCCCCCTAGGTTTATAGACACACACTTTATAGGGAACTTTGAATGCTGATAATGAGGGAGTAATCATGTTGATCTAAAAATTTTATTTCCTTACATACAAAAGGTTGTATACCCATGTTTGTTCCAGAAGAAGAGCCAGAGGATGTTTCATCAGAAGAGTCTCCTAAAATTAGGACTTTATCTTTTGAGGAACTGGATATCTTTATAGTGGAATCAGAATCTTCATAAAGGACTTGAAGAACTTTGTCTTTAATGTCATCTTCTATGTCTAAACTTCTGATTTTATTCTTTTGCTGGGCATTTGTTAGCATAATGTCATTCTTTACCTCACTTGAAACATTTCATTGATTTTTTGAATTTTTTAGATTCTCTCTGTCTCTTTTTAGCATATTCTTTTTTGGGGTCTGAAAAGTAGTTAGCAGTTTTTCTTGGTATGTAAGCTACTTTTCCCCTAGGTATGTAATTTCTTTTTGTTCTCTATTTGTTCTTTTTGTATTTATTGATTTCTTTGGGAAATCTTCTTTTTCTAGAATTAGAAAGTTTATCAAAACCAAATTGTTCACACCAAGAACCAAGTTCCTTTTTGGTAGTTAATTTTTACAGTTGGCTTTTAAGTCTGATATCATTACATAATTGTAAGACGACTATATTAATGGTGGCTATGATTTCTCCATAAGTCCAGGTGTTAAGGTCTATTTGAGACCAATCAGAAACTCCCATTTGTTCTACCATTTTGTCTCTAACTTTAGTAGAAAAAAGTTTAGGTAATCTTGATATGAACTTTTCTTTCCAATAAAAATTGGCATTATCAGTATGTTGGAGAACTCTAGTTAGGAATATATCCTTGTACCATTTGAAATCACTAAGTTTTTTACACTTAAGATTTTGGAGTTTAGAAAATTCTTTTCCTTGGAGTCTATTAGGGTTTCCTACAAAATGTATTAATATGGTATAACATAAAACATCAATGCCGTCTGGCTTGGATGTGGTAGTAGTTGTGGATGTAGAAGGTATAAATGATGTAGGATTGATAGTGGTTCTGGTTGGAGTAGTCGTGACTATTTCTTTGGTATGGTTTATGATAGTGGTTTTGGCATTTAGAATAAGAGTATGAGACCACCAGCCAAATACTTGTCCTTCAAATCTCGTTGCTAAATAGGTAACAGTATCGACATGAGTCATATTTTGTTTTTTGATATATATGTATCCAATAGTATGCATTTTTCTGAGGACCGTAACAATCTGGTATTCAGATAGTCCATCAATATTAAATTGATAACATACATTTCCCGTATAAGCTCTGTATGAGACAGTTTCTTCATATTGAAGATCAGGGAGTGTAGGTCTAGAATAATAAGGTTTCATATTTTGATAAAATCTAGTGTAATTGTGGCTATCTGCCGTGTCAGTTGAAGTTATTCGGTGGACCATATTGTCAAAATTTTCTACGTTAGAAGAAGATGCAAGAGTTTTTTTCTAATGTTTGAACATCTGGTTTAGGCAAGTTTTTAAGTCTTTCTTCTAAAGCTTTTATTAAATCTTTTTCATCTATCAAATGATCAAAGCATTTTTCAATACCAGTATGATCAGGACATAAAAGGATTTCTGAATCATATTTAGGTAATTTGTTTTTCAATTTTTTATCAGTCTTTTCTTGAGGGACATAAACCTGTGGTGTTTCTTTAGGAAAAGTTGTTGGTTTAGATATATTGAGATCAATTCTTTCTAATTGTTCTCCTTAAGAATTTAAGAAAAAAAATGGTGTAATTGTTTTGTCTCATAACTATACCAATCTGTTGTGATAAAGATGGGATGGTAGGTGATAGGGGATCTTCAAATATAATGAAAGGAGTATATTCAGTAGTATTGTTATCATTTTTAGGATCTTCATTAGGTAATTCTATTTCAAAATGTCTAGGAGAAGGATGGACTTGTTTTTCTTCTCCTTTTCTTGTCTTATAGGTTCTGATATTGGATTGGTTAAGAACAAGGCATTGTTGTTCTTTTTTCTGTTGGAATATCATTCAAAAAACGGTATTTCTCTATTGAGTCTTTTAAGGCTGTAAGTCCATCTATCGTAAAATTGTTTCCTTTTCTTTTTGTTGTAATTCCTTTCATATTTTTTTCTCATAGTTTGATTATGAGGGGATCAATAATCAGTTATGAGGATATCGTAATCAATATGGACATTTTTGTCAATAACATTAATGGATCTTATCTGTGGTTCTGGTTCAAGAATTTCTGTCAGGACTTGAGAAGGGGTAGGAGAAGTTTATCCTTCATTGTCATATCTATGAATGGGTTGAGCTACTTATTCTGGTGTTTTGTGTACGCTAGTTATGTGAGTAGGGATTTCAATATTAGTAGGTCTTCTGCGTCTATGGATAAGATTGACAGGTTCTGAGGTTTCACTAGAACTTGGTTTGTATTGGTCTGCTAAATTAGGGGTTTGATTCTGTTTAGGAATAAGACTAGGTATTTGTTGTGCAATGTTCAGTCTGGATAGACTGGATAAAGGGTTTCTGGCTGTTTGGAAATCATCCATGGTTCTAGAATTGTCAAGTTCTCTGCTAGATAATCCTCTTCTGAAGGATATTCTAAGGGTCCCATATTGTTCATTAACACAATCATGGAGGTTTCTCATAGGTGGTTTATAACTAGGTTGGTCAACTTTTTCTTTAACCCAATCATTAGAAAAATTAATATTTTCCCATATGACAGGTACAGGAACAAGGACATTAACAGAAGGGGAGGCATTGAAGCAAATAGTTTGTCCTGCAAGAATAGTATGGGGTATAAAGCTAGATATAAGTCCAGAGGTTAGAACACGATAATGAACTCTATAAACAAGCTTATAAGGGCTTGATCTTTCCAAAAATTTGTAGTTGTGGGTTTGTATGTCGATTACAAGACATTTTTCTTTATGTTCATCTGTATTTAAAGCGATAATGAAATTGGGGTAACATTGGAAGTATATAGGGCCATAGGTGAGAGTAGTTTCAACCATTCCAAGAATGGATTCTTTATAATCTGTTATTCTTTTGTCACGTAAAACAATTAACAAAGAATTATTAAGGCCTAGTTTTGATAGGGGTTCGATACCTACTTGGACACTTCCTATGTGCATATCAATATAGCCAATTTTATTATAATGAGTCAAACTGTTTTTATTTAATAAATTTGTTGAAAAAGTTTTATTATGAAATTTAACATTTATTTCTTTAGTTTTTTGTCCAAGAAGAGTTCTAAAATCCAAGAGTCTTCTTTTATAAATGTTGTTTTGTTGAATGTTAGACAGTTGCCAATTTACTAAGTCTTTATCATTCCAATTAGTCTCATAGTTGGCTACAGATTGTCCTAAGACACTATTCTCATTATGAAAAAATGACAATACGTACGCTAGCTCAATCTTGTTTTCAAATTTTAGAACAATATAAATTTTGAGAAGACTTTAGGCTATGGAGCAATCGTTTGATCTCTTCTTATAATGAACAGTAAAATTGTCTCCTAAACTTACAAGCAAAGCGATAATGGTGTATAAAATCTGGTGTCTCTCCCATGAAAAGTCTTGATCTTAAAACCAAGTACCTGAGAATGATCACATTGTAAAGCAAAAGATCAAAACAAAAACAATAACATAAATAAAAGAAGGGTTCAAAAATTTAATATCACTGTTTAAAGAGTGACTTTTAAGATTATCACTAAAAATATCCTCAACAGTTGTTTCACATCAAATTTCTTTCATTCAGTTCATAGTGACAGAGTTATGAAGTAGAGACAGAAAGTCCCTTTGAAACTCAAGTAATCACTCAAAAGGCGATGGAGTGACGCTACACTGACGCATTCAAGGGTCGAGATGCTCGGCCGGCTCGCCGGGAGGGGGCAGGGGGCAACACCCTCAAAGCTTTTTTTTCAATTAAAACCCCAAATTGGGTTTCGGTTTTGAATCCTCCATTGTTAAGGTTGTTGAGGGTTAGGATTTTTGAGTGAGGAAGATGATGAAAAGTACTACAAAATATTTTCACAGATATCTGAATAAGATGTTAAGAAAAGCTCAATAATTGTTTTCAAAAGGCTCAAATTACATTTACAAGGCTCAGGTTACATGTCAAATGGCTTAGGTCTGTACTTGAAAGACTCGGAGATATAAAGTTGACAAACATAAGGTTTATACAAAAGGCTCGGAAACACTTACAAAAGGCTCGGACACACTTATAAAAGGTTCAGAAGCACTGACAAAAGGCTAGAACATTGATGTAAAATGCTCGAACATTTCTTTAAAAAGCTCGGACACTGCTTCATTGACAAATCTAACGGCTATGCAAATGGCTTGGAAACAACTTCACAAAGGCTCGAACAATGCTTAGAAAGGCTGGGAGACAACTTCACAATGGCTCGGACAATGCTTAGAAAGGCTCGGAGATTCAAAATTCACACAACCAGCTTAAGGTTTACAAAAGACTCGTAGAACAAATGAAAAGGATCAGATAAAGTGTTACAAGACTCAGAAACGAAGGTATATAACATAATTATCTAAGAGATATATTGTTAGAGAGAGAGAGTTACTGAGTTGAGTGTTGGAAGTGTAGAAATGTTAGCTAAGATGAAAGTACAAATAGAATAAAAAACTGATTATTTAAGGGCAAGTTTGGTAGTTCACCATAATAGGTGTATTTTACACATATCTTGTTAAAGCACTCACTTGGGTGCAAAATAATTTAAAAAATGTGACATTTTGGACCATTTCCACAACTTAATAACTTAAGTTTAATATCATCTAAAATGTGAATCTGATAAAAATACCCTTAAAACACACTCATAAAAATAAGTCTCGCTTTTTTTTTTATGTTTTCGAGACTTATTTTTATGTTTTCAAGACTTATTTTGAATTTCCAAAACTTTTTTTTTCTAATTTATGAGACTTTTAAGGTAATTTACGGGACATGTTAGATACATTTGCAACTTCTGAGATTTATTGGGTAAAAATGATGTTTTCCAAAAAAAAATTATCATCTTCTTCATTGAGACCTCCATTTAATTCGACATCCAATGGATATCGAACTGACCTCCAATGAAGGTCTTTCATCTCCATTGATCCTGCAACAATGTAGGATTTTGATAAAAAAAAAAACTAAAAATGACACAAACATAATTAGAATGATGCTTATGTATTGATTGATCAATACCCAAAATACTGACCCTACCAATAAAAGTATAACACGTGTCTTTTGTTCTTTTATTTTTGACATTTATCTCACAAATTGGGTACTGATTGGTCAGTATGCGAGTATTGTTTTAAAAATTATTTTCATTAAAGAAATATTAACAATTCAATTAGACTAGGTTAGCAAATAAAGTGGACTCCGACGAAGTCACGGAATGAGTGAGTGACGATTTTGACTAGGTTAGCAAAGAAATGTTAATATTTCAATTGGATTCTCTTTTAAGAAAAAAATAATTCAATTGGACTCTTAAATAATATAAAATTAAGTCTAATATGTTATAATCGATTGGGTTTTGATGTTTATTTCGATAAAATAGAATTAGATATGGATAATTGAGCCTTATTAAAAAAAGAAGATGCAAAACTATGTTTGAAATTGGACAATTCTTATACTAAAATAAATTGGACATGAGGCCTCAAAAGAAGAAGAAGTAGATTTGACCATTTGGAGGCCCTAGCAAAATGCTGGGTTTGTTATACCTACGGGCCGACCCTGATAATCAGAGGCGAAGGTATGTGGGGGCTGGCAGGGGGCTTTAAATTGCTGCGTTATTTAACCAAAATAGATTATATAGAATTTTATTTTATCAAAATATATTATATATCTAATAAATACATGGATCCTCTATTAGTTTTATTTTTTTTATTTGATACGGTTAGTATGGTATCCTTATTAAATACTTTTAAATTAATAATAATATTGTTAATTATTATTATAAATAAAGAAAATTTCAATAATATCTAATTTTATGTATTTTTATTTAATATAGAAGATAAAAATATATTTCTTTTAAGATTTAGTTTCTCCAATTTTTCATACGTCATAAACTAGTTCAACACGCACGTACACACACACACACTTATATATATATATATATATATAATGTCGGAAATTTTGTGATAATCTCTCATTTTGAGATCAAAAATTGAGTATGATAAATTCCATAGAAATGGAAGATTAAAGTGGATTCGAATTCTCCTCCGTGAGAACTTCGAAATGGTATACTCAAATTCACAAAATGGTTAATGGGTGAATGAGAAATTGAGTCTCAAAGTTGACCCATTGTGTAGGGATTAAAAGGAATCCCACATTGCTTAGGGAAATCATTTATAAGTAGTTAATAAGTGAATGTGTGATATAAACTTTCAACATGTGTGTGGCATAGAGGCTCTCTCTCGCACGCGCAGGGGGGGTGCAAATCATGGACCCCGAACCTTCGAATGCACGACTCATGTGTGGGCGCGACCTGCAGACACGAATGCAGCTCCGATTGGACCGTGAGAGTCCAGTTGACCTTTTGCAACTTCCCTAAGTCAACGTTTTTGATTATGATGAATAAGAAAAGCTTTAATTGTTTGGATTCTGATTTCTTACTTGATCACTAAGAATACAGAATCGGGTTTTAATTAGAAATAAATCTCTTTGGAGAATATTATCTAATTAAATTATTTCCTTATTAAATCAAAAACGAATTTTCCAAATATAATATCTCTAATATTCTATTCAACACACACAGAACAAAACAATTCCAGTTTTTTTCTTTTGAGTAGCCGATTTCTTTTCTTCTCTGGTTTTCTTAGCAAGTTCAAAACTCGGTTTGAGTTCGCTGGTAGTGGATAGTGCTTAGGCCTACCACTGTTGAACCGTTGTATCCTGGGAGACAAACGCCTAATACACATACGGTGTTGTCCGGTGAAATTGTCTTAAGGACACCGTGTGAAACATGGGCCTCGGATCAAACTCTGTTTCTAACGTTACTTTCTGTTTTCATTGATACCAGCCAGATTTGATTGCAAAATAGGTTTTACAATCTTAAGACAATTTCTCTCCATTTTCGTTTTAAAAATATTTTCAAACAACGTTTGCTTATTCAAACTTTCTGGTATCAGGGTTCTGGTTCAGATCGTAACAAACTTGAAAAATAAATCATTGATTTAGTTTTTCAACTGTGGTAATCGGGTTCCTCTGGAACACTGATTCAATTTGGAAATCGGGTTCTTTGGAACACTGATTTCAATTTTATATACATACGTTACCTGTGGAAATCGGGTTCTTTGGAACACTGATTTCAATTTCAAATATATATATATATATATAATTAATCTGTGGAAATTGGGTCTATTAGTAGACACTGATTTCGAAATCAATTGTGATTTCAATTATGTTATCGGGTCTGTAATATCAGACACTGATTGTGATTTCCATCGTGAAATCTGATTTGATATCAACTGATATCTTTGCTATTATTTCTGTGAGACTAAAACGATTCTGTTTTGTTTTAGATATTATGGCAAACAAATTGAATGTGAACTCCAGTGTTCCACTAGAGACTCCAGAAGTTAATCCAAGTATGGGATTGGATACTTCAGCTGTGAACTCTGTGCTTATGGGCCATGTACCAATAATAGTACCTACTGTGGCTACAACGACTCCGGCCATCAACTCCTTCGTGAGAAACATGCCTGATCCGGTGATGAGCCAGTATATGAGTCAATGGAATGTTCCCATGGATAATCCCTACATGAATTTGGTACATTTGCCGATGAATCATATGGAGAAACCTGATAAGTTCAGTGGACCGAATTTTAAACGATGGCAACAAAATATGCTGTTTTATCTGACCACACTGAACCTTGGCAGATTCTTGACTGAAGATGCTCCTAAACCTAATAATGGTGAAGAGCGAGATGTTCAGGTATGGAATGCTATTGATGCATGGAATCACTCGAATTTCCTATGCCGTAATTACATACTGAACGGGTTGTCAGATTCGCTATATAGCGTTTATTCTTCAAAGAAAACAGCCAAAGAACTATGGGAATCACTAGACCGTAAATACAAAACTGAGGACGCTGGTTTCAAGAAGTTTATTGTCGCCCGGTTTCTTGATTACAAGATGGGGGATTCCAAGATAGTTATGAGTCAAGTCCAAGAGCTACAGGTGATTCTGCATGAGATACATGCCGAAGGGATGACCCTAAGTGAAACTTTTCAGGTGGCTGCAATCATTGAGAAGCTTCATCCTTCATGGAAAGAGTTCAAAAACTATCTCAAACACAAGCGAAAGGAGTTGAAGATCGAGGATCTGATTCTCAAACTTCGTATTCAGGAAGATCACATAAAATATGACAAGAAAGATGTCAATGCGCCTGAAGCGAAGATCAATGTGGTTGAGCATGGGCAAAGTTCTAAACCAAAGAAGAACAAGCATGGGAAATGATCCAAATTGGTTCCTAAGGGAGGAGACTCTAAGAAGCCAAAATTCCAAGGGAAGTGCTTCAACTGTGACAAGCTGGGTCACAAATCTTCTGAGTGCAGGTTGCCAAAGAAGAAGAAGAACCACGAGGCAAACGTGGTTGCTGGGATCTCAAGAGATGTATCCGAGATCAATCTCTCTGCAGTTGTGACAGAAGCAAACCTTGTTGGGTCAAACCCAAGGGAGTGGTGGTTGGATACTGGGGCCACTCGTCATATATGCTCTGACAGGGAGATGTTCAATATATATAAAGAAATGAAGAATGAAGAAAAGTTGTATATGGGCAACTCAACCACATCTGACGTGAAGGCACGTGGTCAAGTCATTCTCAAGATGACCTCTGGTATAACCCTAAGCTTGAACAATGTATTGTATGTACCTGATATACGCAAGAACTTGGTTTCCGGTTCGTTGCTTAATCAGCATGGGTTCAAGATAGTGATTGAATCGGATAAAGTGGTTTTAACCAAGCAGGGAACTTTTGTGGGTAGGGAATATGTAACTGAAGGGCTGTTTAAGCTTAATGTATTTGTTGTCAAAAGAACAATCAATAAAGATAATTCTTCAGTTTATTTGCTTGAGTCTTCCAATTTATGGCATGCTAGACTATGACATGTTAATTATGATACCATGCATAGATTAATTAACTTAAATCATATTCCCGCATTCAATATTGATCCTAAACATAAGTGTGAAGTTTGCGTTGAAGCAAAACTAACAAGGTCATCATTTCAAACTATTGAAATGAAATCTAAAGCTCTTGATTTAATTCACAAAGATATATGTGATTTAAAATTTGTTCAAACAAGAGGTGTCAACAAATATTTCATCTCATTTATAAATGATAGCACCAAATTCTGCTATGTATATTTGTTGAAAAACAAGGATGAAGCTATAGAAAATTTTAGTCTCTATAAAACTGAAGTTGAGAATCAACTCAACAAGAAAATCAAGGTACTTAGAAGTGACCGAGGTGGTGAATATATAGCACCGTTTGGTGACTTCTGTGCTAAACACGGAATCATACATCAAACTACTGCACCATATTCCCCTCAGCAAAACGGCAGAACAGTTCAAGGATATCATATCTACTGATCAGCCAGTAAAGTAAGCATACATTTACAAGGGAAGGTTCAAAGGGTAACACCTACTTATCCTATGCAGGCTTCGACCGTTTGAACTTACCAAACATTTTCTTTGTGTCCCCTAGGTCAATTTCATTCATGTGGGGGATTGTTGGAAATTTTGTGATAATCTCTCATTTTGAGATCAAAAATTGAGTATGATAAATTCCATAGAAATGGAGATTAAAGTGGATTCGAATTCTCCTCCGTGAGAACTTCGAAATGGTATACTCAAATTCACAAAATGGTTAATGGGTGAATGAGAAATTGAGTCTCAAAGTGGACCCATTGTGTAGGGATTAAAAGGAATCCCACATTGCTTAGGGAAATCATTTATAAGTAGTTTATAAGCGAATGTGTGATATGAGCTTTCAACATGTGTGTGGCATAGAGGCTCTCTCTCGCACGAGCAGGGGGGGAGGGGGGTGCAAATCATGTACCCTGAACCTTCGAATGCACGACTCGTGTGTGGGCGCGACCTGCGGACACTAATGCCTCTTCGATTGGACCGTAAGAGTCCAGTTGACCTTTTGCCACTTCAATAAGTCAACGTTTTTTATTGTGATGAATAAGGAAAGCTTTAATTGTTTGGATTCTGATTTCTTACTTGATCACTAAGAATACATAATCGGGTTTTAATTAGAAATAAATCTCTTTGGAGAATATTATCTAATTAAATTATTTCCTTATTAAACCAAAAATGAATTTTCCAAATATAATCCCGAATTAATCCCAAAACCCTAGTGTTTCGGTTTGGGTATTTAATATTTCTAATATTCTGTTCAACACACACAGAACAAAACAATTCCAGTTTTTTTCTTTTGAGCAGCCGATTTCTTTTCTTCTCTGGTTTTCTTGGTAAGTTCAAAACTCGGTTTGAGTTCGTTGGTAGTGGATAGTGTTTAGGTCTACCACTGTTGAACCGTTGTATCCTGGGAGACAAACGCCTAATACACATACGGTGTTGTCCGGTGAAATTGTCTTAAGGATACCGTGTGAAACACGGGCCTCGAATCAAACTCTGTTTCTAACGTTACTTTCTGTTTTCATTGATACCAGTCAGGTTTGATTGCAAAATACGTTGTACATATATTTCTCCAATTTTTCATTTAAGCAATTTTGTTATTACTACCGCAATACAAAATTGATCTTCTTATTTTTCGATTCATCTATCAGAATAATTTTATGTACGAGATTATAAATTAATAAAAAATTTAATCTTTTGTTTAAATGTATAAATAGTTTAGGTTATTAATATAATTTTGCTATATTTATTATACTAGTTTGTTATTTAAATGTTTATTTGTTTAAACATTTTCAACTAGAACTACTTAGAAGTTATTTTAAGCTATGCGTAATACTAGCCTTCACAATAAGATATAAGATAGCGTTCTTACAAACTCTAATTAATCATGTGTATTGATAGGAAAATCACATAGCAACTTAGCTTAAATTCGATTATCGATGATTTTAGAGATTTAAAAAAAACGTCGGGTTCTATTTTGATTCATAAAGCTGATATCTATTTTATTTATTAATTTATTTGTTATACCATAACATATGAGACTAGATGCTATTATATTTGATTTTTTAATAATTTTGTTTTAATATTAATATATTTACCTTCTGTTAACTTGAATATTTATTTTTGTCTCGGTCTCTTCAAAACCAAAATTCTGGCTTCGTCCCTGATCATGATATCATTTAATTGAACAATACATGCATGACCCATCAAAATCTTAAATGGGACATCTATTTGAAACCCAATTATGTGCTGTTTTCATTATATCATGAAACTTCCATCTTCCCATCTCCAGATTGTATGTCACGGTTTCATGTCATGGATGGCTAAAAAAGCTCATTGCCATTCTTATTTTATAAAATTAAAAAAAATTAATACATATAGCCGTTAGATTCATCAAACGAATTGCTATTTATCTTCTTATATTATCCTGGTATGTTTGATGATCTTATATTGGAAGTTGAAGGTCCTGATTTTAAACAATTAGGATATTACGATATGATTTATGCATAAAAGACTTCATTAATTAATTGATACATTTATATAAATATATAAGATTAATGACTTGGTCCTCTACAGTAGTGGGAGGGTCTAAAAAACGTCTTCTCAGATGCGTTGGGATAAATATGTTGCCACAGAAACAACATTTGACTATCGGTATAGGTCATGTGTAGCACTGAACCCAACTATAGTCTCATATCCTTCTTCCCATGATCTAGGTACCGTTTTTAATTCATCCCCTATATAATATGTTGGGACTAAATTATTTTGCACGGTTAGATAATCCGCAGGGACGAAATTTAGCAAAGGGCCATGAAAAGCAAAAATATATAAAGCAGTCTTTTTTGTTCAAAATCATACCAGAAATTAACAGAAGTGGGGATTTTAGTCATTAATGAACCTTGAGGGGAAAAGCAGGGAATATGACAAACTACATAGGCAATTTTGATAATATCTTCTTTAGTAATTGTAACTATATATGCATCTATATATCAAGATAAGGTCGGTAAGCAAATTCTAATAATTACTGATCTGAATCCATGAAAGTGCATATGTCTATTCTTTTATTTAATTTCTTTGTCTTTTTTATCAAAGCTATATATCTTCTCTACCTTTATTTCTTTATTAATTTGTAATTTCTCTATGGAAAAAAGTCTCCATCCAATCCTTTAATTTGCTTCCTCTTAATTTTCACTTTAAAAAGGTTACTTTACCTGTATCTCATAAAACTAATTAGTATGAGATATTCTCCTTAAAATTTAATTTTATCTTTTCACAGCATTTCTAAATACACTTCATCCTAAAACTGAAATTTTAATTTTTTCTAAAAATATTTCATTTTATTCCAAAATTATCCTTTTATCTTTTGATACTATTTAAAAAAAAACACTCCACCATAAAAACCAATTTTTTTATTAAAAAAAGAACAAAATCATTTTGTTTCAATCACAAAAGGTGGTTTTGTTTTTGTTTTTGAGTTTGTGGTTGGTTTGAATGTTACTGTTATTTGGTGAATTGAAAATAAAAATTAAAAACTTAACTCAAAACTTTTAATCAAAAAAATACCCAAAACACAAAAAAATAAAGAACTGAACCCTTGTTCGATTTCACGATTTCAAAGATCACCATTGTTTGAGTGTAAAGATCTGCAATCTCCTGATCTAAAAATGTTTTATTATTTTATTTTATTTTATTTATTATTGGAATTCTTTTATAAAGAAATCTAGATTTCCATTGATAGAGATTCCTATCTCTATTAATGGATATATATTATTTATGTTTTTTTTTTTTAAAAATTATTGATTACTTTTTCTGATATGTTTGTGGCGATAGATAAGAAGAAGATAGGTAGGAAAAGAATAAGATGTCTTAGGGTTCATAAACCATTACAGAGAAAGAAAAGTTATGTAATATTAAATTATGAAATAATGGTTTTTAATGTCTTTAGAATTTTTTTATAATCTTTAGTAATTTTAATTCAAGTTAAAAATATCAATAATAATAATAAAAAAAAGAGTGTAAAAGGACAATGGATGGATTGTCAACAACATCACTCAATTTGTACATCCATATTTTATTAAAAATATATAGTTACAAAAATATTTCAGTAGAAATTTATCAACAAAGACAAATTACTTTAATTAAAAATAAATTAAATATTATGTACACTCATTAATTATACTAATATCTTCAACTATATCTCTTTATTAAAAAATACTTATGATAAACTCTAGCTAATTTATGATAAACTCTAATTAAATACTAATTTTATTTCAAGTATCAATCTTTCTCATTATCATATGATTATCATATAACAAAGTAACGAAAAATGAATTTTCGATTATGATCTTATGGAGATATGTATTATTTAACTTTTTTTAAAAAACAACAATTTTATTAATAAGTAGCCCCAAGAGGCAAAACCAAAACAATACAAATTTAATGAAAAGCCATTAGACCCCTCATAAGGCAGAAGAACCCCACTCAAATATAGCAAAGATAACAGAGGACATCATAATCCAACACCAAAACATCCTTCCAAAATAAGAGGAGCAAAACATCAAACGTCTCCCCACTCCAATCTATCCCTACCATCACTAGAGGCAGCTTTAGCTAAGTTGTCTGCAAATGAATTCAACTCCCTTGGCATGTACTTGATATCAAAACCAGCCGAAGACTTCAGAAATTGGCGAATGTCGTAAACTAAATGAACAAGCTGAAGATTGCTAAAATCTAAACCTTTAATCCAACCAACAACAGATTTTGAATCACTGAAGATAGTGATACATCAATGAGCAAGAAAAACTTTTCTAGATATCAGCTGGCAAGCTCTATGAATGGCAATCACTTCAGCTGTTATAACATCAAGAGAACCCAATGAAATGAGAATAGACAAAGGATTCTATCACTCGAATCACGTAACACACCGCCAATTCTTGCCTTCCCAGGACTACCCGTTGCGGAACCATCCACATTAAAACTTAAATCGAAAACAGGCAGAGGAGACTCAACAGAAGCCCTTTTAACCTTAGCAACTGAAATATCCACACATCTATCATTTAAATTCGAAATGAGCAATGTTAAATCAACATCGAATCTGCAACCATGATTCATGTGTTGGGGTTTATGCCCTAAAGATGTAATTTATAAATGGATTTATGCAATAAATAAAAGAAAAAGTTCAATTCATTCATGTTGTGTTGTTATTTTTTACTTGTGCATATATTTAACATTCAAGATTGTCGGATGTAATCTCGAACTATGTATATGAGTGTCATATACAGATGGATACAATAAGAGACGTGCAATCTAAAGAGTTCATAGATAGAAAATAAAGATGTGTACTTTATTTGTGGTTAATCTATAGTTGCGGTCCATTCCGTAATGTACGATGATTCTATCCTGAATTATTCATATGAGATATGGGAATGGATGCACCTTGTATGATGTGATCATATAGGACTAGGCCATGATATATATGAGTCTCTCACCAAAATCCGTTTACCGATGAGATTCATATATATCAACTAATGATGGCTATATGTGGGTAATCTTAATCATGAGTGTCTTATCGACTCCTTCAGGTTAGATAGTGGTCTTTGATATACCATGGGTGATGTCGGATGCAGTTCCTGATCAATATGCTCCGTATGTTGGGATTGCGGTTTGGCTTGTAGCTGGGATGGTTTGTACACAATAGTGGAATTCACTCATTCTTATGAGAAGTATATGATAGTTCCCTAAAGTTGATTCGGGGCTTGGACAATATGAGCGCTATCCTAATTCCGTGAGGAAATAAGATTTATTGTTTATTATAGAATCAACGGTATTTAAAGGATATATGTAATTAGAGGGGTATAACGGACATTATGACCCAACTCTAATTATGAACTACTGTGGAGGATCACACCATGTGTAATAGCTATATCGATGGACACCGAGCTGTATCAGTCTGTGTAAAAGCAGTTGAAAGAGTACAACTTCGGGTTTTTAGTGGAATAACACCGGAGTTAATAATCAAGGAATATTAATTAAAGAGTTTAATTAATGATTCTGAGGATTATTGGAGCTCAAAATACTGTGCGTCCATTAGGTCCCCTTGCTAGCCCGATCGATTTAGGTAACAAGGGTCACGGTTAATTAATTGGATTGTCTAATTAATTGTGTTTCAAAAGTGACACGTATATATTAGAGAATTAATTGAATAATGAGATTATTTAATTAATAAATGTTAATAGTTAAATTAATTAAATAATTGGATTATTTAATTATATTGATAATTATGAATTATTAATTAACTATTAATTGAAGGGTGTTAGTTGATATATGGATTTAGGTGAAGATAAAATAATATGATTATTTTATTTTACTAAATCATTTATTTAAGTATTTGAATTTAAGTTTAAATTTAAAATACTTATTATCACTTTTAATATATTAGATATATTTGAAAAGGATAATTAAAATATATATATCAATTATAACACAAGAGATTATATTGAATGCAAATTGGTATGTGTAGGGATGCACATTTATCCCCGGGGCCCCAAATCCTCGCACCCCCATCCCCATTTAGGGATTTTTTTTTAGGGAAATGGGGAAATGGGGGATGTGGATGATTTTCATCCCCAAATTAAAATGTGGATTTCCCCATTTCCCCCACAATTAAATTGAAAATAGGGATGGGGATAGAGATTTCCATTTTCCCATTTTCCCCAAAAAGTATATAAATATAATTATAATATATTTTTGAATTATTTGAAACATTTTATGTTAAATTTATAATGTATTGATATTTTTTATTTGTAATGAAATGTTTGTTTTTATTTAATTTAATTTATAATTTTTAGTTAAATAGGGGAATAGAAAAATAGAGGAACGGGGGATACGAGAAAACAGGGAAAACGGGGAAAATAGGGAATTGGGGATGGGGATGGGGATGGGGGGACCTCCCCCCAAACATCCCCATCCCCATCCCTATTTTCCCCAAATGGGGAAATGGATAAATGGGGAAATGGGGAAATGGGGGGTCTAGGAAGTAGGGATGGAGATGGGGGACCTATATCCATCCCCATTCTCCAAACGTACATCTCTAGGTATGTGCACATAAAACATTAATAAAAAAGAAGAATTTACATAGGAAGCAAATATTTAAAACAAATAAACATATAATTTATATATATATATATATATATATATATATATATATATAAGCGCATGTGCAGCAGTGGAGGCTGTTTATATATATATTTGTGAAAAAGAGCACGCGATATAGATATAGATTAAAAAAAAGAATATATATATATATATATTTTGTGAAACAAGAAGTGCAGTGTTTTGTTTTTAAGCAAAAAGTATATCTATATTGTTCATCATATACATATAAAGACGAAAAAAAAAGTTTTTTTTTTCTTGTTAGCGTGAACAAGTGAAGATAATTATTGTATGTGTGCCTATGAAAAGATCAAAGCAAGTGTTACATATTGATCTAGAAGAAGGAGTTTCTTCAATTCTCTCTACATCTTCCATTCAAGTTCTTGAGACCATGACGCGCCCACACGCAGTTATCAGATCAGAGAGATAGCGAGGAAGATCGAGTGGTTCAGACAGTAGCTTCCAAACGTTGGTAAGATTGGCTCAGACAGGAGCATAACGTAAAGTGAAGGAGTCTCCAAACTTTGGTATGTTCTTCTGATTTTATTGATTACAATTTCCCGTGTTTACATATTGTATGTATTAGTTCCGAAAAATAATTACGATCCAAAGTTCACTGGTCCCAGATACAGATTACGATATGTATAAAAAAAATTAAAACCTAGTTCCGCTGCGTAACCGGTGAACGGCGTTCCAACATCATGATCCAAAGAGCAATACGAGAATTAATCGTATCCAAAACCAAACCCAAAACAGAGATTTTACCACTGAAAACCTTCTCATTACGACATTCCCAAATCGACCAAACTACAACAAAAAATAGGGTATTGCAAGCTCTCTTTCGTGAAAATGAGGGACATAAACTATTCCAGCATGCTGACCACTCCATGACAGAAGGAGAGGAACACGAAGAAACACCCCACCAGCCTATAAAAATTATCCAAACCACATTAGACCATGGACAATGTCGGAATAAGTGATTAACCGATTCACTCTCACCATAACACAATGGACAAATGGCACTCCCCACCTGCTGAACACCGTAGCTAAGCAAAACCTCTCTTACCAAGATCCTTTCTTTTAGTAATTGCCAAGCGAAAACCTCTAACTTGGGGGGACAAATCCCCTGCCAAAGAAAATCACAAAACGGGTCTGCCATAGCTTTATTGTCCTCTAAGCACCTTCTGAAAGAATTAATAGAGAATAAACCATTTGAAATATGAGACCATGCAAAAGTGTTAGAGACATCGATTCTTAACTTAATATTCTCCAAACACATCATACAACAATTCCACCAATCCAAATCCCAATTAAACAAAGCTCTACGTAGGTTAACATCCCAAACCCATCTAGAATCTACCCAACTACCAAACTCGAAAACTGTCCCATTCTTGTTAGTAGCTAGAGCGAAAATTCTCAAAAAATCGGACATGAGAGGAACCGAATCCCATCTTATTTCCTACCATAACCGAACCTTTTAAAACCATTTTTAACTATATTGTAACCTTTAAGATTCTCACAAAAAAAAACTTATTGATGCTCCTAACAAAATGAGAACCAGACCTGACATTGCTACCATTCCACATCAATGAAATGTTACTAAGACCATCCTTAGCACACAAAACTTTATTCCACATAGATAAATCCTCTATCCTAAACCTCCATAACCACTTGGCCATCAAAATCAAACCTTTGTCTCTCATCCTACCAATACCCGATCCCCCAAACTTCTTATGTTTACAAATAGACGCCCAATCAACAAATAAATTTTATTTTGTAAAAGACCATCGTTTTAGAAAATTTTCCTTTGTAACTTCTCCAACTTCCTCACTACTATCATAGGAATGGAGAATACATACATGAAATAAGATGGGAGGCTAGACAAGACAACCTTGATAAGAACTAACAGGACCCCTTTTGAGATAAAACCCCTCTTTCAAGGAGCAAGCCGCTGTTCAACCTTATTAACAATAGGGTTCCAAAACGCAACCCTACTCGGATTACCACCAAGAGGAAGACCCAAATACAAAATTAAAAAAGATGATGCCATACACCGAAAAATTTTCGCCCAATCATCATCACGAGCTCCTTTCTTACCAACCCTTACTAGGGAAGGTTTGTGGAAATTGATCTTTGAACCAAAAATTAGTTCATAACACCTCAGTATCCTCTTAACATTCATTAGATACTCTAATTTAGGTTCCAAAAAAAGTATCGTATCATCAGCAAATTGCAGATGAGAAATATGCACTGTACCATCACCAAAAGCCGCCCTATTCAACATACCAAATTGTTTTTCTTTAATCAACATACAAATCAGAACATCCACCACCATATTGAACAAAAATGGAGATAAATAATCACCTTGACGAAGTCCTTTTTCCATAGAAAATTGCTTAATTGGACACCCGTTAACTAAAACCGACAACGAAAGAGAAGATATACACCATTTAATCCAATTAAGTCATCTCATACCAAAACCTATCCTTTCCAAAGTTTCGAGCAAAAACTCATGGTCTACACTATCGTAGGTCTTTTCAAAATCCAATTTCACCAAAAGTCCTCATTTTCTATTTTTCTTCCAAGAATGAATTACCTTATAGTGATGACAAAACTGTCAATAATCTACTGATCCTTCACAAAAGCCATATAAGTGAGACCGATAATCGAATCCATTACAACTTTCAATCTATTGGCTAACACCTTGGCTAATACTTTGTAAAATGATCCCACCAAGCTAATAGCCTGTAGTCTTACAAGAATACCGAGATTATAACCTTCGGGATTAGAGCAATAAAATTGCAATTGAAATATTTTATCACAGAGCCATCATGATAAAAGGCATGAAAGAAATTCAAAAAATCGCATTTGATCAACTCCCTATTAGCCTTGATAAAATTAAGATTGAGACCATCAGGACCCGGTGCTTTTTCCCCTCATAGTCACTCAACGCTTCCCATACTTTATCAATAGAGAATTCCACCTCTAAATGCATCCTCTCTTGTACCGAAATATGACTGACAGACAACCCATCCCAACTCGATCTGCACCCTTCCTTCATTTAGAAATGGTATTTGAAAAACAATAACGCTCCCTCTCTTACTAGAGATGAACCCTTACAAAAACTTTCCTAAATGAATAAATCTCCTAGAAAATTTGCCTTTCGATTCACGTTTGACATGATGTGAATTTTTTTTGAATTCCTATCACTTTCCTTCAACCACTTCACCCTAGAAACTTGCCTCCATTTTTGTTCATCCAAAGGAACTTGTCTCCATAATTTAATCAAACAAGAAGAAAGTTCTTCTCTCATCCCAACTGTCCAACCACTGGAAACAACATAACCATGTATCCTAGCCAATTCCTCCTCCAACTTTTTAATCAAATGACTATCAGACTTTCTATTTTTATAGTAAGCTTTCATATGATGTCTAACAACACTAATTTTATGCTTCAAAGTTGTACTAGCTGAAGTTCCATATTTACAATTGATCCAGCTATTTCGTACCCCTTCCATTAGGACCTTATCCTATAACCAACCATTTAGGAAACAAAATGGTTTGGATCCCCAATCAACCACCAATTCTCTTAAAATCGCAGGGTTATGATCCCACAGGCTCCGACCAAATCCCTTCTGAACCAGCTGAGAAAACCAAGAAAGAAATAAAGGATCATATAAGAACCAAATGAGTCTAGCCCCAAGATTTAGTTTCCCTATATTAGACCATGTGTACGTCATACCCTACATAAGAGGATCAACCACATCAGCTGCATATGCGAATATCTTGAAATTCCTCATGGACCTAACACTCTCATTGCCACTCTTTCTTTCACAATGATAAAGAACTGTATTAAAATCTCCCCTAATATTCCAAGAGCTTGGTAAAGAGACTTTCGCAACCAAAATAAATCTCTATAACTCTACCCTCTCATTCTCATTATTAGCCATATACACATTACAAAAGACCACCTCCGTATTTATTGACGACGAGATTTATGAAATAATTATGCACCTATCACCGGATATACATGGCTTAACATCTAAAGCATCTTCATTGCATAATGTGATAACACCACCAGCCGACCTTTTGTCTCACATCTACACCTTTCGAAAAAATCAAACCACCCAAGGACTTGATAGTCCTAGAATCAAAGTAATTCAATTTAGATTCTTGAATAAAAAGAAGAGTAGGCTTGAAATTTCTGACCAAATCCCTCACCACTCTCCTTTTTTCCAGCCTCCCCGGACCCCTAATATTTCAAGTTACAATAATCATCAAGAGATGGAAACCCTAAAACTCGAAATGACAAGGAAAGAGCTTGTTTAGTTGCCAAGTGTCTTGCCTTATCATTCTTCTCCTTCTAGATATCTCTGCTCTTATCTTTTCCATATTACCATTAAAATTAAAACCCAACGCCACCCATGTTTCAACAACTTTAGCGACCTCATCACTCAGACTCCAAACACTAGTCAAATTACCACCACCTCCCTTAGGATCAACTTCATTGTTATCGTTGGTTTTAGAAAATTTGAGATACCCCAATACAGTTTCTTTTTCTATTACCTTAGTCAATTCCACATCCAAATTTCACCTACTCCTAACCGGATTTGAGCTTGAAATATCCCTTCGTATTTCATCCAAACCTTGAGAAATTAAGCTTCTATCCTTATGATTTTTCATGCCATGACTTTTCACAGAGCTATAAGTTTTAACCACTTCTTTTTAAGATACTTTCCTCAACCTTCCAACAGCATTATCAACCAGACTTGCCAATAAATTGTCACCAACCACATGCTAAGTTTCTGAAACATGAGATAATGAGATATCAGAAGAAGAGAGACTAACCTCAGATGTCACTTCCTTATCAAGCTCAGTATCACTTGAAATATGAGTTGTAAAGTTCCCAACTTGGGGCAACAGACCAAGACCACCATTTGAGGGAGCCTATTTGAATGAATGACCTAAATTCTTTCCTAACCCACCACCATTACTCAAATCTATGACAATATTTCCACCTTTCATCAGATCCAATCCAGCCTTAGAAGATTTTCCTTCCAAATTTGGACATAAGAACTGATTTCCCTCTCCACTTCCTTTAAAATAAGACTCCTCACTCTCTTCACGAGACCATGTCTTATCCACACTCTTACCCTTTTCTAACACGAGGTTCGGTTGGCCATGTTGAGCAACAAGATAAGTGCTAACAACTTCATTAATATTAATCCCTTTTTCCTTTTACTGGATTTTCTTAAGAAACCCATAAGTCAACCTGGGCTTAACAAAGAAGCCTGATTTTGAAATTCCATTGCCCAAGCCCATGTCTTTACCAGAACCCAAACCCAAATTAAATTGAACCACCTTTCTAGAATCAGATGCATTAGCCAAAGAAAGCTGAGCGGTTGCAGACTTTAAGATAGTCACACAATTTGTCTTGGAACTAGTAGCCTTCAATTGATCTTTTCTTGGGGACACCTGCTTCATAATAGAAGCATTTAATCTTGCGCCCAAAACAGCTGCAGAGTCACTTGATTCAAAACCAAACTTGCCTAAAATCCAATCCAAGTCGACCGACGTCGGATCTTCTCGGACTGAAACTGTGAAAAAACTCTTCTTCATCGCCACCTTAATATTGCTAGAAAAACTCATTCCTTTAGGAATAAGAGCAAGAACCCTACCTCTAAACAAAGTTTCTCTGTTAATAGTCTCCGTCTTAATCAGTAGAGGTCCTTCAATAGTCCATCCAAGCTTCAGAAAAAAAATCTTCAAACCATACATTCAGAGGAATTCCCCTAAATTCAACCTAAGACAACCTACATTGAGGAGTAATGGCATATGAACAACTACCAACAAAAGAAAAGAAATCAACCTATAATTCTCTGCTCCCAATGAAAGCATTCCTATCATCAATCATTCGAAAACTCCAAATAATGTTCCTATTGCCAAGATAATATGATGATGATAGAATGTGCCTCTCACAAAACCTTTTAATCACAGAAGACACGTTAGAAAACTTCCTAAAAACACTAACAACACAACAACTTAGCCAACTGCTATCATTCGCATCTTCCTCCCACTTAACCACTTCCAACATTTCCTTGTCCTTAACATATGACACATTGCGAAGACTCAAGCTGGAATCCTACGAGTGTTCATTGTTAGGCGAACCCCTAACCGCTTCTGCATACGATGAACCAGACCTAGAGTTAGATACCTTGATGGCTTCCCTACTAACTCCCTGTTTAAACTTCATATCACAATTAAATTTCCTAGATGACCATGCATCAACCTTACTCCTAACTTTCCACTCAAATGAGGCAACCTTAGTTGAAATTGACCTTCCGAAAACATGCATACCATTTGTAAGATCAACGAACCTCACCGCTTCTTCCCTCGGACCAAATCTAACGAAAGCGAAACAACTTCTTCAAGACCTAGTACTCGGAGACAGATAAATATATTTAACCCATCCAAAAGCTTTGAAAATTCCCCATAAGTCCTTTCGTTTCACGACATGATTAATATTATCCACAAAAATTGACACTAAATTTGACCTAAAATCTCTGTCATTGAGTTTCTCTAGAGTTTCTCTCTCTAACTTTATCTCTCATCATATTTTCAAAATCTTCACTTTTTGTATCTTTTATTTTACTTTTTGTTGTTGTTTATATATATATATATATATATATATATATATATATCTAGTTATGAACTCTCTATCAATAAACAATTTTTTTTAAAAAAAAACAACTGTAAATATTAATGAGTTTTTTTAAAAGATAATTGTATATATAAGAGAATTTTAGATTGAAAATTTATTGACTCCATATACAATCTAGTTCTATGTCTTCCCTTTCAGGGGCTCATACTTTCGAGACATTTTCAAAGGTATATTAGACCATCATTATAAGAGAATTTGATTCAAAAAATAATATGATTTATTTTTTATAAATTGGGTGTGTCAATGATTTAAGAGGATTTATAAATAAAATGTATTAAAATGAATATATTCATTTCAATAAGGGTACTTTTGGTATTATGATGAATGTTTATATTAATATTTATTTTTAAATTTTATACATGAGTGTACAAATTAGTTTTAGGTGGCTCTTTTGCCACCCAAAAAAATTCTCTTCGGACTCATTTTAAATTTTAAATTTTTTATTTTACTCTTTATCCCTTTCAAATACCAAAACAGTCCCTATTAAGTATTAATAACTCAAAACCTATTATTTTTCTCTTAAAACTCATTTAATAAGATTTCACATCCAATGAAATCTAAAGAAAACAAATCTCTATCTTTCGTTTTGCCAACACCTTGTCTTCTTCTTCTTCTTCTTCTTCTTCTTCTTTTTTGCCAAATTAAAATCCCATAAATTTTATGCAATTCATCAAATATTTTTGAAAGTCAAATACATCAACAAAGGAACTTTATATATTTATTATTATTTTATGAAACTGAAGAAGAAATTATGGTTGTTAGAAGCTGAGAAAAATTTCTTTTAAAAAAAAAGCTAAGAAGAATTAAAGGGGAAAGAAATGTCTGGGAAAAAAAATCATCACGAGCCTTGGAAGCATTTGCTTATTATTGAATAACATGAAATGAAAAGAATCTTTCAAGTGTAAATGTTACTTGTTGCTAAAATGTTACTTGTTGCTAAAACAATAGAAGAAACAATACTAGAAAGAAAAAAAAAAGAAGATACTTTTGATTTTCAATTCTCTACTTTCTTTTGCTCTGATACAATTGAGCCTCCGCGGCTGAGATTGATTTGAAGACTTGATGATTAAGTTACCTCTCAAACATCATGGAGAGTGGATACATGACCTGTATAATTATATATTTGATTGAAATATATATAGATTATTTTAGTAGGATTGAAATATTTGTTTTGATTTTGGATATAATTTAGGATTTGTGATGGGTAAGACGGGTGGGTGCTGAGTAATTTTTGTTTTTTAATTAAACGATTGTTTCCTTGTAAATAATTTTAAGTAAATATTATTTTAGTCATAACAATTATTTTACCAAAATATGGGTGTGAGGAGAACTTTTTTTGGGTGGCAATAGAGCCACCCATTAGTTTTATGAGTAACAATATCCGTACCCCTTAAAAAACATTAATACCATAAATCTCTCTCTCTCTCTCTATATATATATATATATCACGATTTTATTAAATATGAAGACATTAGAAGATGAACGAAATATAGGAAAATTTAAGAAAAATAGTTGTAGTTCTTAAAAAATTGTTAATTGTTATTCATAGGTAGATTTCATTGAACATATCATGCACAAAAAAATTCATATCAAAATTTGTAAAAATGGGTGTGATTTCATCAAAGTTCTTACCAAAATTAAAATAAGGGATCCCTTATGAGAGAACCACTTTTATATATATAGTCATTTTCTCCTCAGTGCACACTGATATAATACATCATTACATTACATGTGGAGCAGAGATTATGGATAAACACTGCAGACTAAGTCAAAGCAATTGAATCTAACCTCTTTAAATATATAAATATACGTACCCCTTTAAAAAAAACATTAATATCTATATATACAGAAATTTTCAAGTCAATACGTACATATATAACTTCATCAATGCATTGGATATATACGAATCATTAAATTTACATACTTTGATTCAAAATGTATGCACTTGTCAAAACTTCTCCATAATTAATGGCTCATATGCAACACACTGATATAAATTATATCGGTACGCACTGTTAGGGAAACCACTGTATATATAAATAGACTGCTCCTTCCCGGAAACATCAAGAAGATGACAGAAAACAGTTCGGGGTGATGTCTCCGGCTGTTTGGAGTAAAGCAAATAGACACTAACAAACAATAAAGAAGTCGAGTAATCAAGTGAGTAACCAACAAAATGCATCAACTCAAACTATATTCTATATATTTCTGGGATTCAATTTGTATTGTATTTTTAGGTAAAAGATAAGGACGAAGATTATGATAATGATACTAATTATAAAGACATGACCACGACACGACCACGACCTATCAGCTGGTTTGTACATGCTGCAGTAGCCGATGGTTGTAGTAACTAGTAACCAAAAGGGCCCAGGGTCCACCGAAAGCGCATGGCAATGCCCTTCTCCATTGAATTGCCTTGTCCCTTTTTGTCTACTAACGCATTTGCATTTGCATGGGTGTGTCCTTCAATTCTTCTTCTTCTTCTTCTACTTCTTCTTCTTGTTTTGATGTTTGTATAGGTGATTATTATAATTTAAGGCATGGGCTGTCCATAGAAATGGAATGAGGAACTACTTGTTGCCCACTTGTTTCATGTTTTCTACTGCTCTCTTTTAGTTTTACCCTAATGTGATTTTTGGATATTTGGGATACTTGCTCTCCTTTTGTGGGTCCATCTGGTTAAATTAAATGAAGAATCTGTGTAGTTCTTGCTCCGGACCAAATTTGTGTGAGCTCGTATATATGAAAAAAATTGCCAACCCTGTTTGCAAAGTAACAATGGAATCATTGTGGGGTATTTTTTGTTTCGAAAAACTTTAAATAGTATAAAAAGTTTATGTCACAATTTATATAAAGAATAAGTTTGTTGCTTTTCCTTGTACAGTATAAAACTTGTAGGGTAACTTGTACAAACACCATATGAAACATTTAATTTACATATAATTGCACAAACATCTCATATTTCGCTAAAAGTTAACATTTCAGGGAAAGAATTCTTATTTAATTTTTAATAATTTAAATAATAAATAATTACAAATATAGAAAATGTTTTCCATTCAAATCGATGTAGAGGATCTCAATCTATATATTAAAAAAGATGGAATGATTTCATCGCTACATCTCCAGCTCCAATAAGGAGCAAATTGTTGCACATAGGAGTTGATTGCTCTGAATAGAGGAGCAATCTGCTCCTTGTAGGAGTAGATCACTCTTCCACGTAAGGAGGAGCATATCTACTCTCCTTCGATTTGTTCCTCACGGAGGAGTGACACCGTCGATGAAATTACTCTACCAACAGTGGGGTTGTTTTCATTTTTATTTTTGTAAAAAAAAAAGGTTAATTCTAATGGGTTGATTTGTGTTGATGATAAAAATATTGCTTGTGGATGGATGGTTGTGTTTTGATAAAGATAAAGTTAGTATCGAAGAGATGTTTGGGCGATGAAAATGAAGTTGAGTTTTGAAATCTAAAAAATATTTGGTGTTCGGGGACCTAAAAAATGTAAGAAAATGAAGGGAAAATAAAAATTGAAAGAAAAATTTGGAATTTGAAGTTTATGGTTTGATGATAATTTTTTTTTCTTTCTATTTTTCTATATTTTTTAATTTATTATTTTAAATATTAATTTTAAAGTAATAAAATAATAAACCAATATGTGTTCAATATTTTCATACTAAAAATATGTTCAACAATCAAAATCGATAGAAGTCAACTAATGACACGAAATACTTATATAATTATAGACAAAAATCCATATATGCCCAATACAATCCAAAGACATTTTATAAAGTACTTTAAAAAAAAAAAGTATTTTAAAATCCTTTTTATCTTAAAAAGATTGTTAAGCACGCACCAAACCCCCCGAATGCTTAACATTTTATTTAAGATAAAAAAAAGGAATTTTAAATACTTTTTTATAAAGCACTTTATAAAATGTTTTTATAGGAAGTGTTGTCAACTCTAATTGTCTCTTTTAATTTATTTTTTTCAAAGAGCGTATTTTACAAAATAAATGAAAGGAGTAAAAGAAAAAAAAAAGGTATATAATACATACTTTTAGATACTTTTTGAAAAAAAAAAATTCTTTTTTTAAAAGCATTATTTTTACAAAAATATTTTTTAAAAAATAAAAACAAATTATAATAATTCCCGGTTGTGGATATGATGAGAAATATCACCTTTTTTTTGGTGAGTTGTAGTAATGTCACTGGTTTAATATGTTAAGTTTAAAAGACACTTATTATGATGAACTACTCATATTGCCCTTAAATAATCAATTTTTAATTCTCTTTGTACTTCCATCACCACATTTTGATCCCAGAAAGCAGTAATTCCTTTCTCTCTCTCCAAAAAACTTGTCTGAAAATCGATCTACAATTTGTCTGAACATAATCCAATTTTTTCGATCTACAATTGGTCTGAGCTTTTTTTGATATTTTTACAAGCTGTTTTGTAATTGGTCCGAGCATTTTTTTTTAATTTGTCCGAGTTTTTTTACATTGGTATGAGCATTTTTAAATTGATGCAAACAAGTTTATAATCTTGGGCAAAAAAGGTCGAACCCTTAAGAAAAAAACTCGACTCCTCACAAAAAAAACTTGATCCCTAAAAAAAAAAAGCTCGATCCCTTACAAAAAAAAAGTTCGATCATGTAAAAAAAAAAAACTCGATCCTTAACAAAAAAAAACTCGATCCCTTACAAAAAAAGCTCGATCATGTAAAAAAAAAAAACTCAATCCCTTATAAAAAAAGCTCGATTTATCACAAAAAAAAAAACTCGATCACGTAAAATAAAAAAAATAAAAAAAATAAAAAAACTCGATCCCTAACAAAAAAAACTTGATCATATACAAAAAAACTCAATCTCTTACAAAAAAAAAGCTCAATCCCTTTGAAAAAAAAAAACTCGGACGTATCAAAAAACTTGAAAATGTTTCAAAAAGTCTCAAAAACCCAGATATTCATCTTCATTAACACACAACAGATCAAATAAAAAAAAGGTTCGGAGGCGCTACCCCCTGCCCCCCGCTAGCTGACCAGGCAACTCGACCACCGCGAGCTCGGTAGAGAGCTCGACCCCTGAATGCGTTTGCCCAACCCCACTCCATCGCTGTTTGAATGATTGTTTGGGTTTCAACGAGACTTTCTCTCTCTACTTCACAACTTTGTCACTGTAAAATAAATGAAAGAAATCTGATGTGGAACAACTATTGAGGGTATTTTTATCCGTTCACCATAATATGTGTTTTTTAAACACAAGTTATTAAAGCAGTGACAGTGTTGAAATGCCACCTCCAAAAAGTGTTATTTATTTTTGAACCCATTCGGGATTTGGGAGGGAGGGGATCAAACTCGAACCCACAATCTTAGAGCTCGTATGGTGCGCATGATAGAATATGGTTATTTTCATATGATTGGGTTGGATTGGAATGAACGTGATATGATTAGATCAAAATTAGTGTTGCGATGTGTTCAGTGCACCACTGTATGAGATTTGATTAAAATAATCATATCCCTTGTTTTGTGTGGTATGAGATTTGATAAAAAAAATTATCATAACTTTAATACAGTGTGAGATTGATTAATATAAAAATAAACATATTATATAATTTTTTTAAAAATAAATAAAATATTTAAAATTAATATTAAAAAATAACATTTTAATTAATGTATATATAAAAGTTTATAATTAAATAAAAATAAATAAAAGAAGATGAATTTAAAAATATGTGACTAAATAGGCCCACCATCACCTGATAAAATAGTTGTATAGAATTGGAGTAGTTAAAATAATTAATTAAATTAAATTTTTAAAAAAATTCATATTTAAAAATAATTAAAATATTTAAAACCAATTTTAAACAAAATAATATTTATTATTTGTTAATATTGAACATTATTATTTTTAAAATGTTTAAAATAACATATTTATTAATTATTAAAAGATATTTATATTTTAATCAGATAAAAAACAAAATAAGTTGAAAAATAAAATAAAATACAAGTATGAATTGGTGGGACTAATTAGCTTCATGTTGGTGAGATTTTTTTTTTTTAAATACAATTACTACCAGGACCTAGCGAGATTAATTAGACTCTACAAGCACGACCCAGAATACTACTCCCACTATTGAGAGAGGGAGACTCCTATAAACCGGGAGAAAACTCTTCACACATGCTTGTAAAATGCACATTGTGGGACTCGAATCCCTGACCACTAGGTGTGGAAGGGAGGTGTACAACCATATTTACTGTTTGTTTGCATGTGATTAAATAATCTCATCTCATGCAAGCAACAAACATTGGATATATGACTAAAATTAGTCATATCATATTCTATCATATGTAACAAACATGACCTTATATTGTATGTGTGAGGAGCAAACCACAAAGCCAAACTTGTTTTTATCTTCTATAAAAATACTCTTGTCGTATGTAAATTTTATATGATGTACACGTTATTGACAAAGATGATAAAATTGTCAGGTAGACATCCAAATAGGCATTCAGAAAATATCTTACAAGACATCACCAAATAAGAGAAGCCCGAGTAAATAAGTAATGAACAAAACCTACTCGGGAGTAGCTGGCGTCATATACTACTCGGGGTCAATTAACGACGCTCGGGGCTAGCTGATGGCATGTACTACTCGGGATCAGATGACGTCACTCGGGACCAGCTAATATCATTTTCTACTCGGGACAAACATGAAGAAAACTGAATAAAAAGCCCAACACGTGGCTCACACGAGTCGAGTCGTTAAAACACGCGAAGATATCCTTATTAAAGAGGAATTCTAAAGAAGGAAAATAATATCAAGCAGAAAGGGTTCATAATCAGGCAACAATTTTGTTTCTTCAAAAAGAACGCCTTATAAGGAAATAAGTCCTAACGGGACTATACCACTAAAGTCTCATTCGATCTCAATACAAGTCTCCGAAATAGGAAAGAAGACAGACTACTTCAACAAGTAACCAATCATAATTAAATACAAAGATCTTTTATTAATTGTACAAAGAGGATTAGGGTTCTATGAACATATAAATAGAGCCATAACCTCGTGACAAAATAGACAGAGAAATCATAGAGAAATACAGAGAGAAAAAAGAGATATCGAGAATTGTAATTATTCTATTCATAGTGGATTTTGGCTCGGTTGATCATTCAACCACCCGTGGACGTTTCTCAGGTCATCGGAGTTTTACCACGTAAAACTTGCGTCCGATTACTTTCTCCTTCTCTTTCTCTTTGAGATCACAGCTAAAATCCAAACTTTGTTGGCTTTTCTTATTCATCCAGAAATCAACGTCAACAACTCTTAAATTAACTTACCATGTGTTGACGTCTATTTTTGGATATGCCAACAAGTATTGGATTTCGGATATCAATTCAAAGAGAAAGAGACTAGAGAAAGTAATCAAGGCAAGTTTTACGTGGTAAAACTTCGATGGCCGGAGAAACGTCCACGGGTGGTTGAATGATCAACCAAGCCAAAATCCACTATGAACAGAATTATTACAATCCTCAATCTCTTTTTCTTCTCTCTAAATTTTGCTATGATTGCCGTCTATCTCTTCTTTAGCAAGATTATGGGTCTATTTATATGTTTATAGAACCCTAATCTGCTTTGTACAAGTAATAGATCTTTGTATTTAATTATAATTATTTACTTGCTTGAAGCTGATTATCTTCTTTCCTGTTTCGGAGTCTTGTATTGAGAGTGAATGGGATTCTAGCAACATAGTCCAATTAGGACTTATTTCCTTATAAGAGCAATCTTTTTGAAGAAGTAAAGTTGATGCCTGATTGGGAACCTTTCCTGTTTAATATTCTATTTTTAATTGAGATTCCTTTTTGATATGTATATCTCCATGCATCCTAATGACTTGATCCACGTAAGCTATGCACTGAGCCTTTATTTGATTTTGATCATGTTTGTCCCAAGTAAGGGGAATACCTGCTGGTCCCAAGTAGCGCAATTTGTTCCCGAGTAAAAATGTCACTTAATCACCCCCGAGTGTCATTTATCTGATCTCGAGTAGGTTTTGTTCAACATCTTCTTACTCGGGTTTTCTCTTCTCTGGTGCTGTCTTATAGGATATTTTCTGAATGCCTATTCGGATGTCCACTTGGCAATTTATCCTCTTTGAAGATGACGTGTTCGTACGATAAAATTCACATACGACACCATGAAACTCTTATATTTGTCTCCAAAATCTCTGGTAATTCCATTTCAATCTGTATTAAATATTTTATTTTAGGGGAATTATCATTTTGGTTTATATATATATATATATATTTTGAATTATCTGTTTTTTAACCATCTTTTTTTTTTCACTCATGTTGTCTATGTGTTTTTAAAAACCCATCAATTTGTTCTCTTTGACCAGACTTTTGACTTTTACATAAAAATCAAAATGACCATTTTACCATTACAAAAAACTTAAAATAAAAAAATTAAAAAGGTAAAATAGTAAATGTTAATTAATGAATTAAAAGATAATAATTCTCTCTCTCTTTCTTCATTCTCTCTCAATCCATCAATCTCCTTTTTCAAAAACAAATCTCTCTCTCTCTCTCTCTCTCGATTTCGTGTTGGGTTTTATGGTGGTTTGACTGGTACGATTTCGTGTTTGGGTGGTGGTGCGATTTTGAGTTCAGGTTTGGCTGTTTGGTGGTGCCGATTTTATTGTTGTTCTATCTGTTTCTCCATTGACCAGGAGATTTAGATGGACTTTCATGAAGGTGGAGATCCATATTGGATCAATTCTCCACCTCAATGTTCTTCTTTTTAGTTTTTTTTTTTGTAATTGGATCACTGCCGTCCATATCTGAGATGGGCGGTGGAGATCCATCTGCTTTTAATAAATAAATGTTAGTTATATAAAAAGATCTCCACCGTCCATTTAAGATTTTGACGGTAGAGATTTATATTTTTTTTCTTTTGTTGTATTTTTTAAAATTATATAAATATTTCAAAGAAATTATTTTCTATTTTTTTGGTGTTAACATGTGTCGTGTTTATGATTTAACGATAAAAGTACCATTTGAACCATTAAATTTGACTACCGTCTAACTCACATAGGGACTAAATTCATAGGTTTTGGAAAGTATAAGGACCACACGAGTAAAAAGGGAAAGACCGTTAATATATATAGGGAAAGTATCATTTTCCCCTCTGACCTTTGCCCTATTATTAAGACAATGACAGGGTTTGACAATATTGGTCTTTCCCCCCCCCCCCCCCCCCCCCCCCCCCCCCCCCCCCCCCCTAAAATCAAAGAAATGTTAAAAACGCCCTTTTTGTCACATTTTACATCCATTTGGGGCGTTGACCGTTAAATCGAAAGGGTATTAACGTAATTGACACTACCAAGCCAGTTTATCACCAATATCAAACCGAAACCCAGATTTCCATTACTCTTTCATCAATCAAACTCAGATCTCCATCATCAATCAAACCCAGAGAAACAAATAAGTTAATCAAACCCAGATTCTAAATCTAATTGGACACAAAAAAAAACCATCCCAGTTCCTGGTCATCATCACCAATCTCAAACAACAACACCAATCTCAAACCATCTCTCACACGAACACCAGAAAAAATCACGAAAACTCAACAGTACTCATCATCAACACCAAACACAAACACTAACTGTGAATCGGTGGATCGAAATCAAAAAATCAATTTTTTTTAAAATTGTAGATCCAGTGGATCTTCACACACCATAATTACCACCAACATACCAACACCAGATTCAACATACAGGTCGATCGAAACACACCCATCCACCGAATCGAACCTTCAACCACTATAGATCAATCGAACCAAACCCCAAAAACACACCACCACCACCCCTAAACCAAACCCATATCAGAAACCCCAGACCGATCGAAAGAAGGAGAGAGAAAAGGAATAGCGAGAAGAGAGAGAGAGGCTGAGGCGGTCATGAGGAGATCGATCTTCTAGATCGCTCGACGATCTTTCCGGCTCTCACACCGGGCACCGATTTCGATCGATTTAGGCTGGTGGTTAGGGTTTGGTGTCTAAGAGTGGTGAAGGCTAGGGTTGGTGGTTGAATGTTGGAGATAGATGATGATGATGCTGATGAATGTGTTTTGTATGTGTGGCTAGGGTAGATGATGATATATGATGATGGATGTTTGAGTGTATGATAATAGTCGGTTGGTGATGGTTTTAATTTTTTTCAAAAAAAAAATTGATTAAAAATAAAATGATCCAACCAAATTAATCTGGTGGAGATCTCTCCACCGAATCATCTTTTTTTTCCTTTCGATAGTTTTTTTTAATTCTTTTTAATTTTTAATTCCTGTTTTTATTTTTAATATCTGTTTTTAATCCAACCAAATTGATCTCTCTATATTGTTTTAAAATTCCTTAATTTTTATTTTTTTATTATTAAATTTAAATAAAAAATATTAAAAAAATCTCTACCGTCCATCTTTGAGATGGAACGGTAGAGATCCATCTTTTTTTTTCTATTTAATGAATATATTGAGGGTAAAATGGTAATTATATAGAGTAAAGTAACCGAGGGGGCATATAATACATTTTTTGGATGTAAATGGTGACATAAGGGGTTTTTTTTAATGTTTTTTTGATTTGATGGGGGAAAATGGCCAATATGGCCAAACCCTGTCATCGTCTTAATAATAGGGCAAAGGTCAAGGGGGAAAATGATACTTCTCTCTCTCTCTCTCTCTCTCTCTATATATATATTCATCTTAATAATAGGGCAAAGGTCAGGGGGGAAATGATACCTCTCTCTCTCTCTCTCTCTCTCTCTCTCTCTCTCTCTCTCTCTCTCTCTCTCTATATATATATATATATATATATATATATATATATATATATATAATGAAAGGATTAAAATGATAATTCCCCTTTATTTTATTGTTATGTCCATCTAAATGGAAAACACAACTCATCCGGTATTCTGGTATATAATATTGGAAAATTTGCTTTTACTTACTCCTAATTTAGGCAAAATAGCTTACACATTCGACCATTGTTTAAAATTACATCTTGAAATTAACGACCGACTGTCTTCACTTTGAAAAGTCTAAATTACCCATACCCATACAATAATTATTTACTGAATATATATATATATATTAATTATTAAAATAATAATGAAAAAACTAAACCAAAAAAAAACCTCTACCAATGGAGGGGGCTCAAATCTCCTTCGCATGCGGAGAAGTTTGTTCGTCCGATGAGATCTCTATTTGGACAGCTTGCCAGATCCTTCTCCATATCAGGGCCGTCTCTAGTTATTTTATGGTCGGAGCGATTTTTTGATATTAACAAAAATCTGGGCCCTATATAATTAAAATAATAAAATAATAATAGATAATTGTTCATTTACCAAATACATTGTATTCCATATAAATTAAAACAAAAAAGATTTATCGTATCTAAAAACATAAAAACAAAACATTGTTTACATTTATATTTTTCTTACTTTCTGAAGTATAAATTTACTAATTATACTACTACCACCAAGATTAGTTAAACCTTTTTTCTCGATAGATAACATAGTTAATCCACTCAACCTATCTTGTGATATTGTTGACCGAAGATAATTTTTAATCAACTTCAACTTTGAAAAGCTTCTCTCCGTAGTAGCTACTAGCTACTGTAACTGGTATAGTCAATAAAATTCTACAATCTATCCAAGCATTTGGAAAGCAAATGGGAATGTTTTTATATACTTCAAGGCTTCAATAGCTTTCGTTGTGCCTTCTGGTAACGATTTTCTTAATAATTGTAGTTCTGAAAACAACTCATCTGCATCAATAACATAATTATCCCCATGTTGCAAACAAATTGCAAGAGTATCATAAGAATACTTTAAATTCTCATTGTCTGGAGAACTTAATTTACTTAAGTTAAGCAAAAACCCAAAAGTGTCCTCATATCTTTGAAATTGCTCAAATCTAGTCTTCAAAGAAGAAATAGCATTATCTACAATAGAGAAAAAAAATATTTAACTCTAAATCCTTCTTCCATTGATTCTATTGGTTCATCACTAGCATTCTCATCAAAAAACTTCTTTTTAGAACAAACACGTGTCTCATGAAATTTATATTTAATCTCCATTTCAAAAGCAATTTTTTCAGCTTCAATCATAGCTTCATCAAATCCTTTTTCTCTGTATTCTTCAAAATAAGCAATAAGACCCTTTAATAGAGAAATAGCATCATCGATATAATTTTTTTTTTCTGAAGTACTTTACTAAGTTTGTTAACCTTATTCAATATTTCATACCAAATAACCATGCCAACAAGAAAATCGAACTTAAGACACTTTGCTAAAGACTGAGCATCACTCACCGTGGCAACATCATCATTATTCTCCATTAGATGAATCAATGCATTTTTTATTTGTGAAACATGAAATCTTATTGCTTTAACACTAGAAACGTGACTCTCCGAACGTGTTTCCGACCATAATTTAAGTGTGGGACCTTTTCTGTCACAATATTTAACATGATTCTTCAAAATCTCTCATCGTTTAGTTGAACCTGAAAACAATTTATAAATTCATTGCACAATCTCAAAAAACGATTTAGCTTGAAAACAACTCATAGCCATATCAAAAATTGCAAGATTAAGAGAATGACTACCACATAGAGTATAAAATGCTCTAAGATACTCTTTTATAATTCTACTTTGTACTCCTTTATTTTGCCCTTTCATGTTAGAACCGTTATCATAGGTTTGCCCTCGCACATTATTAAAATCAAGTTCATAGGATCCTAGAAGACTTTTAAGTGTATTGAAAAGCGATTCTCTCATTGTCTCAACTACTTTCACAAATGTAATAAAGAACTCCTCCACCTTTATCAGACTTGTAGAAACATTGACACATCTTAATATAAAACTCATTTGTTCCTCGTGACTAGCATCTGGAGTACAATTAAGAATGATCGAAAAATATTTAGCACTTTTTACAATTTCAAGAATTATGTTTTTCACTTCACCAGCTATTAATTGTATCATCTCATTTTGAATATTACGGCCAAGATAATGATACCAAATTTCTTTCTTTCGAATACGCCTAAGATGCTATTGCATTAACAGATCAAACTCAGCAATCATTTTGATAATTCTTAAAAAATTTCCATTATTACAATCATCAATCTTCTCATTTCTCCATGAAACACCAAATTACTAATAGCAAGAGTTTTGACAACACTCATAATTCTCTTCAAAACATCTTTCCAATATTATTTCTCTTTACTAATGGTTCTTTCATACGAAACATCAATTGTTACAATTTTTTTCAATCCAAGCTTTCATGCTAAGCATATGACTACCTCTCTTTTCATGCTCCATTAGTCTACAAGAAATATTGCGCCAATCGTTGTACCCTTGATTTGCACTAGTTAAAGGAATTGACAACCTTTTCTTGAATAATACACAACAAAAACAAAAGTCTTTATTTTTTAATTGTGAATACACTAGCCAAGTACTATCGTGATTCTCCCCATTTGCTAAAGAGCGAGTGTAATGTTTATCATTAAAACTTCTATTATTTTTACTAGGATATATGAAATTAGTAACTCTTACGGGACCCATTTCTCCTATCAAATCTCTTTCTTTTAGAGATATATTGATTTTCCAGTTTCCAGGATCCATAAATCATATATCTTATCATTCAAGTCATCTACATTCTTATTCAAATCTTCAATATTATCATTCAAATCATCAATATTTTTGTTCAGCCCATCTATATGCTTGTTCTCATTCAAATCATTTAAATCTTCTATATTATCATTGAAATCATCAATATTTTTGTTCAACACATCTACATGCTCGTTATCATTCAAATCATGTGCATTATTCTCATCCAAACTAGTATTTACATTCACATTCACGTTCTCATTCACATGTTTATGCTCAGGTTGGTTTGGTTTTCTTTTTACGTATCTATCCATAAATCCTGTAAAAGATTGTATCACCATAACTCTTCTTTCTTTCGTCTTTCTTGTTTGGCTTCCAGATTCATATTTTCGTTGACCTGTCATAATTATTCAAAAATCAAGATTTTACCTAAAATATATTATAAAATATGTTAGATAAAACTTAAATCTAAACGCACAATAACACATTAACACACATACATAACATATTATATAATTATATTGTCTAATTGACTAATTCAAGTATTCAATGATAACAAGAATGTCAAGATTCAAGAATACAAGATTATTTTGTTTTAACTAGAAAAGCTTAGCAAATTGTGGAAATTAACTACACAATTACACATACTAAAATACACTGAATCAGTATCCACATCCAATGCCCTAATTACCAAATTTCTACAAACAAACAGTGATACTCAAAATAGACTTTGGAACAATATTCTTCAACTTACTAAAGAGACCTGAGACACTGTGCAAAAAGATTAAAAGAATAAAAGCTAGAAGATTCAAAATAGCACCCGTAAAGCCGTAATCTACATGACTATATTATAGGATAAACTATTTCAAAGCAAAACATGATAGTATTTAGAAGAACTAGGGAAAAAAATTAAACCCAAATTAATTTAAACCGATTCAGCCATTACACAGAATACTGCACACATATTATTCTACTATTGTAAATAAAATAAATAATTAAAAGATGAATCAAAATCAACATGTAGAAATTAATTGAAAACAAAAATCATACATTTAAATCTTCAATTCTTCGATATTGACAAAGAACAACACACAAACACAGAGCAGAAAGACGTAAGCCAAAAGTAAAATGAAGCAAACCACACACACACACACACACACACACACACACACACACACACACATATATATATATATATATATATATATATAGGAAAGACCGAAAGACAGAAAGAGTAAGTAAAGTGAGTAAAGAAATTTGTTTTTGTTTTAAATAAATTAGTGGTGTTTAGAAATCAGAATTAGTGAATCACAAAGACTAAGTTTATTGGGCATTTGGGTTGTGGGCCTGAATTTTTGTTTTTAATTGAATTGATTCATTACCACATTGGGACGAACCAAATCTTTTCAAATTGGGTCCTGTTTATATATAAATATATTGGGTTTTGGGGCTCCAAAGAAGAAGAAGAAAATTGAATCAGTTGGGGGCCCTAGCAAAATGTTAGGTTAGCTGGGCCCATGGGCCAGCCCTGCACCAGATCAATATGAGGCACCACTCTTATGGCTCATGTTTGCAATTATGCCTAGAATCAGGTACCTAAGTGCAGTTTTTCATATATTATATATGAGCTATCTTTAAAGGTATGGGCAAGTGACTTGGCAATTTATTTGTTCTTCATAATGTTTGTTTTTTTTAGTGATGGATGTTTGATGGATCGGTTCATTTTTCAATTGAACCAATAAAAACCCGATAAAGTTCGGTTTTTGAAAATATGTATCGATTCAATAAAAATTACAAATGTCAACCGATCAAAAACCGACCGCATTGGATCGGTTCGGTTCGGTTCGGTTTTTTTTCGGTTTTGATTCTACTGGACCAAATTTTTGGGCTTTAATTATTACATATATTTATATTTTAATTCTTTTAGGTCTTCGAAGAAATTAAATTATGGACTTGAACAAATTGAAAATATTAGTTTAAAATAATATTCATAAAAAAAAAACAAAGAAAAAAAAATGATGTGACACACCACTTTCATAGTTTTATGGACTATTAAACATTAAACTAAGGTTTTTTTTATATATATTGGATCTCGGTTCGGTTTTCTAGTTTGGAATCGGAAAAAAAAAACGATCCAATCAGTTTTCAAAGACATGAATCAAATTGAACCGGTCAACATAAGAAAACCGGAAAAAACCGATTATATCGGTTTGGTTCATCGGTTCGGTTCGGTTTTTTGGTTTTTTGTCCATCCCTAGTTTTTCTTAAACATATTCAACTCAACGCAACGCAACTTGTCCAATTTGTCTACGAACAAGCACAATAGAAATGCAATTCGCTCTATTAACAAATTCCTTTTCAACACAAAAAATAAAATAAAATTACAGAAAAATTTTAAAGGCATATAGGCTGAACAAAAAATCATCACTTGAATGAAGATTATTTGAGTTCTCCATCCATATAAATGTAACTAATTAACATCGAATATTGTGGTTTCTGGATGCCACCCAACTTGTCCAACCAGACAAGCCTCTTTAATTGCCAACTAATACAACAATATTCATAATCAAAGTATGATGTTTATCCAATACCATGTGCGATTACATGATGCTCTAGTTCTGATCTAAATATGCTTTGGAATTTCGTTATCTTTCATACTATTTGAGTATTTGGTAGTGGTGTCAACGGTTCGGTTCCAGTTCGGTTTCGGTTTGAAACCGCCAGTTTCGATTCCGTGAGATGGCCAAACCGAAACCATAGCCGGTTTGGTTTCGGTTTTGTAACCGTCGGTTTGACGGTTACGGTTTTGGATTCGGTTTCTATTCTTGCCGTTTTTTTTTTAAATTAAAGAAAATACATAAATAAATTTGAAATAAAAAAAATAATGAAACTAAAAAACTAATACAAATTAAAATTTGACAAAGTTTAAATTTAAAAAATTGGCCAAATATTTTTATTTGTACTATTGAACTATTTAACAATCAATACAATTATCTAAATATACAATTGAACTATTGAAGTATTTACCAATCAATGTGTAAAATAAAAGAAATTGACAAATTTTTAATAAATAAAAATTTACATTTGCAGTTAATTTTTTTTTAAAAAGTAGAAATTGACCTTGAATGAATATATAATCTAATAAAGTTTAAATTAAAAAAAAGGCCTTGTACATAATTGTGACCACAATTAAGTTGCCTACGTATCCTCTATAAATGTAGAGGAATCAAATGTCACGTTGTTCTTTTACCTTTAATTAGATGCTCGGTGTTGGAGGCTGGAAGTTGGAACGGAATCTATTCGTTGCCTTTCCGTTTCCGTGATTTGGTCATCTTCGAAGAAATCATTCACTATCTTCGGTTCGAGTTCTTGTTGTCTGAATTTTTCCTTTGTCCAATCATTACCACATGCTTGGGCTTCAAGTGATTGTGGACACAATCTTCGTTCCAAAATATTTCCACCTGTACTAAATTCTTGTTCTATAGCAACGGTAGAAATCGACATTCAAAGAATTTGTTTGGTAATAATAGCTAAAATTGGAAATACCTATTCATGATCCTTCCACCAAACCTGAATATTAAATTCACTATCTTCTAAAAAAGCACGATTGGTTAGTAAATACCAGTCAAGCTTAGAAATCGAGCCAGATGAGGATGAGGAAGATGTTTGTATTTTTTGGCTCTATCGGAAATCAATCGATCCACTAAACCCTTTTAATTTAAATCTTGAGGAAGTAGTAGTACCATCAGATGTGGGTTGAGGTTGTGAAACTGAAATGTTCAAAGCCAGACCATATAATCTAAGATATTCATCATATAATTCATACAACAAAGTCTTAACGGAATTACAACAACCAAGAACATCGACTTCTATTCCTAAAATATTGTAATAATGAGTTAAATAATCTTGTACAGATTCTAATTTAAAGTGTGGATCAAAACATAATGCAAACAAGTAAATATTTGGAATCTCCCTATAATACTTTAGCCATTTTGTTTTCATTGCAGCTACACATTCACTCAATTGAATATTGAATTCACACTCACTGAATGCACCGGCAATATTAACACTTTGAATAAGAAATAAAAGAGTAGTGGGATAGTAAACACCAGATAAAGCATTGATAGCATCATTAAAACCACGTAACAATTCAAGAATTTTTAAACATGCATCCCTATGCTTCAATTGAAGAGAAATTGAAGGAACGTTATAAGTAATAAAAGAAACTAATAATTCCTTATATCCAACATTTTCATTAAGCAACTTATAAGTAGAATTCCAACGAGTACTAATATCTTGAGAAAATTTAATGGGACATATACTATTTTGAGAGCAAAATTTTAACCATTTTTTATGGACTTCGTTATGCCTCCAAATATAGTTAATACTATCTCTAATTGGTCTAATATAAGCAGAAAGACTTTGTAATCCAGCTTGAACACATAAATTTAAAACATTGTATGCACATCTTTGATGAAATAATTTACCTCCAAAATAGAGATTGCACAATTCCTTTAACATAGGACTAGATGTGGTATTGCTTGCAGCATTATCAAAACCAATTGTAAAAAAAAAAATGGATATGAAACTCTTCAAAAATAATTTTAAGGACTCGAAAATTATTTTGAGTTGTATGTGATTCATCGAAAATACGAAATGCAAGAACTCTTTTTTGTATGACCCAATCATTATCAATATAATGACATGTCACACTCATGCAATGGTGGCTACCAAAATTGTCGGTCCATATGTTAGCACATACAGAAACACGACCTTAAAATTGATTAAAAAAATGATTTCAATTTGTATTTTTTTTTGTAAATGAAAAACAATGCACGTGTGAGAGTGACTCTAGGAACACTTTGCACTTCAGGATTTAATGCAGTTTGACAATAATCACCAAAACCTACTTTCTCACCAAAACTAAAAGGCAAGTGTTCTACTGCAACAATTACTGCTAATTCTTCCTTTTTTTAGACGTATAATGAAATAATTGATTAGTAGGGGTTTCGTACATGGAGATTTGGTCTTGGTTACTAGCCTTCAAAGATTCAGAAAGGTGATTTTTCCTAATATGGGTCCAGTACGTGCCATATCTGATGGATTTACAGGTCTTGTTTATTTTGGGGCAGCAGTTACACTTGATTTTGATCATTCTGTCATCTAACTCAATTTTCTTCATATGCAATTTGAAGAGTTCGGACTTCAGCTACTTTTCTTCACCTGCATCAAACTCATCTAAAGGGGGTGGGATGGTAGAATGGGTAGATAGATTTTCATAACTAATGAGGGTATTGGGATTTAGCTCAAAAATTATTAGAGGGGGATTAAGACTAGGAGGGAGGTCAGATCCAAATTGAGCTTGAAGGAACTTGTGGTAAAGTCGGTCACTGTAACTGACATCATCACCTTTGTGTTCCAACAAATCCTGTAATGAACTCTTTCCTTTATCTATTATAGTACATGATTTTAAAAAATAGAAAAAATATATATTTTGCAATTTATATGAGAAATGAGAATAAAATAAAATTGTTGAATATAAAGAGAATCGAGAATTTGAGATTGAGAGAGATCGAGAGAAGTTGGGAGTGGTGTGAAGAAAAATGAGAGTTAGATAGGTTCATCATATGTTATCCCCAATATCTAGCATGTTTTTGAGTTGGATAAGCTCATCAATTATCATGTTCGCCCCATCTGGCATGTTATGAGTTGAAGAGTAGGTCGGATAGGCTCATCACTCATTACGCTCACCCAATGGCCGGTTTGTTAGAAAATTTCATCATATGGGGCCACATAAGTGAACATTAAATGTGTTCTGCTATCTTTTGGTTAAGCCTAAATTAAAGTGATCTAATTAAAATTTAAGTATTAAGGCTTAAGGGTATAATTGTCATGGAATTAATGTGTAGATACCAGAGTGTTATTTCTAATTTGTTGAGGGGCCGAATTAGAAATAGACAACATATAATAATTTGATTATTATATATATTTAGGGTTATGGTCCCCAAATTACACGATACTTTTGTTTTCTCTGTATCCCCATCAACATAGCAAAATAGAACACGGTAGGGTTCATAAAGGTCGTGATAATTTGGAAGATCACAGCCCGTTTACAAATCTCCAACAATGGATTCAGGTACGCTTCCGCTTTCTATATTTACTTATTTTCTCTTGAATTGATATGGGTTATGTTATATTGTTCAGGGTTTGATTAAGTATGTATAGAAACATGCTTAGGTTAAACATTCAGATTAATTTTATACCTAAGCATGTTATAGTTTTGTGTTAATCGAAATTCTAACAATTGGTATCAGAGCCACCCATGATTAATTCTTGAGAATTAAGATTTGGTTTATGGTTTAAAAAAAAACTGGGTTTTTCAAGTTTTCAAAGAAAAAAAATCGAACTGGGTTTTGGGTCGACGGGTTTTCTCACCCAACCGGGTCAACGCCTGGTTTCCGGTGAGAAACAGGGCGTTTGCGACGACATTGGCGATCGTAGGGTGACCGCCACGATCTGGTTCAAATCGAGCCTAGATCGGCGGCAGGGTCGCTCGAACGGTTTGGGCTTCGACCGCCAGCCTTCGTCGCTTCGATCTGTGTTAAAGGGCCGTTGCCTGGAGCCAACGACGCACTGGTGGCTCCGTCGTGCGTCGTTGGCTCCAGGCGACGACGTGGTGGCTTCGGCAGCGGTGAGCGACGATCTAGGGTTTACAGAGTTGTTTTTTGCTCAAGCCCTTCTTATGAAAATTTGAAATTCTTGAGGGACTGTTTTACAATTTATTTGGGCTATTATATGATTTTGATAAACTTTTGGGGTCAATTTATAATTTCCAAAACTTATAGGACCTGTTTTCTATTATGAAAAAATTATGGGGCAGACTTATTATTATTGAAAAGTTACGGGGTCACTTTGTAAATTTCAAAAGTTTTGGGCTAAATTTTAATTATAAAAACTTGAGAGGTCTTTCTGTAATTTTATAAAATAAGGGGCACTTTTATAATTTTGATAAAATAAAATAATTTTATATTTTATATTTTATATTTTATTTTAAGGATCAACTTAAATTCAAATATTTGGTGATATACCTTTTATGGTTAAATAAAGTAGTTCATCATTCTAAATGAGTTAATTTAAACAAGATGTCACCAAAGTGACCTCTCTTGTGTAGATTGTTCATGAGGAATGTTGGATATTCGTGTGTGTGTAAATTCATACGGGTATTTACCGGTCCAAAGGAAGGTTAATACTTGAATTGCACACACATCTGTGGTGGTAAAACATGTGACGATTATAAGGTTTTACATGTGAATAATAAATCGATCCAAAGATAGATTTATTATTTAACATAAATTATTGTCAATGTTTGATCACTACTAAAAGAGTACCACGTGTGTGTATATAAATTTATGCGGGTATTGGCTGGCCCAAAGGAAGGTTAATACTTGGCCGAATTGTACACATATATGTGGTGGTAAACATGTGATGATTATAAGGTTTTACATATGAATAATAAGTTGATCCAAAGATAGATTTATTATTTAACATAAATTATTATCAATGTTTGATTACTAAAACAAGAGTACCACTTACAATTAATATTATTGTCCAAAGACTTGATATTAATGTTGTACTTGGTATCTTAAGATGGGACCGACCATTATTTGGTATATATTTTATGGTTAAATAAATTGGTCTATCATTCTAAATGGGATACTTGAAGCAAGATGTCGTCAAAGTGACCTCTCTTGTGTAGATTATTCATGAGGGATGTTGGATGTTTGTGTGTGTGTAAATTCATGCGAGTATTAATCGGCCCAAAGGAAGGTTAATACTTGGCCGAATTACACACACACATGTGGTGATAAATATGTGATGATTATAAGGTTTGACATGTGAATAATAAGTCGATCCAAAGATAGATTTATTATTTGACATTAATTATTGTCAATGTTTGATCGCTACAACAAGAGTACCACTTACAATTAATATTGTTGTCCAAAGACTTGATATTAATGTTGTGCTAGGTATCTTGAGATGTGACTTACCATTATTTGAATTTGTAGATCATTGTATTTGGTTATTAATGTGAGCATGTTTGTGTGTTTGTTTTGTTCTCTTTCAAGCTAATGTTTTACTATATCTACTAATACCAACTATATACCCATGCTTAATGGGATCAACTTTAAGGATTTGGAAAGAGAACATACTCATTGTTCTCGACAGCATGGATCTGGACCTTGCACTTCGGGTTGAGCAACCCGCTTCTCTTACAGATGCAAGTTCTCATAATGATAGGAAGAACTTTAAGAAGTGGGATCGCTCAAATTGCTTGAGTCTTATGATCATTAAGCACGGCATTCCAGAGGCATTTAAGGGCGCGGTATCTGAAAAGATAACCAAAGCCAAAGAGTTCCTAGCCAAAATTGAAAAGCGTTTTATGAAAAACGATAAGGCAGAAACAAGCACGCTTTTGCAAAGCTTGATTCTATGAAGTACAAGGGAAAATGGAACATAAATGAGTACGTTATGGAAATGTCTCATATTGCTTTTAAGCTTAAGGCGTTGAAGCTCAAGCTGTCTAACGACTTGCTCGTGCATTTGGTATTAATATCACTTCCTGCACAATACAACCAGTTTAAGGTCAGTTACAACTGTCAAAAGGAGAAATGGACCCTTAATGAGCTCATTTCTTACTGTGTGCAAGAGGAAGAGAGACTGAAGCGAGACAGGACCGAAAGTGCTCATTTGGCTAGCACCTCTAAGGATAAGGGCAAATAGAGGAAGAATAATGAAGCTGCAAAATACCTTATGAGCTTTGGACAAGTAGAAAGCCGAGTCTAAAGCATTTTCACATTTGGGGATGTCCAGCTGAGGCAAGGCCTTACAGGCCACATGAAAGGGAATTGGACTCCAAAATTGTGAGCACTACTTTATTGGCTACTCTGAGCGATCTAAGGGCTATAAGTTTTATGATCCCATACTTGGGTCAATTTTTGAAACGGGAACTGCAACATTTTTTGAAGATGATGAGTTTGGGGGGAGAAATAAGGTTAGAGACATTGTCTTTGAGGAAGAATCGGTTTCGATTCCTACTATCGCTTTTGACAATGTGCAGGTTTCTATACCTGTCATTGATCAAGAAGCAAATTTGGATCCTCAACCAAAAAATGTTAAACAACCCCTCATTCAAGATGAGGTAATTGTTCCTAATGAACAAACTCAACAACCTCAAGAACCAGTGTCATTAAGGCGATCCACTGGAGAAAGGAGAAATGCTATTCCGGACGATTTTTACGTATTTCTCCAAGAACATGAGGAAGACATTGGAATGACGGAAAATGATCCAATCAACTTCCATCAAGCCATGCAGGGTTCCAACTCTCAAAAGTGGATTGATGCCATGAATGAGGAATATAAGTCTATGCAAGACAATAAGGTTTGGGAACTTGTCCCATTACCAGAAGTGCGAAGCCCATTGGCTGTAAATGGATATTTAAAACCAAAAGGGATTCGAAAGGTATTGTGGAGAGGTATAAGGCTCGTCTTGTAGCTAAAGGCTTTACCCAAAAGAAAGGGATTGACTATAAAGAGACTTTCTCTCCAGTTTCAACGAAAAACTCTTTTAGGACAATCATGGCACTTGTTGCACATTTTGATCTTGAGCTTCATCAGATGGATGTCAAGACGGCGTTTCTCAATGGTGACATTGACGAAACAATTTATATGGTGCAACCAAAAAACTTTGAGTCGGGAGACCCAAAGAATATGGTTTGCAAATTGATAAAATCCATTTATGGACTCAAGCAAGCTTCCAGTCAGTGGTACCATAAGTTTCATCAAGTGATTATCTCGTTTGGTTTTGAGATAAACATTGATGATAATTGTGTGTATCACAAATTCAGTGGGAGTAAGTACATATTCCTGGTTTTATATGTCGATGACATACTGCTTGCCACAAATGATATAGGTATATTGCATGAAACCAAGAGATTTCTATCAAAGAATTTTGAGATGAAAGATCTTGGTGACGCCTCTTTTGTATTAGGGATTCAGATACAACGAGATCGTTCTCGGGGTATTCTTGGATTATCATAAAGGACCTATATTGATACAGTGCTCAAAAGGTTTGGCATTCAGGACAGCAAACCATGTGACACCCCTGGCGCTAAGGGAGACAAGTTCAGTCTCAACCAGTGCCCTAAAAGTAACCTTGTAGTTAAGGAAATGCAGAAGATTCCCTATGCATTAGTTGTAGGGAGTCTAATGTATGCTCAGGTATGTACGTGACCGTATATTGTGTACATTGTTGGTATGTTAGGCAGATATTTAAGTAACCCTAAAATGGATCATTGGATAGCAGCCAAACGGGTTATGAGGTATTTGAAGAGAACAAAAGATTGCATGCTCACATATAGGAGATCAGATCAATTTAAGATCAAAGGGTATTCCGACTCCGATTTTGCTGGATGTCAAGACAGTAGGAGATCCACATCAGCTGCATATACCTGTTGGCTGGTGAAGCTATTTCTTGGAAGAGTGTCAAACAGACACTCATAGCTTCTTCCACCATGGCAGCAGAGTTTGTAGCATGCTATGAGGCATCAAACCATGGAATATAACTGCGGAATTTTGTCACCAGGCTGCGCATTCTAGAGGGTGTTGAAAGACCATTCAAACTATATTGTGACAATGCTTAGCTCTCTTCCTTTGCTTTTTGTAACCATTACCAATGTAACTGCTATTTTGTAATCTCTCCATCTTTGATATGAATAACCATCGTTTTAATGTATGCATATACGTTTTCACTGTCTCTACTTAAACAAATGTCTTAGTGTGAATTGTTCATTCCGTCTTTTAATCGTGATAAGCCAAGATTTAAGCCGGAATGAGTAACTAACTAAAAACTAGGTAATTTATGAATGGTTATAGCCACTTGTTAACTCGAACTATGCATGTTCAGCCATGCCAAGTTAATTATCTTGGTTACGACCGCACTTTTTCATCTGACGTGAATCACCCTATAATTAAATCCCATTGTCATCCTGAACCAAATAACCCATCTCTGACTGAGCATTTTTACATTGGTCGTAGCTTTAGGTTAGCTCAAACTGTGAGTACTACCTTACACTGAGCTAGCTGACTTGACTGATACCATACTAGTGCAACTGGTTGCGACCACTTCTTAGTCAGGTATCTTTTTTTTAGGCGTGCCCAGTTTGGAACCATCACCGTAACCTAGTATCTCTAGCTTAACTCAGACTATTTATTAGCTTAAACTATATTAAGTCTATCATCCCTACTTTGGCCAGGCAACTTCGTATGGCGGGGTCTGCTCCAACCCCTTATTTGGGCAATGTTGGGGAGAACACTCATGTTAGCCGATCGATCACTCGAACCCCTGATCAATTCGCTGCTTCTATTTTTACTTCAAGAAGTGCTCATTTATAACCCATTTGCATGGTATTTAGTTTATGGACACTTATCTTTTATCTGTCAACTAAGTCATTGAGAGGTATCTCAATAGTTTGTCAATTAAGTCATTATGGTTTATGCCCTAAATTTGAGTGTCATATACAGATGTATACAGTAAGAGACGTGCAATCTAAAAAATCTATAGATAACAAATAAAGCGGGGTACTTTATTTACCGTTAATCTATAGTTGCGGTCCATTCCATAATCATTCATATGAGATATGAGAATGAAGGCACCTTATATGATGTGATCATATAGGACTCAGCCATGATCTATATGAATTTATTACCAAGATCTGTTTACCGATGAGATTCATATATATCAACTAATTATGGCTTTATGTGGGTGATCTTAATCTTGAGTGTCTTATAAACTCATTCAGGTTAGATCGTGGTCTTTGATATATCATGGGTGAGGTCGGATGCAGTTCCTGATTAATATACTCCGTATGTTGGGATTGCCGTTTGGTCTGTGGCTAGGAAGGTTTGTACACAATAGTGGAATTCACTCCTTCTTGTGAGAGGTAAATGGTAGTTCCTTTAAGGGTTGATTCGGGGCTTGGACAATATGAGCGCTCTCCTAATTTTGTGAGAAAATATGATTTATTGTCCATTAGAGAATCAACGGTACTTAAAGGATATATGTAATTAGAGGGGTATAATGGATATTATAACCCAACTATAATTATGAACTACTGTGGAGGATCATACCATGTGTAATAGCTATATCGATGGACACCGAGTTGTATCGCTCTGTGTAAAAACGTCTGCAGTTGAGAAAGTGCAGCTTCGGGGTTTTTAGTGGAATAATACTGGAGTTAATAATCAAGAAATATTAATTAAAGAGTTTAGTTAATGTTTCCGAGGATTATTGGTGCTCAAAATATTATGGGTCCATTAGGTCCCCTTACTAGCCCAATTGATTTAGGTAACAAGGGTCACATTTATATAATTGGATTGTCTAATTAATTGTGTTACTAAAGTGCCATGTATATGTTTGGGAATTAATTAAATAATGAGATTATTTGATTAACGAATAATGGTGATTAAATAAATTAAATAATACGATTATTTAATTATTTTATTAATCACTAAATGGAGGGTGATTGTTGATATTTGTTTTGAATAAAATAAGATAATATGATTATTTTATTTTATTAAATTAAATAATTAATTTTTAAATTTAAATATTTTTAAAATCAAAATATATGGTATCTTTTAATAAAAATAAAATAAATAATTTGTTTTAAATAAAATGATATCATGAGGTTTTTAAAAGAGGAAATATATGTCTGATATATATTCTTTGAAAACCGATCAAAACAAGATATCAAAGAAAAAAAAGAAAAAAATTCAATGTAAGAGTTGCGTGATATTAAAAAGCAATAGTGCATTTATTTGGATAAGGGTTTGCTCTGTTGTGCAAGTGCGTTTCTATCAAAGAGAAAAAAAATTGTGTGTGCTCTATTTTAATAACCGTGCACTGTTACCAAAAAAGAGAAAAAAATATGCCTTTTTTTAAACTTCTAGAATAATAGGAAGAAATAATTTCTTCTTCATTCTCTCTAGATCCTCCATTCTAGTTCCTAAGACCATGACGCTCCCACAAGCAGTTACCAATCCCGAGATATAGCTAGGAAGATCTTGTGGTACAGACCATGATCATATTGCAAGAAGTGATGGAGCCTCCAAACTTTAATAAGGTTCTAATATATTCTTCTAATTATATTGATTTCAATTTCCTATGTGTGTGTATATATATATTATTGTAATAATTTATATGTATAAGTTCCGAAAAAAAATTACAATCCTAAGTTCACTGGTCTAAGATCGTTTATGATCTGTATAAAAAAATTTAAAAATTACTTCCGCTGCATTATCAGTGAACGGGGTTCTAATAATACTCTACTGGTTTCACAGACGCTTAGTACTTTATCCGCGCCTATTTTTGAGTAGAAGCACTTATCCCTCACTCAACTCTTGGCGCATCAACTCCAAACAATGCTTTATTGCACCTAATTAGTTTTGGTGAGTGTACACTGCCTTTGCGACATGTGTTTTCGGCCCTCTCATTGGGCCTCTCAGGCACTCCTAAAGGCACTAAGCGATTTCTATGTGCCTCAAGATTGATTTTATGTACAAAAGAAAATTTAGAGCGCTATTCTTGACATCTGAAATTGTTCCCTCACATGGGCTTTTATTAAATGCTAAAAGGAAACATCAAACAATTAGCTAACAAAACAAATTCATCTCTGAACTAAAAAGAAACATTAATAATAAGAAACTTCTATGGGTAGAACATCTTCAGGTATTGAGCATTACATGGTCTGGATAACTCGCTCCCTTCTGGTTTGGCAAGATGATATGCCTCATGGCCGGCCAACCCGACCACTTGATATGGCCATTCCTATCTATCCGCTAACACCCCATCTGATTTATCTCTTGTATTGGGTGATACTCCCCTCAGAACTAGATCTCCGAGCTGAAACCTCTTCACCCGGACTTGTTAGTTGTAATATATGGCCACCATTTGATGATAAGCGGTGTTCCTTACGCTCGACATGTCCCTTTTTTCCTCCAGCTCGTCTAAGTTCTATTCTAGCATTTTCACATTTGCCTCGGGATGGAAGAGTTGCACCCTCAGTGAGTTATGAGCTATTTCAACTGGAATCACTACCTCCATTCTGAACGCTAGTGAATAAAGGGTCTCTCCAGTCGAAGTTATTTCTATGGTTCGATATGCTCATGGAACTTCATGTAGCTTATCCGCCCAGCTTCCTTTCTTAGCATCCAGTTTTGCCTTTAAGGTATGCTTAATTATTTTGCTTATTGCTTATGTCTGGTCATTGGTCTAAGGATGAGCTGGCGTAGCATAATAATTTTTGTACCGAAATCCTGACAAATGTTCTTGAAATTGTCATTATCGAATTGGGTCTCGTTATCTGTGATTATTGTATCTATTATTCCAATCCGATAGATGATATTTTTCTTCACGAAATTGGTTGTGTTAGCTTCGGTTATATGCACTAGTGCTTCTGCCTCTACCCATTTTGTAAAATAGTCCACAGCTACAATGGCGTGCTTCGCTTCTCATTTGGTTGTTGTTGGCATCAAGCCAATCAAGTCCAACCCCACATGGCAAATGGCCAAGGTGACGATAGATTCTTCAAATGCTGAGGGGGCCTTTGATGTTATTAGCTATCCTCTTATTACCACCACAATGATCCGCGATTGCCTGAGCATCTAAGAACAAGGTCGGCCAGTAGAAGCCTTGTCTGAGAGTCTTGTGCGCTAGGCTTTTTCCTCTAGAGTAGTTCCAACACACTCCCCCATGGATGCCTTCTAATATCTGCCTGCCTTTTACTGGGAAAACGTACCTCTGTAAAGCCTTTGAAAATCCTCTATTGTACAATTCCCCTCCCAGATACTTCAGGCTTTGATAGAATTTGCTTCAGTTGGCAGTTTGTGCAGACCTCGATCATATGGGCTTGAAAATATAGTTTTAGCTTCCTTGTGGCAGTCACAAGTGCCAGTGCCAGTGCCATTTGTTCGGCTAGCGAGTATATTATCTCAGCTGGTAGCAAAGCCTTGCTTGTGTAATATATTGGCCTTTGTACGCCCTTATCCAACCTGACCAGCACTGACCCTGTTGCTACAACTGTTACAGACAAATATAGATAGAGCATTTCTCTTTCAAGGGGTTTAGATCGAATTGATACTTTATCTAGGTATGCCTTGATCTTTCTGAATGTCTGCTCGCACTCATTATTCCATTCTACCCCTTTGTCTATCTTGATTGCCCTAAAAAGGGCCAGACACTTGTCTGTTGATTTGCTTATGAACCGATTCAGAGATGCTTAACAATTTGTTAAACTCTGAATTTCCTTCAATGTCCTTATGGACCTCATCTCCTCCAATGCCTTTATTTTTTCCTAGTTTACCTCGATTCCTCTCTAATGAACTTGAAATTCTAGGAATCTTCTTGATGGTACCCCAAACACACACTTCTTTAGATTAAGCTACATGCCGAACTTCCGTAACACCCTGAACATCTCCTTAAGATCTTCCATATGTTTTTTGGACGTTGTGCTTTTTGTCAGCATGTCATCCATATACACCTCCATATTTCTGCCGATCTGTCGAGCAAACATCTTATTTACCAGTCTCTAGTAGGTTACCCTGGCATTCTTGAGACCAAAGGGCATAACTTTGTAACTGTATAACCCCTGATCAATTATGAAGGATGTTTTTTCTTCATCAGGTTTGAACATTCGAATATGGTTATATCTCGAGTAGGCATCCAAAGAGCTCAATAATCTGTGGCCCGTTGTTTCATCCACCAACTGGTTGATTCAAGGCAAGGAGAAGCTATCCTTCGGACACACCTTATTAAGGCTAGTAAAATCAACACACATCCTCCACTGGCCAATCTTTTTTTTTACTAACACCACGTTGGGAAACCATTCAGGGTACTTTACTTCCCTTATGGATCGTGATGCCAACAACTTCTCTACCTCTTATTTGATTGACTTGCTTCTTTCAGTGTTAAACCGTCTTCTCTTCTGAAGGACTGGTTTTCGGTCGGAGTCCACTGTTAAGTAATGGGAAATTATTTTCGGGTCGATCCCAGAAATGTCTTCGTGTTTCCATGAAGACACATCTTTGTATCGCTTCAGTAAGTTGACCATTTCATCTCGAACTTGCTCCGTTAGTCGAGCCCTGAGCTTTATAGTCTTTTTAGGGTTATTATCATCAAGTGCAACCTCCATGGTAGGTTCATCTGTCTGGCTTTTCCCATCTTCCTGAGATGTCTCCCTCGGGTCTATGTCGAACCGGGTTAGAGTTTCTGTTTCAACTTCTACTTCATCCAATTTCTGGTCTCCATCTTACCCAAGGGTATCTATCTGTATTACCCCTGGTTCTACTCTTTCCTGTACATGGCCAAATTAGCCTTTCTTGCCCATTCTTGTGAGCTTTTCATGACACATACTCCAGCTTCTGTTAGAAATTTCACTGTTAGTGCCTAGGTGACAGTCACAACCTTTGTCTTATTCATGAAAGGTCGGCCTAGCAAGGCGTTGTATGGTCAATTATCTACATTCACAACCACAAAATCTAATAGTATTGTCTTGGTGTAGGGGAACTTTAGATCTCCACGGGTAATTTCATTGTACCATGTGATCTTACTTCTGCCCCTCCAAAACCTCTCAATAAGACTCTGAGGGGGGGGGGGGGGGGGGGGGGGGGGGGGGGGGGCTGTAGATCTTTTCTTTGCAACCCGAGTTGATCGAATACTTCCACACTTAAGATGTCTGTTGAACTCCCAATGTCAATCAGTGCTCTTCTCAATTCCTTGTGCCTCACGCGAACTGACACGACAATTGCATCATTTGGCTTTACCTCCAATCCATGCGTGTCTGCTCGGTAAAGATTATGGGATCCCATCCTTGTTTCAACCTTTTCTGGTCGAGGCTCAACAAATTGGCCTCTAAATTCCTCTACCGATTTATGGCTTCTCTGACCTCGGTCATTCTTTCTCGACTGCTAGCTCTGGTGTGAGATCCACCAAAGATCCGTATTTCTTTTAGGGCTCCTTTAGTTTATATTGTGCTCCTCTATCGGGATGTCCTTGTACTGATCATCCCCATTTCTAAGGATCATGTCATTGAGGTGTCATTCCTTGATCAGTTTTTCGATGTAGTCCCTCAGTTGATAGCACTTTGAGGTTTCGTGGTCATTGTCCTGATGAAACCTGCAATATTTAGTGGTGTCTCTCCTATCAAAGCTTGACTGTTTCAGGTGCTTCCTTTACAAATTCTTATCCTCTATCACATTTAAGATCTCTTCTTACCTCCTAGCCAACGGGGTATAATTGGTGTATTGCCACTTGTAGTGCTTGCCACCTTTGTCATCATCCTTACATCCATCCTTACCCTTTCCCCCGTTGCATTTCGGGTCCCCTTTGCTACTGTTCTTCGAGATACCCTCCTTATGCTTTTGGCTACTCTCAGGCTGACCCCCTATGTATAAGTTCTCCACTGTGGGCTATCTACTCCTCCTCTGCCATAGTGTATACTCCCACATAGTCTACCATGCTCGTGTATGTAGTCGACATTTGCCTTAAACTTAAGGTTAAATGGTTGTGTTGTAAACTATTAACAAATGGTGACACCACTGTATCATCGTTGGGATTCTGTTCTTCAGACACTTCTTATGAGAATCTAGTTAGGTAGTACATAAGCTTCTCATCCTTTCTTTGTTTTAAGGTCAACAAAGCTAATATAGACTTCCTTCGCTGGATAATTCTCATAAACTGTCTTGTGAAAGAAGCTTGTATCAATTCCTCAAAGTTTCGGATGAAACCCGCTGTTAGTCCTCCAAACCATCTAGATCCTTAATCTCCCAAGGTCTGCGGAAACATTCGGCACATAAGGGCATCATCATGGTCGTACTGCGCCATTATGCTCTAATACCTCCTTACATGCTCCAGTAGGTCAGCTTTGGCCATGAATTGCTCCACATAGGGCACTATGAACTTCTCCGAAAAATGGGTCTGCCTCTTAGAATCAGTAAACGGACGTCTAAAATTTCCAATCAATGTATTTCCCAATTTCTGACTTCGCTCAATGGTCTCTATCCTTTTGAGGAGAACTTCTCGTTCCCCTATCGAACCTCTAGCGGATAGTGAGCCTGTATGGATCCTTGGGAATTCACCCACTGATCTGGGCACCAAAGGGATCACGCCTGGCCGCGGGGGCTAGCTCCTTATACCTTCTAGAGGCAGTTTCATTATCACTTGAATTCGAGCGGGACCTTTTCCTCCCGTCATTGTACCTATCTACCCGCTCGGGGCGAGCTTTGATTCCATCATACCTCTCTACGTCTTCCCGTGATCTGGACTCGCTATATTCCCCAGCTTGCTGATCTTCTTGGTAGACGTTTCTTCTATGAGAACGTTCTATTTTTTCACGGTGCTCAGCCCCTATCTCTCCCGGATTTCTGGGGTGCTCCCGAAATGGTTACAACTATTTCGGAGCGTACATTGGGATCCTAAGCTACCACCTGCATAGAGAGTTGGTATGGTGAGCTCAAATTGGCAATGGTCGTTATACTGATTCCCTGTCTAGCGGCAACATAATTGACTTTACATAGTAATTCCTGGATTTACTAGAACGCGGCTGGGAAAATACCTGTGGTTACACCTGCAGATGTAACGGCGTTAGGTCTGGTTGATGGTAGGGACCTTGAGGATGGATATTATCCAACAACGTTGACATCAACAGGATTGGTGACATTAGCATTGCGCGGAGATAAACTCATGTCTCTGCTAGTGGCCATGATATCATTTCTCACAATCCTTTCCCGAAATTAACTATCCAAACTAATTACTGACGAAGGTTCACCCCTCTCCTTCTAGTGTCAGTTGTTGACAACGATTATTGGATTAACCACTCATCAAACAGATAATATGAAAAAAAATGAAACTACAAACAAATAAATAAAACAAGAAGCAATGCAAGATTTTACGTGGTAAAGCCCCAAGGCGGGGAAACATCCACAGTTGCGAGCAACGGCAAGAGAAAATGAATCCACTAAGTTGTCAAAAGAGTATACACACTATCTCGTCTGCTCTCTCCTATACTTGATTAACGTTCACCCCTTTTATGGGTATTGCTAGGGTCTATTTATACATGTATAGAACCTTAATTCTTGGTGTATAAATAAGGAAAGTTCCCATAATTAAACAAAACTCTAACTTATTGGAGTCGTGTTATCCTTCTTCCTTATTTTGCGTTGATTGTCTTTTGATTGTGTTAGATCTCTTGCCCAATCTGAGCTTTGATATCTACAAAAAAATTTACTTCATTATCAAAGTATACTTCTATAAACCTTATTTAAGTAGGATTCATTCTCTACGTGCTTTGGGTTGTGACTTCACTAAATCTTAACATTGTCCACGTGTCACTCAACCGACCATCTGCTGAACTCGATCAGACTCACTTTTCCCCGAACGATGATCTTACCAGATCATAAACTTTACCCTGACAATCTTGACAATCCTGATCGGGTCTTCTAGCCTGATCGTTTGTGTCGTCTTGGTTGGGGGGTTTGACGAGTGCTCTTTGGTCAACTTAGGTTTATTCAATCAAGTTATCTTTTGGTGACGTGGCATCTTCGACCCTTATCTTTTGCTATTGTGTCACATTGTCCAAATTTTACCAATAACAAAATGTAAAATTATTTTCACTTACCACTTCAATAGTAATACCATCTCTAACCGTCAAGACCCGTATCAGAACCCTTCTACAAGCCTCACGGTTAATGAGTTTGTTCTCCAAAAAAGTCAAACTTAGCGATAGTTTTTTCAATCCATCATTTTTTAATTCATCCTTCAAACTTCGTACCGGTCCCTCTATCCACTTCAATGACATGAACGCATAAGGCGTAGCAATATCATCTGCATTCATCGTCTCAAACTCAGGCCACTAGTAGAGATGGAAAGAAAGATAATGCCCTGTTCTGTAATAATTTTTTGGTCCGTTTTCGTTTTTATTTTCTAAAAACAATTTCGAAAACAATTTCGAAAACACTTTCGTAAACCGTTTTTCATTTTATTTTCGAAAAACAAAACAAATGAAAAACAAAATCAGTGTTAAAAATGAAAGATTTAAAATACTTGTTTTTTGTTTTTGTTTTTGTTTTTCAAAAAAATTAACAATAAAAAAAACCCATTTTTATCTTCTTCTTCATTCGAACAATGTTCTTTTTAAAAAAAAAATTCTTCTTCTTCTTCCTCCTCCTCTGATCTACTCCTTCTTCGCCGTTGATTTGCCCCTCCAAGCATATATCAACCCAACGATCTCTTCTTCTTCTTCTTCTTCTTCTTCCAATCTGCTCCTTCTATGCAGTCTATTTGCTCCTCCAAGCGCATATCGACCTATCGATCTCTTTATCTTCCTCTTCCTCTTCTTCATAAATTTATTTTCAAGATTTCTTCATTAAAAAAAAAAAAGAAATCTGAAGATATTAAATGCGATTTCTTCCTTCTTCTTAAATTTATTTTTCAGATTTCTTCATTAAAAAAAAAATCGAAGATATAAAACACGATTTCTTCATGTAAACAACTCGATTTCTTCATCTGGGAATGCTTGGATTCTTGTAATCTGTCCATAATTTAGTTGGGCTTGCTATATTTCTTGTTTTTGTTCTCTTACATGATGATGAAATAAATTTTTTATTATATTGTTGTGTTTGCAATCGACACTTGGGCAATCCTATTTATGGTCATGACTTTGCATCTTTCCTAGCTCATGTTGGATTTCAATCCTTCCAAATTCAGCTGGTGACTTTTTAGGCCTATTTAACACCACATCAGTTGACTCATTTCAAACCAAATTGTTATGGTTGAATTTGATTATTTCAAAAATGATAAAGGGGATCCAAGTGATGTTAAGGGCCATGTTGGGATTAACAAAAACTCATTTTTCTTGTGTTGTTTGTACTCACTGGAATGCTACCTTTCATAGTGGAGATACTACTAATGTTCAGACCTGCTCCTAAAATTCTTGAATTCACCCCTACCAGTTTCCAGATCTGCTCCTTCAAGCACAAGAATTGATTTGGATTGCTTTTAGGATTTGGGATTAGGGAGTTTTGTATATACAATTAGTATATTTCGAAGAACCGAAAATTATTGGATTGTATAATTAACAGAGGAAAATTGTTTTGGCTAACAAATTGTAATTTTTTTCGGTTAATCTACCATACACGTTTTTTTTCATTTTTATTTTCAGAATACATGTTCTGGTATACACTACCAGACATATTTTCAGAATTCTAAACTGAAACAAAAAACACTGTTTTCATTTTCATTTTTATTTTTTAAAAACAACAAATGAAAAACGCTTACATGACGGATCCTAAAATCCCAACTACTTTCGTTTTACGATTTCAGAGAAAAAACCTAAAAGAGAGACTTAGATTATTTGTTTTTTTATTTAGAAAATATCATTTAAAAAAAATATATCACCAAAAATGTTAAATATCTCAACTCAAATCTTAAAATCCTAGCTTATCACTTAGTAGTTTAATTCAGCCGAGAAACACATGAAAGACCCATAATACATATATTTGGTTATGGTCCAGTTTGGCATTGTTGTGTGTGGGGAGAAGTGTTTTTAGAATTGCTTTTGGAATTGCTGTGGGAGGAATTGCTTTTGGAATTGCTGTGGGAGGAATTGCTTTTGGAATTGCTGTGGAAAAAATAAGTTGAATGTTTGGTAAACTGATTTTCAAAAGCGTTATGGGAACTAAAAGCAATTTTAATATGTTTGGTAAATTGAAGTAAAAAGTGTTGTGAGTGTGTAAAATTACTAAAAGGACATAGACATCTAAATGGTGCTAATATGTTATACTTTATATTTTTCTTGTTTATTTATGTTTAGTGTCAAGTGTTATGTAATTATGGTACTTTATTGAGTTAATGAGTCCCATTTTTTATTCTACTTTATTGAATTAATTAGTCCATTTTCTGTATTTATTTTGTATTCTACTTTATTTATTTATTTCTTTTTTATTCTACTTTATTGAATTAATTAGTTATATTTTTTTTGTACAGTTATGACAACAATCTTTTTGTACAGAAATGTAAGTCCAAATTTTTTGGTAAATTTTATTAAAGGCAAGGATAAAGTTGGAAAGTTGGAAAGTTGGAAAGTTGGAAAGTTGGAAAGTTGGTAAAATTTCATTTAATAACACTATAGTGCGTTTTCTACAAGTAGAAGCTAAAATCCAAAAGCTTGTATTTGTAGCTATTCAAAAACTCAGTTGGGAGAAGTTAAAAGTGACCAAAAGCACTTCCCCGCGATTTTACCAAACGCTCTGTCTTTGGTCCATAATCACTTTTGGCCCTAAAGCAACTAGGGAAGCAATGCCAAACTGGGCTTATATTTAATTTATCACATGTCAAATGAATTAAATTATCATTTCATTGACATAACCAAAAACAAAATGGACACTAGACTATACAAAATTTTCATGTCATGAGATTTGTTTTTTTGGATATAAAACCCAACTTGCACTTTGAACTTTATATCAATAATTAAAAATAAAAAAATTGGTGAAAAAATTGCACTTTATTTCAATAATTAAGATTTAAAAGTATTTATATTTCCCTAAGGGGTCGTTTTTTTTATCTAAAGATTTAATAGTCCTGAATTTTATTGATGGCTGAAGCCTAAAACTGAATGATATGTTTTTTTTTTCTCAAATTTGAATATAGTTTCAACTTTTTTTCTTTTAAAAATAATATTGTTTGAAAATAAGTAATTTTACATTTATACCTGTATTAATTAAAACAAGTAAATTAACATGCACTATTGTATATAAAATTTTGTATGCTGTAGAATACCATTGGTCTATATATATATATATATATATATATATATATATATATATATAATCCGAAAATACGTCTGGTAGCATATACTGAAATCCGTATTTTGAAAATAAAAACGGAAAAAACGCGGTAGACTAGCTGAAAACTATTGAAAATTGAAATATCAATTTTTATATTTTGTTTAATATTATAACAATTATAAACAAACTGATTAAATAATTAACCAATATAATTTTTATATTGTAATTTGTAAATTAAACAAAAGTAACACAATATCACAATTAATAATCAAGAGTTTACACCTCACAAATTACTTAAAAAAATATATCACAATCAACAATTAGTATGAATAAGTATTTATTTTATAAAAAAGAAGACAAAGAAAACCAGATCCAGATCAGAGGAGGGGAAGGAAGAGGAGAATGAGAGGGAAGGAGAAGAAAAAGAATAAGGGATTATCGACGATGGAGAGCAGATCGTGGTGGCGAAAAAGACCAAGACCAGCTAAAGAAGAAAAAGACCAGATCGACGGTGAGTCGGTGGCGACAAAGAAGAAGAACAGATCAGTGGGTCTGAAGAAGGAGGACGGGTTGTCATTGAAGGAAGAAAGAAGATGAAGAAAAAGATGAACATGAGAGAAGAATAAGAAAGAAGTGAAAAAGACGAACATGAAGAAAGAAGATGACACAATTGAAGGGAAAAAAGAAAAAAATAATAATTTTAATGCTGATTTTTTTGAAAAATAAAACAAGTATTTTATATTTTTCAAATATTCCAATGTTAACACTAGTTTTATTTTTCATTTTCTGAAAATAAAATGAAAAACGGTTAACGAACGCGAATTCGAAATCATTTTTGGAAAACAAAAATGAAAACAGACTGAAAAACAGCTGCAAGACAGGGCCTAACATTCCTCATTTAAGAATGGTAGTAGTTGAACATCTCTTCTCTTTCTCTGGCTTTACCACCACTAAAGAAGTCAGTCAACCAATAACAAAAATGATGAAATGGTGCCATAAGTCATTTTGTTTGTGTATATGTAGCATCAACCAAATAATATTTATATGGGAAAAAGTAATTAAATAACATAATATATGTATATTCATGAGTGTAAAAAACTAAAAATATATATTTTAAATCAATTTTATTACCATGAGACATCAACGTTGTGCGGGGACAAATCTCTGTCGGTGCTAGAAACCATGATTTTACTTTGTATGACTAAATCTCTGGCTAATATTAACGAAGGTTCACTGTCCCTCCTTCTAGCGCCAGTTGTTGACGGTGATTTTTGGATGGATCACACGTTGAACAAAATGTATATAAATCATATAATTGTTAGTTACGAAAAGTTAAGAAAGCAAAAGAAACATGAGGATTTTATGTGGTAAAACCCCACGAACGGGGAAACGTTCATGGTTACCGGAGACCGGCGAGGAAAGAAATTCACTATGAATAATTGATTACACACTTAGTCTCTCGTGCTCTCTAGAGTCTTGATTTGTCTTCAACCTTTTCATGGGTGTTATTAGGGTCTATTTATACATGCATAGAACCCTAATTCGTGCTATACAAGTATATGAAGTTGACGTGTTTGAGTCGTTTTATTCTTCTTTCCTATTTCGCGTTCTTCACGCATTAGGTCTCTTGCCTAATTTGGACTATGGCATCGATAGGGAAATAGGCTTCCTTATCAAAGTATGCTTCGAGACACCTTATTAGAGTATGATTCATTCTGCATGTATCTGATAGTATCCACGTGCCGATCTGTCGATCATCTGCCAAAACCCGACCAAACCTTATTCTCCCCAACCAATGATTCCATCCCGACCAGAGGCTTTGACCCCGACCATCTCGATAGCCCTGATAGGGTGTTATGAAACCGTCTTTGATCAGCTTAGAAAGTTTGACTCTTGGTGACGTTGTATCTCCAACTCTCGCATCTTTAGATAGTTATGCTGACTCACCAATCTTTAGATTTTACCAATAACAACACCCCCTTAAACATACGAGGTCGGATAAACAACTGTCGCAAGTCGAATGCATCCGACTGCGTGTGTTTAACTCTCTCTATCCTTTTTGTCTTGTAGTCCATTCATGCCCTTTAATGCGCTACAGTTATCAACCACATATATTTTGGCTGATGAAATCATTGCGCATTCTTTTTAAAATTCAAATGGCGCGTGGTTTTCGGTTCTCGTGCACCTTCCCCCATGTTTACTTGGTGACGTCACTTGCTTGAATATATTTTCTTGAGGCATTTCACTTCTCTTTTTACGATTCGACATTTTTCTTTGGCAAAAAACAATCCCTAGCTTTCTTTTCCTTTGAGCCCCTTGCTCTTCTCAGATATTCCATTCTTTCAAATGTTTTTCAAGGTATGAACCCAATTCTTCTTCATCAATATTTTGAGCTTCTTCTTCGTGCCATTGAGACTGGTGATAATGAGAATATCGCTAGGCTCGAGTCCATTCTCTAGGGTTACTTTTCTGCTTCTTACCAACCCACTGCAATAAACATTGATTATTCAATGGTTCACCCAGAGTTTGCTCTCTTCCCCTCTGATCCTTCTGACTCTGATTCGGTTGATGTTTATATAGATATGTCAAAACAAAGCAGTTCCAAGTGGACCAATAAGGCTTATTCCAAGGAATCTGCACGCGCAGCAATAGACTTGAAGATATCTTCACAACTTCTCAAGATGAAAGACGTACCAGGGAGCGACAAGCTTGGATGCTGAAGTTCAGCGCCGACCATCCCTGTTCTTTCAACTCGGAGATATACATTGTGACTGAGATCGAGCTAGTGAAGTTCAAGGACCAATTTGATCTGACTAGTGCGTAAAAATTATATTGTAGCGGCGATAGGGCTTTGTGGAATCCTCCCCCCGGTACGGTCTCTATATACGGGGCTATGTTGTCCTCAGGGGTTACTCTCCCCTTTCAACCTTTTATCACTCGATTCCTAGCGAATGCTGGAGTTGCTTTCGCCCAACTGATCCCTAATTCTTACCGGGTGTTGATCAGTCTAAGGCACCTATAGAAGAAAACTTGGGGCGAAACAGCCCCCGACCTCACAAGAGATCCATAATTTTTATACGCTGAACTGATCTGACAGTAGGGGAACTTTTTACCTTCAATCTATATTTTAGAGCTTGTGGATTCCTTATGGGTATAAGGGGAAACATGTACCCCATTCGGACAAAGATCGTAAGGGTTTTATCTGGGGGTGCCCCTCCTCAAATAAATACTGGAAGAACAGTTGGTTCTTCATTAGGGGTGATCAGAGTGAAGTAGTCGTTGCTTACCCCGTACAAGGGCTGATACGAAACAGAGTTCAAGGGACTTATATAGTCCTGATCATTGGAACAAGACTTCTCCTTCGCTGACAAAGAGCCAGGCTGATATGGTGGTCAATGCGGCTGAGACATATTGGGAAGAGAGGGATCAATTTGTCTTTATGTTGAGGTAGATTTGATCAAGGCAGGGATTTTTCCTACGATCTCTACCCGTCGTAGACGATGTACGTCACCATTGCCTTATTTTTAATGTAATCTAACATGTGTACATTTCCTCTACATTGATTGCTGATTACTGTGTGACACATTTTCTTTTCAGTACATGACATGGACATTGTTGTGGGTGATTAGGCTGAGAAAGCCAACCATGTCGATCGGGTCAGTAGGAAGGCTACAGCCAATCAGGTTGCTTAGGGAATTTCTCCACCCAAGCATGATCTGGTGGAACATACGTATGAATCTGACCGTCATTCCTCAGATGTTCCTGCTGAACAGGTTGGGATGAGTGATCGCCATCCTCTCTGAGCTCGAGGCGATCGCTATGGCCGTTCTAAGAAAAGGGTAAGTCGAGAGCAATCCAGCTTTGAGGCATCTGACCATGAACAGCGTGGTCGAGATAGGTCTGAACATTAGTGTCGGGGAAGAGATGATTCACAAAGGAGGAAATCTAACGATACGAATGTGGCAGATACATAAAGTAGCTAAGACTGTTGAAGAGTCGTCTGCTCCTGATGCCCTTCGTAAGAAGATAAGTCTCTCATCTATAGTTGACTCAGCACTACTTGTTCCAGTGGTTGACCCAATCCTTTAAGAAAATAAAGAGGAAGAGGATCAGCAGACGGTCTCTAGAATTATCTCACAAGAACTGCGGTCCAAGTTAATGAGTGATTGCGGTGCATCAAACTTGTCTTCTATCCATCCCGAACAAATCAAGATCGCGGACCGGACGCTTCCTTCCAATGAGTCTTCCCAAGTTCAGGCTGTACCACCCTCTCAATGTTTTGGGAAGGCTCCTAAGCAGTTTACCGTTAGGCTTCAAATCATTTTTTCTGACTCCGAAGGTGATGATGGTGGACCCGATGAGGAGGAGAAAGTAGACAATTAAGATTTCATGGTTTGACAAGGAGCAGGTTCTTCAATCTGTTTTGGAATCAGGGGAATGAGCAGTTATACAGTTGGAGGGGGACATGAGGGTTAGTGAGTCCATTGATGCTCCTTCCACTGTACTTGTTGGGTCTCTTCCTCCCAAGGATGCTATCAAAAGTCAAATTTCTAAGAATGAAGGCCCTCAGGTTGCTACATCTGCTAATCTTCTTAAGGAAAATGTTGGGATTTCGAAGACTTCAACCACTGCTGACTGTGCTATCCTCTCCTCCTTTCGGGATCAGTCTGCTCATGCTGTTTTTGTCGTTGAGCTTTCTCATCTCCCTTCATCCAGCAATTCTCAGAACGACCCCTTTTCCATGCTTCGCTCAATGCCATCAAGGGTTTGATACATTGGCAAAAGGTACTGGAAGGATGCCAAAGATGTTACAGATTTTGAACGGGTCAACATGATATTTAATAATGGCGTTTTTGTAAGTCTTTCCACCATTTTGTTGTTTTTCTTCCGATCCTTCCATCTAATTGATTTGCCTTTCGTTGATCCTTTGCTGGCGATGAAGGTGTTAAATCGAGCTCTCTCAGAGAAGAATTAACAGGCTGTTGAGATTTCTCAGCTGAAGCTAGCTCTAACCGAGAAGGATGAGGCTTTGAAGTCTTCTGCTGCCAGTGCTTTTAAGGCTAGCCATTATGCAGAGAAACTGAAGGCATATACAACAACTGAGATGGCCTTGAGAAAAATGCTTGTGAACGTTCAGAGTAGTGCCACGACATCTGATCAGGCTCTCAGGGAGCTCACTACAAGTAACGTTGAGCTAGAGAAAAGAGTTGCCAGGGTCAAGCTACGGAACGCTGAACTTGAATCAAGAGCTATATTAGCTGATACAGCGGTGAAAAAGGCTCGGGAAGAAGCTCGGATTGCCCAGGATTCTCTTGCCTCCGCTCAGTAAAAGATGCTGGAGGTGCAACAGGCGTCTGAGGAGACTCGGCTTCACTATGATCACCTTACCAAAGACTTAGAGCAACAACAGATCAGTATGGAAGTTCTTTCTCATGAGACCAGGTCAGACCTCGAGATTCAAAAGGTTGATCAGTACAACAGGTCCCCTGCTTTCGATGCTACGCTGCTGAGGGGGTTTTAGAGGGGCCTAGAAATTGCCAGGATGTTCTTTAGTGTGAATGAGAGGTTTTCCAAATAAGCTCACTTGAAGTGAGATCGGACAATATCTAAGCATCAGAGAGAGTCTCTAGAAGCAATCAAGAACGAACGGATCAAGTGGAAGGCCTATTGCAAATCCATTAGAAAGGATCCACACCCTATGCATCTCGAACTCCTTTCGAAGTTATCCCTTGTGTCTTTCCATGATGGTCAGGATATGGGCTGACGTTGGTCCTTCAACCGATGTAGATTACTATCTCTTTGTGTCTGCTGATCCTGATGACGATATCTCATGGCCAGACTTTGGAGACTTTAGTGAAGGTAAAGAAGATGATATCCCTCCTTCCGACCCTGGGGGCTCCTCAGATGCTGGGAACAATTGATGCATATTTGCTTTTGTAGCTATTTCATATGTATTTAATCTTGTAATTTTTGACATACTATGACAGTCAACGCATATCTTCCCCTTATTACTTGTTTTCGAGACACATTTGGTTTTGTGTGTGGTTTTTTATGCTTGCATTTACTTATATTTTTACTGCAACCTTAGCTATGCATGGTGACCCATGCAGGTTAATCATTATGAGTTAGGCTAAGTAAAACCATTTGTATCCCGATCGTATGGGCTAGATAAACTACTCGTCTAAGGCCGTGTCGCCACGTAATCATTGCCTAATTGCCTAACTTTTGGTGGTTAAATGACCTTGGATGATTGGACCATACTTTGCAATGATCTTGGGTCCACCTCGGGTAAACCCCTTGTGTTTTGTCGTTCGGGCTGTTTTTCCCGATTGTCTTCTTGTCTATCTTTCTGTTGGGCATCGATCACTTATAAACCAATTGTGTGGTTTTTATTTATAGACTCTTGTCTTTTATCTGCCAACTAAGTCGTTGGGACGTCTTCCAACAGTTTGTTTGTCAAGATTCGCTGCGATAAGGCGTATTTTGTCCTACCAACTTTATAAGCATCTATGGCCATATTTGCTTTATCTTATAGGTAGGATTTACGTCTTATCCAATTTTTGGCGCATCAAATAGGGTTTATATGCCCCAAAGCACCCTGACAGTGCTTCATATGCACCCAGTTAGTTTCGATGAATATGCATTGTCATGGCGACATATGTTTTTCGCCCACTCCCTTATCAGCTTTGACCGATATCTTAAGGTATCTTGTGAACACTCTTATGAGCAAACACTTGGTTTTGAACACTGTACTGGATTATTTATAACAGCTTCCCCTGGGGTTTTTTTTTGATTTCACAAAAAATAAAAGACAATTAGCTAATATAATTCAAAGCTTAAGTTATGGAAATAAAAGAAAACAAAAGTAAGAATCTCCTTAAGGGTAGAAGATCTTTAAATACTGCGCATTGCATGGTCTGGGCAGCTCGGTCCTCTCGGGTCGGGAAAGGCGATATGCTCCATGTTCTGTTATCCCGACAACTTGGTATGGTCCTTCCCATTTGTCAACTAATGATCCCGCGTACTTGTCTTTTGTATTAAGTGTCACCCTTCTCAAGACTAGGTCTCCAAGCTGGAATATTCTAACATTGACATGCGAATTGTAATACCTTACTACCCTCTATTGGTAGGCGGCATTTCTTACCCTGGACATGTCTCTTCTTTCTTCCAACTCATCCAAGTCTTGTTTTAGCATCTCCACATTTCCTTCGGGATCGAAGAGCTGTACCATAGAGGACTTGTGAATTATCTCAACATGAATCACTGCTTCCATCCCAAATGCCAACAAGTAAGGTGTTTCGCCTGTCGAAGTCCTTTATGTGGTCCGATAAGCCCATAAGACTTCGTGCAACTTATCTGCCTAGTTTCTTTTCTTTCCTTCCAGCCTCACCTTCATTGTATGCTTGATTATTTTGTTCACTGCCTCCGTTTGGCCATTGGTTTGGGGGTGAGCTAGTGTGGCATAATAGTTATTTATCCCAAAGTCTTGACATATATTTCTGAAATTATCACTATCGAATTAAGTTCTGTTATCTGTGATTTATAGTTTCGGGGATTTCAAGCCAATATATGATATTTTTCTTCACAAAACTGGTGGTATTAGCCTCGGTGATATGTACCAGTGCTTCCACTTCAACCCACTTTGTGAAGTAGTCAACGGCTACTATGACATGCTTTGCTCATCCTTTAGTTGCAGTAGGCATCGGGCCAATCAGATCTATTCCCTACATGATGAACGACCATGGTGATGTCAAACTTTTCAACTGCTCGGGTGGCTTTCAGATGTCATTAGCTACTTTTTGACAACCTCCGCACTGACTTGCAATACCTTGTGCATCTTTAAACAGAGTCGACCAATAAAAGCCCTGCCTGAGAGTCTTACGCGCCAAGCTTTTACCACCCGAGTGATTCCCACAGACTCCTCTATAAATACTTTCTAATATTTGTCTACCTCTGATCGGGTCCACGCATTTCTGAAGGGCTTTGGAGAACCCTTTTCTGTATAGCTCTCCTTCTACTATCGAATATCTTGTAGCTTTATATCTGAGACGCTTCGCCTCAGCTATCTCCGTCATGAGCACTACATTATCTAAGTATTCTCTGATCGGGGTCCTCCATGTAGCTTGTTCCCCTTCAATCAATTATACCTCCGACGCTTCAGCTTGATTTTCAGTCTCGATACTTGGCTTTTATAGGTGGGCAATCGAGACTGTTTTTGACCCTACACTGGTGGCTGATGCCAATTTTGACAGCGCGTCTGCTTTCTCATTTTTCTTCTTCACGATCTGAGTGATTCTGTATGCTTTGAACCTTTCGAGGAGTGTCTTGGCTATATTTAAAAATGCAGCCATGCTGCTGTCATTGGCTTGGTATTCATTCAGAACTTGATTGACCACCAACTGTGAGTTACTGAATATTTCCAACTCATATGCTCCCAGTGTCGTGCACACCCTAAGGCCTACCAGAAGCGCCTCATATTCTGCCATATTGTTAGTGGCTTTGAAGTCAAATCGCAAGGCACATTCCACCTGGTCATCTTCTGGCGTGGATATAACTATGCCTGCCCCGCTGCCGTGTGTGTTTATCGATCCATCTACATGTAGTTTCCAAGCAAACAGATCATTTTCTCTTAACATCCTGATCACTTCGCTGTTCGGCTCAGTGAATTCCGTAATCCGATTTGCTACAACTTGCCCATTGATCGCCGCTCTTGGCTAGTAGACCATGTCAAACTCGCTTAGTTCCACTGCCTATTTAGTCAGCCTTCCCGACACCTCGAGTTTTGATAAAATCCGTTTCAATGGACAGTCAGTATATACTTCAATTTTGTGAGCTTGAAAATACGGTCTCAACTTTCTCGCTACTGTTATCAAGGCCAAAGCCATTTGTTCAACTGGAGAATATCTTGTTCTGCAGGTAACAAAGTTTTACTGGTGTAGTATACAGGTTTCTGCGTTACCTCTTCCAATCTGACCAGTACTGACCCTGTTGCTACGTTTGTTACGGACAGATAGAGGTAGAGCACTTCCCCTTCAAGTGGTTTATATAATATCAGAGCTTTTCCCAAGTATTCTTTGATTTTTCTAAACCCTTGCTTGCACTCATTATTCCATTCTACCCCTTTGCCCTGCTTAATTACTTTGAAAAAGGGTAGGCGTTTGTCCATTGATTTACTTATGAACCGACTCAGTGACGCTAGGTAACCCGTCAATCTTTGGATTTCCTTCAATGCCTTGGGAGACCTCATTTCTTCCAAGGCTCTTATTTTCTCTGGGTTTACTTCGATCCCTCTTTGGTGAACCTGAAATCCCAGGAACCTGCCTGATGGTACCCTGAATAAGCACTTCTTTTGATTTAGCTTCATCCCATATTTTCCTAGCACTTCGAACGTCTCCCTTAGGTCGGTCGGATGATCTCTGGACGTTACACTTTTGGTTAGCATATCGTCCACGCATACCTCCATATTTCTGCTCATCTGTTGAGCAAACATTTTATTTACCAGCCTTTGGTAAGTTGCCCCGACGTTCTTTAACCCAAACGACATGACCTTATAGCAATACAATCCCTGGTCAATTGTGAATGAGGTTTTTTCCTCACCTGGTTTTAACATTCTGATCTGGTTGTAACCTGAATAGGTGTCCATGAAACTTAACAGTTCATGGCCGGTCATTGCATCTACCAGCTGGTCAATCCGAGGCAAAGGGAAGCTGTCATTCGGACATGCTTTGTTAAGGTCGGTGAAATCCACACACATCCTCCATTGGTTGTTTTTTTTTACACCAGGACTACGTTGGCAACCCAGTCGGCATATTTCACCTCCCGAATGGATCATGCGACTAACATCTTGTCCACCTCTTCCTTGATCGTCTTGCTTCTTTCAGGGTTGAAGCTCCTCATCTTCTGGATAATTAGTTTCTGATCGGGATTCATTGCTAAGTAATATGAAATTGTCCATGGATCGATCCCTGGCATGTCCGCGTGCTTCTAGACGAATACATCTTTGTATTCTTTTAGGAGTTCGACCATCGTACTTTGATTGTGCTTTGTCAGTTGGGACCCAAGCCTAACATTCTTCCTAGGATCATCGTTGCTCATGACAACTTCCATGGTCTGTTCCTCAGAGCCTTTGTCACTTTCTGGCGCTGCCTCTCTTAGGTCTAGATCGAACTCGGTCGGGGTTTCGGCCTTTGCCTCTGTTGGGTATACTTTTAAGTCTTCATCTTTTTTGATAGCATCCACTTGCATTACCCTCGACACTGCCTTTTCCCTATATACGGCAAGATTCGCTTTCCTAGCCCACTTCTATGAGCTTTTCATAATCCCCACCCCAGCTTCGGTCGGAAATTTTATCATGAAAGCGTAGGTTGACGTTACGGCTTTTATTTTATTTAGAAATGGGTTGACCTAGTAGAGCTTTATATGGCCAATTCTCAATATTTACAACCACGAAATCCAGCAATACTGTCTTCGTATAAGGAAAGCTTTTAGCTTCTACTGGTAGTTTAACGGTTCCCAACGCCCTAACCTCGGTTCCTCTGAAACCCTTTAATGGAACCTTTAGTGGTTGGAGATCACTCATCTGTAGCCCGAGTTGATCAAACGCCTCTCTGTTTAAAATGTCTACTAAGCTACCATTGTCGATCAGTATTTTTCTCATTTGTCTATGCCCGATGCGAACTGACACAACAACCGGGTCATTTGGTCTGACCTCCGACTCGTGTGCGTCTGCTTTAGTGAAAATTATTGGTCCCCATCCTTGCTTTGCTTTCTTTCGATTAGGACCTAGATGATTCACCTCCATACTTCTTTGGCTGTTCATGGCTTCCCTAACTTCAGGCATCATTTCTCGGCTACTATTTCCAGTATTGGGGCCATAAAAAATGGTGTTGATTGCCCCGCTATCCGAGTCTTTCTCTGGGCTCCTATAACTCCTATCTCGATCCCCTGTGTGGATATCCTATTACCGATCTTCACCTCTTCGGAGGATGACATCAGTAAGATGACCTTCCTGGATTAGCTTCTCAATGTAATCCCTGAGTTGGTAACATTTGGGGGTTTCGTTGCCATTCTTCTGGTGGAACCTGCAGTACTTTGTAGTATCCCTTTTGGCGAAGCTAGACTGCCTCGGGGGTTTTTTATATAAGTTTTTGTCTTCTATCACATTCAGAATTTCCTCCAGCTTTTTGGCTAACAGTGTATAATTGATGTACTGGTGCCTTGAGTTTTTTCCTGTTCTATCGTCATCTCTTTGCCCGTCTTTCCCTTTTTCCCCGTTGCCCTTCTGGTCATTCTTGCCATAGTTTTTCGAACCACTTTCCTGGTTCTTTTGACTGTGACCAGGATGACATCCATGTATAAATTCTCCCCCGTGGGTAATCTGTTACTCTTCTGCCATGACATATCCCCCAACTTGATCTATCATGCTTCCATATGTGGTGGGTCCCCGCTGTCTCAGGCTTAAGGTTAGGTGATTGTGTTGCAAGCTATTTATGAATGCGGAAACCACCGCGTCATCTTTAGGGTCCTGAATCTCTGATACCTCCTATGAGAACCTGGTTAGGTAATCTTTTAGCTTTTCGTCCTTCCTTTGCCTTAAGGTAGAAAGAGCCGACACCGATTTTCTCTTCTAGATATTCCCCATAAACTGACTGGTGAACGCTCGTGTCAACCCCTCGAAACTCTTGATGGACCCTGATGATAATCCTCTGAACCACCTGGATCCTTGATCCCCTAATGTTTGAGGGAACATACTACACATGAGAGCATCGTCATAATCGTACTGAGCCATTACGCTCTGGTATCTCCTGACGTGTTCCTGTAGATCGGTGTTGGCCTTGAACTGCTCCACATGCGGTATCCTAAATTTCTCCGAAAAGCGAGCCCGACTTATGACATCGGTGAACAGGTTCCTAAGACTCCCGACCAGGGGGTTATCTTGATTTTGCTTTTTCTCCAAAGCTTCTATCCTCTTGAGAAGAACTTCACACTCCCTTTCGGGTTCGCCATGCCTGTTTAACCTTTGGTGCATTATGATCCTGTACGGGTCCCTACGCCCTTTAGAAGCGTACTCGTCATCATTTAAATTCGGTCGGGGCTTCTTACTACGTCCTTCATACCTGCCTTCCATCTTAGGATATAGTCTTGCGCCGTTGTACCCTGTGATAGCCTCGCGTGAGCTTGACTTCTGATGTTCCTTCACCCTTCTATCTTGGTGGGAGTTGTTTTTTCTACGTGAATGTCCTTTTTTGTCCCGTTTCTCTGCTCTATTTCTTCTACCTTGGGTCCTTAAGCTACCACGCGTGTAGAGTGCTGATACGACGAACTCAGGTTCGCGAATGCTGTTATGCTAATTCCCTGTCTAGCGGCACCATCAATGACTCTCCGCAGGGATTCTTGAATTTGCCTGAATGTGTCTGGAGATATCCCTATAGTCAAGCTCGTGGTTGTGATGACGTCCTGTCCGTTTGATGGTGGAGTTCATGAAGGTGGATCTGTTCCCGATACATTGGCATCCATGACATTCGCCTCTCGTGAGACATCAACGTTGCGTGGGGACAAATCTCTATCGGTGTTAGAAACCATGATTTTACTTTGTATGACTAAATCTTTGGCTAATTATAACGAAGGTTCACTGCCCCTCATTCTAGTTCACCGCCCCTCATTCTAGCGCCAGTTGTTGACAGTGATTTTTGGATGGATCACATGTTGAACAGAATGTATATAAAATCACACAATTGTTAATTACGATCAATTAAGAAAGCAAAAGAAACACGAGGATTTTACGTGGTAAAACCCTAAGAATGGGGAAACGTCCACGGTTGCCGGAGACCGGCGAGGAAAGAAATTCACTATTAATAATTGATTACACACTTAGTCTCTCGTGCTCTCTAGAGTCTTGATTTGTCTTCAACCCTTTCATAGGTGTTATTAGGGTCTATTTATACATGCATAGAACCCTAATTCGTGCTATACAAGTAAATGAAGTTAACATGTTTGAGACGTTTTATTCTTCTTTCCTGTTTCACGTTCTTCACGCATTAGGCCTCTTGCCTAATTTGAACTCTGGAATCGATAGGGAAACTGGCTTCCTTATCAAAGTGTGCTTCGAGACTCCTTATTGGAGTATGACTCATTCTGCATGTATCTGATAGTATCCACCTGTCGATCTGTCGATCATCTACCAAAACCCGACCAATCCTTATTCTTCCCGACCAATGATTCAATTCCGACTAGAGGCTTTGACCCGACCATCTCGATAGCCCCGACCAGGTGTTATGAAACTGTCTTTGGTTAGCTTAGGAAGGTTGACTCTTGGTGATATGGCAACTCCAACTCTCGCATCTTTGGGTAGTTATGTTGACTCACTATTCTTTAAATTTTACCAACAACAATATATTTATCGTTAGTAAGCCACTTTTCTTCTTGAAATATCTAACACAAATTAATAAACTATTATTCTTCATCCTCATTAAATCATAACATGTAATATATGAACCATTCAATAACATGTCAATGTGTATGCATTTTTATTTGTGTATGTTTGTATATGGTAATTATATATATATGAACATATAGAGAAAGTCATACGACATACATATACTGTGTATTGTTTATTCACGATCATGTATCATGATATGAGTACCGGGTAACCAATAAAATTTACATTCACACTAAATAATACGATTTTAATGTATTTCAAAAAAGAAATACAATTTTAATGAAATATGCACGATGTATCGAATGTAGACAGAATTCTACGGGATGCATATGGTCTCTCTTAATTACTTAATAAATAAATAAGGTTTAAAATAGAAAACTATTGGGCCTCAATCAAAAGTCCAATCGAGGCAGAGGCCTTTACAGGCCTTATATATAAAATGGTGAATTTCGTTTTGGGTAACTATTAAACCCTCTTTTAAGTATAGTTTTTTTGTCAAAAACTACTCTCTAGTTTGATTTATTAGTCAAAAACCACTTTCCATTCACTTTTGTTAATATTTCTTACAAATATAACATATTACCCTTGTATTCAATTTCAAACAAATAAAAAAAAAGTTTTAAAAATTTAATAACAAAAATATCAATACAAATAACAAAATGACAAAATACAAAAATTTGAGAAAAAAAAAACATATCTCCACAATCGTTTACCACCTCAAACTCCAAGTCTTTCACCGTCACTTACATCTCCAAACCACAGGTCCACCATCGAGTTGGAGATCGTTTGTTTTTTTGTCTGAATACTAAATAGTCCTGAATTTTTCTAATGACTGAATAAAGACTGAAATCTGAACCTGAATGACATATTTGTTTTATTTGTTCTCACATCTGAATGTATTATCAACACGTTTGTTTTTTAAAAGTAAAATTGTCTAAATATAAATAATTTTACATTTATACCTATGTTAAACAATTATATATATAATATGGAATAAAAACAATCCAAAAATAATAATTATATATAGACACATATGATCACGATCTTCATCTTTGATTACAAACAAACTTTATTTTTATAAAAAAAAACACATAAAAAAAGAAAATTGTTTTTTTTAAATAAAAAGGATATCAAGAAAAATCGCACAAAACAATCTAATATATATAAATACATCACCACTATCATAATAAAGTATCGATATTAAACACAAATATAAACCGTGATTATGGTTCTTTTTTATTTGGATTCTTTTTTATTTTTAAAGTTATTTAAAATAAATAATATATTAAAATAAAGATTTCTATATCATACGTAATTTTGATAAAATTAAAAATATATTATATATAAAAATAATATCGAAAGAAAATATTTTAGATTGTATTTAATACGATTACAATTAAATTAAAAGTTATTAATTTTTACTTTTTATTTTAAATTTTTTTCTTTTAGGATTTTTAAATTATTCGGCTTCCTTCAAACAAAACAAACAAAACTACTTGTTAATTACGATTGCGTCTTTAAATTTTAAGCGATAAAAACAAAGATTTACTCAACTCAGGCCCTAGAACTGCACCCAGACCAACACCAGCAACCGCCGCACCAGCGTCGTTACCTACCCTGCACCAGCGTCGTTACCTACTGCCACACCAACACCCTCGCCCACTCCATCACCGACCAAAGCTCCACCCCATCACCGACGACCTCCGCCGCACCCGCACCCGCACCCGCACCCGCACCCGCACCCATTTTCCTCCGGTAAAACCACTTGGCACAGACTCAATCCCAACCCCAATCAAAAGTCCATCCAGCAACCTCCAATCAAAAATCCATCCAAACACACAAAATACCACCTCTACCACACAAAAATCATCCAAACACACCGCCACCACCTCCAAAATCTAGAAACCACACATCCAAACCCATCAATCAAGCCACCCCACCTCCAAACATCCAAAAAGCAAAACCACATTAGTTTGAGAAAGGGAAGGAGAGAGCGGCGGGAGAGAGGAAAAGAGAAAAAGAGATTCGGGGATAGAGAAAGGAGTGATTAGATCGCCGTTGGCGTGAGAGGAAGAGAAATGAGAGAGGTCGGCAGCGTGAAGGAAGAGAAAGGAGAGAGATCGGCGTGGAGAAGAGAGAGGCATGATGAAGAGAGAGAAAGTGAGATGTTTTTATTGTTTTTGAAATTTTTGATTACATTTTAATTTTTCGTATTCCCAATTTACTATTATGCCCATCATAGTTTAACAGAAAAAATTGGATATATTAACGGAAAACTAAGGGCAGGGTGTTTTTTGGTCAATAAATCAAAAGGTGGGCTGGTTTTTGGCTAATAATAAAACTAGAGTATTTGGCCAAAAATACAAACTAGAGGGGTCTTGTTTAATAATATCCCTTTCGTTTAATATTACTTTGAAAAGAACAGTGTTGAGTATAGAGTGTGGAGTTGTGGACATCTCCAGATCCAGAGCCAGAGCCAGAGCCAGAGCCAACGATCACATATTAATCGTTAATCAAATAACTGGTGCTGAGAAGTGAAGCCATCATTTTGAAGTTGAGAAAAGCAAAAACCGTATATTGCAATAGATGAGGCTATTGCAGTTCGCTTTCTTAGTTGCTTTAACATCTGGACTCGCTGCCATCCTCATTTACATCACTGGTCTCTCCAATTTGTGTATTCTCTCTCTCTCTCTCTCTCTCTCCATATATATATACATGTATTATATGTGTGATAATTACATGGATTTTGATTGCATATGTTGTGCAGATGGGAGTAATCGGATTTCGGATGAGGATTACGAGGCGTTGCTGTCACTTCAGAGTGGTTTCCAGAAGTGTGTGGTTAGTATAATTCCTTTTTTATGCAGCTGGAGATTAGATTGTATTATTTAATACACAATTGATGTGATTATTTAGAATTTGAACTAGTGAAGATGGGTTTCTCTTCCTCTGGTTGTTTTGGTTCAACTTTTATAGGTATTAGAGATGTCAGGATGTTGATAAATTGCATTGTCTGTTTTGTCTAGTTTCAATATGTTCAATTTTTTACTTTTAACAGCGATTTTATGAAGTTCATTTGCGAATGGTGCAGAGTGCGAATGGATTAGGTTTACAAGCTGAGAGTGGTACAGATTACTGCCATGTAACGATTAACTTTCCTAGTGATACTGTGCCCAAATGGGTAAGTATCTCTAATAACAGATATAACATTATTACAATGATTGAAAATGTATGCGGTATGCCGCAATGAGATGGGTGCTGAAATCTCAGAAATTTATTACTGTTTAATTCTATTAAGTATATATATATATATATTAGTTTTGTACAAAGGTAAATTATGACGTAGTTTCCATTTATCATTTAAACAGAAAGATCCTAACAGTGGGGAACTTGAAGGTTTATCATTTGAATTTGATCTCTGTGAAGCTGTAGCAACATGGGAACGGGTGAGCGTCCTACTTAGTGTTGGATTTGTTTAAATATTACCACATGCATGTGATGTACTTGTTTTAAATTCGTTTCATTCTTTACAATTGATTTATTATTTAGTGAGTTGATTGCTCAGGTGCGGAACAGTACTACAATTCTGACCAAGGAGTTCATTGATGCTTTACCAAATGGCTGGGAGGAATATGCATGGCGTAGGATTAATAAAGGAATACATCTGTAAGTATTCTACTAGTATTCTTAACAGAATAAAGTGAGATTAATTTATTACGTCATGTATTTATGAATAACATCTGAAATGAAGAAGAGAGATAAAATAGCAATATTTGCTAGTTGCTACTCATATATACAGAGCATGAACATGTAGAATAAAATAATTCATAATTGTCCTTTAAGCATGCTGACATTTGTATTAGGTTTAAGAGGTACAGGAACATCAAATCCTTGCCTGCAGTTGGAATTTCCCATAAAGATTAAACGTTGACGTTGTATCAACTCTTTAGGGCTGTTTGAGATTTCCGCACCAGCTGCATCTAAATATTTTTACTCGGTGCTATGAGCTGTTTTCAAATTGTTCAAATTGTTCAAATTGTTCAAATTGTTCAAATTGTTCAAATTGGTATCCTAAGCTTTATGTTTTGCATTGCCTGTTAACAATATAGAAGCAGAAGTGCACAAAGATTATTTTTTTTATTTTTTTTCTGGTAGAAAATTCTTGAGAAGTTAAGTTTTTCTTGATGAACTGCTATTTATAAGCTGCTGAGATCTTTTACAGTTACATGTAGTTTGATTTAGTTTATATACTTATTGCAGCAACCACTGTCAAAATAAAACCTTATGCTTGGAGAAACTTTCTCCTGTACTCCCTGAAACGCCGCCATATTTTCCCCGGCAGTTTGGCCGGTGTGCTGTTATTGGTAACTCAGGAGATCTACTGAAAACAAGGTTTGGGAAGGAGATAGATAGCTATGATGTTGTTATTAGAGAGAATGGAGCTCCGATACAGGTTGACCTGTGGCTATATTGGATGCCAGAAATTCTGCTTCGTTTTACCCTCTTAAGAGTTATTTTCTTTCTTTTTTTCTTATTTCTTTATTGCAGAACTATACAGAATATGTGGGCAAGAAAAGTACTTTTCGTCTTCTTAATAGGGGATCTGCCAAAGCTCTTGATAAAGTTGTAGAGTTAGATGGTATGAGTACCAATCTGCTTGTTGGTACTTGGTAGATCTATTTAATATTATTATGTGGATTCTAAATAGCTTATTTCTGCAGAAACAAGGAAGGAGGCCCTACTTGTAAAAACTACTATTCACGACATTATGAGCAAGATGATTCGAGTATGTATGTTGTTTTCATGTTGTTTTCCTACTTGTAAAAAGGTATTTTTGTTTTCTCTTTTTAAAATCGTAGGTCTGATTTTTTGCTTTAGTATGTAATTCCATTGTTGCAGATGGTCCGCTTTTTATTTCTATATTTGGCTTTAATCTTTGATTGATTGTCTTTTGTCAGCGATAATGATATTTTTAATGTGGGTTCATATGCTTTTTGTTCAGAAATGATATCATCCAGCTTTTTATTTACCGGTGTAGATCTTGTGTTTCCACCATAACTCCATAATGTACTTTGTGCTCTATTGACATTGCTTATGATGCATTTATTGACTGCTGATCACATTGTGTTTGATTTGAACCTGCATCTCCAATCATGAAATATTCTCGGATATATCTCTTTGTTCTTTTACAAATCACCTTCGAAATCCTAGTGTTGATTCCAAATTGAAAGTCTTTTGACGGAGTAAAGGCTTCAAAAAGGTGAATATTGCGGGAAAGTGTTGACTAGGAGTGATTCTAGGAGTAAAATCCTAGGAGGATTTCTAGGAATCTAATCCTTAATTGATTGTATCCCTAATTGTAGGCAATCTCTTCTGTATATATATGCGACCTATTGTAATTCTTTTGTAAGACAATCAATACCAATCAATTTACAAAAATCTTCATGTTATCAGAGCCTATAATTCTTTAGGTTCTCTCTCTGATACTGTTTCAAATCTCCTCTTCATTTTTTTTTCTCTTTTCCGCTACAGTACTCACTACAGTAGCTTGTTACAGTAGCTTGTTACAGTAACCCACTACAGTTTTGGTTACATGGAAGAAATTACATCCATGACTTTTTCTACACTCACGTTATCCAAATTCAGAATCAATGTGGGTCGTCATGGAAATTAATAGAGAAATCCTCACAGCACTATTGGATACTGGTTCCTCACGAAATCTTTTGGCAAAAGCATTGGACCGATTGGACATCCAACCATAGCCCTACTATGGCATGATTCAAGGTGTGAATGTTGAATCTACACCTGTGGTTGGGGCAATGATTGAGACACTTGGGGCAACAATTGACCACTTACTGGAGATCCCAATCGACAACTTGGTAACTAATCCTATTAGTGCTTCTCTTGCCCAATCAAGTAAACTTCCTACTAGGTAGTTGAGTCACTTTAATTCTGCACGGTGGGTCATCGACTCTGGCGCTTCAGACCATATGATAAGTGTCTCCTCGTTTTTTGATACGTATTCACCTTGTTCTGGCAACAAAAAGGTCTGGATTGCCGATGGTAGTTGTCATCCATTGTTAGAACATGTTCTGTCAGAATTTCTGATAATATTATTCTTAAATCTGTCTTACGTGTCCCTAATATCTTTTGTAATTATTATCAGTTAGTCTCTCATGACTCTAACTGCTCAGTTGTTTTTTCTTCAACTCTCTGTAAATTTCAGGATTAGACTTCGGGGATGGTGATTGGCAGTGCTAAGATGCATGATAGGCTATATTATTTTGAAGACAGTCCTAATAAGTTGGCTTTGTATTTAAATAGTGATGTATGTTCTCTACCTGTAAAAGAGTAGATAATGATCTCGCATTTCAGATTAGGTCATCCTAGTTTTGCTTATTTAACACACTTGTTTCCGACTTTATTTCAAAATTTATCTTCATCTCAATTTCAGTGTGATATTTGTTGTTTTTCTAAAAGTATTCACAAACCTTATGTCTTCAAACCTTACGGGGCCTCAACACCCTTCTATTTAATACATAGTGATGTTTGAGGGCCCGTCTAAAATTCCTACTTTAAATGGAAAACGTTGGTTTGTAACTTTTATTGATGTCCATACTAGATTGTGTTGGCTCTATTTGATGAACTCCAAATCTGAAGTTGAAAAACTTTTTCAAGAATTTTATACTCGTTGAAACTTAATTTCATACTAAGATTAGTATTTTAAGAAGTGATAATGGCACAGAGACAAATATTTTGGGAGTTTTTTAAATCAAAAAGGAGTTCAACATCAATCTACGTGTCACCATACACCCCAACAAAATGGGTTGCGGAAAGAAAAAACCGCCACCTTTAATAAGTGAGTCGGGCTCTAATGCTTTCAATGCATGTCCCAAAATATCTATGGGGGGACGTTGTTCTAACAGCTACATACCTTATTAATAGGGTATCCTCATGTATCTTAAATCATAAGACATCTCTACATTGTCTTAATCATTTTTTTCCTACTAATTGATTAATTTCTAATCTTCCCTTTCAAGTTTTTGGCAGCATATTTTTTGTGCATATACCAGATTTACTTCGGTCTAAACTTGATGCTAGAGCCGAAAAATGTGTTTTCATTGGTTATCCTTTTAATCAAAAAAATGTATAAGTGTTTTAATCCCGTTACAAAAAAAAACAAACAACAAACCCATATTAGTATGGATGTGTCTTTTTATGAACAAAGACCTTTTTTCTCCAAAACTCATCTTCCGGGGGAGAATAGAAATAAAGATAGTTTGAAAACTTTTTGGACACTAATCCAGTTTTGGAAACTAATAATTCAGTTTTACCAAATCCTTTTCTAGTTTTGAAAACTAATAATTCAGTTTTACCAAATCCTTTCTTTCCTAAAAGTTTCCAAATTCTTTTAAAGAATTTGTTTTTGAAAAGGAAACATTGGCTAATGACCAACAATTAGGAACTGATATGGTGCCAGATCTGGGGGAAAAGCATTACTTGGTGAGATTCCCAATTAGGATAATCATCCTACAACAGAGTTACTGGTTTATACTAGACGAAAGTGTCATGCTAATAGAGAACAACCTCATCTGGTATGAGACCTGTCAGCATTCCCGAGGTTCGAACTTGATCCTTTTACTGATAAGCATAAACCAGGTAATACTTCTAATTCTCAACCTGTCTCTGTCACTCATCCTTCTTCTGTTTCTCAACCTAATGTTTTTACTGATCTTGATATTCCTATAGCCAATAGGAATGGTGTCCGAAAATGTACCACACATCCTATAGCTAAATACCTATCTTATCACAGACTATCCGGAAACTACAAAGCCTTTACTTTAAAAATCTCTCACCTATTCATCCCTAGGAACATACAAGAAGCCCTAGGACACCCGTGCTGGAAAATGGCTGTTACGGAAGAGAGGAATGCACTAGCCAAAAATAAAACCTGGGTTGTTGACGAGTTACCAAAAGGGAAGAAAACTGTAGGATGTAAGTGGGTTTTCACAAATAAATGTAGAGCTGATGGATCAATAGAAAGACACAAATCTCGCATTGTTGCCAAGGGTTTCACTCAAACCTATGGCCTCGACTACTAAGAGACTTTTGCATCCGTGTAGGGGTGTCAATTCGGGTTGACGGGTCGTGTTTGGGTCAACCCGAACACAACACGATTATTAAACGGGTCAGACCCCTTAGACCCAAACACGACATGATTAAATATGGTTCAACATGAACACGACATGAATAACCTGTTTAATATATGGTTTTGGTGGATCGTGTCAAATGACATGTTTAAATGACCCATGTATGACCCGTTTAACCTATTAATTATTATTTTACTAAATTACGCATGAAAAATGAAAACAAAGTAATCAACATGTTCACACGAAAATAATTCCACAAATCCAAATCCAATCCAAAAGTTGGCAAATACAAATCCAATTTCACAAATACAAATCTCCAAAAATACAAATTGATATATTCTACTTGTGTTTCACCATAATATTTCTCATCCATACCATCAAGTTGCCTTTTCTTTTTGACACCAGCTTGATCCGTAACTTTTCTAGATTCCAGCACAGTATTTTTTGCTTCTTTCTTGGAGATTCGACCGATCTCTTTTATTAACATTAAATCTCAAATAAAAAACTGAAATTGGAGGAGAACTATGCAGTGGCTAAAGATGCGGCGGAAGACTGGAAAAGAGCGAAGCTGAAGATGCGATGCGGTGGACGAGAGGAGGCTCTACTTCTTTCAATGTTTCAGAGACATAAGGTATTCAAGTAGCAGCAAATCTGAAGCTTAGTGAGCCATGTACAATGCTTTGATGAGGAAGAGATAATAGAATACAAAAATGATAGAGGAGAGAGTTGAAGAAGTGGTACTTTGAAGACTAGAAACGGTGAGAGAGAGTTCAAGACTTAGAAGCGGCTGCGGCTGTGTTGGTAGTGAAAATGTGAATTAGGCTTAGGGTTTGATTTTAAGTTTATATAGTATACACCAAATGTACAAAAATGTCCCTTATCACTAAATTTACATATATACCCTTACTAATTGTGTCAACCTGTGACCCGCTAAACTTAACCCGAACACAACACGATTAATAAACGGGTTGACCCGTTTATTGACACAACCCGTTTAACCTCAACCCAAACCCGTAATAAATGGGTTCGTGTCGTGTGGACCCTTCGTGTCGTGACCCATATTGACACCCCTACACCCGTGGCCAAGATAAACACCCTTCGAATCCTCTTATCTGTGGCAGTAAATCTAGGCCGGTCCTTACACCAGTTAGATATAAAAAATGCTTTTTTGAACAGCAATCTGAAAGAAAAGGTATTCATGGATCCTCCTCGTGGTTTTGGGGGAGAATTCAAGAATGGTAAAGTGTGTAGGCTGGTGAAATTCTTATATGGATTGAAGCAGTCACCTAGAGCCGGGTTCGAGAAGTTTGGAAAGGTTATGAGAAGATTCGGGTAAAGCCAAAGCCAAGAGGACCGTACACTCTTCTTTAAACATTCTGGAGGTAAGAGGGCTATTCTAATTGTTTATGTAGATGACATCATCATGACTGGAGATGATGTTGAGGAGATAAGAAGACTAAAATAGTTGTTAGCTCAAGAGTTTAAAGGCAAAGATCTAGGCGTCTTAAAGTATTTTTTGGGAATGGAGTTTGCTAGGTCAAAAAGAGGGATCTTTGTTTCTCAGAGAAAATACATCCTAGATTTATTAAGAGAGACTAGGATGACAAGCTACAAGTCAACAGTAACTCCAATATAACCAAATTTGAAACTTGAGGCTGCTAAACCAGGAAGTCAAGTAGACCGTGAACAATATCAGAGGTTAGTGGGCAAACTAATCTACTTAGCTCACACCCGACCTGACATCTAGTTTTCAGTCAACATGGTGAGTCAATTCATGCATTCACTAGGACCAGAACACAATGAGGCAGCTTTAAGAATCTTGAGATATCTAAAGCGGATACCTGGGAAAGGACTATTAATAGGGGTCATTTTCAGGTTGAAGTTTTCACAGATGTGGATTGGGCTGGTAGTATAACAGATAGGAGATCTACATCCGGCTACTGTACCTTTGTAGGAGGAAACTTGGTGACTTGGCGAAGTAAAAAACATGGGGTTGTAGCAAGGAGTAGTGTGAGGCAGAGTTCAGAGCAGCTGCCCTTGGAATTGTGAGGTAATCTGGATAAAAAGGATTCTTGAAGATTTAAAGATTCAGATTTCCTCTCAGTGACAACAAGTCAGCAATTGCCATAGCTCATAATCTTTTCTTTGATGAAGTGCTTGTCTATCTCCACATGCAGTCTCATCTGTATATATATGAGACCTATTGTAATTCTTTTGTAAGACAATCAATACAAATCAATATACAAAATTCTTCAAATACCGCTGTTAGGCTTTGCTGAAGTATGCAACATTATCTGCTGACATAGAATTGGCAAAATACAGGATTTATTTAACAATCTCCCTTTTCATATACAATCTGATTTTAGTTTTCGTATTGGATTGAAGTAATTTGGCTTTTTGGCTTTCTCCCTAAATTTCCTCTATCCTATTAAAGGAGTGTTCACTCTCCAGGAAGCGTACAGAACAATTGAATTTTCAATGAATCATGGAGATGTCTCGGGTTATTTTTTTTTAGGCTTTAATTGTTATGGTTAGTAAGCGAGGTTTTATATTCATGTTGAGCAATGGGAGGTTGTTGAGAGACTTTATCATAGTTGTAAACTTATTTTTATAGTCATTAGGTAGGCAACAGTTTGGAACTCTTTTATTTGTTCAAGTAGAGGCTAAATGAAGATTTCTCAAAATCCCTATTGGACGGCCTGTTATGTTATCTGACTTGGGCCCAGTTTGGCATTGCTTCCCCAGCTGCTTTTGGGGCCAAAAGTGATTCTGGACCTAAGACAGAGTGTTTGGTAAAACCGCTGCGAAGTGCTTTTGGTCACTTTTAGCTTCTCCCAACTGAGTTTTTGAGAAGCTACAAATACATGCTTTTGGATTTTGGCTTCTGCTTTTAGAAAACGCACTACAGTGATATTAAATGAAATTTTACTAACTTTCCAACTTTGTCCTTACCTTTAATGAAATTTAACAAAAAAAATGGACTTATATTTTTATACAAAAAAAAAATGTTGCCATAACTGTATAAAAAAAGTGGGATAATTAATTCAATAAAGTAGAATAAAAATGAAATTAAAAAATAAAGTAGAATAAAATAAAGAAATAAAGAAATAAAGAAATTTGACTAATTAATTAAATAAAGTATAATAAAAAATGGGGCTAATTAATTCAATAAAGTACCATAATTATATAACACTTAACACTAAACACAAATAAACAAGAAAAATGTAAAGTATAGCACATTAGAACCATATAGATGTCTATGTCCTTTTAGTAATTTTACACACTCACAACACTTTTTATTTCAGTTTACTAAACACATTGAAATTGCTTTTAGTTCTCACAGCACATTTGAAAATCAGTTTACCAAACACTCAGTTGATTCTTCCCACAGCAATTCCCCCCACAGCAATTTCAAAAGCACTTCTCCCCACAGCACAGCAATGCCAAACTGGGCCTTACTCTGGAAGATGTTGCCCGGTAATTATGGTGCTTTAGATAATCACAGTATAATTTTTTTTTAAGAGAAACAAAATAAAATCAGAATATATTTTTAAAAGGAAGATACAAGAAGAAGGAAGATGAACAAGAAGTCTACCAGACAAAGACCAAAACAAAAGCTATCACCAGAGAATTAGTTGACCAAAAATGAAAACAAACATGAAGTTGTAAATAATCATTAAGGAGCTTTTATCCTGCTTCCATTGTGGAATTATGACATACTTTGTTGCATTAGGCGAAAATCATATAAAAAGTTTGAGAATACTTTTTCTTCTTTGTGTGTTTTCACTTCCTGTCTTTCATTTTATTTTTTCCTAAACATGAATTTTCTTCTGCAGGAAATTCCTATTAAAAATCCTGTGTATCTCATGCTAGGTGCATCCTTTGGTTCAGCAGCGAAGGGAACTGGGCTAAAGGCTCTTGAATTTGCTCTCTCTATCTGTGATTCAGTAGATATGTATGGTTTCACTGTGGATCCGGGTTATAAAAAATGGTATAGAAATTACTTTCAACTATTAGCATCATCAATTTGTGGTTTCTCACAATTTTATATTGACTGACCAAGGCATTTACAATATACTTTCAGGACAAGATATTTTTCTGAATCTCGAAGGGGTCATACTCCTCTACATGGTAGGGCTTACTACCAGATGATGGAATGTTTAGGTGTAAGTCTCTCTCTCTCTCTCTCTCTCTCTCTCTCTCTCCATAGGAACATCAAATCATCGTTAATAGATTCCGTTGGGAATATCACAGAGGGTGTTCCAGTTACACTTTCTTCAACTCCTTAATTTTATCACTGAACTGTAAATCAATGATTTGTTGGTAAACATCTTAGAAGATCATGCATATGGCATGAGCCTAGTAGGAAAACAGTTGCTTCTGATGCTCTCTTTATATTATGGTGGAATGCTCTTATTAGTCACTGTACAGCAAATATTTAACATAGTTTGATATCTTATGTTGTTTGTCTTGTGAAGCTTATTAAAATTCATTCCCCCATGCGAGCAAATCCAGACCGTGTTTTGAAATGGGTCCCAAACCGCAGTACAATTAAAGCTGCTAGAGTAGCATCAGAGAAATTGTTGAGGTACGTCATTCGTCGTTGGGTTTTCCCATATAAAATACTTATTATAAATTAGTTAGAACACAATCCTGAGTAATTTTTGTGTCATACATCTATAGTGTTCATCTTGGAAACCTAAGATATGAATATGGCAATTTGTCACAGCCATCAGACTGCAGCCATACACAGTGTTCAGTGTTCACATGGTTTGGTAATTGATAAGTGAATTTTATATCATATACATGAAACTAGATTTATTAGTTCTTGGATTTCATAATTGTGATTTAATTAGACTTATTTATGGTAAAACATTAGTATATATCCTTGAGTTTGGAATAAGTTTTAATTGGGTTGTTGTTGCAGTAAATTTCAAAGACACACCTGTTACAGAATTTTGAAGACTTAAAATTGAAAGTTGATTACAAAGATTTTGGACCTGTAAACTACTTCAATGGGATCTTATGTGTACCTGTTCAAGTTACTAAATGAACAGCATAACTAAAATCTTGTCATATGGATTGCCTCCTTTCATGGATCATTCTTTCAAGAGCATACCGTATAAATTGTAAAGTCTTTAAACGTAACTAGGAGAAGTGCATGTGACATTAAGTTGGTGTATAAGGAAAACAATTTGCATGTGATTTGGCACATGAAGACCGCCTATTGACTTTAGGAAACCAAATTAACCAAAATATACGTTTTAATTATAAAACCTATAGAAGGCCTAGAAGAGAGAAATAGAAGCAAGCTGAGAACATGAAAAACCGAGACAGTGGGTTCTATTCGTGAACTAGAGTTGTGACTTTGAAAGTAACAGGGAAAATTCACCTTGCTGAGTTTTAATTTGCTTTTTTGTTTTAGTCTTCATTATGTCTTTCTAATTTTTATTTTTATTTTTATTTTTAATTTGAGGTGTAAGATGAAACTGATTGACAATGTAAATTTTTTACTATTCAATTATTATTATTCCCGTGTTATGATTTTAAAATTTGTTTATTTAAATTAGCAAAAGATTACATTGTCAATAAAGTTTGATGGGGAATTATCCGGAGATTTGAGAACTTACGATAGGCATAAGTTTAGGGGAGGAAAATAGTTGTTTAGGGATATTATCATTTGGTTATTTTATGTAAATGTCATTCAGAGATGAGTTATTATCTATTTCAAAGATGAGTTTAGCTTTGTTATTATCAGGAGTATTAGTTTTTATCTCTATGGTGTTTGGCCACTATAATATGCCCCTTTAGAGTCTTTTTTAAGGTAATCCAAGAGCTAATAAATCTAGTTTCAAGGATTAAAAATATAATAAAAAATGCACTCATCAGTAATAGATATGTTATGATTGGTGCTTTTTGCAATCAGTGGCGTCATGTGAAAGAAAGCCTCCGACAATACCCCAAACAGTGCTGACCTTTAGGCCTTTACTCATGAGTTTTTTGATTCATGTCAGTTGAATTTGTCTCAAGTAATACCCGTCAATTTTTTCTCTTGACTGAATTGATGTTATCAATCATTCTCTACCGTGGAAGATAAAAAGAAAAGGATTGGGAAAAGGAAAAGGCAATACATCAATGGTGCTGGAAAATGCAAGCTTTTGCCATCATGATTCTTTGATTATCAAAGGCTAAATTAGTACATGTTTTAGCTTACTAAAATCCAATAAATTCTTCAAAAACTTTTGAGTTTTGACAGTGCCTTGTGTGGAGACTCATTTTGTTTTATTGTAAGCTATGTTCTTGTACATGCATATTACATGCTTTCTTATGTTTACAGGATGGTTGGAGCAGGGTCTGCAGATCCACTCAGCGCTTGTTCACTGATTAAGAACCGAGATAAACGAAAGCCTGCTTCGATTCCAAGCCTGAGAAAGGCTGCAATTGACCATCAAAAATATGTGAAAGGTGTAACCATGTACCCTTTGGAGCGTAGTCTTGGACATGGTCAGCTTTGCACGGTGCAAGCTGATTGAATTGGAGGCTACTAGACTTGATCTTCTCGTAAAGAGCCTGCTGAAAAATCTGTGAAGTGTTGAATCTTTAAACTCCTACACACTACTGAATGAATGAGAAAGAAGAGACTGCTTAAGGCTGTTGTTGGTGCACGAGTAAGTTTTTCACTCTCACTACCTTCGATTTTGGCAGATTTAGGTTCAGAAATAACTTTTTTTTCCTTTTTAAACTGCAAGTGTAGCTCCATTGTTCTTAATGAGTACAAGCATGTCCTTGCCCAAGTTGATTCATGAAATTGTTATGAAAACCGATTCTTGGAATCCAGGTCTTTAAAATTTTACTAGTAGCATGATTTTTATTTACTCGTCATCCAGGCTTTGGGTGTTTACCTTCTGCGATTCTCTGTATACCCTCTAGTAAGGATGATATTCAAAAAATTTGTTTGTTCAAATTCTATATTCGATTTTGAAGACAAGATGTCTCTTTAATGTTTGCTTGTGCTGTTCTTTAATGCTTGCTTATGTATTGTTCTATTCTATCTAGGACCAGAACAGCTTCTGGCAACCTTAATACTGTTTTTATATCTAATCATTCATTAAACTGAGAATGTTCCTCAATATATGGAAGCCAATGAATTGCCATTCGATATCCTCTAATGTTTTTCCGGCAAATTCACTCAAGTTATTGCACAATTAACGCTAAATTCCGGAAGAAGTTTTTATATTTTTATTATTTTCTGATCAGAAACAATAATAATAAATTATTTTTGAATAGTAATTTTCTTATTCGATTGAACTATTATTAATTTGGGAATTGAGGGAGGAGGAGGATATGACTCGAACTTTTAGATTCATTGATGAGTTTAAGGGGCTCACCATTGGGGATATCTTAACTTCCGTCACAGAAAGAGTCATCTAGGGATCCCAATTTCAATCTGAAGTTTATTTAACAATAATGATGAACATTCCGATTTGTATCCCTTGGTAAGGTGTGTTATGAATTTGTGATATATAGAAGATGAATGAAGGAGAAATAACATTAATGAATATGATATATGTAACACCGATTGGGTCTCTGGTTTTCAGTGTAGCAAATTTAAATGGCTGCATTTACTTATCACAAAAAAATGGAACATTTATTCCAAAATTAATTCACTACGAGAATGAATAAGTCTCATTAAAAGCACAACTAGGTAGCTTACTCTTAAACAGAGTATGTTTGATATGACTTTTTAAGTAGAGTTTGTAGAGTATATCTTTTTATAGTAGAACTTCTAATAATAATAATAAAAAAGCTTTTGGATATGTAAATTATAAAAATAAAAATAATTTTTGGTTGTATGAATTACAAAAAAGATGTTGACAATGTATTTATAATGTATGAGTTGTATGGTGGAATATCTAAAATTTATAAATAGTAGTTGAGACAATTCATATGTTAAAAAAAAAAACTAAAAAAAAAACTTTCTGAAAAAACCTAAATTTTGGCATTTTGGGCTTCTATAAAAGGTAATTAAGATAATTCATTTATTAAAAAGAGCGGTTTTGAATTTTGTTAAACAACTTTTTTAAAAATCAAATAACTTTTAACATTAATAAAACGTTTTTGACACAAATATATATAACAAGTAAAAAAATGAGCGCGTGGGGCTAGCCAGTTGAACTCGTTTGGTGCGTTTCCGGTGATCGATTTTCAGTTTGAGTATAACACACGCATCACCTGTTCTTTCTAATTTTTAGCGTTTTTCTTGCTTTCTTCTTCAAATCTCCTCTGGTTATGGAGAATCAGAATGGGATTTTCTTTTATTCTGCCCAACAAGACCCCAGGATCATTGGAAGTGATGGATCTGGGTTGAATCTGGGAATTGGAGGCATTGCTAAACGGCTAGAGCTGAACCTGATATGCCTGATGGAATGAAGTTGACGTTGATTACTCAAGGAAAGAAGCCATGGGAAGCTTTAAGTCCAAACTTATGAGCACATCTTACCCAAGTTCATGGACTAGATTTGAAGGAAACAGTGGAAAATTGAAAATCGAACAGGATGATATTGTGGTGTCTAAGGGTCCTGGTGGTCCGACAATGAGATTATCACTCAACCTAAAGGAGCAACTACACAAACCTTGGGCTAATGCATTAATATTGAAAAATATGGGTCGATCTTACACCTTGAGCTTCATGACCACCAAACGTCGCAGAAGTGGTCTCTTGCAGGGCAATGACAATTGACTGATCTTGGGGAAGGATGTTTTGTGACTCGTTTCTAGTTGAAAGAAGACTTAGATTATGTGCTCACAAGTGGCCCTTGGGTTATTACGAATCAGTATTTGGTGGTTCAAAGATGGAGACCTAACTTTGTTCCTGGAGAGGATTCGATCAAGAGTATGCCGATTTGGGTTCGGCTCTCTAAGTTACCGATGGAATGGATGGTGTCTGATCTTCTTTGAAGCATATGTGGTATGATAGGGAAAATTTGTAAGGTGGATCCGATCACAGAGAATCAAGTTAGAGGTAGATTTGCTAGAATCTGTGTTGAAATTGATATTACCAAACCTCTTTTAGGCTCTCTTAGTGTTGATGACAGATCCATTAGGGTGGAATGTGAAAGCCTTGGATTAATATGCTTTAAGTGTGGAAGGTATGGACATGGTAAGGAGAATTGCAAAGAAGGTGTTGTGGATCCAATTCAAGAGGAAGACATATGTGACATCCAAACCAATACAGACAAGGAGAAGACACCATATGGCCAGTGGCTTCTAGTTACATATGGGAAACAAGGAAATAGGAAATTCAAAGGCAAATGGGGAAAAATGGGAATGGTAGTGCTAACTCAGTGGCTAGGAATGGTAGTACTAAGTATGAGACTGAAGGTAGTTGTAAGAGTGGAATTGATGGTAATCCAAAAAGGTTGGAAGGAGATAAGAACAATGTGAAGAATAATAGATTTACCAAGTATACCGAGGAAAATGTAAACACAGTAGGAAACAGTACTAGTGGTTCTAGGTTTGAAATCCTGAATAAGGAGATGGAAGTAACTATGGGTATGAGAAGTTTGCTATTTAATGCTAGCCCTTCAAGTAGAAAACTCAAGGAAAAATTGTGATATTCGAAATCACTAGTTTAAGGGGAAATCAGATTGTTAAAAATGGAAGGGGAATAAAAAGACTACTAAAAAACCTGATAAGTTAGGCATTAAGAAGATTGTTTCTCTAGGAGAGACTAGTTATTCTACAGGAGGTATGGGCAACAAAATCAACTATCAAAACCAGCTGGATCTATTCTCAGGTAATGGCAGTAAGGGGCAGGACAATGAGAATATGTTGTGCCTAAGCCAAAAAGAAGTCCAAAATTCTGAAGTTACTTGTAAGACAGTGGATGATGGTTGTCTATAGAGATTCACGCTTTTCCCCGGGGCCATAAATCCCCGTACCCCATCCTTATTTGGGGATTTTTGTTGTTGGGAAAAATGGGAAAATGATGTGGGGGGGGGGGGGGGGGGGGGGATGGGGATGAAAATCATCCCCAAATTGAAATGGGGATAGGGATGGGGAGACCTTCCCCATCCCCATTTCCCCATTTCCCCCAAACATATATAAATATAATTATAATATATATTTTATTTATATTTTTTATTCTTTGAAACCATAGGTATATAAACACATTTACTCTTTTTACCTTCAAAATCTAACCCTAGAGATTTTTCAAAGTACTTGGCAATGAATTGACTGTTAATCTCTTTAGATTATCTATTATGTGAAGTTTTTTTTATTAAAAAACAGTTTGTATTACTTCACATATGAAGTTGGTTTAGTTTTAAACTTTGAATTATTTGAAATACTTTATTTTGTATTTGTAATACATTAATGTATTTTATTTTGTATTTGTAATAAAATGTTTGTTTTTTTAGTTTAATTTGTAATTTTTAGTTAAATGGGGAAACGGGGAAATGGGGGACCTGGGAAAACGAGGAAAAACGGAGAAAATGGGAAACTGAGGATGAGAATGGATATACCTCCCCCTAAAAATGAGTGGAGTGGAGTGGAGTGGATTGGGGGGGGGGGGGGGGGGGGGGGGCGGGGGGCGAAGGGTCTGGGAAGTGAGGATGAGGATGGGGATGGGGGGACCTATATCTATTCTTATTCCTCAAACGTGCATCTCTAATGCAAGACAATATGAATGTCATGCAGAATGATAAATTTTTTGATGATGTTGCCTCTACTTTAGAGGAGGCTATGACTGTAATCTCGGAATAGAGATTGGACTCCCTTTTCTCCATTTCCGTATGATTTGTGTGTGGAATGTGAGAGGTGTTGGAAGTAGAGATGACAATTTGACCAGCACTCAGGGGCACCCATCCGAACCCGACCCCGACCCTGTAGGGTCGGGTGTGGATGGTGAATTTACGACCCGTGGACCCGCGAACCCGTTTAAAAAAAAACCAGGTGGGTTCATGGGCTGGTACCGGTTGAAAAAACGAACCCGCGGGTTGGACTCGCGAACCCGCATAAGTAAAATACTTGTATATAAACATACATAAATATTTGCATTATTTTTGGTCGTTTTATTTTTATGGTTATTATTATTTTGTAATGTATCAAGTAGGGAATTAGATATGGAAATATGTGATTACATGTGGAGATTTATAAATGACAAATCGTGGGTTCGCGAGTTTATGGGTTGCAGGTTTGTGGGTATCCCACGGGTGAAGCATCCACCCGTGAACCCGTATTGTTTCGCGGGTTCACGGGTGAAAGTATGGGTGCATCCATAACCCGGGGGTTCACACCTGCCGGCTAACCCGCTAACCCGCTTACCTACGTAGGTTCGTGGGTGGGTGTGAATGAGGAAAATTTTCACGGGTGAGGGTTTAGATTTTATAAACCCATCTGAACTCGACCCGCTGTCATCCCTAGCTGGAAGGTAGGGTTTTCTAGAATTATTACGGATTTGCGTAGTGTCTACCATTTTGACATTTTGGCCATTCTTAAACCTAGAATCAGTGGTCTCAAGGCCAAGAATATCATTAAGAAAATAGCATTTCCTAACAGTTACGTGGTTGAGGCTGAAGGTTTTTCTATTGGTTGAGGCTTCTATGGACTGGAAGTAGTGTTAGAATACAAGTCATTGCAAAATCCAAACATAGCATCACAACCTTAGTTGAGGATCATAAAAATATACAGGTTCACAGTAGTTTATGTCAACCCTTGTGTCACTTATAGAAGAACCTTGTGGAATTACCTTGACTCTATTAGAGGTTGTTTTCAATTACCTTGGCTTGTTGTTGGGGACTTTAATGAAATCACATGTTGGTCTAAGAAGAGAGGGGGTAGAAACAAGATTTCTAATAGTGGTTTCACAAAATGGTTAACAGAAATGAGCTGGTTGATATGGGGTTTATGGGCCCAAAATTCACTTGGATGACAAAAAAGGGGTATAGGTGAGGAGATTTGGGAGAGGTTGGATAGAGCTCTAGGCTCTATGGATTGGAAGTTGTGTTATCCGGTGAGATTAGTCAAGCACCTACCAAGAGTAGTTTCTAACCACTGTCCAATCCTTATACATTTCTTTTGTAACCATACTCCTAAATGCGACCTTAAACCTTTACGTTTCGAAGCCATATGGATGAAACACAAAGGTTTTGATGAAGTGGTTCAGAATTACTGGAATACATGCAGGGTGAGTATTAGTGATAAGCTACAGTATTTTACTGATGTTTTAAAAATATGGAACAAAGAGAAATTTGGCAACATATTCCATAGTAAACGAAGATTACTTGTGAGAATTCAGGGGGTCCATAATTGCCTTAGTAAAAAATATGCTTACCACCTTGCTACTTTAGAACTGAAGCTTATGAAAGAGTATAATGGAATTCTTGAACAAGAGGAAGTCTTTTGACAACAAAAATCCAGGAATTGCTGGCTGAAAGAGGGTGATAAAAAACACCAAGTTTTTTCACCTTTCCACTGTTGTTCAAAGAAGGAGAAATAAGCTTGAGGGGATCAAGAAAGAATATGGAAACTAGTCCAAAGATATGGAAGAGATGAAGAATGAAGTTGTTCTATACTTTCTAAATCTTTTTGAGGAAAAACAAAGTGCAAGGAACTACCTACAATTGCCTTTATCTTTTCCGAATTTGGAAGACTATGAGATTGAGTCTTTGAATTATAGTATCAGTAAGCATGAAGTTAAGCAAAGTCTGTTTCACATTGGTAGATTAAAGGCTCTTGGACCGGACAGTTTCCCTGTGCTCTTTTTTCAGAAATACTGGAACATTTGTAAAGATGAGTTGATTGAACTAGTGATAGATTGGTTCATGAATGGAGGAATCCCAGACCACAACAGCCAAACATATATCTCTCTTATTCCAAAAATTCCCAATGCTTCCAGTATGTCCCAACTTAGGCCCATAAGTCTCTGTAACACCTCATACAAAGTGATTAGTAAGGTGATTCTTCAAAGATTACGACATCTTCTCTCTAAAATTATAAGTCCAAATCAGGTTGTGTTTGTCTCAGGAAGGCAAATCCAAAACAATATAATTGTTTCTCAATAGGTTTTCCATAAATTCACAAAAGCTTAAAGGGAAAATGGGCTTTATTGCTTGGAAGATTGATTTAGCCAAAGCTTATGATAGGCTCCAATGAGATTTTATTAAAATGTTCTGAATGAAGTTGGCATAAGGGGAAAAATTAACAGTTTGATTATGAACTGTGTTTCGAGTGTCCAATTCAAAGTGATCTTGAATGGTGAAATCTCTAACATGTTCCAGTCGAAAATTGGCATTAGACAAGGTGATCCATTATCTCTTTATCTCTTTGTCTTATGCATGTAAAAGCTTTCACATATTATTAACCAGAGGATTAGTGAAAATAGTTGGAAACCTGTTAAAATGACTAGAGCAAGACATGCGATCTCACATCTGTTTTTCGCTGATGATCTCATTCTTTTCGGTCAAGCAACACTACAACAAGCTCAAGTTATGAAGGATTGTTTTGACACATTTTGTGACCTCTCTGGGCAGCAAGTGAGTCTCCCTATGTCAAGAATTCTGTGCTCCAATAATGTTAGCAATGGCTTTTCAAAGGCTTTAGTTGATGTCGGTGGATCTTCTATCACCATGAATATGGGAAAGTATATTGGTGTCCCCCTTATTCATGGCCGTATTACTAAGGATATGTATAAGGAGATCCTGGAGAAGACTTAAAATAGATTGGCTACTTGGAAAAGCTCGACTCTTTCCTTTTCTGGAAGATACAATCTTATTAAAGCTGTTTGTCACGGCCCGCCCAATTTTGATCCAAGGAGCCCAAACAAGGCCCAAAGTTAGGCACAAGCCCTTGAAAGATTCTAGAGTCTTCTCCACTCATCTAGCAAGGTCATCCTTGGAAGACTCTAGTAACATTCTAGAACTCTCTTGTAAATATCTAGGGTTATGAATACTTGTAGAGAAACCTAGATACATGTAGAACATTCTGGAGACTCAATCTCCTAGAGTAGTCTAGAACATTCATTAAGGAGGTGAACCACTATAAATAGGTAGCCCCTCTCATTTGTAAGGCATCCAAGCCAAGAATACTCAAAGCATTGTAAAGCTTTCTCATAGCAATACATTTTGCCTTATTTTCCTATAAAGCTCTTGTAGTCCTTCTCTAGTCTCTTTAGCCTTTGAGAGTGATCAAGCAAGGCTTACTTAGCAATCTCGCCCAGAAATTGTCTAAGTGCCGCACGGGTTAGCTGCGCAAACTTTAACCCCGTGACAGTTGGTATCAGAGCCTCGTTAAGCAACCACAGCTAGTTCGCGAAGCAATGGCATCCGACAGCGAAGTTGCTGCTAGAGCGGAAGAGCAAGGGCGTGGACGTGATGAGCAACGTTCCCACGCCAAGCGAAGTAAGTCCAAGGGTCCATCCACGGATGCCTTGGAAAATCGGATTGTTTGCTTGGAGGAAGCTGTATCAGGGATAGAGTCTACCTTGAGCGACGTTGCTGACCGTCTTGATTGTGTGGAGACGGACCATGGTGAAATCACTCAAGCAACCAAGTCTACCATCCACGAGTTCCAAAAGAGCCTCAAAGAGGACCTCACAAGTGAGTTCCACAACATCCGCAGCTTTGTAGAACAAGAGTTGCGGGCTATACGCTCGGAAGTGTCCGATGTTCGCACTGAATGGGCTACACACAAAACCAGCCCAACCGTTGGCTTTACTGCCACCTCTAGCACTAGCACATTGAGTGCCATTCAAGTGCCCAAGCCAACAACATACCATGGTACTCGCAATGCCACAGAGGTCGAAAACTTCCTTTTTGGTCTTGAACAATATTTTGAGGCCAAGGGTGCTCGTGACGATGCTATCAAGATCGCAAACGCACCCACATTTCTTCGGGATGCCGCTCAACTATGGTGGAGACGTAAGCATGGCGACATAGGCAAAGGCATTAACCCCATCAATACATGGGAGGAGTTCAAGAAGGAACTCAAAAGACAATTCCGTCCCACAAATGCCGAGAAAGAGGCCCGAGGCCGTCTTCGTCGATTGAAGCAAACGGGCAGCATTAGGGACTACGTCAAGGAGTTCACTACCCTTTCTCTTGAAATCGAAGACATGTTTGAGAAAGATTTGCTCTTCTGCTTCATGGATGGTCTAAAGGGTTGGGCAAGGGTGGAGCTAGAAAGGAGAAACGTGCAAGACCTAAACACCGCTATTGCCGAAGCTGAAGCACTCACCGATTACTCCACCCAATCGAAGGAAAAGAAGGCCACCCAAGGGAAAAGTGGGGGAGATGGATCCGGGCAGAAGAACCAAGGCCGCAAGGATGAGGGACAACGAAAGTCTTTCAACTCGGACAGACGTAAGCCTAACGGAGGTAAGTCAGAAGCCCTTAAGCCTAAGTCTCCTTGTTTCATTTGTGACGGACCGTATTGGGTGAAAGATTGCCCCAAGCGGAAAACCCTTAATGCCATAATGTCTCAACACGAAGAAAGCCAAGACGGAGGACACGAGACAGGTATGGGGTCACTCAGACAGCTTGGTGCACTGAAGAGCAACAGTGCCCCGTCAACTTCCACCAAGAAAGGGCTCATGTTCGTAAATGCCTCAATCAATGGCAAAGTTGTCCGTGCAATGCTAGATACGGGGGCAACCCATAACTTTGTCTCCATAGACGAGGCCAAGAAGCTAAGCCTCAATATCACCAGTGGAGGAGGCACGATCAAGGCTGTCAACTCACCGGCAAAACCAATCGCAGGCATTGCCAAGGCTATTCCAGTTGGCCTTGGAACCTGGAGTGGAAAACTTGATTTCTCTGTCGTACCCATGGACGACTTTCAAGTGGTGTTAGGCATGGAATTCTTCGATCAGGTGCATGCCTTCCCCTTCCCAGCCGGGAACTCCCTCAGCATCCTTGATGGGAGCAAGACTTGCATGGTCCCAGCGGAACGCACAACCAAGGCAGAGTCCAAAGCGTTGTCCGCCCTGCAGTTCAAGAGGGGATTGAAGAAGGATCCTAGCTTCCTAGCCACCCTCCGGGAGCTCAACGATGTAGAAGACCAAATCACTTCCCCAGATCCAATGCCGACCAAGGTCCGAAACATTCTTGGAGAATACAAGGACGTTATGCCAAAAGAGCTTCCGAAAAAGCTCCCACCTAGGCGAGAGGTGGATCATCAGATTGAGTTGGAGCCAGGTGCCAAGCCTCCTGCCATGGTACCTTATCGCATGGCACTACCAGAATTGGAGGAGCTTCGTAAGCAACTCCAAGACTTGCTCTACTCGGGCTACATTCGGCCCTCCAAAGCCCCATATGGTGCTCCGGTCCTATTTCAGAAAAAGAAAGATGGGACGCTCCGCATGTGCATCGACTATCGGGCCTTGAACAAGATCTCCATCAAGAACAAGTACCCGATACCTTTGATAGCTGATCTCTTTGACTAGCTAGGCAAGGCGTGCTACTTCTCCAAGCTGGATCTTCGATCAGGATACTATCAGGTGCGCATTCGAGATAGTCATGGGGCAACAACCAATGACCCCCCAAGCCATTGCCTCAACCTATGGAGGAAAAAGCCCCGTGGCTCACAAGCTCGCTAGAGAGTGGTACGAAGAAGCCGATATCACGCTAGCATGCTTAGACAAAGCCGCCCGGAAAATGAAGAAATGGGCAGATACAAGTAGGAGACACTTGGAGTTTAATGAATGGGACTTGGTGCTTATCAAACTGCTACCCCAACAGTTCAAGGCACTACGCCGAGTGCACAAGGGGTTGGTGAGAAAATATGAAGGCCCATTTCCTGTCATCAAACGAGTAGGCAAGGTCTTCTACCAAGTCCAACTTTCACCAATACTCAAGATCCATCCAGTCTTCCATGTAAGTTTCCTTAAGCCATACCATGCAGATATGGAAGACCCCAGCAGAGGAGAATCTAAACGGGCGCCAACTGCCGTAGTCACCGCATTCGACAAAGAAGTGGAGTGCATACTGGCGGACCGGGTGATTCGGAGAAGAGGTGTCCCAAATTACACAGAGTTCTTGGTGAAATGGAAGAACCTCCCCGTTAGCAAAGCGAGTTGGGAACGAGGGGATACACTTTGACAATTCGCCGAGCAAATCCAAGGATACAAAAATGAAGGCGCGACAGGGACGTCGCGAGCTTAAGTGGGGGAGGATGTCACGGCCCGCCCAATTTTGATCTAAGGAGCCCAAACAAGGCCCAAAGTTAGGCACAATCCCTTGGAAGATTCTAGAGTCTTCTCCACTCATCTAGCAAGGTCATCCTTGGAAGACTCTAGTAACATTCTAGAACTCTCTTGTAAATATCTAGGGTTATGAATACTTGTAGAGAAACCTAGATACATGTAGAACATTCTGGAGACTCAATCTCCTAGAGTAGTCTAGAACATTCATTGAGGAGGTGAACCACTATAAATAGGTAGCCCCTCTCATTTGTAAGGCATCCAAGCCAAGAATACTCAAAGCATTGTAAAGCTTTCTCATAGCAATACACTTTGCCTTATTTTCCTACAAAGCTCTTCTAGTCCTTCTCTAGTCTCTCTAGCCTTTGAGAGTGATCAAGCAAGGCTTACTTAGCAATCTCGACCAGAAATTGTCTAAGTGCCGCACGGGTTAGCTGCGCAAACTTTAACCCCGTGATATGTTGCTTCAGCTATACCTATATATGCCATGCAATCCATTAAACTCCCTATTGAGGTATGTCTTAAACTTGATAAACTTAACAAGGATTTCCTATGGGGTCACACAAATGAGGGCAAGAAGATACATTTGGTTAGTTGGAACAATATACGCCTCCCAAAATGCAAGGGGGGACTAGGCATTAAGAAAACAAAGATGATAAATCAAGCACTGCTAGCTAAATAGGGTTGGGGACTACACCAGAATGAGAGTGGATTATGGGGTAACTTGTTGAAGCACAAGTATTTGAAAGGAGATAGTTTTGTGAAACAGGGCATCAACAAGACTAGTGATTGATCTAGCACATGGAGAGGTATCACCTATGATGCTGAACTCCTCTAGGAAGGTCTGAAATGGAGGGTCAGTGATGATTGCCATATTGATTTCTGGTTAGATGAGTGGGTTCCTGATATCGGAAAACTCTTGAGCTACGCTGCATGTCTTCTATCCGATATCCAAAAAGCTGAGAAGGTCAGTGACTATGTGGCTCATGATGATTGGGATATTCAGAAGCTTAGCATGGTTCTCCTCTGGCATATTATTCACAGAATTGTTAGTATTCATGCTGGAAGAGTTCAAAGTGGGAGTGATAGAGCTATTTGGGGTTTGTCTAAAAATGGAGAATTCTCTGTTAAAAGTGCTTATGTGAGCCTTTTTAAAAATGATGAGATACCTAATTGGAAATGGAACTTCTTGTGGAATCTTAGAATGCCTCATAGGGTGCAGAATTTTCTATGGATTTTGTTCATGGAAAACTTCTTACTATTGAACATCGAGCTGTGAGAGGCCTTACTATGGACACGACCTGTTTCAGATGTAAGGAGGGTTGTGAGAATGTCAGTCATGTCTTTAGAGAATGCTCGACCTCTTTGAAATTTTGGGAGGAAATGTGCAAGGGAATTACTAAAACTGGGCATTTCAACATGGAATGGTATGATTGGATGCTTCAGAGTTTGAAGTGCAATACTATGGTTATGGGAAGAATTTCAGCTTATCTTCTCTTTGCTGTGACTATGTGGTTCATTTGGAAGTGGAGGTGCAAGAGTGTGTTTGACACTAATTTTAAATTTCCTATTTATGCTGGTAAAATTATCACAAGTTTTGTTGATGAGTGGTTATAAGCTAATAGTGATAGTGACGACAAGAATGAGAGGAAGTCCTGTTTGATTGCTTGGTTTCCTCTTGACATTGAATGAGTGAAACTTAATGTTGATGGGAGTTTAACCCATGATCTGGGCACAAGTCCTATTGGAGGGGTTATTAGAAATCATGAGAAGAGCTGGATTGAAGGATCCGCGTTAAACATAGGGTTTGGATGCATTGTTGAAGCAGAACTTTGGGGTATCTTTGAAGGTTTACAGTTCATGTGGAAGACTAGATTCAAGAAAGTTGTGGTTGAAACTGTATCTATGACCTCAGTATGTTTGCTGATTAACAACACTTCTATAAACCACTCTCTTTTTAGCATCATTCATGCCTGTAAAGCTCTAATGGATAAAAACCGGTGTTGCAATATTCAACATGTCTACAGAGAAGGCAATAGAGTTGCCGATGGTCTGGCTAAGTTGTGACACTTTTTAGATCTAGGAATCATAATTTTTGATGATCCTCCCTCTCATATTCTTGGTGCTTTGAAAGATAACTTTAAGGGTTTAGCTGTTGCTTAGCTTGGGTCTTATTGTTAGTTCTTGCTTGGGCGTTTGCTGCCCTCTTAAAAAAAAAAAAGTTTTTGATCTTTAAATATTTATGTTCACCATAAATATCAAAATATAATAATTAAAAATATATATTTAAAATAGAGACAAAACATAACTAGGAGTGAATTACTTAGAGTGATGAAAAGGGGTGAGTGACTGAGTGTACACGCGTCCAATGCCTAACACAACACAAAATGACTCTCTATTCACTCAGTTATTCACTCTCACTCTCAACTCTCAACTCTCAAGTGTCACCGTTCCATTTTCATACAAAACAAATGAAAAACACTCAACTTTTCTTTTTCTTTCATTTTTTATTTTCCCTTTTCTATTAATATCTGCATTTAACCATTAACACTATGGCATATCCCACCCAAACCCTAAATGTTACAAAATTAACATTTTTTTAAAAAGATATATAGAGAGAGAGAGAGATAAAGAAAGTTAAGTGAGACAAATTTGAAAGGGGAGAAATAGTTTGTTATTGTTCTCTCTATGAATGGGGGAGCCACCGGAGGGTCCGTTAAACGGCGTCGTACTTGGCGGAGGCGCACCCATGACTGCTCCCTCTTCTGAAACCGTCGGATCAAAGCGTCAGCGTAGACCCAGCGTCAGATTAGGTGATATCGGCGGTGACCACCACCACCACCACCATCACCACCACCAACCCTACGATTCTCATCTGCGAAGACCCAACGCCACCGCCGCTACCACAACCGCCGGAAACGTCAAACCTTTCAAGCACCACCACTCGACCGCTACTCTCGATCACAAGAAAGACGCTAACAAGTCGTCCAAGACTCGAGCTTTAACCAATTTGAGCGCCAATTCTGGGGACTTGAACGAAACCCTAGATGAGAATCTGGATAGTATCGCGATTGGGAGTTGGAAAGTTAAAGATTCGAAGAAGCGGGGATCTGTCAAGAGGGTTAGGTCTAATTGGGCGTCCAAAAACAACGACGGTGCCGCTGCTGCTGCTGCCGATATCCATATCGATAACAACGGTAACGCCACTAACAATTTCGAAGGAGACTCCAAGTATAGCGGTGGAGACGATACGGATGATGGGTATCGCGAATTCAATATGGAGAATTCGGAGAGTCCTTTAAAGGAGCAAAGCCCAATTCAGTCGCTTGAGAATTTGGCTGTTGATGGGCAAGAAAGGGAGGCGCTTTATTACAACAGAAGAGGGACTTTTAGAGGTAACAGGGACCACAATGATGGGATGGAGATATCCGGGCCATCTGATAATGACGCGAGGGATTGGAATAGGAGTGGGAGTGAAGATGGAGTGAGGATTTGGCTGAATAGTCTAGGGTTAGGGAGATATGCACCTGTTTTCGAGATACATGAGGTGGATGATGAGGTATTGCCGATGTTGACATTGGAGGATTTGAAGGATATGGGGATTAATGCGGTTGGGTCCCGGAGGAAGATGTATTGCGCTATACAGAAGCTTGGTAAGGGTTTTTCCTGAGTTTTTGGTTGGTGGGATAGTAATCTTTTGAGGAGGTTTCCAGTCTTCGGCCATGGCACTGTAAGATGCAAGGCAATGACTGAACTACTTTGAGATTTTTAGTAGCATTTTCTTTTTGTTTATGATTTGGTGCTAGTACTAGTTCTAGATGAGTAGGTTGTCTTCTTAGTTGGTTTTTATTGCTCTAAATATCTTTTAATCCAGTGCTATTTTCTGGTACGGAGTATTTTGATCATTTTGTTGGATTAGTTTTGGTTATCAAAATGTTGATAATTGTTAGTCTATAATGAGGGATTATTTAGTTTCATTTGGTTCTTGGCCAGAATGAGGGGAAAGGAGAATGTTCAAGAAATGAAGCTGATAATTATTTTCCTTCACGTTTCTCATTCTCTTCAAGAGTGAAATAGAAATTATGGGAAAACTGAATTGTTCAGTTTGGATATTGTTTTCTAAATATAATTATAGCTTCAATTGAATAAAGACATTAATTGTTGCTTAAGTGGCATCCCTATGAATGTTGTATGCCTGTATCTAAGGAACTGTACATAAATAATTTTTTTATAGTTTGTATTAGTTACTTGAACTGCAAAACATGATTACTCTTCAATCTTGTTTTGATTTGCCCCTGAAATTAAACCGTTATTGCCCTACTGTTTTGATTTGCCCATCATGTTAAAACGCATCTGTATTGTCTTAATACTTGATCCTCGTCTCATGTAATTTAAGATTCTGAAACTAGCTAGAGCCTGTACTATACGGACCAAATGTTTGAGATGATTGGTGATTATTACATCTATGTTTCTTGGTAACAGACATCCGTTTCATGAGCTTCATGTCAACTTGGTTCAGTTGAGCTTTGTTACTGTACTCAGAACTGAAATAATTATATGCCTATTTTAAGTCTAGTGAGTTTTGCTTTACAATAATTTGTTTGATGGAATCATGGAGGAATTGGTTTGTACAACACTTTTTCGGTGTTGAGAAATTGCCTATGATTTGTGTTATACACATTAATGCTTTTCAGTCAAATTTTGTTAATGTAAGGTAGAAGTCATCTGGACAATGATGATTACATTTGTGTTGCAGGGGTGACTCTCATTTCATGGGCTGCTTGCTAACCCAGTTCAATTGACTTTTTTTTTTTTTTTTTTTTTGATGCACTAAAACCAGAACTTGTATGTCTATTTTTAGTATCTTGATTTGAGGAAAACATGTGTAATAGAGGAAATGTTTATTCAGTACTTAGTTTTGGTGTCAAGAAACATATCATTGTGGTCATCTTTTATTCCCATTCTGGTTCTCTGGCATTGTGTTGGACATGATGTAACTGTGAAAGTGGTCATCTATAAACTTTTGTTAGTATGGGGTGGATGCCATCTCACTGTTCAATGGATGATGTTGCCCATATTTCTAGGAAACTATTGGTACAGCCAATTCCTATTTTGAGTATGTTAAGATGCTGTGCTTAGCGGCGTCCCTTTGGGCATTGCATTTGTGGTTTTCGAGAAAAGGTCATCATTTTGAAAGATATAAGTCACATACTTATAAGTTTATAACAAGATATTTTAAAAGCACAGTATTTAGAAAAGTTGGCATTTGTGTAATTGTTGGTTTAATGTGCGACTGTATGTTGCTGTTGATAGCATATTATGTTTCGTACAAAACATATGTTGCCGTTGACAGCATATTATTTTTCCTGCAAAACAAATTTATGTGGGTCAGTTTTCTCATGTAACCAGTTAATGGGTTGGCATGGTATGGACCTATTCTAACTTAGAGATGTAACATATGCAAATTTGACCCATTTAAGCTCGGAACGATTTAGTAATCTGCTGTGTGTTGGATAACTTGATAAGAGATGCTGTAAAAGGTTCCAATGTCCTTGTGTTGCTTCTTAATCTGGATTTTGAGCTTATTCCAATAGCTGATGTATTTTTAGTTATATCTTCATTTAAAACCCATGAATCGGCTGCAGTGATGGATCGTTAGAGAATGGATGGGAAAGAACTCATACTGACGTGGACCTCCATCTCAGATAGTCAGATGTAGTTATTATGAATATGGAGGCAGTTGAGTGGTTTGTTGCAACAGATACGGATCTAATATTAACGAGTAGAAAATGTGGAACAACATACTTGTGTTTAACAAGGCACCTGTTGGAAGTTAAATGGGGAACAGCTTAACCTCTCATTTGTGCTTAATGGTTTTACGACTATGTTTTGTTGCTCCTAAGGTGATGTCCTCTTTTGGTATCCATGTGTTTAATCTATCAAGTCAATGGATATTGACAAGGGCTTTTTTTTTTGGTGAATGGATGATATCTATATGGAAACCTTGTGGAGTTAATTCATACAGATGTCTACTATTATCTCTAGTCTCTACTTGCAATACATCCAGTGTAGCAAGTCATGCTGCGAATTTAGTGTAAGGGTATGTTAGCAATTTAATATTAACCTCGAGAAATTGAAATTGAATTTATCTCAATACACACAAGTTTTGCTAACGACAAACATTGACCAAGCTCCGTTCTGTGAATAGCTTTTTTTTTTCTTCTAACAAACAACTGTAGAGGCTTGTTTGATTATCAAGTTTGTTAGGATGTGGATTTCATTGCAGTCTTGCGCATAGATATTTTGTTATTATGTTGCGGTAGAGGCTAGAGAGTATATATATATATATATATATAGATATTAGTTTTCCTGTCAGTTCGTACTGATATAAATTATATATATCAATGCGTTGCATGTGAACCATTGATTATAGAGAAGTTTTGATAAGTAAATACACTTTAAATCAATATATATATTATAAATGTTTTGTTTATTTATTTATTAACCGCCTAATTATATTAGTGGATTTGTACGGTGGCATCGGTGCATACTCCAAAGATGCCAAGCTTTTTCACCATCTTTCTTCACAAAATTTTAATGGAGGCTCATTGCCGATGATAGTGCAATTTTTTATTCTCTTTTGGTTGTACTTAAAGATAGTATGAAAAATTAATTTTGTTTTTTAAACGGGAGAATTCACTCACACCCTTGAGTAGGCGAAAAATTTGAGTGCATCTTATGCATTACACTAGAATCCGATGGTGGTGCATCAGATGCACTCACTAGTAACGTGTCACTCTAATTTTTTTCTCCATCTATATTATTTTACTCGGTTCATCTTCTCCATCTATCAGACTCTCTCTCCCATTTATTCGTATCTCAATCTGGATCCTTCACTAGCACTCTTTTTACGGCATTGGTTGACTCTTGCGATGGTTAAATTTGGAAGATCAGACGATGCTGAGATTGTTGATGCGATCGATGTCGTCGGATTCAGATGGATATGCATAGATTTGACGACGAAGGTTCGAGTTTGGCTTTGTTTCTCTTTCCACACAGCTCGAATCTGAAAACTGATTATTCGTTTGATGGATGTTTTTCAGGTGGTTTTGTCAGACAACTCACTGGTGATGATATCGGCGGCGGTTTTGTCAAACTTCGAATGATGATTTGACCATTAAGCGGACTATGTTTGGTGATGACCCTTTTGAGAGATCAGACGGTCGGCTTTTCCTACACCTTTTGGCTTAGGTGGTGTCGACTCACTTGCTCCAACAGCCAGCGACGTATAATGGCGGATCTGAAAATAAGAGAAAGCGAGGTCTCATAGGTAGAGAAGATGGATATAGAAATTGAAATGGTGGTAGAAACTTTTTTAAAGTGACATGTGTCACTTAATAAGTGTATTCGATGCACCACTATTATATTCTACTATGGTACATCTGATGCACCCAAGTTTTTCTCCTTGAGTAGGATATGTGTGAGGCCACTCCCCACACCACTCTAAACCCCATTGTAGGGAACGGGGGGTGGGGGTGTTCCACCCCTCCCTCATTCTAAATCCCATTTGGGGGAAACGGGGGATGAGGCTGTTTGGGGGGAGGTTCTCCCACCTCCACAAAATTTTCCCAATTTCTCTCACATTCAATCCCAATCCAAAATTTGGAATTTTGAATTCTGAATCTGGTAATCCTAAACTCTCGTTTCAGCCTATGTCAATATCCATTCAAAAAATAATTTAAATATTCAATCCAAAATAAATATTTTTTTAATTTAATCTAAAATAAATAGAAATACTTATAATATTAGAGTATTACATCATAAAGTTACAAAAAAAGGATAGTATGATTTTAGTCCCTCTATTTTGCATTAATCTGAGTTTGGTCCATTAGTTTTTACAATTACTAAATTTAGTCAATTAGTTCTCTGACAATATAAATTCGAGTCACTATCGTCCAATTCAGTTAGATTTTTGTTGACTTCCGTTAGGTCAACAAGGGCATTATGGAAAATTTGATGAAAGCTTTTAGAAATTTGTCTGGAACAAGGGTAAATCTGAAATTTTATAATGTGAAAAAAATTAATTGTACTTTAAAAACAAATTATTTATTTTAAAAATATATATACATTAAATGCATTTAAATTAATAAATTAAATTAAATTAAGTAAAAGAAACAACTTTAAAAACAGAAATTAAAAATTTAAATAATAATAATAAAATATATACATTAAATGCATTTAAATTATTAAATTAAATTAAATTAAATAATAGAAACAACTAAAAAACATTAATCTCTTTCTCTCTCCCTCACTCTCATCACCTCTCTCTCTCTCTCTCTCTCTCTCTCTCTCTCTCTCTCTTTCCCTCGGATTCATCTCTTTCCCAACCCAAACCAAGATTTCTTCTCTTTTTGCAACAACAAAATCCACACCAAACCAACACCAAACCATAAAATGGGGTTTTCTCTTGGTCTGACGGGTCACCAAGACCCGATACCATGCTCAGCCAACCGATACCTATTGTCGTTCTCGGGTCAACGCTGCAGTTTCGGTGTTCACTCAAAACCTGTGCATTTTACGACGGTGAGGCAGATCATCGGTCGTAGACCACGATCTGGTCCAGATCGAGCGACCTCACCATTGTCCCACCGCTGTTCGTTCGATATGTGTAGATCGATCGTCGATCTTTGCTTCCGATGGTTAGTATTCGGGTTTGGTTGGGATGGTGATTGAGTTGTTTGGTGGTTCTGGGTTCGATTAGGGACGTGTGATGAATTTTTTTTTAAAATTATTTGATGGAGATCCATTCTCCACCAGATCTAATTTTTTTCTTTATTTTGATAAAAGAGATGGAACTGATCCAATGATCTTTACCAGATTTACAGAAAAAAAAAACCAATTGTGTTTTTAATGATGGTGGTTTGGTGATGATGTTGATGTTGATGTTGATGTTGGAATTGGGTGTGTGTTTGGTGGTGGTGATGAACTGGTGTGTTGTGGTGGTGGATAGATGAATCAATTTTGCTTTTTATATTTTTGGGTTTGACATTAGACAATCATCTCCACCCCCATGAAATAATTTTTCTGGATTTGACATTTGGTGGGATTGATGATTCTGGTGAGTTCGAATGATGAATGATAATGATGAATTGAGAATGAAGTTTTGTGTTTGATAATGATTTCTGGAAAAAATATATTAGAGTTTTAATTTGGTGGAGATCCAATCTGGATTTCCACCAAATCATTTTTTCTTTTTATAAATTTTGTCCTTTTTTTTAAGAAGGATCTAGTGGATCTCCACCAAATCAATTTTTTTAAATTTAATTCATTTAATAATAATAATAATAATTATTATTATTAATTATATTTTTATATTTTAATTTTAAATTTAATTTGTTTTTGTTTTTTTTTTTTCATTTTTTATTTAATTAAATATAAAATTACCATACTGCCATTCATCAGAAATCTTCTTTAAGGGTGTTTCAGTCATTGTACCCAATGACAATGCCAGTCTGTTTGTTTTCACGGAATTCCTAACAGAAGGACTAAAGTTAGTAATTCTAAAAACTAGTGGACCAAACCCAGATTAACGGTAATTAGAGAGACTAAAATCGTAATATTCCTAATATATATATATAGGCTGCCCTTCGGTGCAACATGATAACATACAATTTTAAGTGGCATATGCTTGGCACATGACATTTTAACTTGCTGTCCATCTTTAAACACATACAGTCGGTCACCATTTGATCTCTCCAATTCAAATTAATGATACATATTTATGTTCCCAAGGTAATAAATCCCTTCTTTTTAAATTTGAAATGCACTCACTAATTTCAAATTTAAAAACAATGAATGCTATTTTGAATATCTAAATTAAAACGCAGCCTTATTGGCCAAACTTCTCATGCATGCATGATGAATTTATTATGGACCTCGAATGCATGCCTAATCTATTTACAAATCCTGTGTTTATTCTATGTACTTTGATTATGTTTGTTGTTCGGTTACAGTAATGTTTTTCCTCATTTCAAAACATGGCTCCATGACAATATATTTTTAGTCACAATGAAATTAAAATCATGGTCATAAACCTTTCTGTAAAATGTTTAATTTCTATCAGTGTCATTAAAAATATCTTTTGATGATCAGAAAATATTATGTAAAATCACATTATATTTCTAAACAAGTTGACGCTAGTGGACTGAAATTAAATCTGCCTTATTTTATAAGAATTAATTAGGGATCCTATAGTTATCACGAGATATTTTCATCTTTTTATTTTGACTAAATTTGAAATTTATTGATGTTTATGTTATTATGGATGAAATGAAACAAGTCACCTTGCTTCTGACCATTATTCTCTTAATGATTGACACTTGTCATTAGATCTTTAAAAGCTTATACCATCTCATATGTATGTGTAAATGCCAATGTCAAATTAGTACACAAACGAGTAAATTTTTTCAATCTCTGGAGTTTTACAATTTTGTACATTTTCCCCTAATTTTTCAAATTTATATGTTTCTACCCTTATTTCTTATTTAAAATTTATATTTCTTTTATAAATTAAATTGTTACTAATTTCTATAAATCATGTAGAGAATATATTTGATTATAAATATACTATTAACAGAGTTATTATATATTACAAAAATGGTAGGAGTTCAATTTCCAAAATTTCTTTCCCAAAATAATCCATCCTTTTCCGGTTTATTCGTTTTGTAATAAAAATTATTTGGTTTTGTCACTTCTCCAACTATGTCTCCACTAGGTAGGGTTTTAGTAGTCCAAGCGATTATTTGTTGAGGAGAGAGTAGAGACTGATCCAATTCGGAGTTGTTGATGTTTATATCTCAGAAGTTATGTTAAACAAATCATTAATTAATTTTTTTTTTGTTTATATTTTAAAACAGTAATTAATATATATCTCAAAAGATTTATTAATTATTTAAAATGATCCTTGAATGTGAAGAAAATATAATAAAATTATATTCCAACTCATTTTTGTGCTACATATTCCAACTCATTTTTCTGCTTGTAACTTAGACAATTTGATCCATATGATGTGATGAGGGATGTTAAACATAATTTTATGTATATTTCCATTTGTCATTTGACACACAACTAGTTGGGTTAAGTCTAGCATTACTTTAAACACAATATTTTACAAGAGATGCTTACTTACAAAATCCGATCATATTAGATCTCGCCGAGAAGTACTTGGTACTAAGATCTTTGTAGGAACAATACCTAAACCCGAAGTTGCTCCAAAATCCTTTTTGATTGCTCGTTCAAGAACTACGATCTTTGGCTTTGGAAATGATTCATTTCCTTGTATCTGATAAAAACTTCAAGATTATTAAGAAGGAAGCTTAATCAGAATGAATCACAAATTTTCATCTACTCCTTGGAGTATACAGATTCGGATGCATACGAGTCCAATCCTTTATTATACAAGATCAGTTCAATCCGATTAGATAAATTGATCGATTTAAATAATTATATGTTTCGGATATGGATTCAGCCATGCCCGATTCAATAGTTTGAACAACTTTTGTTTTTAACAATATATGATTTTTTTGAGCCATCATACTCAGTAAAACAATAAACACTTGTTTATTACTTTTAAAAAATAAGCAACCCTTTTAATCCTTGATATCCACTTAAATTGTTTATAAATTAGGGTTGCAAGACTTACAAGTCTCTATGAATTGGTTATAATCAAGGTCCTTATTATGAATTACGATTGTCGTCAAACCATAAATCAACCGATACATTTGAAATCAATACCTTAATTTAGTTTGATATTTAATTGCACAATTACTTGTATTTTTTCATTAATTGCAATGTTCGATTGTTAAAAGTTTTACTAGTCCTTTATCATATATCTGAAAACAATTTTAATTATTTAAATCAACACTTGTTCTTAAATAAAAAAGGCAAACAAATCTTAAGAATAATGACGTGTAGATATTATCAAACTCTCCTCAACATATTATCAAAAACGTTTATTACTTATTAACTATTATTCAAAAGTTTTCAAAAAATATTTATTACTTTTAAAAAGTAAGCAACCTTTTTATTCCTCAACTACCACTTAAATTGTGTACAAGTCTCTTTCTATATCATAATATCATTTTCTTATCTTCTCTTTCACTGTTTACAGAAATGTCAATTATATGAAATCTCAAATCCATCGGTTCTGCACAATGGATGAAAAAAATACAAATTGTTTGAAAATACTAAAATGAATGAGTTCGTCAAATTCTTTTTCAAACACTTGGAAAAACAAGTGATAGCCTTGGAAGAGGAACACGTTGACCTCACTTATCAAGCGTCTGATGACGACTGTTTGAAGCGATTCAAGGCATCTAGATACAATATTCGTGAGTTCCAATGGTGTTAATCAAATGGTCACTAGACCGACTTCAACCTCTTCAAAGACTACATGAAGAAGATGCAGCCGGATGAAAAGTAGGATGAGATTAACCACACTGTTGTTAATGCTACCCTAGGTTGTTGATGTTTTTACCTGATTCCATATAAATAGAGTCTTCTGTGTTTGTTAAATATATTGTCTGATTGTTAACCAGTGATGTTGATATTTATAAAAAATAGAAGTTTCTTATTGATTTTGAATGTTAATTTGTGTAAAGTTACAATTTGTTTAATTTATTTGCAATAATGTTTCGTGCCATCTCCCAAATATAAATGAGATCATTTAATAAAATCTATTCGAAATTCAAGCCGTTGATGTTTTTCCTAGATGATTTTTTACTTTATTAACAATGTTACTGTCGTTTGTAAACTTTTTTTTTATATAATCATAGTCTTAGTTGTGTGACTGTAGATGGTAAATGATGTTTAATTCTTTTATATTTGTTCAAAGTTTCGAATCGTTGAAAAGTCAAGTTTTACATCTTTAAGAGAAAGTCTAATTGGCATTGATGCCTCATAAACTATTCCAAAATTTGTGTTGTGTCTCATGTACCTTTTTTTTAGCCATTGAACCTTTCAAATTCTCGTTCATTGGCAAACTATTGGGTTTATCACTTTATTGCGCCCCCCCCCTCCCCTCCCCTCCCCTCCCTTTTGTCAAGAGGTACAATTGTCGACTGAATTAACATGTACAAATTTTAAATTAGATGCTTTTGATAATGGCAAAATGGAAAGAAAATGGTTGTAGAAACCAAAAAATAAATAATTTAAATTTCTAAACAAGCAATTAATGGTTATTGAAAATAGTGTACAGAGGGATGACAATAATGGTTCACCAACATGCAGAAGAAGTAACCATCCCTTGACGTCACTTGATGAAGAATATCAGATGTTGCACGGAGAAATGACTACGTTGGAAGCAAAGAAACTGTAAGAAAAGTTAAAAAGTGTTTGAAAAGCGTGTAGTAGTTTGATTTCGTTGAAATATGGTAAAAGGATTGTAATAATTGCTCGACTATTGAATTTTGCATCGTTTTATTTTCAAGTGGCTGTCAGGCAGAATAAGTAATAATCACGTTTTTCTTGGTGTAAAAATTGCAAGCGTTTTAATTTATTTTAAATTAAGCAGGATATTTGTGTAATTCACCTCGATCGTTATGCAAGATATTTTTGTAATTTAAACGACTTATAATATATATATATATATTCAGCAACCCTACCTCTCTTTTTCTCTCAATAGACGCATTCATCAAAGCTGTAACCCATCTTTCAAAATCCAAAAATCCTCATTTCTTTTTTTTTATTAAATAACTAATTCCTCTTTTTATCTTCATCTTCTTCTTAAATCCATAAGTCATCTTTATTTCTTCGACTTCATCTTTTTATTGAACGAGATTCTTCTTCTCATATTAGGATCAATTGAAACGTATTTCACGAATTGTCACATGATATAATTTTTCACATTATTCATTTTCGTTTCTCTTTATAGAATATCTTGTCTCTATTGATTTATTTGTTTATAAGACTCTTTCAAAGTAAAGACAATTTAGGCAATATCTTTTGGAAGAGGAAAGTGAAAATTAATGATGTAATTTTTTTTTTTTTTTGTAAATTGTTGACAATAATTTCTTAATGGTCAAGAAAGTCAACAGTATAAACTTCCGCAATCTGTAATAGTAAAAGGATCATAAAAAATAACCGTAACACAACCCATAAATACGTGGTAAAACTTCGATAACCGGAGAAACGTCCACGAATGGTTGTGTATGCAACCAAGTCAAATCCAGTAAAGAAATATTTGAATTACAGCACTCGATCTCTCTTGACTCTCCTATCGTTTCTTTGTGTATTTACAATATAATTTACAGACGTATTTATACATATTTAGCTAGGGTTTTTTTTCTTGGCGTGTAAGCCAAAGATTGACAAAAGAGAGATCTTTCCTATTTGGGTTTGTCTATTTAATGACATTAATTGTATAGATCCTTTATGATGACGTATATCTTGAGGAGAATATATTTGTTTCCTTATGAAATTCCTCCTTGTGTTTGCGTAAGTATGTAGCGTTGTTATCATCTTGAGAGTCTCGTGGCTTAAACTAGAAAGACAGAACTTTATGGGATCTTCTTTGTTGTCCTGAGTAGAACTAACTACTGAGTACGTGGTAACACTTGGCTTATCCTTACTCGGACCTACTCGAACTTCCATTGAATATTCCTATGATGGGGACTGAGGCACCATTAAGGATACTAACCTGGCGATTCTTTCTGATGAAGTGTCCTGCTTACGTGGTTTTGCGATGATGTGTATTTTCGACAAGATTTACATATAATAGTACCCCTTTAAAATAATTTTGCCGAGTACAACTTATTCTTCACTTGGCAAAAGTTTTTAACACACGTTTTCCCGACTATGATGGCTTTGTTGGTTGTCTTTTCCTTCATAAATACTTTATAAATCAGGAAATTATTTTATTCCTCATTACTTCGAAGTGTTAATGACGTGTCTTAATGGCATCCATGCACAGGTGATTTGTCTTTCACACGAAATCCCACTGATTGTGAAATTTAGATGTTCTGGCGGCCTGAAGCTCTTCCTTATGCCACTTGTCCTCTTTCAATTCAGTGTTCCCAATGGCATTAATGGGACGATTTTCTGACTATCTGATGCGTCACCCACATCACTTCTTACACCCTTTCGTTTCCCGCTTTTCTACGACTTTCACCCATGGTTTCGAATTTTGAAACCACTAATTTTGCTATTTAACCAGCACGAAACAATTTTTTGGTTAATTTGTCTCCTTTTTGGTTTAAGAGAGAAAACCTTAGAAGATTTCAGGTTGCTCTCTTTTTTCTCGCTTCAGTTTTATTTTGCAGATTTCACTCTCTATATTCGTCTTATGTTGAAGATTTTCCTAGATTCATCTGTTTGCTCAACAGACAACTTAATGTTAGTTTTCATGGATCCTGTTGCTAGACATCGTCTTTTTGTTGTTGCAATGAAGGCTCTTGAGAAAGACGATACTTTTACGGCTTCCCGGATTTATAGGTTGATGGGGGATACACCCTCTGACCATCCTTATTTCTTGAACGTTGATGTTTCAAGGCTTCATCGTGAAGTTTCCCCTGCCCCAAATTCTGAATCTTCCTACACTCATGCCTAATCTAACCCATCTGTTTCTGCTCACAACAATTTTCATCCTTGGAAGAGAATGGGAATGCATACAAGGCAACGTCTCGATACTCAGGTTGGGGTTCATGTGTTGAATAGGAATGATGTAGATGATGAGCATTGGGCATCTCGTATACATTTTTCCAATGAGCGCATATGCGCTTATGATGTCAAACCAAATGTGGTTGGCGAAGCTGAGATTAATAAGTATTTTTACCGATTTGACTTGGATGTGGATCTTGTTCGACTTGAAATGGTAGGGGATAGAGCCATATGGAATTCTACGTTCGAGATTGTGGCTATTTTTGGAGCAATGCTCTACTGTGGCATAACACCCCCTCTCCAATCATTTATCTCTCTATTCCTGGCAAAAGCAGGAATTGCTCCAGCCTAACTTACCCCGAATAGCTACAGGATCTTGACATGAATGTGGCACATATGGAAGAGAATGGATTTATCCCCGCCTACCCCTTATAAAAGCAGGCACTTATATACTTTGAGGCAATCTGGTCAGACGGGGACCTACTTTCTCCTTACTAGTCAGCTTGACAGTTGAATCCCGGATGTGTAGATATTGATGGGACAGTCGAAACGTCTACTGAAAAACAAGAAAAAGGGTTTCTTCTGGGGTTTTCCCACCTCCAACAAATACTGGAAGAACAATTGATTTTTTGTTGGAAGGAGTTGGGGACGTTCGATTGACTTTGACCTAGATGGTGTTCGGGTGACTCGGAAGGTCCCTCACTACTTTTGCTCACCCGATGCCTGGAACCACACACCCTCTACTTTTACAATTAGAGAGTTGGCCAGCCTAGCTAGAGCTACCGTGTGACCTCTGGAAAAGCGAAGTAGGTCATATCTTTTTAATGAGAAAAAGAGCCGACCTTCTTACTCAGATTTTTGCTCGCCGCAAATGCTGTAAGTTGGCATTTTATATTTCCCTTTTTTATTGATGACTAATCTCAAATATTCAATGTATGACTCAGATATTATCTGCGATGCTCAGGCTTACCGGGTAAAATCCATTATTTGAACGAGTCGTAAAGAAGTTGTTCGCTAGGAAGCGGCGAGAATTTCTCCGCCTAACGATGAGTCAGATGAAGATTCTGAGGGTGTTGAAGTCAATGGGCAAGCACTCGAGTATATTCCTAAGAGAATCCCTCGATATGTCGCAGGTGAATTGAGTAGGCTAGGGAACCCGAATGGTTTTAACAACGAGCAAAGAATGCCTGATGATTAGGAAGTGCAGAGGGGACATGCTGCAGGTGAGGCTGCTGTGAGGTTCTGTCATGCCAATAAGGCATCTGCAGAACAGGGTCAGGCTGCTGAGGCAGTTGCTGAGCAATCTTCTGTAAAGGGAAAGCAAAAGGTCGAGGAATCTCTCACCGAGCCAATTGATCCCTCTTGTCCAACTATTTTTGAATGTTTCCCAACCGTGGTTGAGGAGGTTGGTGATGAAGATCCTGCTGCTAATCTTGACACTCGCTTCAGGCTGACTGAGAAGAGGAAAGCATCATTTTCGCCAATTCGACCTCTCCCAAAAATTTATAAGGTCATTGCATTTGTTGAATCTTTCAGTGATGAAGATATTGGTGCAAGGGATTCTACGGGTGTTCAGGCAGAGAAAACTACTGTAAATTTATCTGGTTCGTTCACTCGGGGACACCCGCTAGAAGTCTCGGGCCACGAAGATCCCCACATTCATGCTGCCGATCAGGTCGATCTATAGATCCTTCCTCCCAAGACATGCTGAAAGCTATGTCTTCGGGTCGTGCTTACATCGGAGATGACCATTTGAGCCGTTTCAGGAATGGGATTGCATTCGTGCCCTTTCAAAACTTTTTTAATAGTGTTGTCTACATACGTATTCATTTTTGTTGCACATTATTAGACATTTCTTTGCCCTTCGGTTTGAATTTTAGTTCACAATAACTTGATTTCTTTTATAGATGGTGGTCGAAGTTTCTAAGGCTTTCTAGACTCAACAATCACAAGTCGATCGAATAAGGTGTCTGGAAACTCAATTAAAAGAGAGCGAGGACAACCGTGCTTAGGTTGAGGCTGTATACCAGAAGGAAATCAACATAAACCAAGAACACACAAATAGGTGCTTAGCAAGGCAATTATAGGCCTAGGAAAGTGCTTCAAATGCTAAGGAAAAAGCAAAATCCTTTGATAGTCTGTTGTCTGCTGCTCAAGAATCGATGCTTCGTGCTGAACAGGAAGCTGAAGAGGTTAAGTTGTCATACGAGCGCAAAGTTGAATATCTTAAGCGCTAAGATTTAACTATTGAATCCCTTTCCAAAGAGGCTAAATGGGAATTGGAGGTGCAAGGGGTCAATCGTTTTAAAAGGTCTTCAGCTTATGATGCCCTACTTCTCAGGGAGTTTTAACTTGGGTGGTCTCGAACGAAGAGTTCTTTAAAGTGAAGAATCGAGAAACAGATAAGACTCGATCAATTTAGTAATTGTCGATAAAGAATCACATCATCGTTCCTTATAAGCCCTTCAGATTCAGATGAAGGAGTAGTAAGCCTACTACCGTAGTCGAGGTAAGGACTCTGACCCCTTGCGTCTGGAAGTACTTATTGAGCATGTATGTTCAACTTTTCGTGCGAGTGAGAAGGGCGAGATGGATGGGGAAGAACCCGACGTTGATCCCATAGCCGGGAAGGACTATAACGCTTGGATGGACGACGAAATGGATGAGATTACTTGGCCTTTGAACTAAAGTCTCCCGAATGCGTATGCGATGGTGCCTGACCCAGGCGTAGGTAGAAGTAGCTTGAAATCCACAGCACTACCTTAGCTGTTCATTTTTTTTTGTATCTTGTTTATACTGGTTTGACTTAATACACTATTTTTCTTTTTGAATTATCTTGCATGACTTATCATGATTCGAGATTTTATGGACGATATAAGCTTGGTTGAGTAGTACATCTAAGCCCTTTGTTGAATGTTTGGCTACCAATTTCACTTTTGTAATGCCAAGTCTCTTATTTAACTGGCTAGTGTTTTTAACCGAGTAGCTTCATAATAAACCAAGTTGTCTTATGAACTCGTGATTATGCCTTACCCAGTTTCTACCCGAGTGTTGCATTGAAGCTCACCACGATCATACACTTGGGTCCTTACACAAGTTATCAAAGAATCCCCTGGTTTTGTCTATGCAAGGGTTTTCCAAATCGTTGGATAGTGAATTACCCAACATAGTTGCACAACTTAGCAGGTCTTCCCTGGCGGCACCCCGAGCTGTTTGCCAAGTGTGTTGGTGCTTTGGGTTTGCCTTTTTGCTAAGGTTTAGATTTTAACCTTGCTCGACTGGCATGCTATTAAGCTTCTCCGCCCATTCAGGTGTAATTTTACCAAATTAATGGTACCCGAGCATTTTATTTGTTATTTCATGTTCTCATTATTTCAGATCATTTTTCCAGAAGGGTTATAAGTAGGAAGTTTATTCATTTTCTGTAAAAAATAAACTGAATATACTCAACTCAAAACTTAGCATCTAAAAAGAAACCTGAAAAGAATTGAAACTAAAACTAAAACTAAAACTATGTTGATTTAAGTTTTTCAAGAATCCCTCAAGGATAAAAAATCTTCAGGTACTGGGCATTGCATGGCCGTGGTAAGACTCCTCCTCTTTAGGGTGATCCAATATGCCCCGTGTCCAGCTATCCCATCAATTAAATGCGGTCTTTCCCATTTTTCGGTGAGGGATCCTGCCGCTTTATCTTTGGTGTTCAGGGATACTCTCCTAAGCACAAGATCTCCCAGCTGAAATTTTATAACCCCGAACATGTGAGTTATAATACTGGTTGCCCTTTGTTGGTAGGCTGCGTTTCGTACTTGAGAGCTCTCTCTTGGTTCTTCCAACTCATCCAGGTTCTGTAACAGCGTGTCAACATTGTGCCCTTCATCATATAGCTGGACCCTAGGGGATATGTATGTTGTCTCTATCGGGATCACGACCTTCATTCCATATGCTAAAGCGAATGGGGTTTCCCTTTAGGGGTTCTTGCAGTTGTTCGGTATGCCTATAAAACCTAAGGTAGTTTTTCTGCCCAACTACCTTTTTTCGCATTAAGTTTTGCTTTAAGGGTATGTTTGATTACCTTGTTTACTGCTTTTGCCTGCCCATTCGTCTAGGGATGAGCTGGTGTAGCATAGTAGTTGGAGATCTTGTATTCAGCACAAAGTTGTCAAAATTTATGATTATCAAATTGAGTGCCGTTGTCAGTGATGATGGTTTTAGGGACTTCAAATCGATAGAGTATGTTCTTCTTCACAAAGTTCGTGGTGTTTGCTTCTGTGATGTGCACTAATGCTTCTGCCTCTACCCACTATGTGAAATAGTCAAATGCTATAGCCGCGTGTTTCGTGCCCTTTTTCGTTGCCGTTGGCATTGGTCCATTCAAATCTAAACCCCACACGGCTAATGGCCAGGGTGACGTGAGACTTCTCAGGTATTCGGGGGGCTACCGGATATCATTGGCAATTCTCTGTCAGGTATTGTAATTGTCTGAAATTTTTATGCATCAGTAGGCCAGTAGAATCCTTGCCCGAGTACCTTGTATGCTAGGCTCCTACCCCTTGTATGATTCCCGCACACACCATTGTGGACTTCCTTCAGTATCTGTTTGACTTCCTCTTCTACTATGCATCTTTGGAGTGCCCTAGAAAATCCTCTCCTATACAGTTCTCCTCCGATCATAGTATACCTGGCTGACCTATACCTGATGCATTTTGCCTCTAAGGGATCCTCTGGGAGCACATCCCCTTCTAAATATTTCCTCAGCTGGGCCATCCAACCACTTGGTTGAGCTCGAATCCTACTTAAACAAGGTGTCTACAAGTGTACTTTGATGAGGAAGTAAATTTCCTTATAGATATCTGTTAGGTTTTTGAGTTATGTTGGCATTATTCTATATCAAAACAGCATTCACTTGTATTGATTAGTTGTCTTAGATTGATGATGATTCAAGCTTCAAAGAAGATTTGACAACTCATCAAGCAAGATCAAATCTTCAAAGGGAAATGTGCTTCATTGTTCTACAAAGGTATATTATGACCTCATTTCTCTTACAAGGCTTATGCGCGCTCTCACACATATCATAAATTTGTGTCCCTACATTATTGTACATTGATGGGTATAAAACATTCACAGACTTGATATTGAATGCTCATGCATTGAAATGAAAGTAACAAGTTTTGGAAAATGCATGTATTGAGACTATGTCTATGTAGTTTGCATTCTTGTGTGAAATATGTTTGTCTATTTATATGTTCATGTAACATGGATCTTGAACTTGATTTTATCCTTAGATTGTTTATGATTGAGTTCCGGTCATTTCGGTTACTCATACTATTGATTTAGAGTTCTAGGTCAAAAGTTATGAAACTTTCCAGTCATGCTGCGTACATTGTCTTCGTCTTCGTGTATCAAGTCAAATTCTTATTTTGTAGGTTAAGTTTCTTATACATCCATATTTGTGAGAGATTCCCACTTTGTAATCTTCAAACGGATTCAAATTTAAAGTTCGGAGGCAGAAGAACGGTCGAAGAATGCGAGATGAGCGCAAGGGAGGAGCACCATGGCCAAAGGCAATCACATGGTGTGACCCCGAGATGGTGTGTGGCCATCTCGGCCCAGAACCCTTGCTGCCCTGAGATGCCATGTGCCATCTCAAGGAAGCATTATAAAAGGGGTCATTTTTGTCTTTTCATGCTCTTTGGTTCTCTCTCCTTTATATATCTCTTCCCTCTCTCATTTGAATTCAAGGAAGAAGAAAATGTAGTGCAGAAAATATTCCAGATTTTTTCTCTCAACTTTGAATCACCATATCTCTCTTATTTCTTATCCAATTTGAGTGATTCAAGTTGGAGAAGTTTCATATTGAAGTCCTCTATCATCTCCAAGCAGTGAAGTCATTTGTTCAAGCTTTCTAGTGGATCACATCATTTTTGTGACTGCACTCGAAATTGATACTGTATTTGTTTATCTTTTGATTTCTTTGATTCTAATGTTCAAATACCTTGGGTCTTCTTCCTAGTTATGTGTATTTGACTTGAACATATGTTGATGAGTGATTGAGCTTCAATTACATGCTAGTTGTGCTTAATTAGAAACTTGATTATGAGTTAGGTTTTATTCAAACCTATGTTTTCACATGATTGTGAGTTGTATTGTGCTAGCCTTATATCGAGGACTATTTGTGCTTTGATTGAATTTATTTTCCTGATTAATAGTCTTATCGTGTGCTAGAACTCATTTGTTGAATAGATCTAGGATTAGCACATTTGATTTTATATTTAGAGTCTATTATGGTTTAATTGATTATTTTGTTAATATATGCTCTAAATGATTGCTAGAGATTTGATTGATCATATCTTGTGTTTCTAGGATTTTTGTTTTAGTTCTAAAGTCTTGAATATGTGCTTGATGAACATGTTTATTTCAAGATTTAGTAACATGAATAAAATCTAGGTTTAAAGTGTGTGTCTAGAAATTTGGCATGCTCTAGATTTTTATTCATGTATAAGATCTAGACAATCTTGTTTTGTGAACTTTATTGCCTATGTCTAGATCTTCATGGAGTGTACCTAATCCATACATTTCATATGCTCATACATCATTCTGTGTGGTGTCCTTTTTGGATTATAAACTAGAAAATGTACTTTGTGTGCTCATTGATTAATTTAGGTTTCTATAGAATTTATTGATCATCATTTTCTATGCTGCGTGCTTTTTTACGTTTTGTATTCATGATCACTTAGATGTCTTGTGAAGAGGAAGTCTTGACAGTAGGTGTGAAGCCTTGATTTGTTGAGCAAGTGGAAGTCCCATTTCTTAGAGTGATTCTTCGATTTGAGCAAGGAAGTCTCGACTAGAGGTGTGAAGCCTTGGATAGTTGAGCAAGAAGTCTTAGCTAGAGGTGTGAAGCCTTGGATAACTAAGCAAGGAAGTCTTGACAAGAGGTGTGAAGCCTCAGAATGTTTAGCAAGGTGTCATCATGTTCATTGAGTAGGATAGGACGGTAGTTTCTAGGTGAAGGGGTCATTTGAGAGATTGTACTTGTCTTATCTACTAGTAGATTATGTTTGCCGGTGGTTGTGGAATCAACCTATGGATGTTTCCTCTTTGGAGGTTTACCACGTAAATATCATGTGTCAACTTTCTCTATCCTTATCTCTCATATATATATATATATGTGTGTGTGTGTGTATGTATGTGTGTGTGTGTGTGTGTGTAATTGATATTTTGTATATTTTCATATTTGTAATTGACTTCCTTACACAATATTGTTTGTATATGTTAGATAACTTTGTATCTTGTGATATTCCATTCAAGTTGTATAGTACCACATTGTAATACTCTAAGTATAACCTATGGAATTTTGTTCTACATTGAATATATTTATTCATAAGATAAATTGATTCTTGTTGTATGTTTTGTAGATTAAAAATGGTGATTTGAGCATACTTGATTTTTTTTTCTCATAACAATCATGTTGAATGTTAATTTGTATGCTCATCAAGGTTTTGTCACAAGTCTTGAAAAAATTATTTAAAAGTGAGAGACAACCTATTCATCCTCCCCTCTCTAGGTTGTTTTGTATAACCTTGTAGGTATTTTTCAATATCAAAGTCCAGGATGGGTAAGAGATTTAACGCAATCAAAAGACAATAACGATGACACGTCTCCAATAAGTTCGAGTTTTATTTAATTATAGGAACTTTCCTTACGTGTACACTAAGAATTAGGGTTCTATACATGTATAAATAGACCCTAGCAACACCCATAGAAAGAGGGAAGGCTAATTAAGCATAAGGAAGAGCAGGCTAGATTGAGTGTGTATTCTTTGGCAATTTAGTGGATATTTTTCTCTTAATGTTACCAGCCACCGTAGATGTTTCCCTGCCTTGGGGTCTTACCACGTAAAATCTTGCACCTCCTCTTGCTTTTTATTTACTTGGATTTATAGTTTACATTTTATTCATATTATCTGTTTGATGTGTGGTTGATCCAAAAATTGCCGTCAACAACTGGCGCTAGAAGAAGGGGCTGAACCTCCACTAGTATCAAGTTTGGATAGTTAATTTCGACAAATGTTTGCGAAGAGCAATATGATGGCCACTAGCAGAGACATGATTTTATCTCCGTACATTGCTAATGTCCTCAATCTTGTTGGTGGCAGCACTGTCTGAGAAGATCTATCCTCAAGGACCCCGCTATCAGCCAGACTAGACACCATTGCATCTAAAGGCATAAATGAAGGTATTTTCCCTGACGCGTTCCGACATATCTAGGAATCCCTACGGAAAGTCATTGACGACGTCGCTAGGCAGGGAATTAGCATAACGACCACTGCCAATTTGAGTTCACCATACCAACTCTCTACACCGGTGATGGCCTAGGATCCCAAGGTACGCTCCGAAATAATGGCAACCACCTCAGGAGCACCCCAAAAATCTAGGAGAGATATGGTGGAGCGCAATGAAGAAAGGGGACATTCTCATAGGAGAAGTGTCCACCAAGAAGACTAGGGAGCTCGAGGATACAGGGAATCCAATTCAGGGAAAACGTGGAAAGGTATGATGGAACAAAAGATCACCCCGATCAGGTAGATAAGTTTGATGGCTGGAGGAAAAGGTCCTGCTCGAGTTCAAGTGACAGTTAAACTGCCACCAGAAGGCACAAAGATCTAGCCCCCGTGGTCATGCCCTATCCCTTTGGTGCCCAGATCAGCATGCGAATTCCCAAGGACCTCTATGGGCTCACAATCCGTTAGAGGTTTGATGAGCGCATAGAGCCACAGAAGGAATTAGAAGTCCTCCTAAGAAGAATAGAGGCCCGGAGCAAATGAAGAACTTAGGAAATCCATTGATTGGAAATTCTGGAAATCCGTTTGCTGAATATATAAGGCAGAACATGTTTTTCAGAAAAATTTAGGAAGCCGTATGTGGAACAGTTCAAGGCCAGTACTGACCCGCAAAAACATGTATGGAGGTACCAGAGCGCAATGGCACAGTACGACTATGATGATGCACTCATGTGCCGAATGTTCCCTTAGACCTTGAGGAATCAATGATCCATGTGGTTTGGAGGATTAACACCAGGCTCCATCCGTAACTTTGAGGAGTTATTACAAGCTTTCGCTAGGCAGTTTATGGGAAATATCCAGCGAAGTACGTCTAAAGAAGTTTTATCGACCTTAAAACAAAGGAATGATGAGAAGCTGAAGGATTACGTAACTAGTACAAGATCCCAATGATGATGCGGTGGCGTCTGCCTTTGTTAAAAGCCTACAATACAACCATCTAACCTTGAGTTTGAGGCAAAAGGGTTCGACCACATATGCGAGCATGGTAGATTATGTGGGAACATACGCCATGGCATCATAGGAATAGATAGCCCACGGTGGAGAACTTATACCTGAAGGTAAGCCCGAGAGTTGTCAAAAGCATAGTGATGGCAGTTCAAAGAATAGAAGCAAGAGAGACCCAAAAAGCAATGGGGTAAAGAGTAAGGATGGTGTAAAGACGATGACAAAGGTGGCAAGCACTACAAGCTGCAGTACACCAATTATACCCCGTTGGCCAGGAGGCATGAGGAGATCTTAAATGTGATAGAGGATAAGAATTTGTACAGGAAGCCTCCAAAGCAGTCCAGCTTTGCAGGTAGAGACACCTATAGTTATTATAGGTTTCACTAGGATAATGGCCATGAAACCTCTAAATGTTATCAACTGAAGGACTATATCGAAAAGTTAAGCGGAGAAGGACACCTCAAATATGTAATCCTTAGAACTGGGGATGATCGTTATAAGAGTACTCCGAGGGAGGAGCGTGATAAAAACCAGAGGAGCCCTAGGAGAAATTTGGATAGTGGGGCAATTAACATTATCTTTGGCGAACAGTACACCAGGGCAAGTAGTTGAGAAAGGATGACCGAGGTTAGAGAAGCCATAAATGGGCAGAAAGATTTGGAGGTCAATTTGTTGGGTCCCAACCAGAAAAGGTTGAAACAGAGATGAGATCCTATAGTCTTTACCAAAGCAGACACACATGGATCAGAGGTAAAGCCCAACGATGCCATTGTCATATTAGTTTGAGTGGGGCACAGAGAAGTAAGAAGAGTACTGATCGATAAAGGAAGCTCAGCAGATATCTTGAGTGTAGAAATGTTTGATCAACTCGGGTTACAAATGAAAGATCTCCAGCTCCTTAGAGTCCCATTGAGTGGCTTTGGAGGAGCAGAAGTAAGATCTCTAGGAATAGTGAAGTTAACCATGGACATTAGGAGTTACCCCTGCATCAAGACAATACTATTAGATTTTGCAATTATGAATGTAGAGAATTGACCATACAATGCCTTGTTGGGCCAACCTTTCCTGATTAAGACAAAGGCTGTAACTGCCATTTACGCGCTAACAATAAAATTTCCAACAAAGGCTAGAGTAGGTGTCACGATGAGCTCATAAGAAGGGGCAAGAAAGGATAATTTGGCCATGTACAGGGAAAGAACATAACCAAGAGTAATGCAGATAGATACCCTTGGGGAAGATGAAGTCTTGAAACTGGATGAGGTAGAGGCTGGAATAGAAACTTTAACCCGATTCGAACTGGACCTGAGGAAGACATCTCCGGAAGATGGGAAAAGCTAGGAGGATGAACCAACCATGGAAGTTATAGTTGATGATAATAACCCCCAAAAAACTGTAAAGCTCGGGGCTTGACTAACAGAGCAAGGGGGAACGAGATGGTCAACTTACTGAATGAGTATAAAGACGTGTTTGTATGGAAGCATGATGATATGCCTAGGATCGACCCAAAAATAATTTTCCATTACTTGGCAGTGGACCCCGATCGAAAATCGATCGCTCATAAGAGAAGACGGTTTAATCCTGAAAGAAGCAAGACAATTAAAGAAGAGGTGGAAAAGTTATTGGCAACATGATCCATAAGGGAAGTAAAGTATAATTAGTGGTTTGCCAATGTGGTGCTGGTAAAAAAAAAAGAATGACCAGTGAAGGATGTGTGTTGATTTCACTGACCTTAATAAGGCATGTCCGAATGATAGCTTCCCCTTGCCTCAATTTGACCAGCTGGTGGATGCAACAGTTGGTCACCAGTTATTGAGCTTCATGGATGCCTACTCGAGATACAGTCAGATCCGAATGTTCAAATATGATGAAGATAAAACATCTTTCATAACTGACCATGGGTTATACTGCTACAAAGTTATGCCCTTTGGTCTAAAGAATACCGGGGCAACGTACCGGATATTGGTAAATAATATGTTCGCTCGATAGATCGATATAAATATAGAGGTGTATGTGGATGACGTATTGACAAAAAGCATAACGTCCGAAAAACATATGGAAGATCTTAAGAAGACATTCGGGGTGTTACGAAAGTTCGGTATGAAGCTTAATCCAAAGAATTGTGTGTTCAGGGTACCATCGGGAAGATTCCTAGGATTTCAAGTCCATCAAAGGGTAATTGAGGTAAACCCAAAAAAAAATAAAGGCGTTGGAGGAGATGAGGTCCCCGAGGACATTGAAGGAAATTTAGAGGTTAACAGATTGATTAGCATTTCTGAACCGGTTCGTATGCAAATCAACAGACAAGTGTCTTCCCTTTTTTAGGGCAATCAAGAAAGGCAAGGGGGTTAAATGGAATGACGAGTGTTAATAGACATTCAGAAAGATCAATGAATACCTAGGTAGAGCACCGATTATATCTAAACCTTTTGAATGAGAAGTGTTCTACCTGTACTTGTCAGTAATGGTTGTGGCAACAGGGTCGGTGCTGGTCAGGTTGGATAAGGGCGTACAAAAGCTAGTGTATTACACAAGTAAGGCTTTGCTACTAGCTGAGACAAGATACTTATCAGCCGAGCAAATGGCACTGACACTTATGATTGCAACAAGGAAGTTGAGACCATATTTCCAAGCCCACATGATCGAGGTCTATAGAGACTGCCCGCTGAACCAAATTCTATCAAAACTTGAAGTATCTGGGAGGTTGACTAAATAGACAGTGGAGCTGAGTGAATTCAACATAACATATATGCCAAGAACCGTGATAAAAGGACAAGTTGTAGCTGACCTGATTACTGAATTCGTTGAACCAAACGTCAAAGTGATCATGATGTTGAAAGAAAAGAAAGAATTCTTCTAGAAACTGCCTGTAAATGGATCGTCAAACACATACGACAATAGAGCTGGGATAGTCATATCCACCCTAGAAGGTGACCAGGTAGAATGTGCCCTGCGACTTTATTTCAAAGCCCATAACAATTATGGCCGAGTATGAGTCACTTTTGGCATGACTTAGAGTTTGTATGGCCTATGGGCAGATGAGTTAGAGATATTCAGTGATTCGTAAGTGATGGTAAACTAAATCTTGGATGAATGTCAAGCCAAGGATAGCAACATGGTTGCATATCTAGGGATAGCCATGACGTTGCTTGGAAGATTCAAGGCGTACAGGATAACTCAGATCCCAGGGGAAAGAATGAGAAGGCAAACGTTTTGTTAGAATTGGCATCAACAACTATCGGTATACAGTCAAAGACTCTCCCAGTTGCTCATCTCAATAAACTGAGCATTGGGGATCCAAAGGAAGTATTTGAAGTAAGAGCGGTTGAAGGTGAACATGCCACTTAGATGACCCCGATCAGGGAGTACTTAGAGAATGGGACGCTCCCGATCGAAGCAACTGAGGCAAAACCTCTCGGGTATAGAGCTGCTAGATACTTAATGGTCGGAAGAGAACTATACAGGAGAGGATTTTCAAAAGCCTTATAGAGGTGAATTGGCCTAGTAGAAGGCAATCAAATAATGGAAAGCATCCATGGAGGAGTGTGTGGGAACCACACTGAAGGAAAAAGCCTAGTGTACAAGACTCTCAGGCTAGGCTTCTACTGGTCGACCTTGTTCCAACATGCTCAGGCGGTCGCGGATCTATGTAGTGGTTGCCAAAGGAGAACTAATGACATCGAAAGGCCCCCCGAACTATTGAAGAACCTGTCGTCACTTTGGCCACTCGCTATGTGGGGACTGGATTTGATTGGCCCGATGCTAATGGCAACAAAAAGAGGGGCAAAACATGCCATTGTAGCCGTGGACTACTTAACAAAATGAGTCGAGGCAGAAGCACTTTTGCATATAACTGAATCTAACTCAACCAGTTTCGTGAGGAAAAATATCATCTATCGGTTTGGAATCCCTGATACAATAATCATAGACAACGAGACCCAATTCGATAGTGACAATTTCAGGAACATGTCAGGATTTTGGTATAAAAAATTATTATGCTACAACGGCTCTTTCTGAAACCAATGGTCCAATAAAGATAATAAACAATATAATCAAACACACCCTAAAGGAAAAACTGGACGCTAAGAAAGGGATCTGGGTAGATAAGCTACACGAATTTCTATGGACATATCGAACAACGGAAAAGACTTCAACATGAGAGACTCCCTATTCATAAGCGTTCAAAATAAAAGTGATGATTCCAGTTGAAATAGCTCATAACTCACCAAAGGTGTTACTTTTCCACCTCGAAGCAAACATGAAAATGCTAGAACAGAACTTAGACGAGTTGGAGAAAAAAAAGGACCTGTAAAAAGTAAGGAACGCTGCTTATCAGCAAAGGGTGACCATATATTACAACTCACACGTTCAGGTAAGGAGGTTCCATCTCGGAGATTTAGTTCTGAGGAGAGTATCACCCAAAACGAGAGACAAATCAGCTGGGGCATTGGTAGGTAAATAGGAAGGTCCATATCGAGTGGTTGAGTTGGCTGGTCGTGAGGCGTATCGCTTGGCTAGACTAGAAGGAAGCGAGCTACACATGCCATGCAATGCTCAATACCTGAAGATGTTCTACCCATAGAAGTTTCTTATTTTTAATGTTTCTTTCTAGTTTAGAGATGAATTCGCTTTGTCAGCTGATTGTTTGATGTTTCTTTTTATTATTCAATAAAATCCCCTATGAGGGAGCAATTTCATATGTCAAGAATAGTGTTCTAAATTTTATTTCAAGCAATCTCGGGGCACCCAAAAATTGCTTAGTGCCATTGGGAGTGCACGAGATGCCTAGTGAGGGGGAAAAACACATGTCGCAAGGGCAGTGTACACTCACCCAAACTAACTGGGTGCAATGAACACTGTTAGAGCGCCTTTAGGTCGTAAGCACTTGATGGGATGCGCCAAGAGTTGAGTGAGGGATAAGTATTTCTGCTCAGAAACAGACGCAAATAAAATGCTAAGCGCCTATAAAGTCAGTAGGAATATAAGGTACCCCACTATAACGAATCTTGATCAACAGACGATTGGGAGGCATCCTAATGACTTAGTTGATAGATAAAAGATAAAAGTCTATAAACTAGATACCATGCAAATGGGTTTTAAAAGAGCACTTCTTGACGTAAAAACAGGAGCACCAAACTCTTCGGGGATCGAGAATTCGATCGGCTAACATGAGTACGATCCCCGATGCTGCCCGAACAAGGGGTTGCTACAAACTTAGCCATACGAAGTTGCTTGGCCAAAGTAGGACGGTAGACTTAATACATTTTGAGCTAATAAATAGTCCTGGCCAAGCTAGAGAAACCGGATTCATGGTAATGAATAAAAAAACAATAAAATAATAAAATAATAATAATATATATATATATATATATATATATATATATATATATATATATACATAGATACCAAGCTAAGGACTGGTCATAACCAATTGCACTAGTATAGTTTTAATCAAGTCAGTTAGCTCGGTGTAAGGTAGTACACTTAGTTCGAGCTAACCTAAGGTGACTACCAAGGTAAACGCACTTAGTCAAAGATGGATTGCTCGATTCGGCACAATAATGGGATTAAATTACAGCGGTGATTCACCTCAGATGAAAGGGTGTGGTCGTAACCAAGATAATTAACTTGGCGTGGCTGGACATGCATAGTTCGAGTTAACAAGTGGTTATAACCATTTATGAATTACCTAGTTTTAGTTAGCTGTTCGTTTTGGTTTGATCATCCCAATTATACGATGAAGTCAACAGTTCATACGAAGTCGTTTGTTAAGATGAGTCAGTGAAAATGTATATATCCATATACAAAAGTGATATCTTTTACTTTAAAAATGGAGAATTTAGAAAACAACAGTTACGTTGGTAATGATGACAGGAGGCGAAGAAAGTGAGTTAAGCATCCGGGGCACTAGAAGGACCCCTGGATCTAGACCCACCAGGAGGAAGGTCACCACCCCCATGATTTTTGTTTAGGTCTTCAAAGTCTGGCCTGGTGATATGGTATTTTGAGTCATCGACCATGAATGGAGAATAGTCTGTACCTGGAAAGGGACTAACATCAACAACCTTGGTTAAGGCGTTGCTATCTTCACTGGAATAAAAACCATCAGGGAAGATTTCGAAAGAAGCTCCAGGTGCATAGGATGGGGATCCTTCCCAATGGATCTACAGTAGGCTTTCCACATGATTATTTGATTCCTGATAGCTTTCAGGGGCTCATTCTTATGCTTCTTGATTGTTCTTTCCCATTTTTGGTGAGCCTCATCCGAGGACCTCTCCTTGCCGCCAAAGAACACTCAAGCGGTGGCCAGCCCTCTTTCGAACTGCTGGAGATCGTTTATAGTGGTCCACATTCTAGACTTTGAGGGCTGACATGGCCTTCTATAAAAGCATCTCCATGTTGATCTACTGCTACTTAAAGTCCTTTTCTAGATTTTCATAGTGAATTCGAGCTTCCTCAGATGCCTACTGCGCCTCAAGCATAATTTTTTGAACAAAGGTAAAGGTGTTATGGGCAATCTGAGTCTTTTTTTTAGAATTCTTTCCTGCTGTTTCAGCCATGATGGCCCTCGACTCTAGTTCATTGCTTCGTAGCTCTGCCTTGGCGACCCTCTTCCCTAACTCAGTATTTTTTCGTTGTAAGTTCCCTGAGAGTTATCTCGGTTGCAGAAGCCCTACCCTGAATGTTGGCTATGGTTTTCCTTAGGGCAACCTCAATCACAGCATGGGCATTTAGTTTTTCCTCATTCTGCTTAACTTTAGAGGCACTGGCAGAAGGACACTTTAGAGTGTCGTCCTTCTAAACAAAGGACTTTCTTAGCCGAGATATCTTAATGTCCTGTTTCTTCTGATCAGCCAAGGCTCAAGTTGGCTCTTTCATCGTTTGAAAGAGAAAGTAAGAATTAGCAAAGCCGGTAAAACAAAAGCGAAGGGCAATGTAGAAGGCACTTATAAAAACTCCATTCTTGAGGATCATATGTATCCGTTCGGAGGCACTGGCAACTTTGGATTCCTTCCAGTACCCATCGCCAATGTACCCATTGCCGGATGACATCGATCGGAGCATTAAGAGGGGGTCAGTACGAGAGGTACTTGAATGATGACAATGGGAGGATCCGAAGACAGGAGCAGCCGGGGGAGCTGACGGAGTAGGTAAATCATGAATAGTGGAAATGATCGGGGGCACCGCTGGAAGGGTTGGATTTATGACAGGTTGCACCCATGAAATTACAGTACCATCTCCAGGTTGAGGAACAATTGTAGAGAATTTTGAATCTTATCCCTTAGAGGTTTGACATTCACTTACACCGTCATGAGGTATAATGCAGGGGACATTCCAAGGTTGACTTACCCCTACGTCTTCGGCCAATTTAACTACAGCCCTAGTCCTTGAATTGAGCATTGGAAGGGGAGCTTGCTTTTTAGTGGCATCCAACATGTCATCATCAAAAAATTGCTCCTTCGAGTCGAGCCCGCCTTCAAAGTCAGAGTTAGTAAAGACTATGTGACGTTTAACAGAGAAATGCTTGGGGGCCTTTCCCAAGCGATGTGTGGGTGGATCTGAGGAAGGAAGGTCAGTTTGAACTAGAGAAGGCTCAAGACAAGTAGGAGGCGCAGCCAGGCCAGTGGCCTTGACTGGATTGGATGGAAGGGGAGAAGGTACGACATCAACCCTATCTTCCCTTCTCTTCGACCTCCACTCCCGTAAGATCAGGTTGGTCAAGGTCTCCTGATCATCCTCTTTTTCTTCATCGAGAATGATATGGCCATCCTTAGAATTGAGTAGTAACGGGTTAGCATCACGTGTAACTTCTGCTCTTTTACGAATGGCCTCAGGGGTAGAAGATCATTCCGCAGTCTTAGCCACTTTGTTACTAGTGGCTTTCTCACCGGATTTCTCCTTACGAGACTGGCCCTTGCTCAATTTATCTTTGTTTGGCCTGTCCCCAGTGGGTCTATCTTGGCACTAGATCTCTCTCTGCTAGATCTTTCTCGATCAGATTCCTCAGGAGCAGATTGCACCCAGACAGACCTGTCTCTAGATGATCCTCTATAACCACCTCGAGGTAGAGCGACACTACGATCGCTTCTCAACCAGTCCAGCAGGAACTGCCAACGAGCCATGATCAGACTCATAAACATGCTCCCCCAAATCATGCTCGGGATGGGTAATTCCTTAGGCCAGCCTTTTCGGCCTACTTGCCAGCAACGATATCCACTTCGTACATTGGAAAGGCGAACATAAATACAAACGGTAAGAATAGTTATATGTATATAACAACTTCATTAAGGAATATGGAAACAAGAGTCTACAGCCCTTACATCGGGTGAAAATCCTAGGGAAAAATCCCAGCACGACCAATTCTTTCTTTGAGTACAAATTATGGTGATCCCTGACCTCCAAAGAAGTATGTGCCTCCTTCATAACAGTATTAGTCTGCTCCCTGGTCATCATAAGCGTGACTTTGTTTCATAGCTCGGTGCTACAAAAGTGTCTCGGGACACTGCTCCGAGCAAACAGATGGGTGGTATTAGCAACCATGGTCTCACCCTAGTCGCCACTAATGAAAAACCAACTATTATTCCAGTACTTGTTCGACGACGGGAACCCCCAAATAAAGCCCTTGTGGTCTTTGTAAGTAAGAGGGGTAGGCATTTCATTATAGCCATGAGGAATCCAATTGCTCGGGGAGGTCGACTGAAGATAGAAAGCACCCCTAATATCCGATCGCCCCAAGGTGTAAAAATTATGTAGCTCTTGATGGGTCGGGGGATACTTGGCCCTGATCTTCTTCCACAAGTGCCACAGGCTGATCAGCACCTGATATGAGTTGGATTCAGCTGAGCAGGGGCAATCCCTGCATCCGCCAAGAATCAAGAGATGAATGTTTGGATGGGGAGAGTGACCCTAGAGGATAACATCATCCTACAAACCGTAACTGTACCAGATGAAGGATTTCATACAACACGATTGTTGCTATAAGACAGTTGTATCTAATCCGGAAGGTCAAACCGATCCTTAAACTTCTCGAGCTCATCGTCGGTCGCCACAATAATCTCAGAATCAAAGGCTTAATGGTGATCAGTTGTAAATCATAGCATACGTGCATGTCGTTCCCTCGGGACCTCCTTCATCTTTAATGTCTGCGAAACTATCTTTAAGTCGTTCGCTAAATGTGAGATATCTTTGGGTGAACCCCTGGTAGTATGTCTTCTGCTAGTTGTCTACGACATATCTGTGCAAACGTCGAAAGAAGCAAAACCAAAAGAATTAGCAGATGAGGGAACAAATTTAGGACGAGCCACATAATAATCTTCATTTAAAGCAACAGGTTGAAATGAAGGAGTATATACGTGAAAGTGGCCCCAAAGAATGGATTCAAGCCTAGCGATATTATCATTATTGCTAGCCTCAATAGCATGCATTAGAAGTTCAAAATACAGATAGCGGAGAGTCGGATCCATACATTTAGTATAAATGAACACGATGAGAACACAAGCGGCTCCAAAAAAAAAGGAAGGAACACGAAGGAGAGTGAAATCATGAAAATGAAACGAAGATTATGGATTTTCTCTGAGAAAAGGATTTGTAAAGATGTGGGAGTGAAATGAAGAGTTTCAAGTTATATATGTAAGTGGGTGACGTCATTAGAGTATACACATGTCACCAGACGAGAGTAAAAGTAGGTGCACACAAAACGAAAATCATATACCGTTTGAAATTTACAAAGAAGGCTAAATGATTGCATCAGTCGAAATAGGCGTGATTGACACCAACGCTAGCTGTAAAACAATAAATGTGCATTAATGAGCTACAAGACAAGAAGAAATAACACATTAAACACACTTCGGTGAGTGAAACCCATTTGAAGCGAAACACTCGGTCTCGTATATTTAAAAGGGTATTGTTATAGGTGATATTTGGATGGTGCCACATCACCAAAAGATAACCCGATCGAATAAACCCAAGTTAACCAAAGAGCACTCGTTAAATCCCTTGACCAAAATGATATAAACGATCTGGTTGGAAGGCTCGATCAGGTTTATCAAGATGGTCGAGGTAAAGGACGTGATCAGGTAAGATCATCGTTCAAGGAAAATGGGTCTGGTCGGGTTCAACAGATGATCGGTTGAGCGACACATGGACATCATTCAGACTCTCGAACTTCATCTTGATCTTCTCTTGAAGCAACCTATAAATCATCTCAAAACACAATGCATATACAACAGAAAGACAACAAATGTCAACATATAATATGGATAAAAATATACAATTAAGTTCATGTATCTCCCCATCAATACATGCCAAATGCAAGAGTTCTTAACCAAATCTTAAGACTAATTATTACATGTTATTGAAAATTCAAAAGTTATTACAAAAACAACATAAAAAGGAAACTAAGTAACTAGCAACTCTTAACAACTCTTTCTCCTCTTTTTTGACATGAGATGATGCCAAAAGGTAAGAAACATACCAAGAGACTCAAATACTAGCTACTAGATCCACCAAAGAAAGATGTGCTTGTAGTTGACCTAACATAATGCTTGAGAGGTGGTCTTGAACTTGAGGCAATACACTCCTCCAACTCTTTTATTCTAGCATTTTGTTTATCAACTATAGCACTAAGCTCATCAACCTTCTTCTTTAAATGTAAAGCCTAATCCGGAAGAATGTTTATGCTAGTCTCTTGACAATCAACTTGTGAACTACTAAATAGTCCAAAAGTATCACATGTCTTACCCATATCCTTATATGACATGTATGACACACGTTTATCACTATATTTTTCCACGGGTTGTACCAACATATCATCTCCACTACTTTGAACACCACGAGCTAAACACAAAGAAGTTATAAATCCTGGTAATGCAAGCTTCTTATCTCCTCTAGTAGAGAAAGCCGCATTATCTCTAAGTAAAACATAAGAAAATCCCCAAGGATTATAGGTTGATTAGTCACCAAGGCATATACTATTTTGATCTTGTCTTTATTCAACTCGATTGAATTCGAAGATCCAATAATATTTGTGCAAATGGAAAGATGCCAAAATGCACTTGCCTTAGATAACTCATGTTTACTAATATATGCTCTACCTTTCCACTCAAAAGAATCATTGTCACATAGATTTCTACCTATGATATTAAGATTCTCAATGATATCAACATCTAGAAAGTTTGAATCAATATCACTAGATAGCCCAAGAAACCTGTTAATGTTTTCCAGGTTAACTCTAGACACAATACCCCTAATCTCCATCAAAGCATCCAATAAGGTGGCACTCTGTCTATATTCATGATAAAATTCTCTAACAATAGTGTCATCCACTATTCCTAGCATGCTCACCCAAGATTCCCAATTTCTATCATTAATACATTTAAGAACATAAGAATCTTTACATTTACCTAAGTCAATGCCTCTCTCTTGAAATATCTTTTTAGTTGCAAAGATCCCTAAATCCTTTGACCTTGAAGCTTTGGATCCCTTTGAGGTAGACTTGGCTTTCACAATGGGATTCGATTGATTTCCACTTCTGGTAACTTTAGTTCTTCCCATTTTTTCTTGTGAAATAAGATGCTACATACATACAACAAAAGTGAGTGAAAGACAAAACCAAGCATATTAGTCACAAATATAAAAACACAATGACATATGACTTAAGAATAAATCATCATACAAGACAAAGATAGTGAGTAATATCTTACAAGTATCATTAAGTCAAAATATGTCAACATGTAACAAAATGAAGCATGTGAACATATCATAAAAGAGAACAATGTCTAGAATACAATGCTCCTCCTTGATAAATGCTATAACTAAAATTAATGATAGCATAGAGTTCACAAAGATATTCACACAATCACACATTCAAGCAATTTGAAGAAATATCAACAAAATAAGCTTCATATGCTAAAAGAGATACACAAAGATTTTTCAAGTTCTCTCATAATTCTTCAACAATTGTAAAGATATCATCATACTCATAAACAAAGTGTGTGTGTGTGTGTGAGAGAGATATGCTTCAAATATATATCAAGAAGTAGTTTGATAATCAACATGCAAACAATTTCCAACAACTATTCATCTTAAGCCTTTTCCATAAAAAGTCAAACCGATTATCATCCGGAATATTTTGCTATTAAGAGAATAGATTTCAACATATGAGCGTATGTGTGCATGTGGCTGGTCATCCCATTTCTGTTTTTCAACCGGAGCACATTTGATTTTAAACTAAACTCCTTTTTAAGCCTTCCTCCTTTTCTTTTTAGGCTTTGAATCAAAGATTTTTTTTTTTATGAATTCCTTTCAACACTTCTTTGATTTTTTCATTTTTTTTTACATAAACAAAAATTCACTTCATGACGGCTTTCACTCATCACAATGGTGTAGCTTTTCACAACCAAGGTGTGTAGCCCTTTTCATAAAGGTGCTCGTTGAGTTCTATGTAATTGCCAAAGCAAAATGGATACTAACCATAGATCATTTTAAATGTACATAAGCACAAAAACTTCAAGGTGTATCCAATGTTAACATATTAGTAAACTCAACCTACTAGAAAAACATATAAGAGAAGCATAGTGCAAATTTTAGAAATCAAAATTTTATGGCTCATAAGCACATGATCTAAGAACAATAAGTAGGGACTTATTCAAGATCATTACTTCTCTAATGAGTAGCTTTCAAAGAATATGAAGCTCATATTTTCAAAAGTAATGCCACTCAATATACTATACACAAACAATCATCAAAGTTAAGATCAATGTGAACAATATCACTATTAGATCCTAAAATAGCAAATGTCAATGAGAATCATATGTATGCTATACAAAATTCTCTAATATGACATGCTATGAGATGTATGTCAAAAATTGAGTCAAAATATGAATATCTACTACGAACATGCATTAGAGTATAGAGATACCTTTTTACACATTATATTCACCAAATATCATACTTCCGCCATTTTTATGAGCACTTTTGCCTTGAATGTCATCATGACACCGAGTTGACGATGTTTCACAACAAGAGTATAAAAAGCATAATATCTCAACTCAATCAACACATATAACAAAAGAACTTCTTCAAAGTTAATCAACAAATTTTGACCATCATAACAAACAAGATGTGAGATAACCAAGTTCATATCAATACATGGAGTATTCAAAGCTAGTCAGCAAGAATTCTCAACACAATTGATAAATAGCCTCAAAGCTATCTCACATATGCTTCTTATTTTAGTGATAAGAGCACTCTCCCTTGAACCACTTGTTCTTGGGTGTACCTACACAAACATTTTCAATATCATCCTTGACAACAATGTTAAATCTAGAGTAAAGTCCTTCAATGACTTGCTTAAAAAGAATATCACTAACACACTCTTCCTTAACATTTTCAACACAAGCTTTGTCAAGTTGAACAAGATTAGTATTCTTTCTACTCCATAACTTTTTCTCATGCTTAGTAATATTATCATGTTTCTCAACTTTCAAGGCCTTAGCATGTTCAAGTTGAAGTTTAATCTCATTATCCCTGGATTCATTTCTTAATTTGCATTTTTCAATATATTTATAACACCTAGGCCTAATGTGACATATTGTGTTGCAATAATGGCAAATTGGAATAAAGATGGGATTGTACATTTTGGAGTTGAACTAGCTTCACTAGAAGTTTGCAAAGATACCTTGTTCGCCAACTTCTTCTTGGCTTTTGATATTCTCTTCTTGTGTGGTTTCTTATCATTCATGACTTCATCAAAGTGTGTAGGAAGTGGTGCTTCCAAGAGCTCCTCTTCAACTACCAAGTCTTCTTCACCACTATAAGAGTTAACAAGATTCCTAACACTAGACACACTAACCGAATCAATTACTAAATCCTTGATAGCCCTCTTAGCCGTGTCTATTTCTTCCATCAATTCTTGTTCTCTCTTCTTCAAAGAAGATATCACATTATCCTTCTCAAGATTTATCATTTCAAGTTCTCTAAACTTCTTCATAATATCACCTTTTTCACCAAGAAGTCTACGAGTAACAACCACAAACTCATCTAGTTGCTTCTTGATCAAATCATCATTCTCAACTACTTCTCTTTGAGCATTGTCTCTAGCTTATTCAAGCTTTTCTATCTTTTTCAACAACTCAAGATTAGTAGGAATGGAACTAGAGCTTCCATCATGATTTGCATCAAGGTTCTTATAAAAAGATATTGTACTACCAACATCTAGTGGAGAATGAGAAGCCGTTAGAGCTATAAAGTTGCTCACCAACTCTTCATCATTTGAAGACTCACTACTAGAGCTCTCATTGTCAATAGAATTATCATCACTACAAGTAGCCGCCAACACTGTGCCTTTCTTGTCTGTCTTAGATGGCTTCTTGGTGCACTCACTAGCAAAGTGACCAAAACCTTGACAATCATAGCATTGAACCTCTTTCATGTTTATGGCTTGACTATTCTTCACAATCCTTGAGATGATGTTCTCTTGACTCCTTTTTCCTTAGAAGACTTGCCTTTAGGCTTGGCATTCTTCTTTAGAAACTTCTTGAACCTTTTAACCAAGAGTGCCATTTCTTCATTTTCATCATCACTCTCATCCTCTATAGCATTGAGAGCAATTCCCTTAATCTTGATCTTTGGCTTCAAGCACATCTCATAAGTTTGGAGAGACCCAAGCAACTCATCGATATTCATATCCTTGCTTTCCTCAATGGCCGTCACCTTTGATTTGAATCTCTTAGGAAGAGACCTAAGGATTTTCCAATTTAAAAGCTCTTTTGAGATAGGTACTCCAAGTTCTTGACATTGGTTAGCTATGTTAAGAAGCCGGAATTGGAAGTCTTCAAACTTTTCTTCCTCACTCATACTTAAACATTCAAATTGTGATGCCAACATTTGAAGCCTCGATTTCTTCACCGCTAAGGTTCCTTCATTAGTAACTTGGAGAGTATCCCAAGCTTCCTTTACGGATTCAAGATTTTGAATATAGGAGAATCGATGCCCATCAACTACTCCAAATATGGCATTCATAGCACGATGGTGCCATTTAGCAACCTCAAACTCATTTATTGTCCATTCACTCATTGGCTTGAGTATCATGGTTCCATTCTCTAAAACCTTGGTAGGAGGACAATAACCTTCTTCCACTACCATCCAAGCCCTTTCATCAATAGAGCGGATGTCGGCTTTCATCCTCAACTTCCAATACACATAGTTAGTACCACGAAGTAATGGTGGCCTAGTATTTGAGGCTCCTTCCTCCATTACATCATCTTGTAAACCCATAACTTCAAACGCCTTGCAAAAACCGTGAAAGTATCACCCCGGACTCACACTAAGTGCAACTTAGTGTCCTGTTTTGATATCAATTGAAAATACAATCACGGTTAAATGCGCAAGACTAACCTAGAAGGGGGTGAATAGGTTAGACACCTTTTTCGACTCCCTTAGAAACAAACAAAAGTTTGTCCCTCTAGATTGCTTGTATCACAATATATATATTAATTAAATACAATTAATCAATATATAAACACAAGTAAAGTGTGATACAAACAAGTAATTGTAAAACATACACAATCTATATTATTGAAAGGAAGTCAACATACATAAAGAGTTCTATTCACAATACAAATATTAAAGAGATAGGGATAGAGAAAAGTTGACACAAGATATAACGTGGTAAACCTCCGAAGAGGAAACATCCACTGGCAAATAAAATCCACTAGTAGATAAGACAAGTACAATCTCTCAAGTGACCTCTTCACCTAGAAACTACCCTCCTATCCTACTCTAGAAGTTGCCGCCCTATGCTCAACAATCTGAGGCTTCACACCTCTTGTTAAGACTTCCTTGCTCACCTTATCTGGATCTTCACGACCCAAGGCAAGACTTCTTGCTCAACTAAGTCCTCACGACTCTAGTCAAGACTTCCTTGCTCACCTATTCGAGTTCTCCCAACTCTAGGCAAGACTTCTTGCTCGACTATCCAAGGATTCACACCTCTAGCCAAGACTTCCTTGCTTGAGAATCCAAGGCTTCAAACCTCTTGCCAAGATTTCTTGCTCAACACCATAGGTCTCACACCTATTGTCAAGACTTCCTTCTCATAAGGCATCTAGGTGATCATGAATGCAAAACGCAAACAAGCATGCAACATAGAATGCTATGATCAACACATCCTATGGAAAATACTCGACATGAGCATGAATGCACAAATCACATATAGTCTAGTTAATCATGCATGTGTAATCAAATCTAGATCATGTAAGATATGTTAAATATTAATCACAACCTAGATACATGCATATATCTAAACTTGAATCACAAGATATGTTCAACAAATCACAAGATCAAGTTTAAGTCACAAAACCTAAAACATGCTAAAATCATATGACAAAGTCAAATAGATTTAAGCAAAATTTCTAGAGCATATTCCTGATCATAGATTCAACAAATCACATGAATAGCTCAAAAGAACATATGCACATGTATTATGTGAGAATTTCGGCCAAGAGAGCCTAATACATGTGAGGAACTATTTTTCTCAAAATCAATCAATCAAAGATCATAAAATAGTCCTAGAATCAAAGCTAGCACAATACAAACCCAAACATGTGATAACATAGGCAAAATCAAAACCTAACTCAACATGTATGATTTCAATTGAAATTCAATCTAGCTTTGAAAGTGTTCAAAACACAAGTCAAAACACTCACAATATACAAATATATGTAGAAGAAGAAAACCCAAGGCAATTGACCAAGTTTTAAAAGAAAACTTTGAGAGAAAATCAATACTTTAGTTGATTTAGGTGCAGTCCCATTTGTGTATGATTAGACACCAAAAAAAACAGCAAAACTAATTCAAACATTCAAAGAAAAGATGGAGGATGAATAGATAAACACTCTCAACTTTAAATCACTCAAATCGAAGTTCAAATGAAGAAGTTATGGTGTTTGAAATGTGAGAAAATTTAGAGAGAAAATTTCTGCACACTTGATTTGAATTTCTTCTTAGAATGAAATGTGAGAGGGAAATAGATTATAAAGGAGTGGGAAAGAAGAAAGCAAGAAAGGCCATTTTGCCCTCATTTTTTTATTGCTCCCCCGAGATGGCACGTGGGCATCTCAGGCCAGTAAGGTTGTGCGGTTGAGATGGCCACGTGCCATCTCAGGCATGCACACCTTCATGGCCTTTTGGCCATGGGACATTCCCCTAGCTCTTCCCTCGCGTTCTTCAACCGTTCTCCAGCCTCCGATGTCGAAATTTGAATCCGTTTGCTGATTATGAACCATAAATCTCACACGGACATGGACATATAAGATACTCAACCCAGAAAATAATAATTCGAATCGATATACAAAGACGAAGATATTATATGAAACATGAGTTGAAAGTATAGTATCTTTTGACTTAGAACTTGAAATCAATAGTATGAGTAACCGAAATGACTGAAACTCAATCAAGAATGATTTAAGACTAAATCCAAGTTCAATATCTATGTTATACAAACATATAAACACACAAACATAATTCACACTAGAATGCAAACTACATAGAGATTGTTTCCAATCATGCATATTCCAAAACATGTTATTTTCATACCAATGCATGAGCATTCATCTTTAAGTGTGTGAATGTGTTATACATAGTGCACAATGATGCAGGGACACGTATAAATGAATTGTATGTGTGTGTCTATAATGGTGCATAACGATACAGGGACACAAATGTATGATATGTGTGTGTGTGCCTATAATGGTGTACAACGATGCAGGGACACATATGAATGAATTGTGTGTGTGTGCCTAAGCCTTGTAAGAGAAAGATAAGGTCTTAGTATACCTTTGTAGAACCAAATTGCATCTTTTCTCTTTGAAGACTTAGAACTTGCTTTGACTTGTTGTTTCTTCTTCCTTGAAGCTTGAATCATCATGAACCTAAACAACTAAGTCATTACAAGTAAACATCATTTTGATATGGAATTCATGCCAACACAAACTAAAATCTAACAAAGTATCTTGTCACTAAGGAGCCATTAGAGCTTCTTCATATGGACCTTATTGGTCCTATGCAAACCGAGAGTCTCGATGGCAAGAGGTACATTTTTATGTGTGTGGATGATTTTTCTAGATTTACTTGGACTTACTTTCTTACAGAAAAATCTGAAATGTTTGAAACGTTTAAAATGCTTTGCACTAAAATTCAAAATGAGAAGGATTCTCACATAAAATGCATCAAGAGAATTAGAAGTGATCATGGGAGAGAATTTGAAAATGTTAGCTTTGAAAACTTTTGTGATAGTCTTGGCATTTCCCATGAGTTCTTAGCTCCTCGAACTCCTCAACAAAATGGGGTAGTAGAGAGGAAGAATAAAGTCTTCCAAGAGATGGCTAGTGTGATGTTGCATAGCAACAATGTGCCTAGGAATCTTTAGGCTGAAGCTGTCAATACGGCTTGTTATATAGGCAATAGGGTTTTTCTTAAGCCCGGGACTAGGCAAACCTCCTATGAATTATGGAAGGGTAGGAAGCCAAATGTTAGCTACTTCCACTCATTTGGAAGCAAGTGCTACATTATAAATGACCGTGATCAACTTGGCAAGTTTGATGCTAAGAGTGATGAGGGGATTTTCATTGGCTATGCCCTAAATAGTAAGGCCTATAGAGTTTCTAATTTGAAGACACAAAGTGTAATGAAATCATCTAATGTGATCATAGATGATTGTAGGCCTAAGGTTAGTAACCATGATGAGGAGATTAGTATGGTTGATGATGCTCCCTTGGTGAAGATTGATGAGATTTCAAGTGAAGAAAAATCAAATCTTGAAAAAGAGGTCTCTCAATCTCTTGATAGAGATCCTACCTTGGAATCTAAGGAACCCGCTCCTTGGGTTAGACATCTCCATAACAAGAGTGACATTCTTGGAAATGTGAATGAGGGTGTGAGGACTAGGCATCAATTAGCAAATCAAATTAGTTATACTTGCTACACCTCTCAAATTGAACCCAAAAAGGTTGATGAAGCCTTAAGTGATGAGTTTTGGGTCCTTGCTATGCAAGAAGAGCTAAATAAATTTAAAAGAAATGAGGTTTGGACTCTAGTTCCTAGACCTGAGAACACTAATGTGATAGGCACCAAGTGGGTCTATAGGAACAAATCTGATGAGAATGGCAATATTGTGCTGAACAAAGCTAGACTTGTAGCACAAGGATGCTCTCAAATTGAGGGTATCGACTTTGAGGAGACTTTTGCTCCCGTTGCCCGATTAGAGTCCATTAGGCTTCTCTTATCCATATCGTGTGTTCACAAGTTTAAATTATATCAAATGGATGTTAAGAGTGCCTTCTTCAATGGCTTCTTGCAAGAGGAAGTGTTTGTTAAGCAACCTAAGGGGTTTACGGATCCACACCACCCCAATCATGTTTATCGCCTCAAGAAGGCACTATATGGGTTGAAACAAGCACCGATGGCTTGGTATGAGTGCCTAACTCTTTATCTTGTTGACAATGGCTATTCTATAGGTAGTGTTGACAAGTCTTTGTTCATCAAGTGCACTAAAGATGAGTTATTCATAGCTCAAATTTATGTTGATGACATCGTTTTTGGTTCAACCAACAACTTGAAAGTTCAACAATTTATTGATGTCATGACTCATGAGTTTGAAATGAGCATGGTTGGTGAACTTAATTACTTCTGCAAATCAAGCAAATGCATGATGGGATCTTCATATCCCAAGCTAAATATGTCAAGAACCTAGTGAAGAAATTTGGTCTTGAGAATACTAAGCATTGTAACACACCTATGAGTACCACATTGAAACTTAGCAAGGATGCTAGTGGAAAAAGTGTGGATCAAAGTCTATATCAGGGCATGATATGGAGCTTGCTATACTTGACTGCTAGTAGGCTCGATATAGCCTTTAGTGTTAGTGTGTGTGTTAGGTATCAAGTCAATCCTAAGGAATCCCATCTCTCCTCCGTGAAGAGAATCATTCGATATGTGAATGGGACATCCAACTATGGGATATGGTACTCTTTTAACACTAATGCTAGTTTAGTTGGTTTTAGTGATACAGATTGGGCAGGTAATTGTGATGATTGGAAGAGTACATCGGACGGTTGCTTCTTCCTAAGGAACAATCTTGTGTCATGGTTTTGCAAGATGCAAAACTCCATATCATTATCCACAGCTGAGGCTGAGTATATAGCCGTTGGGAGTGCTTGCACACAACTCCTTTGGATGAAGCAAAAGCTTGTGGATTATGGCTTTGAGCAAGGTACAATAACCCTTTATTGTGATAACATGAGTGCCATCAATATTTCAAAAAATCATGTCCAACATTCTAGAACTAAGCATATTGACATTAGACATCATTTCATTAGAGAGCTAGTTGAGAGCAAATGCATTGCACTTGAACATGTGGGCACAAATGATCAACTAGCGGATTTGTTTACGAAACCATAAGATTCAACTAGGTTTAAATCTCTTAGTAGGTCTATTGGGATTTATCATATGCATTGTTGAGTTTTGGTGGTTGACCCCATATGGGGAGCTCAAGCAAAGAGAGCGAACTTGCATTCTAATAAGCAAATAATTGTTCAATCTTATACTCTTTAATTAATTGCTTGAGTATCTTGGATGCATATATAATTATATGACTTTTCATTTAATAAGTGTGTTTTTTCCTTTTTCGAAATGCATGTCTCATTTGTGTTCAAACATGTATTTTTGGACTAGGAGATTTGATTGGGAAGTACATTTGATTGACCTAAAGTTTATCTCCATGTTTATAAAAACTTGATCTTGACATGTTTAAAGTGTTATGCATGATGAATTTATTGAATGCTTACAAAATGACTGCAAATGTGTGTGCAAGTGACTTTTGAGACTTCATTCAATAAGGATATTGTATCCATTTCAAAGATTTTCACATTCCTATAGTCTCTCTCTCTCTCTCTCTTAACTTATTGAATAAGGCTACTATCATATGGGCATCTTTCCCGGAAAAATCTAAAAGGGCGCAATAGTCGCTCATGTCTTGTTCAACTTGTAAAGTTTGATAATTGCTTTTTTTTTTGTTAAACTATATCTTGTTTTCCATTGACAATTTGGTGCAAATTGGTTTGACTTCTCTTGGAACCTCATATATTATTTTCCTTTGCCAAATACCATGCTTTTGGAAGTTGATGTTGCATGTATTTCATTCAAGACAATCTTTCGCACATATTCCAATCAATAAAACTTCCATGAATTTCTCTCTCTCTTAATTAACCTGCATTAAGTTGTTGTATATGATTATGCATTTACATTGCAAATATCTCTCTTTACTAAAACGTCCCAGTTGGGGAATACTCTTTTACCTATCTTGTGACAAAAAGGGGGAGTAGTATTGGATTTAGGGGGAGTTGACATTGGCATGATGATTTAAAGGGAGATTGACCTATTAAGAGGGAGTGGATCTATTTAGTGGGAGTGTTTGCTATGTACGATGTTGATTGCATGTTACTTGTTTCTAATTCATGCAAATTGCGCTTGTTTTTATTTATCTTGATCCCTCTCATACACTTGTCTTGGAAAGTGTAGTTCTTTATTTTGTAGGGATGATCATTCTACAAGAGATGAAAGATTTGAAGATTTAGCTTTAGGTATCTCTTGTAATATAAAATGTTTTTTTTGTTAACCTCTTGTTGTTTCTTGTTGTTTCTTGTGAGGATACTTTGTGAGTGAGTGGTTTTGTTACGAAATAGCCAAAGGGGGAGATGGAAAGTTCATCGGTGTTTGATTGGCTTATTTCGTTGACAACCATATTTTGGGATCCATATGTAAGGGTAGTTTAGAGCTTCATTGTTCATAACCAAGCTCAAGCATCAAAGGTAAAATCACTTGCTAAACTTTTATTGAAGATGTATTTGTGCACACACATACTCATGCATTTCTCCCAAGCGGAGTTTCACAGACGTTGCATGCTGTCCAAACCACGGTCTGTGCACACTGCATGCACAGCGGCCTACAGAGCAACGTTGTCCAAGCGATACACCGCTCTATGTGCCGCAGTCTGGACACTTACCTGGACCGCGGTACAGCTGGCGGTCCTGACGGGATTTGGTTGCTTTTCTCCCAAAACGTCGCCATTTAGTGTAGGGGACCATATATATTTGTTCTCTTCTCTTCTCATTGTGCTCAAGAGTCCAATGGCCATTTTAATGTGTTCTTAGTTTTTCTAGAGAGATAGGGACTCCCAAACACTCATCTTTACTCAACCCAACTTCATATCATGAACATCTAGCTTCATTCTAGGATCATTCAAGCATAGAGCATCATCTTCTTATTGACTAGGTAACCTCTACATGCTCTAGACCTCATAGGTTCATTGCAAAGACATGTATGCCTAAGGTTTTAGTCTTTATTGCATATTTAATGCTTGTTTGAATGTTTAATTGCTTTAATGACATGCTTGAGTATTGATTGTTGGTTGAGATGCATTAATTTGTGATAGCTAGAATTTAGGACGGTTTTACCCTTCTAGCTAATTCTTATTGCCTTTGCATTTAGAACATTGATATCTAAGATTTGCTTTAATTGTCATTATTAATCCTAGATAAGCATGAATGTCTTGACCTAGCATTTTTGCATATAGAATATTCTTGCATATTCACTTAGGTTGCCATTATCTCTTCATTGTTGGTTAAGCTTGTGGCTATGTGATTACTGCACAAGGTTTGTGATCCAAAATCACTATTAAGACCTGTTGGGTAGAGTGAAAGGGTTAGTAACTGGAGGGTTTGATAGGAGGTCAACCTAGGTTGTAAACTTTTACTCAATAGTGGATTTTGATGATCAAGGGTGGCACTCTAAACAGCTCGTGGTTTTTCCAATTTGGAGGGTTTCCACGTATATATTGCGTGTTGTTATTGTTTTATGTTTGTTGTCTTTTATATGAACATTTAGTAGAATGGGGTAGAATTGTTAATATTGATTAATTCGTAAAATTGGTAATCTATCAAATTAAAACCTATTTACCCCCCCCCCCCCCCCCCTCTAGGTTATATACACACACTTTTTAGGGAATTTCATAAGGCCCAGTGGCTCTTCACTTCTTATACTAGGCCGAACAATGCCCAAGTGAGCCACTGAGCTCCATATTCCTTCCACATGTCCCAGAGCCTTATTTCAGTTGCTGAGGACTTCTAAGATCTCAAGCATGCTTCTAGACCAGTACCATACCGGTGGCTCCTCTTCATTTGTACCACGCCATTCAACGCCCTAGTGAGCCATCGATGTCCCGATCCGTTTGGGAAGAGCCCAGAGGCTTCCCACATTTGGTAAGACCCTCTATATGCCAAAGCAAGCCTCTAAATCAGCACCGTTGTAAGACCCAACGGATCTTCACTTCTTGTACCGGGCCTGACAAAGCCCAAGTGAGCCGCTGAGCTCCCTGATTCGTTCAAGTAGTGTTTAAAGCCATATTTCAGTTGCTGGAGACTTCTGGGATCCCAAACATACCTCTGGACCAGTACCAGACTGGTGGCTCCTCTCCATTTATACCGGGAGATTAAACATCATAGTGAGCCACCGATGTCCCGATCTGTTCGGAGAGAGCCTAAAGGATTCCCACATTTGGTAAAGCCCTCTACATGCCTATGTAAGCCTTTGGAGCAGCAACACCTTTGTAAGGCCCAGTGGCTCCTCACTTCTTGTACCGGGTTGGTCATCGCCCTAGTGAGCCACTTCGACCCTGATTTTTTTCAGGTATGTCCAGAGCTTCTTTTTAGTTGATGGGGACTTCTGGGATCCTAAGCATGACTCTGGACTAGTATCCATCTAGTGGTTCCTCTCCATTTGTAGCAGGCCATTCATTGACCTAGTGAGCCACCATGGTCTCGATCCACCTCCTTAGTTAGTCTCCTTGACAATGATAGATCATTCATCCCTGGTCCTGCTGCTTGGTTGAAGGAAGGGTCGTCATCCCCTAGCGATGCTGCTTTAAAGCCAGCTTCCACCACAATGGTTAGAGCAGCCTAGGCTACCATCTCCCCAGTTAGATCAGTTTGGACCTCCCCTTCCTTGGTAAGATCGGTCTGGATTTCTACCTCTTTGGCAGGTTCAGATGAACATGTATGCAGGTTTAAAGCTCCCCTACATCTCGGACTTCTGCAGTAGCCCACATCTGCCATACCAGTTTGTACCTCCCCGTCCTTGGTATGATCGATCTGGATCTCTATCTCCTTGACGGGTTCAGATGGGGAGGTAGATAGGTTTGAAGCTCATCCTACATCTTGAAATTCTGCATTAGAAAGGGACTTTGAGGTAGTTCCTACCTCAGTATGATGCGATATGAAAACATAGATGGGCACCAAGTCCTCCTCATCACCTACGAACCTAGCGGCTCAAGAAGGACCAGTTTCAGTAGAGGCAGATCGAGCTAACTCTACAGCTTTCTCCATGATCCCCTCTTGGTTCCACCCTTCAATGACGCTCAGGTCAAAGGGGACGAAAGAGATTTAGTTGCCTGGTAAGAAGCTTAGTAGCATCATTTAGCAAAGGAAACGTCCACTTTGGCACTTCAAAGGCAGCCACACTGCTGCATAAAGTTTGGACCACTTCCTCCAGTTTTTTTGCCTCCTCAGAGCTATCTTTGCAAGGCATGACACATTGAATTAAGTCTTTCTGTGTCATATACATACTGGATCTGCTCCTTGTCTCTCTACGCCTTAGTCGCGGTTGCCTCAGTTTTGGTTAGGGCTTTGTTACTGCCTTGGCCATCTCATCATTGGCTTGTCCAAGCTCGGCCTTAGCAGCATCAGCATGCTCCCAAAGAGCATCTTACCGGTGACTCGGCTTCATTTTGTACCAAATCATTCAACACCCTAGCAAGCCACCGAAGTCTTGATTCATTCGAGGAAAGCCCAAAGGCTTCCCACATTTGAAGACATCGAGCTAGGTTCACTGGTAGATCACACAACGCCCATTCAACTACCAAGGTACCGGTTTGTTCAAATGGAGACTCTAGTCTCTTTGTGATTATCAAATATTTTTATCTACCCCGAACAGGCTCCTAAACTAGTTACATCACTATGGGGCTAAAAGCTCACCTTTCTCTAGTACTCTAGTTAGACCTAATGTGAGAGGATTTCTTCAAGTGACCGGTCCATAATAACAAGCGTCTTAGTGAAAAGTCACTCTGTTACCTGGAACGCGGATCATCTCAAAAGGTTTTACCCTTGAAGTCCACAGTAGCAGGGTGAGCATTGACCAGTTTTGCCATGAGTTGTATCGCCATGAGTTTGTATCTCATTTGATTTCAATCTTTATGATAGTTCTCCTATGATCACCATTAGCTATAATCGAGACCATGAGAGCTACACAACGCTCCTGATACCCTAGACCGGGTTAATCTCTCTAGGAGGATCGCCTTGACCAATAGAGCTACACGGCACTCTTGATGCCCTGGACAGGGTTAACCCATCAAGGAGGATCGTATTGACCAGTATAGATACACAGTGCTCCAGATGCCCTGGACCGGATTAAATCCTATAGGAGAATCGCCTTGACTAGGAGAGCTACACAGCACTCCTGATGCCCTTGATCGGATTAATCCCTCCAGGAGAATAGCCTTGACTAGGAGAGCTACACAACTCTCATGATGCTCTAGACTGGGTTAATCCCTTCAGGAGGATAGTCTTGACCAAGAGAACTACACAACACTCCTGATTCCCTAGACCAAACTAATCCCTCTAAGCGGATTGTTATGGTATTTTGTCAATGATCGTCTCGAAACCAGAACAGCCAAATAGCCCTCTTGTTGCCCTGCCTTAGCACCACCCCCCGTCAGGAAATGTCTGGTTCATAAGGTATAGTTGCCTGCCAAATCTCAAGACTAGGAACCGATCGGGGAAGCCCCCTCACACCCTGATGCCTTTGGTCTGGTAAAACCCCCGGTCTAAGCATATATTCATGGTTGCCAACCAAATCACAAGACCAGGATAGCCAGCTGGCCATCCTGATGCCTTGGCCGAGCCACTCCCTACCAAGAAGGATCTGGATGGTATAGTTGCCTACTCGGATCACTTTGCCAGTTCACCTAAGTACCAGGATTTCTAGAACAGGAATGCTCGGTACCCAAATTCGTCACAAGAGCCTCATCTCAAATGATTTAGCAGTACTGTTTGTCATATCTTACCTTTCTCAATCAGATTTTATACTAACTAGAGCGTTAAAAATTCCACCTAAGGGAATATCTTCATCAATGGTCCGCAACCGCTCATTTGTTTTGCAAGAACGGCAAACACCTAGATTCGCCTACGTTTTGCCTATATATAAAGACCTGGTATGAAAGTGGTCCTAGTTTCCTACTAGGATCTTTACGCCCAAGTACTAGGACTCCTGATATTTGATTGACTAGTACCTTAATTTGCCTAAGTCAAGCACGCTGGGAACGGTTTTCATTTCAAGCAACTATTTCCAGTAAGAAGCTACAAGAAAAATTCTTAAAGCAGTACAAGATCCTGACTTCAACCCTAACTATGTACTGGTGTTCAAGTTAAGAGGGACTTCTGTTAACAGTCTTTTTCGATAAGGGTCCAAAGAAGAATTTCCATCTGCTTGGTACTTGGTTGGGCCTACCCAGTAGAATCTAGATCGGGATCGGTACCTAGACACCGGGGATACTCGATATTATAGATCGATAAGAAGTCAACACCACCTATCACATACTAACAGATATCAAGCAGAACCAGTACCACGGTACCTCCTCCCTGGTACCTAGGTACCACGGTACCTTCTGCTTGGATTATATGTACCACAACACCAGCCCGGTACCCGAGTACCGTGATACCACTTTGGTACCCATCCGGGGTACATATCCTACCTTCTTAGTAAGAATAATGGTATCAGAGAGGTACCGGTCTACCAGAACAAGGCCAACAAAAGTAGACTGGTATAGTAAGGTACCTTGCCACAGTAATACATAGCCAGAACCATCGTTTCTCTTCAAGCAACGAAGAAGAGAAAGTTGGCTCCTCTAGCCATTTACACTGCCTTAAATGGAGAAAGTCAACTCTAATTAATGGGGACAATCAACCCCATTAATGGAAGATCAATCAACTCTTTAATGGTCATTCACAATATCATTAATAAGTCAACTCAACCAATACCAAATCATTGTTCCTATGATTACGAATTAATTGGCTAAATTAATGGAGTGGCCAACAAGAAAGAGTCCAAAGATGAAACAGACACATCTTCTCCAAGATATCATCCACAAACCGATTTTTCAGGGTCAACTGCATTAAAGAGAGAATCATATTGAATAGAAATGGGAGGCTATTTAAGTAATCTAAAACTTGAACGCCAAGAATTAACCCTAATTACAACGTGTATAAATACACTGGTAAAAGCACATTAGAGGGGGGATTCGACACTTGATTCAATGATCTACTACATATAACAATTCTCACCAGAAATGTTTTGCCAATAGTGTAAAAGGCATTTTGTCTGATTCTCCCTGATATCATCATTATGGTATTATCTTATTTACTTGTATTTACCTTTACTAGGAACATACCGGTATCAGTTAACATTCGACCGCTATTGTAAGCTCTCCGGAGCATCCCCATTGTACCACTTCACCAATTTCATTAGCTTCTAGGAGCACCTCTTGATATATATATATATATATATATATATATATATATATATATATACAATAAAAGGGTCTTTTTTCTTCCTCTGGATACTGCCTTGGGGTTTTTCAGCATATGATCATCTGTGATGTTTTTTCCCCTTTGGTCAGTCCACCTCTACCAAAAGACTTGTGTATCTCTCGTATATCTCCTTTATTATCCATGTGTGTATGTGTGTGTACTAGGTACCGACCCTGCTTGTCCTAGCCACCTATCTGCATGTCGAGTTACCGCTCTAATAAAATTAAGAGAACCAAGAAAAGTTTCTGCCCTGATCGAAAGTACCTAGAGGCGTAGTGAGTCGCTAATGGGTGGTCCTATCTTTCATGACCATAACTATATCAATCATATGCACCAATCATTCCTTTTTGTTTGCTATATGGGTCGGAAACCTACCGAGGAGTAGTTATCCTACATCCTTGCATGTTATTTGGATCGAGGTCACATAGAGAGAAGACCGAATGCCATGACCAGGGTACCAGGACCAGAGACCAAAACTTGCCTTCCATTCCAGCAAAGTCGTGCCCATAGCACGCAAAGAATGAATCCTACTTAAGCAAGGTGTCTACAAGTGTACTTTGATGAGGGAGTAACTACCTTGTAGATATCAAAGTCCAGGTTGGGTAACAGATCTAACGCAATCAAAAGACATTCAACACAAAGCAAGGAAGAAAGATAACACGACTCCAATAAGTTTGAGTTTTATTTAATTATGGGAACTTTCCTTACTTGTAAACCAAGAATTAGGGTTTTATACATGTATAAATAGACCCTAGAAACACCCATAGATAGAGGGAAGGCTAATTAAGCATAAGGGAGAGCAGGCTAGATTGAGTGTGTATTCTTTGGCAATTTAGTGGATATTTTTCTCTTACCGTTATCGGCCACCGTGGATGTTTCCCTGCCTTGGGGTTTTACCACGTAAAATCTTGCATCTCCTCTTGCTTTTTATTTGCTTGGATCTGTAGTATACTTTTTATTCATATTATCTGTTTGACGTGTGGTTGATCCAAAAATGGCCGTCAACATTGACAATTCATGAAATATGTTTGAAGTGATTATACTATTTATTGGTGTGATGTATTTCATTAGGCTAACCCATGATGGCTAAAGTTGGTTGTAAATGAAGATGGTATATTGTATGTTTCTGAGTTCTTTTTAGGTTTTGGGTAAGACTAGCCAAGAAGCTTGTTTTTCCATGTGATTCCTCCGAGCTGATCTTGTTTTAATCGACTATGATTGTACCTATCTCTTGTAATCTTAAAGAGGAACATATGTGTTCAATTGAGAAGATTCTTGGCTGTAAACGAGCACCCCTCGACTAGCAACTCACCATCTGATTCTTCTGAGGTGTTATTATTTGAATTGACTCCAATGTAACTTATCTTGTAATATTAATGAGGAGCAAATGTGCTCAATTGAAAAGATTCTTGGCTATAAATGAGTACCCCTCGACTAGCAACTCACCATATGATTCCTTCAAAGCGATAAAGTTTGAATCGACTCAAATGGAACCTATCTTATAGTATTAAGGAGGAACAAATGTGTTCAATTGAGAAGATTTTTGGCTGTAAAGGAGCACCCCACTACTAGCAACTGATTTTTTTTTAATGTTTTGTGTAATCACATGTTAAAGTGTCTTTAGAAGATTATGAAAATTTTGTGAAGTGACTATATTTTTTACAATTGTTAAATATTTTTATCATGGCTGATGTTTGTTATAAGTTTGATGGTTTTCTAGGTTTTTTTTAATCCCATGTTCTTTTTAAAGTGATTATAATTTTTACAGCAGTTCATCATGGCTGATGTTGGTTGTAAGTGAATCATGTATTTTGGGTTTTGTGTAATTACATGTTCGAAAGTGATTTTAATTGAAATTTGTTACAAAGTAATAGATTTTTTTGTTGTTCCATTAACTAGAAAACATGCTAACTTATTAATTTGTGACCATATCATAACTTTTTATAGGTTAAAGAGTTTTCATTACTAATGGTATAAACTATATAATTTGATTATGTTTGTCGTTCGGTTACAGTAATGCTTTATTCCACATTACAAAACAAGATTGTTTATTAATTTGTGACCATTTCAATTTAATATTAGCGTTTATGTTTGATGGAAACACCGGCAATGGCTCTGTGCCTCCATGGCAATATATTTAGTCAAATTGAAATTAAAAGCATGACAAACCTTACAGTAAAATGTTATGTTTCTATCCATATTATATATTTAGTGCACGATCACAAACTATTATCTACAATCGCATTGAATTTCTAAAAAGGTTGACACTAGTGGACTGATATTAAGCTTGCCAAATTTTATATAAAAAAATTAGGTCTGATAATATTGTAAACAAGAAACAAGTCAATTCAGTTTTTATCAGTTTTATCCTGGTCCAAATTCGCTTGGACTTTTTCACATTCTACTTGTGGCTTATAGTGGACTAAGTCAATTTTGATTGTATCAATGTGTTGTAGTGATGTGGTCCATGTTGCCCAATTCATACTCTACCAGTAAATTGAAATAATATTTTCCGACAGTCCAACAATTCCTAAAAAGGCCCATTATGAGTACAAAAAACAATGCAATGACTAAATTCAAGTAGTCACTTTCATTAGTGACTACTCGTCGGAGTCCTTTAGTTTACAAATGCGCGAGTCATGCCCGAGAGTGTGGCAAATATGGTACTAATTTGGTCTTCTACGTTTCTGGGGTTTTCCTGCCGGTGTGCTAGGTGCAGTCGTCCTACTCGGCCTCTTTTTTGTTTTGACAACCTTTGGATCTTTTATAATATGGCTCTGTGGACCAGGATCATTCTGATTTTTTTTGCCTTATTTTGAATTTCATCGTTCACGCTTTGCAAAGTATTTTGCAAAACAAGGAGTTCCTTTTTTAGTCAATTGAATTCTTCTTCAGTTTGGCTCCCGTTGTGATAGATAGTTGCACTTTGTACTCAATGAAACGAACCGGTAAATATCGATTCCTTTCGAAAACTCATCATCTGGCTGAAGCTTCATAAGAACATCATGTGCAGCTGACTTTGTCCACCTCTTAAATATCATGGACTCGGGAATCTTTCTATGGTGTTCCACTTTCATAACGTAAAACAAATGATGACAAGGAATTCCTTCATCTTGGAACAACTTGCAGTCACACGAAATAAAAGGTTGATTATGTTTTTTTGAATCCCAAACACCATCTTCATCGACTTCTTGAATGCCAACCCTATCCAAATGGTAAACAACTTTTCTTTTCTTATCAGGAAATTCCTAACTGGATAGATGGTATTCGCGACAGTTGTCCTCCTCCTCCGGTGCAACGTGCGTATATTTTGATTCATTAATAATCTGTTCAGCAACGTCAAGATAAATTTGATAAGTGTATACAGAAGATGTATGCTCCTCCAATGGCTTCAGGTGGCTTAAAATGACCGAACTCTTACACTTAGATACGTATTCATCACCAAAGAAATTGTTTCTTAACCACATAAGGGCCCTATCAATTTGAGGGATGAATTCAAACAATTTCTCATGGCTGCAAACATAATCCTTCTTTTGCCCACCTATGTTTCTTCTTATACATCCTACTCATCCAATCGTTTTCTTCTAGACCATGCTGCTCCAACATCTCTTTCCAAAGTTCCTCAAATTTGTCCTTTGATATTTGCTTATACAACATGTATCAAAATGGTGATTTATTCTCCTCTTTGTGAGGGTATGTAGATGCATTCTTAGATATGTGCCATCCACATATCATATGTCATGAGTTGGGAAATATCTCGTCGATGGCTTGTCGCATTGCTTCGCCTCTGTCGGTCAGTATAGAAATGGGATGTTTGTTACCCATGGAATCTTTGAGAGTATTAAAGACCCATCTGTACGACTGTATAGTCTCATCCGACAATAGTGCAACTCCAAAAACACAAGTCGCACGGTGGATGTTCACACCGATAAATAGGACCAAAGGCTTGACATATGCATTTGTCTTGTAATTACTGTAAACAACAAGAACATCTCTGAAGCACTGGTATTCGAATAGGAAATGTGAGTCCCTCCAAATATTTTAGCTAGCCTATCTTTCTCGTATGTGCTGAACCTGTAATAGAAATTGGTTTCAGAATTCACCTTTGACTTCAGGAACGTAAGTGCGGCATGTGAATCGCTTTCAAAAGCTTTATCCCGTCTCTTCGTATCAATCCGGTTGTACATGTCCTCCTGTGTGAATCCAATTTTGGAGTAACCCCCTTTCCGGTTAACCATGTATTCATATGTCAAACAAGGTCTTATGTAGCAGTTTCCCATGACATCAATTTGGGATAAGTCTTTAGCGTCAATGTTTCTGTGAGATCATACCCAAGCAACCTCTCGAAACATTGATAGTTTGTGGCAATGATTTTCCTCGAATGCCCTTACAATGTACTTATTAGTATCACGGTCTAAGCTAACGGAGAAATGAGCTTTGCAACCCACTCCTGTTTGCAGCTGTGGCCTGTGTTTCGAATTCGTATTGCATATGTACATTTTATCTTAAAAAACCTTCCTTCTCACAAACCCATACTCTGCTGGTAATTCTATCTTCACTATCATGGATTTTGTTGGACAATCTTACACCGAAACTAACTGCTCTAGAATAACTATGATAAAATGCACTTGCTTCGTCAACCGAATCAAATTTCTTTTCAATGACATCTTTGTAACTGATACCACAAATTTCTTTTATGCTTTGTTTGGCAAGAGGGAAAGAGGAGGGAGAGAGTTGGGGGGAAAGCTCCAATCCCTTGTTTGGTTGGAGGGATAAGGGAGAGGTGAGGAGAGGAGAAGAGAAGGGAGAGATGATCATTCCGGGCCTACGAAAAGGGATCCACCTATCATTGGGTGGATGAGAAAGGAGGGAAAGATGATTGTATGGAAATTACTATAATACCCTCCATTTTTTTGTTACCCTCCAATTTATTATAGGGCAGTATAGTAATTTTATAAATTATATATCAATCCATCCATTCAACTTTTTTTTTAATACTAAACAACATGAAAGATTGATGTTATCCTCTCCATCCCTCCTACTCTCTCGTAATCCATCAATCCCTCATACTCTCTCTCTCTACTACCAAACATAGTGTTAAAGTTCCAACCAAAGATGAATAAGGCACAGAATCAACAACAGAAGAGTCCATATATGGGGACACTACAAGTTTATTCAATTCGTCATTAGCAACCGAACTTTCACCTCCATGTCGTTCCATTACTACACAGATAAAAACAAATATAAAATGATCAACATATGATTATCACAACATGTAAACCAAAACTTACAATACGTATGTAACGATTAGAATATAATAAAAGTAATCACAACATAGTAAGATCGATCGTTTGATTATATGTCCGACTTGATAATTATAATAGTTTCAAATGTATTTGCATCCAAAGATTATGTTTTCTATGTGTTTTCCATTAAATTATAGTAATTGCAACAATAGGTATCAAAGTAATGTGATGTTATTTTCCATTTACCCTTAAAAATATAGAATGACGAATACAACAGAAATTAAATCACCATTTGATATGACTAATCACTAAACATTGAAGACCTTAATTAAAAATTAAATTTGGAGACACACATGATGAAGCATCAAAGATCTTTATGGAAGAACTGAAGAACTTAAGAACTGAAGCAGCGAAAAATCTTGTGGATTCTAGATATATGAAGAACTGAATAACTTTAAGACTGGAAGAGAAATATAGAGGAAGAAGAGAAGAAAAGCGGTAAGAGATTAGAAGTTTATGGCTGGAAGCGAAAAGAAGATCAACAACTTATACCAAGACAAGAAGAACAACGGTAATTATTGAGAGGAGTGAAACTTTAAGGCTGGAAGAGAAATATAGAGGAATGAGAGAAGAAAAACGGTAAGAGATTATATGTTTATGGCTGGAAGAGAAAAGAAGAACAACTTACACCAAGAAAAGAAGAACAAATGGTAACCATTGAAAGGAGTGAAGAACAAATAGTCAAGTAATTTAGTGAGTGAGAAATGACTTGCTTAGTAGGTCATTTTAGAATTCCTATGCATTCATTAAGAGAATAAGTCATGATCATTGGATGTTTGTCTAAAAGAAATCAATGGCTGAGATTAGAATGCCGTGGACTATTTTTTTAAATTGTATGGTGTCATGTTGCACTCAAGAATAGACCTATATATATAATTATATTTGGGGGTAAAACTTACTACAGTTAGAATTTAGAGTTAAAGTTAGATTAGGGTTTGGTTTAGATATTAGTTAGGAAATAAAATTAAAATTAAATGTTTATAATTAGGAGAAATAGGGTTCAACCGTTACAAAATCAATAAAACATTCATTTTGCCCTTAAACCTCCATCTACCTCAACATGTGACCTCTAACTGAGAGATGGAGATTCATTAATGGAAATGGATCTCATATCCATCTAATGGTGGAAAAATAGGTTTTCTGGCCCGACTTATGGCAGGCTGGGCCTTCTGACCGGGCGTGCTTGTATATATTTGTGTTTTTTTTTTAATTTTTTGTAAAGTTGTAATAGGTGGGAATCAAAACAAGGTTGCTGAGGAAAAAACTGTGAGACTTAGGCTTAGTTTGGCATTGTTGTTCTGTTGGGGGAAGTGCTTTTGGTTCTGTTGGGGGAGGGGGATTGCTTTTGGATTTGTTGCAGGAAGAATCACCTAACTGTTTGGTAAACTGATTTTTGAAAGTGTTATGAGAATCAAAAGCAATTTCAATATATTTGGTAAACCATAAGTACAAAGTGTTGTGAGTATACAAAATGAATAGAAAGGACAAATGAATATTTAAGATTCATTAGTAGAAAAATGTGTGAGAACAATTCAAGCAATTCTATAGAACATTCATCCACTTAATTTATATTCTCTTTTCTTCAAGAATCATGTTGATTTATGATCAGACCAAATATCACCATTTTGCCCCACTCCATAATCATTTTCCCACAAGTTGTAATTGAATGTTTATGATCTTCGATCAGATGGATTATTGATTGATTTTTCTATTAATGAAGAAAAAAAATATTTAATTTTTGAACCAAACCTAGAACTACCCACCATCACAAGTTATCAAAACCAAACAAGAGCCATCCACCACCATAACCACCACCAGATTAAACAAACCCAACCGTCACCACCAAACCAATCTTCAATCAAACTCAAAACCTTCCATCAACACATCTACCACCAGATTCAATCAAACTCAACCACAACATCATAAACCCCCACAAACCTCGTCGCTACCACCATGACGATAGAAGATGGTGAAAACTAGACGACGATGGTCACCAAAAAATTACGAGAGCCTAAAACGACGATCACGTCATGTTGGCTCGAGATAGAGGACGGGGAGAGAGACATGGAAATCTGTATCTAGTTGAAAATGGAGAAGAATAGAGAAAATGGAAAAAATAAATTTTAAAAATTAATAAAATCAGAATAGAGTTGGATTTTTTTTTGTTGATGGTGTTGATGATGAAAGATTGTTACATTGATACTGTGATGAAGATGTTGGATTTTGGGTGATATAGATGAAGTTGTGTTATGAAGAGAGAGAGAGAGAGAGAGAGAGAGAGAGAGAGATGGATTCGATGATGAAGAACAAAAGAAAGAGAGAGATATATGATTCAGGTGAGGAGTGATGACATGTTTGTTATTTTGGTAAATTTCATGAAAGACAGGGGATAAAATAGGAAGTTTGGTAAAAATTCTTTATATTTGATCTCCTCATTATTGCTTCCCAGGAAGCTATTTTCTAAAAGTAACAAAAACTAGTTTCTCAAAATTGCTGTAGGGAAACCAAAAGTGACCAAAAGCACTTCCCAAAAATTTTACCAAACACCCTAAGCCACTTCGGAATCACTTTTGATCTCAAAAGCAATTTAGTAAGCATTTCCAATCTGGGCCTTAACCATTTCATTACAAGTTCAACTTTGTTAAGTAATGCATGTTTTAATATATATATATATATATATGTATATTGTTTAATAAGTTTTTAATATTATTATTTTTGATATGTTTTTAATATTTTTTTAGTGTTCAAACCGATAAAAAAAATTCAAATAATACATAGGTGCGGATATTGTCATCCATAAAACTAGTTAGTACACTCATTTTTATATGTACACCCATGTCTTAAATTTTAAAAGTAAATATTATTATAAGCACCCATCATAATGCCAATAATACCTTTATTGAAATGAATATATTCATATTAATACATTTTATTAATAAACCCTCTTAAATTATTAACATACCAAATTTTCTTAAAAATAATATTATTTTTGGAATCAAATCCGGTCCATTTTTTTATGAATGTTTTAAATTTAGAAGCCTTATAAAACGAAAGATGTAGAACTTGATTTTATGTGGGGTTACGAGATTTTCAATATGTAATTCTCTTATATATACTGTTAATAGCCATTTTGGCAAGGGGTCAAAGGGAAAGTTTCTACCTAGTTAACACCTTATAGAAAAATGGTTAATCTACTCAGTTTATTTAACCAGATCTCTAGTTTGACTCCTACCACTTCCGACATAATATTTTTTTTAAGAAAAAGAAAAAAAAAAGGACGTAGGTCGGGTCGACTTGTGGGCCTCATACTTGAGGCATGGCCTAGCCTGCGACCTTATGCAAGCCTGGCCTGCCTTGCTTATGGGCCAAGGCTGGCCTAGACTTGGGCCTTACCGGCTAGGTTTGGCCTGCCAGGCACGACCCATTTTACATCCACTAGATCCATTAGTTTTTTTTTTTTCGCTTTTTTTGTTAAATTTGATCTATATCTCTCATCGTTGAGATGAACGATTTCTTTTTTCAATAATGAACATGTGGTAAGACCAAAATTCCCCTCTCATTGTCAGTTTTGAATTTTTAATTATCTTAGGACCGTTCTGTTGAAAAATCAATTAACAAGTAAAAAACCAATGTTTCCTAATTAGATGGAGACAAATTGTAAGAACCCCATATATATATATATATATATATATATATATATATATATATATATATATAGATGGAGACAAATTGTAAGAACCCCATATATATATATATATATATATATATATATATATATGTGTGTGTGTGTGTGTGTGTGTGTGTGTGTGTGTGTGTGTGTGTGTGTTGGTCCCTCTAAATGTTAGTTTTGAATTTTTAATTATATTAGGACCATTTTGACGAAAAATCAATTAACAAGTAAAAAAACTGATGTTTCCCAATTGGATAGAAACGTGTGTGTGTGTGTGTGTTGGTCCCTCTCATTGTTAGTTTTGAAATTTTAATTACATTAGAACCGTCTTGACAAAAAATCAATTAACAAGTTTAAAACTGATGTTTCACAAATAGATAGAGACAATTTGTAAGAATGACATATTTAAAACAGATGTTTCACAATTAGATAGAGACAAATTGTAAGAACAACATACATACATACATATATATGTATGTATGTATGTATGTATGTATGTATGTTTAAAGACTTTTTTAGTGCAAACCACCTTATATTCAAGCCATTCACATCATGATGAAATTTAATGGGATTTTGATGAGAATTTTTACACGAATGAAAAGAAAAATGAAATATATTTATTTTTAAAAAATCAAAAAATTTATAAAAAAGCTATCAAACTAAAATATTTATAAAAAATTGGGAAACATAGAAAAAGTTGAAAATAACTAGTTTTTGTATCACTTTTTCTTTTAGGGAAATTAATAATTTGGTCCTAGACTTTTTAAAAAATTTCAAGTTGTTTACGACTTTTACAAAAGTTATCAAATTAGTCTTCACAATTTTTTCCAAGTGCCAAATTATTTTAGTTCCTTTTTAAAGTGACCAAATTGATCTTTCTAACGGTTTAACAGTGTTAAATATAACAGTTGACTTTAACAATTTTAGTTAAAGAACGTAAATACTATTTATTTGTCATATTGAAGCAAAGTTGTTTTGTCTTTTGTGCATTAAATTCACCATTATAATTAAAACAAAATCCAAAAATATTAGTAATGAAACACCATTTGTACCCATCTTAATTAAATTTTAGAAAAAAATCTAAAAAATATTTTAATAATATAATGTTAATTATACCCTTACTTTATAAGAAAGTTACCATTCATTCTCAGTTTAGTTTTTTACTATTTTATCTAATTGTTTTTTTTATTAATATTATACAACAATTTTTGTCAAAATTAATCAAAAATCAAAACCCACAAATAAAATTGTTAATAGATATTTTTGACAAAGGACCAAAGTGGAAATTTTCACCTACTGGATACTGCTAGGACATACCTTCTAATACCTGGTAGGGCGTTCTTGGTAAAATTTACCTGGTAGAAGCAGCATCAAGCTCGGTACCTATTGCTACATGTTAATTACAATATTAAACTCTTTATAGATATGGACATTGTGGCTCCATTTATTGAATGAGAGTAGAATACCATCATATGGATGTTTTGAGGTATTGGATATTGAATCTTAACGTTAAGTTTTCAATAGTGTCTATTGAAACATGGCTTCTGGACAAGTCAAAATATCTAAGTTCAAAATGTGGTCATATGAGTAAATATGGTAACTTGGAGAGCTATAGGCAGTCTATGAGCTCTTAGCGATTACTGGTTTTCTTCACGAGGATACACTTTATCCAATAAGGTTGTCTAGGGTACGAATGAGTAACATCAACTTATTCTATCTTTATTTAAGAGTTCAATTTTAGTTCTTTAGTGGAATGAACTAAAATTAAATAGATCGGACCTAAGTGAATCATTTGTTGATTGTGATTGGGTTGTGTCTATTGAGCTTAAATTTAGATAGCCCGCCAAGATCCCCAATCCACACGAACTTGCATGGATCACTTGATATATTCTACCGGACCATTTTAGGGGTCCATCTAGATTTGTAATAAGGCATGTGAACTTGTTTCTTTTTGTAAGAATAAGTCTAGTTCACATGTGGACTTTTTATTAAGGTCCAATGGATTTAATAAAATAAGAAAAATAATATATGGCCTTTATACTAGGTATGGGCGGCAATAGCTATGGTGAACAGCTTAAATATATTATTTTTATTTTATTATTATTTAATTAAATGTAAATTAATTAATTTGTTGATTAATTAATTATTTAATTGAAAGTCAAAATCTTTTCCTATTAGGAGATGGTCTCATAAAACTATACTATTGTTGGTAGTATAGTTAATGTTAAATACTATATTTGATAAGTAGATAAATAAAAGGAATTATTTGTCTAATCAAATTAGGAAGTCTTTAATATGGTTACAAACATACTATTGAGTTGGATTAGGAGTCTTGGTGTAGGAAAGAATTCGTTTTGGAAAAAGATTCTTGGTCACCAAGTAAAACTACTTAGTGGTAGAATTCTTATTTGAAAAGGATTCATAACCACCAAGTTAATCTACCTAAGGATAGGATTCTTGTCCATCAAGTAATCCTTCTTAGGAAAGATTGAACTCTCCTAATCTATATCAAAAACATGAAATTCGGTTATTACATATGGTTATAGGAGTAGTTAGATTTCCTTTTAGATAAGGACTCTTAACTACCAAATAAATCCACCTAAGGAAAGGATTATTGACAACCAAGTAAATCCTTTTTAGGAAAGGATTTATGAACCTATATATATGTGTGAAGAATTTCGGTCATGACTAAGGTGATTTGGAGGTGAATTTCGGCCAAGCTATATTTTTGTTAGTGAAGAATTCGGCCATCATAGAATTTTGAGGGAGAAAAATCTGATTTTACCCTAGACAAAATTCAATCATCTCTAAGCAATAGTGTGTGAATTCGGCCAAGTAGAGAAAAAAGGGGAACGTTTTTGTATTCGATAGTATACTAATATCCTTTACATCAAAAGGGTTTTGTGTACAACATCGAATCAAGGTTCACGCGAGTTACAATCAAATTGATTGATAATTCACAAGTGACCGGATGTTCTTGGATTTTTCTTTTCGAGGATATTTGTAACTAACAAAGAAAAGATATTTGTTTTGTCTCCATCCTCAGGAATACAATTTAAAGAAAGGGAGCCCACACTCCTAGGTGATTCATGTTCGTGATTGGATTGGAAGATCTTGCAGAATTAATTCGGCCCTTGTTCAATCGTCACGCGATAAAGGTACGATACTTTTATATACATCAATTAATCTAGGGTTAAGGTTCTCGTTGCATAAAAGGGAATTTTTTTTATTTATACGCAAACCCTAATTTCGTTTTTATCACGCTTCCATTGTGTTTCTAAATCATTTTTCCCTTTAATTGGTATCAGAGCCCTGGTTGTACCCTTGATTAATTGATGTATGTGTTCGTGAATCTTTTTCTTTTATTGTATATATACATGTTTTAGAAAGAGGTGACACTATAGGTATTCACATATATATTTACATTGGAATGTATGGATATATGTATGTTTTATATGTGGATTGTTATTGCTCAATTTTGGTCCTAGAATTTCAATGTAATTTTGTTTTGGGATTGTAACAAAAAGGGTGGTCTATTATCTCCATAATTTCCTTCTTGGTAGTTGCTAAGTTTTTTTTTATTTTGTTGTTGTAATAAAAAAAAATGCAGTATTTTGTTATGTAAATTCTTCTGTAATACATTCAAGTTTTGAAGACTCGAAGGTTTGAAGAATTAGGAGTAACCGGAACAAGTTTGGGACCGTGCGAGCCGTAACAATGAACATGCATGCGAAGAGCACGCAGCCACGTTTGTTGTGGCATGGACTGCGCACGGCAGCCCTTGTTGTAGCCATGGGCTGTGCATGGCAGCCCTTTATGGGCTTGTGACATGCACACGCCCATGGGTAAGGGCAAGGGGTGTGCACGCTCATGGGACGTAGCCGAGGGAGTCCGAAAGACGAAGGTCACGTGAAGACTTGTTCGCCAAGAAAGAGTTCTTGTATTCCAAGATAAATGTAATTTACTTGTTTTTCTAGGATGGACCAAAATTGTAGTTATTTATATTTTTTGTAAATATTGCAATGTTTGTCATTGTTTGATAACATGTCATATAGAATAAGAGTGTCACTCATATATCTCTTTTGGTATGAACATGCATTGAATGGTTTAAGTATCTAAATTGGCATCTAGATAACTTGGTAAATCATTCTTTAGAATTCGATCACACGCCTTAAACAATTGAGTGGGAGAAGGTGTTTTGGAACACCTACGGCCTCCAAGTTTAGTTCAGCTTTATGTTTCCTGAATAACCTCCCAAGTGGTATTCATGAATGGAATTTAGCAAGATACTTCCTTATAAGGATAGACTAGACAATTAGCCCAAACGATATCTACTCCTAAAGGAGGGATATTCGTGAGGGATTCTATTGAAGGTCGATAACTTGGTAACACACTCAATGTGAATTTATTAATATCCTCCCAAGAGTTCTTGTTAATAAAATCACAAGGCTAAAATTGAAAACGTTGGTTGTTATGTTAACAATTAGGTGGGACCTAGTCCAACTAGTAAATATTGTGAACTCCCAAAGGAGGCGTGACATTTATGAGTGTTGGATCACCGTTGAAATTTTACGATTGAATTATTTTATTTAATTCAAGATAAATATTCAAAAGTGCTTACTCATGATTATTTACTCATATATAATTTTTTGTTATTGTTCAGAAATCATGACCCCATCCCTAATCAACATCCTTAAAGACAATACTTTGAAACACTAGATTTTCTGCTGATGCGATCTCGGTAATCGTCATGTCACCCCTATGCACAATTTCCCTTAGAAGGTGATACTTTCTTTCAATGTGTTTCCCTCTCTTATGACTTCTTGGTTCTTTTGAATTAGCCACTGCTCCACTATTGTCACAATAGATAGTGATCTGCTTATTCGCATCAGGAACCACTTCCAAGTCAATCAAGAATTGGCGGAGCCAGACAGCCTCTTTAACAACCTCGTATACGGCTACATACTCGGCTTCCATGGTGGAATCAGCAATACAAGATTGCTTGATACTCCTCAATATGGCTGCCCCTCCTCCAATGGTAAACACAGATCCTGATGTCGATCTTCTGGAGTCAAAATCTGACTGAAAATCAGAATATGTATACCCAACGGGAATTAAATCCCCTCCAGAGTATACAAGCATATAATCTCTCGTTCTCCTTAGATACTTGAAAATATGCTTGACTACCATCCAGTGATCAGGACCAGGTTTCGATTGAAACCTACTAACTATGCCCACAACAAAGCAAATATCTGGTCTAGTGCAGAGCATTGCATACATGAGACTTCCAACTGCCGAAGCATACGGAATCCTACTCATGAATTGCTCTTCTTGCTCATTCTTAGGAACTTGTTCCTTTGAAAGTTTGATTCCATGCCTGAAAGGTAACATACCTTTCTTGGAATCTTGCATGGAAAACCTAGACAAGATTTTATCTATGTATGAAGCTTGGGTAATACAATCGTTCTATTCTTTCTATCCCTTATGACTTGGATACCAAGAATATAACTTGCTTCACCTAAGTCCTTCATATCAAATTGTTTTGATAACCATTCTTTTATTGATGTCAATACACCTACATCATTTCTGATGAGTAGTATATCATCAACGTAAAGAATTAGGAAAACCAACTTGTCGCCTTTAATCCTTTTGTATACACAAGGTTCATCAAGGTTTTGAATAAATCCAAAACCTTTTACAGCTTGATCGAACCTTATGTTCCAGGATCTGGATGCTTGCTTCAATCCATATATGGATCTTTGCAACTTGCATACCCTTTCCTCTTGGCTCTTTTCAATGAATCCTTTTGGTTGCATCATATAGATGCTTTCATCAAGACTTCCATTAAGGAAAGCTGTCTTGACGTCCATTTGCCAAATCTCTAGGTCTAGAGATGCCGCAATGGATAAGAGTATCCTAATGGATTTAAGCATGGCCATGGAGAGAAGGTTTCCTCATAATCGATACCTTCCTTCTATGTATAACCTTTAGCTACCAATCTAGCTTTATAGGTTTCCACCTTTCCATCCATTCCTCTTTTCCTCTTGTATACCTATTTGCACCCGATGGATTTTATCCCTTTAGGCAAGTCTACAAGAGACCAGACTTTATTTTGAACATAGATTCAATTTCGGATTGCATTGCCTTTTGCCAATGGCGACTATCAACATCTTCCATTGCATCCTTGTACGTATAGGGATCATCGTCGTCCGAAAGATTTTCTAAAGATTCTTCTAGACCGATGTATCTCTCGGGTTGTCTAATAACCCTCCCTCTACGACAAGGTATGGTAGATTGTTGATCTTGTATTGGTACAGAACTTACAATTGGGCTTGGTTGCGAAACCTCTTATGGAATTGTATCTCCTAAAAGCTCATTTAGGACAATTCTACTTTTAGGCACAAAATTATTCATATAGTCCTCTTCTAGAAATTTGGCATTTGTCGAAACAAATACTTTAAGATCTAAAGGACTATAAAAATAATATCCTTTTGTTCCTTTTGGATACCCTACAAATATGCATGTTTCTGAATGGGACTCCATCTTATCTGTCTTTCCTTTTATCACGTGCGCAGGATATCCAAATATCCTTAAGTGTTGTAAACTAGGCTTTCGCCCAGTCCACAACTCATGTGGTGTTTTAGGAACTGACTTAGATGGTACATCGTTTAGAATATACATGGCAGTTTGTAAAGCATATCCCCAAAAAGAACTAGGGAGCGTTGAATAACTCAACATAGACCTAACCATATCCAAAAGAGTTCTATTTCTCCTTTCTGCCACCCCATTTTGTTGAGGTGTGCCTGGTGCAGAAAACTGATAAATTATTCCATTATCAATAAGATATTACTGAAACTCACCAGATAGATATTCTCCACCACGATCAGACCTCAAGAATTTTATACATTTCTCAAGCTGATTTTCCACTTCAGCTTTAAATGCTTTGAACATATCAAAAGCATCCGACTTATGTCTCATGAGATACACATAGCCAAATCTTGAGTGATCATCTGTGAAAGTGATAAAGTACTCCTATCCACCTCTAGCTTGAATGCTCATAGGTCCATACACATCAGTGTGTATCAATCCTAAACATTCAATGGCTCTTGTGCCTTTTGTCGTAAACGACCTTTTGATCATTTTACCTTCCAAACAAGATTCACAAGTTGGTAGATCATCAACCTTTAAGTCACTTAGAGGTCCGTCACATACCAATCTTTTAATCATATTAAGGTTAATATGACCTAGGCGCAAATGCCATAGGTAGGTTTCATCTTTTGATAATTTTACTTTTTTATGATTAGGTTCCATTGATTCCGTGTCTAACAAGTAAGAGATATTTCCATGCAAATAGAATAAACTGTTTTCCAATGTACATTTGCAAACAAATTTGTTATTCTTACTAATAATAAAACCTTTATTAAAAATAACCGAATATCCAAATTTATTTAGATAAGAGACCGAAATTAAATTCCTTTTGAATTGTGGTACATAATAAACGTTTATTAAAACTAAATGCCTATAAGAATCAAAATTGATTCTAATATCTCCCACTACACTAGTAGACACCAATGCTCCATTGCCTAAATGCAAGTTGAATTCGTTCTCTTTAAGCCTTCTCCTTTCGTTGAACCCCTGTAAGGAAAAACAAACATGATTGGTGGCTCCGGAGTCTATGATCCAAGAATCCATAGAATCCGCCAAAAAACATGTTTCAAGATAATTAATATTACCTTCTTCCTTTCCTTGAGACCTTGGACAATTTCTTTTCCAATATCCCTTTTCACCACAAAGGAAACACTTTCCTTTGATCTTGGTTACATTCTTTGTCTCCTTCTTTGTAGGTCCTAGTTGCTTTTTCTTCTGTTGTTTCTTGACTTTCTTACGGGTCTTAACAGTAGCACCTTTTCCTACGGTATGAATCTCTTGTCCTTTGCCTTTCACAAGGATCTTTTCCGCGCTTTGAACATCTTGCATCAGGCATTGCAAGGTGTATTCCTTATTATTCAAGGTGTAGTCCAACTTGAATTGATCAAAGGAATCCGACAGTGAGTTGACAATCATGTCAATTTTGGTCTCACCATCTATCTCAGCGCCATTCAGTTCAGCAACGTTGAGATGTGCTATGACTTTCATCATATGATCTTTCCCAGCCTGTCCGGGTTTCATCCTAAGATTCATAAAAGCAGTCATTGCCTCTCTCTTAGTTGTCCTAGACCTCATAGCAAACATCTCCTCTAGAGACATCATTATATCGGCAGCCGTCTCCATTCCTTCATGTTGCTGTTGCAACACGTTGGAGATGGTGGCCATAATGTAACATTTAGCCATCTCATCAGAAGACTCCCACTGCTTATACTCATCTCTTTGCTTCTGAGTAGATTCATTAGTAGGAGTAGGTGATTTAAGAGTGCACAGAACGAACTTATGCTTTTCGGATTGCAATAGTAGCCCAATTTTCCTTTTCCATGTGACATAATTATCACCAGTTAAAGTATTGTCTTTAAGGATGTTGATTAGGGATGGGGTCATGATTTCTGAACAATAACAAAAATTATATAAGTAAATAATCATGATTAAGCACTTTTGAATATTTATATTAAATAAAATAATTCAATCGTAAAAATTCAACGGTGATCCAACACCCATAAATGTCACGCCTTCTTTAGGAGTTCGTAATATTTACTAGTTAGACTAAGTCCCACCTAATTGTTAATATAACAACCAAAGATTTCAATTTTAGCCTTGTTATTTTATTAACAAGAACTCTTGGGAGGATATTAATAAATTCACATTGAGTGTGTTACCAAGTTATCGACCTTCAATAGAATCCCTCACGAATATCCCTCCTTTGGGAATAGATATCGTTTGGGCTAATTGTCTAGTCTATCCTTGTAAGGAAGTATCTTGCTAAATTCCATTCATGAATACCTCTTGGGAGGTTATTCACTAAACATAAAGCTCAACTAAACTTGCAGACCGTAGGTGTTCCAAAACACCTTCTCCCACTCAATTGTTTAAGGCGTGTGATCGAATTCCAAAGAATGATTTACCAAGTTATCTAGATGCCAATTTAGATACTTAAACCATTCAATGCATGTTCATACCAAAAGAGATATATGAGTGGCACTCCTATTCTATATGACATGTTATCAAACAATGACAAACATTGCAATATTTACAAAAACATAAATAGCTACAATTTTGGTCCATCCTAGAAAAACAAGTAAATTACATATATCTTGGAATACAAGAACTTCTTTCTTGGCGAACAAGTCTTCACGCGACCTTCGTCGTTCGGACTCCCTCGGCTACCTCCCATGGGCGTGCGCACCCATTGCCCTTACCAATGGGCATGCGCATGTCACAAGCCCATAAAGGGCTGCCATGCGCAGCCCATGGCTACCACAAGGGCTGCCGTGCGCAGCCCATGCCACAACAAACGTGGCTGCGCGCTCTTCGCAAGCACGTTAGTTGTTACGGCTCGTACGGTCCCAAACTTGTTCCGGTTACTCCTAATTCTTCAACCTTCGAGTCTTCGAAACTTGAATATTTTACAGAAGAATTTACATAACAAAATACTGCAGTTTTTTTTATTAATATTACAACAACAACAACAACAACAAAAAACTTAGCAACTACCAAGAAGGAAATTATGGTGATAATAGACCACCCTTCTTGTTACAATCCCAAAACAAAATTACATTGAAATTCTAGGACCAAAATTGAGCAATAAAAATCCACATATAAAACATACATATATCCATACATTCCAATGTAAATATATATGCGAATATCTAGAGTGCCATCTCTTTCTAAAACATGCATATATACAATAAAAGAAAAAGATTCAAGGACACATACATCAATTAATCAAGGGTACAACCAGGCTCTGATACAAATTGTAGGGAAAAAATTGTTTAGAAACGCAGCGGAAGCGTGAGAAAAAACGAGATTAGGGTTTGCCTATAAAAAAAATTCCCTTTTATGCAACGAGAACCTTAACCCTAGATTAATTGATGTATATAAAAGTATCGTACCTTTTTCGCGTGACGATTGAACAAGCGCCGAATTGATTCCGCAAGATCTTCCAATCCAATCACGAACGTGAATCACCTAGGAGTGTGGGCTCCCTTTCTTTAAATTGTATTCTTGAGGATGGAGACAAACTAAATATCTTTTCTTTGTTAGTTACAAATATCCTCCAAGAGAAAAATCCAAGAACGTTCGGTCACTTATGAATTATCAATCAATTTGATTGTAACTCGCGTAAACCTTGATTCGATGTTGTACACAAAACCCTTTTGATGTAAAGGATATTAGTATACTATCGAATACAAAAACGTTCCCCTTTTTTCTCTACTTGGCCGAATTCACACACTATTGATTAGAGATGATCGAATTTTGTCTAGAGTAAAATCAGATTTTTCTCCCTCAAAATTCCTGTGATGGCCGAAACTTTTTCTTTCTCAAATAAAGCTTGGCCAAAATTCCTCTCTAATGCCTTAGGGCTGGTTGAATTTATCATCCACATATATATAGGTTCATAAATCCTTTCCTAAGAAGGATTCACTTGGTTGGCAAGAATCATTTCCTTAGGTGGATTTATTTGGTAGTTAGAATCCTTATCTAGAAGGAAATCTATCCTATCCTATATTATACATGTATTGAACGAAATTCCCTTGTTTTAAGTAGATTAGGAGTGTTTAATCTCTCCTAATAAAGATTACTTGATGGACAAGAATCCTATCATTAAGTAGATTAACTTGGTGGTTATGAATCCTTTTCAAATAAGAATTCTACCACTAAGTATTTTTACTTGGTGACCAAGAATCCTTTTCCAAAAAGAATTCTTTCCTGCACCAAGACTCTTAATCCTACTCAATAGTGTATTTGTAACCATATTAAAGACTTTCTAATTTGATTAGATAAATAACTCCTTTTATTTATCTACTTATCAAATATAGTCTTTAACATTACTATACTACAAACAATAGTATAGTTTTAGTAAATCTTCTCCTAATAGGAAAAGATTTCGACTTTTAATTAAATAATTAATTAATCAACAAATTAATTAATTTCCATTTAATTAAATAATAATAAAATAAAAATAATATATTAAAGCTATTATCCATAGCCATTGTTGCCCATACCTAGTATAAAGGCCATATATTATTTTTCTCATTTTATTAAATCCATCGGACCTAAATAAAAAGTCCACATGTGAACTAGACCTATTCTTACAAAAAGAAACAAGTTCACATGCCTTATTACAATTCTAGATAGACCCTTATTGATCCGGTAGAATTTATCAAGTGATCCATGCATGTTTGTGTGGATTGGGGATCTTGGCGGGCTATCTAAATTTAAGCTCCAATAGACACAACTCAATCACAATCAACAAATGATTCACTTAGGTCCAATCTATTTAATTTTAGTTCATTCCACTAAAGAACTAAAATTGAACTCTTAAATAAAGATTGAATAAGTTGATGTTACTCATTCGTACCCTAGACAACCTTATTGGAGAAAGTGTATCCTCGTGAAGAATGACAGTAATCGCCGAGAACTCATAGACCGCCTATAGCTCTCCAAGTTACCATATTTACTCATATGACCACATTTTGAACTTGGATATTTTGACTTGTCTAGAAGCCATGTTTCAATAGACACTATTGAAAACTTAACATTAAAATTTAATATCCAATACCTCAAAACATCCATATGATGGTATTCTACTCTCATTCAATAAATGGAGTCATGATGTCCATGTCTATAAATGAAGTCCTCTATCGATTTACAAATGAATACCACCAAACTATCGAGGATAGACTATGCTATATAATCGTACTCATTGATAGCTCAAATGACAACACTTGCAACCATAAGTCCATCATTTATCTCTGGATTGAGATAGACTCTCCGATTGTCTTCAAATGAAAACTTTTATCCATTGACGGTTCTAGATAAAGTATTTCATTTTGATCCTATTCAATGCACCCAGTGCACTAGATTCTTTTGCCCAAAGACACCTCACTTTGATGATTTTAGACTCATCATAACACATTTGATTCCACTCAAATGTTAGCAAAAGAATCTACAACTTTAACAAGATAAAGGTGTCCAATCTTCTATCTTAAGTTGTGAATATTATTCAAGACTAACTAAAGAATTGTGTCTACCTCATACATATCTAGATGTATGAACAATTCTTCTTTTCTCATAGTCTTTTGACCTTATGATTATTTACTTTTGACAATTATAATAATTAGACTGTAAATGCTATAAGATTTGTTAAACTAGAAATCACTTTATTCATATGAAAAGATTGTTAATTACAATATTGCACTCTTGCTATCGAGCATAATCCTAACAGTCCCAACTGCTCCGGTAATAGGCCAAGCCATTTAGTAGTAGTAAGCCGCGACGTTTGTGGTGAATGTTCACCTCAGATTAGCCACAGAAGGCATTAACCCTTAGATAATTGTGCTAGAAGCTAGGGAGGATACCAGTAGACTAGGTACCAGACTACCTACCTTCGATAGACCGGGACCTCCGCCACCGGTACTAGTCCATGAAAGGTAAGGGCCTCTGCCCTTGGTTCATGATAGGTTAGGGTCCATGCCCCCAGTTTCGAAAAGGCAAGTTATCAACCCCGATATGTAAAGTCAGCCTTTGACATCCCACAAAGGGAACCTTGTCACCCAGCTCAAACGTTAGCTGAAAAAAAACCTCGATCCGCTGTGAGAGGAAGCAGAAGAAGTTCCCGAGAGAACCCCCTAGGAGAACAACCGAGATGAGGCTTTCATAGCTTCAGAGGAGTCTGATAATGAGGATTTAGAGGTCGTGTCTAAGAACGCAGGAAATAAATGTCTGCAGGACTAGGTAGCCCGAATAGCAAAAGAGATCCAGGAATTAAATAAGGGAAATAACCAAAAAAAAACTAGAAAGACCCCTTGGGCGAAATGAATGCCCCCTTCTCCAAAAGGATCAAGGAGGCAGAGCTTCCCTAAAAATTTAAGATGTCTGCTGATAAGTACTCCGAGACAGAGGATCCCCTGAGTCACCTAAAGAGCTTTGTACAGTAGATAGAGATTCTGAACGCTACCAGAGATGCCATATGTAGAATGTTATCGACCACACTAACTGACTACGCCAAGACGTGGTACAGAAAATTGTCAGCAAGTAGTGTTGACACCTTTACTAAGTTGTCTAGTGATTTTTATGCTCAATTCTAGTGTATCAAGCCAAGTCCCAAGGATCTTATCCATCTGTAGTACGTGATCCTTGAGCGAAGTGAATCGCTCAGATCTTACATAGTGAAATTCCATAAAGAGATGATCTAGATGAGGGTCTTTACTGAAATATAAACCTTGACCAACTTCTATAGAAACCTATGGACTGGTAGGTTGTTCCGGTCATTCGCCAAGCGTTCACCAGAAACGTACCAGAAGGCCTATAATAAGGCCCTCGAACAAGTGGAGATAGATGAACAACTTAGGGTCAAGATAGAGCACGATGACCTGAGGATTTCCAAGTGCCAAAAGAAGAAAATGCCCAAGTCTACACCAGTTTAAAAGGCTCAAAACGTACCTCACAATTGGTCTACACATCGCCCTCACGTCTCCAATCTCAACGGGAGTGGTACCCAGCGAGAAGAACCCTACCTCAAGCCTTGCCTCCTTCTAGGGAGGTAGCACAGATAGCCCAAGAAGAAGAGGGGTATACACCCCGCTCAACGTTTCTCACGAGACGATATACCTCACCATTCATAACAAGGGGCTACTCAGAAAACCCGGCCCTATGAAAGCACCAGGTTGATACACGGAATCACTATAAATATTGTGACTTCAACGATGATGTGAGACAAAACACCTCGAAATGCTATAGCCTACGTAAATAGATTGAGGCTCTGGTGAGAGGTGGTTGCCTGGTAGAATTCCTACAGCAGGTGCATGATAGCATCCACATGGGAAAAAAGGTACATACCGAAATCAAGGAAGATGCAAAAAGAAGAAAGGTGAAATGTTAGGATCTGATATAGCAGATCTAGGTTATCCATACCATCAGTGGAGGACCTAACTTGGTAGAAACTTCTAGCGACTCCAAGAAGAATCATGCCAGGAAAGTACCTAGGGTTAAGGGAGGATAGGGCATTCTTAAAATCGTCCGGGGATCAATAGGATCCTTATCATCAGCTCAGATCATCTTCACCGAGGAAGACTTGTACAATAAAGTGCAACCCCAAGATGATCCCATGGTTGTCACCGTGGAAATTGCAAATTGCTTAGTCCACCGCGTCCTGATAGACACTAGTAGCAGCGTGGACATTCTCTTCAAAGACACCTTAGAGAGGTTTAACTTGAAGCAGTGCTTCTACAATAGCTGTACCATGCCGCTATATGGATTTTTTGGGTTCTCACTAATGCTAGTCAGGTTGAAGATCATGTTGGTGATGGTAGGAGCTGCCCCGCTCTAGTAGAACATCATGACCGATTTTGTGGCAGTAGACAACTCATCTGCTTACAATGCCATCCTTAGGAGGCCTTTCTTGTCAGCTCTAAAAGGGGTCATGTCGATCTGCCACAATAAGGGGTGACCAACAGGTAACTCGCAAGTGCTACATAGTGTTCACCAAACCAGCAGCACTGGCCAAACAGTACGCACAGATAGTTGTTGTGCCCAAGTAGAAACCATCAGGAAGGGATCATCACATTCAGGATGCCACAGAGGAAATGAAAAGAACATAGGAATCCGAGGCAGAGATCCTGGTTGTTGAGGAAGAGGAAAAATATAAGAGGTGGCTAGTGGCCACCCAGTCGATGTGTTGGAAAAAATACCTATCAGAGGAGATGATCCAACCAAGGTGGTCAAGGTAGAAGCTTCACTGGAAGCAGAAATGAAGGAGGGACTGATTAGACTCCTCTGAAAGTACAGCGATATCTTTACCTAGAGCTATAAGGAGATGTCAGGGATCCCCATCTCTTTGACATATCATAAACTAGCAGTCGACCACACCTTCAAGCCAGTCAGGCAAAAACGATGGTACTTTAGCCTCGAAAGGAATGTCGCGGTACAAGAAAAGGTCGACAAGTTATTAAAGGTTGGATTCCTCTAGGAATCCCAATACCCAAAATGGATCGCCAATCTGGTAATGGTCACCAAAGCTAATGGGAAGTGGCGCATGTGCGTTGACTACACAGATCTCAATTGCACCTGCCCCAAGGATAGTTTCTCACTACCAAAGATTGATCAACTGGTAGACTCAACTGCGGGGAACAAAAACCTTAACTTTATAGATGCATTCTTAAAGTATAATCAAATCATGATACACCTCGCTGATCAAGACAAGACTGTCTTTTTTACCGGGTAGGACCTCTATTGCTATAAGGTAATGCCTTTCGGTCTCAAGAATGCAAGTGCCACCTATCAATGCTTTGTCAACTGGTTGTTTAAGCAGGAGATAAAAAAAAGATGGAGGTTTACAAAGATGACTTGTTCAATAAGTCCCAAGTAACAGAACAGTGTCAGGACCACCTCTGTCAGACCTTCCAGATAGTAAGAGAGAACCAGATACGGTTGAACCTTGTCAAATACGACTTCGAGGTAGCAGCAGGGACGTTCCTCGGATTCATGGTCCAAGAAAGGGGAATAGAGGCCAACCAAGAGAAGATTCATGCCATCTTGGATCTCAAGTCTATCAATTCTCTCAAGTAGGTACAGGATTTAACCGGTCGAATGGTAGCTCTCAACCTCTTCATATCACGACCCACTTATAAGTATCTTCCTTTCTTCAAAGCTATCAAACAAGGGAAAAACTTGAAATGGGACCAAGATAACGAGCTAGCTTTCCTGTCCCTGAATTAGTACTTATCTATTGCACAACTTCTGGGCACCGGGGAAGAGCTACAAATATATCTGGCCATATCAGAGACAATGGTTAGTGGGGCCCTTGATAAGGAGTATGGGGATGGGGTCCAATGACCCATTTACTATATGAGCCGCGCCTTAACCAAACCAGAGAGGAACTACACTCTATTGGAGAAGCTCGTCTTCACTTTGGTAACCTTAGCTAAGAAGCTCTGCCCCTACTTATAGACCTGATTCCTAGAGAGATCATGAACCCACAGATTGGCTAACTGATTAAGAGGCTTGGATCCTGTATATAGATGGAGCATCAGGTTAGGGAGGTAGTGGAGCTGGAATCGTCTTAACCAATACGGAGAAGGTTGAGTGTTGATACTATTTTCATTTTGAATTCAATACTAGCAACAACAAAGCAGAGTATGAAGCTTTCCTATGAGGGATCAGAGTGGCAGCCGAGCTTGGGGTATATTTTCTCCATGCTAGATTTGATTCACAACCGGTTGTCCACCAGGTTATTGGACTCTATCAAACACAAGTGACAACATGGCAGCCTACCTCAAGATAGTCCAGAAGCTCAGGTCTCGGTTCAGGAGGTACCCCTCTAGGTAATTCCCCAGTCCAACATAGCATATGGAAAAGAGTTTAGCATGGTGGACCGAATCCCTTATTGGATGGATCCTATCGTCGACTATCTCAAAGAAGAAAAGCTCCTCGATGATCCTGACCAAGCTTGCAAGCGAAAAAGCATCTCAGCTCATTTCTACTTAGTAAATGGGTATCTCTACCGAAGAAGAAGGTCCCTTCCCCTACTCTGATGTTTGCATCCTATTGACGCTAGTTGGGCCCTTAGAGCAGTCCATTCAGAGGATTGAGAGAAACACATAGGAGGAGAGGCCCTAGCTTACCAGGTGCTGCGTATGGGATACTACTGGCTAACTCTATACCATGATGCAAGGCAGTTCGTTCGATCGTACGAGCCTTGCCAAAAATCATTCAATCTGAACCATTTACTACGGAACGACTCAACTCCATCAGCTCACCAAATTCCTTTACTATTTAGGGGGTTGCCTTGATTGGGGCCTTTCCCGATTGCCCCTGGTCAAGCCAAGCATACCATAATCACGATCGACTACTTTACCAAATGGGTGGAAGCAAAATCGTTTTCCAAAATAACGGAGGAAAATACCACCAAACTCATCAATACGAACTTGGTTTATAGGTTTGGTACCCCAATGATCATCATCACTGACCTCGAAAAACGGTTCGATAATACAAGGTTAAGAGAATTCTGTGACAAGCTGGGTATCGACCTTCGTTTCGCGTCTGTAGCTCACCCTCTGACCAACGGATTAGTTGAGGCTACCAACAAGGCCATCAAGAAGCTCATAAAGAAGAAGCTACAACAAAAGAAGGGAAAGTGGGTAGGGGAGCTCTATGATGTACTCTGGGCCTACCACATCACCAAGAGGACCGAAACCAAATAAACCCCTTACTCTTTAGCTTTTGGTGTAGATACGGTCTTACCTATCGAGCATAAACTGACCTCCTTCAGAGTCCAACACTTCAACCTGGAAACCAATGAGGTCAAGCTAAGGGCTCCATTGGACCTCCTAGAAGAAAATCAAGACATGGTAGTGGAAAGAAGAGCAGTCTACCAGAGCCGCATTGCGAGGTACTTCAATAAGAAGGTCAGAACCTCTTCAAAGAGAGAGACCTAGTACTCAGAAAGGTAATCGAAAACACTAGGAACCGTTCGGATGAGGTACTAGCACCGAATTGGGAAGACCCCTACTGGTAAAAATGGTAATCTGTATCGGGGCCTACAAACCAGAAGATATGGAGGGACGTCTTACCGACCATACTTGGAATACAGACCACTTAAAGAGGTTTTACCCGTATAAAGGGCCGAGGTCCAAAGTGGAATCATATCGGTGGCATCTTGGATAGGTACCGGTATTTATATAATGAAGTGTATAACCATTTAATTATCAACAAAATTCCCTTTTTTCCTCCACTTACATTTGTCTCTATTATGTGCCTAAGATTTCACATTGTATGTTAGCCATGAACCGGGAAGTGCCATATGGCATTCTCGATGCCATGGTCGGGCTACCACTCCCAAGAAGGAAATGGACATAGGAGCATAGTTGTCTGCCAAATATAGGTTACGAAGTTATGGTCTTGGTTTCCCGTCGCATCCTCAAGACCAGGTAGAGCAAAACAACATTTATGATGTTTTGGTCGGGCTACCACCCCTAAGAAGGGTCTGGATGTAGGAGGATAGTTGCCTAACAGATTCGGGTTATGAAGTTGTGGCCCTGGTTGCTCATTGCTCGTTGCTTTCTCAAGACCAGGATAGCCGAATGGCATTCCTGATGTCTTGTTCGGGGCTACCACGCCCAAGAAGGATTCGGGACGTAAGAGCATAGTTGCCTACTCGGATCGTTATCACCCGAATATTAGATTTCCCCTGTGCGGGGATGATAGGTACTTTGATGGATGTATTCAACTAGATTGTCACTTAGGAACCAAAAATCTCCAGACTTAGGAAACTTGGTACCTTGATTTTCCTAAAAAGGATAAACAATTTTGACAAGGATCCTTAGGGATCACTCTGACTAAGTACCTAGGTAACTTGGTACTAGTCACTTATTACGGTTTCTCCTTACCAGTTTTTAAGTTTTCTTAAGTTATCAGGTTTCATTTAAGTCAAGAATACACAAAGGACTTGACCCTGGAACACCAGGTACCTCGAACATGGTATCACCTAAGTATCAGGGTAACAGAAACATTGGAATTCTTAGTACCTAGATTCGTTCGAATTGATTTTTGCCTAAGTACCAAAATCCCCAGAATAGGGACATTTAGCACCATAATTCTCCCAGTAATCATTGTTGATAATTTTCCTTAAGGAAGTTTTCTGAGATTCATTTTTACTAAGCACCTCGATGACTTGGTACCAGTCACCTGATACGCCTAATTTCATATACTTGATAAATTTTAAGCTTTCCATATGTTACCAGATATTGTTAAGTCAGGTGTATGTAGGGGACTAATTTTGGAACAAGACACTTCGGATTTATAACCAAGTTGATTCAGCCAAGGTAAAGGTCAATTTGGAATGGATATCAAGGAAAAGAAAAGGACTATTTCATTGATCTTTCAAGAGCCCCATCCCCCGCTTGTGGGTTACATACATGCTAAAAAAAAAGATAATGCTGAGTCATTTTACCTAGCAGGGAGCCCACCCCATTTTCCAGGATACATATAAAGAACTAAAAAACTAATTTTTGGAACGAGACATATAGCAACCTCCTCCTAATTCACATCTTCTCACGTTTCTACTTTAACTCCTGGCTCAACCCCTTCAACAAGCATAACATCACCACCCAGAGCTCTTGTATCCAGACCTGTAGGGGGCTCACCTGTTATCTGCTCCACTACCTCTGCTCATGCCACATCAGCTAAGGCCTCTACCTGGATTTGGTCAGACTGAATCTCCACTATAGTAGCCAGGTCAGATTGCTCCGCTACAATTTCCATGGTGAGACTAGCCAAGCCACCTACATCATTGGCAGCATAGATGGAGGGGTTGGTAGGATAGAAATTCCACCCTCAGCTTGGACCTCTGCAACATCCGGGGCCTTCGAGCAGGGATCCGTTCAAACACATAGAAGAAGAGAAGAAAAGAAATGGGTCGCTGGTCTTCATCATCAACATCAACAACACAGGCAGTTTGGGAGGTGCCTGTCTTAGTGGAAGCAGGAGGACCCATCTTTCTGGCCTTCTCCAGTATCTCCTCATTGTCCCATTTTTCAAAAAATGCTAATGTCAAAATGATGAGGAAGAGTAAGAGCTACATGGTAAGCCGCGAAAAAGTACCTCTCCCCAAACAAGGCATCCACCTTGGATTCTAAGCCAGTCACGCTAGCGTGCAGTGCCCGGTTCTCTTCTTCTAGCTCTCTGATCCTTTTCTTCATGACATCCCTCTCCAGAGTGTGGCGTTCCAACCTGAGAACTCTCAGTCGTAGGAGTGCATCATTCGCTAATAGTCACACTGGACATCATCGAGCTTCTTTTCAATCTTTTCCAAGTCCTGATTCAGAGCTTACACGATTTTCTATGCATCAGTGAACCCAATCTTAGCTGCTCTCAGCTGAGTCTCAACGGTGTCAACCCGTTCCTGGAGAGAATCCATATGTTGGCTCATTGCCACGTTGAACTGGAAGGCCTGCCAGGTAAGACATACAAGTTAACAATCTCCTGGATACCTAAAAGGTGCGACACATGGAAAAGAATGAGTGGAGCAATATTTATCTCAGCTAGGAGAGTAGAGCCTTTGGTGATCAGGTTGTCCACCGATATGGAGTTCATGGCCCCTAACCCCTCAACCAGGCATAAATCTGTAAACTGATTCAGGACCTCATCTGGCTACTGCTCTTTGACCAAGGTCGAGATCAATCTTGCTAAACAATGGCAGTAGTGATGGGTTCAAGACTCCACTCTACCCCGGTAGATTTTTTGACAGTTGCAAAATAGGGGGATGAGGAATAGAAGCAGAAGTAGCAACAGAAGAAGTAATGGTTGCAACAGTAAAAGTATAATCAACGGTATGAACACTAGCAACAACAATCTGGGACCTAGGTACGGGAGGTGGAGGTAGAGCCACTATAGGTACCTCAGAAGAAGCTGGTACCCGTCTGTCATGCCTTGCCGAAGTAGAAGGGGTAGGATTTCTACCATATTTGGTAGTAGTTGGAAGCTAGGAGGTATGAGACTTGGATGGTGAAGCACAGAGAGAGAAAGTCAAGTCTTTAGTCTTCTCGACTGACGAAGGAACTATAGAAACTATAAGAGCAGAAGGTTAGCATCTACATAACCGGTACATAAATAAAGCAGAATCAGAAACAATGTTTAGTTAGGGAAGCAAGACAGATACAGAGGTAGCAGTCTACCTTCCAGGCATCAAAGGCATCCGAGGTTGGATATTTGAGATTGACATAGAACCGATCGATGATAGCTTTCAAAATTTCTCCAACTCAGCAAAGAGACTACCCTTCTCCCAGGTGGGCTTACCACTGAACCGGGTGGGAACCTCAAACTCTATCCCCCAATATGGATTGAGCTACCCCAGTTGCCACCAAACACAACCCACTCCATATTCCATGAGGTATCCTTCTTCATAGCCCTCGGTACACCGAAGTTTAAATTATTCTTTGCCCGTGCATAAAACTGTCCCCTTGGGCTAAGAGAGTTGACAGTAACCTAGAATACATACCTCAGCTCATCCAGTCCTGATTCCCTATTGAGGTTATCTTTCTCGCACTGCTCCTTCCATAACACTTGGAACCTAACCAGATGCCTCTAAAACCCCGAGGTCAATTAGAGGGGGTAAGCTACATGGCATTAAGCACCTTGTGGAGGGTAGGATGAAGAGAAAGCCTAACCCCACACTCAAAAGCAGTAGTACGGATTGGGAGCTGGCCCGGAAGGGGGTCATAGTCATCGTACCCTCGATGCGGTATGGTAATTGTGATGCTATCAGGAATAGAGAAATTCCTCCTTAGATGTCTGATCGAGTCGGTTGTGGCGGTGGAGATAGATACACTAAAAATCATAAGGAAGAGAAAGTACTCCTCCTAGTCCTCGGCCAATCCTGACCTCGAAAGACTCTTCGTCTGAATCTCCCTCAGCTATCTCAAGTGAGGTATCAAGGTTTTTCAAAAATCCAGGCCTTATAACGATATTCCGATTTAAACGACGACGGCAGAGTAAGGTCGTCGCTTCCACCACTGTCTTTTTCGTGAGCTCGCTTTTCGTGAGCCAAGATTTAGGAATCGTCATCGAAGATTTTATCCAGACTTATAGGGGAAGACATAGTAGTACCAGAAGGCATAAAGAAGAATGAGAGATGGAAGGTTGAAGATAAAGATGAAGACAGTGGATAAAAAGCAAGATTGGTTTTCAAATTTTGAAATGAGGAAAATAAAAAGGTGTTAATACACGAAGAGGGATTCCAGTACAAATAGAAGATGCTAACTTCCTTTTTTGATAGGGCTCCAAAGAAGAATTTTCCATCTGCTTGGTACTTGGTAGGGCCTATCCGGTAGAATCTAGATCGGGATAGGTACCTAGATACCAGGGATACTCGATACCATGGACCAATAAGAAGTTTGCACTGCCTCCCACATACTACACGTTATCAAGCAGAACCAGTACCACGGTACCTCCTACCTGGTACCTAGGTACCACGGTACATCCTACTTGGATCCTAGGTACCACGACACCAGCCCGGTACCCGAGTACCTTGATACCACTTTAGGACCCGACCGGGGTACATATCCTACCTTTTTAGTAAGAATAATGGTATCAGAGAGGTACTAGCCTACCAGAACAAGGCCAACAAAAAAGGACTGGTATAGTAAGGTACCTCGCCATAATAATACATAGCCAGAACTATCGTTTTTCTTCAAGCAAAGAATAAGAGAAAGTTGACTTCTCTAGCTATTTACAATGCCATCAAAAGAGAAAGTCAACTCTAATTAATGGGGACAATCAACCCCATTAATGGAAGATCAGTCAACTTTTTAATGGTCATTCACAACATCATTAATGAGTCAACTTAATCAATACCAAATCATTGTTTCTATGATTACGAATTAATTGGCTAAATTAATGGAGTCGGCAACAAAAAAGAGTCCAAAGAGGAAACAAACACATCTTCTCCAATATATCCTCCGCAAACCGATTCTTTAGGGTCAATTACATTAAAGAGATAATCACATTGAATAGGAAAGGGAGCCTAATTGAGTAATCTTCGACTTGCATGCCAAGAATTAACCATAATTACAAAATGTATAAATACACTGGTAAAAGAAAAATAGATGGGGGATTCGACGCTTGATTCGACGATCTACTATATATAACAATTCTCACCAGAAATGTCTCGCCAACAGTGTAAAAGATATTTTGTCTGATTCTCCCTGATATCATCATTATGGTATCATCTCATTTACTTGTATTTACCTTAACTAGGAATATACCGATATCGGTTAACATTCGACTGTTATTATAAGCACTTTAGAGCGTCCCCGTTGTACCACTCAGCCAATTTTGTAAGCTCCTAGGAGCACCACTAGATATATATATACATGGAAGGTTCTTTCCCCTTCCTCTGGATACTTCTTTGGGTTTTTCAGCATATGATCATCCGTTATGCTTTTTCCCCTTGGTCAATCCACCTCCACCAAAATACTTTTCTATCTCTCATTTATCTCATTTATTATACATGTGTATATGTATGTGAACTCGGTACCGACCCCTCTGGTCCTAGCCACCTATCTGCATATCGAGTTAACTCTCTAATAAAGTTAGATGAACCAAGATAGGTCTCGGCCCTGACCGAAAGTACCTAGAGGCGATGAGTCATTAACGGGCGAATCTATCTTTCACGACCATAACTATATCAATCAGATGCACCAATCATTCCTTCTTGCTTGCTATATGGGCTAGGAACCTACCTAGGAGTAGTGATCCTAAATCTTTGTAAGTTATTTGGATCAAGGTCTCCTAGATAGGAGACCAAATACCAGGACCAAGGACCTGGACTTGCCCTCCATTTCGACAAAGGAACCTCAACCGCCATATTTCCTCTATATGCACGAAACCCGTCGAGTGGGAGGGCTTATCTTCTACCTAGCTACACAATACTCTGTATTCATACAAAATCACTGAGGTACGAAGAACCTACCCCTCATAGCTTACCAGGTAGTGGGTTGAGGGTGTTGATCAAAATTCCTTACCTCGAGTGAATTTTTGGTTAACATTTTTAGGTGTCGTTTGTGGGGAGATCGCTTGACCAATGTGGCTTCCTTATCCATACAAGCTCAAATTTTTACTATCGAGGTAACAAATTCGTTATTTATGAAAAATCATTTATTGTTTACGATGCTCTTTCTCTATACTTGTCTATATCGCCTACGCACCACGTGTGGTGTTCATTTCGCCATTTGACAAGTTCCACTTGTTGTGGAGCAAATATGATACTTGGGATTTCTGGTGGAACCGGTCTACTATACTTCCTATATATAGCAAAATTGCTTATCTATTGGTAGAGCTCTTCTACAGCAGCTCCACACCTGAAGGGCTCTTCCATAGTAGACTTGCTCTGGTACGTCTAGAGCTCCTATACAGTAGAGCTACATATCTCTTGCTTCTTTAAACTGTATTTGCTTTGTATCGGTATATCTCATCTACAATAGATCTGCTCCGATACCGTTAGAGCTTTAGTACAGTAAAGTCACACCTATCCATCCCTTCCACAGCAGACCTGCTCCAATACCGCTTGAGCTTCAGTGCAGAAAAGCAGCATATGTCTAGCTCCTCTACAGCAGAGCCTCACCTGTCTAGCTCCTCTACAGCAGATCTGCTCTGATACGTCTAGAGCTCATATACAATAGAGCTACACATCTCTTATTCTTTATAGTGGATTTACTCCGTACAAATATATCTCCTTTACAGAAGATCCGCTAAGCCCAGCAACTGGAAGACTCTTCCATAGCTGAACTTCTCTGATACATTGATAGCTCATGTGCAGTAGAGATGCACCTCTCATAATTCTTTACAGTATACTCGTTCCACTACCAGTATATCTCTTATCTAGCAGATCCACTGGATTTGTATATGTTCATACGGATCCCCTCATATCACCGGATCCACTCTTTAGAAGTTCCTAGGTAGCGGTAGTAGGTAAACTCACAAATCCGAGATGCCAATTCAGATGTGTGGTCTTTAAGGTAGCATGACTGGTAAAGACCCAGTGGCTCATCACTTCTTGTATAGGGCCGATCAATGCCCAAGTGAGTCATTGCATTTCTGATTCATACAAGGTTGGTCCAGAGACATATTCCAGTTGTTGGAGACTTCTAAGATCCCAAGCATGCCTCTGGACCAGTACCAGACCAGTGGCTCCTCTCCATTTGTACTGGGCCAATCAACGCCCTAGTGAGCCACCAATGTCGTGATCTATTCGGGGGGAGTCTAGAAGCTTTCCACATTTAGTAAGGCCTTTTACATGCCTAAGCAAGCCTCTGAAGCAGCAGCACCATTGTAAGGTGTAAGTTCCTCGGTGTTTGATTGGTTTATTTCGTTGAGAACCATATTTTGGGATGCATATGTAAGGGTAGTTTAGGGCTTCATTGTTCATAACCAAGCTCAAGCATCAAAGGTAAAATCACTTGCTTAACTTTTATTGAAGAGGTATTAGTGCATACACACACTCATGCATTTTCTTTTAATTATCTTGCTTGCATGCTTATTTGCCACTTTGTGTGCCTTGTGTGTCTTATTTTTATTTGAGTGTTGAATGTATGTTTGTGCCTTAAAAAGAGGATTTTTTCCTCTATACCGCGGTCTAGACCGCTCTTTGTGTAGTGGCCTCGCTTCGGCCTGCACAGCGGTGTTTACCAGAGGACGCACACTGTGTCTACCGTGATCTATGCTTGTTGCATACACCGCGGTCCCCCAAGCGGAGTTTCAAAGACGTTGCATGCTGTCCAGACCGCGGTTTGTGCACACTGCATGCACAGCGGCCTACAGAGCGGCGTTTTCCAGGCGATACACCACTCTATACCGCGGTCTGGACACTTACCTGGACCGCGGTACATCCAGCGGTCCTGACGGGATTTGGTTGCTTTTCACCTAAAACGACGCCGTTTAGTGTAGGGCACCATAGAGAGAGAGAGGGACTGCCAAACACTCATCTTTACTCAACCCAACTTCATCTAATGATCATCTAGCTTCATTCTAGGATCATTCAAGCATGGAGCATCATCTTATTCTTGACTAGGTAACCTTTACATGCTCTAGACCTCATAGGTTCATTGCAAAGACATGTATGCCTAGGGTTTTAGTCTTTATTGCATAATTAATGCTTGTTTGAATGTTTAATTGCTTTCATGACATGCTTAAGTATTGATTGTTGGTTGAGATGCATTAATTTGTGATAGCTAGAATTTAGGACGGTTTTACCCTTCTAGCTAATTCTTCTTGCCTTTGCATTTAGAACATTGAAATCTAGGATTTGCTTTAATTGTCATTATTAATCCTAAATAAGCATGAATGCCTTGACCTAGCATTTTTGCATATAGAATATTCTTGCATATTCACTTAGGTTGCCATTATCTCTTCATTATTGGTTAAGCTTGTGGCTATGTGATTAATGCACAAGGTTTGTGATCCAAAATCACTATTAAGGCCCCGTTGGGTAGAATGAAAGGGTTAGTAACTGGAGGGTTAGACGGGAGGTCAACCTAGGTTGTAAAATTTTACTCAATAGTGGATTTTGAGGATCAAGGGTGACGCTCTAAACAGCTAGCGGTTTTTCCCATTTGGAGGGTTTCCATGTATATATTGCGTGTTGTTATTGTTTTATGTTTGTTGTCTTTTATTTGAACATTTAGTAGAATGGGGTAGAATTGTTAATATTGATTAATTCATAAAATTAGTAATCTATTGAATTAAAACCTATTCACCCCCCCCCCCCCCCCCTCTAGGTTATAGACATACACTTTCTAGGGAATTTCAATTGGTATCAGAGCTGGTGCCTAGATATACATAGGTGATCTGTGCATTGTGTGTGTCTTACCTTATGCATTTTGATTGTTTGATTTTGCTTGGTTGTGTTGCATTACATTTGCATCTTCATATCATTTAGTACCCTCAAACACAATGAGTGGAAACGGAAATAGTCATGAGGGAGCCTCAAGCACAAGACCCCATTTGCTCAATGGGGTGAATTACACTTCTTGGAAGGGCAAGATGGAAGCCTATCTTTGCCAAATAGATGACCGTGCTTGGATGGCTATTGAAGACTGGTATACTCCTCCAAAAATGACCATTGACGATGGTGTATAAGCTCTTAAGCCCAAGTCTAATTGGAGTACTCAAAAGTTTGAAGCATCCATGTGGAACAACAAGGTTATGTATGCCATCCTTTATGCCGTGGACGATAATCAGTACAAGTTGGTCCAAAACATTAGGATTGCAAAGGAGGCTTGGGGCATTCTTCAAACAGCACATGAGGGAACCGAGATGATTATGATGGAGGATCATGAATGCTTCAATGACTTCCAAGTGAAGTTGAAGGTTCGAATCAAAGGTGACAACACTTGAAGAGAATAGTGAGTACAAGAATATGAAGCCAAGTGAAGTCATTGGAAGACTTCTAGCTTATGAGTCAAGATGGAACACCTCACCCACACCTCCGAAGAAGCAAAAGAGCATTACCTTGAAGACCACTAAGGTTGAAGAAGAAGAGGAGGACTTAGATGAAGAAATGGCCCTCATGGTTAAAAGATTCAAGAAATTTATGAATTTGAGAGGAAAGGATTTGGGTCTAAGGGAAAGGAAGTGAAAAAGAAAACTCCTTTCAAGAATATGGAAAAGTCTCAAGAAAGTGACTCCAAGAAGGGAATTCAATGCTACGAATGCAGTGGTTTTGGTCACATCGCTCCAAAATGTGCAAATTTGAAGAAAAAGAAGAAGGGGAAGGCAATGGTGGCTACTTGGAGTGATAGTGAAGACTTAGAAGAGGAAGAAAAATCTTCGGATGATGAAGATAGAATTGCCAACTTCATTGCCTTCACAACATCTCATAATGGCAAGGAAGTTGGGAGTGATAAGGAAGAAATAAGTGACTCTAGTGATGAGAGTACCTCTTCCAACTCTAGATTTAACATTGATGAGAGTACCTCTTCCAACTCTAGATTTAACATTGATGAGCAAATGGACTATGTAGACTTTATGAAGTTTTTTGAAAAGTCTAGATTGAAAAAGAATAAGGAGATTCAAGAGTTGAAAAATGAGAACCTAGAGTTGACTTTCAAGATTACTCACTTGAGTGAGAAAGTAAAGAGTGGAAAAGAGTTAGAAGAGAGTTTAAAGTTGGAGCTTGTGATCACTAAGAAGAGTGAAGAGAACTTAAAGGATGAGCTTAGGGAAGCGAAAGAATTAGTTGCCAAGATGACATCCGTAACCGAGAGACTTGACAAGCTGCTATCATGTGGGAAGAGTCCTAGTGATAAAACGAGCTTAGGATATATGGAAGGCAAGGATGCAACTTTCTTGAAAAAGACCATATTTGTCAAGATTCAAGAGAATAAAGAGACTCAAGGTTCACACCAACAAATGAGATCAAATAAAGTTGGAGAATCACTAAAGCAAGCTCAAATGAAGGCTCAAACAAATTCTCAAGCTAAAGCTCATCCACCAAAAGCTAGAACTCATCAAACAAGACCTCAACTTCCAAGGAGCTATCAAAGTCAACAAAGGAGTTTTATCCCACAACCAATAAGAGAAACTAATTTGGCTCAATCACAAAGGGTGTTTCAAAGAAGAGATTCGGGTCAACACCAAAAGACAACTCAAAAGAGAGGAAAGTCTTCCATGCTTGCACAAGGATATGGTATGAATTCTTACTTTACTCCCATTTGTCATTATTGTGGTGTTGAAGGTCACATAAGGCCGAATTGTTTTAAATTTATTAAGTTATTTCATTTTGAAAGCATAATTGAGAAGAATATGCTTAGAAGAGCCAATATGCATGCACCTAGAAATTTTAGAGCCAATTAACCCAAGGCTCCTAGAAATAACAATGTTGCTACTATGTGGACTAGAACAAATGAGTATGCTTGTCATGTGGCCTAAGTGGCCTTGAAGGCGAAAGCCTCTAACATTTGGTATCTTGATAGTGGGTGTTCTAGGCAAATGACCGGAAATAAGAGTTTCTTTGAGACTCTTGGTATGGAGGATGGTGGATTTGTCACCTTTGGTGATAGTTCAAGTAAGAAGGTTTTAGGAAAAGGAAACATTTCCATCCCTAGTTTGCCCTCCTTACCGAATGCTCTTTATGTAGATGGCTTGCAAGCAAATCTTATTAGCATATCACATTTAAGTGATGAAGGGTTTTCGGTCATGTTTGGTAAAGTTGATTGTTCTATTCTAAGAGAAGACGGACAAGTCCTAGTGAAAGGTAAGAGATCAAATGACAGTTGTTATTGTCTTGATTCCAATGGCATCTCTGGTAATTTGTCTAGTTGTGATCAAGTTGAATTGTGGCATATGAATTTCAAACACTTGAAAGTTCTTGAGAGGTTGAAAGTTGTGAGAGGCCTTCCTAAGTTTAGAAATAGGATAGAGGGAGTTTGTGGACCTTGTCAACAAGGAAAGCAAACTAAGAGTGCGTATAAGAAGGGTAAGTATGAAAATACAATCACGGTTAAATGCTCAAGGCTAACCTACAGGGGGGGTGAATAGGTTAGACACCTTTTTCGACTCCCTTAAAAACAAACAAAAGTTTGTCCCTCTAGATTGCTTGTATCACAATATATATATTAATTAAAGACAATTAATCAATATATAAACACAATTAAAGTGTGATACAAACAAGTAATTGTAATACATACACAATCTATATTATAGAAAGGAAGTCAACATACATAAAGAGTTCTATACGCAATACAAATATTAAAGAGATAGGGATAGAGAAAAGTTGACACAAGATATAATGTGGTAAACCTCCGAAGAGGAAACATCCACGGGCTAGCAGCCACTGGCAAACAAAATCCACTAGTAGATAAGACAAGTACAATCTCTCAAGTGACCTCTTCACCTAGAAACTACCCTCATATCCTACTATAAAAGTTGTCGCCCTATGCTCAACAATCCAAGGCTTCACACCTCTTGTCAAGACTTGCTTGCTCACCTTATCCAGATCTTCACGACCCAAGGCAAGACTTCTTGCTCAACTAAGTCCTCATGACTCTAGTCAAGACTTCCTTGCTCACTCATCCGAGTTCTCCTAACTCTAGGCAAGACTTCTTGCTTGACTATCCAGGGCTTCACACCTCTAGTCAAGACTTCCTTACTTGACAATCCAAGGCTTCACACTTCTTGCCAAGATTTCTTGCTCAACACCATAGGTCTCACACCTATTGTCAAGACTTTCTTCTCACAAGGCATCTAGGTGATCATGAATGCAAAACACAAACAAGCATGCAACATAGAATGCTATGATCAACACATCCTGTGGAAAATACTCGACATGAGCATGAATGCACAAATCACATATAGTCTAGTTAATCATGCATGTGTAATCAAATCTAGATCATGTAAGATATGTTCAATATTAATCACAACCTAGATACATGCATATATCTAAACTTGAATCACAAGATATGCTCAACAAATCACAAGATCAAGTTTAAATCACAAAAACCTAAAACATGCTAAAATCACATGACAAAGTCAAATAGATTTAAGTAAAAGTTCTAGAGCATATTCATAATCATAGATTAAACAAATAACATGAATAGCTCAAAAGAACATAAGCACATGTATTATGTGAGAATTTTGGCCAAGAGAGCCTAATAAATGTGAGAAAATATTTTTCTCAAAATCAATTAATCAAAGATCATAAAATAGTCCTAGAATCAAAGCTAGCACAATACAATCCCAAACATGTGATAACATAGGCAAAATCAAAACTTAACTCAACATGTATGATTTCAATTGAAATTCAATCTAGCTTTGAAAGTGTTCAAAACAAAATCAAAACACTCACAATATACAAATATATGTAGAAGAAGAAAACCCAAGGCAATTGACCAAGTTTTAAAAGAAAACTTTGAGAGAAAATCAATACCTTAGTTGATTTAGGTACAGTCCCATTTTTGTATGATTAGACACCAAAAATAGCAGTAAAACTAACTCAAACCTTCATAGAAAAGATGAAGGATGAATATATGAACAATTTCAACTGTGAATCACTCAAATCGAAGTTCAAATGAAGAAGTTATGGTATTTGGAAAGTGAGAAAATTTAGAGAGAAAATTTCTACACACTTGATTTGAATTTCTTCTTAGAATGAAATGTGAAAGGGAAAGAGATTATAAAGGAGTGGGAAAGAAGAAAACAAGAAAGACCATTTTTCCCTTATTTGGTATTGCTCCCCCGATATGGCGCGTGGGCATCTTGGGGCAGCAAGGTTTTGCGGCAGAGATGGCCACGCGGCATCTCGGGCATGCACACCTTGATGGTCTTTTGGCAATGGTGCATTCACCTCGCGCTTCCCTGGCGTTCTTAGACCGTTCTCCGGCCTCCAAACTCGGAATTCAAATCTGTTTACGGATTACAAACCGTAACTCTCACATGGACATGGACATATAAGATACTCAACCCAGAAAATATTAATTCGACTCGATATATTAAGGTGAAGACAATGTATGAAACATGAGTTGAAAGTGTAGTATCTTTTGACTTAGAACTTGAAATCAATAGTAGACTAAATCCAAGTTCAATATCCATGTTATACAAACATATACACACACAAACACAATTCACACTAGAATGCAAACTACATAGAGATAGTTTCCAATCATGCATATTTCAAAACATGTTATTTTCATACCAATGCATGAGCATTCATCTTTAAGTGTGTGAATGTGTTATACATGGTGCACAACGATGCAGGGACACATATGAATGAATTGTATATGTGTACCTATAATGGTGCACAACAATGCAGGGACATGGAAGCGTGATCTGGGAGATGAGATTTTTAGTACGAAAGAGTAACTTTGAGATACGGCAATGCTAAAATCATTATGTTTTCCAAACGGCTAATGCTCTATAACCCGACACGTGGACCATGCATTTAATGCAAAGATACCTTCCCAGATTCTGGTAACCGGTTGAAGACGGTAAACTCCCCAAACAGTCTAGAAAACCTGACCTCAACCCCAACCAGTCAATGGTGTTAAAGTCAATAGGGACTTCTATTAATAGATATCTTTGACAAATAACCAAAGTAGAATTCTTCACCTACTGATACTTGGTAGGACAAATGTTTTGATACCTGGTAAGGCATTCTTGGTAAACTTACTTGGTAGGAGCATCACCAAGCCCTATCCCTCTTGCTACCTGGGTACCCCAATACTGCCGCCTGAAAAAATAAATCAGCATCTCCAAAGACTATCGAGTATCAAGTCGAGCAAGCGTCATGGTACCTCCTGCCTGGCACCCTCACACCAAGGTATCCGGCTGGTACCCGAGTACATCGACGTTGTATCATAACCCACCAGGGTGCATGCCCAGCCTGTTAAAATAGAAAGAGCCCTGCCAGGAAAGCGCCAGTGAGGAAGAACAAGTGTCACGCCAGCAAACCGGTATATCAGGGTACCACGCCACTAGGAGAGGGAACCAGAATTTTCCTACAAGCAACAGGGTTGACCTTTTCACCGTTAAAGTGCCATGATGTGACCAGATAAGTCAACAAATTCACCATTAATTTATATTCAAACATGAATAGGAACGTGCCGTAATCAACGGAAGCAATTCCCGTGTAATTCAACACCCTTCATCAACGCCAATCAATTTCGGTAACCCGACCAATCAATTAGTCTAAATTATGGGTATTCAATCAGTAGGAGAGGGAGGATATAAATACAATGTTACCGTTCAGAGAAAGGTATCGAAAAAGTAGAAAAAATAAGAAATCAATAGCAGAGTGTTTCACCATTTTAAGAGGTATTCACCACGGATGAGGTAGCCACTTATCGACATGTACGGTTTTGCCATCGTCATTCGTGTTTTAAGTAAGAGAGGTCGAGAGTAAACTTAGTGAGATCGTTATCATTAGTGTGATTACTATACTCCTTTGTAATCATATAGTTCAAGTTTTCAATAGAACAGTTTTCTAGTAATACTCACATAGATCACCTTTCTCACTTCTCCAATATCATTCTCTTTGACCACCTAGGTACAAGGTACCAACCCCGACCGCGACCTACCATTTAGAGGCCTTGAGGGTGTTAATTGGTATTTCTTACTTTGAGAGAATTTTCAGTTAACAAAAATAACCAAAATTATGCATATTTTGAAAAAAAAAAACTATATGTGTCATTATTAAATTGTTAGGGAGTAAAGTACAATTTTACACCAGCACAATTAAAGTTGATTGGTGGAACATAGTTAGATGGACTAATTTGGCATATGAAAAAAATATAAAGAACAATTTGGTCACTTTATAAAAGTTACAAACAAATTGGAATTTTTTAAAAAACAAAGTCCAAGACCTAATTAGTAACTGTCCATCTTTTTAAAAGAATTTCATCAAGCATATCTCATTCGTCTTAATATAAGTGCAAAGAATATCATCAAAATTCATTAAATTTCATCAAAATAGAGGAATACAAGAATAGAGAAATTAGAAACAGATCCACTCTCTTAAACCCAATGGCATTGATTGGCATTATGTAGAGATGGGAATGAATTGCGCCAAATGACGTTTGTTGATATAGAGATTCTCGCATATATATATATATATATATATATATATATATATATATATATATGGGTGAATTCATAAGTAGCCAAAAAAATTATCATTTTATTGTTTTTAGCCACCATTATATTTTTTATTGTTTTTATCAATTTGGACCACTTTTAGACAATAGTACCCCTATATTTGAAATGGGCAGTGAAAAATACCCACCCAAAAATTTATCTTGTTACATCAAGTAAAAAACGATTAGGGTTTGTAACATCATGTAAAAAAGAAGAAAGAGAGAGAAAGAGAGAGAGAAAGGAATTGTCGTCGTCGCTAAAGAACGATTAAGGATTGTTCGTTGCTCACTACTGTCGCTGCTGCTCCCCATCTCTGCCATTGAGTGATTGTCGTTGTCACTCCCAATCATTGTATTACTTGCCCCGTTGCCCCCCGTCGTCATTCCCCATCGTCGTGGCTGTCTCACTATCATTGCCACTCATCTTGCGTCTCCCTCCCGTCGTCTTCGCAATCTTCTTTTTAATCTGACCAGCTTCTTCAAATCTGATACCCGAATCTTCGACTGAGGTAATTCTAATTTATATCGAATGTGTATCAGTTTTCGTGTACGGATTTGTTGTTTTTTTTCTTTTCGTTTAACGATCGAAAATCGCAAACGATCAATTTTCTTTCAAGAAAGATTTTTTGTTTGTGTATATAGAGATATCTGAGACCATAAAAAAGTTAGATTTAATTTATTTATATTTTGAGGATACTTGGATATTGCTGTGATTTCCATATGTTGGGTCTTGATGTGTTTGATTAGTGACATTTGCAACTGAATATTATAGATACGACTTGATTTAGGTAATGGACCACAATTAATTAGGTGAAATTGTAGTAACAAATGTTGACAAAATAGGACTATTCTATTTTAACTAAAATTCAATTAAGAACTGGGATTATGAAGAATGTATGATGATGATGATAAAACCTAAGATTATAAAGCTTGGGATTATTAGGAAAAATTAATATGAAGTTGATGATTTAAAAGACTGTAAAGATGAAAAGAAAGGGACTGGTTAGAGAGTGATAGATTAAAGTTTTTTAAGGACTGATATGAATTGATTAGCGATACCATTTATGTGTGTTATATAGATCTATTTCAGTGACACTAATGCAATTTTTTTTGTGATTTTGTAGATGAAGAATATCAATCATGAGGATTTCCTCATTAATTCGAGAAATTCATGGATAAAAAAGTCCACCACATATTTGTACTGCAACTTAAATGAGTTGCTGTATATTACAGAGATTCTTTAAAAAGTAGGAGAGTTGGCTAAGTTACGGACCACATGCTTTGGGCACCTACTTGCCATCCTAAAATAGTTGACTTTTTTGGCGGACATATTGCATAATTTGATGTTGAGGCAAATACGTATGCCTAGAGTAACCGGTGACAATGAATTTCACTTCTTAGTAGGAGGGAAAGTGGTCAAATTCATAAAAAGAGAATTTTGTTTGGTCAAGGGCTTACAAATTGGGGTGAAGTATGACATATTCTTGAAACCTTATCATGTCATTCCTGATGGGATCCATGATAGATATTTCAAAAGGGATGAGAATGTACAATTGAAACATGTATGGGAAAAGTTTATGGGTGGACAATTTGAACAACCAAAGGATGGTTTTAAGATGGCCCTGTTATTGATTGCCAACAACGTTTTGTTTGGTCAAGATCTAAAGAGGAAAGTGACATTATGGCTCTTTGAATTGGTGGAGGATCTAGGAGCCTTTAAATTTTTTCCATGAGAAAGTTATGTGTATATGATGACAATCCACTACCTACAACAAGGATTTTGATCTGCAAATGCATCACCGAAGGTCATCCGCACTATAACTTGTACGACTTTCCTGGGCAGTAATGGTGAGCTTTCAAATCTTATTTTTAAGCATTTTCCTTACTTTAATTTATGAAGTTCAATTGATAATAATTTTGTTTAAATTATAGATATGGACTGGCATGTAACATCATTATCAACTAGCATGTAACCTTAGTATCAACCAACATGTAACCTGTAATATGTAACACTACTACAATTGTGTGTGAAATTAGTCTTCCAAATATGGTGATTAAATGAAATAGCATGTAACTTCATTATCAATTAGCATGTAACTTCATTATGAACTGGCATGTAACTTATAGTATGTAACACTACTGGAATTGTGCATGAGATTAATCTTCTAATATGGTGAACTGACATGTAACTTAATTTTCAACTAGCATATAACACTACTGAATTTTTTATAGTTCAATTGTTAAAAATTTGTTAAAAAATTTGTTAAAATTTTGTTAAAATTATAGATATGGCAATAGAAGCTTTTAGCTCGTTGTTTGAATTGGTGGGGAAAAACTTATGCCACAGAAATCCCCGTTTAAAGAATTTGAGAAAATTTAAGAGGCCTCACAATTTATTTACGAAATTTACAAAGTATGAAAAACTAGTGAAAGATGGAAATGTTTATTTTTTTTCTTTCCTAACCTTAAATTCAGTTTTGTTTATATTAGTACTTTAAAAAATCATGACACTTGTGTTAACTGTACATCATGTTGTGTTGGAGGAATTACATTCTACAGTCGATGAAAAGTTACAGCCTTACTTGGTTGGTGTTGACAAAGATTTATCAGAGGGGACACAGTTTGTTCCACTCAATTACAATGATGGTGAGCCTAGGCTTGCTGATGAGATTGATGATGATGGTAATGATAGAGGTCAGTCATGACCTAAACAGATGAAGAGGAAGATGTCTCCTCAGAAACAGAAAATGGGAGGAAGGACAAAATGGCAGTGTACATCTCTAGTCATGTCATCGGTAAGTTGATTACTAGCCGATAAAAACATTTGGTTAAGTAAACTAGAATCCGATAATAAATCTTTTTTTCTTTGTACACTTTAGGTGGGTGATGACTCGACGGACTCCTTGAGAACAAACAAGGAACTAATGACTGCACTGTCTTTGAAAACATTATGAAGAAGGAGATACAGAAGGAGCTTTCAGCAATAGAGGGGAGCCTAAACGCAAACCTTGCCTGGGTAGAGGAAAGGTTGGCTGAACTTGTTAAGCCATGTCATCAGGTAACTTCAACTTACTGGCATGTTAATTGGTTTTGTATTAGCATGTAACTTGGTCATCTGTGTTGGCATGTAACTTGGTTTTGTAATAGCATGGAACTTGGTTTAGTAATAGTATGTAACTTGAACTAACTATCATGTAACTTAGTTTTGTACTAGCATGTAACTTGAACTTACTATCATGTAACTTAGTTTTGTATTTGCATGTAACTTGAACTTACTAACATGTAATTTGGTTTTTTTTTTTGCATGTAACTTGGTTTATGTATGTCTTTTATTAAAAAAACACATACTACACCTGAAGTGCCACCTCATTTTGAGCCTAAGTTCTCAACGCCAGTACATCAGAATTTTTGAATCACGTAGAGCAAAGAATTCAGTTGAAGTGCAAGGGGATTACATGGGCAGTCCTAATGTTGAGGATAATGGTAACCATGGTAGGGGTTGACGATACTTCTGGTAAGGGGGTTGGTGTAGGAGAAGTTAGGGGGCGGGGTGATACAACCCTTGTAATGAAGGTTGTAGGGTGGGACGATACCATTGGTAAGGGGCGTGTTGGGGAAGATGAAACCCTTGGTGAGGGGCTTAAGCTTTTGCTCCACAACATTTTGGTCCATGAGGGGAATAACGGTGCAGACCCCTCCCCCGTTGGTAGTTGACAGAACACTAGGGGATGCAACTACACTAGAGTACTTAGATGTGAAGAATGAGCGGGAGCAATGGTTAAAGATTAAATCTCGGTATATTACTTCACCATACATTGACCCATTCCAAGTGGTGGAGAAAGAGAAACAAAAATTGAAAACAAAGTATGCACGTTTTAAGAAAAGCAGTAAAGATACAGAGTAAGATTTTCTAAACATGTTACTTGTTCCTTGTTCGTATAATTTTTTATTATTAATAACTAGAAAGTGATATATAATTACTTTTCAACACAGGTTGAACGTTGGATCCGAATACTATGCAAATAAGCAATTCTTTATCGAGTTGGAATCTCAAACATGTTGGTTGTCTAATGAGGTTGGTTACATTTGGCAATTTTGACTAATCTCTTATATAATCACTAGACCTTGATCTCACAGATTTTGACTAACAATACTAGTCGACCAATAAATTAGAAAGAAGCACACTCATAAACATAAATTCATTCTTAGTAATGTCACACTGTAGCAGTAAATTCAGCCGGGTAATAATACAGATTTGACCACCGCAGTGGCATATCAAAAACAAATACGTTAACATTCAAAAAATTTAACAGCTCACCTAACTAATGCTATTAACATCAAAAGAACAAATTTAAAAAGCTAACATCATTGGATAAAATATATAAGCAATGTGCAACCTATTAACAATTCATCTTACCACACCTTTAAGCTAACTATTAGCAATTTAACTTCTACTATAATCACAAAATGTTACTTTATGATAGACTTCATAAAGTACAAGAAGTTAGTTAAATGACAAGACATCGATTCGATTCATGGGCATAATGTTTTAAAGACCTTATATTTCCAAAGATACATTCTGAAAACAAAATACACATGAAATAGATGATAAATCCATTTATACTCATTAATTCTTTGATGATCCAGTCCGAAACCAATTTTGAAATATATTCATCAGGTTCGATTTTTTCGATTAAAGGCAATGTTTTTTTTTGGATAATTGTACAAATATCCCTTGAGATTTGATCAATTAACACTTATATAGCAGTTTTGGGTATATATTCACAAACTTCCTCCAAAGTTTGGAAAATGTTGCATAGACATTAGCTGATATTAGTTCAGATCAGTTAACTATAATGGTCAAAGGTCAAAAGCATACATATGCAACGTTCGCTTAAGATCTTTTTTGCATTGAAATATTCTACCCTTGCATAGTCGATGATCATCTGAAAATGCTTCCTCCATGCTAATGGGTTTGAAAGAATACCTTTCGAAACCAGGAATAATGGAAGCATGTTCAGAAGTTTGATCAACATCATCACCCAAACCATCCTCTCGAAAGGAAACACCGCTAAATATAGCATAACCCGATGGACCAGTACATCCATGTCCTCTAACATTGTCAGAACCAGAACCCACACCATGATGGAAATCTTCATCATTGTGACTACTTCTATCAACGTCGGGTATCGAGCTATCATCAATGTTATGGATGTCCGACGACTGATTGTTCTCTTGATCATCAATGGTTTCATCATTACATACAACTAGGTCTACAATTGGGATGGACCCATATGCTTCCAATTGTCAAAGAAACCTGCCATACGCGGTTTGTAGAATAGGTAGGTTACATTGGTTAAGAAACGTTGATTGTATTAGGTTGTAATCTTACACACAATTTGTTGCTTCCTTCACAGAAACGGAGACAAAAACCTCAGGTAATACATTATCTTCATTCATCATACATGACACGTCATTGTCTTTCTCAATTCTTGGATGAGCAGTACCACTAATTGTAAAGGCCAATGAACATAATTATAAGGTGTACCTAGCAGCGTCAACTTTGGCAACACCTTGTACCAACTTCACCAAGGCATCATAACTCACACCTCTAGAAACATTTACCCACTTTGTCATACCACCTCGTAGCAATTGCCAACCTAACTTCCATCATGATGGATGACATGTAACTTTAAATTGTACTCATATTCCTACATGTAGAGTAATTCACATTTAAAGTATTTGACATGTAGTTACTTTAAAATGAACTGACATGTAACAAAATAGGACTTGGATGGCATGTAACTTCAAAAATAACCTAGCATGCAACTTCACACATAACCTAGCATGTAACTTCATAAATAACCTAGCATCTAACATTGGTACAAAAAAAAAACATGCATGTAACGTTAAAAAATACTGTCATGTAACATGGGTACAAAAACTTACAATAGCTGGGTTTCAATCTAAATCAAAATTATAGAGAGACATGAAACTTAGAAATAAATTGACATGTAACATTAAATTGAACTGGCATGTAATATTAAAATAGTCTGGCATGTAACCTGGGAACAAAAAATGACAGTACATGGGTTTCACTCAAAATCGAATCCAACCTCTTTTTCTTTAAATTAAACTTAATTTCTTATACAAAACAAGTGGGAAAGGGATACATATCTTCAACTACTTCAAGATAGAGCTGAATGATGGGTTTCGGACTTAGATCTACCTTCAAGAATGTTGTGAGCCAAATCAGTTGAGAGAGACAAAATGTTGAAACGAGTTGCACAGACGAAGAGCAGAAATGCAGAGAAAAAGACCTATAATACAGAGATGAAATGTAGAGAAGATTTGTGGAATCGATTTAGAGAGAGAACAACCAAATCAGTTTAGGGAGAGAGATTAAAACCTGTCGATTTTAGGGAGACAGAGATGAAGACCGAATTCAGTTTTAGAAAGACAAAGATAGAGAGCAATAACCCAAATCGGTTTACAGAGAGATAGTGAGAAATTCTGATTTTGAAAAAATTGGAGGGTGAATACACTGATAATGTGAAAAATTGGGTGGAAAATATTAGGTCTATTGGGTCTAACATAACAAAAGTGAGGGCATACTTGTCACTTCAAGGTTAAAGATGCTAACTATTATCAAAAATAATTTTTTGGCTAAAAACAATAACTCAATAAAAATTTTAATCATTTCGTGCAATTTCCTCATATATATATATGGGTGAATTCATAAGTAGCCAAAAAAATTATCAGTTTATTGTTTTTAGCCACCAATATATTTTTTATTGTTTTATCAATTTTAACCACTTTTAGACATTAGTACCCTTAGATTTGAATCAAGCGGTGAAAAATTAACTCCACAGTTTATCTTGTTACATCAAGTAAAAACGATTAGGGTTAGTAAAAAAGTAAAAAGAGAGAGAAAGAGAGAACTATCGCCGCTCTCAGTCGCCGTCGATTACAGGTGGTGTCGTTCCCCATTGTCGTGGGTGTCTCAGTGTCATTACCGCTCGCATCGCGTCTCCCTCCCATCGTCATCGCAATCTTCTTTGATCTGACGAGCTTCTTCAAATTTGATTCCCGAATCCTTGGCTGAGGTAATTACAATTTTCGTCATTTGTGTATCAGTTTTCGTTTATGGATTAGTTGTTCTATCTTTTCGTTTGACGATCGAATTTATTTCGGGGGAGATTTTTTTTGTTTGTGGATTGAGAGATATCTGAGACCACAATTTATTTAGATGAGAGATATCTGAGGTCACATTTTCTTCCATGATTTGGTTTGTGGATTGAGAGATATCGCGAATGATAGTTGTGTTTGATTAGTGCATATGATTAATGTTTATGGGTCTTGATGTGTTTGATTAGTGTATATGATTAGTGACAATTTATTAGGTAAAATTACAGTAAAAAATGTTGGAAAAATGGGATTGTTTTAGTTTAACTAAAAGTGTATTAAGAAATGGGATTATATGATTATGATAATTTTAAAAGCCCGTAAAGATGAAAAGAAAGGGAATGGTTAGAGAGTGATTTATTAAGTTTGTTAAACACCGATATGAATTGATTAACCTAATCGAACTTATGTGTGCTATATAGATCTATTTCAGTGACAGTAATGCAATTTTTTTTGGTGATTTTGTAGATGGAAAATATCAATTATGAGGATTTCCTCATTAAACCGAGGAATTCATGGTTAAAAAAGTCTCACCAATTTGTACTTCAATGTTAATGGGCTGCTAGATATTGCGAAGGTTCTTAAAAAAGTAGGAGAGTTGGGTAAGTTATGGAAGACATGTTTCGCGCACCTACTTAACATCCCGAAATAGCTGACTTTTTTAGCAATCGTACTGCATAACTTGATATTGAGGCAAATACGTATACCCGGAGTGACCGGTGAGGATGAATTTCACTTCTTAGTAGGAGGTAAATTGACCAAATTCACAGAAAGAGAATTTTGTTTAGTCACATGCCTAAAATTTGGGGTGATGTCTGACATATTTTTGAAACCTTATAATATCAATCCTGATGGGATCAACGATAAATATTTCGAAAAGAATGAGAATGTACAATTGAAACATGTATGGGAAAAGTTTATGAGTGGTCAATTTGAACAACTGAAGGATGGTTTGAAGATGGCCATGTTATTGATTACAAATAATGTTTTGTTTGGACAAGATTTGAGGAGGAGAGTGACATTATGGTTGTTTGCATTAGTGAAGGATCTAAAATCCTTCAATTCTTTTCCATGGGGAATTTATGTGTTTATGATGACAATACACTACCTACGATAAGGTTTTCAGTCTGCAAATACACCAAGGAAGGTCGTCGCGCACTATAACTTATATGGCTTCCCTTGGGAAGTAATGGTAAGCTTTCAAATCTTATTTTTAAGCATTTTTCCATACTGGCATGTAACTTCATTATGAACTGGCATGTAACTTGTGGTATGTAAAAATACTGGAATTGTGCATAAAAATAGTCTTCCAAATTTTGTGATTAAATGAATTAACATGTAACTTAATTTTCAACTAGCATGTAACATCATTATGAACCGGCATATAACATTACTGAAATTTTTTTAGTTAAATTGTTAAAAACTTGTTAGATGCCAGTTCTGGGCGATAGAAGCCTTCAACTCATTGTTTGAATTGATGGGGAGAACTTATGCCATAGACATCCCCGTTTGAAGAACTGGAGAATTTTTAAGAGGCCTCACAATTTATTTGCCAAATTTGTAAAGTATGAACAACAAGTGAAAGATATAAGGGTTTTTTTTTCTTTCCTAACCTTAAATTTAGTTTTCTTTATATTAGTAGTTTAAAAAATCATGACACTTTTGTTAACTGCACAGCATGTTGTGTTGGAAGAATTACATCCAACAGTCGATGAAAAGTTACAGCCTTACTTGGTTGGTGTGGACACGGATTTTTCCAATGGGCCATAGTTTGTTCCACTCAACCACGATGATGGTGAGCAACGGTTTTATAATGAGATTGATGATGATGATGCTAATGATGGAGGTCAATGACGACTTACAAATGTTAAAGAGGAAGATGTCTCCTCAGAAAGAAAAAAAAAAGAGAAAGGATAAAAAGGACGTGTACATCTCCAGTCATGTCACCGGTAAGTTGATTACTATCCGATAAAATATTTGGTTAAGTAAACTAGAATTCAATACTAAATCTTTTTTTCTTTGTACACTTTAGGTAGGTGATGACTCGACGGACTCTTCGAGAACAATCAGGGAACTAATGACTGTAATGTTAAACCACTTTGAAAACATTGTGAAGAAGGAGATACAGAAGGAGCTTTCAGCAATGGATGGGGACCTAAACAAACACCTTGACTAGATGGAGAATAGGCTGGCTGATCTTGTTGAGCTATGTCATCAGGTACCTTCAACTTACTGGCATGTAACTTCGTTTTGAATTCGTTTCCTTGGTTTTGTAATAGCATGTAACTTGGTTGTGTAATAGCATTTAACTTGGTTTTGTACTAGCATATAACTTGGTTTTGTACTGGCAAATAACTTGATTTTGTACTAGCATGTAACTTGAACTTACTGACATGTAACTTCATTTTCTGAATTTTTTGTTTTCAAAAAATAAACATAGACTACACCTGTTAGGACGCCTCACTTTGAGCCACCTCATTTTGAGCCTAACTTCTCAACGCCAGTTAATCAACATTTTGAAGCACGAAGAGCAGAGAATTCAACTGAAGTACATGGGGAATACGTGGGCAGTTCTAATGTTCAGGGTAAATAGTAGCCATGGTGAGGGTTTCCTTACTTCTAGTAAGGGGGTTGGTGAGACGTTACTTCTTTTAAGGGGGTTGGTGAAGGAGATGCTTGGAGGGACGATGCAGTCCTTGGAATGGAGGTTGTTGGATCGGATGGTACCATTGGTAAGGAGCGTGATGGGGATGATGAACCCATTGCTGAGGGGCTTGAGCTTTTGCTCCATAACATTTTGGTCCATGAGGGATTAACAGTGCAGACCTCTCCCCTGTTGGTAGTTGATAGAACATTAGGGGATGCAACTACACTAGAATACCTGGCTGTGAAGAATGAGCAGGAGCAGTGGTTGAAGATTAAATCACGGTATATGACTTCACCATACATTGACCCTTTCCAAGTGGCGGCGAGAGAGAAACAAAAATAGAAAACAAAGTATGCACATTTTAAGAAAAGCAGTAAGATTTTGTAACATGTTCGTTGTTACTTGTTCATATAATATTTTTTATTATTAACCTGTAAGTGAAATATTCCAACTTTTCATCACATGTTGAACGTCGGATCCGACTACTATGCAACTAAGCAATTCTTTCTCGAGTTGGAAGATAGAACCTGTTGGTTGTCTAATGAGGTTGGTTATATTTGCTGATTTATATAAATATTGATGTAGAATATTGAACAAAACTGAATTTAATTTATACGAATTTTGATGTAGCATATTGACGCATATATGAGTCTACTATGTAAGCAACGATAACGAAAATCGAAAAATTACAAACCAGATGTTTCGGTGATATGTTCTGATTCTTTTGTAAGATAACTAGTTTTTTTTTTAGGTTTAGTTTACGTAAAGACGTACATATGTTCCTAACATACTGTTGAGGACCTAGATTGAGATCCAACAACAAAACCCTAACTTGTACCCAAAGATTGGTAGATATAAGTCAAATCACCACAGAATTGAGCGATCGACTCTCTAGAATCAGATAACAAAATTAAACTAACCCTAGCCCAAGCCTTTCTAAGCAGTTCACTGAGAAAAACCGAATCAAAAAGAAAATGGATTAACCTTAGCAGAACCAATTTTATTGATAAAACATTCAAAAAGATAACAACCCTAAAAATAATAGTTCTATTTATATTATGACTAGTTTTTTATTTTCTTATTCTGTCATAGTCAAAATAGGAAACTAATCTAAAACATAATTAAAATAAAATAACTAAAATAAAAGAACCCCAACGTAAAATAAAACAAAAAAAAATGCAATCTTAATTAAGGCGTAACATAATCTTCCTCAAGTCATATCAATTGCACTCACTTCTTGTTTGTTAGTAGACTGTTCACTTCCACCCAAGAATGCTAACATCTCTCCAATTCTTTTTTATTTTTTAACAGTCTCAACACTTACTTATACTTTGTAGGCAAAGTTGCTTGAGGAATGGAAAAAATCCAACCGCTAGAGGATGAACCATTGAAATGTGAATTCGATGCACTCTAATATCAGTGTCCGACGGATTGGATGTTATATGCTTCCGGAGACAAGCCTTGGTAGGGAACACCTTGTTCCATTGTTAAACATGTATGTAATGTTTGAAAACCAAAAATGGATTTGTACTAGCATGTAACATGCTTTTGAACTAGCATGTAACATGGTTTTGTACTAGCATGTAACTTAGTTTTGTATTAGCGTGTAACATGATTTTGTAATAACATGTAACTTAATTTCGTACTAGAATATAACATAGTTTTGTACTAGCATGTAACTTAGTTTTGTCTAGCATATAACATGGTTTTGTACTAGCATTACTAGCATGTAACTTGAACTTACTATCATGTAAAATAGTTTTGAAGTTACTAATCGTAAATTGTTACTCTTTTTTTTTTACAGTTATTGGTTCCATGTGTTGTTGATGATCCAGCTGAACATTGGATACATGTTGATTTGGTAAAACACAGTGTTTGTATTTATGATCCACTACACCGCACAACGAAGGTTGAGAAACGTGTGAAGCAGATCACCCCACTTTTGCGTTTAATTCTAGCAATTTTGCAAGGATCCGGATATTTTGACATGAGAAGCATATCACCTGATAGGACCATGTTTGTTGTTGAACAAGCATTTCCAAAGAAGCTACCAACACAACTAGACGAAAATAGTTGTGGTGTCTTCACATGCCGATACCCTGACATGTTGATGTGTCATAAATGTTTTTGGGGGTGGGGAACCAAAAACATCCATGGGTTTAGGGAGGAAATGGCACTAGAAATTTTTGGTAACACCATACCGACAGATTAATAGGTTTCTTGACTTTACAATGTACATTACTAGAACTCTAATTTTGAATGAAGTTTTTTTTTGAAAAGACATGTAACTTTATTTTCAGCCGGCATGTTACTTGTAACATGTAACATTACTGAACATGTAACTTGAAATTAATTTTTTTTTGAACAGCCATGTAACTTCATTTTGAACTGGCAAGTAATTTTATTTTCAACTGGCATGTTACTTGTAACATGTAACACTACTGGACATGTAACTCGGAATTTATTTTTTTTGAACAGGCATGTAAATTCATTTTGAACTGGCATGTAACTTTATTTCGACTTGCATGTTACTTGTAACATGTAACACTACTGAACATCTTGGAATTTGTTTTTTTTTGAACGAGCATGTAACTTCATTTTTAACTGGCATGTAACTTTATTTTCAACTGGCATCTTACTTGTAACATATAACACTACTGGAAATGTAACTTGGAATTGAATTTCTTTTGAACTGGCATGTAACTTCATTTTGAACTAGCATGTAACTTTATTTTCAAATGGCATGTAACTTGTAACATGTAACTTGAATTTTTTATTTTAACAGACATGTAACTTCATTTTAAACTGGCATAAAACTTTATTTTCAACTGGCATGCAACTTGTAACATGTAACTCTATTGGACATGTAACTTGGAAATATATTTTTTTGGAACAGGCATGTAACTTCATTTTCAACTGGCATGTAACTTGTAACATGTAACACTACTAGAATTGTAATTTGGAATCAATGTCTTTCAACTGTCAAATTCAATACAAACTTAATAAAGTTTACAGTACCGAAAAAAGTATTTCACTCATACATATAAGAATTATAACATAATTACTAATACGGTAAAATTTATGTTGTACCAATAACTTTCGGTGCCAATGCACACTTCTGTGAATTGTGGCCTTCTTCTCTACACTTCTTGCACCTATAAGGTCTACGTGGTCGCTTCGATGTCGCAGATGTTGTGAATGTTTTCGATGTTGTGGATGTTGTGGATGTTGCCGATGTTGTGGATATTGCCGATGGGCATGGTAGAGGAGCCTGACAAGGCTGTGCATTCCTACAATTCTTTCGTTTGTGACCATATTTTTTACAAATCGTACAGTTTCTGGTCTTTCCATTACCATGTTTTTGGACATATTTAAATCTCTTCTTTCTTGGCCTTCTAGCTTTCGCACGAAAAGGAAGAGGAAGAACAATCTTTGATCGAACATCTTCAGGAATATTCCATTCACTAGGATGCCTAACCGGGAAAATGCTCTCAGTATATGCTTCAACCCAACTGGTGGTTTTGTAGCAATCCCCACAATAATCTAGAAAAAGTTTCTTCGCATACCTACAAAAGTAAAGATTATGAGTAATTAATTGAATCAAATTAGGTAAGAAGGTAAAATACAATGAAACAAGAGGATATTAACCTTATTACAACTAATGCATGGCGACATGGTAGTTTATCAATTTCAAATTTTGAACAGCTACAAGTCTTTTCAGAAAGGTTCAGCAAACCATCTTTATTTTCATCCTTAACATTGAAGTTAACAAAATCAATTGGACAAACCGTGTACTTTTCTGAATCAATGTTTCTTTCTTTTATTAATTCAGTGGCTCATGGAGTCAATTGTGTTCGATTTTTTTCAGTCTTGGCCTGACACTTAAAAAACCATTTCTAGAGCATATCTCTAATAAACTCAACCATTGTTGATATTGGCATTTGGCGAGCATGTACCAAACATGAGTTCATCGACTCGACAATGCTAGAGGTCATCAACCGATAATGCCTAACAAAAGAGTATGCACAAGACCACCTTTTGGGCCCAACAATCATTAAATCTTCAAATGCTACCCTATTAACCTTCATCATCTCTAACATTGCTTCCTCGAATTTAGATTTCCGGTATGTCTTCCATGCTTGTTTGAAAAGAAGGCTCACATCCTTTCTTTCGTAATCATTTTTGATGTTCTGAGCCATGTGAAACACACAATATCCATATGGTACGTTAGGGTACACTTTCTCCATTGCAGCCTTGATATCGAGGTGGCGGTCAGATATGATCATGCAATCCTTAGGACTACCAATAGCATTTTTAAGCTCATTTAAAAACCATGTCCATGACATTTCATCTTCAATGTCGCCAAAGCCATATGCCAAAGGAAAAACCTGGTTGTTTGTATCCAAACATATAGCTACAAACATAATACCAGAAAATTTACCCTTCAAATGAGTATCGTCAATGGCAATAACCGGGCGAATCTCGTTACGAAATCCATGAAGTGATACGGCATGAGCGATGAACATATATTCAAACTGATTTGAAACATTTGTCTTAATTGCAGTAATAGTTCTTGGATTTACTTCATTCAATCGATGACAGTAAGCAGACGACAGTTTGAACGATTGTTTGGGAGAACCAAAAACAGATGCCTCTGCATGATCCTTTGCCCTCCAAGCCTTTAAATACAACAAATATAGTCCATGTTCCACTTGCATTTTTACCACGATACCTTTGGGTTTTAGAGACTGCATGTGTACTTGCAACTTTGGTGCTAATAGTTCACTGACAGTCCAGTAATTTACCTATCGGAGACGTGTGTGGAAACCATCGTTATTGCACGTATGATCCTTCACGAACATTCGAACCACCTAATATTCTCCTTTTTGCATCTTAATTCTGCGTAATTGGAATACAAACTCGCCATCCTTACATCCTGCTTCATAATGTTTCTTGCTAGACCTTCTAATCCGAACTTTAAATTGCTCTTTCAAAGCATACATATTCAACGTTCACTTCAGATCTTTCTAGCATTGAAATATTCTACCCCTGTATAACCGGCCATCATCTGAAAATGCTTCCTCCATGTTAATGGGTTCAAAAGAATACCTTTTGGATCCAAGAATAATCCAAGCTCGTGGGGAAGCATGTTCAGAAGTTTGATCAATATCGTCACATAAACCATCCTCTCGAAAGGAAACACAGCTAAATGTAGCAAAACCCGATGGACCAGCACATCCATGTCCACCAACACTGCCAAAACCAGAACCCACACCATACTGGCAATCTTCATCATCGTGACTACCTCTGCCAGTGTCGGGTATCGAGCTATCATAACTCTGATCGATGTCCAACCACTGATTGTTCTCTTCATCATCAATGGTTTCATCGTTACATACACTTGGGTCTACAATTGGAATGGTCCCACAAGCTACAACTTGCCAAAGAAACCCGCCATACACGGGGTTGTGAAGTAGGTAGGTTGCATTGGTCAAGAAACATCGACTGTACTAAGTTGTCATCTTGCACACAATCTGTTGCTTCCTTCGTAGAAACAGAGACAAAAACCTCAGGTAATACCTTATCTACATTCATCATACATAACATATCATTGTCATTCTTAATTCTCGGACGAGCAGTACCACTAATTGTAAAGGCCATTGACCATAATTGTAAGTTGTATCTAGCATCATCAACTTTGGCAACCCACGCCTTAAGAACATTGACCCACTTTGTCATACCACCCTCGTAACAATTGTCCATCCAACTTCCACCGTGATGGATGACCAATTTCGTTGCATCCATATTCATACATGTAAAATAATTCACATTTAAAGTATTTGACATGTAACTTTAAAATTAACTGACACGTAACAAAATAGGACTTGGATGGAATGTAACTTCAAAATTAACCTAGAATGTAACTTCACAAGTCCCCTAGCATGTAACTTCATAAATAACCAAGCATGTAACTTCATAAATAACCTAGCATGTAACTTGGGCATAAAAAAAAACATGCATATAACTTTAAAAATTAAATACTGTCATGTAAGTTGGCTACAAAAACTTGCAATAGTTGGATTTCACTCTAAATCGAAATTACAGAAACACATAAAACTTAGAGAAATAAACTGACATGTAACATTAAATTGAATTGGCATGTAACATTAAAATAGTCTGGCATGTAACCCGGGAACAAAAAATGACAGTACATGGGTTTCACTCAAAATCGAAATCATCATCTTTTTCTTCAAATTAAACTTGTTGATTCTTGTAAAAAAACAAGTGGGAAAATGATACATACCTTCAACTACTTCAAGACATAGTTGAATGCTAGGTTTCGGATCTGGATCTACCTTCAAGAATGTTGTGAATGAAATCAGTTGAGAGAGACGAAATGCTCAGACGAGTTGCACAGACGACGACCCCAAATGCAAAGACGAAAACCCAAAATATGGAGACGATTTGCAGATTCGGTTTACCGAGAGATGAAGCAAATCTGTTTAGAGAGAGAAGAAGCACATCGGTTTAGAGAGACAAAGAGAACAAGCAAATCGGTTTACAGAATCGATTTTAGGGAGACAGAGATGAAGACCCAAAACGGTTTTAGAGAGAGCAATAACCTAAATCGGTTTATACAGAGAGAGTGGGAAATTTAATTTTTTAAAAATTTGAAGGTGTAGAACACTAATAAGTGAAAAATTGGGTGGAAAATATTGGATCTAATAAAACAAAAGTGAGGGTATACTAGGCACTTCAAGGTTAAAAATGCTAATTATAATCAAAAATAAATTTTTGACTAAAAGCAATAACTCAATAAATTTTTTGATCATTTTTTACAATTTCCTTAAATATATATGAGAACTCCTCAACCCTCACTTTGTTGAATGAATTCAACATCACAAATTTTTGCATAATGTTCCTCATATAGTCAAATATTATTCCCTTCATCAATGCTAAAAGATCGAATGTCAAACCCAAATCTTTTATTTTCTTATATTATTATCATTATTTTTGGCCAAGTCCTTTTCAGATAAACTGGTTGGTCAGCGCTTGCGTAGTTGTGTCCAAAGTAAGATGAAGTGGTGAGAATAAGAAGATAAAGAGTTGTTCTGATGAACATCATTTTCGTCCTTTGAAAGAGTTAAGAGGTCAAGTGATGGAACAGATTCATGCAACTTGCTTCATCAACATGCTACGTAGACTTTCTTTCCAATAAGCTATTTATGTATGCTCATGCACTTTTTCTACATATCCATGGCTGAGAATTGAAAACAGTGAAAGAAACTCCTTGGAAAATGAACATGAATGGATATGGACATATGGTATGGTTGGTCCCTTTGTAATCGATTGGAAGAATATATTCTTGTATGGATAGATTGATAATTGAATGTTGGCATTAAATAATTAATAAAGCTTGACAAGGAGACCTAATTATAAACTTTGCAGCAATATTATTTGGAATCTATTCTTTTCATCATGATGGATGAGTAGTATAAATACAAGTCACTTAAAGGAGCAAAACACCATCTTGTATGTACAAGTCACTGAATGGATTTGAGAGGAAGAGGGGTCTTGTATGTAGATGAAGAGCTGGTTGGCTAGCCAAGGATGACTTGCCTAAGTCAACCACATATATATAGGCTAATCGGCCCTGTTTGTAGGTGGTTTGATATTTGGGTGAGCATCTTTGGCTATTTTGACTGCCTCTCATCTTTCATGCTAGACCAACTTCTCTTCCCTAGAGGCTGGACATCAGTTCTTCCAATTGTAGTGCAGAAGAAAAGTGCTCATTTCAATTTGGGCTCAACTGTAATGGCATGCTGCATTTCAATTTTCAATGCACAACTTCACTCGCATCACACATGACACCATTGCTTTTTAGTTGCTTGCTTTTAAACTCACCCACTGACCCACACATTCTAACCAAAACAGCAAACCTTGAGATATATAGCGATGGATTAGACTGTAAACGTTAGTTGATTTTAAGGATAATTACAATATATACGATGAGGTGCATCCTGCTTATCTATCATGTTTCTTCACAAATATGAACTGTCAAAAACAATGAACCTCCAAATTCTGCATCTTTTGTTGTCTACAAACAAATTGACTGCGAATTTTCTCATTTACAGTAACTACTCCTCTAAATTAGCAAATCTATCCTGCATACTGGTTTTCTGTCATAACTAATTGCCAAATGGCGATGCACCATTCTTTTCTGTTTTCTTATGACAAAGATGGAAAAAAAAAAACCATTTAATGCTTACATTATACAGATAAATTATTCTGCAGTTGCCTGAATTTTACAGTCTGCAATACCCAGAAAAAACTTGGGGGCAAAATGGAAAAAAAGAAAAAAACAAAAAAAAAAGGAATGTAAGCACCAAAATTCATGGGAAATTAGAAAAGAAGAAACCTTGCAGCCATACCATTGGTACAAAAGTTGCTCAAAGTGCTGAAGATAGAGGCTCTTCTCGGGGCTAAGATTAGGGATGGCAATTTGACCCGCACCCGCCTGAACCCGACTCTGTAAGGTCGGTTGTGGATGGTAAATTTACGACCCGCGGACTCGCGAACCAGTTTAATAAAAAACCCGGTGGGTTCGAGAGCGGGTGCGAGTTGAAAAAATAAACACGCGAAACCCGTATAAATAAAATACTTGTATATAAACATACATAGATATTTGAATTATTTTTTGTCGTTTTATTTTTATGGTTATTATTGTTTTGTAATATATCAAGTAGGGAATTAGAAATAGAAATTTAATTCAATTAAATATCAAATAGGTGATTACATGTAGAAATTTACAAATGACAAATCGCGGGTTCGAGGGTTCGTGGGTTACGGGATTGTGGGTATCCTGCGGGTGAAGCATCCACCCGTGAACCCGTATTGTTTCGCGGGTTCACGGGTGAGGGTATGGGTGCAGCCATAGCCCGCAGGTTCAAACCCGCCCGCGAACCCTCTTATATACCCGGATTCACGGGCGGGCATGGGTGAGGAAAATTTTCACGGATGAGGGTTTGGATTTTACAAAACCCACCCGAACCCGACCCGCTATCATCCCTAACTAAGATGAAAGTAAGATGAAAGCAAGGCATCATGTTTACACTTGCTCCTAAGGTCAAGTACAATCTTCATTTGTCTTGAACTTCCAATTGAAATGGGAATCACGAAACTTCCAGAATCTTCCAGCTTTGTAGAAACTTCTTCCTCCAAGATACAATTGTCTTCCTTATTCTCTACACGGGGCGGCTTAACATATTTTAAGATTCTAAAGAGGAATATATATATTTAAAAAAAAATTAACATTTTATGGTTTTTGAGATGTAAAATTTTTAATTAAATTTTTGTATTTAAGATTTTTTTTTAAACTTTTTCAATAAATAAAAGAGCTAATCCATTTATGAACTTAAATAAGTTTTTATTAATTTTAATTTTGAAAAACTCATTTCGATTGAAACATCTATTTTAGGTATTTTTAATAATATTCTATAGGCTATACAATTATTTGAAAAAGAATCAATTTTCTTAAAAATAATAATAATAATAATAATGTTCCAACTATGGTTTGTATTTAATCTCTCTTGAGATTTTTAACTTAGAAAATAAATCAATAATATCCATATCAAAACAAGTATCATATTTTAAAACAAATTCAAGATTAAGACAATACTTTTAAAATTACCATCATGTAATACTTTTAATTTTTAATATCAAATAAAAAACCAAAAATCTCTCTATATTATTGAAATTGCTCAAATCTACCGTGAATAGAGCCAGTCAAACAACAATTAGTAAATAGTAATTATATCAAAATTAACCACTTGATTCATCAAAAAATTAGAAAAAAAAAACCTAAATTCTTAAAATTTGATTTTACATACCTCAATCTATTCTTAAGGACAATATAAATAATAAATTTTAAGAATATTGTAGGTTGCGGAGATACAACTTGTAAGAACAAAAATATATAACAAAAGAGAGTTGTAGACTTGTATTGTTGTAGATAATTGTTATATAGAAAATTCTTAAATCCTAAAATTGAAATAAAAGTTTAAGATTTTTGTAATGATAATAATTTTAAAAAGTGGATACTATTTTTAAAACTAAAAAGTGGATATTCAATAAGTATTTAATATTATTAATATAATCCTATTTTCTTTGTATGAGTTAAGTAAAAAAAAAAAAACCTTTGGTATATTTTTATCATTAAGACAATAGTTGATTTGATAATATCTCTAAAGTTTATAAATAGATGAGACCTCTATTTTATTGACATTTTTTGAGACCTTAAGTGTATGCTTCGTTTCTTTACTAATAGCCCGCACTGTCTCTACAATCTTATTGGCTTCTTCATTCTTGAGTACTCCGATCACTTGGCATGTTCGGTATGGCTCGGAAACTTGCTCGTCTCTTGTTTTTGGAAAGCCTCGGTAATTTGTTCTACTTGTGTCTCCAACTTACTCAAAGAAGCTTCTAAATTGCCAATTCTTTGGCCACTAGCTTGCATAAAGTTGTTCCCCCCATTGATTACGTCCTTGAGTGTTCCCTTGTGGGTTTAGTGCATTGTTGCTGGTCCGATATGATAAGTATTTTTTTTAGAGGAGAATTGTGAAGACAAAAGAGAGAAGCACTAAAAAAAATAAAAGGCTACTGGGACGCTTTTTTTTCGTCCCAATAGCTTGAAATTCGTCTATATAGATTTATTAGGACGAAAAAAAAATGGTCTCAAATGATGTCGCATCAGATGGATCGTAATAGTCTTTTTAGGACGAAAATTCAAATTCGTTCATAAAGAGTACCTATTGGGACAAAACAAAAATATATTAAAAAATTAATCATTTTATAACGGAAATCTAAATTTCGTCCCAATATTTTAAGTGGACGAAATAAATCGTCCCAATAGGTAGGGTGGAAAGAAGGAAGGAAGGAAGGAAGAAAAAAAAATCAACATCCATGACCCATCAAGATGCCACACACTAAAACACCACAACCACCCTAAACATCTCCACACATTAGCACACCCCATCAATCAATTTTAGCCCTTCCACCACTGTCTTTGGTGGGTGTTGAACATATGATCAACAACGTGAATGGTTGCCTTTATCACTAGAACAAATAATTCAATTTGTTATTATTTGCACAATATTTATATATAACCTAAAAAGTTGTTAAATTTCCATCAATGATTTTAAATCAAACTCTTATTGGAAAAAGCAATTGTTCGATAAATTTAAATTTTATTCTATTAATACAAATTTAAAATTCAATGATGGTTGGGTACATCTCTTCCACACCTAGTGGTCAGAGGTTCAAGTATCACCATACGTATTTTACAAGTATATGTGGGAAGTCTTCTCTCTGTTTGTGGGAGCAGTCCTATCTTCGGTTGTGATGGTTGTAGTCAATATGTAATATCAGTGGGAATAGTATTCTGAGCCTTGCTTTTAGAGTCTAATTAATCTCGTCAGGTCCCGATAATAATTGTATTTCAACAAAAACATGAATGATATATTATAAAATTTTAATTTCTATTGGGATGATTATTTTTCATCTTTTTACATTCGATGGTGTAGAGCTCAAACAATTACACTACACAAATTAAAATTTGATAAATAATACAAAACTATTTATATATAATGTAAATATGTTGTTAAATTAAATTTGTATTGAACAAATTTTAAAAAAAATGTTACTAGATAATTTAAATTGATTCCAGATATCTTTATAATTATTTTTTATAATTTACAAATGGCTATTAAAAAATATTTATTAGATAATATTTTGTTAAACTATTAGATCAATAATTATAAGAATGAATCAGGAATGAAAATCCCACTTTAGTAAAAATTTCTCCCCACATTTACGATTTAATGAGTAAATTTGTCCCAAATTACATCGTCTCGGGTGGGTCACAATAGGTTCTTTGGGAAGAAAATTTAAATTCGTCCCTAAATACTACCTATAGAGACAAAATAATATAGGGACGATTGTTTTTTCGTCCCTATAAAATATATATAGGGATGAAATTTGAAAAAAAAAAACCTGGTTTGTTTGGAATCCTATCGTCCCATTACCCACCCACCCCCAGCTCACTCTCATCACAACCCTTCTATCGCAATCGAACCTCATTTAATGTTTAGCGTCGAACCACTCACCTGAAACAGAAGCAAAGCTTATCCACTTTGTTATTGTTTTGAATTTATTAATTAAAGCATACAATTTATATAGAACTTCTATATGTTATTAAATTTTTTTGTAGATTAATTCCAATAATTTTTTTTCCTTGTTAAAAAAAACATTTATTGTAGCATTTAAGTAAAGTATTTTTCTCAAATCATATATTATCAGATGAAATGGTCTATCGTTAATCATACACGGAATAGAGAGACTTTCTTTACATTTTTCAATTTAATCAATAAATGTAATATGTGAATTCCTAACACAATGGGAAGGATAAATGTACAACTAACTTTTCTAAAAAGTAGTTTTGCATTTTAGATTTTTATTTATAATATTTATAAAAGTATATATTTTTTTGTAATTTTTTGAATTAATCTATAGTAATTAATATAAAAATTGAAGCAAATTTAATTATGATCTTTATCTCTTAGGAAAAACTAAAAAAAATAAAGACAAAAAATGAAAAATATAATCCCGATAAATCATTATCAACAATAAATATTATTTTTGTCTTAATAAAATAAACTCTATAATTTATTTTTATTTTTATTTTTTTCTTTCCAAAAAAAAAAGTCAAAACATTTTAGGAACGAATAATTTTTGTTCCAATAGACATTCTACTGGAATGAATGATTTATTTTGTCCCAATACACATCCTATTGGGATAAATTATTTTCGTCCCTATAAGTCTCGTTATTTTTTTCGTCCCAATAGACATTCTAATTTTCTTCCCTAATAATCTCATCGAGTTTGTACTTTTTAGAGACGGATAATTTGTTTCGTCCCAATAGACGTTCTATTGGAACGAATTTTTCCGTCCCTAAAGATTTCATTTGGTTTGAAATTTTTAAGGACGATGATGTTATTGCGTCCCGATAGATGTTCTGTTAGGACGAAAAAAATTCGTCCTAATAAATTTCATCGAGTTTGTACTTTTTAGAGGCGGATAATTTGTTTCGTCCCAATAGACGTTCTATTGGGACGAATTTTTCCATCCCTAAAGATTTCATTTGGTTTGAAATTTTTAAGGACGATGATGTTATTGCGTCTCAATTTTCTTGTAGTGAGGTAGAAAGAGTAATTAACAGATAAGAGAATGTATTTGTATAATTTGATATCTTTTCTATTAATTCTCAAGCTATTTATAAGCCTCTCAATTCAAGCCATACAATTTTCTCATACCAATAAAATTGGCACTCAACAAAAAAGCAGCTAACTAAATTAGTACTTAGAAATTACAATGCAATCACCACTACATATGGTGCAACATAACTTAAGGCAACCAATCCCATGACAGACTTAACAACTTATTCACCTTTCTAACAACCTAACTAATTTATTTCCCCTGACAATTGACTAAGTCACCTTGCCTTACCTTGCCTCACTATGCTTACATGGCTGCTGGAATGGCTTCGGACATATCGCAAAAAAAGTTCGGTTGGTTCCTCCATCCCGGTTATAGCTATTCGAGTACGGGTTGTTTTTTGGTCTTGGAATCCCATAGCTTGTACTTCTTCTCGGTCTTGAGCTTCCACCATTCCATTGAATACCCCACTATCACTATTGTCTTTCTCAACTACTTGTTTCACACTAGCTTGTTGACTTCCCATGTTCTGAATAAAAACTTGGATAACTTGCATCTGCATAGCCATATTTGACATTTCAATCGCCATCTCCATGTTTGGACTCACCTCAAACCTTCCTCCTCTTGCTCCATTGGCACTCCTCTGTTGAGAATTTTGTTCTAGTTTCTCTTGTCATATATCTAAATGGCGGTCTTGGAATCGAATGAGCCCCCACAAGCATTCTCAACCAATACTTGTGAGAATTGGGTGAGTCCACTTTGGAAGCACAAAACCTTCTATTCTTCAGAGAACATGTGAGGCAGGCATTGGGCAAGCAACAGATCATACCTCTCCCAAGCCTCGTGAAATGGCTCTCCTTCCTCTTTGAAAAAATCAGCTATCTTAACTCCCAACTCCTTTGCCTTCTTGGCTGGAAAAATCTATTGAAAAAGGCAGCACAAACTTGTCCCCAACTTATGAAGGATCTGAGCCTCAACACCATCAACCACTGTTTCGCGCTATACTTGAGGCAATACTGAAAACACTGCATGTGGAGCTGCTCCCTAGCTAGTAAGCTCAAGAATCGGAAAAGTCTCAATCACCGCACAATATTCCTTCATAAACTGTGGACAGTCCTCGGTCGGGAGTCCATAGAATGATGGTAAGAGATTGATGCGCATGTTTTGCAGCTCATATCTCCTTGACATGGCGTCCTACATGAAAGTAAGGTTGGTTGAAAAGAAAGGTTGGTTGTAAAGTTTTCTTGGGCACAACCACCATCAATTAGGCTTACATCATACGTTGTAATAAAATGGTTCATAACAAACACGATATATTTATAGAAGATCTACTAACATGAGGAATTTATAATGCTACCCAAGGTGCGTTTGGTACGTGAGATGGGACGAGATAACGTGGGACGATTTCTTCTTGTCTCACGTTTGGTATGTCTTTAACATGGGATTGAACGGGAAAAAAAATACCAAAGTTTATCCCACTGAAGACCTTTAGAACAATATTGTCTCATGACATGGGATAAATACAAAAAGACTACTTTACCCTTTTTTTTAAATAACAAACATGTTTAATAATAATATATACTATTATATATATATATATATATATATATATATATATATTATTATATTATTATATTTTATTATTATATTTTCTATATATTAAATATTATAATATATATATAATGATTATTGTAGTCAATCGGATCTACAATTACTTTGATTAGTCGAGGTGGGTGCTGACAACGTGTGAAATAAGATGAAAAGAAAAAAAGGGTGTCGAGCCACAAAGGAGGTTTTTCCTTTGGGGGACTCTCTGACGCTCAAGTTAGTGTTTGATCGATATTGTTACACAATTTAAACTAGAAAGAATACAAAATGGTTGGCTCGATGTCGACTATCGAGCAATTTATCGATATATTTTGTTCGACTTGGATGATCGATCGTTTAGGTCGATATCGTCCTTACTCGTGTGCACTCGATCGAAGCCCAGTTTGGATCTTTGTTGCTCGACTTCGAGGATCGCTGATATTCAAGTCAATCGTAGCCTTATGACTTGTATCACTACTAAAAAAAAGGGCTATTGGGATGTTTTTTTATCGTCCCAATAGCCCAAAATTTGTCCCTAAAGTCCTATTAGGACGAAAAAAAATTCGTTCCAAATTTTGTCGTCTTAGGTGGGACGCAATAGTTTCTTTGGGATAAAAATTAAAATTCATCTCTAAAAAATACCTATTGGGATGAAATATAAAAAATTATAAAAAATTATCATTTGGGACAAAATTCCAAAAGATATACTATTGGGACGATATAATTCGTCCATATAGATTAATAGAAAAAAAAACATCATTTAGGATGATATTCTAAATTTGTCCCAAGAGATATACTATTGGGACGATATAATTCTTCCCTATAGATTAATAGGAAAAAAAAAGCCAATTCAACCACCACACTGGACCCCAAATTCCATATTTAAATTGCATGAGTCCAACTTGTGACCTCCCTTAGGTACTGTAGTGCTCAAACTATTACACTACAACATCAACTTTAATGATTTATGTAAAATGATTTATATATAACGTTAAGATGTTACTATACTTATTATATTTATCTAAATTAAAATTTTAATGAACAAATTATAAAAAATTATTGTTAGATCATTTAAATTGATCTCATTAGCCTTTATAATTATTTTATATAATATACCAACGAATATTGAAAAACATTTATTAGATAATGCTTTACTAAAGTATTATTTTTAAAATTAGATACTAATCAAGTCAAGAGTCTACTGTAATCGATGAGATAAATGGTTACAATAAAAAATTGGAATGCGACTCTCACTTCTGAAGAGATTTCTCCTCACATCTGTGATTTAATGAGTGAAGTTATATTAGAATATTTATTACAAAAAAAGTAGGAAAAATATCCATATATACTTTGCCAAAGGTCGTCGACCTTTTTTTAATACTATTATTACAACATATTTTAGATTATTATTATTATATTTAAAAATAAAAAGTATATATATATATACTTACTTTGTGAATTTATTATAGTAATTATTATAAAAAAGTGAAGAAAATTAATTAAGAATCTCAAATAAATTACCAAATTATTTAAACTAAATTTTAAATAAAATAAGGAAAATACAAAGAATACTTTTTGGATTGAAGGCCTATTGGAACAACATAAAATTCGTCCCAACATATTAGTTTTAGGGACGAATTATTTATTTCGTCCCAATAAACATCCTACTGGACAAAAAAAAATCGTACATAAAAGTATCGTCAGGTTTGCACTTTCTAGAGACGAAGAATTTATTTCGTCTCAATAGATATCCTATTGAGACGATATTTTTTGTCCCAAAAAGTATTGTCATGATTGTGATTTTTAGGGATGAATAATTTATTTCGTCCTAAAAGACAACTTATTGGGACAAAAAAATCGTCCCTAAAAGTTTCGTCCCAGTAGCTATTTTTTCTTGTAGTGTATGATCGACCTTGCTTAGAGTGGTGACCAACAATAAATACGGGGAGTCTAGGCAACACTAAATGTTTTACGTAAGAATTTGAGAATGCTAGAGAGATTTTGTGAGAGTAATGTTTATAAAAATCAGGACCATTTTCTATGGAAATGGGGGGTCATATATATAGTGAGTCAGGATCAGCTCAATGCTCCTCTCCTTTACGTGAGAGCGTGAATCACGGAGTCCATTTTGATTCATTTTGAATCGGATATCAAATCATAATTAACTCATTTATGATTTGATTTGACCACGTGTGTCAGATGTTGGACTTTGGGTCAATCCTTTTGACCTTATCCGATGAGCTTTTATTTGGATAACGAATAGGCTTATTGAATTGGGCTCATGGTCCAATTTTTGCCCATTACAGTTTGTCCCCCACTTTTCAAGCTCAAAGTCTTCGAGTTGGAGAGTTTTGATTACTGTGTGATTAGTCGAATGAAGTTTCAATATCCATTTTGTCGACCTTAAGTTCAGTGATGTTTCGAACAATGGGTAACACCCATAACTGATTATCATAGAATTCATGGTTGTTGTGTGAGCGCATGAAGATTTGGTAGATGCCAACCATCGAGCAACGAGTATGATTTGGACTTTTCACTAGGCATAAAGGCCCAACTCCTTAAGCCTAGAACTCTTTTAAGGGCTGATATGGTTAGATTTCATGACAGGCACATTTATCGAGGTTTTTAAAATTTGAACCAATGCCTTTTGGAATTCGTGTAGGGTAGGTAGACATCTTTTCAATTGACGTCACTTGAAACGATGTTTCACATAGATTCGTGACACGTGTTCATTATGAATTTTATAAAACCCAAAGACCTTTCAGTTTTGATAAGAAGCGGTTTTTCACAGAGAGAGAGAGTTGCCTTATAAAGGTACCCAGAAGTACTCCATCCCTATTCTCCGGGCATTTCTAACGAACCTCCGGCCATTTTTCCAGTCACCACTGTAGACTTCTGATAGGTTTCCTCGAAATTTTTGTTTTCTCTATTGAAAAAAATTGCTCTTGCTTATTTTCTGAAATATTTTGTTTTCCAGTTTATTATTTGAAATGTGTTTGAAGTTTCTTCTTCTTTTTCCTTTTTTTGATTTGAAAATTCTTTAAGTTTTGTTTAAAAACTTGTTTGTGATTCTATAGTAAGGAATAGAGCCTTTCTAAGTTGTCTTGGAAATATCGATGATCTGGTTGTAGGCGTTTTGTATTCATTGTCGTACCTTAAGCCACTTCTTTAGGTTGAAAAACCTATTTAGTTTGTTTAAATGATCGATCGACTCAAATGATCGATCAAATAACTTATGTAGCAATAAAGATCGTACACATTCTAGGACAGTTTTTACAGTCGATAGCCTCGCCCTTTATATGGTAGCTCGATCTCTTCTCGTTAAACTTGGGTTTTTTTTTTACAACATTTGAAGCTATGTCGATTCGAAGCGATGACTCTTCAAACCCTTCTCTAGAGAAGATAATTGATGACTATCGGGGTGACTCTAGCGATATTGCTCTTGAGCAATCTGATTCGTCATCTAAGTCGATTAACCACAATGAGGTATCCTTCGTTGGGACCCAAACTGAGATGGGAGTTGGTGAGGTTGGTATCGATTGACCTCAAACCATCATCGTGGGTCGTCTTGCGACACTTATTGAGCTGAACATAGAGCCCACATCTGGCTCTAGGAGCAAAGCGGGAAGATTTCTTACTGAAAATCATGTATCGAAGTTATCACCTCAAGACATTAAGAACTTAGAGTATCAACTTAGGATCCTAGAGTTGGTGAAGTTACAAACAGCGGCACCATTCGAATGGACGACTGGTTGATCGAAGGGATGACATGTTTTTCCTTTCTGCCTTTTAAGATAGGTCTCAAGTTTCCTATCCCGCCGCTTGCTCGACAATTGCTCAATTTCTTCGACATCGCCCCTAGCCAATTGATGCCTAATGGCTAGAGGATATTGATGGGTCCCAAGGTTCTGATCGAGAGAATAGACCTGGAATTTACTTTTGAAAATGTTTTGTATACCTACCAATTGAAGGAACATGACTCAGATAGTGTTAGATATATGATAGCGGCCCGACATTATCAAGGTCATTTGATCTCTAAGTTGATGACTAGAGATCCAGACTGGAAACCTAGATACGTTTTTACCCAAGAGGCTCTAGTCGATGATATTATATCGACTTGAAAAAATGTTGATAAGAGTGTGACCAAATTACATATTGTACATTAACACTTAATTTTGGACCGAAATCTCCTCTTTTACTCATTTCAGTGGGTTTGAACGGGAAGATAAAGTCGATCTAGGGAGTGGATGACGTGACAAGGTCTCAGAGGATTCTCTCGATCGACCTAAAGGAGAGGAGTTGGAAAGTTATAATGTAATAAGAGAGTTTAAGGAATGGCTCTCTGTTGAAACATACCATGTTTGAACAAACAGGTATTCTCTATCATCGCTTTAAAGATTTAACAATGTATGCTTGGATAAGGTAAGGGATCGAGATAATGTGTGATACTCAATTTATCGAGCCCATTACTGACATCTAACGAGCATTTGCCGCATCAACCTTGTTGAGTTTGAGGCCGCTCTTTTCTCTTAAAGAAGCCATAAAAAGGCAGTTGAGTATGATGGAGAAGAGGAAAGGAAAAAAGATAATGAACGTATCAGAGTCTACTCATGTCGCCCAATCTAAAGAGGTCAAACACTATGAGCCTGTCATCCTTGCTGCTGAAAAGTCGAAGAAACAACCCCGCCGGGATGATTCATCAACCGAGGTTGTAGTTGCAAAGTTTCTAACGAATATCTCTATATATTCTGATCCTAACCCGATGCTAAAAAAGGTCGATCAACTCATCTTCCCTGAAGACGAAACCCATTTCTTCCAAATAGGGCTTCTCAAGTAGTTGAATGGGATCTTACGGGTGCTTTCCAGGTTTGTTTGCCTACACGTTATTTTTTATCTCAAAAATTTGATCGACAAATTTGATCAAACACTTTACATTATTTATTCGTAGGCTCTTCAATCCCGACTGTTTTTAAGAAAGGACATAAAGTTCTTTGTCCAAGAAGGTCTCCACTCTCACCTCTTCGAACACGAAGCTGAAAAAGGAGACTGAGAAAGCAAAGTCTGAATCAGAGAGGTTTGCCAAGGAATTGTCAGAGAAACTTGCTAGAGCTGAAGAGGAAATTGCTCGACTAAGAGTAGCTCTTGAAGCAAGTAAGAAGAAGTTGTCTGATACTGATGACGTGTTCGCGGATGAACTTGAGAAACTGGATAAGACTGCTGACGAAGCCGCTATCCAAACAAGGGGTGAGCTTATGCATCAGTATCTTATGGGGGAGACCGATTCCTAGAGACCGGAGAAAGACATCGAGAAGTGAAATAAGTTGAATGAACTCGAGGAGCAGAAGGATGAAGACAATGTGATGGTTCAGTTGAGAAAGGATGCAGATAATGGGGAAGAACAAGACGAAAATTAATTTGTCGATCAAGTTTCAACAATTTCTTAGATTCTCTATTTTTTTTCTTTCAATCGAGAGATGTAGATAATATAATTTTTATCTCTCGATAGTCTGTATATATATTTTATGATTTGGCTGATCGAATCTTACTTATAGACCTAATTGATTTAACCATAGTGCGGCAATAACTGTCGAATAAGCATTGGTCGTAACTTTACTTTAGAATAGACAAACATCGAACGAGTTTACTAATCCAAGCTCGACTTGGAGTGAACGAATGATTTCATAAAATGTCAACTACATCAATTGTGGCTCGACTTGGAGCATTAACTATATAAAACTCGTATCAAAGATAAAATGTGAATTAAGAAAGGCTCCATCCCCGCAAGCACAAGGATGCTCGATGTATAGAGAAGAGTTGTGCTTGATTCTCACTTGAATGAATTAACTCGATTCTCTACATGCAAGATCGTTTAGTCGTATTGGATCGACTCGATTTTTTGAATGCAAGATCGTTTAGATGTTCGCCCTGCATTACATAGTAAATTTTCCAACATAGCTCGGTGTCTACAATGCCCTTAGGCGTATTTGTAATTGACAACCTTTGCTAGTGAGACTAGATAGCTCTTTATCGATCACCATTGCTCTTGATAAGAAGTTAGTCTAAATGTAAGAACGAAGAGATCGAACATTAACTTAGGCTAGAAGTAGTACCTTTTTTGATTTATTGCGGTCCAACTATTATGGATCTCAAGACCATCTAGCACCTGAATTTTGTAAGCCCCACATCCAACGACTCTCGTTACTTAGTAGGGCCCCTCCCAGTTCGAGCTGAATTTTTCTAAACCTGGTTCTTTTGTGTTTTGAAAGACTCTACACATCACCTAATCACCTTCAAGGAATGTTCAAATACGAACATCCTTGTTATAATGTCGTACGATCCGTTGGTGGTATTTCACAACTTTAAGTTGTGCCTTATCTATTTTTTCATCTAGTGGATCGAGTTCTAGGATCAGAAACGAATTGTTCGGATCTTTGCTCAGATGCTCGACTCTTGAGGAGACCACTTGCTGTTGTATTAGGATAACAGCCGCCGACCCAAATGCGAGAGAAAAATGAGAAGCTCCGGTCAATGTTTGAGCATTGGTCCTATATGACCATAATACTTCTGGTAGTTTGTCGGCCCATAAACCCTTCGTTGATTCAATTTTTTTCTTCATGTCCCCATTATGGTTTTGTTCGTTTACTCAGTTTATCCATTTGACTGGGATATCTTAGGGTCGAAAAATGTATCTTACAAAAATCTTAGAAACCGAACAAAATGAATTGGGAACCGTTGTCTGACATGATCTCTTTAGGCACTCTGAACCTGTAGATAATTTTTTTTCCATAGAAAACCTTTTACCTCGTTATCTTTGATATTTTTGTACGATTCTGCCTCGACCCATTTTATGAAGTAGTCTGTTATTGCGAGCACATAGACCTTGCCCTCTTTGTTCGAGGTTGGCAATTTCTCGATAATGTTCATTCCCCATTTCATGAAAGACCAGGGGGATAGTATCGAACCTAGCTTTTTGGGATGCTGACGAGATACATGTACATGCCGCTGGAATTTATCACACAGTCTGACGAACTCGAGTGAGTCTGATCTCATCATCAACCAATGATAACCGGCTGTGACTACTAGATGAGCTAGGCTCCCCGAACCAGAATGATTTTCGCATGTTCCCATATGAAGCTCTTCAAGTACAGATTGAGCCTTTGATGGTCTCACACACAAGAGGTAATAACATGAAAAAGATCGTTTGTACAATTTACCTACGATTATACTGAAGTTAATTGCTTTGGCTCGAACCCTTTTTTCTTCATTCTTATCTGCTGGGAGAACATCGTGTTCGAGGTAGTTGACGATCGGGGTCACCCAGCTTGGTTCATTGTTGACACTTGAAACCTCCACTGTCGTCTGTTCCTTCCATACTGCAGGCCATTACAGATATACAATTGGAATCAACTTGATGGTCGATGTTTGGACTATTGAGTCGAGATTGGTCAAGGAATCAGCTTTAATATTTACTGGTCGATGAATTTGCTTGATCACAATTCTTCAAAGTTTGTTTTCATTTCTTGCACGAGATCGGGGTAGGCTATCATTTTAGGGTCCTTTGCTTCGTACGTCCCATGTACCTGTCACACAATTAAATGAGATTCATAGCTGACCTTTATTCTTTTTACGGTCAGGTTCATGGTGAGGGACATTCCCATGGTGACTGCTTCATACTCGGCTTTGTTGTTGGTTGCTTTAAAACCGCAACTGACAACCTGTTCGATTAGTGTCCCTTCTGGTGACTTGAGTACGATCCCAAGTCCGCTTCCCCTAGAAATGCTTGAACTGTCGACTGATAGCTCCCACATTCCCGGGATTGGAGTGTCAATCTCTAGGATTGCTTATTTCTTGACCTATTCAGACAAGTTAGGGGAGAAATCATTTACGAAACCAAATAGTACTTGGGCATTGATAGTTGTCCTTGGTCAATAGGTAATGTCACGCTCTCTGAGTTTCACTGCCCACTTGGTCAAGCGACCGGATAATTCGGGTTTAAGGAAAATGTTCTTCAACGGGTAAGTTGTCAGGACGACTATTGGATGGCACTGGAAATATTGTCGAAGCTTCTTGGCCGTGACAACAAACGTGAGTGCCAGCTTCTCCATCTGTGTATATTGGGTTTCCGTATCGAGCAAGGGCTTGCTTACTTAATAGACGGGAAATTCCTGTTAACCCTCTTCCCTGACCAAAATAGAACTTACCGTCGTTGCTGACACTTCTAAGTATACGTACAATGATTCCCCATTAACTGGTTTTGAGAGCAAATATGGTGTCGTGAGGTAGTTTTTCAGATCCTTCAGGGGCTTTCTCGCACTCTTCAGTACATTCGAACCCCTAATTTTTTCTTCAGTGTCTCAAAGAATCCAAGGCATCTTTCTGAAGATCGAGAAATAAATAGTCCAAGGGCAACAACGCTGCCGATCAGTTTTGGTACATCTTTAACACACTTCGGGGGCTTGATTCCCAAGATCGACTAGATCTGTTGAGGGTTTCCTTCAATCTCCCTATGGGTGACGAGATACCTTAAAAACTCCCTTGAGGAAACACCAAATGCATATTTAGTTAGGTTGAGTTTCATGTGAAACCTGTCAAGTACTTCGAATGACTTCCTAAGGTGATCTAGATGTTGTTCCGCTACTAGTGACTTGACCAACATGTCGTTGATGTAGACCTCTATAGTTTTCCCGAGCATTCCCATGAACATATTGTTCACCAATCGATGGTACGTAGCTGCTACATTTTTAAGTTCGAATGGTATTACCTTATAGCAAAAGATACCTCACTCCATTATAAACGTTGTCTTTTCCTGATCGTTTAGATGCATCATGATCTGAATATAACCTGAAAAAGCGTCCATGAAACTCAGTAGTTCGTGTCATGTTGTTGCATCGACCAACATATGGATGTGGGAGAGTGGAAAAGAATCCTTCGGGCAGGCTTTGTACACACTCTCCATTTATAGTTTTTCTTTTTCACTTCTATGACATTAGCCCTCCAATAAAGGTAGTTGACTTCTCGTACCGATCCGATGTCGATCAATTTATGTACCTCCTCGTTTATCACTTTGTTTTGTTCTAGGGTGAATTTCCACCTTTTTGCTTTACTGGTCAATGGCTCAAGTCGACTTGCAGCTGTTGTACCATTACTTTGGGGTCGATCCCTACCATATCAGCATGGGTCCAAGCTAACAAGTTGTGGTGCATTTTCAGGAAGTCAACCATTTTTTCTCTAATATCTAGGTCGAGACTTAATCCAATCTGGACCTTGTGCTTAGGGATTTCTGGGTGTATCTGTAATTTGTCGAATTCCTCTGTTTGTGACTTATCGGGTTCTAGTTCGTGCCCCAGTTCCTGTAATTGTTATAAATCCTACTTCTTCTCCTTCAGGCAAGTCTTGTAGCATTCCCTGAATGTATGGAGGGTGGACGGTACCACTCAAAATTAGTGGATCCACGGTCAACCCATAATGACGTTGTAAGTCGAAGGATAGGCGAGCACGAGAAATTTGGTGTGTATATTTACTCCCTCTACATACACGAAGAGGATAATCTCTTCAATTGTACTTTTGGCTTCACCGTTGAACCCAACTAATGTATTCAAACGGTGAGTGATACTTGATTTTTCAATCTGCATTTCTCTCAAAGTACTCAAGAAAAGGATGTTAATGGAACTGTTATTACCGACCAAGCAACGCTTGATTAGACAATTGGAGATAAAAATGAAATAACTAGTGCATCGTGATACGAAGAAAATAGACTCGAACTATCAGAAGAGTGGAACGAAATCACCTGGTCTACCTCGGGGTCATTTCGATTGAAAGTTCTTACTTTCGGTTTAGACACCTATCGAGTGTGCCTCTTAGCAGCGGAGTGGGAGATTCCACTTACCTCGAAACCAGACGATATAAAGCTTACTGTCCAGTAGGGGTAGGGAGGTCATGGAGGTGAATCCTTTTCTCTTGCTTTTAATTGCTCATCTCGTTGTGTATAGGTCTCATTTCCTTTATCTGTAAGGAACTCCTTCAGTCGCCATTGGTTGAGAAATTCGGTGACTTCAAGTTTTAGTGTCATGCAGTCCTCTGTGCGATGTTCACTATCCTCATGGAATTCGCACCACTTATTCGAGTCTCGATGCTCTGACGGTGAGGTCATTTTAGGTGGCCACCTCACAGTGCTACCCATACCTCGTAAAACGTTCACCACATCCGATGGTTCGATGCTTAAGGTGTATTCAAGGACGTAAGGCCTCTATCTACCATCACTTTGATCTGGTTTGTCATATGGTCACCACCTTTCATCTGATCCCTCTTTTTTACCATTGTTTTGTCGATCATTGGATCTTCTATCGACAAGTTGATCGCATCTGTATTCTCTAAGTTGGGCTACCGATCTATAGTTGGCTTCATTTTCTTCCCATTTTATCTACGTTCATGTTTTGGCCAATACATCCTACATCATTTGACAAGGGTACTTGTCAATTCCTTGTACATGTCTGAGTCGTACTGTAATCCTTTTCTGAAAGTAAAAATGGCAGTGGCAGGATTACAGTTAGGAAACGATACCTTTTTTTAGTTAAATCGACCGACATAGTCTCGTAATCTTTCCCCTTGTCTTTGGGTTATGGTGTAAAGATCGTCTAATTGCTTCTCAAGCTTTCTGCTCATGAATTGCTCAACAAATGTATTGGTAAGCTGAGCGAAGGAAGCAATTGAATCATTCGGCAAATTTGTGTACCACTAGAGGCGGGTCCTGCCAGACTCGATCCAAACCCTTTTGCACATGCAGGCCTCTCTCTGGTCTTTAGGTATTGCTGATGTAAACATCTGGTATCTGTATTGCATGATATGGTCATCTGGATCCGTTGTCTCATCATATTGCTTCATGTTTGGAAAACTAAACTTTCTTGCCATCTCCATGAGGGTGATCTCATCTACAAAGGGTGAATCAGAAAAACTATTCTTGCGCTACGCTTTATCAGAGCGAGTACTCCTGTGATCCTTTGGATCATAGCTTCCGTTCCTGTGAACCTGCGAAAAACTTTGGGGTCTGAAAAAAGGTTAGGTTTTACCATATCTGTGTTTGCTTAGGGCTGCTGGTTCAAATCTCTCTGTGTCCCAAATGGGGTAAAGGGATTTACTTGATTGATGTTTGCATCTACTGCCAAAATCGGCTTGTTGAGATCCATCAAATGGGGATTGAACGGTACTCTTACGAATCAATTTTCTTTTCTCATACTAGTTTCATGATCCCCATTTGGCTCAGTCACTGGATCGTCAACTTGATTCTACTCCAATGTTGACGCGTTTGCAATCTGGTCAAGCTTCACTTGCAATTCTCGATTCTTTGCTCGAACCTTTTCATTTTCTTTCTTGAGAGTTTACAACCGGGTCGTATTCTCCATCATTTGTGCGGCTGGGGAAGATAGTCTAGCCTCGAAATCTCATGTGTCAGTCATCGTTGATTCGATTTACCTTGTGTTGCGATCAAAAGATTGTCAGGGTGCCAAACTGTAGTCGATCGGATCTACATTTACTTTGATTCGTCGAGGTGGGCACTGCCAACCTGTGAAATAAGATGAAAAGAAAATGAGGGTGTCAAGCCACAAAGAGGGTTTTTCCTTTGGGGGACTCTCCGACGCTCAAGTCAGTGTTTGTTCGATATTATTGTACAATTTAAACTAGAAAGAATACCAACCGGTTTGCTCGATGTCGACTATCGAGCAATTTATCGATATATTTTGTTCGACTTGGATGATTGATCGTTTAAGTCGATATCTTCCTTACTTGGGCCCACTCGATTGAAGCCCAGTTTGGATCTTTGCTGCTAGACTTTAGGGATCTCCGATAATCGAGTTGATCATAGTCTTGTGAGTTGTATGTTTGACGAAAGAATTTAAGAATTATATAGAGCTTTCATAAGGGTAATGTTTGTAAAAATCAGAACCCTTTTCTGTGGAAATGGGAGTTATATATATAGTGAGTCAGGATTAGCTCAACGCTCATCTCCTTTATGTGAGGACGTGAATCACGGAGTCCGTTTTGATTCATTTTTAATCGGACAACTTAAAGGCTAACCTTAGTAATGTCAAATCATAATCAACTCATTTATGAGACGTGTGTCAGATGTTGGACTTTGGGTCAATCCTTTTAACCTTACCCGATAGGCTTTTGTTTGAATAACGAATAGGCTTTTTGAATTCGGCTTGTGATCCAATTTGTGCCCACTACAATTATAATAGTATATATATACATATATACATATATATACATATATACATATATATATATATATATATATATATATATATATATATACAGACATATATATTATCGCATAAATGTTTTGAGTTCGAGTTGAAAGTAAATTATTATAGAATATATATATATATATATATATGTGTGTGTGTGTGTGTGTGTGTGTGTGTGTGTGTATAATAGGGGCATTCTGGTCATTTGAACCTCTTGTCTCGCTTGTCCTAACTATATCAAACGCATAACAGTACAATTAATAGTTTTGTCCTAAACATTCCAAATACAATACTGAACAACTGAAATGTCTTCTCGTCCTATTCTGTCATGTCATGTCTCGTTCCCGTACCAAACGCACTCATACTAAACATATAACAAGTTGATTTGATTTATAACCATAATTGAACACACACACATTGTATGGAGCAACAATGATAAAAAAAAATGACGGATGAATCCATGCAAATACACACTTCAATTTCCACATTAATGGTTATATCTTGTTAGACGATTTGGAAAGCCTGGCTAGAACACACGTGCAAGTTTCCCTGCATGTGGCTCATCCGAGATAACTTCTTCAGATTTGCATGAACTACCGCTAGTATATGTCTTGAAAACCAGAATCTGCACCAGCCACCAGCATCCAAACTCAAGGTAAGAGAAATGCTAGCAATAGCCGCTGGTTCACTCACTAGCAACACTTGTCAGCCTTTAAATAACACAAGTTTTCCTTCATCTTTCAAAATCTTGTGAATTTAATTAAAGGATTACTCTTTTATTCTTGATTACAAAATGGGGTCAAAAATTAAATAGCACTTTTTGGAGGTGGTATTTCAACATTGTCACTGCTTTAATAACTTATGTTTAAAAGGTATCTATTATGGTAAACAGACAAAAATGCTCTCAATAGTTGTTCCATCAGAGTCTTTCATTCATTTTTTACAGTGAGAGTTTTGAAATAGGGAGAGAAAGTTTCGCTGAAACTCAGGCGCTACGCAGACGCATTCGGGGGTCGAGCTCCCCGCCGTGCTCACGGTGGTCGAGCTACTTTTTTTTTCTGGTCAGTACTTCAAAGGCTCGAAACCTTTACTCGATTTAACTAAACCAATTTTTAATCTGTTGTGTGTTGATAAAAGCTCGAAATCTTTCCAAAAAAGCTGGAAAATAGTCAAAAAAAATAAAAGCTCGAACAAATAGAAAAAAAACTCGAACCAATACAAAAAAAGCTCGGAAATAGTCAAAAAAATAAAAGCTCGAACCAATAGAAAAAAAGCTCGAACTAATAGAAAAAAAGCTCGAACTAATAGAAAAAAACTCGGACCAATACAAAAAAAGCTCGAAATCTTTCCAAAAAAGCTCGGAAATAGTAAAAAAAATAAAAGCTCGAACCAATACAAAAAAAAGCTCGAACCAATGGAAAAAAACTCGGACCATTATAAAAAAAGCTCGAACTAATGGAAAAGAAGCTCGAACCAATACAAAAAAGCTCAAACTAATAGAAAAAAGCTCGAACCAATACCAAAAAAACTCGGAATCTTTCCAAAAAAGCTCGGAAACAGTCAAAAAAATAAAAGCTTGAACTAATACAAAAAAAGCTCGAACCAATGCAAAAAAAGCTCGGACCAATACAAAAAAAGCTCGAACTAATGGAAAAAAAGCTCGAACCAATATAAAAAAGCTCAGACCAATACAAAAAAACTCGAACTATTAGAAAAAAACTTGGACCGATACAAAAAAAGCTCGAAATCATTCCAAAAAAGCTCGGAAATGGTCAAAAAAAATAAAAGCTCGAACCAATACCAAAAAAAGCTCGAACCAATGACAAAAAAAGCTCGAACCAATACAAAAAAAAAATCTCGAACTTATGGAAAAAAAGCTCGGACCAATACAAAAAAATCTCGAAATCTTTCTAAAAAAGGTCGGAAATAGTCAAAAAAAATAAATGCTCGAACTAATACAAAAAAAGCTCGAATTAATAGAAAAAAGTTCGGACCAATACAAAAAAAACTCGAACTAATGAAAAAAAATATCGGAAAAGAATAAAAATAAAATCATATAAATTCTGGAAACTACATGTTTATATACGGATTGATACATTGTTAAACCAGTCACAAATGCATGAAAGAAAATAAGGAGAATGATTTTCAAATAACGTTTTTAGAAAGAGAAGATAACTTTTCTTTTTTAAAATGTAGATGGAAGCACAAAAACAAATTTTAAGGGCAATTTGGATAGTTCACCGTAATAGGTGTCTTTTAAACATAAGTTATTAAACTGGTAACATCATTATATCACGACAAAAAAAAGGTGACATTGCTCACCATTTTCATTTACAAAATTGTCTTTTGTTAACATATTTTAACTTTCCAAACTCTAGACCACTGTGACTCAAACTCCAAATGGTAAATTATAATCAAAAGAACCTAGTTTCAAGGCGAAAACTAAGAAGAAAAAAATGTTAAGAGTGGATGTGTTTTCTGATACTTAAATTTAAATACGTTGATCGTTCTATTAATTTAAGTTGCAACAATAAGCTTAAATTTCATCCCGTGGCAACTAAATAATTTCAGATGCTTTAATCTCAATGTGGACACAGGCTCAGAGACATTTGACACTTATCTTTTTGTACTTTAATGTTATTTAATTTAATGCATTTAACTGCCAAGTTTGATTTTCTGCGAGGGAAGAGCTATGAATACTATAACTTCAGTTGTTATCAAAGGTGTTAGATGGATTATGTAAAATCCCATTTTAAATGAAAATGATCTTTGCTCCGAGTAAAATGCTAATCCCATTTTGATCATATGAACAATTTTGAGAAGCTTAAGGGCTAGTTTGATATTACTGTAACTTTTGTAATAATCACTGTTAGTTATGTTGAAGAAATAATCAGCTGTGAAATTAATCGGCAGATGTTTGGTTAATTGTATTTTTAAAATCACTGTATAGTTCAAAAACAGTATACATATGTTTGGTAATTTTATTACAAAAGTGTTGAGATTAGTTACAATGACTAAAATGTACATAGGTTTAGACCATATTTTATTTTTTTTCATTAATTACATATATTAAATGCATGTTTAAGTAGAATATTTAAATTGGAAAAAAAATCCATAAGAACAATAAAAATATTTATAAAATATTTTTAAAATATTTTATAAATCAAATCAATATTTAAATAGAATATTTAATTTTGAGATGAAATAAGGAATATAAATGATTTTAACTTGATTTCATATAATAACGATATTTTAAAAGAAGCATTAAATGCTGAAATAAATTATTTCATAATCAATTTCAAAAAGTAACTCATCACCTACTTCTTAACATCACTGTCAAAACTTACTAGATTATCAATTAATCACTTTGAAAGTTTTACCAAACATCATTTTATGTTAAAATTATAAAATAATCTGATTTTAACTTTTCAAAAGTAATATCAAACTGGCTCTAAGGGCTCGTTTGTTTTTTCCGCTTAAAACTTAATGGATCTGAATCATAATTATTAAGTTATTTTGTTTGTTTTTTTAATTGGTCAAACCACTTCAAAATCCTAAAAATCAACTTAAAATAAAAAGTAAAAAATCATGACTTTTAACTTAATTTCAAATAACTGAATTACATTAAATGCAATATAAAATCTCTTTCCGATACTATCCCCCCATATATAACATATTTCCTATTTCATCAAAATTACATATGGTATAGAAATATTTATTTTAATATAATGCTTATTTTAAATAGCTTTAAAAATAAAAAAAGAATCATAATCACTATGTATATTGGTGTTTAATATCGATACTTTATTATGATATTATGGTGATATATATATATATATATATATATATATATATATATATTATAGTGTTTTGTGCGAGTTTTCCTGATGTCCTTTTTATTTTTTGAATAAAAAACATTTTCTTTTCTTAGAAAAATGAAGTTTGTTTGTAATTAAAGATGAAGATCATGATCATATGTGTTCATATATAATTATTATTTTTATATTATTTTTATTCTATATTATATGTATAATTGTTTAATATAAGTATAAATGTAAAATTACTTATATTTAAACAATTTTACTTAAAAAAACAAACGTATTGATAATACATCCAGATGTGAGAAAAAAAAAAAACAAACATGTCCTTCAGGTTCAGATTTCAGTTTTTATTAAGTCATTAGAAAAATTCAAAACTGTTCAGTTTTCAGACAAAAAAATAAACGATCCCTAAATCTCTACGGTCTAAAATAGATTTTTTTTAAAATAAACTGTTTTAAAGAGTCTTTGTGGTTCAATTTAGGGGGGAAAACCGAAGAATCCTTGAACAGAACTATATACGAAGGGTTGAAGGGTTGAAGGGTTCATTGGTAATGAACAATGACACGGAAGAAAAGCAAGAAGCAACTAAGTAGCCTTCAGATAAAGGGGAATTTTTTAATTTTGAATACTTAAAAGTGACAATTTTAGAACTAGGAATAAAAGAATGATATTTCATTAAATGAACTAGAGATTTTGGAAATCTAAAATGCACGTGTCATCACAAGAGGCTAGAAGCCACCACCTAGCATTCCTCTTGCTAGCAAACACCTAATCCATTCAAGCTATACAACATAAATTTGCATAGTATTGTACAGATGCAACTACTACAATCATAATTCATAACCAGCAAATGCATAATAACAGTATGGGTGAAAAACTTTTAATACACTGTTTCAATGAAATCTTCCAGTACTTCCACTACCACTTAGTCGTTACAATCTCAGCTCAGTTAAGTCCTCAAAGATTTGTAATTTGGTCAATTTAGTTCTTCAAGTTTCAATTGACTAGTTTAGGAGAGAAAACCAAAACCAGCCACTGAAAATATTATAATTTCGTTTCTAACCATATATAAAATTTTAATCGTTAATAACAACATTTATGAGAAATTACCTCAATACCCATATATATACACCTAAAAGCCAAAAACAAGTGGAGAACAATTGGGAAATAGGAATTTGGAACAGAGAAGAGAGAGAAGTGGTTGTGGAGAAGAATTGTCGTGGAACAGAGAAGAAAGAGGAATGGCTGTCTCACAACAGCCGTGGTCATCGGCGTCGCTAGAGTAGTCGGAAGATATAGCCATCGATGTCGCATCCCGGAGACAACCCCACCAACCGTTGGACATCGCCTTTCTCGATTTGTAGGTATAGTTTTCTGTTCCCAATTAACTTTTTTTTTATTTCGATTTCGATTTCTGCCAAAATAATACTATATAATATTAAAGATGGAGTTTTGATATGTTGAATTAGTATTACCATATAAGGTTTTGCTTATTTATAGGTGATAACCAATTGTAAGATTCTATATTAGCTGTGAATCTAATGCAATTTTTGTATTATGCTCGTGCAATTTTTATATTTCAAATCAATTGTTAGATTTCAATATTAGCATAACCCGTGGACATGCAATTTTTGTTCTGTTATACAATTGATTTGAAATACGTTTCATGTTGGATTTCTGACAAAATTGAAACATCCTAACCTTTGTGTGTGTGTAAATGTTGTATGCGTTGTGTACTATATGTGTTGTAAATTTCTAATGTCAGACATCAAACTTGAAATCATGTTTAAATCTCTGGCATCAAACTTGAAATCATGGAACGTGTTTACCTTCGATTGTGCACTACAACAAATTTCACCTTCCATAGCTTTGTTTAATAGCATTTTTTTCAAAAAGCTATGAAAACTTCATCTATAATAGCTTTTTCTTATAAAATGCTATGATATATTTTTTTGACAAGTAACATAATATTTGTTATTATTTTTTAATAACAATAAGATAGCATTTTAAAAATGATATACAATAATCAATACATTTTTCAAGTTGAATCTAGATTTATGGCATTTCAAATATGCTAATTAACTAAAAAACAATTTTAGTGGGCAAATAATCGAGTGGGAACAAAATGAAAATCCCGCCTAAAAAATTCACACAACTCGAAAAGTTCGCCTAAAATGAAACCGCTCTTAGTTGATATTGTTATTATTTTTTTTAATTATATTCTTTTACAAAAACAAAGTCCATTATGTCATTGTCTATCCTTTTTCTATGTTTGTCAAAGAACAAAAGTAAGGAGTGCAAATTAACGACATTGAGAAAGAAAATGGCTCAGAAAACTTCTAAGTAGCAAATAGGGCTCTCTATTTGCGCTTCTCTTTGCTCATTTAGCTCCTAAAATCGTTACAGAAAATGGTTGTTCTTACCATACTTTCTTTAGTTTCTCTGGTTCAATTTACTTCAGTAAATATTTGATTTTATTCATCCAAAAAAAAAAAAGAAGAAAAATCATTTCTTTTTTGAGTTGTTTTAAATGGTGTGATTATATCTGTTATAATGTTCATATTTTGTGGATCTTTATGATTTCTGAGATCTGATATATGCTTTGTGGGCTTTTGTGATTTCTGAGATCTTATTTGTTTTCACAGTTTGTTTATCATTTTCACTTTTCTTAGAATTAATATGCATTTGAGTAGATCTCTCAATCTCAAATCTTCACTAGGTGAATCCAGTTACTCAAATACAAACCAAATATCCACGGTCTGTTAACAACAATTAGTTTTATTTTTTGGTCTATTAACTATTTGTTTTACCTCAATGTTTCTATATTATTGACACTAAATCAAATTTATTTTATTAATATTGTTTTTTTTTCTCTGTTGAAATCATAAATATGAAAACATAATTTTTTGTCAACAATATTGGAAGTATATATGTTGAAGATTAATGATGGTTGAATCTCTGTTGGCCATTGTTTTGGTAGATTTTGGGATTATATCTTTTCTTAGAAGTATGTTGAAGATAAAGGATGGTTGAATATCTATTAGCCATTTTTTGTGTAGATTCTGGAATTGTATATTTTCTTTAGACATATTTTGTATACGGGGAACTATGTAATTATTTTGGTATATCAATGAAATGAATTGAATCTTTTTATGCACTTATTGTTTTTCATGTAAATTTTATAAAATTTCAATCTTCATAATTAACAGAATTTAACTTGAATTTTCTTTAATATAACAAAATAATTACGTTATTGGCAATATTATTCATCAATATCTTATAGCCTTTTAATAAGGCAATAGAAAGCTAATCATAGCACTTGCAAAAAGCTATTGAACATTTTGGGATAGCTTTTTACAATGTAATTCAATAGCATTCATAAATTGCAATAACTAATTGGAGATATTTAATAGTTTTGTCTATGATAGGATAATGTTAAATGCTATCTATCACCTATTATAGCATTCATCTCATGCTATGTTAAGTCAATTCTGTTGTAGTGGTGTGACTTGGTGTTTGTACTTTGTAATCTTAACTTTGTTTCTTTAATTTTGTAATCTTTAATTCTTTACTTTGTTCATGCTCACATAGTTAAGATATTTGTGATTTTCTTGAAACGTTTTGTTAAATGTTTGTGGAATTCACTATGGTGTAAATGTTTATGATTTACATGTGTTGTGAACGGTATGTGTTGGCAGTGAACTATATGTGTTGTGAACTGTATGTATGTACGTGTATTGAACTGTATGTATTGTAAATTTTCAGACATCAAACTTGAAATCATGTTTAAATCGCTAATATCAAACTTGAAATCATACTTTAAATCGCTAATATCAAACTTGAAATCATGCTTTAAGTCGTTAGTAGCAAACTTGAAATCATGCTTTAAATATCTAGTATTAAACTTGAAATCATGTTTTACATTCAGTAATTGTTGAAAGTTAATGTAGATAACTAACGATGGAGACAATTGAGGTTCGGACCGATGCCAGACAGTGTTAGGAAACTAGCATCGACGGTTCGCACCCCCTACACTGTTCCTAGGGAGGTGAAGGAGATGGTTTACCTTATAAGGAGTTCCCGGAGATGTTAAATTCAGTACTATATTGTGAACTGCATGTGTTGACTGTTAACTCAGTACTGTGTTGCTAAATTTTGTGAGTTGGTAGGGTGTGTCAACTTAAGTTAGTACTTTGAAATTGTATTTTGCTGAATTTTTTATGTCAAACATCAAACTTGAAATCAAGTTTAAAATTGCAGACATCAAACTTGAAATCATACTTTAAATATCTAGCATCGAACTTGAAATCATGTTTTTCATCTTAGGCATCGAACTTGAAATCATGCTTTAATTATCTAGCATCGAACTTGAAATCATGTTTTAATTCTCATCCATCAAACTTGAAATCATGCTTTAATTCGTAGGCATCAAACTGTTACAAAATTGTATTGTCCAGGTGTTAGACATTTTGAATTGGATTTACTAAATTTTGAAATCATGCTTTAAATCTGTATCATCAAACTTGAAATAATGATTTACATCACAGTCATCAAACTTGAAATCATGTTTTGAATATGTATTATCAAACTAAAACAACATTTTTTGTATACCAACAGTGGAGATACAACTTGTAATCATTTCAAACAAGCTTCTGGTAAAAGCAAAGTAGTCAATATTTAAACATAAACTTACAATAATGAGTTCATACATGATATAAGTTCATACTAAAACACAAAAACATACAACAAAAAGTTCTTACATGACTTAAGTTAATAATATAACCTAAACATAAATTGAAATGACAAATGAGTAGTATCTCCATTAGTAGGAGTACCCACTTACGCTGGGAGTGGTCAATTAACGGGTATGTCATGTGATAATGACCAGTGCTTTAGCAATGCTGGCATGACAATCGGAAACGAATAGCATCCCCTCAACCTCTCCAATTGCCTCTCGTAGTCGTTCCAAGAATCATGTCCAAGAGCTTTTTGTTTCACCGTTGCCTACACCAAAAGCTATAGGGTATGTATGCTCGTCTCCATCTTTTCACGATGCCTACCATATCGTAAATCTTCTCACTGTCCACCATAGTTGATTACCAGCCTGTAATCCATTTACCTGGAAAAAAAAATGATTTCCAAATTTTTTTTGACAAATTTCAAGTTTTCAAAACATTTCTAGATTTTCTAAACATTTCACGTTGTAATTGGTACGTTCTTCGACCACTCCCTATCTTAACCAAACTATTTATGATTACATCATACAACGTTCTATCAAATTTGTTAAATTGGTATACCAAGTTCTCTAACTCTAAATAATTTAAATGAATCGACACCACCTCAACAAATATATCACCACCAACATATCGTAAATCATCTCATTGCCTATCATAGTTGATTACCAGCCTGTAATCCATTTACCTGGAAAAAAAATTGCAAAAAAAAAGTCAGATTTTAAGTTTTACCAAACCTTTCCAGTTTTTCTAAGGCCCCGTCCTGCAGCTGTTTTTCAGTCTGTTTTTGTTTTTATTTTTTAAAAACGATTTTGAAATATAGTTCGTTAACATTTTTTAATTTTATTTTAGAAAAAAAAAACAAAACCAGTGTTAAAAGTAAAAGATTTGAAAAACACAAAAAAATTGTTTTTTGTTTTTGTTTTTCACTTTTTTTATATAAAAAAAACATTTTTTTTAACCGGTAATTGTACTGTTATGCGTTTGATATGGCTAGAACAAGACGGGATAATATTTTCAAATGACCAAAGTGCCCCTCTTATATATATATATATATATTATAACATATAATATTATAGAAGATTAATAAATATTATATATTTATATAATATATATGTAATAATATATATAATATTATAATATATCTATATATATTAATACTATAGGCATTATGATATATATATTCTAGAATAATTTATTTCCAACTAGAACTAAAAGCATTCATACAATAATATATATATATATACATTGCAATTATATATATATATATATTATAATTTTATATATTATAAAATAATATATTTTATGCATATTATAATGAATATATTATAATATAGTTATATATATATATATATATATATATATATATATATTATAACATATAATATTATAGAATATTAATAAATATTATATATATATATATATATTAATATTATATATAATAATAATAATATACATATATAATATCAAATATTATATATATTATGTATTATTATATATAAAAATATAATATAATATAATATAAAAAATATAATAATATAAATTATAATATATGTAATAATATTTTGTATATATTTTATATATTATTATAATGTATATATATATTAATATAATATATACAATTATATTTTTATTATTTAATAATATAAGTATTGTAATTATTTATTTGTAATTTAAGAGTTAAGTTTTGATTAATTCATTTTTTGATATGTTTTTTTTAATTAATTTTTGATGTATTACTTTTGTTTAATTTAAAAATTACAATACAAAAATTATATTGGTTAATTATGTAATCAATTTGTTTATAGTTGTAATAATATTAATCATAATGTCAAAATTGATATTTCAATTTTTAATAGTTTTCGGTTAATCTACCAGACGTATTTTCTCCGTTTTCATTTTCAAAATACAGCTTTTAGTATATGCTATCAAACGCGTTTTCTGAATTCGAAACTGAAACCTGAAACACTGTTTTTCTTTTCATTTTTATTTTCGAAAAACAGCAACTGAAAAACGCTTACATGACGGACCCAAAACATTTCACATTTTCTGAGGTATAAACTTCAAATCATTCTTTAAATCTCTGTAATCATCTCTACATTTCAAGTTTTATCAACATTTCGAATTTTTATAGCAGATTTCAAATTCTGTTTTGAGTTTTTATAGAACATTTCAAGTTACGAACAACTGAAACTTGAAATGTTCTGGAAAAATACATGAAACTTAAATTCATTCAATTATTCACAAAATCACACAACAGTAATGCAATAACGTTAAAATTATGTTATACTAATTGTTTCAAACTCAAACTAACAGAAATTGAAGATATTTACACACCTTCAACCGATTTAGAGCAAATCGGAAAACTCGTTCAAACCTTCAAAACCTTTAACAATGGTGTGCTTCAAATCTTCAACAATGGTGTGCTTCTGGTCGATTTGCAGGATACAACAAGTCCATTGTCTTCGATTTGGACAAGAAGAAGATTGGTATTTCGGTCAAAGAAGAAGATGAGAATAGGATGGTCAAAGAAGATGAGAAAAAAAAAACTTAGGGGTATTCCGATCTTTTATGGATATACACTGAAATTATTTTTAAAAATTGATTATTAACGATTAAATTTTCGTTTGTGGTTAAAAACGTATTTTCTATGTTATATGCGGTTATTTTTAATAATTTCCACATAGTTTAAATCTTGAGGATTTGTAAATTAGTTGAATTTAGTTAGAGCAGTATCCATAATTCTAATTTATATGGAGATGGGTAAGATGATATATGTTTTAATGACATGGCATGTAAGAAAATTAAGATGATATATCAGAATTAACAGATCATATATTTGTGGATATCAATCTCACTCAACCTAAATTCAATCAATTATAAATCTTTAAAAAAAAAAAACCTGAACTGAAAGAATCAAAATTGAATTAATTACATATCTTGGAAGTGAAAGACCAAAAACTTGAAAGAATGTTACACAAAATGTTACACAAACCCTAGTCTATTGACATTGGCAAGCACACGCATTTTGAATCGAAAAATAAATAATTAAAATAAAGCAAAATAAAAGAAGAAGAAGAGAGAACCGAGGTCCGGACTTGAGTGAAGATCCATATAGGAATTGGGCTTCATCGTTGCCTTTGATTTTCGATTTTCTTCCCAATTTTGAATCATTTTTTGGTGAGAAATGTCACATTTTTTTGTGAGTAGCAGTGATGTCACCGTTATAATAAATTATGTTTAAAAGACATATATTATGGTGAGTTACCTAAATTGCTATTAAATAATCGATTCTTTATTCTTTAAAAGCTCTCGTCCAAAAAAGTTGTCTGAAAATCAAGTACTTCTACTCCGGGTATCTCTTCAAAAAACGAGCTTCATTCCAGATATACTGTAGAAAAAAGGTAAATTAATATTTATGATCTTCATTTCTATTTTTTCTTGTATTTCTGTGTTATAACACTGTATTTATGAACATGTTTAAATATTTTTTTGTTTATGTCTGGGAGTTGTAAGCTCTTAAAAAATAATGAATGAACTTGTATGTATTTTTTTTTATATAAATTTGGCCTAGTTGATTTGAAGTGGTGCAAACAAGTTTAAAATCTTGGGCATAAAAGTTGGAAACCATTTTAAAAAAGCTTGAAACATTTGAAAAAAAGCTCAATCAAATTATAAAAATGCTTGATCCATCAGAAAAAAAAAAACTCGATCTCTCACATAAAAAGCTCGATCCCACAGAAAAAAAAAACTCGATCCCTAAAAAAAAAGTTTGATCCCTCACAAAAAAAAACTCGATCCCTCACAAAAAAAGCTCGATCCCGCACAAAAAAGCTCGATCCCGCGTAAAAAAGCTCGATCCCGCACAATAAAAGCTTGATCCCTCACAAAAAAGCTCAATCTCTAAAATAAAAAGGTCGAGCTATATTTGAAAATAGCTCGAGCCATATGAAAAAAAACTCGAGCCATATTAAAAAAATGTCAATGATGTACAAATAGAGCTCGGTTCTGAACCAAAAAAGCTCGATCTCGTTAAAAAAAGCTCGATCAGTAAAAAAAATCTCGATCGCTTACACTTATGATTTTTGTTTAATAATCCTTTATAAATGTAAAATTAATATTAAATATTTATTTCTTAATAATGGTTTTTGTTGATGATTTTGACAAGACAATGGATAGGGTGAGAATAGTCATATCTTACAATGGTCTATGGGAGCAATTACTTGACGGAAGTCAGAGGTAGTTAGGTTCCGATAACCAAGGTTTGTATGTGTCAAAGAATTTGAGTTACGACGAACCGGTGTCGATCGTGCAAACCATTGTGAAGTTTGATGAGAACAAATACATTGTTGATCTACAGTTTCTATCAATTGTTCCTAGGACTACATGTCGTACATTTATAAGAAACAATGATAATGTTCAGTTTATGCTAGGGAAGATAGGGTGATCCCTCAAGTATGTGTTAGTCTAATCGAGAGGCCAGCAGGAGGTGTCATTGGTGAAGATATCCCTCATCCTGATAACACCCAACAATTTTGATCGTCAAGTGGAAGCAACCAGTTGTTCATAGAAAGAAGTGGGATTGATGGTCAGGAAAACATATGTGATGTCCTACCGGAAGTAGCCGCCCATGATAATACAGTGGGACCTCAATTCGACGATGTATTTGGTTGTCAAATTAAGATGAATGTAAGGCAGTACAACCAACAATACAATGAGATCTACAATGACATCAACAATGACCAGAATACAACACCGAATGTTGGGCGGATTCATGAGGTGGATAATGAGGGAAATTTGAATCCGGTAGATAATGTACAGAACAATAAGGAAGATGAAGAACCTGTCGAAATGGAAAGACGTGTAAGACATGTACACATATTTAGTTCCAGTGCACTAGATATAGCTGGGACCTCCTAGGTCCGGGTTAATGTAACTCCAGATGATTCTGATAATGCCACAGCATGGGTTATTCTAGGAGCAGAATCATACTCGTTTGGTATGGGTGGAAGCAGGAACTTGGTTGAAGATGAACCTACAAGCATGATATATAAAGGGCAATTTTTTCCAACGAAAAAGGATTTGAAGAGATTAGTAGGCCATTTTGCAATGCGGCAGAACTTCAAGTGGAAGGTGAAAAGGCCCAACATTACATCTAGTTTGTTTGATGGGAAATTGTACGAGGAAGTTAAGAGCGGTAAGGAGAGATGAAGGCACATACTTTCAAGTAAGAAGTTTTGTCAACGAACACACTTGTCCGTTAGAGGAAATTCACCGCCGGCACCGACAAGCTAGTGCAGTCATAATTGGAGAAGCTATTACACCTAGACTTCAACAACAAGATGGTTGACTAATGCGTCCGAAGGACATAATCGCCGACATGAAATCATTGTATGGAATCCAAATCATGTACAGTAAGGCACACGCCGCCCTCGATTATGCGTTGTCACTGACATATGGAACGCATGAGGAAACCTTCCAACTGCTTCCATCATTTGGCTACGTTTTGGAACAAACAAATCCCTACACAATCACTGACTTACAGTGCGACGAAGATGGTAAATTTCTGTACTTTTTCATATCGATTGGTGTCTCACTTAGAGGATTTCGGACGTGTATACATCCAGTCATTACCGTTGATAATACCCATCTGAAGGGATGATTCCGGGGTACAATGTTTGTTGCAACAGCACAAGATGGGAACGAACAAGTGTATCCACTTGCTTTTGGGTACGGCGACTCAGAAAACAACCTTTCATGGGAATGGTTTTTGGATTGCTTGAAGGGTGCCCTATGTCATATTGATGAGCTAGTTTTCATTTCCGATAGGCATCCAATCATTGAAGCAGGGATTTGTAAAGTGTTCCCTTATGCCACCCATACCATATGTTGCTGGCACTTTGCTGAAAATATTAAGAAGCGATTTCATGGGAAGGATGTTGCCGCAATAATAGACAAAGCAGCCCGCGCATACACCGAGTTTGAATATAACCGGCATATGGAAGAGTTAAGAAACTTATACCAGACTGCATATGATTATGTAATTGATGCCGGTCCACACAAGTGGTCCCGTGTACACTGCCCGGAAAGAAGGTACAAGGTGATGACAACAAATGCTGCAGAATACATAAACTCATGCCTAAAATTTGCACGCCAACTGCCTATGTTGACTCTAGCAGAGTTCATTAGGAATATGCTACAACGGTGGTTTCACGATCGCTGTAGAGCTGCACAAACCATACGTCATCAGTTGACCGATGCAACACATCTTGTGCTCTTAAAACGTGTGGAGAAGTGTGGTTTTTTATCCGTAAATCCAGTAGACTGGAATATTTTCGCAGTCAAGCGGTCTGAAAAATAGTGGATTGTTGACTTAGCCCGAAAGACTTGTACTTGCAACAAATTCCAAATGGATCATTTTCCCTGTTCTCACGCTCTTGCAGCGGCACGGTACATTACTTTCAAGTTTTACTGTGAGGTGATTATTACTGAAACATGTAGGTGATTGATGTGTTATGTTTTTTACAGGGAGCGAAACTTGGACTTGATAACTTTGTGTTCGGACTACTACAAGAGACAGACACTTATTGACGCGTACTCGGTTTCTATTATGACGGTGGGAGATCCTTCCACTTCGGTTATGCCATCTGACATTGCTCAAAGGGTGGTCTTGAATCCAAACTCCAGGAGACAAGCAGAACACCCACGTGCAGGTCGCCATGTCTTGTCTTCGGAAAGGATAACTACACAATCCTATAGAAGATGTGGACAACCAGAGCATAATTCCAGGAGATGTTCTAATCCACCTATGATTAATGAAGGTCCAAGCAGAGGTGTTCTCGATGAATACCGCCGCAAGTGTAGCATCTGCCATTCCATTGGACACAAAAAACAGACGTGTCCTAACATTGACTCTAATAGGGAATGAATAACAAAGTTTTGATCACATTGTAAACATTTGGAATTGTATCAGATTGTAATAATTTGGAATTGCAATAATCACTTATTAATGAATGGATTAATATGAATGAATGAATAATGAATGAATTAATATTCATGAATTAATTACATGTCTTGTCTTTGTACATAAAAAATGGTAATATACAACCAAATCAATAGGCGGGCCTGGAGTTACAAAAAATCTCTACAGCCATTTTCTCCCGAATGATCCCCATGTAGTCCTCTGACCAATCAAAAGGCCTTCGACCCGCCAGTATGTACTCGATAAGTCTCAAAGTATTGGGACCACAGTAACCTCTGCAATTGGACACATAAAACGCCGTTAGAAATCGTTCTTAAAGAAAATCTAAGCACGTGAATGAAATAGAATGTCTTACGATTTTTTTTGTTGGAGGACTATAGAAGTAAGCACCAGGCTGACCGAGAAGGGCTTATTTTCCCAAGTGAACGCCTGACTACCACCTCACCGTGCAGTGTGGAACCCCGCATCACTCAACATGGAGGGTAAAAACCACTGTAACGCCCGGACCTGCTGGTGCCTGATATGATAAGGGACTTCCTGTCTCTATGGGTCAAAAATGTCAATCTTCCCTCGTATAAGGTCGACAGTCACCACCAGCCAATGTTGGCCCCCAACATTGCACGAAATCAGGACCTGTAATAGTATGCATACGGTGTTAGGTCAGGATATACGAACAGTTTATATTTTAAATCATTTCCATCGTCTAACACTTACCAGGTCAACCTCGTGCCATGGGCGGTTTCCACTCGTGGTTGCTCCATGGACCGTCAGAAGGTCCTCCTCCAACCATCGGGACTGTACCACATTCCACCTTACCGTGGTCACTCTTCCGGAGGAATCACGAGGCATCATCCTCTCCCACATGTACAACATAAGTGGTTGTACATACAATCATTGACAATATCGTATTAATAGTACAAAACCATAAAATGTGATTCGATTCCAAAAACTTATAACTACTTACATAAAATTGTGTATCCAATACGTTGATCCTCTGTTTGTACACATTGGAGAATCCTCGTTGACGCTTGTGAAGAATATGGAGGTATGCGTCCATATGCTGACAGACAATAAAACCATCGTAATTGTTAACAATACAACATTACTTACACAAATGTTAATATGAAAATCACGTAAGTACGTACCGTGTCCTCCAAGTCCATGAAGTTGGACTGCATATGCATGAACCATCTGGCGTCTAATGGTGCCAGCACGTCCACATCACGTCTGTTTAATGATTGAATTAGCTTTACGTAAATTTGCATAAACATTAAATATACAACCATTTTTATTATAAGAAGTTTGACTAACTGGTCCCCGTTGATGTTCCTCATGAATGCTTTGTATGCCGCAAGCTGGTCAACGTCCACTAGGTCGTGGGAGTCAAAAACGTGTTCCACTGCCTCGGGCCGTGTCCGTAACCTTTTTGGTCGGTATGGATATGTGTAAAGGCTCATCAACTGCCAGCTGCGCTTACCTAAATGCTTACTGTGCGGTCGTCCAGCCTCCGATGGTGTGGGCATCACGGTCGATGTGTTAGGAGGTGCAGGGGCTGCTGAGGCTGAATCGATGTGATGACCAGTGGAGGGGACCGCAGAACCAGGGTCGATATGGTGGGTGGGGGAGGGGACCGGGTCGACTCCACAGAAGTGCTGGGTGGGGGAGGGGCCTGTTGTGGCTCAATCGATATGCTGGGAGGTGGGGACCGCTGAGCCTGGGTCGATATGGTCAGTAGAGGAAAGGACCGCGCCGACTCCACTGAAGTGTTGGGTGGGGGAGGTGTCTGCTGTGGCTGAGTCGATGTGCTGAGAGGTGGGGACCTCTGAGGCTGAATGGACCCAGATAGGGCAGCATGGAGGTCCGACCCGACTGTTGTACATGAAGCAAGCCTACTATCGCGGGTATGCGACTGAGGTTGCCTCTCCGGACCTACCCCCCCCCCCCCCCCCCCTTCCGGTAGGCGGGTCCTGACTACGTCCAGCTGGCATGTCTGCCCCCCCCCCCCCACCCCGTATACCTATCAGTCCAGTCTCCCGGACTGAAGTCTGGATCAGGAGGTGGGGGGTCATCCTGGTGTGTACGCATGGTCTACTCTTGAAGCCCCCGGATCATATCCAGTAACACTCGGTGTTCTTGCTAACAATCCTCATCACTCTTCCGGATCATGTCCACCAACTCCAAGTGTTGACGTTGTCGATCCTCCTCACTCTTCCGGAGGGATTCACGCACATCGTTCAACATATCTGCCCACGGAGCTTGAAATCATATCTACATTGTTAGTATAAAAATATCGACACGTGTTAATAAAAAATACTAAACTTTGTTTTGAACTTACCTCTCCATCACGTCATGCGGCCCCACGGGAATCCCCTGTAGATTTACCATGCCCGGGGGTGGTAAACTGAACCCGCCTATGCCTATGCCTATGCCTTTCCCGTTGAGGGTCTGTCTCATATCCCTCACTGTCACTGAGCCTTAAACCTCTAGCAGCGGGCTCAGATCCATCATTGTCACTGTTCCTGTCTGTTAAAACCCCACCCTCTGTACCACTGATCCCGCCAAAGGTAGTCTGATCAGGGACCGGAGGCGGCATATCATCCTTGTCATCTTCTACATACAGGCTCCCCCCTCCCTCGTTTAGCCCGTCAAAGTATGGTGTCTGTCTCTCAGCTGGTGTGGGCATCAGTTCCTTCCTCGTAAACATCTGAAATATTAGTTAGAACAATGTAATTGTACAAATACTAACTAATAAAAATATTAACATTAAATATATACCCTGGCTTTGAAAATCTTTGACAGCTTCTTCCCTCTCAGTTGTTTGGTCAACTCCCACTTCAAAATACGGGGAGTTAGATCTGTATCCCTCAGGGTACGGAAGTCTTTGGTCAACTCAGGGATCTCCTCGAAAGCAAATACCTGCATCAAAGATAAGTCCGATAACTAACCATTTAGGACAACACCAATAAAGTACAACTTGTAATTCGAAGTTCTTACCAAAAGAGCATAAGATAGACCGTATATGTTGTAAGTCTCCACCGTTTGTACGTCAACGCCCTTGTTCTGCTGGCGTCGCTCGAACCCATCTCGTCGCCCGTCAAGCTCATGCTTGAATGAGTGAATAGAATGCCTGTACACGTGGGCACCCCACGGGAACTCATCGAACGTATCGAGATCCTCAACCAGTCGAAACTGCCAAACTGGAATCTTGAATCTCTCATCCACCCCCATCAGTATCAAGTTCAACATATATATGAGGCAGAGCTTGACAACATCGTATGCCTTTCCGAACTTTGCGACGGTGATAACACCTCTAATCTCCTCTAACGACACCTCATCGGCTCTATGAAAGTACCGCTGATGTATGTCATTCTCCACTGCTTCATACTTGATCGTGTCTGGTACAACTCCAAACCGTAGTCCGGTGATCAGGCAAAATTTCACCTTTGAAAACCTCACCGACTGGTTCTCTAACATGAACTGCATCTCATCTGTTGGGGCGTCATGATGCAGCTCCCTCAAAAGCAATCGATGGATAGTACCACCAGAAAACTTCATCTCTCGATGCATCGTCAAGAAATGCCCCAAACATGATGCCATGAACCGACGCCGATCTTCATCTGTAAATTCTGTAGGGACACAGTTCAGCGCGTCGTCTATATGGCCAAGGGCATCCAAATGGTTGTGTCGAGTCAATTTGCCCTTGTACCAATCTCCAACTGCAGTTTTAAGCGAATCCCTCAAACTATTTGTCATCTGTAATGTACCAGAATACAACATCATTAAACAGAACAAATTTCATAACCAAAATTAAAAGTCTCGATCCAATGAAAAAAAAACGCTCGGTCCATAAAAAAAAGCTCGATCCCAAGAGAAAAAAGCTCGACCCTTTTCAAAAACAGCTCGATTGTATGACAAAAAAGCTCTATCCAATGACAAACAAGCTCTATCCTTTTTCAAAAAACTCGATCCTATGAAAAAAAATTCGATCCAATAACAAAATAGTTCGATCCTATGTAAAAAAAACTCGGTCCCTTTCAAAAAAGCTCGATCCATTTCAAAAAAAGCTCGACCCTATTGAAAAAACCTCGATTCATTTTCAAAAAAGCTCGATCCCTTTGAAAATAAACTGGACCTTATTGAAAAAAGCTCGATTCCTTTTCAAAAAAGCTCGATTCCTTTTCAAAAAAGCTCGATCCCTTTCAAAAAAATCTCGATCCCTTTCAAAAAAGCTCGATCCCTTTCAAAAAAAGATCGAAACATTATAAAATAACCTCGACATACGGAAACCTAATTTTCAAGAAAATAAAAGCTCGACTCAACAATAAATAAGCTTGATTCTCTTGCAAAAAGTCTCGAAAACCCAGATTTCATCTTCCTCAACTGATATTCAACCAAATTACAAACCCTAACCTAAACCACAACCATTTTCAGATCTCTATTTTAACCGGTTTCTACAATTTCTATCAACAAAACTATATTCTAACATGTAATGCAAGTTAACAACCAGAAAAACGATGAAAAAAAAATCTTACCTTTCTTAATCACAGATGTTCTCGTGTAATCTCGTTCCGTCGGTTACTTTTCCGTCGGTTTGACTGTTGCTTCTCTCTGACTTAGAAAACGATAAATTTCTCACTATTTTAATATTTCGAGGTATTTTGCTCTGAACATGTTAAATGGTGTCTTTTAAACATACATTAATGAAGTTATGATATTTGCACAACACTCCCCTCAAATAGTGTCAATAATTTTTTGACCCCTTTGGAATATATATATAAAAAAAAAAATCAAGTCAGTACGTATTGATATAAATTCGTCAGTACGTTGGATGTAGACGATTAGCTTTACATATTTTGACTCCAAGTGTATGCACTTATCAAAACTTTTCCATAATCAATAGTCCACATACAACATATTGATATAACTTATATCAGTACGCACCGACCGGAAAACCAATATATATATATATATAATTTTCCTGCAAAAGTGATATGATTAACAAAATTACATTACTAATTAGTTACCAACAAGTTTCTATTCCTCTGTAACATTTCAATAATATTTCTGAATTTCATTAATATTTTTAAATTACAAATTCTAAAGCTATCAAAATTGGTTGAACCAGCTAGCTAAAATACTCCGTTAATATAACCATATTATCAAAACGTAACGTTTAATTTTAAAAAAATTTAAAAAAAAATAATGGTAAAATATCAGCATTATGGATTTGGATCCTCTATCGATCTGATTTTTTTCCTTGACTTTTTTAAAACATGTGATTGGTTGTTGGTAAAGTGGTTGTTGAAACTAATCACATCTTAACCACACATTTATTGTAATACTTATATGTCATGCGATTAGATGAAGTCAGGAAAAAGTTCAGATCAGTAGAGGATCCAAATTCCAGCATTATATATTCTAATAAAAAAATTAACACTATACCCCTGCATCATTGAGTCTTGGAAATAAACACCTTTAGCAAACATATATAATCAAAACAAATAGCCATTTCATAATCATGCATGATTAAAGTAATGCAAATGGCCTCCAAATTAACAACTTGATCCTTAGCTTTGATACAGGGACAAGCAGGGGCGAAGTCTGAATTTTGGTTTTGGGGGGGCCAAGACAAAAACTAATGTTATAGGTCACGCAATCTTTAAATAATATCAGTAGGAATCTCATACAAGAAAAAATGTGGAATCTCACATCTGATACTTTTCAATAAAATGTGATATCATTTAGTTTTAAAAGTAATGATACAAATAAATAAATAAAATAGACATAGACATAGATATAGACATAGACATTAACTAATTAAAATGTAACAAGTCTATTTTATAACTAGAAAATTATTTATAACTAAATCAATCTAATTTTTTTCATAATTTTCATTTCAATTATATAATTAAAGAGTATATGAAAAAACATCTTTTATTTTGTTGTAAAACCTAGATCTATTCGTAACGGTCTGTCGTATGTATAACTGAAAATAATATTTTAATAGTTCATGGCTTATAAAATATAAATGTCAGTAGCTTAATTAAATATCATTATATCATTGATATATTTAATTCACAATTATTTACATACTTGTAATTTAATTTTATAATATTCATGTTAAACCAAATTAACTTATAATAATTTTGAATATAATTTAAATAATAAACTAATAAAATAAATTTATCAAGACCATATTAATAATTAACCTAACAAAATAAATAATATAGGTCATCACTATAAGAGTTTAGTATTTACTTAGTTTGTTTTAATGACATCTAAAAAATTAATATTATATATATAATACACACTGTATTATGTAATAATGTATGAAATAATAGTAAATTAAAATATTAAAATAAACCGGTTTTGTTTTCTAATTTTATGGTCAATAAAATTATGAAAATAAAAATTATTAGTTAACTTATATTATGAAAATAATAAATGAACAATATAATATTACCGATACTTCATATATATTATAACATATAGTTTTTTTTATTGATTTATATTTTAAATTTATATATAATATATATTTTTTATTGATTGGGGGGGCCATGGCCCCATGGCCCCCTCCCTAAATTCGCCTCTGGTGACAAGGGTAGGTCGAGCATGAAAGGCGAGAGGCAGTCAAAACAGCCAAAGATGCTCACCCAAATATCAAACCACCTACAAACAGGGCCGATTAGCCTATATATATGTGGTTGATTTAGGCAAGTCATCCTTGGCTAGCCAACCAGCTCTTCATCTACATACAAGACCCCTCTTCCTCTCAAATCCATTCAGCTACCTCACATCGATCACATGGTGGTTTGCTGCCTCTGCTGGATCCATAAAATGACTTGTATTTATAGTCATATCGATTGACAGGATTATATTCCAAATAATACAGGTCTCCTTGTCTAGCTAGCTTTGTTAATTTAATTATCTAGTGCGAACATTCAATTAATATCAACCTATCCATACTAGAATATATTCTTCTGATTACAAAGGGACCAACCATACCATATCCATTCATGCATGTTCATTTTTCAGCCATCGAAATATGAGAAAGAAAAATTAATGAGGTAGTGATCTAGACAGACAATTAAGGGATGAGAGCATATTTAGCTGCTTCTTGGAGTTGGAAAGTCTACTTAAAGCATGTTGATAATGCAAGTTGCACTGAATCTGTTCTATCCATCGTTTGACCTTTTAATTCTTTCAATGCTATTCATTGCAACAAGTCAATTATCTTATTATTCTCACTGTTTCATTATATATGTTACTTTGGAACTGCTTAGAGAGACACCCGAGGGCTGACCAACTGGGCAGTATTATCTGAAAAGGATAGGACTTAGCAACAAATGTGATATGTAATTGTATGAATACATTCTTCACGTGGCATGATATGAATAGAATATGAGAATACATTTCAAGTTTAACTATATATGTTAAAAGATATATAATTATTATTTGGATGGATTTGGCATCCATTTTTAACTGTTTAAATTAATAAAACATTTAGCAGCTTCCAGCCACTCTTACTGCAAGTGTTGATCAAGAGAATAATATTTGACCAGTTAAACGGAACAGGCAAGGGAGATACAAAATCTGTGATCTTGAATTCATTGAAGTAAATGAGGGAAACCTGACCACTTTTTTGAGCTGATAGTTATATATATATCAACTAATTAATTAATGCCATTTGCCAAATACATTACAGACCTCAAAACCAAATGTCAATGCATGCCTTTAATTATCTCCAAGTCACCAACCCTCTAGTTTTTGTTCTCTTTGACTTTCCAGATCATGATGTTTGTAGCTATCACCACACCCACGCACCTCTTGTTTTCCACTGTTTATTATCAAACACTTAGCTAGCAATTAGCATGCCGATCGAATTCTTTGCCTGATATATTATTCCAAGCTTCTTCAATAATAAAGCAACTCACATATTCCTTCATTCACTCACATAGTCACTTGCATATCAATCAACTTTATGCTTTTTGGTTCTTAAAATGCTGCTGTAAATGGAATAGTGATCGATGTTGCCGAGCTTCAACGTACATTCAGTAACTGACCCAAATTAATGCGATCTAGAAGTATATTGAGAGTATTTCGGACTTGTACACTTAACAAAATGGAATTGCTAAAAGGAATAATAGAACTTTGATTAAAATGGTTAATGTTATGTTAATTAGTTGTTAGTTAGTTCATAATTATCTCTTTATCAGTGGGGTGAGACCCTACTATCTACATGTTATATCCTGAACAGAGTTTCTTTGAAAAATGTTGGCATATCGATTATCGCATTTTGAATTATGGTAGATGGTGATGGTGAATTATGATGATGTCAAAGGTTTAGCCATTGCTAGACTAATTCATGCAGGGCCAGCCTTGGGCATAGGCCCACGAGACAACCGTCTAGGGACCCTGATTTTTAAATGTCTGAAAACTTAGTGTACTGTATAGTTCTATCTAGAGGAATATGTAGACTTTTTTTAAAAAAAAAATAGCCCTATCAGTCCATTGTGCTTCAATAATTAAATGGGACCAAATATTTGTTTTAAAATAAACCTAAAAATACTAACAAATTTTTCTAGTTTCACAAACCCAATTGATTTTCTCTAATGCCCATTGCACATAGACCCTTTTTCTAGTTCCAGTGTTTCAATTCATCAATTATCTATTCATCTTTATTGCTTAAATCTTTTTTCTCCACCAAATGTAGCTGCCATATGCCGCATCTCTCTCTCTCTCTCTCTCTTAAAGTCTCAGAGTCTCAGTTCTTAATTTTCACCTCAATCTTTCACTGTCTCTGTACCTAGGTAATTTTGTTTTTATTTTTTATTTTTATCATATTTTACAAACTATAATTTTTCTTACAAATCATTGTTGACTTACTAACCGATAAAATCCATACCAAATAGTTAACAATCTATTGGTCTCTTGCCTTAGTTGCCTATTAATTTACTTATTTACGCTTTTAATTGAAACAATTATTTGATTTTAAATAATCATAGTCATAATTGTTGAATCAAGAGTATGCCTACGATTTGTGCAATTGGTTTGGTTGGTTTTTTTTTCTTTTTAAGTTTGAATTTTATGTTTTAAAAAGCTTAACTTGAAACTGTTCTTAAATAATGTGGGTTAGTTTGTTAGTTTTGGGATTGGATATGTAGTACTTCACGATTTTATAATTTATACCGAAAAAACTATGAAAAAAAAGAAGAAGAATAAAGACCCCGTTTGGATTTTTGCCTAGGGTTTTAAAAAAGTTAGGACCGGCCTTGAGTTCATGTTCGTCATTATGTTTATTTCTTTTTCTTTCTTTTTTTTTGCCTCTGCCATCCCTCTCACCAAAAAATAAGCAAATCTTTAACAACAAAGGCTTAACAACATGAAAAGGGGAAAGTTGTTAAATGGGCTCCATTACAACTTTCAAATTCACGACCTTATGGTTCTCTAATATTTCACAACATTGGAGAGATCAATGAAAGTTGTAACTGTGAATTTTCGTATATCCCCTACAACATGTTAATTTATATTTAAAAATAATACTAGTCAATCCAAAAAATTAGTCTAAATTTTAATCCAAATGATATGGTAAGTGATTTTTTATTAACCACATCATCCCATGTTTTATGTGGTGATGACAACTCACTTACCACATCATTTGGATTGAAATTTAGATTAAATTTATGGGTTGTCTAACACTGCTATATATTTAAATTGAATTGGGCTTTTACTTTGAACATCTAAAACCCAATTTTAAAATTGGATTAAAGGCCCAATATCTCAATCTATTCCGACTGCATTAAAAGCCCAATTATAATAGTTCTTTTTTGTTATTATTGTAATTGAAACCCCAAAACTCAATTTCCTTAATTTAACTTTGACTTTTTTTTTTCTTAAGAAGAAGAAGAAGAGGAAGAAGAAACTTAATTTATCTTTCACAACTACTGCAACAATCACAAAACCAAATTATAATTTCCGAATTATGTTTTTGATTGTGCACAAAAAAAATATATATATATAAATAATTACAATTAATTTTGGGCAAAAACTTTATATTTTAGTTTTGAGTGCAGATATTGTCACCCACAAAACTAATTAGTACACCTATTTTTATAAGTATACCAATGATCCATGTCTAAAATTTAAAAAATAAATATTACTATAAACACACATCCTCATGTCAATAGTATTCTTATTAGTGTGAAAAAAAATGGCACTCTTATTCAAATGAATATATTCATTTTAATAAATTTTATCTATAAACCCTTTTAAATTATTAACACACACAATTTATAAAAAAAAAATCATATTATTTTTGGAATCAAATCATTTCATGTAATGATGGTCTAATTTACTTTTGAAAATATCTCGAAGGTAGAAAACTTATAAAAGGGTAGATATAGAGCTAGATTGTATATAGGATCAATAAATTTTTAATCAAAAATTCTCTTTTATAAATATATTTAAAAAAAAACTCATTGATATCTACAACTATCTTATAAAAAAAATCATTTTGTTTACTGATAGAGTTCATAACTAGACAAAAAAAAAAGTAAATTAATACTTACCTTTGTATGATTAGAGTCATACCTAAAAATCCTTTTTTCATTACTTTGTTATATGATAATCATATGATGATAAAAAAGTTTGATACTTGAAATAAAATTAGAGAGATATAAGTGAAGATATATATGTAATTAATTAGTGTACATAGTATTTGATTTATTTTAATTAAATTAATTTGTTCTTATTATTAAATTTCTACTATTATATTTTTATAATTAAATTTTTAATAAAATATAGGTGTACTATTTAATTTTATGGATGTCAATACCGACACCTTTAGTTTTATTAGGTTTTAGATTGATGAGGTTAAAAGTGCCATCATGTTTAAACTAATAATGGATTTTCTTCTAACAATTCTTTTTATTTTTATTTTCACACTTCAATTTAAACAATTAATTTTTAAAATTTTATAAAGACGTTTTGGTTTACTCCAAAATACTATTTTTATCTTTTTATATTATATACATTATTATAAATAAATAATTTTTTAAAATTTTCCACACTTCTTTTCTAAACACATTCCATCCATATTCAGAAGATTAAACTCAATTCTAAAAGTTTTTTTTTCCTTCTAATAAAAATAAAATAAAATTGGAAGTATAAATTTGATTAAGGGCAATTACTGAATAGGTCCCAAACTTTTTTAAAATTTCAAGTAGTTTACGATAGTTATAAAAGTGACCAATATGTCCCTAACTTTTTTTTACAAATACCAAATTAGTCCCTCCATTAATTTTCTGTTAGTCAAACTTAATGGTCAAGGGGTATTATTGTCTTCTTAACTTGGACAAAAAAAATCAAAATAAAAACTAAAATCATTTTATATGATAAAAATATAATTAGTATATCTAATAATAATTATAATAATAATATAATTAATGATAAATAAAACTCACACTATCGGGTTCACAACCATAGGCCGAGTCATCTTTTATTTATGCTATCAAATTTTGAACTAATTTAAACATAAAATTGAACAATCTGAACTGGTGATTGTGAAACCATTTTGTTAAACAGTAAGACAACTCTTGTAAAGCTGAAAGATGTGCAAATTGAACAGTTGGAAAGGTGAAATCCGCGGAGAAGCAAAAACCATTATTGTTCATGGCCATAGAAGGAGATTGTGAATCTGGTAAGAGTGACTGGGAAAACAAAAATCTGTGGAGAGGTTGAAAACCAATTGCGCTTTCCAGATCGTGGACCATCGAAAAAAATCATTTTCATATGTTAAGAGTTTGTGAACTTACCTTCAAAAATAAGATTGGAACTGTCCAATTCGAACAATATCTATAAATTCGAAGATATGAAACAATTAAAAGAACTGCATTATTGATGCTAGAGGTGTAGCATGTTTTAGGCATAGTTTTGTGTCCCTTTCTTAGTTTTCTTCCTTTGTTCTTGGCTTTTGCCCTCCCATGTAACAAAACAAAAAAAAAACTGCATTAGAAATTGAAGATAAAAAAGATTTTCAAAATAGAAATAAAAAAAATCGAAATAATTATACATATACAAGCAGGGACCTAACTATCGATAGACATACCAAAATATCCACCGATATATCCATATTTTGGAAGAACCGATATCGAAATAGGTAAATATCCAATATCCTGCAGAATATTCGGTCGATTTCGAAATATCCGTAAAAATATCCCGATATTCCCGAAATTTCACGAATTTCACCCCAAAAGTCCATGGATATTTTGCATATTATTAAAATATTTTCTTAATCCTAAACAATTAAATTATTATTAAAATAATTTAGATTGAAAATTATTTTAAAAGAAGCATTAACAAATTTATAAAAAATTCTAACATAATAGTCAATAGTAATATTATTTAGGACTTGAAGTAAAATTGGATAAATAACCAAAGAGTGGACGTATAAAATATGTAAAACTTTGTGAAAGCAATCAAAAAAGAAATTTGTTTGTGACTCAAATGTGTAAAACTAATTCCAAATAATATTAAATATGTATCAATCGATTTATAGATATGTAGAATTGGTTTTTTTGTAACTTTGTACCGACATTCCAAATAAATGAATTTCAAAATTGCTTGTGCAAAACGTGTAAAAACCCACAATTGTTTCTTTTGAGTAGAGAATCTAAAGAACCTCAATTATTTTTATTCAAAAAATAAAAATAAAAAACAAATAAGAAGTCAATTATTTGGTACCATATGACAAAAAATCAAAATGATAGAATTTTAAAAATACTATGACAGAGAATAATAATAATAGTATTTTAAAAATATCAAAGAATAATAATGATAGAATTTTGAAAGATAGAAACAAAATGAATGTCTATACATAATGTATTATTTATTCGTTGCAGCGAATATAAAATAATCTGCATTCTTCTCTTTCAAGTTTTCATTCTACACAATTACACTTTACGTCTTTACATAACAAATTTTACATCACAGATTTATCTCAAATTTTCAATATCTTCCTCAAATAATCAGGTATATAAATGTTTACTATGATAATTTTTTATAGATATTAATGATACTATAATTGTATGTAATTTTTAGATGTTGTGTGGTATTATTTTTTAAATTCATTAGAATTTTCATATATATAAATCTACTGATACAAAATCTAATTTTGTTTTTATAGGGAATTATATTGCATAAGATGTCTAGTACTAAAAATTATACAGCATGGGAGTATTGCAGACCAATACCAAATAATAAAAATGGTACTATATGTACATTTTACGGTCACACAATGCCAAGTGGAAGAGTTACCCGATTTAAATTTCATTTGACCGGTAATGAGTTGTATAATGATGTAAAAGTATGCACAAATGTGCCACCGGAAGTTATATTTCAAATATCTCAATTGCAAAAAAATAAAGAAACAAAAAAAAAGTTGCAAGGGAAATTGAACAAATTCAACAAAAATTGAGGGGAAGTTTCCCTAATACATAAGAGGAAGAAGAAGATGTCTATCATTATCCTGAAGGTATGTTTCCTGATGAACGAGATGATTATCGTTCAGCAATAGATGCATCCAAAGAATCTGAATGGCAAAGAGAACAATAAACAAGAATCTTTGAAAGGAGGTCAAAGAAAGGAGAGGGTTCAAGAGCCGGTGGTAGTAGCCAACCACCACAACAAGTACGTTGCACTCAAAGTGGACGGGAGTCGCATTATAAACTTTCAGTTGCACCTTCAGTGTACAAATCATCAGGTGAAAAACAAAAGAGTATTAAAGATACGTTCAAGGGGGCGGCATTAGAGAAAAAACAGGGAGACTGGTATCGAAGTTTTTTATTTATGATAATGTGCCCCCACATAAAGCTCACTCTCTTCATTTTAAGAACATGATTATTGGTGCTCAATAATCACGTATTATTTTTTCTTAAATAATAATGTTTTTGAAAATTTTGATTTGTTTTTACTTTCTATTTCACAATTAAATTTAACATGCATATGAATATAGGTATCGGAGTTCAACCACCATTAGCACATGAAATTAGGCATAAGTACTTAGACATCGAGTACAAGAAAATGAAAGAGTATATTGATAACTTCAAAAATAAATGGGACAAATATGGCTGCACTATAATGTGTGATGGGTGGACAAGACCAACAAGATTGTTGATAATTAATTTTATGGTGTATTGTAAGGGTCATACAATTTTCCTAAAATCTGTTGATGCATCCAACAAAATTAAAGATCATCAGTATATTTATGGATTGCTCAAAGATGTGGTAAAAGAGATCGGTAAGAAGAACGTTGTGCAAATTATCACACAAAATGGCTCTATATTTGTGAAAGCATGTAAAAAATTGATGAAAAAATATTCTTTATTTTGGACTCCTTGTGTAGAACATTGTATAGATTTGATTTTTGAGGATTTTGGAAAGAAGGACATTGTTGCAAGTGTCATTCATGATGCTGTGACAAACTTTTTATATAATCATGGACTATAATCATGGACGATGACTATCGCAAATTAGGGAGGTTTGTAAAGGGAAGATAGTGCAGCCTGATGCAACTCGATTTGCGACCAATTATATTGCCCTTGATAGTCTTTTGAAAAAAAAAATTGAAACGATTATTTACCAGTGATGCATGGACTGCAAATCGATTGAGTTGAACATCAAATGAAAAAAGAATAGAACCATGTATTTTAGATTTAGAGTTTTGGGATAATGTGGTTTCTGTTGTTAAAATATATGAGTCACTGTACCAGGTTCTGAGATTGGTTGATACAGAAGTTGTACCCACTATGCCTATCATGTATGAGTTAATGCGTGTGATGAAAGATGCAGTAAAACAACAAAGAGGGAGTAAATGGGTTATAAACATTATACAAGACCAGTGGGATAAAATGCTCAATCACTCAATACATGCTACAGGTAAATTTTATTTTGAATTGTTTGTCATTCATAATTAAAATTTAGTATAGTATTTATTCTAAAATTATTCTTTTTTTTCTTCTAGATTACTATTTGAACTCAAAGTACCAATATAGAGACACTATTAGGGATAATTTAAATATTCTGAAAGCCGTACATAATGTCAATGCGCAATTAGCACTGAAGCTGCGGGAATTGTTAATTTTAGAAATGAGGTAAGAAGTTACAATTTACAACCAATTTTATATTTCCAATAATATAAATTATTTGCATGGGAGTATTGTGCCGTATTAGTATAAATTATATACATATTGATCTCATGGATGTAGCCCATATACTTTAAGGATGGAAGGAAAAGTTTTGATGGACGGGCAATCATTGCAGCTAAAAGCGAAATGCAACCGAGTATATAACTTTTATTAAAAAAAATACATATTAATAATAAATAATAATATCATTGAAATAATACTCATACTTATAATACTTAATAATTTTTATTACAGCCGATTGGTGGGTAATGTATGAAAACTGTGCTCCATCATTGTGTGCAATAGTAGTTCGCAACTGTCACAAACATCATCATCTTCTACATGTGAAAGAAATGTTAGGGGTTTATGCCCTAAAGATGTAATTTGTAAATGAATTTATAAAATAAATAAAGTGAAAAGTTCAATTCATTCATGTTGTGTCGTTTATTTTATAACTTGTGCACATATTTAACATCCTGAATTGTCAGATGTAATCTCGAACTGTGTATATGAGTTTCATATAAGGATGGATACAGTAAGAGACGTGCAATCTAAAAAGTCCATAGATAACAAATAAAGCTGGGTACTTTATTTGTGGTTAATCTATAGCTGCGGTCCATTCCGTAATGTACGGTGATTCTATCCTGAATCATTCATATGAGATATGGAAATAGAGGCACCTTGTATGATGTGATCATATAGGACTGTGTCATGATCTATATGAATCTCTCACCAAGATCCGTTTACCGATGAGATTCATATATATCAACTAATGCTGGCTATATGTGGGTGATATTAATCCTGAGTGTCTTATCGACTCATTCAGGTTAAATCGTGGTCTTTGATATACCATGGGTGAGGTCAGATGCATTTCCTGATTAATATACTCCGTATGTTGGGATTGCGGTTTGGCTTGTGACTGGGAATGTTTGTACACAATAGTGGAATCCACTCATTCTTGTGAGAAGTAGATGGTAGTTCCCTTAAGGGTTGATTCGGGGCTTGAACAATATGAGCACTCTCCTAATTCTGTGAAGAAATAAGATTTATTATTCATTATAGAATCAACGGTACTTAAAGGATATATGTAATTAAGGGGTATAACGGATATTATGACCCAGCTCTAATTATGAACTACTGTGGAAGATCACACCATATGTAATAGTTATATCGATGGACACCGAGTTATATCGGTCTGTGTAAAAGCATCTACAGTTGAGAGAGTGTAGCTTCGGGTTTTTAGTGGAATAACACCGGAGTTAATAATCAATGAATATTAATTAAAGAGTTTAATTAATGATTCCGAGAATTATTGAAGCTCAAAATATTGTGGGTCCATTAGGTCCCCTTGCTAGCCCGATCGATTTAGGTAACAAGGGTCATGGTTAATTAATTGGATTGTCCAATTAATTGTATTTATTCAGGAATTAATTGAATAATGAGATTATTTAATTAATGAATGTTAATAGCTAAATTAATTAAATAATTAGATTATTTAATTATATCGATAATTATGAATTATTAATTAACTATTAATTAGAGGGTGTTAGTTGATATATGGATTTAGGTGAAGATAAAATAATAGGATTATTCTATTTTTACTAAATCATTTTCTAGGTATTTGAATTGAAGTTTAAATTTAAAATACTTACTATCACTTTTAATATATTATATATATTTGAAAAGAATAATTTAAAATATATATATCAATTAATAATACAAGAGATTGCATTGGATGCAAATTGGTGTGTACACATGAAACAATAGTCAAATGAAGAATTTACATAGAATGCAAATACTTGATATATATATATATATATATATATATATGTGTGTGTGTGTGTGTGTGTGTGTGTGTGTGTGTGTGTGTGTGTGTGTGTGTGTGTGTGTGTGTGCGCGCGATAAAAGAAGTAGAGGCGTTAGATATATATAAAAAACAAGTTGAGGCGTGATATATATGTGAAAAAAGACGCAGGTGAGGGAATATATATATATATATGTGTGTGTGTGTGTGTGTGTGTGTGTGTGTGTTTGAAAAAAGACGTAGATGAGTGAATAGATATTTGTGAAGCAAGGCGTGAATATATATTTGTGAAAGAAAAAAAAAACAGGCGTGATATATATATATATATAGTTTCATGTTTTGTGTGTTTTTGAAACACATAGAAGAAAGATTTCTTCAATTCTCTCAACATCCTCCATTCAAGTTCCTGAGACCGTGACGTACCCACAAGCAGTTACCAGATCCGAGGGATAGCGAGGAAGATCGAGTGGTTCGGACAAGAGCACATCATAAAGTGAAAGAGCCTCAAAACGTTGGTAATATTTTCTTTTTCTGATTTTATTGATTACAATTTCCTACGTTTAAATATTATATGTATTAGTTCCGAAAAATAATTACGATCCAAAGTTTACTGGTCTCAGATACAAATATGATCCGTATAAAATTTCAAAACCTTACTTCAACTGCGTGACCGGTGAACGGGGTTCCAACAAGAAATTGGTCCACATTTTCTTTAATCCACACAAAACAAAGGAACGTCTTACTTATTCTAAGCTTGAACAACTTTTTTTATTGTTATTATAATATGAAGTTGAAACTTAGGGATATGACAGCTGAAAAAGATGAAGTAAATGAAATTGATTTTATAGATCTACTTCAAGTAGCTGCTGAAGCAGAAGAAGATAATGAGAATCCTATTTTTGACAGGGTTAGACCTACCTCCTTGGATGATGATGAGGGAAATCTTGATCCACATTTTGCTTCTCATGCTCGAGACATGAGAATAAATGTTGAACAAGTGATTAGAGAAGAAGTTGGTGTATATCGTGAAGTTATTGTTTCCAACTCTTCCGATGACCAACATACCTCTTATGGAAATGATGAAGGAAAAGATGATGGAGATGATGGGGATGATGGGGATGGTGAGGATGAGGCAAGAGGTTGTGATTCTACTGCAAGAGGCTGGAATGCTGGTGTAACAAGTTGGGATGTTCGTGCCGGAGGTCGGGATGCTTATACAGGTAATTTTGATCAAAATCGTGGTAGACAACATGGAGGAACAAGTCAAAATTGATGAATATTCTTTGACTATGACTATCTCCTCAATGAGTATAGACACAAAAAATAGTTCTTTGGGCGATTCGCAGACAATGTCAGGTTTTCATGTACCAAATTATGGTAGTTATGGTGGTTTCAATATATTTGATTATCCTTCTCCACAAATGTCATATGCAATACCTATACATGCAGATCAACAATATCCACCAAGTTGGGTAAATCAAAACTACTCAATTCATGGATCTGTTGGAAGATATCAAGCAACATACATGTGGCATATTAATAACTACCTTGAAAACTATGTAAGCACTTTTTCCTGGGAAAATTATTATTCGAATCAAGATAGAAATGTATTTATGAATTTGAACCAGTCAGGAATTCCTTTTAGTTTTAAATTTCAGACATGCAATAAATTATTATGTATAAATTTATGATAGAATCTTGGAAGTATGGTACTATATATATATATATATTAATGATAATTTTGTTTATTAAATATTTAATCTCTTTATATTGTATACAATATTGTAAAAGTGAAACAAAATATTATTCTATTAAATAATCAATTTAACAATTAAATACAGACTCTATCTATGTTATAATTTATAATAAACTCATAATAATGCTAATTTATAATTGAAATATGATTCATTTAATATATAATTATTTGTTTAAGCTTGTCTTAAAATTTCACAAAAAAAATATAACTTTAGAAGTAAATATCCATTTTTTTAAATTTTTGACAGAATATCAACCGGTATCAATAATATCCCCGATATATCCATAAATTTAGAAGTCCGATACTGATATTTTATTCCTTGTATACAAGAACCAGATAGTCTCTAAGTTAAAGTTTTTTATCTTGGTATGTTATTTAATTTGGGGACTTCAACGGAGGATGTCATGTCGGTTACTCTTTTATTTTATTTTATAACTTTATTTATTAATTTATCAATTTTAAATAGGGTTATCAAAGTAATTTCAACTCAACCAGTTAAATTAACTGTTAACAAGGGTTAATTCAGCATTTTTAATAAGTTATGGACCATTTTAACGCTTGGTAAAAACTTGAGGACCAACTTGTCCTTTTATAAATGTAACAAACTACTAGAAATGTTTTAAAAAAGATCGGGACCTATTTAGTAATCGTTCTATAATTAATAACTTACTTCGTAACTAACGTTGGTTTATATTTATATAATAATAATTTCTGTCACTTTGAAATCGAATGAGTGTTTTTAAATTTTTTGTTTTGTTTAGTTATTTAATTAAAGATAAATTTGTCATTAACAAAAAAGTTATTATAAATGGAGTAGGAATAGATATCGAGTGAATCGATACCAACATCACTCAGTTAATACCGGTGATATAGATAAGTTTAATATTCATTGTATAAATTATTTTATAAATAACTTTGAAAATAACCTGCTTATTTGGCTATTTCTCAGAATCTACCGTAGAAAAAACTAAAATCATTTACCAATCACTTTTGAGTACTTGACTAAACATTTTTAATATGAAAATAAAATGAGTCGTTAAAAAATAATTCCAAATTAGCTCTTAAAAACAAATGAAGGACGTTGTTCATAAAATATTATTATTATATGACATTGCATATTGTCTAAGCTAATAATTTTTAAAACTACTTAGATTTAAAATCCAGCGGTGAGGACCAGTGAGGTGATGGGAGTGTAAAATCAACAAAAATAAGGTCAACTATGATAATGAAAATGATGGCAACCAACACAATATATTTTCTAAATGAAGCAAATTCATTACTTGTGATGATTGCGTGATATATTGGCCTCATTCACGTGATTGCATGCAAATATATTGGATCGCATAAAATATGGATTTTCAATCTTCATCAATCAAATTTGAAAGTATGAATTTCAGAGAACTACAGCGGCACGGTTGCAATAATTTTATCCATTCTATATATGATTCTATCTAGCCACTTTTGCAGGCTAGTTCCTGCGTATATAAAATAAATATAATTAAATAAGTGTGTTTTCGAGTATTGAGAATTGACTGTGCAAACATCTAGAACCCCACCTAACTAGTTGACTATTAGCCACCCATTTGTGAATTGTGAATGTATTTCGAGTAATCTTCTTTTTCTTTAACATTAACACCTTTTTTTTTATTATTATTCTAACAAAACCAAAAAACACTGCAAACAAGGGGAAATAGAACGAAGGCAAACATCTTGCCAAAACAGGACCTTTTTAGATGATATCGTCAAGGAAACAAGGTTATGAGCTACCCTCTTTCCATGTCTAGAAATGGTCTGACATCGGCAATCAATCAAGTCCATAGGCTATGTGAGTATTTGTCTAGAAATGATCCAAAAAAACCCAACTACGTGTTTCACCGCTCTGCTCTCTTTCTCCTTCAGCTACCCGACCCACCTTTCCTTATTTTCAATAAGACGGAACTTAACAACTGAAGTTGTAACCTACAGCTCACAACGACAAGTAAACAAGACTTGTGTAATTTTGATCACGTTAATGTAGAATTTTACTATTCTTTTAATACCTACGAAATTTCAAATTTCAGATTTATGATATTGTTGGACTATTTACAAATAACATTACACTGGTACTTGCCCAGCTGCCTCAACTGTCGATGGTAGTGGTAGCATGGGTCTGATTATAATTCCAACTTGCAACTTGTATTATTTTTTTCCTTATTAAGGAGAAATGCCAACTAAAATTAGACACTTGCATTTGGGCCAGTTTTGATGTCGGAGAGTAAAAATGACGCATCGGGGTATAGCGAAAAATAAGAATGATCACTTTGTCGAACTCTGAGACACACTCAGACGAACCTTGACACAGCCATGCAGAGGCCATCATTCCCTAATCTTCGTTAGAAAATGGTGCTCTCGAATCTTCAAAGAGCATGTCGAATCCACGACAAATAAATGTTCCAAATGAACGATTTTATTAAAATCAATCAAAGGTTTAAAAGTTACAATAATTTAAAATAATAAAACTATTTATAATAAACTAATCCTAATACGACTCGAATACGACATTACTAAAAATACTAAAATAAGAAAAAGATCAAAACTAGTCAGAATCTTCTAAGATTTATGACTCCTAACTTGACTGGAAAACAAAGATCAAATCTTACCCAAAAGGTAAGTTTGATTTATTTTCAAAACCTAAATTTAATTCCTAATCAAACTAAAATAAATAAACTTACTAAACAAGAAAATACCTAAATTAACAAAATAATAAAATAAAGAAATTGTTCAACATGGGCCGCGGTTTCTTCATCTTTGGCCTACATCAGTCACCCCTTCTTAAAAAGAACACGTCCTCGAGTTCGGTTGAAATACGCAGAAAGACAGGTAAACAAAGAAGAACCCATATTTGTCTTGTGGGAGTGGTAAACGCCAACTGAAAAATCTCTCCGTAGTTCATCCCAAATCCACAACGGCACCACAACAATTGTCCAACGGAATGCAGAAGATGTCCAAGCTATTCGCCACTGACAATGCCTATTGGTTGCGGCTTGGACCGCTGGACACCGGCAGAGGTTTGGACAATAGCGATTCCTCGTTGCTAGCTCTTCCCATCCAACATAGTATTCTCATCCTCTTAAAATAAACTCGTCCTCGTGTTTGGCAAGGATTTGTTTGGGTGGATAATACTACAAATATATCATCTTGTCAATCACTGTCTTGAACAAATATACTTCAGATGGCAAGAACAATGTTGGATCTTCAAAATCCAAATCAAGAAAAATAATCTTCAAATTACCCCAATAAAAATTATATGGATTTTCAAATAAGTTATCACCCTCGGAAACTTTATCAATAGAAATTGATTTAGTTTCCAGTTTTGCTTCAACCACATCTAAAGTGCAATCAATATCAATGGTTGGATCGCAGTCTTCAACTTCTAAGATCCAAGACCCATCTTCAATTACTTCGACAATTTTTACTTCATACGAAATATCTTCAACCGTATCTTCTACATGATAAAAACCTTCAAAATAATCAATTGGAAGATATTCCTCCCGCATTACATGTTTCATCACAGGCCATGATTGGATCCTATTCATTCCAAATCTTTTCCGATCCTTTTGAAAATCTTCCCACCAAATTAATGCATCGTTTTTCAAATAAATTTCTACAATTAAAACTTTCAGACTTTCTTCAGTTTTCTGATATGCAAAATATTCTTCAACTTCTTTCAACCAATTAATAAATTCTTCAGTTTGCAAATGACCAGAAAAAAATCGAAGTCTTGGTTGATAATCATTATAGCTCGAAAAATAATTATTGGAACCAAGAGAACCATTGAAACCCATTGAGAACTGAAATCAGAGTCTGGAAAACAAGAGTACCAAAATTTGAACCCTGAGAACTGTTTACGAAAAATTAATTCACTTGCGGCTTCAGGTGTGTGTGATGGTGAGCGCAATCTGAAAAACCTCTCCGTAGTTCATCCCAAATCCACAACGGCACCACAACAATTGTCCAACGGAATGCAGAAGATGTCCAAGCTATTCGCCACTGACGATGCCTATTGGTTGCGGCTTGAACCGCTTGACACCTGTAGAGGTTTGGACAATAGCGATTCCTCGTTGCTAGCTCTTCCCATCCAACATAGTATTCTCCTCCTCTTAAAATAAACTCGTCCTCGAGTTTGGCAAGGATTTGTTTGGGTGGATAATACTTTAAATATATCATCTTGTCAATCACTGTCTTGAACAAATATACTTCAGATGGCAAGAACAATGTTGGATCTTCAAAATCCAAATCAAGAAAAATAATCTTCAAATTACCCCAATAAAAATTATGTGGATTTTCAAATAAGTTATCACCCTTGGAAACTTTATCAATAGAAATTTATTTAGTTTCCAGTTTTGCTTCAACCACATCTAAAGTGTAATCAATATCAATGGTTGGATCGCAGTCTTCAACTTCTAAGATCCAAGGCCCATCTTCAATTACTTCGACAATTTTTACTTCATACGAAATATCTTCAACCGTATCTTCTACATGATAAAAACCTTTAAAATAATCAATTGGAAGATATTTCTCCCGCATTACATGTTTCTGAAATATCTGGAACTTGTGAGACTGACCTGAAATTTCTGGCACTGTTGAGGTTGATCTGCAAATTGTAACACTGTTTGGCTGATCCACAATTTCTGTTGTCTGAGGCTCATTGTTAATTCTCGGAACTATCACATAAACACTTTCATTCTTTCTTTTTTTTCAATGTTGTTTCTCTATTTTTTTTATGGGGGGATATGGAGGGTGAATATACGGTGTTTAGGAAGGTAGTTGGTTGTGGTCCGTGGACGCTGAGCCTAGCACAGAGGTAGACTTGGTCGCTCTGATACCAATTGACGCAGCGGGGTATAGCGAAAAATAAGAATGATCACTTTGTCGAACCCTGAGACACACTCAGACGAACCTTGACACAACGATCGGTAGTTACCAAGCATGGACAGCCATGCAGAGGCCATCATTCCCTAATCTTCGTTAGAAAATGGTGCTCTCGAATCTTCAAAGAACATATCGAATCCACGACAGATAAATGTTCTAAATGAACGATTTTATTAAAATCAATCAAAGGTTTAAAAGTTACAATAATTTAAAATAATAAAAATATTTATAATAAACTAATACTAATACGACTCGAATACGACGTTACTAAAAATACTAAAATAAGAAAAGATTAAAACTAGTCAGAATCTTCTAAGATTTATGACTACTAACTTAACTGGAAAATAAAGATCGAATCTTAACCAAAAGGTAAGTTTGATTTATTTTCAAAACCTAAATTTAATTCCTAATCAAAGTAAAATAAATAAACTTACTAAACAAGAAAATAACCAAATTAAAAAAATAAAAAAATAAAGAAATTGTTCGACGACATGGACCGCGGTTCATTCGTATTTATCCTACATCAAAAAAAGAAGAAATGAGGGTTTTATCTTATTCAATCAATCAAACAAAGTAAAACAGTTACATGTGAAAATAAACATTGGATCGGTTTACAGTAAAACGTAGGATTGAATGATTGATTGAGCATCAAATCATAGTGGGTCTAGGTCAAGTTAGATCCGTTTAATTAGAGTGTTCTTGATATGGTTTTTAAGTGTCCATAAAGTTTCTCAAACGATTAAAAAACTTTTCAAATTAAAAGGAAATTCAAATTTTTAATGTCTTTTCATCGTCACTAAGTAGAATTTTTAGATGATTAAAAAAGTTGTTTTACGTCTATTTAAATAAATTCAATTTTGAAACGTTTCCAAGTAGGGATGGACATTAAGTTGCGATTTGATTCGATTCGATTCGAACCAAATCGAACCGAAAAAAAAGGTATTCGATTCGTAAGGGTAATTCGGTTTAAACCGATTTAAAAATTGAAAATCGAATTTTTATTCGTTTTAAACCGGTTTGATTTTCTTAAAACCGGATTGAACCGAATAAACCGAGTATATAAGTAAAAAAAAACCTAATATATTTAATATGTTTAGCGGTAATATGTTTTTAACTGATTAAATTATATATATATATATATATAAGTTAGGTTTGATTTGAGTTTTTTTGATTATTCTAATGTCCAAAATTAGTATCAAACAACCCATTAATGTTTAAAAAAAAATCAAAAAACCAATTAAACTAGCCGGCTCATTTTGCCTTAAACCAAATTGAATTGAACCGAATCGAATCGATTAAAATAGGTTCAATTCAATTCGATTTCCACTTCTTATTAGGTTTAAACCGATTCAATTTTGGATGAATTGAAATATTTTAGGTTCAATTGGGTATGACCTTATATCGAATCGAATCGAATCGAACTATGCCCACCCCTATTTCCAAGTAGATCTTTTTAATATTTTTTTTAATAACACTAAAAATTTCAAATATAAACCTATCATTTAATATATATATTTGAATATTTTGGTAATCCTATCATTTAAAAAGTTTTTTCTAATTGACAATCAAACGATCAATATCTTCTCATTAAAAGCTCTACTTGTAGAATATCCATCTATCCTTAAAAGATCTATTTGAAGAAGTTCTACCAAACAGAGTTAATATTTTATTAACATGATTTTTATTGAGTACAACTTTTAATAAAATAAAAAATGATTTTAGTAGTATAAATTACAAAAAAAATATTGACAATGTATTTTTAAAAATAACATTTAATAGTGTAAATTATATATATATATATATATAAAAAAAAAAATGTTGGCATAGTATTTATAATAAAAAACATATATGGTAGAATATCTAAAAAAATCTTTTTGAGAAAATTTTAATTTTTTTTAATAGACATAAAATAACTTTTATAAATGACGGTCGAGATAATTCATATTAAAAAAGTTATATCAGACTTTACCAAATAAAACAATAATAATTTTAAAACAACTTTTAGTATTAAAAAAACTCTTTTAATCTTAATAAAAATCATACAAAACAAACACTTAACAATTAATGTAAACAATTTTTTTTAATGTTTTTATCTAACCAATTATTTAAACTATATATATTTTTAAAATTTTTATCATTAATATAATTGAAATCATTTATTAAAATATAAATCATTTATTCAAATCATAAACTCATTAATCTATCGATCGGATCAAACCCGAGACAATAGCAATGAGCGATTAGCGTAAACTCTTCTACTCAATCATCCAGGCAATAACTGTCCGCACAAACGCTATAATAATTAATCAATTAATTAATTGCTGCCGCTAAAAAAAATCTTCTCGAATTTTCAATTCACTGAAATTGAAGGCTAGAAAAGAATGGGGGTGACATTTTTTATTTTTATGTATAAATTTTTATCCGATTGAGGAAAACGAAAGAAACAAAATACAAAGTTATAGTGACTGCCGTCCCTAACAAACGATTGGTCAAAGCCCAACTAATCACCGTTGATTAGAGAAAGCCAACATCAATCCGACGAACATAAGAAGAAGAGAGGGTGGGTGGGTCCAGAGAAAGGAGAGGTGGACTATGGGGGTAGCATTCGCTGTCACTAAAGCTGCCTTGGTATTATTGAAATTGTATACATGGGCCCTACCTACTTTCTCATAGTTCTCTGATTTTCTGATTTCTGACAAGTATTTGAACGTCCCGACCACGCCCCAATTACGCATGCATTGGTCCACGTGCCATTTTCTTTGTCCAATTCCCACGTTCGGCACGAGTCCATTTTTCCCACCCACTTCACAAAATATTAAAGCTTCCTTCGACCTTCCTACATCCTCCTTCATTTACATTTTTTTTTTGTTAGGAATTTGTCAATTTGATCCCTAGCTTATTTGAAAACGTTACTTTTAACATTATCAAATATACATCATTTAGACCCTTTTATCGGTGAAACCTAAGTAAACTTTTAAAATATAAGGGATATAAAACTGTCATTTGAACCATTGTCCTAATAAAAATGACATGTGGCGTAATAAATTTTTAAAAAATTACAGCTTAAAGAACTGAGGAATAAAAGCCAATAACTAAAAACATAAAAGAATTTTTTTTGAAAAAAATGGAGGTGGCCACCACGACCTCCTCTAATCTTTGGAAGAAGTGACTGCTTCCTTTGATCTAGAGGAAGCCTCCTTTGGTGATATTTGGAAAATTTTCATTCAGATCTCGTTAAAGAAAGCCAATTTTTTTTCTTCCATGGAGGTCACCTTCAACAGTGACCACCATTGTTTTTATTTCTTTTTAAATTTATAATGCATCTAATTCTCGACAACATGCCACATCACCTTAAAAGAGTAAAAAATGAGCCTACTCAATTAAAGCTGATGGTGGGGTTTCTTAAAGTTTACCTGCCAATCTAATGATGTTAGGTTTTGGTTCGTATTCTCAAGTGAACTGAATGTTAACTAAATAAGACTCAATTGATGTGGAGCTTCTTAGAGACGTGAGATAACGTTTGAAAGTTGAAGATGGTGTTTGAGGGAGGTTTGAAGACAAAGATGAACTGAAGAAACGAAGTCTGGTAGGTACCGCGGTGCGGATACGTGCACAGACCTCGGATTTACACGGCGTGGACCGCGGCGGAGGCAATGCACCAACCGCGGTACTCAGAGCGGTGGTAGACAGTTTTGGTCCGTGGTGTTGGGCTCGGGTGGCCAACCGCCACCCAAACCATGACAATAACAGATCTTGCCCAAATTAGGAATGTTGCACGAAAATAGGAAAGATGTTTTCTTCTGGAAGTTTTTGTGCTAATCAGAAAAGGAAAGAGTTTGTCTTAATGAAGAATAGGAAAGTCCTGTACTTGAAGGAAAATGATTTCTCCTTAACAAGAAGACTTGTCATAAATAGGAAATAGTAGTTATGTGGAACAAACAATTCTTGTACGTTTAGGAGTAGGATTTTCTTTTATGATAAACTCCATGTAACTAGTATAAATAGACCTTGTATATAGGTTTTTTTGTGTGTGGAGTAAAAAGAACACCATGTAACATCAGAGAGTGGAGAGAACCGGGTGAGAGACCCGTGGGAATATCCGGGGAGGGATCAAAGGGAATATCAGTGGATCAAGTTAGAGACCCGTGGGTGATATTCAGGGGAGACCTAAGGGATATTGTAGGGTTCTTGGTAAGGATCTTGTGAGTGTGGTTGGGGTCTGGGTATGAGAGAGAATCCTGGAATATATGGTTGTAACAATTTATCATATAGTGGAATTTTCTCTGTCGTCCTGACGACTCGTGGTTTTTTTACCCGATTTGGGTTTTCCATGTAAATCTTGTGTTGTGATTGGTTTACTCTCTCTCATCTATTTTGTCTGCTATTGACGTTATTAATTGTTGTTAATTATGGATATATATTAGGCACGACGATTCCGCGTTCATCATTCCGAAAATCTCCAACAAATGAAGGATGGAGAGAGAAACCGTAACAGGGGATGATCACTTGGACCTTAGGATGAATAGATAGTTAAAGGTGATGGTTCTGGAGATGATGTGTTTCATGGACAATTGTGGGATCTTAGGTGGTAATGATGATATTTAAATGTAAAACGATCTTGGAGTTCAAAATCATAACATAAGTTGATGGAAAAAGTAAGTAGGTTTTGGGGAATATGATGGAGGAGATTTTGACCATTAATGAAAATAAAATGAGGGGGAACATGAAAAAATATAAACTAGTGTGGAAATTTTGATAATATCCTTTTTAACTATTGCAATTAAGGATCCAAGTAGAGGGAAATTGAGTGAACCCACAAGTTGATTGATATGAATGTGTAGCATATCACTCACCCAATTTTTTTTTGTTATATATATATATATTGAGTCTCTCATCAACGACCTATTATTTTAATTTCGGTAAAGATCTTAATGAAATCATATCGAGTTTTATAAATTTTGATCTAATTTCTTTTATGGATAATAAGTTCATTGGAATCTAACTATACAATTTTTTGAGATTTTTTTAAAGTATAACTATTTTTCTTCAATTTCCTATTATTCGTTCATTTTTTTGGTACCTTCATATTTAAAAAAATACCAAAAAAATTAGGAAAAATAGTTATATTATTTGAAAAATTCTAAAAAAAGCTTTGTAGGTAGATCATAGAGCCGAACTTGAAAGAAAGGATACATAAATTTTAAAAAAATCATATCAAAATTCATTAAACTCGATGTGATTTCATCAAAGTTTTTACCGAAATTAAAATAATAAATCTATTATGAGAGACTATATATATATATATATCCTTTATGGCGACGACAATTTAAACTTGAGACATCGTTAGTCGGAATGAATGTTTCTAAGCCAATTTGATATGTATATTTGAACCAAAAAATTGAAAATGATGCTACATGAGACTTTATCCTCACACATCTAAATTATCACCAAACTAATACGTGGTATATGAAATAGTGTCAAGGTACATAATTGATATTATATTGATTCCTACTTTGAGGACCCAGTTTATATTTCAAGACACTATAATATGGATTTGAGTCAATATACTAATTCAAAATAAAATAATACGAGTTAAAAACATAATCGGATAACTTTCTGTTTTTGAAAAAGTTTGGAATAACATAATTGGTTAACTATAATCGTGTTGCATATTTTTTTTTTCTGTCAAGAAACGTAATTATATATATATATATATATTGAACTAATAATAATATATATTGGCGGTTAACAAAAAAAAAGAAGAAGAGAAAATCCCTTCAACACTTCTAAGTAGACATATCGATGTTTCGATTCGAATCGAATCAGAATCGGTATTAAAAAAATCATAACCAAACCGATGTTTAAGATTTTGAACTGAAACGGTTGCGATATACGGTTCCTGTTTTGGTAGAACTGTCCAACCGGATTCATTTTAAAAAAAAATTGGACTGGATAAAAAGAAAAAAGAAACGGATCATCGAAACCGGAACCTGACATGTTTACTTCGAAGTGAGAAAACAATCCTATAAGGCAGTGATATCCACGCTCGTGGAGTTGCGTCTGATACTCAACATCATCATTTTGCTCGGCTTTCTTCTGCTTCGTACTCATCCAACACGACTCTCTGTCTCCAGTCTACTTTTATAGACTCTAATAAACCCTAATATTCTCTCTCTATCTATAAAGTACCGTCGAAAGGTCAGAGAGAGGAAAAAAGCCAGTGAAGCGCCATGAAAGTATCAGAATCCTACCCAATCAATGTCTCCACATGTCTTCTATCTTCGCTTCTGGACCAAATCCCACTCATAAACAACTTTAAAGGCAAATGGGCCATCATCAAAACCAAGCTCGGCGATCTCCACACCCAACTCAAAGATTTCTCCGAGTTTTCGAATGCCACTTCCAATCCTCTCTGTCTCGACCATCTCCACTCGGTTTCACATACCCTCAACGACGCCGTCTCCGTGGCGCACAAGTGTCAAGCCGTTAATTTAACGGAAGGCAAGCTCAAGACTCAGAGCGATATCGATTCTGTCTTGGCCAAACTAGATCGGCATGTCAAGGACGGTGAGGTCTTGATCAAAAGTGGGGTTCTCCAAGACGGCGTTATCTTGCCCGGTTCTGCTTCGAAGCGCGAGGCTGTGAGGGCTGAGTCCAGGAACTTGATAACTCGCTTGCAGATTGGTTCCGTTGACTCCAAGAACTCAGCGATGGACGCGTTGCTGGGTCTGTTACAAGAAGACGATAAAAATGTGATGATCGCTGTGGCTCAGGGTGTGGTTCCAGTGCTCGTCAAGTTAATGGATTCAAGCTCGTTAGAAATGAAAGAAAAAACGGTCTCAGCGTTTTCTAGGATCTCCATGGTCGATAGCAGCAAACACGTTTTGATCGCTGAAGGTCTACTTTTGTTAAATCACTTGCTTCGGGTTCTTGAATCGGGAAGTGGGTTTGCTAAGGAAAGAGCTTGTGTTGCTTTGCAAGCTTTGAGCTTTTCGAAAGAAAATGCGAGAGCAATCGGTTCCAGAGGAGGAATTTCGTCTTTGTTAGAAATTTGTCAGGGAGGCACACCCGGTTCACAGGCTTTTGCAGCTGGGGTCTTGAGAAATCTTGCTGTGGTCAGTGAAATTAGAGAGAATTTCACAGAGGAGAATGCGGTTTTGGTGCTTCTTGGTCTAGCGGCTTCAGGGACTGCATTGGCCCAAGAAAATGCAATTGGGTGTCTCTGCAATTTGGTTTCGGATGATGAAAGTTTGAAGCTTTTGATTGTTAAAGAAGGAGGGGTTGAGTCTTTGAAGAATTTCTGGGATTCAGCTCCCACTGTTAGGAGTCTTGAAGTGGCTGTTGAGTTGTTAAGGCACTTGGCTTCTTGCCACCCAATTGCTGAAGTTCTGGTTTGTGATGGGTTTGTTGTTAGGCTTGTAAATGTGTTGAATTGTGGGGTTTTAGGGGTGAGAATCGCTGCCGCTGAAGCTGTTCACAAGATGGGTGTTAGCTCCAAATCAAGGAAAGAAATGGGTGAATGTGGGTGCATTGAACCTTTGTGTAAAATGTTGGATGGTAAGGCTGCTGAAGAGAAAGAATCAGCAGCAAAAGCACTGTCAACACTTATGTTGTATGCGGATAATAGAAAGATTTTTCGAAGGGACGAGAGAGGGATTGTGAGTGCAGTTCAGTTGTTGGATCCTTCAATTAAGAATTTGGATAGGAAATACCCTGTTGCTGTATTGGCTGCTCTTGCTCATTCTAGTAAATGCAGGAAACAAATGGTTGCGGCTGGTGCTTGTGTACACTTGCAGAAACTTGTCGAGATGGATATTGAGGGGGCTAAGAAGCTGCTGTACAGTCTAGGTCGCGGTAAAATTTGGGGTGTTTTCACCAGACCTTGATGATTAAAGAGTTCGTCAATCAATAACATTATCGCAAAGGAGTATGTGGATGATTCTTAGATTTGTATTTACAATAGTTGTGTTTACTTTGATTCTTGATTTTCTTTTTGTTCATATTGTGTTAATTTGTCTAAAAGTAAATGTTGCTAGTCAATTGCCAATGAAAACCTTCTCTGTAGAGACAATAATCTTAGTTTGGTGACCTAATTGGATTGGAACTCAATTCTTTTTCCAAGAGTTACATGATAAAAATTATGCTGTATTGCCTACTAGCTTTAACTTGTGCATTATATTTTCTTGTAGCTGACATTGGCTAGTGTGTGTGATCAAGCCTATTTTTATTATAAGGTTTATTGACTGTCTTATAAGATGTTTCCTTCTTTATTGACTAAAAGGATTTTAATTTTTTCTTCCCCTTTCTAACGATTGTGAGAAGCTTGATAGATGAATACCCTCCACCACCCACTTTTTTGGGGTCATATTTATCGTCAGGAATTTTTTTAACTTTGATACCATTGGGGTGATGTGGTTGCTTCTATTGTGCAAAGCATTGAATGATTTAATGTTTATTGCTATTTTTCTTTGTTGATCATTGATGTTCAGTTGTTTGTTCTGTAAAGAGATTGGGAAATGCCATTATTCTGGTATGCCATTGCAGGTCCATTTATAAAGTGATTGCGAGGGTTGGTAATGGTTCCCCATTCAGGTTGGAAACCGTCGGAAGAGTCATTCTATTCTTCCCATTAGGTCCTCAGGAGCGATTCTCTGTAATTACCACCCTCATATGGGAAGAGTTCTGTTACTAGTGGCTGGATAATTACGACTTATGAGTTGCAGACATCTCGTTCTAATAGGAAATGCGGTATTGGGATTAATTATGATATGAAGTTTGTATAGCTTGATAGCTCTTTTTAATGAAATGTTATTGGGGATATAGATTTTGATTTAGGTACATTTGTGTTTGTTGTCAAACCGTACCCTGGAATTAATTGTTTACCTAAACTGGTATCTATTGTCGATTTTGCAGGTTTTCAAGAGGATTTTGTCCAATCCATCCCTCTCATAGTCATACATATAATATCCTGTATTGGTTGCGATTGAGACTAGCAATTATATTAAATTAGTTTGGTGGTTTGATATCAATCTGGGAGAGGATAAATGTACGAAAATGGGGTTCTAGAGCATGTGCTTTCGTTTTCTGGTATGCCCATTGCAACGCTCTTTTGCTGGCAGTTGCCTTAGCAAGCAGGGGCCTACCCTATATTTATTTGCCCTTGCTTTATTGACTCACCCCTTGGCATTGCTATAAAATTAAAACTAATGGCTCAAGTTGTTCAACTTGGAAATGGAAAATGAAATAAGACAGCTGTTTGCCTTACGAAACTTCGGATTTGGTAGTCCTTTTCAAATTTCAGCTTTTACTGTTTTATTCTTTTGATTGGAATGTCTATTGTCTTTTTTATATGTTGGATCATTTTGTAGAGGAAATGGAAACTGTTCATAAAGATTACTTTGCAGTTTGCAATGTGAAAAAACAGAAAGAAATAACTACAAGACGATGAGGCCTGAGGGAACTTTTGGTATATCTAATCTACTTTGAAAAGATGGTTTAGCTAAACTTACTGGTCTCATAAAGTTATGCAGGTAGGCGTTTGATTGCATTCATATAATTAAATAGAAATCATGAGTGTTTATTGTCTACCATCAGATCAAAGTGATGGTATGATGTGTACGTGCAGCAGTTGCATGGTAAACCAAGTCTCATCATCAGGTCAAGAGTCTGATCATCAATAAATTAGTGTTTTGTATGTTTCCTTTAATTTGAGGCTTTGTTATTTTAGACCGTGGATGTCAGTTAGTTGAGTGGGTTTTCCCTCATCCAGAGTCGGTTAGTTATTTGTTTAAGAGTCAGTAGTTTGTAATGCCTATATGACTTGCATTGAGTTCAATAAAGGATATTCATAAAAATACAACCAATATCTTCCCCTGCTCTATTCTCCTTCTTTTCTATTTCTTTTTTCAAAATTATTCTTATCACGGTAGTATCAGTAGCAGTTGATATATCTCATAGCGCTCACGGAAATTGGCTTTAGGCCATGGCACCAAGAATTAACTATTTGCCCTCTTTAACATAAGTAGGATATTTGTTGGTGCTTGTTTTGTTGCACTATCACCACTTTAATGACCTCAATTTTTGTAATACCAAAATTGACTCCGGTGACAGGTCATGAAGATTTCGATGTCGATCAACACCGGTGACGGAGGCAAAAATATTTCCAAAAATGAAAAAAAGGCAAAATATTGTCACTAAATGTTATTTAAAAGAAGAAAAGGACAGTTGGCCCAACCCCAAATATTGCCTAAATCCGGGCTTAAATTTGTAAACTGGTCCGTCAGAAGTACAGCCCAATAAAAACAATAGAGAACTCTTTGCATGCGAGTCCAACATAAGAACAACAGTGGGAATAGAAGAAAATAACATTTCCTAAGTTTCAAAGAGTAAAAATGTCCACTACTCAAAAAAATTATAAAAATGTCCTTTTTTAGTTGGTTTTACAACATTACCCTTTAAGTCATTTATTTCAAAATTATCAAGTTGCTCTATTTTATTCTCTAAACCCTACAACATTACCAAACTACCCTCCCTCCTTCAATTAACCCTTATTACCTCTAAACTTGTAAAAATCCCAAATTCAAAAATCAGAAATTGTAGAAGAAGAAGAAAAGAATTATGAACTGAGAGAAAAAGAAGAAGAAAAAGTCTTGTTATCTGTCAACAGAGAGAAGAAGAAGCCCAGAAGAAGAACAAAAAGAAAAAGAAGAAGACGAAGAAGAGTCGTTGTCTGTCGATTGAGAAAAGAAGAAGCCTAGAAGAAAGACGAGAAGGAAAAGAAGAAGAAGAAGAAGAAGAAGAATAACAGAGGCAGCGTGACGACACTACGAAGAACAGAGGTAGGGTTTGTTTGTTTTTATTTCCACTAAGCTTTTGAGTTGCAATTTTGAGGAATGAGAGCTTTTGAGTTTGTTGTATGTTGTTTCTCTCTATTTTTGTTTGTTTTATGTTTAATATTGATATTGATTTTGTTTATTTTGATAGCTGTGGTTCTGGTTTGGGTTTTCTTCTTGTTTGTTGTATTAGGTGTTGAGGGGTATGTTGGAGGCATTTTTGTTGCTATGGTTTAGGGGACTTCATTTGAACATAGAAAAATATAAGGGCCTGTGTATGCAAGCAAATTAATGATCAATATAATTCATTCTGCAGATCAATAACAGTAATGCATTCACATTCCTCCATATCTTCAAATATTGAGAGTTTGAGACACTAATATTTGTAACTAAGGGTTTGTAAAAATTATAGCCAAAACATCATAAAAATAATTCAATTTCATGAAACATCATGAGAGGTTCCTTTAATAAATTTCGTACACTTTCTTGTTACACTGACTGACAACTACTGTATCACAAATACATACAATACATATACATTCTATTAAATCTAGACATAAAATTCCAAGCTTGGACAACTAGAGATAAACTAAACCCAGATTATATATGAAAAATGCAATTTCAAGTAGAAAATTCACACAATGAAAAATCCATCATAACAGAACATGCCCACTATAAACATATTTCAATACCTAAAAGGGAAATGGGTTCACTTAAAAATGAAATCTTTATGGAATTTTAGAGCTAGAACCATGAACAACAATAATACAACCTTTGTCCAAGCATACATACATACATACATACATACATACATACATACATATATATATATATATATATGTATGTATGTATGTATGTTCGTATGTATGTATATATGTATGCATGTTATAAACTCAAAAAGAAAATAATAAAGTTCCAAGCCTAGACACTCATAGAAAGAAAAGCTAAAACAACTTGATCACACAATAATAAATCTCAGACAAATTCACAATACCCAAATATCAAAATACATATAAAATGTAAAACAAAGCACAATACACTGAAAACAACTAAAATGTAGGAAATGGGTTCACTTTCAAAGTAAAGCTTTGTCGAGATCTAAGGCTTGAAATATTATGAAGAATTACAAGTGCTAAAGAGAGCAAGTGAAGTAAACAATATAAAAGAGGGTGGCATTGGAAAGACAAAGACAATACAAGAAATAATGTTCAAGTGAAGGCAAGTGCAAAAGCTTAAACTTCCTAGTGTCACAAAGAGTCACTACATTATGGTTTTAGAGTTCTCAGCTTTTTATAAGTTACCAAGATTGATTATAGTAAAATTGTAAGTGAAAAACTTATTTCAATCTACTTGTGGGCAATTCTGGTATGTTTAGTCAAACTGCTGCTTGGAAAATAGTTCATATTTGTTATAGATATTTTTGGTCTACTTTTCGATTAGAAAAATATATCATTGGATCATTGTAAGTATTTATTTTTATAAAAGTTTTAAATCATATATTCTATTTGATCATCTGTTAAGTACAATATCAAACACAAATTCATCACCTATAATATCTAACAAAGATCCATCTTGTGCAATTTTCTTTCATCAAATTCCTTGCATTAGTCAGACTAGCTGCTTTTTTAACTGTTACAGAGTTCCTTCTACATTATCATAAACACAAATAAATAAACATAATTCACACTTCAATTCTAGGGACATTCTAAAGGATGCTTATAATTGACCACTTGAATTGAGCACAACCAAGTCTTCAATCCCTTAATTTGGGTGTGTGCAGTAATATTTTTATTGACTTTGAGTATGAGACTTAAATGAGAAAATTTTAGGAGATGTAAAATTGTGTTGGTAGGGGGATAAATGAGAAATTAAGGAAATGAAATCAGATGCATTAAGAATGTGGAATTACATGCATTTGGGATGTGCATGTAATTGCTTTTTATGCATATATTGATGTGAGACTTGATGATTATATATAGTTGTTTGTTTTATATTAGTAGAATTTTGTATGAATTAATTGGTTATGTCAAATTCTACGATCCATAAAATCAAAGGAGTTAATCTTCAAACTTTGAACATCATCATTTTGCATGATAGATTGGAAACGAAACTTAGAACATCTTTTTCACATGATAGATGGAAAACTTTGACCATTTGGATATGTGCCTTTTGTTTAAATTAGGGGTGTTTGAGGTAGATGTTTTTTTTAATGTTCTTTTATTTCTCGTGTTTATTGGTAGTGATGAAGTGTTGTTTTGGGTTTAGAGATGGCCAATGGGGAAATGGGGGCGGATGTAGGTCCGCCCATCCCCAACCCCATTTTCCAAACTCTCTCCCCTCCCCCCTCCCCCATTTCTCCATTTGGGGGAAATGGGGTTGGGGTAATTTTGGGGGGAGGTCCCCCCATCCCCATCCCCATTTCCCCATTTTTCCTATTTTTTTTTTTCTGTTTTTCTCCGTTTTCCCATTTTTCCAAAGTCCCCCGTTTCTCCATTCCTCCATTTTTTCTGTATAAATAATAATTACATATTAAAGAAAAACATAAATTCGCAATTCAATAAATTCAAATATAAAATAACATTCCATACAGATTGAAATGAAAGTTAAGTTGTTTAATATGTATATATAGTTAGTAAAATATGTTAATAAATTATTTGGAGCTTGCTTGGTGTGTAATTTAACAAGAAAATCAATATGTATATATAGTTAGCTTGCTTGGTGTGTAATTTAAGTTATAGTTTATAAATATGTATATATAGTTAGTAAATAAAAATAATAAAAATATATATAAAAATATTTTTTATATAATAATATAATATTTGGGGGAAATAGGGAAATGGGGATGGAGGCACCTAACCCCAACCCCATCCCCATCTATAAGAATTTATGGGGGAAATGGGGAAATGGGGAAATGGGGATGGGGACGGGTCCCCCCATCCCTAACCCCATTTAAATTTGGGGTTAAAAGTCATCCCCATCCCCCCATTTCCCCATTTTCCTTAAAAAAATTTCCCCAAATGGGAATGGGGGAGCGGGGGTTTAGGGCCCTGGGGTAAAATGGCCATCCCTATTTGGGTTGCATTATCGTTGTGTTGTCATTGTCATGTTACATTAACATGATTTCCAATTTTTAGAAACCTTCACCAGATCCATATGCTACTTAAGAAGTGACTTTGACGAAGTCTCTTTAGAAGTCATATATCATTCATCCCCCGTTTTCAAGTGTTTACTAGAGCCATATGAGACTTCAGAAGTGACTTTGACAAAGTCGCTTTAGAAGTTGCATTCTTCTCGTGCTTTAAAGTGTAATTCCTAGGTTCGGAAGTAAACATTCCCGGGCTTGAAAGTCAAATTTCCAAGCTTAAAATCAAATTCACGGGCTCGAAAGTAAACGGTCCTGTGCTTGGAGAGCTATTTTGGGTTGCATCATTGTTGTGTTGTCATTGTCATGTTACATTAGCATGATTACCAATTCTAGGGCATGAAAGTAAAATTCTTGGGCTTAAAAGTACATTTTTAGAAACCTTCACTAGATCCATATGAGACTTCAGAAGTGACTTCGTCAAAGTCACGTCTGAAGTCACATATGGATCTAGTGAAGGTTTCTAAACATGGAATTTCAAGCCCAAGAATTTTTCTTTCGTCTTCTCGATTTTCAAGTGTTCACTAGAGCCGTATGCAACTTTAGAAGTGACTTGGATGAAGTCTCTTTAAAGTCACAATCATCTTGTGCTTAAAGTTAAATTCTCTAGCTTGAAAGTCCAATTTTCAGGCTTGAAATCAAATTCTCGGGCCTGCAACTCCAATTCTTAGGTTTAAAGGAAGGATTCCCGGGTTTGAAATCCAATTCCCGAGCTTTAAAATTTGTTGTTTTATCTTAGATTTTCTTAACTTACTAGGGGTTGGAAAGTGCATATATTGTTGTTTTTCAACAAGTTTTTAGAGATATTTAAAATATAATCAATATTGTCATTGTGGTATTCTTCTTCTATATTGCTTGTATTAATATGAATACTCATTTTTTCAATTCAATTGTGTCATTTTCTATTAACATTTATAAATTCAATAGTTTTTTTCTAAAGTATTGATTTATTTTTGTTTTGTTATTAAATAGATGCCTGTTAATCCAAACGAAAAACTCTGACGGTTCCCGGATCATAGAGATTGGATCCATACAAGAATAAACTCGCAAAACAAGTGTTATCTTATAAGGGATTTGAAGGATGTCCTACTTCGGTGTGGCATGCTTGAAAGGTTTAAGGAAGGGTCTTTTGGTCATTTCTTGGAATTGGTCCAACCCTTGGTCATTCATGGCATGCTCATCTACAACCTACTAAAAACAGAGATTATTCTTCCTAACCAAGAAAAGGATGATGAAATGTGGTTCGGATTAGGGAGACAAAGGGCTCTTTTTGGGAGAGAAGAGTTTTGTATGTGTAGTAGGATAAACATGGGCCTTCTGTCTGAAGATTTCAAGAAAAAAAGAGAGAAGTTGTTAAGGGTTCTATGTTGAGTAGATATTTCAAAGAAAAACGACCGATATGTGAATTGTTGTTTGCACATTTAAACAGCTCACGGATGTAGATTTAAAAAGTAAGCATTATTGGGCTTGAAAGTCCAATTTCCAAGTTTGAAATCAAATTCACGGGATTGAACTGAAGGGTTCCCGGGCTTGAAAGGAAGGATTCACATGAAATCCAATTCTCAGGCTTGAAATGAAGGATTTCCGGGCTTGAAATCAAATTTCCAGGCTTGAAAAACATTTCTCAAACTTTAAAATTAATTGTTTTTGTCTCGGATTTTCTTAACTTGACAGAGGTTGGAAAGTGCATTTATTGTTGTTTGCTAGCAAGTTTTTAGAGATATTTAAAACATATAACGACTTGTAAATAAATATTGTCATTGTCGTATTCTTCTTTTGTATTGCTTAAATTAATATGGATACCCAGTGTTCATATTCAATTGTCTCCTTTGCTCTTAACATTCATTAAATCAATAGTTTTTTTCTTAAGTGTTAATTTATTTTTGTTTTGTTATTTTTGGTAAAGGTCTCACGACCTATCAAGGATATGGACTTTTGAAGTTTGTTTTTGGACCATGATCCATCTCCAATGGAAAGCCACCACATGAGGTTACCTCCCGCGGTGTCCGTAAAATAATTAAAAAGGTAGAAAAAATATAATTAAATAAGAAATGCATTCTATAAAGTCCGGGAATTCACGGATCCCGGGCTTCAAAAACAAATTCCCAGGCCTCAAATACTAATTCCCAGGCTTAAGGAATGTGGAATTTAAATTTTAAATTATTTGTCTTAACTAGTTTTAAGGAATTTAAAGGTGAGAAACTTTACCATACCAATTTCCCTTCATTTAATTTTTTTTGGGACTCTTAAACTAACCCGGAAAAAAAAAAATCATTACCCCTACACCTCACCATCCATTCTTCCCACTATTATCCTACTATTACCACCAATTGTGGTAAAGGACCCCCGACCTATAAAGGACATGGACTTTTGAAGTTGGTTTCCTAACCGGAATCCATCTCCAATAGAAGGCCACCGCGGGAGTTGAGGTTAACTCCCGTGGTGTTCGGAAAATAATTAAAAATGTAGAAAAAATATAATTAAATGAGAAACGCATTCTATGAAGCTCGGGAATTCACGTATCCCAGGCTTCAAAAACAAATTCCCAGGCTTAAGGAATGTGGAATTTAAAATTTAAATTAGTTTCCTTAACTTGTTTTAAGGAATTTAAAGGTGGGAAACTTTACCATACCAATTTCCCTTCATTTAATTTTTTTTGGGACTCCTAAACTAACTTGGAAAAAAAATCATTACCCCTACACCTCACCATCCATTCTTCCCACTATTATCCTACCATTACCACCCGTTGTGGTAAAGGACCTTCGACCTATCAAGGACATGGACTTTTGAAGTTGGTTTCCGGACCGAAATCTATCTCCAATGGAAGGCTACCGCGGGAGTTGAGGTTAACTCCCGCGGTGTTCGGAAAATAATTAAAAATGTAGAAAAAATATAATAAAATGAGAAATGCATTCTATGAAGCCTGGGAATTTACAAATCCCGGGCTTCAAAAACTAACTCCCATACCTCAAGTACTAATTCCCGGGCATAAGGAATGTGAAATTTAAAATTTAAATTATTTTCCTTTATTTTTTTTAAGGAATTTAAAGGTCGGAAACTTGACCATACCAATTTTCTTTCATTTTTTTTGGGACTCCTAAACGAACCCGAAAAAAAAACACCATTACCCATACACCTTACCATCCAATCTTCCTACAATTACGACCAATTGTGGTAAAGGTCCCCCAACCTATCAAGGACATGGACTTTTGAAGTTGGTTTCCAGACAGGGATCCATCTCCAATGGAAGGCCACCGCGTGAGGTTACCTCCCGCGGTGTCAGAAAAATAATTACAAACGCTGAAAAAATATAATTAAATGAGAAATGCATTCTATGAAGCCCGGGAAATCACGAATTTCGGGCTTCAACAACTAATTCCTAGGCCTCAAATACTAATTCCCGGGCTTAAGGAATGTGGAATTTAAATTTTAAATTATTTTCATTAATTTGTTTTAAGGAATTTAAAGGTGGGAAACTTCACCATACCAATTTTCCTTCATTTAATTTTTTTTGGGAATCCTAAACTAACCCGGAAAAAAAAACACCATTACCCCTACACCTCACCATCAAATCTTCCCACTATTAACGTACTATTACTACTTGTTGTGGTAAAGGTCCCCCGACCTATCAAGGACATGGAATTTTTTAGTTGGTTTTCCGGCCAGGATCCATCTCCAATGGAAGGCCATCGTGCGAGGTTACCTCCCGCGGTGTCCGGAAAATAATTAAAAACATAAAAAAATATTATTAATTGAGAAATGCTTTCTATAAAGCCCGGGAATTCACGGATCCCGTGCTTCAGTAACTAATTCCCAGGCCTCAAATACTAATTCTCGGGCTTAAGGAAAGTTGAATTTAAATTTTATATTATTTTCCTTAATTTTTTGTAAGGAATTTAAAAGTGAGAAACTTCACCATACCAATTTCCCTTCATTTTTTTTGGGACTCCTAAACTAACCCGGAAAAAAAAAACACCATTACCCCTTCACCTTACCATCAAATCTTCCCACTATTAACTTACTATTACCACATGTTGTGGTAAAGGTCCCCCGACCTATCAAGGACATGGAATTTTTAAGTTGGTTTTCGGACCAGGATCCATCTCCAATGGAAGGCTATCGTGCGAGGTTACCTCCCGCGGTGTCCGGAAAATAATTAAAAACGTAAAAAAAATATAATTAATTGAGAAATGGTTTCTATGAAGCCTGTGAATTCATGGATCCCGTGCTACAGAAACTAATTCCCAGGCCTCAAATACTAATTCTCGGGCTTAAGGAATGTGGAATTTAAATTTTATATTATTTTCCTTAATTTTTTGTAAGGAATTTAAAGGTGAGAAACTTCACCATACCAATTTCCCATCATTTAAATTTTTTAGGACTCCTAAACTAACCTGGGAAAAAAAACACCATTACCTCTACATCTCACCATCCAATCTTTCCACTATTATCCTACCATTACCACCATTTGTGGAAAAGGACCCCTGACCTATCAAGGACATGGACTTTTGAAGTTGGTTTTCGGACCGGGTATCTCGAATGGAAGGCCACCGCATGAGGTTAACTTCCGCGGTGTCTGGAAAATAATTAAAAACGTATAAAAAATATAATTAAATGAGAAATGCATTCTATGAAGCCCGAGAATTCACGGGTCTTGGGCTTCAAAAACTAATTCCCAGGCCTCAAATACTAATTCTCGGGCTTAAGGAATATGAAACTTAAATTTTAAATTATTTTTCTTTATTTTTTTAAGGAGTTTAAAAGTCGGAAACTTCACCATACCAATTTCCATTCATTTATTTTGGACTTCTAAACGAACCCGGAAAAAAAACACCATTACTCCTACACCTCACCATATAATCTTCATACTATTATCCTACCATTACCACAAGTTGTGGTAAAGGTCCCCCGACCTATCAAGGACATGGACTTTTTAAGTTGGTTTTCAAACTGAGATCCATCTTCAATGGAAGGCTATCGCACCAGGTTACCTCCCATGGTATCCGGAAAAAAAATTAAAACATAAAAAAATATATAATTAAATGAGATATGCTTTATATGAAACCCGAGAATTCATAGATCCCGAGCTTTAAAAACTAATTCTCAGGCCTCAAATACTAATTCTTGGGCTTAAGGAATGTTGAATTTAAATTTTAAATTATTTTCCTTAATTTGTTTTAAGGTATTTAAAGGTGAGAAAGTTCACCATACCAATTTTCCTTCATTTAATTTTTTCTGGGACTCCTAAACTAACCCGGAAAAAAAAAACACACCTTTACCCCTATACCTCACCATTCAATCTTCCCACTATTAACCTACCATTACTACCAGTTGTGGTAAAGATCCCCCGACCTATCAAGGACATGGACATTTTAAGTTGGTTTTCAGACTGGGATCCATCTCCAATGGAAGGCTATCACGCCAGGTTACCTTCTGTGGTGTTTGAAAAATAATTAAAAATGTAAAAAAAATATAATTAAATGAGAAATGCTTTATATGAAGCCTGGGAATTCACGGATCCCGGGCTTCAAAAACTAATTCCCAGGCCTCAAATATTAATTCTCGGGCTTAAGGAATGTGGAATTTAAATTTTAAATTCTTGTCCTTTATTTTTTTTAAGGAATTTAAAGGTGAGAAACTTCACCATACCAATTCCCTTTCATTTAATTTTTTTTTGGGACTCTTAAACTAACCCGGAAAAAAAAAGCACCGTAATAAGTAAAGCTTGAGAAATAACCCATATGTTAAGCCCATACGAATAAAGAAACAGATACAAAGGGCACATTAGAGGTTTCCATACCAAGTCTGGCTAATTTTTTTACTACAAAGCATTAAAATTAGACAAATAAAACAAAAGCAACATGATGTTTTACTTAAGTCATTCAAATATCTACGGTTTTGTTCATCTTTCATCACACAAAAGACCAGTTTATGAACATAAAGACCATGTAGTGATTTGAATCATCATCACTCCGAAGTTTCCTTGCCACTGCCTGCTCATACGATACCGGACTTCCCATGCTAGATACACATATTCTTATTGGTAGGTATGCAAACCCGCAGTTACAAGAATAGAAATGTTATAAGAATTTATCCCCTCGATTCATGCTATAGATTAAAATATTATACATTTTCAAAATTAGCAAGATAATAAGTAAAAATCAGCAACATAACATAAATTAAAACAATATATATGTTCTAAATCAAGTACATTCTAATAGAACAATATAGATTATTAGATCACGAATGAAGATGGGGTTTTGTATGAAGTTTAACTCATAGTCATCCAGTCGTACATCTGCTGCAGCTTCTGCACATACAATAACAGTGTACTAAATCATTTATACATATCAACATATACAAGATTAAGAACTAGATTTTTAACCGTAAAGGACATATTATTTCAAAGTGGAAATAGAAGAAAACATATAAGATAGGTTTTTAACTGTCCAAGATAGGTTCATCGGAAGTATGAATGACTGCTTTGTCCGTGTCATTCAAACTGAGCTCGAGTGGCCTATATGGGCACTTTAGTCAAGGATAAAGGTTGGACCTTGGAGCCCGAGATTTGCACTTTGAATTCCGGGATTTGGACTTTCAAGCACGGATTTACATTTTAAAGCCCGGGAGTTCGACTTTCAAGCTCGAGAGTTGGACTTTAAAGCCTGAGAGTTAGACTTTGAATCTCGGGAGTGGGACTTTAAAGCACATGAGTTGGACTTTCAAGCCCGGGGTGAAATGATGAAAATATGGACAGAATGATATGCGACTTAATAAGCGACTTCATTCAAGTCACTTTTAAAGTCACATATTGATCAGGTGAGGATTCTACATATAGGTAGGATTCCCGAGATTCAAAATCTAAAAATCAAGCTCATATCGAAGGGATTTCAAGCCATGTACATGGATGATTTCAAGCCTTGTCTATTAATGTGAATAAGAAACATAAAATGACATTGACAATGCAATATGTAACATGACAGCACAACGATAATGCAACATCAAAATAGTGCTGGTAATCCCAGCTTGAAGCAAACTAAAATAATTAAAACTTCCAAATAATATAGTCTTCGCACTTAAAACCTCAAAACTCTTCACCTCACTACATGACCCACGTTAGATTATGTTTTTTTTAATCAATTTTATTCAAATGGCAAGACAAGCCATACATAAGTAGATAAAGGCACATATGCAAAAGAATAAATGAACAAACTCAAGGGCACAACTTACCCGGGAGACAAAGCAGACACCAAACATACACTAAGACATGACAACCCTACAACACCACAAAAGGCACTACCAACAGCAAGCAACAATGAAAAGAAAATGAGAAAAGTTTGTTAAGAATTGATAAAAGCTTCAAATAGTATGTATACAAACAAAAATACTCATCAAGGTATGCATTATTTTCTCAAAAACCACATTAAAATTAAGAATGAAAAGAAAATGAGATGCTTACACAAATACATATAAGAGAATGAAATAGACATTTTTCTTCTTTCATTTTCTTGTCCCCCTTATCTTTGTATGGCTTTGACTTGCCTGTTTTAAGAGCCATCGTGCATCAAAAGTATTGAATTAGTTATGAAACCGAGGACACAATCGCCTGGGAGACAAAGCAGACACAAGACACCACCGATAGCAACCAACAATAAATAATTTTGGTGGTATTTCCTTATATCAATGTAATTATTCAACTGTGTTTAAATGTATATAACAACAATAAATCATCAGAGTTTTTTTTTGTGTTTTCTCAGTCACCAAAAAGAAACAAATTCATATAATAGAATGAAACATACCTTTTTCTTCTTTCTTTTTCTTATCTCCCTTTGCTTTGTGTGACTTTGTCTTGCCTGTTTTAAGAGCCATATTGTTGGAATCAAAAGAATTGATTTGGTTTAAATACTATGAACTCAATTGTATTGGGTTGTAAATAAATACTATGAACTCAATTGAATGTCAACATAAATATATTTTTGTTGGAGATTTTCGGAACCGATGAATGCGGAATCGTCGTGCCTAATATATGCTCATAACTCATAGCAATTAATAACGTCAATATCAAAAAAAATAGATGAGAAAAAATAAACCAATCACAACACAAGATATACGTGGAAAACCCAAATCGGGTTAAAAACCATGGGCAGTCAGGACGTAGAGAAAATTCCACTAAATGATAAATTGTTACAACCATATATTCTAGGATTCTCTCTCACACCCAAACCCCAAACCCCAAACCACACTCACAAGATCCTCATCAAGAACCCCATAATATCCCCTAGGTCTCCCCTGAATATCACTCACGGATCTCTTACTTGATCCATTGATATTCCCTTATATCCCTCCCCGGATATTCCCACGGGTCTCTCACCCGGATCTCTCTACTACTTCTGATGTTACATGATGTTCTTTTTTCTCCATACAAAATAACCTAGATATAAGGTTTATTTATACTAGTTACAGGGAGTTTAACGTAAAAGGAAATCCTACTCCTAAACATACAAGAATTACTTGTTCCACATAAATACTATTTCCTATTTATGACAAGTCTTCTTGTCAAGGAGAAATCCTTTTCCTTTAAGTACATGACTTTCCTATTCTTCATGAAGACAAACTCTTTCCTTTTCTGATTAGTACAAGAACTTCCAGAAGAAAACATCTTTCTTATTTTCGTGCAACATTTCTAATTTAGGCAAGATCCGTTATTGCCGCGGTTTGGGTCGCGGTTGGCCACCAGTACCCAACACCACGAACCAAAACTGTCGACCACCACTCTGAGTACCGCGGTTGGTGCATTGCCTCCGCTGCGGTCCACACCCCGTAAATCCACAGAAGTTCGACCGCTTTCTGTGCTGCGGTCTGTGCACGTGTTCGCACCTCAGTCCAGGTCGCGGTACCTACCAGACTTCGTTTCTTCAGTTCTTCTTTGTCTTCAAATCTCCCTCAAACACCATCTTCAACTTTCAAACGTTATCCCACGTCTCCAAGAAGCTCCACATCAATTGGGTCTTGTTTGGTTAACATTGGGTTCACTTGAGAATACGAGTCAAAACCTAACATTTTTTGCATACACACTCATGGAAAATCAGCCATGAGAAGGGTAATTTCACACAGTTATCAAAAAACAACTTGCAAAAATTAGCTAAATGAACAACTATTAATCTTTACAGATTTTCCAGGTTTGTTTTAACAATGTAGATATTCATTCAAGGGGTATTACTGATTTAGTCCCTACATTTTTTTTCAATTTTTTTTTTACTCACTTATTCAATTTTCACACGATTGGGCCCTATATTTTACAAAACCGCTCATTTTGGTCCTTCTGTGAGTTGGACGTTAGTCTGAGTTAACTGAAAGTGGGGTATTTTGGTCATTTAACAGTTGTCTAATATATTGCGACCACATGTAAAAAAAACAACTAAAAATATATTTATAAAAAAGAATTTTTTTTTTTCAAATAATATAATTAAAAAATAATAATTTGTTTACAATATTTTTTTTTAAAGAAAACTTTAGAGATCAAATCAATTGAAAAAATGAAATTAAAAAAAAAAAACTTATCATAGATCATAAATCAATTCATATCATTCAAACCAAGATAATTCATCAACACAACACAACACAAAACCTAACCTAGATTCATCACCACCAAATCAACATAAAACCAAAATCCTTGCAACATTACCACTCTCTCACACCCATAAAATCACTCCACTACCCTATCATCAAAACCAGAAAATCAAAACATCAATTAGAAACCCAGGAAACCGAAACCTTGAATTCCCCATTTGGATCATCAACAATCAGCGTTCCACTATCACCACCAGATCTACAGTTCATATCACCACTAGACCATCATCATAAATCAGAAACCCAAATCAACTGAAACCCAAATCGACCACTACCACTAACTGAAACTCAATCAGAAACTAAAACACCACCACCACCACCACCACCACCACCAGCAGAACCCAAATCGATCAAAACCATAAATTAAAACCCAGATCGAAACCAAACCCACCAATCGAATTGAATCCGTATCAAACAAAGAGGATGATGAGAGAGAGAGAGAGAGAGAGAGAGAGGAACACTATCAAACCTAGATCGGCAACCAAACCCAGATCAAACCCGACAGCCAAACCATGATCAAACCCGTCGACTTCGGGTCGCATCGCTTCTGATCCATGTTTTCATCGTTGCTGCTTTGGTTCTGAAGTTGTTCAAGTTGGAACACCAATCAGTAATTAGAGGGACGACTGAGATTGATTAATTTCGTAGAGGGGTTTTGAGTGGTTTTGGTTGTTGGGTGTTTGGAAAGGGTGACTTGATTGGGTTTGGATGTTTGAGTTATTTGTGTTGTGATATGTTAATGGTGATATTGGTGAAGAGATGAATGGGTTTGGAGAAAGTGTTTGAGTGATTTATCTGGTGGTGTGTTGATGATGAAGCTGGTGAAGAGATGAATTTAGGGTTTTATTTCCAGATTCGAAAAAACCTAGATTTTATTTTATTTTTTCTTTTTTTCGTTTTTGCTGTTTTGTTTTTACATTTAATTTGTATTAATAAGAAAGGTAAATTTTTAATTTTTGTAAATAGTTATTATTTAATAATTTAATACTTTTAAATAAGAAACTTAGAGGGTGAAATGGTCATTTACTTTAAATTAAGGGTAAAATAGTTAATTTACTTTTTTCGTTTTGGTTGACCGTTAGAAATCTAATTAAAAGGATCAAATTGAGTGTTTTTTTTTAAACAAAGTGACCAATCCTGTTGAAATTGGATAAGTGAGTAAAAAAAAAAACAACTCAAAAAAAGCATAGGGACTAAATCAATAATACCCCATTCATTCAAACCCATATAATCTTATAGAGAGATAGGGCTTGCTTACCAGCTAATGTTGTGTTATCTTGATCTTCCCAAGCGACATCCATAACAGATTTTCCACCGAAAAAAAAGAAAGAAAGATTTTGGGTTGGTTTGAGTAATTTCGGGTGGGTTTGAGCGATGAAGGAGAATGGGTTTAAGAAAGAATCAAGCAATTTCAAGCGATGAAGGATATGTTTTGTATGGGCGATGAAAGAAGAGGGTCGTGGGTTTGAGCGATTGCAAGTGTGGGGGAGTCGTCGATGAACATTGTTTGAAAATGGGAGATGAATTGAGATGAACGTTGTTGAAGGAAGGAGAGGTTGTTTCGTCACATAGAAAATTTTGAGGGTAATTTGGTCATTATAATCATTTGAGTGAGAAGGGTATTTTAGCCCATCAATGGACATTCATGCAAAGCAAACATCAAGAAAGACCATTTTTGCAGTTTTTTTTAGAAGTGGATATTTTTGCTCTTTGAAACTTAAGAAAAACTATTTATGCAAATCCCCCATTGGTTTTGTATAGCTTTTCAATGTTAGCTTTGGAATAGTATATATTTTAGGGATCGTTTGGTATATTGTATTGTATTGTACCGGATTGTATTGGATTAGATTGGATTATATTACATTAGACTATATATGTTTGATGATATTTTGTATTAGACTGTATTAAGTTATATAGTGCTTTGATATGATTTTTGTTCCTCGATAGTTTGTTAACTAATAAAAAAATTAATATATTTTTAGAATAAAAATATATATTACAAAATATGTATTTATTTTTTATTTTTAAAAATGATAATTAATATATAATTAATATTTTTATTACATAAATTATCATTCATGTAACAAATATCAATAATATTTGACAATTATTTATGATATTTATTGAACTTACATAATTTTTAGATATATAATAATATAATAATATTTTATTTTTAATTTTATTTAATTAAATTTACATAATATTTATTTATTTTATTTTAAAATTTAAATTTAATATTACAATAAAATTATATTATTTTTGTAATTTTTTTTATTATTAAACACCAAAATTATTATTAAATATATTATTATTATTATTATTATTATTATTATTATTATTATTATTATCATTTTTATTATAATTATTATTTTTATTATCATTATTGTTATTATTATTTCTCTCCATTTATTAATACAACTCCACCCTTTATATTAGCTAATACAACATCCGTTGTATCAGAGCAATTAAAATGTATTAGTTAAGAGCATCTGCATTGATATCCTTAAAAGTAGGAGAATAATCAAAATTTGATTATTTATCCAAAAAAACGCTGTCCAACGGAGTCACTAAAATTTAACAATAACAGTTATCAGTAATCAAATTACATATCCAATAATCAAATTTGAAGATTGATTTTCAATCATCAAATACAAACTTAATCCAAAATAAATGCTGTTGTAATTTTATCATTTCTTTCTCACCTGTGGCTTTTTTTATCACATATGTATCTCATCATTGTTTCGACCTTAAAAATTTCAATCAGATAAAATTTATCTCTTTATTACGAATATATTAATACCCATATCATTTACTTTCTCTTGTCTTTTATAGTTTTTTTTTTGTTTTTTTTACCCTTGAAATAAAAGTGAGCAAGGACAGTGAAAAATGAGACAAGATTAGATATTTGATTTAGATAAAGTAGATTTTTTATTTAGATAAAGGGTACTATTGTGGACTACACAATCATCAAATTTAGCAATCCCTGAAAATCATCCTCAAATGCTGAGGTGCCAACTTTTAATGATCCAAATTTGTTTATACTATTGAAGATGCTCTAATTAGGAATGACAATGAGTTGGGTTCAGGCAGGTTTGGGAAAAACCAAACCCAAACCCACGAAATAAAATGACATCTAGACCTATCCACGAACCCACGAAATGTATCAGGTTTGGGTTTGGGTTTCACCCGTGGATTTTAGCAACATTCAAACCCGCCCACGAACCCGCAAACTCATGAGGATTTGTTGTTCTAAAGCGACTCACTCCTATGTGCCATCCACGCTAGTTTTCTTATTTCAGACTTCAGAGAAAATGAAAAAGAAAGAGCGAAAAAAGACTTTAAAATGTCTGAGAAGAAGAATATATGAAGAAGAAGAATAAGAGTTTTAATTTTGAAGAGAAAAAGGAAAAAAGAAAAAAAGTTGCAGAGAAAATAAATGAAGAAGTTGAGTTTTAATTTTGAAGAGTGTGGAGGTTGAAGATCGAGATGAAAAGAAAATGAAGACTAAAGAGAAAAAGAAAAAGAAAAATAATGATCGAAGATATTTAAAATCTGAAAAGATAAATAATAGGGTCTGGCTGTATGTGATGTAAGACAAAAACGAAATATACAAGTAATTATTCGCGGGTTCGGGTTTGGTTTTTTTCCACTCTTGAACCCGAACCCAAACCCGAACCCAAACCCAAATCCGTGACGGGTTAAGATTTCAAATCCAAACCCGTCAATGGGTTCTATTTTCACATACCAAACCCTCTCCAAACGGATTGGGTTTAGACGGATCCCACGGGTTCGGATTTAATTGTCATTCTTAGCTCTAATACAATACATATCATAAAACAAGTTAAACATTGTAGTGTATTATTCAAATACATTTTAAACCCCTAATACAATACAATAAAACCTACCAACATGCCCTTAGAATTATGGTTGAATAGTATATTAAGGCTTTTAATTGGAAAACCGTGAAAATAAATAAAAAGGCTTTTATTCAGAAAGAATACCATGTAATTAATAAAAATATCACGAGGATACTTTTGGCATTTTAGTTTATATTTTTTTTTTATAAAAAAAAAAGCTTAAAAAAGAGTGTTTGCATATAGCTTGGCGGCACTTTGTTTTTTCAACAAGAAGGATATATAATTTTCAAAACTGGAAATTGATATGGTACAACTGTACAAGTTCATTATGGGTACAAATTCAAAATTCCAACTTTTGAAACCTCCTTGAAAATATTGATCTCATTCACAATATTTAATCCATAACTTATAACTCTTAACATTAACAAATATTTATGAAACAAAAGTGACAAGCAAGCAACACAGTTGACTAGAGTTTCACATTGTGCCTTGTACATCAAAAGATTGAATGAAAGTCACCTAACTTGAAAAAGCTGTGATATGTGTTTTAACTCTTGAAGTTAGAATGGTACCATCTTCTCATTGTTCTTGGTTTCGCTTTGTCTTGCTTTGTTTCGTGAAATATGCCGATGGAATTAATTTCGAATCATGATTATGATTTATGAGTTATGACCAGTTTTGAGAGGCAGGTCCGAAAAGGAGAGAGCTTTGACTTTAGCGAAATATATTTTTCTAACATCAAGTAAAGAAAAATATATTTTTTAAACGAATTAAAAAATAAAAAATATATAGATACTATTGGAGATCTGGGTTGTTGAGATTTGAGAATTGAGTCTATTGAGATCGCCCAAATCTCCATTTTGAATAGAAAAAACACAAAAAGTGGATCATGGAGATTTGGTACTATCGTATATTCTTATCTCTACAAAAATAGGCCATGGCATTGACTTTAGCAATATGGTTCATAATTTTAAGGTCCTGTTTGATTTTTTGTTTGAAGACTGAATAGTACTGAATGTTTACTGAAGACTGAACAGTGATTGAAAATTGAAAAACATATGTGTTTTTTTTTCTATTGAAAACTGAATATAAATGATAAGTTGTTTGTTTTTTTAAGTTATAAATATCTGAACATAAATATTTTTACATCTATGTCCTTCTAACTATTATTTGTTATATATTTATATTTTAATATATTAAGGACAACTCTAACATGTAAATTAATGCTGAAATAAATTTATTTAGTTATTAATAATATTTCATACATTATTCTATTTGTTGAATTACATTAAAAATGAATATAATATTTGATGGTGATACATTATAAAATTCTCAAGAAATATTAACAAAAACTCAAAATCAGCTACTACTGATTTTGACCCAAATAACTTAACTAGGAATACCTTAATGACCACAAACAACTGATAATGTCCTGGTGGCGCCATTGCCCCACTGTTTGGTGCATGACCTCTCACAGCATGGTTCCAAGAATCGAGCTTTCGAACCAGCCCATCTAAAGCCAAAATCAATAGCCTCTCATTCATTGCATGATCATGATTGTCACCATGAAGGAGACACAATCGTTACATAAATATTGACACCAACACATACATATTGTAACAACATGTGTATGATTATGATTGTCACCAGCTCTCAGTTCAAACTCTATTGAAATATTTTGATTGTATTCAATTAACACCCCTGGATTGATAGCAGTGAGAAAATCTGTAGAGAAATTAGTGAGGATAGTTTTGGAAGTAAAACTTGTTAGGTTTTAGATTGTGTTGGCATTGATTCCATATCAAAATGATGTTTACGTGTAATGATTTAGTTGTTTAGATTCATGATGATTCAAGCTTCAAAGAAGAAGGAACAACTAGTCAAGGCAAGTTCAAAGTCTTCAAAGAGAAAGGATGTAATATGGCTCTACAAAGGCATACTAAGACCTTATCTTTCTCTTACAAGGCTTAGGCGCACACACACACGCAATTCATACATTTGTGTCCCTGCATTGTTGTGCACCATTATAGGCACACACATACAATTCATTCATATGTGTCCCTGCATCGTTGTGCACCATGTATAACACATTCACACACTTAAAGATGAATGCTCATGCATTGATATGAAAATAACATGTTTTGGAAAATACATGATTGGAAACTATCTCTATGTAGTTTGCATTCTAGTGTAAATTGTGTTTGTATATGTATATATTTATATAACATGGATATTGAACTTGAATTTAGTCTTAAATCATTCTTGATTGAGTTTCGGTCATTTTGGCTACTCATACTATTGGTTTCAAGTTCTAAGTCAAAAGATACTACACTTTCAACTCATGTTGCATACATTGTCTTCGTCTTCATATATCGAGTTGAATTATTATTTTTTGGGTTGAGTATCTTATATGTCTATGTCCGTGAGAGAGTTATGGCTCGTAATCCGTAAACGGATTCAAATTCTGAGTTCGGAGGCCTGAGAACTGTCGAAGAACGCGAAGGAAGGTCAAGGGAAAATGAAGACAGCAAAGCTCTTATTTCCCGAGATGGCGTGTGGCCATCTCGGGGCAGAAGGCTTGCTGCCTCGAGATGCCCATGCGCCATCTCAGGTAGCACCAAGCTTGGCTGATTCTTGTCCCTTTTGGTCATTTCATATGCCCATTTACCCTCTTCTTTATATATCCATTCCCTCTCACATTTCATTATAAGAAGAGATTCAAAAATTTGAGTGCATAATTTTCTCTCCAAATTTTATCATTTTCCAAACACCTTAACTTCTTCATTTGAACTTCGATTTGAGTGATTCAAAGTTGAGAGTAATTGTCAATTCATCCTCCATCTTTTCTCAGAAGGTTTGAGTTAGTTGTACTGTTGTGTTTGGAGTCTAATCTCACAAAACGGGACTGCACTAAAATCAACTAAGGTATTGATTTTCTCTCAAAGTTTTCTTTTAAAACTTGGTCAATTGCCTTGGGTTTTCTTCTTCAACATATATATGTGTCTGGTGATTGTTTTGATTTGAGTTTTTAACTCATTTAAAGCTAGATTGAGTTTCAATTGAAATATAACATGTTGAGTTAGGTTTTGATTTTGTCTATGTTTTCATATGTTTGGGATTGTATTGTGCTACCTTTGATTCTATGACTATTTGATAATCTTTGATTGACTGGTTTTGTGAAAAAATAGTTCCTCACATGTATTAGGCTTTCTTTGGCCAAAATCTCACAATGATACATGTGCTTATGTTCTTTTGAGCTATTCATGTGTTTTGTTGAATCTATAAATAGGAAATATGCTCTAGAACTTTAGCTTTAATCTAAATGACTTTGTCACATGATTTTAGCATGTTTTTGGTTTATGAGAATTAAACTTGATTATGTGTTAATTGAACATATCTTGTGATTCAAGTTTTAGATCTATGCATGTATCTAGGTTGTAATTAATGTTAAACATATCTTACATGATCTAGATGGATTAAACATGCATGATTGACTAGACTACATTTGTTTTGTGGATTGATGCTCATGTCTAGTATTTTCCATAGGATGTGTTGATCATAACATTCTATGTTGCGTGCTTGTTTGCGTTTTGCATTCATGATCACCTAGATGCCTTGTGAGAAGGAAGTCTTGACAATAGGTGTGAGACCTATGTTGTTGAGCAAGGAAGTCTTGGCAAGAGGTGGGAGACCTCGGATTGTCAAGCAATGAAGTCTTGACTAGAGTCAGGAGGACTCAGATAGTTGAGCAAGAAGTCTTGTCTAGGGTCGTGAGGATCCGGAAGGGTGAGCAAGGAAGTCTTGACTAGAGTCGGGAGAACTCGGATAGTTGAGCAAGAAGTCTAGTCTAGGGTCGTGAGGATCCGGAAGGGTGATCTAGAAAGTCTTGACAAGAGGTGTGAGGCCTCAGATTGTTGAGCAAGAGGGCGACATCTTCATGAGTAGGATAGGAGGGTAGTTTCTAGGTGAAGGGGTCACTTGAGAGATTGTACTTGTCTTATCCACTAGTAGATTTTGTTTGCCGGTGGTTGCTAACTCGTGGATGTTTCCTCTTCGGAGGTTTTCCACGTTATATCTTGTGTCAACTTTCCTCTATCCTTATCTCTATTATATTTGTATTTGTTATTTGAATACTTGGATAGAACTTTATTTGTAAGTTGACTTCCTTTCTATAATATAGATTATGTATGTGTTATGATTACTTGTTTGTATCACACTTTACTTGTTTCGTATATTGATTAAGTGTCTTTAATTGATATATATATATATATATATATATTGTGATACAAGAAATCTAGAGGGACAAACTTTTGTTTGTTTCTGAGGGAGTCGAAAAGGTGTCTAACCTATTCACTCCCCCTCTAGGTTAGCCTTGAGCATTTAACCGTGTTTGTATTTTCAAAACTTTGTAATAAATGTCACTAGATTTATGTTAAGTGAAAAGTGTAAAAGTTTCACTTTTCAAAAAAAAAAAAGTGGCTTTAGGTACTCATTAAGTGATTTTAACACTTATAAAGTCAAACAAAATAACTGAATGGAACACATTAAGTGCCATTCAATGTTAAGTTAAAAAATCAAACAGGACCTAAGTGTGAAGCCTATGTTATTACTCCTACATTAATTGTATATTCACGTTTTACCGTTTTTCATGTTTTTTTGCTTACTACATTTAATTATATCTTCTTTACATTCTTCTGTACTATGTCTATTATGTATTGAGCTAGCGAAAACCAAATTGGTTAAAATATTATTTACTAGAGTTAACCATATTAGCTCATTGTTGTTTGTGAATTGTGATCAATGTCGGTTTGTTTGGGCTTGGTGCACATTATGTTCACTGTTATGGCCATTTGACATATATGATAGGATGGGATAGTCCCTTTCTCATGTTTGAATGGGTTTAGGGATAGGATAAATTAATCCCATCTAGATCTTTTATCCCATTGATATGGGATAAATTAGTCCCAACCAAAATTAAAGGATTCAAATTAGTCATGCCATCCTCTTTCATAAGACGTCTCTTCTTTCATTATCATCATCTTCATTTTCACTAGTTTGAGCGCTCATTATCATCTTATTTTCCTTCTACTTCTCATCTACCATTACAAACGCACTCAAAAACACAATCATTTGTTCTTAAAAAACACACAATAAATAAATTAATGAAAAAAAAAGAAATAACAATCTCCATGGAGGACCAGATCTCCTTCAAAAATGGAAGAGATCTGGAATCAGAATCTCCATTAGTGGTTTATTTTGGTTTCTAGTTTTGATGGGCTTTGGTTAGATCGTGTCTTGTGGCTTGAGATGAAGCTAATGTTAAGTCAAGGAATTGTTATAGTAAAGTACTAGATCTGATGCTTTTCTCATCTGGGCTTGGTTTGCTTTGGCTGTTTGTTTAATTTTTGGTGATGATTTTTCGAGTTTGTTGGCTTATGATTTTTGGTCATAAGTCAAGGAATTGTTGGTTGTTTGCTTTCGGTTTGATGTGTGTTCTTACATCCAGAGATGTTCTTCGTAAATGGAGATGTGATTTTTTTTAATTTTATCCTATCCTACGTTACACCAAACACATCATTACCCAATTTTTAATCATATCCCATATTACAACAAGTACATGATAACGTTAAAATTAATCCAATCCAATCCAATCCAATCATATCATATCCCATAAAAATAATCATATCCCATAAAAATAATCATATCCTAGGGGTGACCATGGTTCGGTTCGGTTTCGATTTGGTTGAGAGGAGAAACCGTCCAAACTGGTTTGGACTGGTTTTGAAATCGTCAGTTCGGTGGTTTTGGTTTCAGTTAAATCGACAGTTTGGGTCAGCTTTGGTAGTTTTTTTTTTTAAATATAAACCGGTGGTTAAACTGCCGATTTTGGTCGGTTTTAGAGAGAGTCAAACCGTAACGAACCGGCTCAAACAGGTTTTCAAACCATCTGTTTCAGTTTTTAAATTCCAGTTTCGGTTTTTAACCGCCGGTTTAACCAAACCGTGGCCACCCCTATCTTATCTCTCATGTACCAAACGGGGCCTTATAGTGTTTAAGTTGTAATAGACTATTTTATACGTGTGAGCTTAGTTTTAATCGAATTATAAATATTAGGACTCAAGAAAATATTTGACTAGTATATTTTTAAGGGTTCAAAAACTTATAGCACCCTTTAATGATTGAATTTTAAGACTATCACAAACTTAAACCTAAGTTTTAATAGCACCTAAAGTCTAGATCTGATCAAAATACCCTTAAAAAATACTCAAAAAAATAAGTCTCGCGTTTATTTGTGTTTTCAAGACTTTTTTTGGTGTTTTCGAGACTTATTTTGTATTTTCAAGACATATTTTATAATTTTTGAGATTTTTCAGACAATTTTCGAGACTTTTTAGGTAGTTTTCGAGACATTCATGTAATTTCTGGGACTTTTTAGATATAGTAGAACCCCTCTAAATTAATATTATTAGGACCCACCAATGAGTATTAATTTATAGAGATTATTAATTTGAAGGGTTTTACCTTGTAAAGTGTTTTTTTATCTTTAAAATGTGTGGAAGTCGGTTTTCTTGTTTATTGAACGTTCCTTTTCGGAATTTCTTGTTATGTCGGTAAACTTCTTTTTGGAAGTTTTTTTTTTCTTCTCAAAATTCCTTTTTTAGGAAAGATTTGTTAAGAAAATTTCTCAAGTTGACCAAAGAGCACTCGTCAAACCCCCCGACCAAGACAACACAAGTGATCGGGCAGAAAGACCCGATCGGGGTTATCAATATGACAAGATGGTCGGGACAAAGGTCATGATCTGGTAAGATCACCGATCAGGGAAAAGCGGGTCTTGTCGGGTTCAGCAGATGGTCGGTTGTGCGACATGTGGACAACGTTCAGATTTAACAAAGTCATGGCTCAAAGCACTTAGAGAATGAATCCTACTTAAATAAGCTGTCTAGAAGTATACTTTGATAAGGAAGTAAATTTCCTTGTAGATATCAAAGTCTAGATTGGGCAAGAGATCTAATACAATTGAAACACAATCAACGAAAGATAAGGAAGAAGAGAAACACGACTTCAATAAGTTAAAGTTTTATTTAATTATGGAAACTTTCCTTACTTGTACATCAAGAATTTGGGTTCTATGCATGTATAAATAGACCCAAATAACACCCACAAAAGAATGAATGTTAGTTAAGCATAAGAGAGAGAGGCGAGATTGTGTGTGCATTTTTTTGACAACCTAGTGGATTCTTTTTCTCGTGCCATTACCGGCAACCGTGGATGTTTCCCCACCTTGGGGTTTTACCACAAAAAATCTTGCATTGCTCCTTACTTTTTATTTATTTTGATTTGTAGTTTAATTTTTATTCATATTTTCTGTTTGACGAGTGGTTGATCCAAAAATCACCGTCAATAAATGGCGTTAGAAGGACGATGCGAACCTTCGCTACCATTAAGTTTGGATAGTTAATTCCGGGAAACGTTTACGAGAAGAGATATCATGGCCACTAGCAGAAATAAGAGTTTATCTCTGCGCAATTCTAATGTCACCAATCATGTTGATGTCAGCGTTGTTGGATAAGATCCATCCTCAAGGACCCTACCATCAACCAGACCTGATGCAGTTACATCTATAGGTGTAACCGCAGGTATTTCCCCATATGCATTCCGGCAAATCCAGGAATCCCTGTGGAAAGTCATTGGCGACACTGCTAGACAGGGAATCAGTATAACGGCCACTGCCAATTTGAGTTCATCATACCAACTCTCTACACTGGTTGTAGCCCAGGATCTCAAGGTACGCTCTGAAATAGTGGCAACTACTTCAGGAGCACCCTAGAAATCTAGGAGAGATAGGACGGAGCACCATGAAAAAAGGGAACGTTCTCACAAAAGAAACGATCGCCAAGAAGACCGGGAAGCTAGGGGACATAGGGAGTCCAGTTCATAGGAAGATGTGCAAAGGTCTGATGGAATAGAAGCTCATCCCGAGTAGGTAGATAGGTACGATAACCGGAGAAAAAGTTCCTGCTCGAATTCAAGTGACAATGAAACTGCCACCAGAAGGCGTAGAGATCTAGCCTTCACGATCAGACGTGATCCCTTCGGTGCCCAGATCAGCGGGTGAATTCTCAAGAACCCATATGGGCTCACTATCCGCCAGAATATCAATGATCATGGAGAGCCGAAAAAGGAGCGAGAGGTCCTCCTCAGAAGAATAAAAGCCTTTGAGCAAAGACAGAACTTAGGAAATCCAATGATCAGAAATTTCAGAAGTCCGTTTGCTGATTCTATAAGGTAGACCCGTTTCTAAAAAAGTTTAGGATGCCACATGTGGAATAGTTCAAGGTCAATAATGACTCTTAGGAGCCGCTCTTTTCACCAGAATGGAAAACCACCAGGGAAGACTTTGAAGGAAGTTCTAGGTGCATAAGAAGAGGATCCTTCCCGATGGATCTATAGTAGGCCCTCTACCTAATCCCTTGATTCTTAATGACTTCTAGGGACTCATCTTTATGCTTCTTAATAGTCCTGTCCCATTTCTGACAAGCTTCTTTCGAGAACCTCTCTCGAATTCCCTCAGCATGACATCATCAAAGATCGAGGATCTTTTATAGCGGTCCATTTTCTGGACTTCGAGGGCTGACCCGGCTTCCTAGGAAAGCTCCCTCATGTTGACTTGTTGTTGTATAAGGTCCTTGGCTAGGTGTTCATAGTGGATTTGAGCTTCCTCAGATGTCTGTTGTGCCTCAAACCTAATTTGCTAAGCAGAGGTAAGGGTGCTTTGGGCAATCTATGTCTCCTCTTTAAATCTCTTTGCTGTTGTTTCAGCCAGGATGGCCCTCGAATCGAATTCAACACTTCGCAGCTATGTCTTAATGACCATCTTCTCTAAATCAACATTCCTCATGGTGAGTTCTCTAAGAGTTGTCTCGGCTACAGAAGTCCTGCCCTTAACATTGGCTATGGTTTTCCTCAAGGCAACCTCAGTCGCAGTATGAGTCTTCAACTTCTCCTCGTACTGCTTAACCTTAGAGGCACTGGCAGAAGAAGACTTAAGAGCGTCGTCCTTCACAGCAAGAGCTTTTTTCAACTGAGATATCTCAGTGTTCTGTTTCTTCTGATCAGCTAAGGCTCGAGTCAATTCCTCTACCGCCTGAAAAAGAAAGTAATAATTAGCAAAGTTGGTGAAAACGCTGGCAAAGGGCAATGTAGTAAGCACTTACAAAAACTCCATTGTTGAAAATCATGAGGATCTGCTCGGAGGCACAGACAACTCTGGCTTCCCTCCAGTACCCGTCACCAATGGACAATAGAGCTACGATGGGAGGATCCAGCAACAGGGGCAGTCGGGAGAGCCGACGAAGTACGTAGATCATGATCAGAAGTAGAAGCGGTCGGGGGTGCCATTGGAAGGGTATGACAGTTTCTACCCAGGAAATTACAGTACCCTCTCCAGCTTGAGAAATCATTACATAAGTCTCAAGATCTTTCCCCTTAAAGGCTTGACCTTCAATTACACCGTCTTGAGGAGGAGATGCAGAAGGTGTGATGGAGGGGACATTCCCAGACTGGCTTACCCCAACGTCTTCTGCCAACTTAAATATAACACCAGTCCTCGATTTGAACACCAGAATGAGTGCTTGCTCCTCAATGACATCGAGAAAATCATCATCAATAAATTTCTCCTCCAAGTTGAGCTCACCATTGTCAGAGTCAGAGTTAGTAAAAACTATTTGAAGTTTAACAGAGAACTGCATAAGGGCCTTCCTTGGGAGATGTGTAGGCAAAACTAAGGAAAGACGGTCAGTTTGAACCTAAAAAGGCTTACGATAAGTAGGAGGCACAACTGGATTAACAACCTTGACTGGATCGAATGGAAAGGAAGAAGGTACAATGGCAACCCTATCGCCCCTTATCTTCGATCGCTGCTCCCATAGAATTAGGTCGGTCAGGATCATCCTTTTTTTTTTTCATTGGGAATGATAGGGCCAACCTCTGACTAGAATAGTAACGGGTCTACACCACCCAAAGCCTCCAAGTTTTTATGAATGGCCTCAGGGGTTGAAAATCCCTCCGTAGTCTTAGCCACTTTCTTATCAGTGCTCTTCTCACCATATTCTGCCTTACAGAACCGACCCTTGTTTGGTTCATCTTTGCTTGGCCTATCCCTTGTGGGTTTATCTCGGCTCGATATCTCTCTGCTAGATCTCTCTCGATCGAATTCGTCAAGGGTAGATTGCACCCGGGAAGATTTATCTCTAGATGATCCTCTCCGACCACCTCGAGGTAGATCGACGTCATGACTGCTTGTTTCAGCCAGTCCAGTAGGAACCGCCAAAGTGTCATGATCAGACTCATATATGTGTTACGCCAAGTCATGCTTAGAGGGTGGAATTCCCTGAGCCACTTGATCGACAACACCTTTCCTGCTCACCCGATCAAGGTTCTTAGCCTTTTCGGGTTACTCATCAGCGACGATGTCAACCTCGTATACTGGAAAGACAAACATAAAGAAAAATGGTAAGAACATATATATATATATAACAAAAGCACTAAGGAATATAGAAATAAGAGCCTACAGCGCTTACGTCGGGCGAAAATCTTGAGAAAAGCCCCCAGCTCGATCAACTCTTTTTCTGAGTACAAATTACGACGATCCCTGACCTCCCAAGAAGTCTGAGCCGCCTTGACAACAGTATTGGTCTGCTCCCTGGTCATCACATGTGTGGTTTTGTTCCATAGTTTGGGGCTGTAAAAGTGTCTCGGGACACTGCTCCGAACCAACCGATGGGCAGCATTCGTAACCATAGTCATACCTCAGTCACTATTGATATAAAACCAACTATTCTTCCAATACTTGTTCGATGAAGGGAACCCCAAGATAAAGCCCTTGTGGTCCTTATGTGTAGAAGGAATAGGCTTTTCCTTGTAGCCATGGGGAATCCAACTGCTCGAGGAGGTCGATTGAAGATAACAAGTACCTCATTATTCGATCACCCTAGGGTATACAAATTATGTACCTCCTGAGGGGTTGGGGTTGCTTGGCCCCGATTTTCTTCCACAAGTGCCACAAACTAATCAGTACCCGACGAGTTGGGGGTCAGCTGAGCGGGGGTAATCCCTGCATCCGCCAAGAATCAGGCAATAAAGGGTTGTATAGGGAAAGTTACCCCAGAGGACAACATGACCCCATAAACAGGAATTGCATCGGAAGAGGGATTCCATACAGCACGATCGTTGCTGCAAGATAGTTGCACCGAATGCGGAAGGTTGAACCGATCCTTAAACTTCTCAAGGTCATCATTTGTCACCACGTTAATCTCGAAATCAAAGGCATAATGGTGACCAGCTATAAATCTTCGCATGCATGCCTGTCGTTCCCTCGTGACCTCCTTCATCCTTAACGTCTACGAAACTATCTTCAAGTCGTTCACTAGATGAGCGGTTTCTTTGGGCAAACCTCTGGTAGCTTATCTTGTGCTAGTTTTCTTTGACATATCTGGGCAAACATTAACATAAGTAGAACCAGAAGAGTTAGCAGATGAAGGGAAAAATTCAGGACGAGCCATAAAATAATCAACATTTAAAGCAATGGGTTGAAATGAAGGAGTATATACTTGAAAGTGACCCCAAAGTATGGATTCAAGCCTCGCGATATTCTCATTTTTGCCAGCCTCAATAGCATGCATAAGAAGTTCAAAATACCGATAGCAGAGAGTCGGATCCATGCATGAAATATAAATGAATGTGGCGAGAACACAAATGGTTCTTAAAGAAGGAAAGGAAACAAAGGAGATTGAAAGTTTGAGAAAGAAAAGAAGACTAGGGTTTTTTCTGTGAAAAGGATTTGTAAAGTCATGGAAGTGAAATAAAGAGTTTCGAGTTATATATAGGGGTGGATGATGACATCAAAGTATACACACGTCACCATACGAGAGTAGAAGTAGGTGCACGTAAATCAAAAATCACGCGCTGTTCAAAATTCAAAAAGAAGGCTAAATGATTGCGTCAGCTGAAATAGGCGTGATTGACACCGACACTTAGCTGTAAAACAATAAATGCACATTAATGAGCTACAAGACAAAAAGAAAACACATTAAACACACTTCACCAAGTGAAGTCCATTTGGAACCAGATACTCGGACTCGTATGTTTAAGGGGATATTGTTATTGAACAAATTTGGACGATGTGATACGATAGCAAAAGATAAGTGTCGAGGATGACATTTCACCAAAAGATAGCCCGGTCGAATAAACCTAAGTTGACCAAAGAATACTCATCAAACCCCCCGACTAAGACAACATAAGAGATCGGGCAGGAAGACCCAATCGGGGTTGTCAAGATGGTCGAGGCAAAGGTCATGATCAAGGAAAAATGGGTCTGGTCCGGTTCAGCAGATGGTCGGTGCGTTACACGTGTACAACGTTCAAATTTAACAAAGTCATGGCCCAATGCACGTAGAGAATGAAACCTACTTAAATAAGGTGTCTAGAAGTATACTTTGATAAGGAAGTAAATTTCTTTGTAGTTATCAAAGTTTAGTTTAGGCAAGCGATCTAATACAATCGAAACACAATCAAAGAAAGATAAGGAAGAAGGGAAACAAGACTCCAATAAGTTAGAGTTTTATTTAATTATGAGAACTTTTTTTACTTGTACATCAAGAATTAGAGTTCTATGCATGTATAAATAGACCCATATTGTAGGGAAAATCACACAACGAAAGTGTGAAAATTAAGGTTTGGTATATTTTAAAAAAATCCCTTTAAAAGAAAGAACCTTAACACTAGATTAATTGATGTATATTAAAAGTGTCGTACCTTTTTTTTTTTCGTGATGATTGAACTAACATCGAATTGAATCCGCAAGATCTTCCAATCCAATCACAAACTTGAATCACCTAGGAGTGTGGGCTCCCTTTCCTTAAATTGTATACCAGATGATGGAAACAAACAAAATCTTCTTCTTTGTTAGTCACAATAATCCTCCAAGAGAAAAACCAAGAACGTCTGGTCAAGTGTGAATTATCAATCAATTTGATTGAAACTGGCGTGAACCTTGATACGATGTTGTACACAAAACTATTTTGATATAAAGGATACTAGTGTACTATTGAAAACAAAAACGTTCATTCTTTTCTCTATGTTTGGCTGAATTCTTCACACAATGCGTTGGACGATTTTTTTTTATAACAATAAAAACAACTTCTCACACCAAAAATTAAGGCTTGGTCTAAATTATATATAGGAGTATATATAGGTGGCCAAAAATCCTCCTAGAAAGAGGATTTCTACTTCACCAAGACTCTTATCAAAATTTAGATTCAATCATCTTAAAAAAAGGATTTCTTTTACTCACCAAGACTTCTAATGTATTTAGTTTAGAAGACCTAATCCTCCCAAAGAAGGATATACTTGTTGAGCAATAATCTTATCCTTAAATGGATTTACTTGGTGAGCAAGAATCATTTTTCAAAAGAATCATTTTTCAAAAGAATTCTTTCTACACCAAGACTTCTAATCCAACTCAAATAGTGTATTTATTCAATAACCAATTATTGAATATTATTAAATTGTGACTAAAATAGAACTTCCTAATTTGACCAATTGTCAGTTAAAGTTTTAATAGCAATCAAATACTTACTAATTTGACTAGATAAATAAATTCATAATATTTATCTACTTATCAAATATAGTATTTGATACTTATCATATTACCAACAATAATATGACAATAAGAGACCCACTCTTACTAGGAAAAAGATTTTGACTTTTAGTTAAATAATTAATTAATTAATTTTCATTAAATTATATAATAAAATTAAAAAAACAATATATGAAGCTAATATATTTAGCCTTGCCGCCCAAGACCACACATGGGCATATATATTATTTTTCATATTTTATTAAATCCATTGGATCTAAATAAAAAGTCCACATGTGAACTAGACCCATTCTTACAAAAAGAAACAAGTCCACATGCCTCAATACAATTCTAAATGGACCAATAGATTGGTCTGGTAGAATATATCAAGTGATCCATGCAAGTTCATGTGAATTGAGGATCTTGACGAGCTATCTACATTTAAGCTCCAATAGACATAACCCAATCACAATCAACAAATGATTCACTTAGGTTTGATCTATTAATTTTAGTTCATTCCACTAAAGAACTAAAATTGAACTCTTAAGTAAAGATAGAATAAGTTAATATTGCTCATTCATACCCTAGACAATCTTAATGGAGAAAGTGTATCCTCGTGAAAAATACCAGTAATCGCCAAGAGCTCATAGATCGCATATAGCTCTCCAAGTTACCATGTTTACTAATATGACCACATTTTAAACTTGGATATTTTGACTTGTCCAGAAGCCATGTTTCAATAGACACTAATGAAAACTTAACGTTAAGATTTAATATCCAATACCTCAAAATATCCATATGATGATATTCTACTCATATTTAATAAATGAAGCCACGATGTCCATATCTATAAACGAAGTCATCTATTGATTAACAAATGAATAGCACCAAACTATCGATGATATGCTATGCTATATAATCGTACTCATTGATAGCTCAAATGATAACACTTGCAACCATAAGTCCATCATTTATCTCAGGATTGAGATAGACTCTCCTATTGTCTTCAAGTGAAAACTTTTATCCATTGACGGTTCTAGATAAATTATTTCACTGTGATCCAATTCAATGCACCAAGTGCACTAGATTCTTTTTTCTAAAGACACCACAATTTGATGATTTTAGACTCATCATAACACATTTGATCTCACTCAAATGCTAGCAAAAGAATCTACAACTTTGACAAGATAAAGACGCCCAACCTTTATCTTAAGTTGTGAATATTATTCAAGACTAACTAAAGAATTGTGTCTACCTCATACATATCTAGATGTATGAACAATTCTGTTTTTTTTCTCATAGTCTTTTGACCTTATGATTATTTACTTTTGACAATTATAATAATTAAACTATAAATGCTATAAGATTTGTTAAACTAGAAATCACTTTATTAATATGAAAAGATTGTCAAATACATTATTATACTCTTGCTATCGAGCATAGTCCCAACAATCTCCCACTTGCTCTATAGCAAATGTATCATATCTCTCATCCCCTTACTCTCTAGATGCCCATCAAAACTCTTTTGTGGAATAGCCTTTGTAAAAGGATCAACTAGATTATCTGTTGAGGCGATCTTGGTAATCGCCACGTCACCCCTATGCACAATTTCCCTCAGAAGGTGATACTTTCTTTCAATGTGTTTCTCTCTCTTATGACTTCTCGGTTCTCTCGAATTAGCCACTATTCCACTATTGTCACAGTAGATAGTGATCTGCTGATTCACATCAGGAACCACTTCCAAGTCAATCAAGAATTGGCGAAGCCATGCAGCCTCATTAGCAGCCTCGCATGCGGTAACATACTCGACTTCCATGGTGGAATTAGCAATACAAGATTGCTTGATACTTCTCCATATGACTGCCCCTCCTCCAATAGTAAAAACAGATCCTGATATTGATCTTCTAGAGTCAGAATCTGATTGAAAATCAGAATCTGTATACCCAACGGGAATTAAATCCCCTGAAGAGTATACAAGCATATAATCTCTCGTTCTCTTGAGATACTTGAAAATATGCTTAATTTTCGTCCAGTGATCAGGACCAGGTTTCGATTGAAACCTGCTAACTATGCCCACAACAAAACAAATATCCGGTCTAGTACAGAGCATTGCATACATGAGACTTCCAACTGTCGATGCATATGGGACCCTACTCATGAATTGCTCTTCGTGCTCATTCTTAGGAACTTGTTCCTTAGAAAGTTTGATTCCATGTCTGAAAGGTAACATGCCTTTCTTGGAATATTGCATGGAAAACCTAAACAAGATTTTATCTATGTATAAAGCTTGGGCTAATGCAATCGTTCTATTCTTTCTATCCCTTATGACTTGGATACTAAGAATATAACTTGCTTCTCCTAAGTCCTTCATAAAATATTGTTTTGCTAACTATTCTTTTATTGATGTCAATACACCTACATCGTTTCCGGTGAGTAGTATATCATCAACGTAAATAACTAGGAAAACCAACTTGTCACCTTTAATCATTTTGTATACATAAGTTCGTCATGATTTTGAATAAATCCAAAACTTTTCACGGATTGATCAAACCTTATGTTCCAGGATCTGGATGTTTGCTTCAATCTATATATGGATCTTTGCAACTTGCAGACCCTTTCCTTTTAGCATTTTTCAATGAATCCTTCTGGTTGCATCATATAGATGCTTTCGTCAAGACTTCCATTAAGGAAAGCTGTCTTGATGTCCATTTGCCAAATCTTTAGGTCTAGAGATGCCATAATAGATAAGAGTATCCTAGTGGAGTTAAGCATGGCCACATGAGAGAAGGTTTCTCCGTAATTGATACCTTCTTTCTTTGTGTAACCTTTAGCTACCAATCTAGCTTTAAAGGTTTCCACCTTTCCATCCATTCCTCTCTTCCTCTTGTATACCCATTTGCACCCAATGGGTTTTATCCCTTAGACAAGTCTACAAGAGATCAAACTTTGTTTTTAAACATAGATTCAATTTCGGATTGCATTGCCTTTTGCCAATGGTGACAATAAACATCTTCCATTGCTTCATTGTACGTATAGGGATCATCAACGTCCGGGAGATTCTCTACAGATTCTCTTAGACTGATGTATCTCTTGGGTTGTCTACTAACCCTTCCACTATGATGATGTATGGTAGATTGTTGATCTTGTATTGGTACGGAACTTACAATTGGGTAAGGTTATGAAACCTCTTGTGGAATTGTATATCCTGAAAGTTCATTCAGGACAATTCTACTTTTAGGCACAAAATTATTCATATAGTCCTCTTCTAGAAATTTAGCATTTGTCCAAACAAATACTTTCAGATCTGAAGGACTATAGAAATAATATGCTTTTGTTCCTTTTGGATACCCTACAAATATGAATGTTTCTGAACGGGGACTCCATCTTTTCTAACTTTCCTTTTAACACGTGCGCAGGACATCCAAATATCCTTAAATGTTGTAAACTAGGCTTTCACCTGGTCCACAACTCATGCGGTGTTTTAGGAACCGACTTAGATGGTACATCGTTTAGAATGTACATAGCAGTTTGTAAAGCATATCCCCAAAAAAATTAGGGAGCATTGAATAACTCAACATAGACCTAACCATGTCCAAAAGAGTTTTATTTCTCTTTTCTGCCACCCCATTTTGTTGAGGTGTACCTAATGCAGAAAACTAAGAAATATCTCATTATTAATAAGATATTGCTGAAACTCACCAGATAGATATTCTCCACCACAATCAGACCTCAAGATTTTTATATGTTTCTCAAGCTGATTTTCTACTTCTGCTTTAAATTCTTTGAACATGTCAAAAGCATCTGACTTATGTCTCATGAGATACACATAACCAAATCTTGAGTAATCATCTGTGAAAGTGATGAAGTACTCATATCCACCTTTAACTTGAATGCTCATAGGACCACACACGTCAGTGTATATCAATCTTAAACATTCAGTGGCTCTTATACCTTTGGTCGTGAATGACCTTTTGGTCATCTTACCTTCCAAACAAGATTTATAAGTTGGTAGATCATTGACCTTTAAGTAAATGTCCATCACTAACCAATCTTTTGATCCTATTAAGGTTAATATGACCTAGGTGCAAATGCCATAGGTAGGTTTCATCTTTTCATAATTTACTCTTTTATGATTAGTTTGTGTTGATTCCGTGTCTAACAAGTGTGAGATATTCCTATGCAAGTAGAATAAGCCATTTTCCAATGTACCTTTACAAATAATTTTGTCATTCTTACTAATAATAAAAGCTTTATTAAAAGTAATTGAATAACCAAATTTATTTAAATAAGAAACTGAAATTAAATCCCTCTTGAATTGTGGTACATAATAAACGGTTATTAAATCTAAATGCCTATAAGAATCTAAATTGATTCTAATATCTCCCAGAACACTAGTAGACACCAACGTTCTGTTGCTTAAACGCAGGTTGAATTCATTCTCATTAAGTCTCTTCCTTTACCAGAACCCCTTCTAGTGAGATCCAAGTCACTTTTTTTTTCTTTTGTTTCTTGACCTTCTGACGGGTCTTAACAGTAGTAACTTTATCAACCATATGAATCTCTTGATCCTTGCCTTTCACAAGAATCTTTTTGGCACTTTGAACATCTTGCATCAGGCCTTGCAATGTGTATTTCTTATTGTTCAAGGTGTAGTCCAATTTGATCAAATCAAAGGAATCCGACAGTGAGTTGACAATTATGTCAATTTTTCATCTCACCATCTATCTCAGCACCATTGAGTTCAGCAATATTGAGATGTGCTATGACTTTCATCAAGTGTTCTTTCACATCCTGTCCAAGTTTCATCCTAAGATTCATGAAAGTAGTCACTGCCTCTGTCTTAGTCATCCTGAACTTCATAGCAAACATCTCTTCCAGATACATCATTATATCGGCAGCAGTCTCCATTCCTTCACGTTGCTGTTCCAACACTTCGGAGATGGTGGCAATAATGTAATGTACATTTAGCCATCTCATCTGAAGACTTCCACTACTGATACTCATCTCTTTGCTCCTCCTTAGATTCATTAATAGGAGTAGGTGTTTTAGGAATAGACAGAACAAACTTAAGGTTTTTCAACTTGCAACAACAACCCAATTTTCCTTTTCCATTTGACATAATTATCATCAGTTTAAGTATTATCTTTTAGGATGTTTGATTAAGGATGAGGTCATGGTTTCTTTTTAATAAAAAACATTATATAAGTAAACAATCATTATAAAGCACTTTTGAATATTTATCTTGACTTAAATAAAATAATTCAATCGTAAAAATTCAACAGTGATCCAACACCCATAAATGTCACGCCTCCTTTGGGAGTTCACACTATTTACTAGTTGGACTAGGTCCCACCTAATTGTTAACATAACAACCAACATTTTCAATTTTAGCCTTGTGATTTTATTAACAAGAACTCTTGGGAGGATATTAATAAACTCATATTGAGTGTGTTACCAAGTTATCGACCTTCAATACATTCCCTCACGAAGTTAATTGTCTAGTATATCCTTGTAAGGAAGTATCTTGCTAAATTCCATTCATAAATACCCCTTGGGTGGTTATTACACGAAGCATAAAGCTCAACTAAACTTAGAGGCCTTAGGTGTTCCGAAACACCTTCTCCCACTCAATTGTTTAAGGAGTGTGATCGAATTCCATATAATGATTTACCAAGTTATCTAGATACCAATTAGATACCTAAATCATTCATTGCATGTTCATACCAAAAGAGATATACGAGTGACACTCATATTCTATATAACACATTATCAAACAATGACAAACATTGCAATATTTACAAAAATAGAAATAGCTACAATTTTGGTCAATCCTAGAAAAACAAGTAAATTACATATGTCTTGGAATACAAAAAACTTCTTTCTTGGCGAACAAGTCTTCACATGACCTTCGTCGTGTGGACTCCCTCGGCTGCCTCTCATGGGCGTGCACACCTTTGGCTCCCTCCTATGGGTGTGCGTAACCCACAACCCCATAAAAGGCTGCCATGCGCCGCCCATGGTTTCCATAAGGCTGCCGTGTGCAATCCATGCCACAACAATCGTAGCCATGTGCTCTTCGCACACACGTTTATTGCTATTACTTGTACGGTCCCAAACTTGTTCCGGCTGTTTACAATTCTTAAAACTTTCAAGTCTTTGATACTTGAATGTATTACAGAAGAATTTTAAATAATAAAATACTATAATATTTTAATACAATACAGTGCAGTTTTTTTTATTACAACAACTAAAAAAAAAACTTAGCAACTACCAAGAAGAAAATTATGGTGATGATAGGCCACCCTTTTTGTTACAATCCCAAAACAAACTATATTGAAATTCTATGACCAAAATTGAGCAATAACAATCCACATAATAAAACATATATATATATCCATACATTCCAATATAAATATATATATATATATATATGCGAATACCTAAAGTGTCAACTCATTCTAAAACATGCATAATCACAATAAAAGGAAAGGGATTCACGTACATATACATAAATTAATCAAGAGTACAACCAGGCTCTGATATCAATTGTAGGGAAAATCGCACAACGGAAGCGTGAAAATTAGGGTTTGGTATAATTTAAAAAAAATCTCTTTAAAAGAAAGAACCTTAACCCTAGATTAATTGATGTATAATAAAAGCATCGTACCTTTTTTTTGTGACGATTGAACTAGCGTCGAATTGAATCCGTAAGATCTTCCAATCCAATCACGAACGTGAATCACCTAGGAGTGTGGGCTCTCTTTCTTTAAATTGTATACCTGAAGATGGAAACAAACAAAATCTTCTTCTTTAGTAGTCACAATAATCCTCCAAGAGAAAAACCAAGAACGTCCGGTCACTTGTGAATTATCAATCAATTTGATTGAAACTCGTGTGAACCTTGATTTGATGTTGTACACAAAACCCTTTTGATGCAAAGGATACTATTGTACTATCGAAAACAAAAACCTTCCTTCTTTTCTCTATGTTTGACCGAATTCTTCACACAATGAGTTAGACGAAGTTTTTTTTTATAACAATAAGAAACAAATAAAAAACAACTTCTCACACCAAAATTTAAGGCTTGGTCGAAATTATATATAGGAGTATATATAGGTGGCAGAAAATCCTCCTAGAAAGAGAATTTCTACTTCACCAAGACCCCTATCAAAATTTGGATTCAATCTTCTTAAAATGAGGATTTCTTTTACACACCAAGACTCCTAATGTATTTAGTTTAGGAGCCTAATTCACTCCTAAGAAGGATTTACTTGGTGGGCAAGAATCCTATCCTTATGAGGATTTACTTGGTGACCAAGAATCTTTTTCCAAAAAGAATTCTTTCTACACCAAGACTCCCAATCCAATTCAAATAGTGTATTTATTCAATAACTAATTATTGAATATAATTAAATTGTGACTAAAATAAAAATTCCTAATTTGACCAATTGTCAATTAGAGTTTTAATAGCAATCAAATATTTACTAATTTGACTAGATAAATAAATTCATAATATTTATCTACTTATCAAATATAGTATTTGATACTTATCATATTACCAACAATTAGAGGTGTCCATGGTTTGGTTAAACCATTCGAAACCGAACCAAAACCGTCTTCCAAAAACCATAACCGAAACCGAAACCAAAACCGAACCGTAACCGTCGAATACAAAACCGATTGGAAACCGGTTTTCAGTGGTTCGATTACGGTTATCCAATCCCAAAAACTACCTCAAAACCGGCGGTTTTGCTATATTTTATTAAAAAAAAATGAACCAATAGAATTGTGACACGTGGTAATTCATTTGCAAAAAAAAAACCAACCGAAACCGAACCGTAACCGTCAAACCGGCGGTTACGTAACCTAACCAAACCGTCCTCCTCTGGTTACGGTTACGGTTACGGTTAGGCCATTTTATGGAACCAGAGTCGAAACCGACGGTTCGTAATCGAAACCGAACCGTAGACACCTCTACCAACACTAATATGACAATAGGAGACCTACTCCTACTAGGAAAAAGATTTTGACTTTTAGTTAAAAAATTAATTAATTAATTTCCATTAAATTATATAATAAAATTAAAAAAACAATATATTAAGCTAATATATTTAGCCTTGCCGCCAAAGACCATACATGGGCATATATATTATTTTTCATATTTTATTAAATCCATTGGACCTAAATAAAAATTCCACATGTGAACTAGACCCATTCTTACAAAAAGAAACAAGTCCACATGCCTCAATACAATTCTAGATGGACCAATAGATTGGTCTGGTAGAATATATCAAGTGATCCATGCAAGTTCATGTGAATTGAGGATCTTGGCGAGCTATCTACATTTAAGCTCCAATAGACATAACCCAATCACAATCAACAAATGATTCACTTAGGTTTGATCTATTAATTTTAGTTCATTCCACTAAAGAACTAAAATTGAACTCTTAAGTAAAGATAGAATAATTTAATATTGCTCATTCATACCCTAGACAATCTTAATGGAGAAAGTGTATCCTCGTGAAAAATACCAGTAATCGCCAAGAGCTCATAGATCGCCTATAGCTCTCCAAGTTACCATATTTACTAATATGACCACATTTTAAACTCGGATATTTTGACTTGTCCAGAAGCCATGTTTCAATAGACACTAATGAAAACTTAACGTTAAGATTTAATATCCAATACCTCAAAATATCCATATGATGATATTCTACTCATATTTAATAAATGGAGCCACGATGTCCATATCTATAAACGAAGTCATCTATTGATTAACAAATGAATAGCACCAAACTATCGATGATATGCTATGCTATATAATCGTACTCATTGATAGCTCAAATGATAACACTTACAACCATAAGTCCATCATTTATCTCAGGATTGAGATAGACTCTCCTATTGTCTTCAAGTGAAAAATTTTATCCATTGATGGTTCTAGATAAATTATTTCATTGTGATCCAATTCAATGCACTCAGTGCACTAGATTCTTTTACCCAAAGACACCACACTTTGATGATTTTAGACTCATCATAACACATTTGATCTCACTCAAATGCTAGCAAAAGAATCTACAACTTTGACAAGACAAAGACGCCCAACCTTTATCTTAAGTTGTGAATATTATTCAAGACTAACTAAACAATTGTATCTACCTCATACATATCTAGATGTATGAACAATTTTTTTTTCTCATAGTCTTTTGACTTTATGATTATTTACTTTTGACAATTATAATAATTAAACTATAAATGCTATAAGATTTGTTAAACTAGAAATCACTTTATTAATATGAAAAGATTGTCAAATACATGATTATACTCTTGCTATCAAGCATAATCCCAACACAAATAACACCCATAAAAGAATGAACGTTAATTAAGCATAAGAGAGAGAGGTGAGATTGTGTGTGTATTCTTTTGACAACCTAGTGGATTCTTTTTCTCTTGCCGTTACCGACAACCATGGACGTTTCTCCGCCTTGGGGTTTTACAACATACAATCTTGCGTTGCTCCTTGTTTTTTTTTTTTTATTTTGATTTGTAGTTTAATTTTTATTCATATTATCTGTTTGGCGAGTGGTTGATCCAAAAATCACCGTCAACAGGTTTTAAAAAGAAATTATTAATTATTATGATAGAGGAGTTTATTAATTTTTTATACTGGCTCAAGTCGGGACCGGTATTTTTTTTTTTAAATTTAGAGAAGATTTTAATTTATAGAAGATTAATTTACAGGGGTTCTATTGTAGTTTCTAAGAAATTTTAGGTCGTTTCCGATTATTAGGTATATTTACAAATTTCGATACTTATTGGGCAAAAATAAAATTTACTAAAAAAAATTTGGTCATCTTCTCCAATGAGAACTCTAACGTAGGTCGATTTCAGCCTCTATAGAAGGTCGATTTTGATCTCGAATGGTGGTATTTTGTCTTTATTGATGGAGGTCCTCCATCTATAAAGGTTTTTGATAAAAAAACCTAAAAATGGTTTAAACATAATAAAAGAAAGAGATAAGGGTATTTTATTCCATTGGTATTTATTATATAGATTTTTCGGTAGTTTGACATGTCAGCTAGTGGATAATCCGGAATATATGGCAGACCACGTCATCAGAGAAGAAAAACAGTCTCTAGTGATTGACGAACGGTTGAATAAACTGATCGGGTAAAATAAGCACGGTCGAGAAAGTCAACTGGTCAACATTTGACCAAGTCACAGTTGATGTTACAAGAGGCGGTCAGACTGAACTGATCGGTCAAGATAGGTTTAAACCCGATCGGGTAGTGAAACCAATCGGGAAAATAGACCTAGTCAGGTTGATAAATGGTCGGCCAAAAGATACTCAATCAAGATAGTAACATAAGTTCAATTACGACTCAAATACGAAGAAAAATGATCTTACTCAAACAAGAAATCAAGAACCACATTTCAATAAGGAAATATTCATATTTCCTCCTACATATAAGAGAGTCCAGATCAAGCAATAATTCTGCTCTTCTAGAAGATTGCACATTAATTCGTAAACAAGTCCTAAATGGGCAACTCAATTAAAATCCTACGAAGATTCTAATTCAATGCACAAGATCTCTGAAACAGGAAAGAAGACAAAGACGACTTCAACACGTAATAAGTCTTGATTAAACACTACCACCTTTCCTTATATGTATAACAAAGATTAGGGTTCTATGCACATATAAATAGATCCATAATCTCATTAAAAAAGACACGTATAAAAAAAAGATAAACAAATAGACAAAGAAAAACAGAGAGAGAGAGAGAGTTACGACGAAAAATAGAGGAACAATGTGTGTAATGATTCTATTCATAGTGGATTTCCTCTCGCCGTTACCGACAATCGTGGATGTTTTCCCGTCTTAAGGTTTTACCACGTAAAACATGTGTTATACTTGATTTATCTTTTGATTTCTACTTTTCTTTATTACCATTCACAAATATGAATAAATCGTATCATATCCACGTAGAGATAGATGCTTTGATTATTCAACCCTAGACTGGTTAAAGCTTTGATCTACTTACGTGTTAGTGTTTGACGGATGACTTTTCAACGATCCAAATATCACTGTCAACAATTGGCGCTAGAGGAAAGGGTCTAGAACTCAACCTCAAGGAACCCTCTTGAACAGACTACATAAAGACTTTCGATGTGGATCATACATCTAAAACACCTCAGCAAATGACAATTGGAAATGCTAGGGGGTGGATCATAAGCAGTACCAGCAGTAGGAGGCACAGTCGTGACAAAATTCAGAGGTAGGATATTGAAAGATCAGTTCTCATAAAGCTTCAAGCTGCCCATAATCTGTCAAGTGATGTTAAAGGTAAAATTTAGTTTTTTACCTAATTATTTGATGTTCTACGGATGAGTCAAAAATCTCTAGACTACACAACCGAATAATGATAACGATGAGGTAAAAAATTGTGAAACACTTTCTTCACCCTGAATCATCGAGACTCCTTACTATGCTTGTAACATAATATGTAACACATGTAGCTTTTGCATATTTCTCCTAAAATTGGACCATGAATTTGAATGTTGTCATAGTGTGATTATCTATTACAAATGCACATACTTTACAAAATCCATACATACCATATGTTTTTTCATACAAATCACCCTTCATGAAGAATTCATGGGTACTGTAACATGAATAACAATCATAGGCGATACCTGGCATGGATCTAACTATTCATATTCAACATTTATGTATGTTTATTATTTGTGCAAATGTTACTAACATGCTCAGCATAAAGAAATAAAGCCTGCTTAAACAAGGTATATGCACTCACAGAAGTGTTAAAGATCAGACCAAGTCCGGCTAAACATCCAAAAACTCAAAAGACCATTAAATGAGAAGTTCTCCAGGTAAAATCCAAGTAAAAGTTTATCTCCGCCACATAGATACATGTCCGAACACCCGAGTTTGCTTAGGCAAAGGGTGCTCAGGGGGCTAAGTGAGGGGGCCGAAAGCAAAGTTCAATAAAAGGCTGTGCATGCTCACCGAAACTAATCGGGTGTATTAAAAGCACTGTTAGAGCGACTTCAGGTGATTAGATACCTGATAAGATGCGCAGAAAGTTGGATGGGGTAATGAAATTCTCATACTTGAATGTCAGTTAACCAGATACTCGGTTAAGATAAGTTAACCTAATGAGATACATATCATCCCCCATCGCAACGAATCTTGAGTAACAGACTACTAAGAGACATCATAGTGACTAGTTGTTAGATAAAAGACAAGTGTTTATAAATTAGATACCATGAAAATGGTCCCGATGAACACTACTTGGAAAATGTCAAGATTGATTGTGAGCAACCCAAGCAAGCGAGGCCAAAGTTTGTTCACACAACCAACCGGAGATAGTCGGTTAATAAGATAACCGATTGGGTTGGACCAAGTTTGGTCAGTTAATGAGATAATTGATCCGGTAAAAAATGATCAGCTAATAGGATAACTGATCAGATCAAAGATGATCAGTTAACAAAATAAGTGGTCAAACCAAGTTCGACAATTAATTAGATAATTGATTGGGTCAAAGACAAATCAGCTAATAAGATAGTTGATCGAGATAAAAAATGGTCAGCTAATAAGATAGCTGATCGGGTCAAATAAGATAACTGATTAGATAAAAAACGATCAGCTAATAAGATGTCTGATCAACTCAGCTATCGGTTTAACAAGATGACTGACGGGCCACAAAACTGATCAGTGTAAAAAATTACTTGGTCATATTAAGGTAATTGGATACTCAGTATAAAACCAATATATATATATATATATACTTGCTTAAGAACAATGTCTGTTACCGGGTAATCAGGTACTCGAGCAAACCAGTCCTAAATGGACTACTCAACTAGATTCCTATGAAGATTCTAATTCAATGCACAAGTTCTTCGAAATAGGAAAGAAGACAAAGACGACTTCAACAAGTAACAAGTCTTGATTAAACAATACCACCTTTCATTGCATGTATAACAAAGATTAATGTTCTATGCACATATAAATAGACCCATAATCTTATTGTAAAAGATATATATATATATATATATAAGATAAAAAATTGACATAGAAAAACAGAGAGAGAGATACGACGAAAAAAAGAGGAACAATATGTGCAGTCTATTCATAGTGGATTTCTTCTTGCCGTCACCGGCAATCGTGGATGTTTCCCCGTCTTTGGGTTTTACCATGTAAAACATATGTTATGCTTGATTTATCTTTTATTTTCTACCTTTTTATATTACCATTCATAAATATGAATAAATCGTATCACATCCATATAGAGAAAAAGGTTTTGGTTATTCAACCCTAGACTAGTTAAAGCTTCGATCTACTTACGTGTTAATGTTTGGCGGTTGACTTTTCAACGATCCAAAAATCACCGTCAATAATGTTATTTAAATTTAACTTATTAATTTAATGATACTTTCAAAATTCAACATAAAAGAGTGATATTTACTACAATTTCCACAATTTTTAATTTTTAAAATATATCTATACATTTTAATACAAAGTTTTTGTTTTTAAATAAAAAAGAGAAAAGAAAAACCTTGTTCAAAAGCACCATGAAACCGTATCTTTGAATTTTTATACAATCGTTAAGGATTATAGCGATTGTGAATCTGACACAATCAACCATAAAGATCATGATCGAGTTAATAAGTTTAAGATCGAGATAGTATATACCTATTTGGATAACCAAATATGACATTCACATCTGTATCTTAAGGTTGTGGGTGTGAGTCTTCTTATGGGTATTGACTGGTCAGCACCCAAGGTACTGACCCCACCAATAGGGTGATGTCACGTAACCTATTTTATTAGATAATTGTAACAAAGTTAAAGAAAGAAGACCACGTGGTAACACCCTATTAGTGGGGTCCGGTCAGTACCCAAATATTTTTCCTAAAAAAAATCCAATTTATGTAATACTTTTTTTTTTAAAAAAAAGGCTAGGGTGCTGCTTTTTTTATTTGACCCTCGCACATTAATTGAACCATTAAAGTTTAGGTAGGAGAAACTAATTAAACAAATCGTGTTTGCTGCAAAAACTGAAAACAAAGTCGGGTTAGAATTATGGACAAATCATGTATATTGTATCTGTTATATGCATTAACTATGGACAAAACAATTTTATATGTTGTTTCAAAAAAAAAAAACTATTTAATATGCATTAATGATTATTAAATTTCGTTCATTTTTGTTCACCCCTTCCCCCCTCCCTTATGGATAACATGCGTCCAAGGAAGGGTAAATTTGTTCCAAAATATGATAGTATTTAGATAAATTTACTTCTCCATAGACACGTGTCATCCATATAGAATGAGGGTAATGCTCACACACCCTTCAAGGGGTGAACATAAATGGACTCATCATTATTACTACTTGCTTAAATTTAGGGCACATTTCACAAACATCCCTCCCATTAGGCCTAATTTCTTATCATTTCCCGCTGCTAACCACTTTTATCATCAAAAGACTGAAATACCATGAATACCCCTGATTTATTTTATCATTTTATATATATATATATATATATATATATATATATTAATTTTTTAAATATTAAATTAAAAAAGAAGGAATAAACCATATAAAAATATTTTTTTTAAAAAAGAAGAAATCAAATCTGGAGATGGGATGGGAAAAAAAAGTCTTGATTTTTTTTTACTTTCCCATTTCTCTATTTCTCTTTCATTTCATTAATTTTTTAAAGTTGAAACATGGTGATATATCAACATTTCATGTATTTTCTCACTCTTTACATCAAAATTTATTACTTTCTTTATTATACTAAAAATCATGTATAAATATTTTAAATTATGGTAAACTTGGATATTATATAAATTATTTTCATCTATATCTTTTTAGTCTTATTACTAAAATTCCATCGTGGAGTTTCATTTAAGAAAATTTTCAACAAAAAAAAAATTATATAGAAAAAAGTTTATTCCAATTACAAATAAATTGGAAATTTACACTAACTAGTAACTAGCAATTAACAAGTTAATTACACAAAGCCAATCCATCACCGGTAAATATTAAGGGGGGGTTTGTTTTTTAAGTCTGAAATCTAAAAGGTCTGAACTGTACTGAAATCTGAATAAATCTGAAATTGGAATAGGTCTGAAATCTATATCTAGACAATAGATTTATATAAAATCTGAATTAAAAGGTTAACTTGTTTATTTTTCAAAACATTAACATCTGAAAACCTGTAATTTGACATTTATACCCCTTACTTTATTAATAATCATATGCATTGCACTATTAATATTTAATAATAAGCTTTAAACTATAATTAATTTTTTTAGTTTACTGTATTCAATTAATAAAATAATTTAAAAACAAAACAAAATTGTGTTTTTTAAAATTTGAAAAAACACTTGAAGCCGAAGCCCGCTCTCTAATAATCAAAAAGTTTATTGGTTTATTGTTTTTAGACATAAATTTATATTTTATTATATTTATCACTTTTAACTTTGAACAGATTGCCCTCTATTTTGTCTTTACTTCAGTCATCCAAAAATTTAGAAATCAACTAGCATGTAGCTTGAAAATCAATGACATGTTAGTTGAAAGTCAATTGACATGTAAATTAAAACTTAACTGACATGTAATTTAAAACTTAACTGATATGTAATTTGAAAAACCAACTGACTGTAACTTGGAATCAAATGGCATGTAATCAAGTTACATGCCAAGTGAGGTAAATTTAAGGGTAATTTTATCAAAAAGTGGTAAAAAATGACAAAAATACTAAAATATAAATTGGTGGCTAAAAAAATAAGATAATTTTTACACATCATTAGTGTTTTGATTGATTTTATCAAACTTTCCACTGATGAGATGAAAATAACCTTAATGATTTCTTAATTAAACACATCAGTTCTTTTCAATTAAACACACTAGTTTTCATCAATTAAATAGAATACCGGTTTAATTCATAACATGTTTAATCTGTATGTTTAATTCCAGTGTGTTTAATTTGGTACAAAGATAAATTTGTTCCTTCATTGAAAAGTTTGGTAAAAACAATGAAAACACTAATTCTTAGTAAAATTATAAACCCCTTAATTTTTTAGGGGTTAATTACAATAACATATCTTGACATTTCCCAATACCATAGAAATATTATATTTTTGAATTTATTGCATATACATACGTTTGACTAACATTGAACTAGTCAAAGATATCAGTTAACTCTCATTACAACTGGAAATGACCATATTGCCTTCATTTTAATATTTTTTAAATTATTTTAACTTTTTTCCTTAAATACATGTTCTTTTCTTTTTCAAAATAAATTTTCTTAAAAATAAGTAACAGAAAGAAAAATAATTAAAAAAATAAAAAACTAAATATTTAGTTAATTAACTAAAAAAATAAAATACTAAAAAATAACTATAAAAAATTAACAATACAAATTTCTGTTTTTAAGACAATTAGAAAGAATACAAAAATACCACTAAAGCAACAATATATTATAATATTAAAAAATATATAGATCTCCAATGGAGCCGTGGTTCAATCTCCATTGAAATAGATCTCCATGGTTCTCCAATCTAAGGACAAAGAATAAGAAGTTTGATTTTCTAGATCTCTATGATTCTCCATGTTTGGTTGGGTTTGGAAGAAAAGGAGGTGGAAGTTTTGACTTCGAGCCGCCATCGAGGGAGCGAGAGATGGAGACAACTGCGACTATAGAGGAGCATGGGGGGAGGGGAGGTGAGACGGTCTCACGGGAATGCAATGTTGATGATTGTGAGGACTACGGGATTTCGTAAGTGAAAGAAATCGAGTTGAGAAGGAATCCCATATATGAAGGTTTAATCCAGCTTAATACTATGGACTTAGAACAGTGAAATTGATTAACTAGGTGGTGTTAATACTTATGGTTTGGGCATGAGTTTGGAGATGACTAGTGAGAGTGGAGATGACTAGACCGATCTCCACATCAAATCTCTAAAATAAATTCAATATTTTGTGGAGATCTGGGCAATCTCCAAATCCAAAATAATTCTTTTTTATTCTTTAATTTTATGTTATTTTGTTATTTATATTTTCAAGTAATGTTTTATTATTTTTATAACAAAAATCATTTTGTATTGTAATGACCTCTTTGCCCTTCCACTCTTAAATATGCCGTTACACTTATATCTAACATTGTTAGACAAGTCAACGTTTGGTTCGTGTATGTATGTGTAATAAACACAAAAGTACAATATTGTGAGATTGTAAAATGTTAGGGTATGTTATTGCAATTAACCTTTTTTTGTTGTTGTTGATAAAAGGTGCTACTTCCTCGTTAATATATACACTATTTTGAAATGCTCACAGGTATGATATGTGCTGAACATTGAAGCTCAGATCTATTCTCTGTCTCATTCACTTTTATTATTCACTCAAAGCTTCAATTCTCCAGTTTTCGATTTGCAAGATTTTCATAACCCTAAGCTCTCGACTGATGGTTGCTCTCTTTAATCTGCTATTTTTTTTTTGGATGTGAATTATATTGAATCGGATAACTTATTTGAATGCGTGAGAAGAATTCTGAAATTGATAGGTTTTTATTTAGTTATTTATTCAAATAGATTAGAATAATGTGATTTGTAGGAGGATATTTTGGGGTATGAAATTTTAAATAATTTCAAACCAAATCACTTCAGACTTCAACCGGAAATTGTGACCTTTTCATTTCAAATGCTTTTTAACATTTTTTTAGATTTCGGATGCTCTGAAAAAACAAACATGTCTTCAAGATCATTTCAGATCCTTTAAAACTTTAGACCCAACAAACAAACATCCTCTAACTGTTTGTTTGATTGAACTTTCTATTGCTTAAAAAGCTTTGAAGCTCTTTAAACCTCTAGAAAAGGTCTCCTCCAATTTATGGATGAGGGTTCTTAAGGAACCAGAGGAGAGACAACACCAGCGATGGAGTTTATAGACTTCAACTCCTAGATTTTTTTAATTTTAAATATTTTTGGGTTAGATGATTATTTTTATATTAACATATTCATAATTATGGAAATGTAATGGATTAAAGGAGGATTTTACTTCTTTACTGTTAGCTTTTTGATTAGTCAAGGGATATTTGTGAAATTAATGAATTAATTGCCACAGAATGCATTTTGGCATATATACAATAGAAATTAGTACAATTTCCACAAAAATATAATTCCCATCTGTGTAACTAGAGTTGATAAAAAATTAGACATACCCCTAATTATTTCATTAAAAAAAAAAAAAAACGTAAAAGTGATAATTTAAAATTTAATTTGCATGACCGTCCAATGTAGTCGGTGATAAAGAATGAAAGATTAAAGAGCAATCAAATTTAGCGTTAATAAAATTTTGGAAATTAATTATAATTATCTTCAACTTTCACAAAAAGAAGGAGAAGAGAATGAAATCTCAACCAAAAAGAGAAGTAGATAGAGATATTCTAAAAAAAAGGATCGAGATTTGATCTACCAACATATCAGTCTTGTCTTGTTCTATGCATCAGCATTCAGGTGGAGGTATCACTTGTCTGGATCTACTTGCATTGGCGATTGTGAGAAGCAGCAAGAACATGACCGACAAGTACGATAGAATCACAGAACCCGTTACTCTGCTGCAGAATTTGCCGAACTGATCACAAATCCCCATCCAACCAATATGGCTGTTCCCATACTTTCCGATGTATCCTACCGCTGTTGCCGCCGCACATCCAGCCAGCACCAACAACATCATCAACTGCCACATTCATGAAAACCCAGATCAGAAAGACTAAAATTTTAGAATCATTAATGAATCAACATCGATCACGTTGTTAAATACCAAGTCGTGAAGGAACAAGAAGAAATAGTGGGTAGGGTTTGAATGCTGTCGACACATTATCAAGATGTATAACAAGGACAGGAAAGAAAAGGCACAGGCAACAGCATTTGCAATAGCAAAGAACCTGAAAAACAAACAAACACTGTTAATAATTCAAGAAGTAGATGAGATTGAGATTTAAATTTACAGTAGAGGCCGGGTGTGTTCTATAATTACTTGAAAGCGGAAGAGTAGCTGTATCGAGCTTCGAATCTGGTGCCGAAAGCGAAGGTGGATTGTCTGCTACTGAACATGACAGATGCTGCGGCCAGTGTAGTTGCAACTGCTAATGTTCTCAAGCAAATTTGAGTTAAATAGAAAAGCTTCTGGGTCTTCATAAGATCAACTGTAACTGGTCTGAGTTTGAAAAATGTTTTGGGGGTGAAAAACAGAGCACAGAAACAGAGGAGATGTTATAGCTAGAGCGAAAGACAAGCAAGGTTTAAGGACACAGTAAAGAAGGTGTGTGTTCAAGTATTTATGGAAGAGAAATGTGAGGAATCTTTCAAGGGCCACGACGATGATGTGATCGATCAGTTCAAGCGTGACAAATGGCGGGTCAATCCTCTTGCTAAATTCTTGGGAATCTTGATGTAATCTTTTCCATGCAAATAAATTAACTCCGTCTCATCTCTTACAAATTAGGCATGGTACTCGGGTAGCCTTTGGACTCGGTTATTATTGTTTTTGGGAGAAATAAATTAAGAGGAAATGCCGGTATTTATCTCTAAGATTACGGCGATGTTCATATTTAACTAATCACAATAACTTAATTTTTTTTTTATGGATATTTCGATAAAAATGCCCTTTAAAATTCTTTAGTTTATTTTTATATTTATCATTTTTAATTACTTTATTTTTCCTTTTAAGTTTTATCTCTTATCAACTTTAATAACAATTTTAATAACTTGAATCTCTATCGATACTTTCTCTCCCTTCATAGTTTTTTTTTTCTTATTCTTCTCATTCATTCTTGTTTCTCTCTTTGAAATATTATTCTCCTTATCGAATGATTCTAATGGTATATTATGAGCGTAAATTTGAAATTGTTTTTCCTCTCAAGTCATTTGAAAACGTTTTCAAAAACTTTACAAAAATGAAATATCAGTATGATTACACGATAAAATATCAACATCATTCCACATTATTAATATTTCATTTTGTAATAATGTTGATAATTCATAGTATAAAGTTTATGGAAACAAATCTCCGTTTGAAGATCTGAAAAAGAAAATCAAATTGAGGTCCTTTCGACCTCCATCAATGGAGGTTTTTTCACGGACCTCCATTGATAGAGGTCTAACAAACCTCCATTAATAGAGATCAATGAAGATGACTAAAAGAATATTTCTCTCACATGTCATAAATATACCACGGGTATTTTTGTTCAAAGTCACTTCTCTTGGATAAAAATAGTGAAGTTATTTAAAAAAAAAATTGTGAATAGTCCCATAATTTAAGGGCTATTTATAGTTTTGGCTCAAATATTAATTTATAAAAGCATCCGTAATGCTAATATGCATTTTTGAGTTTCTAAATAGTGACATATGAATATTTCTAATGAAAATGGATCCACCTTAACAATATATATATCATCTCCAATGTAATTATCTAAAATCAAATATGCATCAATTTTATGACCAATCATTATAAAACATTTGTTTTTGTTGACGGGAAATTTGCTCGAGATGATAAATTTCTGTTAACACCCTCGAGACCACTACCACGAAAGCAATGACCGGGGTCGGTACCGTTGGTTCCCAACCTGTTTAAGAGAGAGATGAGTGATAATAACAGTAAATGGGAGCTCTATTATTGATATATTGCTTTAAGATACAAATAACTCTCTTATTTGCTCACAATCTCTCGGAGGTGTAGGGTGGTGGCACATTGGTGCCTGTCGAATAGTGGAGATGAAGGTGACCGTGTTCTATAATCAGAATTTAGGCCATCCTTCTATGCGTATGTTTGTTGTTTATGATTTTCTTTCTCTGTCGTTCCTCTCTGTCCTTTGTTTTTTTTTCTCTGCTTTCACCTTGCTTGGCCTCACATATATATCGTCCAAGTAGGTTTTTAGTTTGCGAATACTCTACTGTAATCTCATGAATCAGTTTCCTTCTTATCGGGCGAGATCTGTTATTTAAATTTGAATTGTTTCCGGATTTGATGATATTGTTGAAGAAGATAAGTTTGTTCCCTTATTTGAATTTAAACTCTTAACTTGCATGTAGATATCATGTGGATATGATCATGTGTGCACTCGTGCCATCTCATAGAGGTCAACCTGCCAGCTGCCCGTTGCACCGTAGAGAGAGGTGGATCCATGCTCTGGCTCTGTTCTTAGAAGCTTAAAATGGATCTTCCCTGACCTGTGGGGGATTGAGATGCTCTTGTAGACCTCTCCGGGAGGTAGCTGGGGTAGTGTAGATCCAGACGTGATTCTTCCCTTATGCCCAGCAAGGACAACGGGCTTCTGGAGAGGTTGGCGGGCTTTTTTCGAATGTCCCTTGAGCTTGGAGACTTCCCGTGGTATTTACAGGGCGGTTGTGGAGCTCGACCTTTGAGCCGAGGCTCCCCGGCCTTCCCTGCTCTTGCGGGGTGGCTTTACTGTCTTACCGGACTTAATGATTGTCGATTGAGGGTGGAAAATTTCTCTTTGACCCCTGGCCAAATTTCCCTATTAACAGAAGTCCCCTCTGACTTGAAAACCGGTGGTAAAGTTGGGGTTGAAATTAGATTCCTTGTTTAATTGAGAAAGTTTTTTGCCATAAAGATAATTAATGAGAGCAAAATTTTCTCATTAATTACCCAACTTTTTGAATTTGAAACTGAGTGTTATTCGAAGAAAAAACGGCTGTAATACGGAGGTGATCTTCCGAGGATATCGCTCATAGACCTCTATTTAAGCCCGGTCTGACCGTTACCTTCTTCATACTTCCTCAAATCTCAAACTTTCAAATTTCTTCTTCCCCGTTTTTTCTGCTGAAATCTTCCACTTGCTTTCTCACCTCTCTTTCCCATCAATGTTGACTTCCACAAATAGCGTTGATGCCTTGGTGGAGGGCTCTGGCTGCCCTAGCCTAGCTCCTCTTAAGCGGGTGCAAGGGATTTCAAGCGACGAGGAATCTTCCCCCCTCCGCTAGCGCCATCGTTCAAACAGGAACGCTTCTATCTGCTCTGGCTTTTCGAACCGGTATAACAACCCTCTGAACTTAGTCGATGAAGATTCTGACGTCAAGGAGAGATTAGATGCCTTCAGGAGGTCTCAAGTCATGGTGGCGGAGGTTCCTCCAGTGATAACCCTTCCTTTCGAACCCAGGGTCATCCCCGACTCTACTGTCGACCCTCAGTCGATCGACCGTCTACGGGACAAGTATGGTATTCCTGAAACCGTTTCTCTAACCGTCCCCCCATTAAAACTATGATGCTTTTAGCCCGTGCAAAGGCGTGCTTCCTATCCATGTCGTGGTTTTTGAGAGCGGGGTGAGGCTCCCTCTCCACCCCACCTTACGGTGGGCTCTCAATGCCCTTCAGCTGGCTCTGCTTCAACTGACGTCTGGCTTTTGGAGGCATCTAATCGGCTTCCTGGTATTGTAGAGGGAGCAATGCGAGCTGAACGGTATCACTAGGGAGCCCGGGGCTGAGGAGCTCGCCTTTCTTTTCTAGATCGGTAGCCTGGCAGGAGTCCTACGAGGCCAATTCTATGCCAAGGCTAAGAATAGACTCAATTTTCTCATCCCCGGGGCTTCAAAGAAGAACCCCGCTTGGAAAGAAGAATGGGTATTGGCGGGGGGAGACTGGGGGAGCTCCGTCTTCGTCGGCGGGCATGAGCTTGAGGTTCCCACCGCCTTTAGTGACAAACCCACCTAGGGTCAGGATTCCTTGCCCGATGAGTCTGAAGCCGTGCTGAAGACAATCTGAAGTTTCCGACCGCTGACCCCTTCGATCCCCGTAGGGTAAACAGGTACCTGCGAATATCTGGTGCTACCCCTCGTGAGTATCTCGATCTATCTTGTTTTCTTTTATTATTATTATTATTATTATTATTGGAGGATTCAGTTCTGATGATCTTGATTCTTTTCTCTAACAGTGTTTGTTGTTACTCTAACTTCTCGCGAAGCCCGACAAGCTGGGATACCTCCTCCTCCTTCCAGATCATCCCCGGGGGCTCTCCCGACTGTTTTGAAGAAGGGGGGGGGGGTCAACCACTAAGGTAGCTGTCCCATTTACTCCCCCCTCTCCTTCCTAGGTGAAGTCCAAGATGGCTCTTCTGGCATCTCGGGCTGCGAAGGCTCTAAACCAGGAGGGTCTGCTTCTCAAGTCGTCAATAAGTCCGTTCTTGCCGCTCCTCCAGAAGTTACTGCTCTAAACGATGCCCCTCGAGTCCTGTTACCCATCTCTATAGATCCGGTTGTATCCCGGGTAGTCGAGGTTCCCAGAGAGCCTGATGCCGATTTTTTTGAGGTCTCCCCTTCTCGCCCCCACCAGCAATCGAGCTTGGCGGGTCAGGACGAGGTCCTGAAGCAATTTATCACATCTTGTCCAGGCGGCTGGATTTCTAGAATGACCGCAATGCTAGTGGATATCTTGATCACCAAAGGGTCCGCCCTTTTAGCCGAGGTAATTATCGCTTTTACTTCTTCATTGAGCTGCTTAACTTGTCATTTTCTAACAAGATTTTCCTTTGTAGGCTTTCAAGTTTTAGATGGCCATGGGGCATCAGGTAACCTTCCTCCTTGATCGGGCAGCCAAGGCTGAGGCTGAGGCTGAAGCTGAGCGAGCTATGTGGTTGCTTGGGCAGGCTCAGACCCTGGTCCAAGAGATGACCTCCAGCCAACTGGGAATGGAGACGCAGCTAGCTGAGCTTCAATGCGATCATGAGAGGCTGAAGTGGGCTTTTGATCAGGAGACTCTCCGGTCGAAGTGGCGGGCTAGCCGGGGAGATGACTAGAGGGGAGAGGTGAAGACCCTAAATGCTGAGAACCAAACCTTGCAGGCTTGAATTACCTAGCTCAAAACGAAGTGGAAGCCTCCTTTAGCGAGGGGTATTTCTATGCCTCCTATCAGGTTGCAGAGGCTCTCCCTCCTCCATTCGATCTCTCCAGCATTGCTGGCTGGGATAGAGCGGAGGTCATGTTACGGGCTGCAGAGATGTCTCGCCCGAAAACTGATGGAGCTGGCCCTTCTGGGAAGGGAGCTGGGAAGAAGTTGGAGGTGCCAGATCTGCCCCCTCTTGTTCTAGCCTTTCCAGTATCTGGTCCCGGTGAATCCTCGAAGGGGGTTCACAACGAGGAGCTAGAAAAAGGCCTTGCTGAAGCTTGAGATCCCCCCGCAGTGCTCTCAGGAATGGAGTCAGCAGAAGGTGAAAACGTGCCTAAATCGGTGATTAGCCTTCTTGATACAACTATACCGCCTGAAGTTATGGCGGTGATCTATGAAATCACGGAGGAAGATCCTGTTGACCCCGAGGCAGCCGGGGCTGATCCCCAGGAGGAAGTGGCGAAAGCGGTAGATGCAATTGATAGGGATGAGCAACGACTGGAGAGGGGAGCAGGAGGTGAGGTCGATTCTTTGGAGGAGGAAGCTGAAGGCCCTCAGAAAGACGAAGGAGCTTGAGTTCTCTTCCATGTGATTTATTTTGAATGCCCGAAAAAGGGGGTGTGCATCCCATCTTCAACAGTGTTTGATCTCTTATCATTTTTCCTTTGTAGCCCGGAACCAGGGATTGGGCCCCTTGCTTATAGTAGCCTTGTTGGGGGGTAGGCTCCCTTACTTGATAATAAAAGTTTAATCTCAGGTCTAACACTGGCTTCCATGTACTTGCTTAATCGTCCAGCTTTTATATTGAAGCGAGCTATCTTTGGAAAAAATTAAGATAAGAAAAAACAAGTTATTGGCATTGAGCCCCCATACTAATGAAACTCCTAGCTCAACTTCTTCAGCTGACAGTCCATTTGTTTGATTGTGGGTCTACTGTAGTAAGTAACCCTGTATCAAGGAGAGCTAGTGGAATAAAAGAAGTATTTAGAGTTTAAGTAAATCGAGCCCTCCATCCCCGAGCCTCTTTGGGAGGTTGTAGCCTGAGTAGAACCTTAAGTGGAGAATTGTTTAGTCCATTCTTAAGCTCGAGATCAGGAGGGCTTCTGGGCTTTCAAGCCCGATTCCTTCTTGGGGGTGGTAGCCCGACCAAGGCATCAGGAGCGCTATCTAGCTATTTCCTGGTCTAGATGACAACTATGCTCTTACACTCAGATCCTTCTTGGGGGTGGTAGCCCGACCAAGGCATCAGGATGGCTATCTAGCTATTTCCCGGTTTTGAGATCTGGATGGAAACTATGCTCTTACACTCAGATCCTTCTTGGGGGTGGTAGCCCGACCAAGGCATCAGGAGCGCTATCTAGCTATATCCTGGTATTTTGATCCGGATGGCAACTATGCACTTATACTCGGATCCTTCTTGGGGGAGGTCACCTGACCAAGGCATCAGGGATGATGATGGAGCTTCCCTGGTAAATCACTGGTCTCGAGATATGGATGACAACTATGCTCTTACACTCAGACCCTTCTTGGTGGGGGGTGGTGCCCGACTGAGGTATCAAGAGCAGCGAGGGGGCTTCCCCGGCTTACCCCTAGTATTGAGGCGATAATGTCTAAACTTTCCATGTAGACCCAAATCATTGTAGGACATAGTCGGAGAAGGAGTAATCAAGAAAATAGGCTAGCTTTATTGATATGGAAGATGGAGTACAATACTGTTAGAAGAAAAAATAAAAGAAGCTAGTCGGAGGTTGCCTGCTCCTAAGTCCCCTGTTCAAGGGTAGAATTTCCTTAGGTGATTTGCATTCCAAGTATGGTCGATGAATCGGCCATCCATATCCTCGAGCTTGTATGCCCCATTATGGATCACCATCTTTATTAGGTAGGGTCTTTCCCAGTTGGGCCCTAGGACCCCGTCTGACCTCTTCTTGGTGTTCAACGTCACTTTTCGGAGGACCAGATCCCCTTATTTGAAACTTCAAGTTGTTGAAGTACCTGGCAATCCTACCTTGGTAGATTGCTACCTTTTCAGCTATTCGATCTTACTTTTTCTCCAAGAGGTCCAAACTAGCTCGGAGCTTGCTTTCATTGCTTCCTGGTTCAAACCGTTGGACTCTAAAGGAGGTCAACTTGTGTTCTATAGGTAGGACTGCTTTAACCCCGAAGGCCAGCGAGTAGGGTGTTTCCCCGGTAGCTGTTCTCCTTGTAGTACGGTAAGCCTAGAGGACCTCGGGAAGCTCCTCTACCCATCTGCCTTTCTTTTGTTGTAGCTTTTTCTTCAATAACTTCTTGATGGTTTTGTTGGTGGATTCCACCAGACCATTGGTCTGAGGGTGGGCTACCGAAGCAAACCGAAAGTCGATTCCCAAACCTTGATAGAAATCTCTGAATCGGGCATTGTCGAACTATTTTTTGAGGTCGGTTATGATGACTAGAGGGGTTCCGAACCTGCAAACTACATTGGTCTTGATGAACCTTGTTGTGTTTTCTTCCGATATCTAAGAGAGTGGTCCGGCTTCAACCCATCCTGTGAAGTAGTCAATTGCTACGATAGCATGCTTGGCTTGTCCTGAAGCTGTAGGAAACGGTCCAATCAAATCGACCCCCCCACATAGCAAAGGGGTATAAAGAGCTAAGCGATGACAAACGCTCTGGAGGGAGGTGACTCAAGTTTGCGGCCTTCTGGCACGCCTTGCAGGTTTGCACCAAGTTCTTATCATCTTGATGGATGGTCGGCCAGTAATACCCCATGCGGAGAACCTGATATGCCAAGGCCTCTCCATCAATATGGTTCCCCGTATTCCCCGGAGTAAACCTCTCTCAAAGCCCACTTGGCATCTTCCGGGTGTAGATATCGGAGCAGGGGAAGAGATTTCCCTATTCGGTATAAATGTCCATCCACCATGCAATATTGGACCGAGAGCCTTCTAACCCTTCTAGCTTGGTCGGGCTCCCCGGGGAGTTTTTCGTCCTATAGATATTCTGCTATTGGATCCATCCAGCATGGCTGTCGGTCCTGGGTATAAGCTTCCTTACCAGTCATAATGCTAGGTAGGGGGATTACTTGAAGAGGGACTCCGTGTGGTAGGGTTTGGCCACCATAGACAGCTATCTTGGCTTGGACGTCAGCCCGATGATTTAGCTGTAGAGGTATCTGCTCGATTTTGAATCCCCTAAATCTGGACCTGAGTTGTTGCACCAGTTTCAGGTAAGCGATCATGTTATCCCCTTTGGCCATTATAATCCCCGGAAACTTGGTTGACCACGAGTGAAGAGTCGCTCTTGATACTTAGGTAATCAACCCCGAGCTCTATGGCAGCTTTTATCCCAACTAGCAGAGCTTCGTATTCCGTTTCATTGTTCGTGGCTTTAAATTCGAGCCTGAAACAATGGCAGCACTCAGTTCCTTCTAGGTCGATGAGGACTATGCCCGCTCCACCCCCGGACTGCCCGAAAGCTCCGTCAGTGTAGAGAGTCCATGACTCGCAGCCCTCCGGCCAGTTGTCAGATTCTGGAATCCTCTTAAGGGCGACATCTGTTACAGCGGGGGTTGCCTGATCTGAAGGTACTGAAAGCTCAGCTACAAAGTCCGCTAGTGCTTGAGCTTTTATCGTGGTCCTAGGCTTATACTTTAAATCGTACTGGGTAAGCTCTAGGGCCCATAGAACCAGCCTTCCAGAAACTTCCGACCTTTGCAAGAACTGGCGGAGGGGTTAGTCTGTCACCACTGCTATTGAATGAGCATGAAAGTAAGGACAGAGTTTCCTTACCGAAGTCACCAATGCATAAGCGAGCTTCTCCAGCAAAGTATAGTTTTTTTCGGGCTTGGTTAGAGCGCGACTCACATAGTAGATAGGTCGCTGGATCCTATCCCCGCATTCCTTGACCAAGACCCCACTTACAACGGTTTCTGAAACGGCCAACTATATTTGGAGTTCTTCTCTAGGATTTGGCTTGACCAGCAGTAGAGGGCTCGTTAGGTATCTTTTCAAAGCTTGGAAAGCCTGTTCGCTCTCCTGATCCCACTTCATGTTTCTTCCCTGCATGATAGCATTGAAGAATGGTAGGCACTTATCGGTAGACTGGGAGATGAACCTATAGAGCGCTGCTACCTGACCGGTTAAGGCTTGAACCTGTTTAAGAGATACAGAGGATTCTAGATCCAGGATAGCCATGATTTTTTCTGGGTTAGCCTCTATGCCTTTCTCATGGACCATGAAGCCCAGAAACTTCCCCGCAGTTACACCAAAGGTGCACTTGGAAGGGTTCAACCTCATCTGGTTTTCCTTTAGGATCATGAAGGTCCTTTGAAGGTCGTCCAGGTGGCCTTCCGAGGTCGAAGATTTAGTGATCATATCGTCGATATATACCTCCATCGAACTTCCAATTTTGGGCTTGAACAAACGGTTGACTAACCTCAGGTAAGTAGCTCCAGCATTTTTGAGCCCGAAAAGCATCACCTTGTAGCAGTATAGGCCTTGCGCAGTGATGAAGCTGGTCTTCTCTTGGTCCGCGGGATGCATCATAATCTGATTGTAGTCGAAAAACGCATCCATGAAACTCAAGAGCTTGTTCCCGGAGGTGGAATCGACCAAATGATCAATTTTTGGCAGAGGAAAACTGTCCTTCAGACATGCCCGGTTGAGATCGGTGTAGTCCACGCACATGCGCCACTTCCCATTTGCCTTCGTGACGATGACCACGTTGGCGAGCCATTCAGGATAGCGGGCTTCTCGAATGAAGCCTGCTTGGGTGAGTTTATCCACCTCTTTTTGAACCGCCATATTTATTTCGTTATTGAAGTGTCGCATTTTCTGTTTGACGGGCTTGAAGGTAGGATCCACCGCCAGCCGATGTGCAGCTAATGTCATATTGATCCTCGGCATCTCCGCATGACTCCAGGCGAAAATATCATTGAACTCCATGAGAAGCCTAATCAAGCCCTCTTTCACTCTTGGCTCAAGGGTAGCTCCGATCTTGATGAGCTTTAAGGGATCGGTTAGTCGAACAAGAATCTCCTTTAACTTGTCGACAGGGTGGCCGCTGGCCCATTCCCTTATCTGTTCTTCCATATCGGGCACCACAAGGCCTTCTTTGGGACAATCTGTGGAGCCCGCGTCTTCCAGGTTTAGTGTCGGGGTTATCCCGCCTTGGATAGTCTTTACTTGGGCCAGCTGTTTAGCTAGAGCTGCTGGGTTAGCTGACACTGCATAGCATTTCCTAGCTGCTTCCTGATCACCCCGAACCTCTCCCACCTTGTCTCCTACCGGGAACTTCAAGACATTGTGGTAAATGGACAGGACCCCCTTCAGGGATGATAAGAATGGCCTCCTTAATATTTCGTTGTAGGCCGACGGGGTATCCAACACCACCACGAAGTTGGTCATGATGTTTTATTGAAGAGATGTGGCTCCGATGATCTTTGGTAGGATTTTTGATCCTACAGATGTGATGGAGTCCCTAGTGAAACCGTATTATGGAGAAGTACAACTGTTGTAGCACCATTGCTTCAAGTTTAGTTTCTCTAAAGTATCTTTGAACAGAACGTCGACGCTGCTACCTGTGTGGACGAGCACACGGTGCACTATGAAGTTGGCAATTTGTACTGTGATGACCATGGGGTCATCATGTGGATGCACGGTGTTATAGACATCTGCTTTGGTGAAGATGATCTGTGAAAGCTGGGAGGGGTTGGTCGGTCTCTGGTCGACCTTAAAGATATCTCGTCCCTCGTCTGTACGAGGGACCTTTCTCGTATGATTTTTCCTGGAATTGTTAGAGGTGCCGGCTAGAGTAGGACCTCCGCTGATAGTGTGTATTACCTGAATTTGTTTCATCAAGTCCGCCTGCTCTCCTTTCCTCTTCTCAGCATGTTCCCGGATCTCGACTTGCACATTCCTTCCAGTTTAAATGTTCTCCCAGACTTGTTGTAAGAACTTTATCAAGCATCCTCCCCTGATCAAAGCCTCAATCTAGTTCCGTAGGTTGTAGCATTCTGAAGTATCATGCCCTACGCCCTCGTGAAAGTCGCCATATTTGTAACGATTTCTTTTATCGACCAGGGCTTTCATAGGAGCAAGCTTCTGTAAAAAACATTTATCCTGGATGGCGAGGTAGACTGTTACTCGAGATGCATTAAAGGGAGTGTAACTGTCGTACCCCCTCTCATCGCTGGCTATATTGGCCACTGTCCTAGGAGGTGGTAAAGCTTGAGAAGGAGCCCGTTTGTCTGGATATCTTTCTGATATGCCTGAGGAAGAGGAAAACCGTATGTTGATTTATTAGGAGGTTTGCTCCGGCTCTTTTGATCTTGCTCGGGTCTGAGCTTCCTTTTTTTGTTGCTTTTCTACTCTCATGTCGTCATGCTCCGTCTTGACTTTGAGTTGTTCGTCGACCTCGATCTGTTCCACAGCCCGATCATAAGCTTCCTAGTAGGTTTCCGGAGGTCTCTTGGCAAAAGACCAAAATAGTTTTCCTGCCCATAAATTTCTCTAAACTTGGAGAGGGTTTCTCTCTCAGTGAAGACCCCCATCTGGATGACTCCCTTGTGGAACCACTCGAAATAAGCCCAGAGAGTTTCCCCCCTCTCCTGGATCACATATTGTAGATGAATCTGGTCCTTCAGTAGGACCTTAACCCCTGGGACTGTGAGCAGAAGTCAGTTGATAATTTGGTGAAGAAATCTACGCTCCCGGTGGGTAGTTTCCTAAACCAGGTCTTAGCGTAATCCGTGAGTGTAGTGGGGAACATCCGAAACATAGCGGCCCTGATTGTGTTCTGGACCTCCATCTGTTGAACGAAACTCTCTAAGTGGCTCAGCGGATCTTCAGTTTCCGAGAACCTGTCAGCTGGCATTTTGAACTTAGGTGGGAGCTCAGCCTCCCGGATCCTTCTGGTGAAGGGGGCGTTCATTTCACTTAGAGGATCTTTCTTGTCCTATTTGTTTTTCCCTTTCTTCATCAATTGGACCTCTTTTTGTAGCTCTGCCAATTGGTCCCTTAGTCGATTGCTTTTGGACTTCCTTGAGTCGATCTCGGATTCCTCACCATCAAATCCCTCTGATGAACTGGTGACCTCTACCCGGTTTCTTCTTTGGAGGGGGCTTGCTCGGGGACATGACTGACTTTCTTCTTCTCTACCCCGGACTTCCCTCCTTGTAGTCGTTGGGTGGAAGAGCTCTTCCAGTCCCCGGGAAAGAACGTCTGCCGCGGATCTAACTTGTCTTGGTTGCTAGCATGGCAGCGCCTCGGAAACATGGGGCATGGGCCCTAACCTATCCTGGATCAAGTCGGGATCCCCGCTCTGTTACTAGTTGATTCCTGATGGGTAGGCCCTAAGTGATCAAAGACGGGTTGCCTTACCCTAGGCTTGCTTGATTCCCCTTGATTGCAGAGACCCGTTTGTTGGATAGCGATACCCTCAGCGAGTATTCAAAGACGGACATTCTTTACAAAGGCCGCCGCTTGTTGGTCAAGCTCGACTTGACTTCCTAGAGGGGGATCCAGAGCCCGCACAGTAGATGGCTGGATAAGAATCTGGCTATGGAGCTCGGATTTTTTCCTTTTCCTCGGAACCTTTCATGTCGATGTAGCAGAAGGTTGTCCCGAGGTACCCTGCTGCCCTTGTGAGGAGCAGAGCTTCATGATGACTTTGAAAAAAAGAACTTTTTGAATGTAAGAAGATGGTGGTGTGAGAGGTTTCCCACAGAAGCGCCAGAAAGTGTTGACGGAAAATTTGCTCGAGATAAGAAATTTCTGTTAACACCCTCGAGACCACTACCACGAAAGCAATGGCTGGGGTCGGTACCGTTGGTTCCCGACCTGTTTAAGAGAGAGACGAGTGGCAATAAAGTAAATGGGAGCTCTATTATTGATATATTGCTTTAAGATACAAATAACTCTCTTATTTGCTCACAATCTCTCGAGGTGTAGGGTGGTGGCACCTTGGTGCCTGTCGAATAGTGGAGATTAAGGTGACCGTGTTCTGTAATCAGAATTTAGGCCCTCCTTCTATGTGTATGTTTGTTGTTTATGATTTTTTTTCTCTGTCGTTCCTCTCTTTCCATTGTTTTTTTTTCTCTGCTTTCACCTTGCTTGGCCTCACATATATATATATCGTCCAAGTAGGTTTTTAGTTTGCAAATACTCTACTGTAATCTCATGAATCTGTTTCCTCCTTATCGGACGGGATTTGTTATTTAAATTTGAATTGTTTTCATATTTGATGATATCGTTGACAAAGATAAGTTTGTTCCCTTATTTGAATTTAAACTCTTAACGTGCATGTAGATGTCATGTAGAGATGATCCTGTGTGCACTCGTGCCATCGATCTTCATGGAGGTCAACCTGCCAGCTGCCCGTTGCACCGTAGAGCGAGGTGGATCCATGCTCTGGCTCTGTTCTTAGAAGCTTAAGATGGATCTTTCCTGACCTGTGGGGGCTTGAGATGCTCTTGTAGACCTCTCCGGGAGGTAGCTGGGGTAGTGTAGATCCAGGAGTGATTCTTCCCTTATGCCCAACAAGGACAGCGGGCTACTAGAGAGATTGGCGGGCTTCTTTCGAATGTCCCTTGAGCTTGGAGACTTCCCCTGGCATTTACGGTGCGATTGTGGTGCTCGACCTTTGAGCCGAGGTTCCCCGATAGATGGCCTGAAGAAGCCCGGGCTCCAGTACTTCTGTGGGGGCTCATCCCGATCGCGCCTGGCTTGTCTTCTGGTACTTTTGAAGCCGAAGGGCCTTCTCTGCTCATGCGGGGTGGCTTTACGGTCTTACCGGGCTTCATGATTGTCGATTGATGGTGGAAAATTCTCTTTGATCCCTGACCAAATTTCCCTATTAACAGTTTTACTCTCTCACCTATTTTATTTTACAGTTAAATGTGTTGTAATGTTATTGGTGAAAATAGTTAGAAATCATAATCAACATTTCTATGAGGGTTTTTCAATTGAGAAACTTTATCTCCATATTGAAGTGAGATAATTGCATTTGAGTATCTCCAATGCAAATATGTATTTTCAGGTTTCTAATTAGTGACATATCATTATATATATTGAATATGGTTCCACTATGGCAAAAAAAAATCCATATTTTCCTCTATAATGTAATTATCTAAAATTAAATATACATCAATTTTGACCAATCGTCATAAAACATTTATCTGACTCTTTCTTCTGTTTTATTTTACAATTAAATGGACTTTAATATTATTGGTGGGAAAATACTAGAAATCCTAGTAAGTTTTTCTAAGAGAATTCCTAAAGTTAGAAACTCAACTTAATTCATATTTTCTAAAAAAACGTTTGTCATATCACATACATAAGAGCATCTCCATTACTGTATTAAATTAGTGTGTCAATGCTAAAATTTAGCATAGAGTGTAAAAACTTTCCTCCAATGTAGTGCCAAATATTATGTCAAATTTAGCATATGCTATATTTGACACAACAATAAATACTCATTTTTTAATAACAAAAATACCATTATATATATTTTTTAAATATTTAAAATACTTTAAATTTAATATACACTAATGATATTTCAATCAAAATCTATTTCATCCGATTATTCTTTAGCAATTTAACAAATACATTAATAGTAAGTATTGACTATTATAATTTTAATTATTTAAATAATAAAAATATCATGCTAAATACAACTGTGCATTGGAACACAATGCTAAATTGTTGTGTCAAATATAACATTTTACATTTTTTTGTACCAAATTTAATATTGGCAATAACACATGTATTGGAGATGATCTAACCAAGTTAGATTATTGCATTAAAGATATTTTTTCTCTACCTCATTATCTAATTATCATACGTGGCACTAAATTTTCTCAAAATGCATAATAACATTGAAGATGTTTTTTTACCTCATTATTTTTCTATCCTATGTGACATTAAATTTTCTTCAAATGCATAATAATATTAGAGATGCTATTAGTATCGATAAAAAGCATCTCTTAGCATTGATAAAGAGAGAAAAAAACGGTTTTCTTGAAAAAAAAGAAAGAAAGTTGAGAGTGCATTACTAACCAGTGTAGTTGACTATGTTGTAGAATAATACAAATTTGCTTTTGACATTACAGCTTTCCAAGGTGGTTTGCTGGTGAATGATGAGCTTAGCAAAGTCTCAAATTTGAGTCGTGAGTCGTGACAATTAGCTTAGTAAAGCCTGGAATTCGAGTTATAACAATGTAATATTTTTTGGACTAATTCCATTTTAGTCCCTATAATTTGTTCTAATACACAAACTGGTCTCCGGTTTTAAGCTTTATCGTGACAAGTCCCTACAGTTTTAAAAAATCTCAATATGAATCTCCCTACTATTCAAATCCGTCAGGATTTCGCAAGATTTCGTCCAAGTGCTAAGGGCAAAATAGTAAACAAACATGAGAAGGTTCTAGAAACTGGTTTGACGAAGGGTATTGAAGTAATTTGATTAATAAATTAAAAAGCAAAAAAAATTAATATATTTCAACCCATACACAAGTCTACACGTGGCCGACCACACCCCATTAATAAAAACTAGTTGTGGTCCCAAACATGTTCACATTGTTTTCATTTTTATTTTCTTGAGAGCCAAACAACAAGAAACCAATTCTCGTCAAAAACCATACAAACTCACCAAAAGCTTTCGATTTTGAGTGCCTATTTACAGTAATAGTTGCATCTGAAGTGTTGGTGTTCGTGTTCGTGGTGAACCGACAGTTGGACGAAAGGTGTATTTTGAGGAATTCTGAAGCAAAGTCTATAAAGGTTAGTTTTTTTTTCACCGATTAAGTTAGTTTTACGCGTTTGCTTAATATTTGTTGCATTCAATGTGTTTGTGTTGTGTTTTTTTAAAGACATTGAAAAGTTAGGGTTTTTCTGTTTGGTTAAATTTGAGGGTTTTTCGATTCAAAGTCAATTAAGTATAATTGAGTGTTGATTAAGTTGTTTGAAGTTTATTGTGAATGAAAACAGTGCAATTTTATTTTAAAAAACTTGCTTTTTGTTGTTTAATATCATATTAGGTTTTATATGGTGTCATGTATGTCGTTTAAGTGTAACGAAGTTTAGTTTTAGTTGTTCGGGCATGGTGGCTTGATATTTGTGATGATTATAGTGCAAACTAGGTTAATTCATCAGCTATTCATTCTGATAAGTATAAGGTTACTCATGTATTGTTTTTTCTTTTGTATAGTTGCAATGGACATTTTCCACATTGTTGTGCAGTATGGGGATAATGTGGTTGAGTTAGGTGAGTGTGATGTTGATCACATTAGCCTCATTACCCTTATTCATGTCAGAAGCTTAGTGGAAGTTGTGATGTAACTCATGTAAGTACTATTGATTACCATGTGTGAGGCACCAATACCTTGGTGTGGTGAGAAATATGGGGTGTGCAGTGATAATGAGTTACTTGAATTATTTAGTAGGTTTGATGAGCATGGTTTAGATAGGATAGTGTTTGAGTTAGAGGATTTTTGTTATGTGCCAAGTCCTCCTCAAGAGCCTCCAGTGTTAGACATCCAAGGAGGATATTATCCACTAGGTTGGTGTGACATGGAGGCTGATCAGCTGAATTATGAAGGTGATAGTGAGAAGCATGATGATAAAAATTATGAGGATGGTAGTGAGAAAGAAGATACATAGTTTGATGAGGTCCCAATTATTGATGAAGAAGATGTTGAAGAACCATTGAAATGGATGAAGGTATTACTCAAGAGTGTGTGGACTGCTTTGAGAGGTACCAGTCCAAGTTTGATGACCAGTATTTTACTGTCTCAGAGCTTGAGCCAGACCAGGTTAGCATAACCAAGTTAGTAAAAGGTCAAACTTTCAAGAGAATGGTGGATGGCGTAATTAGGTTTAATATATGTCAGATATTCAATAGTAAATAGCACATGAGAGAAATTTTCAAGGGTTATGCCATTCAAGAAGGGATAGAGTTTACAAGAGTGAAAAATGACAAAGTGAGACAGACTTACAAGTGTGCAGCAGATGGTTATGGATGGAGGGCACATGCATCTTGCATGATTGATGGTGTGACTTTCATGCTTAAAACCTTATCGGACTAGCATGATTGTCATAGGGTGTACAATAACAATGAGGCTAAGGTTAAGTGGATTGCTTTTAAGTATGAGAAGCTAGTTAAGAGCAATCCTAGCATCGATGTGAATGTGATAGATGATTTATTGAGGGAGAGCTTTAAGGTGTAAGTTGATATTCGTAGACTTTATAGGGCCAAGAATATAGCACTGAAGAAGTTAGCCAAGGATCATACTTAGTGTTTTGGGTATCTGAGGAGGTATGCATATATGTTGAACCAAAGTAACCCTGGTGTAGTAGTTCATATCTGCACCTAAGACCCACAACCAACATTTCAAAAGATGTTTGTAAGCTTTGAACCTCAAAGGGTGGGATTCTTGAAGGGTTGCATACCATTTATTGGAGTGGATGGTTGTCACTGAAAGGCCCATTTGATGGAGTTCTGCTTTCAGCTGTGTCATTGGATACAAACAGTGGGTTATTCCCATTGGCTGTTTGCATCTGTGGGAAAGAGACTCAAGACAGTTGGGAGTGGTTTCTTAGCAGCCTAAAGGTTTATCTAAACTACCTAGAAGGCAGGAATTTGACATTCATATCTGATAGGCAAAACGGTGTCATTGCTGCTTTGGAGATTCATTTTCCATTTGCTCAAAGAAGGTAGTTTCCTAACCGGTTTAGTTTTGAAAATTTAGTTTTGAAAGTTTCCATTTTCCATTTTTTTTATGTAATTAACACTTGTCTTTGGTATTGGCAGGTATTATGCAAGGCATATATATGCCGATTTCAAATTTACATACAAAGGTGACCACTACAAGAAGCTGTTTTGGAGAGCTGCTAGAAGCTCCAACATATTTGACTTCAAAGCGTGTATGGAAGAGATAGCTCTTATTAACCCTGCTGCCAAGAACTGGTTATTAGACATACATCCACAACATTGGTCTAGATATTCATATGACCCAGTCATTAGGTGTGACCATATCACCAACAATATGACAGAGGCTTTTAATAGCATGTTAAGTACCCATAGAGTTGCATCATACTTAGATTTGCTTGAGTTCATTAGAATAATAGTGATGAGGAAGTTCAATGACATAAAGGAGGAGTGCAGTAGTTGGAGTTCAGTTTTACCACCAAGGGTTCATATAAAAATCTTGAAGCATAGTAAGGAAAGTAGAACTTTGACAATGATAGCAACAAGGAACATGGTATATGAGCTTATAGGTGCATGTGGAGTTTATGCTGTGAAACTAAGAGAGTACAATTGTGCATGTGGTAGTTGGCAAGTTAGTGGGATTCCCTGTTGTCATGCTATGGCAACAATAAACCATTAATGTGGTAAAGAAGCAGTGAAAGATAAGGTGGCTCAGTTTGTCCACAACAGCCTCACCAATAGTGCCTATATGCAGACATATATAGGCATGATTCATCCCATTCCAAATAAAAAAATGGTGGCCAGAATTTCCAGAATGCATGATAATTCCAAGATATACAGAGGTTTTGATACCGCTACCTCGCACTGTCCAACCTGTTAGGCATAAGAAGCAGAGAAAGAGGGAACCAGACGAGGCACCTAAAGTTGGAAGGTATGGCGTTGTAATATGCAAACTGTGTCATCAAACTGGCCACAACAAAAGGTCTTGTCAACGTAGGAATCATAAAGTGGTATCTTTTATATATTGTTTTCATGATTGCTTTCAGTGTTTTTAGGGTTTTCCTAACATCACCTTCTAATCCATTTCTTTTGTATTTTAATAGAATGAAGAAGTGTCAGTTGGACCCTCATCTTCACATCAACCAAACCAGACTCCACCTCTATAATCACAAGTTACACAACAGTTGTTCAACTGATGAAAGAATACAACATTCATTTCAAGCTTATTATCCCTGAGGTTTTTGTAAGGTAGTAGTAAACTGTTTTATTAGTATTACAATTTTTGCTTAATTGCTTGGTATTGTTACTAGCTGTTTAGGTATGGTTACGAAACTTAAGCTTAATATGTTTTTGAAAATGCTAGCATAATAACCATGCTTAGACTGCGGATGGTTTTAGAAATGCTTTAGGATATGAATGTTGTTATGCTTAATATGTAAGGGAATGCTTAATAACTAATTTTATTAATTATTCTATGCTGAATGTGTACAATCAATAACTGCTTCTCATGATAAGTACAAACATAGTCATGGTTACACCAAGCAAAAGCATGTTAACAACACATATCACCCTTGACCCTCCTTGCATACACTCTTTCTGATGCATTCCACCGTGATTGCTTGTATCTTGATATTGCATTCTTGCATACTAGCTTTCCAACCTTTGTAACCTTGCCTTTACATCTTCCATTTCTTCTTCGAGTAGAAGAGTAGCTCTACCATCATGCCTATCTCTACTATCATACCTTTCTGTTATGCTTTTGGTGTATTCGGATAGATTGAATTCTTCAATATATTGTATTTTCCTTTCTCATAAAAAAATAATAATTTGTTAGGGTTGTTTACGGATTCTGGTATCCTTACGCCTGCTTTAATCCTACATGATCATTTCTGGTTCTTGAATTTGATTATCCCTCCGTTGATGTCGCGTTTTGATGTTGAACTTGATGTACACTCCATTAGTGTGCTTGATGTTGGTTGTGTTTCCAGGATATTGTTTCTTGAAATTAATAACTTGTTTGATGTGGCTAGCTTGATATTTGAATTGTTATAGATGCTTAGTGGTTTGTGTGGTTGGGAAACAATTCAAAAAATGAAAATAGGTTAGAAATGTATACAGGTTGCTGCATGATTTTGTTTGTACATGTGCGTGTGAAAGGTGTGATGTATGTGTGCATGTGTAATGGAGTTGGTTTGTATGGTTGGAAAAATAAATAAAGAAAAGACAATAGGTTTACAAATTGAGCAGTTGTAAGTGTGTTGTATGTGAATATGTATGTATATAGGTGCAATGAAGCCTTTTTATAAGGCAGGGAAATATAGACGTTCCATGTGCAATGGTCAAAAGAGGGACATTTTTGTCCAACGAATAATTTTTATCCATTTCAACAGCTATAAGGGGAAACAAGGTCATTTTACCCTCTGTCCCTGTCAGGAACAACTTTATCAACGGAAAAATTAATATAAGGACTTAACGGGGTAATTCTCAAAATCGGGGGACCGATTTATGTACTAGGACAAACTAGAGGGACTAAAAAGGATTTCACCCTATTTATTTATTTATTTATACATACATATATATATATATATATATAAAGTGAACGAAATCCTAGTGCCGGTCCTGAATATTCCGATGTCCCTGGATGAAATCTAAAAACTGGATCTCATACCAATAAAACCATCATCACTTTATCACAAAATAAAATCGAAATAAAAAAATCCATGATTATTATGTCTCTGGTTGCCCTTTTTTTGTATGTTTGGTTGGTGGAGAAGAAATGAAGAATATATATAGGTAATAGTTGATAGGAAAGTATAAAAGTTTTTTTTAAAAAATACTGGGTTTTGTACTATAATAAACCGAAGGGCCATGTTCTAATTTTTTTTTGAATTGTTTGAACTTTTTTTTTATAACTTAACCCACAACAACAACTCACGTCATATTTTAGGATCCTTAGATATGATGGGCCGAAAATAGACGCTCACCCTTGACCCACCCCAGAGCCGCCCTGCGAAATCCTTTATTACAATTGAGTAGTGAGTGCCGGCATCAACTAAGATTTCTCTTTGAATATCAGTTTGTGTTTGCTACTGTTGTATATGGAATAATTTTATATGTTATTTGCATATACAATTACATTGTCACGACTCTCATTCTAACACATAACAACAAACTCCAAACATTCCTTAAGCTAAAGCACAAGTTGGTTATTGCCACTTCAATGGAAAGCAACATAATTAAAAATATACATAAAATTAGAAATTATCATATTAATACCGTCTTGATTTCAAATTTCTTTTGCATAGAACAATTTGTTACCCACGTGACAAAAACAATATGGACAAATGACTTTAAATTTTATAAGTAGGTAATAGTTAGAAAAAACTCTAATTTGAATGGGCTTATACACTCAATGCGGTTTGATTATAAATATAGTCAATCATTTGAGTTGATGTCATTGTAAATAGTATATATATATATATATATTGAATGGGTTAGTGATAAAAAAATTTCTAGTGGATACATAATTTATAATAGTGAAAATTATGAGATATGTCACTGCTTTTATTGTCTTTTGTGATGATGTCACCAGTTTAATAACTTCAGTTTAATAACTTAAGTTTAAAATGCATATATTATGGTGAACTATTGAAGTTACCCCTAAACTTTTATTTGTAAAAGGTAACTTTCTGAAATCCTCTGTATCTCCCTATAAAAGTTGTCTGAAAACTTATATCTATCTCTCTCCAAAAAAGAAAGTTGTCTCGTTCCAGAATCGAATCTGCAAAAGAAGGTAACTAATATTTATGATCTCGTGTATTATCATTTCTGTTTTCATGCATTTCCGATATATTACATGCATTTCTGTGTTATAAGAACATGTATGAACATTTAATAAATTCGAGTATTTTTCATTTGTGACCGAGAATATGTAAAGAAGAATCGAACATATTTTTGGACCGAGGTTTTATATATTTTGAAAAAAGCTCGATTATTTGGAAAAAAATGCTCGATTAGTTCAAAAAAATGCTCGATAATTTGAAGAATATTCTCGATCCCTTGAAAAAGTTCTCGATCCATTTGGAAATAGTTCACGATTACTTGAAAAAGTCCTCGATCCGTTGAAAAAGTTCTCGATCAGTTGAAAAATTTCTCGATCCGTTTGGAAAAAGCTCGATCCCTTACAATAAGTTTTCGATCCATTTCCAAAAAGCTCGATCCCTTTGATAATATTGTCGATCTCTTACACTTAATAACTTTTTTTAATTGTTAATAATTGTAAACTTAATTTAATTTTTTAATTTGTTAATAATGGTTTGTGATGATGATTTTCACATGACAATGAATCGATTGAGAATAGTCATATCTTACAACGGTTGATGGGAGCAATTACCTGATGGAAGTCAGAGGTTTTTTTGTTCCGATAACCAAGGAATGTATGTGTCAAAGAATATGACTTACGAAGAGCTAGTGTCGAACGTGCAAACCGTTGTGAAGTATGATGTTAACAAATACATTGGTGATCTACAATCTATATCAATCGTTCCCGGGACAACATGTCGCACATTTATAAGAAACGACGAAGATGTTTTGTTTATGCTGGGGGAAGATAGGGTGATCCCTCAAGTATGTGTTAGTCTAATTGAGAGGGAAACAACAAATGTGATAGCTGAAGATACCCCTGGTCGTGGAAACACCCAACAATTTCGATCGTCAGACAGAAGCAACCAATTGTTCATAGAAAGAAGTGGAAACGTAGAGCAACAAAACATGTGTGGTGTTCCACCGGAAGTAGCCGACCATGGTTATATACATGGACCTCAATTGGACGAGTTTTTTGGTTGTCAAATTGAAATGAATGATGGGCAGTACAACCACCAATACAATGAGATGTACAATGACATGAATAATAAGCAGAATAATGAACCGAATTTTGGGCCAATTTATGAAGTGGATAATGAAGCAAATTTGCATCCGGTAAATAATGTAGCGAACAATGAGGAAGATGAAGAACTTATCCACACAGAAAGATGTGCAAGATGTGTACACAGATATAGTTCTAGTGCAGTAGAAATAGCTGGGACCTCTGAGGTTCGACCTATTGTAACTGAAGGTGATTCTGACAATACCATAACTTGGGTAATTTCAGTAGCAGAATCGTACTCTTTTGGTATGGGTGTAAGCAGGAACTTGGTAGAAGACAAACCAACAAACATGATATATAAAAGACAATTTTTTCTTAGTAAAAAGGATTTGAAGAGATTGGTTGGGCATTTTGCATTGCAGCACAACTTCGAGTGGAAAGTGAAAAGGTCGAACAAGACAACGTTACATCTGGTTTGTTTTATGGAAAACTGTACGTGGAAATTAAGAGCGGTAAGGAGAGATGAAGCGACATACTTCCAAGTAAGAAGTTTTATCAACGAACACACTTGTCCGTTAGAGGTGATTCACCTCCGCCATTGACAAGCTAGTGTAGTCATAATTGGAGAAGTGGTTGCACCTAGATTGCAACAACATGATGGTCGACTAATGCATCCTAAGAACATAATCGCCGACATGAAAACAATGTATGGCACTCAAATCATGTACAGTAAGGCATATCAAGCTCTCGATTATGCGTTGTCACTCACCTATGGAACGTATGAGGAAACCTTCCAACAACTGCCATCATTAAGTTACGTGTTGGAAGAAAAAAATCCCCAAATAATCACTAACTTACAGTGCGACAAAGATGGTAAATTCCTCTACTTTTTCATGTCATTGGGTGCCTCACTTAAAGGATTCCGGAGGTGTCTGCTTCCAGTTATTGTCGTTGATGGTACCCATTTAAAGAGAAGATTCGGGGGTACAATGTTTGTTGCAACTGCACAATATGGGAAAGAACAGGTTTATCTCATTCCTTTTGGCTACAGTGACTCAGAGAACAACCTATCATGGGAGTGGTTTTTGGATTGCTTGAAAGGTGCCCTTGGCCATATAGATGATTCGGTTTTCATTTCAGACCGTCATGCAAGCATTAAAGCATGGATTTCTAAAGTGTTTCCTTATGCCACTTATACCATATGTTGCTGGCACGTTTATGAAAATATTAAAAAGAGATATCACAGAAAGGATGTTGCCACAATAATGGACAAAGCAACCCGAGAGTACACCGAGTTTGAATATAACCGGCACATGGAAGAGTTATGAAACTTGCACCCGAATGCATACGATTATGTACTTGATGCCGGTCCACACAAGTGGTCCCATGTACACTGCCCCAACAAAAGGTACAGGGTGATGACAACAAATGCTGCAGAATGGATAAACTCATGCCTGAAATTTGCACGGCAACTGCCTATGTTGACTCTGGCAGAGTTAATTAGGAATATGCTACAACGTTGGTTTCATGATCGTCATAGCGCTGAACAGTCCATGTGTCATCAGTTGATCGACGCAGCACATCTTGTGATCCTAAAACGTGTGGAGAAGTTCAATTTTATGACTGTAAATCCAATTGACTAAAACATATTCTCTGTGAAGCGGTCTGGAAAATAGTGGACCGTTGACCTAGCCCGAAAGACCTGCACATGCAATAAATTCCATGTTCTCACGCACTCACTTCTGCAAGGTACATCATACGTTTTAGTATACGGTTAATATTACTGCAACGCGAATCACATTGTTTTCATTGTTTTTACAGAGATCGAAACATGGGTTAGTCCTCCCTGTGTGAGGACTTCTACAAGAGACAGACACTTATTGACTTGTAATCAGTCCCTAAGATGCTGATTGGACATCCTTTCAATTGGGTTGTGCCATCTGACATCGTTGTGAGGGTAGTTTTGAATCCAATCTCTAGGAGACAAGCAGGACGCCCGAGGACGGGTCGACATATATCGTCTTCGGAGAGGACAACTACACAAAACTATAGAAGATGTGGACAACTAGGGCATAATTTCAGGAGATGTTCTAACCCAGTTTTGATTAATGAAGGTCCAAGTAGAGTTGTTCCAGAGGAATACCGACGCAAGTGTAGCATCTGTCATATAGTTGGCCACAACAGACAGACGTGCCCGACCAGAGACTCCACCGTAGAATGATTTTAGGCGTTATGATGATAACATTGTGAAATCTGTTAGTCGTATGACTTGTTCAATAACTGAATTTCAATTATAATTAAATGGGATTTCCAATTACTGTTAAATTTGTGATTTATAATAGTTGAAAAGGAAACCAAAATTAAAGTAAAATTTTATTTCAATGTAAAAAAATTACAAAAAAATGGTACATGTACAGAAGAATTACTACATAAAACTAAACGGGCCGGGAGTTTGAAAATATCTCAACTGCCATCTTCTCCCGAATGATCTTCATATCGTCTTCCGACCAATCAAAATTCTTCCTGTCCGCCAGAATGTACTCGATCAATCTCAACGTGTGGGGACCACAATTACCCCTACAGTTGGACACATTAACATGCGTTAATAAAATAATAATAATTTAATAACTCAATCTCAAAATAAATGAAAACAATATGTTTTACGATTTCTTCTGCTGGGGAACATGGGTTGCTGACACCACGCTGACTGAGAAAGTCATATTCTTCTTGGGGAACGTCTCACGGTCAATCGATCGCCCAATATGAAAATCGGTCTGATGCAACATTGAGGGTAAAAACCACCGTAAGAGGGCTACCTGCTGCTTCCGGATATTCACTGACACCTCCTGTCTCCAGGGGTCGACTATGAACATTTTCCAGGATGTGAGGTCGACGGTCACCAATAACCATTGTTGGCGCCCAATGTTGCACGGTATCAGGACGTGTAAACGTAAAAAGAAGGTGTTGGGATGTATAAAGACATTTATATTTGTAATTACAAACCAAGTACCACTTACCATGTCAACCTCATGCCACAGACGACATCCAATCGGGGCACTACTACCCACCGTCGTAAGGTCCTCATTGGTCCACTAAGACCCCAGTACATTCCACCACGTTGTGGTGATGTCCCCGTGAGCATCACGAGGTATCATTCTCCTGTACTGGACCTTCATATAAGTCTGTACAAATATTTCATCTACAAAAAATTAGTATTGTTTTACAAACAAATGTAAAAGCATACGTAATCATGATTGTTGTGGAATACTTACAAAAGATTGTGTATCCAAGATGTTGATAATCTGGTTGTACGCAGTCGGGAATGCTCGCTGACGTGTCTGAAGAATATGGAGATACGCGTCCATATGTTGGGAGTATATACACGTAATAAACTGTTAGGAGTGTATCAAATCTAAAACAAACATTATATAGAAAATGGGTTCATTATACCTCGTCCTCCAAGTCCATGAAGTTGGTCTGCATCCGATGGAACCATGCAGCATCAACTGGCATTAGCACGTCCACGTCACGTCTGCATTAATTTCCCATTAGCAACACAAATATTTATTTGAACAGAAGAAAACCTGCCAGCTTATTAGAAAAAAAATTACTTACGTTTCCCCGTTTATGTTCTTCTTGAAGGCTCGGTAAGCCTTCAACTGGTCACCATCCACTAGTCCGTGAGGATCGAAAACATGGTCAGCAGCCTAAAGTATTATCCTCACCCTCTTCAGTCGGCAGGGATCTGTGTACGGGCTGAGCAACTGCCAACCACGCTTCAGTACGCGCCTCTCTAATCGAACTCCATCCACTGGGGTATGGTGCAATGAGGAGGTCTGCCCCCTGAGTCTGGATGGATTTCGGGGGTGGAGGGGGCAGTTGTCAATCTATCGATGTGGGCGGTGGAGAGGGAGGTGGAAGGGGAGACTGTTGCCCGACCGATGGAGGCTGTGGAGAGAGAGTCTCTTGCTCTACCAATGGGGGCGGTGGAGGGGGAGGCTGTTGCTCGATCGATGAGGGCGGTGGAGGAGAATGCTGTTGCTCGACCGATAGAGGAGGTGGAAGGGGAGTTTGCTGCTCGATCGGAGGGGCCGATTATCGCTCGACCAATGAGCCTGCTGCTGTAAGTGTAACAGGCCCTGTATCTCCGGTACGCTGGTCAGGCTCATTCTCCGAAACTGCCTCTTCAGTATGTGGATCCTCTCGATGAGCATCGGTGCTGTCTGTCCCCTCGAAATATCCATATGTCCTGTCTCCGAGAGTAAAGTGAGGATCTGGACCAGGTGGACCATCTCGGTACGTATGCGTCCTGATGCAGAAAAGCCTCCCGATCAATGCGAGCAACTCCCGACTTTGCTCTTGTCAATCCTCTTGGCTCTTCCGGATCATATCTAGTAACTCCCGATGCTGCCGCTGTCGATCATCCTCACTCTTCCGGAGGGCTTCACGTAACTCGTTGAAATGATGTTCCCATGAGGTCTGAATTCATGTCAACATTGTTAGTAATAAAAAACTCAACAGATCGCGTTATTAAAAACGAAACTATCATCTCCACTTACCTCCACATCACGTCCAACGGCTATACATGAATCTCCTCTAGATGCACCAGGTCCGGTGGTGGTAAACCGAACCTTTCTTTGCCTCACTCACCGAGGAGATGGCTCAGATCTGTCAGTGTCCATGGCACTGAAACTCGGGCCTAATGAGTCAGAAGCCTCTGTATCACTGCGCCTCCTTCCCCCACCCTCTTCCTCCGAACCATCTCCATGTCTCCTGCCGTTAGTAGTCTGATCAGGGGAAGACGTGGGGTGAACCCTATCCTTTTCTGTATACAGGCTTCCCCCCGTGCTTAGGACTGCGAAGTACGGTGCTCCCTCCTTAGCTGCTGTGGGCACGATTTCCTTCCTCGTAAACATCTGAAACACATAGTTAGAGGAATGTCATTGTAAACATAGTAACTAATAAAATGATTAACAAATTAAATACATACCGTAGCACTGAAAATCTTAGCCTGCTTCTTCCCTCTAGGTTGTTTTGTCAACTCCCACTTCAACATACGAGGAGAAAGCTCCGTAGCTCTTCGGGCCCCGAAATCGACGCCCAGCTGGGGGATCACCTCAAAAGCAGATATCTGCATCAAAGATAAATACATTTAGAATCCAAAAAATTTAGGCAACGAACTATAAAGTCAATTTTGTAATTCAATGTTCTTACCAAGAGGGCATGCGACAGACCGTAAATGTTGTACCTCTCAACGGTATGTACAACATCGCCCTGTAACTGCTGACCTCTCTCTTCACGTCGTCGTGGTAACACATGCTTGAAAGATAAAATAGAATGCCTATATATGTGGGCACCCCTTGGGAAAGCATCGAAGGCAGTGAGGTCCTTCACCAATCGAAACTGCTAAACTGGAATCTTGAATCTCTTATCCACCCCCATCAATATCCAGTTCAACATGTATATGAGGCACTACTTCACAGCATCGTATGCCTCTTAAAATTCTCCAAGGTTAAGAACAACCCTCAACTCCTCCAACGATACCTTACCGGCTGTACGAAAGTACCGTTGATGTATGTCATTCTCCATTGCAGCATACAGACCAGTGTCCAATAAAAGTCCAAAACGTAATCCGGTGATGAGGCAAAATTCCACTTTCGAAAACCTCACCACCTGGTTCTCTAACAGGAACCGTATCTCATTTGGGTCATGGTCCAACTCCCCACAACAACAGCTGATGGATAACACCACCAGAAAACTTCATCTCTCGATGCATCGACATGAAATGCCCGAAACAGGACACCATGAACCGATGTCGAACCTCAACAACAAAATGTTCTCGGGCCCGGTTCAATGCATCGTCTATACGGGCGAGGGCTTCAAAATGGTCATGTCGAGTCAATTTTCCTTTGAACCAATCTCCCTCTGGAGTTTTAATGAAATCCTTTAACCTGGTCCTCATCTACAATGTCACAGAAACAATACATAAGTAAACCGAAAAAAACTCAGTTCTATGAAATATATTCTCGATCTTTTCATAATATTCTCGATCCTTTGAAAATAATCTCGATCGTTTGGGAAAATATTCTCGATCGTTTGAAAAATATTCTCCATCGTTTGAAAATATTCTCCATCGTTTGAAAAATATTCTCCATCTTTTGAAAATATTTTCGATCGTTTGAAAAAAATTCTCGATCGTTTGAAAATATTCTCGATCCTCTGAAAATATTCTCGATAGTTTGAAAATAATCTCGATCGTTTGAAAATATTCTCGATCGCTTGAAAATTTTCTGGATCGTTTGAAAAAAATTCTAGATCTTTTGAAAAAATTCTCGATCTTTTGAAAAATATTTTCGATCGTTTGAAAATATTCTCGATCTTTTGAAAATATTCTCGATCGTTTGAAAAATATCCTCGATTCTTTAAGAAATTCTTTTCGATTCTTACTTAAAAATCCTCAATCTAGTTCCAAAAAACCTCGATTTCGCTCAAAAAAATCTCGATATCAAAAATTCTAAAAATTACAATTCATCGCTACCTAGAATTTCATCTTCCTCATCACATATTCAACCTAATTTCAAACCCTAACCTAAACCACAACCATTCTCAGATCTCGTTTTGAACCCTAATCTACAAATTCAATCAACAAAACACAAGTCTAACATGCAATGACAAGTTATCAACTACAAAATCCAGAAAAAAAAACGAACATAAATTACATTTGTCAATCGCAACAAATCTGGTGTATTCTCTCGTTCACGTTCCAGTCACTTCGCCGCCGATTCTGTTGCCGTTGGTCTCCTTCTCACTCTAGCTTTTTCACACTAACAAAACGACAACTTTGGGGTATTTTTGTTCAATCACACTAAATGGTGCCTTTTAAACATACATTAGTAAAATTGTGATATTTGCACAACACACCCCCCAAATGGTGCCAATAATTTATTGACCCCATTTATAGTATAAATGTCATTTCATCCGTTTTTAAATTATAAACTACAACTAATTGTATATACATGGAAAATTGATGATGTGGCACATGTGTTATAGGTATGCTATAAGTTGTGTGCCTACCGGATAAAAACTGGGTCATTGATATGGTATATAAGAATAGATAGATGATGCTTATTAATTAGATGCCACCAGCCACCATCTTGATGACTGGAGTGGACGTTCATAGGGTTGGCAATTTAAATAAGGACACAATTACACTCCTAAATAAGGTTCTATCCGATTAATACAAATGTTAAAAAGGAAAGAAGTCTTCTTCTTTGCATTTTTTGGTCTACAATTTGTAAAAAAAAAAAAAAAATGGAATTAATTTCATCAAACGTCTCAAACACTCATTTCTTCGGTCTACCATATACAGACAATATGCCATACTCTATCTGCTGCCCTAATTTCAATTTATGATCTACTTTTGCATTTTTTAAGGCAACAAAATTAACGCTTGCATCTACAACTGTTTCTCTGATGTTTAAAGTTAGAGCAGTGCAAGGGAGTGTCTAATGTTAGGATTTCGATTAACACAAAATAACATGCTTAGACATAAAATTAATCTGGATGTTTAACCTAAACATGTTTCTATATATACTTAATCAAACCCTAAACATACAATATTGACCCATGTCAATTCAAGAGAAAAGTGAAAAATAATCGGTAGCGAAAACGTACATGAATCCATTGTCGGAGGTTGGTGGACGGGTTGTGATCTTCCAAATTATCACAACCTTTATGAACCCTACCGTGTTCTATTTTCCTATGTTGATGGAGATACAGAGAAAACAAAAGTATCGTGTAATCTGGGGACCATAACCCTAAATATATATAATAATCAAATTATTATAAGTTGGCTATTTCTAATTCGGCCCCTCAATAAATTAGAAATAGCACTCTGGTATCTACACATTAATTCCATGACAATTATACCCTTAAGCCTTAATACTTTAAATCTTAATTTGATCACTTTAGTTTAGGCTTAACCAAAACATAACACAACACATTTAATGTTCACATGTGTGACCCATATAATGAAATTTTCCAACATCTAAAACAACCACTATGTATGTGACATGTCTAAATTTTAGTTTTTATTTTATTTTGAAGTCTTTAACATCATCTTGTCAAAAAATTTAACTTACCTAATTGCTCTATATATCTTGTATGCAATATTTTAGTTTTCTTGTTGTCTTAAAAATTAAATAAAAATAAACAAGGACAAAAATGAAAGAGGTTGGCACGACACGTACGGTTTTAATTTAAGATACAATACAAACGACATTTCATCGGAATCCTTAGCTGTGCACGTTTAGTGCTACGGTTTTAAAGTTAGAAGTTTTTTTTAGGCTCTCTTTGCTTTTTTCTTGTATATTCAAACACGTGCATTCTTTTAAATGTGATAATACTGCTGCACATCTTATTTCGTAATTTATATGTGATACTACAAAAAAAAAAACGTATTCGTCCTTCTAATATTAGAGGAAATTTCGATTTAAATTATGAGAAATTTTAAATTTATTCATTCCTAATAACTTTTCTATTCTTATCAACTTTTCCAAATTTCTCTCTACATCGTTGAGAGAGAGAGAGTTACGTGGAAGAGCGAAAAAGTTTGGAGTTAGAAAGTTATTCAGAGAATTGGAAGGGGAGAGTAAGTTAGAAGTTAGTTGTTAGAAGTAGAGAAGAAAACTGATGAATTTGTTCGTCTTAATTTCTAGGAAATTTACATCGACATGTAAAATTTAATTAGCGTGTAAATTCAATTTTGTAAATTTAAACATACAAAATTTCAATTTGTAAAATTTCATTATGTAAATTTCGGCGGATAAATTGTTGGAAATCGATATCGAGTTTCAATCTCTCTCATAAACTCTCTATAACTCCTAACTAATATTTTTTAAAGGTAGCATTTCAATATTGTCGCTGATTTAATAACATATGTTTAAAATATACATATTATGGTAAACGGACAAAAATACCTCTAATAGTTGTTCCACATCAGATTTATTTCATTCATTTTACAGTGACAGAGTTGTAAATTAAAGAGCAAAAGTCCCGTTGAAACTCAAACAATCATTCAAACGGCAACAGAGTGGCACTACGTAGACGTATTTGAGAGTCGAGCTCGCGGGGGGGGGGGCTTTAAACACATCCGAGCTTTTTTAAAAAGCTCTAAACTTTTTTTTCCAAAGGCCCAAGTTTTTTTTTTCTCAAAGTTATAAGCTTTTTAAAACTGTGTCCGATACTTTTTTTTACAATGGTTTATGCTTTTTAAAACAATGTCCAAACCTTTTTCTTGTAATGTCTGAGACTTTTTATTTACTTTCCGAGCCTTTTACAGTATACCGTGCTAAAACACATTGACTTACTGCTTTCGGTGATCAAAGTATAGAGATGGAAGTATATAGAGAATTAAAAATTGATTATTTTAAAGCAATATGGGTAGTTCACCATAATATGTGTATTTTAAACTTAACTTATTAAACAAGTGATATCACTACAACTCATAAAAAAAATGTGACATTTCTCACCATTACCACTAACTCCCTCCCTCCCCACACCTCATTTACTTTGTAACGTTCTCTTCTACATTACTCTCCGGCTCTCCCAATCCCCTCATCTACTCTCTCTCTCTCTCTTCTGCCAAGAGCATTTTAATCCACAAAATGAAAATTTTGACAAGAACAATAAAATTATCCGTTATGCTATTTGCAATCTATCAAATAATTTTTGACACTTCATTTTAAATGTTTTTGTTTATAATAAATTTAACATTAAAACTAAAAATGGGAAAGAATAATGCTTGGTTGTTGACAAGATACTGACCCCACCAATTGGGGTGCAACACGTGATCTTTTTTCTTTTATTTTTTATATTTATCTCCTTACATTCTTTATAAAAATACCATGTGTTACACTCAAATTGGTGGGGTCAGTATCTTGGGTACTAGCCGATCAACACTCAAGCATTATTCAATGGAAAATATGACAATATGAGATTGGTTTAATGATAAGCTCATCACATCTACATCCATCTATAAGGTTATGGATTCGAGTCATGTCCCCCTCCCTTAATATCGAAATATTGTAACAGTTAAAAAAAATGAGCAATATTAAAATAAAATGAAGTATTTAGAAATTTAACTTCTTATAATGAATTGTCAAAAATATATATAATTTTTAAACAAAATTAAGTGTTTTTAATTTTTTTTTCCTTAAAATTTCAATTTTTAGGATAGAGTGACCTTGAAAAAGAAGTGTTAAAAGATTAAAAAAAAAATGTAAGGAGAAAATCTCTAAAATTATACAGGTGGATAAATGTAAACTTCCTCATAATTTATTGGCTATTTATTATTATTATGTTTTTAAGTATTACACTTATACATAAATTCAGCGTTTTTTTTTTAGGAAAAGGACTCGAATCAACAATCTCGTAATACAGGTATGAAGGGTTTACCACCAGACCAACAGCATATCGTCAATTTATTGGCTACTTATGAATTATCTCCCTAGTACTATGATATTTTACTTACTTTATAAGACAAAAAGGACCCCAAAAACAAAACTGAAAATATGATATGCTTGACATACGTGCAATAAGTGATATGATCATACAACTCTTTCTTAGGGTAAAGACAGCTTGTTTAGAAACATGTTGAAAAATTATGAAGGTGTATATTATGATAATGTTGGATGATGATGTTGTAATGATTGGAATCTTATTAGCACAATCTCAACATGTCATGTGTTTTCCTTGCTTTGCCTTTTCAAATTCTTCTTCATGCTCTAATTTGGGTTCATACTTCCATTTCATGTGGTGATAAGGCACTTCTATACTTCTATCTGCTATCATATCAAATCGATTTTCTTCAGGATCTGCAACTTTAACTATATGGAGATGACTTGTTGCATCAGCCTAACTGATTAAAGCAACTCAAAACTTATAAGTTAATTCACACTCAATTTTCACTTGCGTTGTAGATTAGGCAATTACAAAGGTTACCATTTTGAATTTACATAAAATTATGTGTTAGTATATTTGGATATGGGCAGTTGCGTAGCCAGGAATTAAATATTTATAATATTGATATTCAAATGAATACACATACTAGGGGAGAGCAGAGTCTTACCCTTCAAAATGAAATGTTACAAGAAAATGTAAACCGGAAATAAATAACAAAAACAAAAAAAATTACCAATAATACAATTGCATCACTATTCCATTTGAGCGATACCCTATGAGAGGACCCACATCACAGAATTCATCAATTATCATATTTGGATCAATGGTATCAGAAATTTAATCAAGTGAATTTTTTTACCTTGGTCGTTGCTTGTGAATTGTGATGTTCAAACTTCAATTTATCAATTTGGAAGTTCAGTCGTCCTCGTGAGAAAAAAAACAAAGAAGACAGAAGGAAATTAGTGTTTGGATGAGTTTTTTTAATTAATTGTTATTGCTAAACAGTGCCTTAGTGGGTGACATCTGAGTATCTAACATGTGATTTAAAATGCCATTGCCTATTAAGCCTTTATCTGGTTACGTCCTTTGACCCATTTTTTTTTTAAATTGAGTCCGGGCTACAGCCCGGTGTAGCCTCTATCTAGCTATGCCCATGGGTATGGGTTGGAGACTCATTATACACCCAAGTGGACCAATCCCAAGTCCAAGCCCATGCAAATTCCATGCAAAGCCCAAGCATGAGCCTATGCATCAATAACTGCATGAGCAGTTTTATGAAAGACAAGTATCAGTTTTAGAAACTGATATATATACAAACAAGGAAATACACCAAAAAAAAAGTGTATATGAATATTTGTGTGGTCCGGTAGCATGTATGCAAGGCAACAAAATATGTAAGTGTTGTGTCATGTGTATATTTCGGTACAAAGAACAACACAGTGAGCGTGTGCTTCAGTGTAAGTACAATAGAAAGAACACAATATACAGAGTGATAAACACAAAGAGATGTGGAGAAAATCATGAGAGAATTTATTCCCATTTAAGATCAAAATGTGGGTATGTGCATTGTGATCAGAGAGGGATTTCCGATCGTGTGATCATCCTTCGACCGGTGGAACAGTCCCAAGTGTTTGATCCACTTCCGCTACTGGAGTTTGGATTCTAATAGTGAACGGTAATCCGAATTCATTCTTGTATGCATCGAATTTACTTTCATTGGTATCAGAGCACATGTTTGGAAGTGTATTATGGTAATATATGCCATGTTAGGATGTTTATTTTTTTTGTAGAACAACAAATGAACTTTAATGACATCATACATATGCAAGTGTTTAATTTCATTTTTCTGGAATATTTGTATGCATATATACATGATAATATGTTCTAGATTATGCTTGCAATGTGATAACTTCAAAATTTAGAGAATTTTGAAGAATTAAATATGATACTCGTGACTGTTATGGGGTTTGAAACTCATTATCATTTTTTTTATTTCTCTACGATCATGGTACCACTAGATAGAGCCTTTCGAGAGCTTTTCAACGATAATTCATTTGCATAATTTGGATTAGGAACAAGGGAGAAAAACGATTTTGAATTTTTTTATTAAAGATTAAAATTCTAGAAACTTGTTCGATTTTGAATTTGGGTGAAGAACATGAAGAACATGTTCCATGCACATATAAGCGGTGAGTACGTTTCACCCCTAACCCAAACGTCGTTTTTAAGGGCATAAATGGAATTAAATTTACATTTGGAGTCAGATGGTGGTGGTCCCGTAATCAAAAAAGTCTGGGAAGACGGCGCGTGGGAGTCACTTGCCTCCGGTGCCAGTGGGCTATGCGTGCAGCAAGCTTGAGTGGTTCAGTTGTTGACACGTGGACCTCCTAGAAAATGCCATGTGGCAAATGTTGTGTCAATTGTGACACGTTGTCAACTACAAGGTGACACGTAGCGTTGACGTGTTTGTCAAGAATATCGTCAACGGTTTTCGACGATCGTTACCGTTTCCCTTGAATGTTTCCGGCAAGTGTCAATACTGGGGCAGTTACCGGTGCCACATCATCACGCCACCACAACACCGACCGAACTGGCTTTCGATTTTGGTTTCGGTTTCGGTTTTGGTTTCGGTTTCGGTTTCGGTTTCGGTTTCGGTTTCTGTTATCCGGTCGGCTTGTTTTCCGGCAACGTTTCCGAAGGTAGGTTACTTTTTCCGACAAGTTTTTCGACGTCCAAGAAGTGGTTTCCCAGTGATCAAAGATGATTTGTCGGTCACCATATGTGGTTTTTCGATAATCGTAGGCGGTTTTCCAGTGAAAAAAAAAATCGAATTTTATTTTATTTTTATTTAATAATTCCATTGATTTGTTTCGCTCCAATGGGAGCTTAATTAATGCCCAACAAATTTTGGATGAGATTTTTTAGAGATAGACTCTGGCACAGATTCCAGTGACGGTGTTAGGTGCGGTTTTCTGTGACAATTTTTGGTGTGGATTCCAATGACAGTTTTTAGTATGATTTTTTATGATGGTTTTTGGCACGATTTTCGATGACAATCTCCGATGAGGTTTTCGATAAACAATTTCCGATACGGTTTCCAATGACGGTTTCCAGTGACATTTTTTGCCACAGTGAAATTTTTCTGCAGGAATTTTGGTACTATTTTCTAACGGTCATAGAATTTTCTTACAGAAATTTAGCCACCGAAATTTAGCTTCAGTGGGAGCAATATATATTGAAAAGCCTTCTTTTAGAAATCTCCATCTAATTAATTATGAAATCGAAAAAAAAGGAATTTTATTAGAATGTACATTTTCAATGTACAAGGTTATTAAAAGATATATTTTCTAAATGACTTAGAATTTTTTTTAGAATAAAGTTGCATTATCTCTTATGTCTTAATGGAGATGATTTCATGAATCTTATTATTGACATATAGCCGCAGTCAATAATGAAATATTTCGAACAATTAATAGATCTATAAGGTTGGAAAAGCTAGACTAAGGTACCATGATGTATTTTGGTCATATAACATGTGAACTATAAATCGTAGATGAGCGTTGCATTCTTGGGAATGTGAGGCGATCTATTACATCCGCAATGAATATTCATAGTGCTAGGCACATGAGTTATTGCACATGTGAAAAATGACCAAATATTTGAGAGAATGACAATTAGATGAGTTGTGAAGACTTAGATAGTCTTTCGAAGTGGTGATCGATATAAATATGAAACATATAAAATGAATAACATACAAAGTCTCGTATTTTTAGAAAATATTGTGGTTTTCATAAACCATTCTATAGTAAATAATTTTGGTTTATTTACTTTGTAGTAAAAACGGTTTGACCCATAAAATATTTTTTTTAGGACTTGTGTATTGTATTCTTCTGTTATTTATATGATTACTTGTTTTGGGAATTCTAAATTATTGAGTACAATATTACAATTAGAATTTTACGCAAAGTACTGAATTTATGATGATTATATTTTTGGAAATGAATGGAAATTAGACGTGTTGACGATTTTTTCGATTATTTTCCTTAAATTGTTTCATCATTTGTTCGGTTTGTGTTTGCAACAAAATTAAATGTGTGTATTTTTCGAAGTTAACATGCTTGCATAGTAGATTGTATGTCTTTACATAGATTAGCATAAAATATAGATTATATATCTATAATATTGTGGTCAATTTGATAGCGATAAACTAAATCTTGTAATCTAAGGAATAGAGATACAATAAGGTTTCGTGTATTTTAAGAGTAAGAAGCTCTTGAGACTAAATCATGAATCACTTTAAACCTCGGCATAGTACTTATTTGCTCGACATACAAGATGTTAAAGCTTATCAAGCTAGAAGTTAAATTACTCGCTTTATGTTGTGGAGTAACTTACATAGTAGCCTCACATGTATGTTTTATAAGTACAATAGGATTTAAGTGGTTTACCTTTCAGAGTTTTGCTTAAAAGACAATTTTAGTAGTATTTAGAGTACTAAAGTTTTAGTAAGTACGGTATCAAGTTTTAAGTGCTTATATGAAGCGCAAAAAGTAGTGGCAACCTTCAATAAGGATATAAAACATGATATACCGACTAAATGATCTGATCTCTTCTGATAGTTGGAATATATAAAATTAATATGACACGTTTTGATCGGGTCATTTCGGTAGTAGAAGATGAGCACTTAGAGGCAGCTTAGGTTTCTAGCCAATTTTATATGAAAGATTCCAACTTGTACAAACTTTTAGTTTTGAGCATATTAGTGGAAATAGATATTTCCAAAAGAATTATAAAATCTAGTCAACGCCAATTAATCATAGATCGGAATATGCAAGAAGTTGAGGAATAACGAATTCAGGAAGAACAAAACTACAATCACTTGTTGCAATTGTGACAAGCTAGGTCATTTTCACTTATAAATGCATTGAGTCAAAAAGAGTAAAACCCAAACTCAAGAATTTGTTAAGTTATACTAAAGTTTCTGGCTAGAAATTTTCTTTTTGAATCTTATCCTTTGTGGACAATAGATAAGTAAAGATATACCATCCAACAAGAAACTGTAAAGCACACTTTGAGTAAAGTTAGATTATTAGAAACAAGATGTATATGTGTTAGAATAATTTTTGGAGTTAAGTACCTACAAACTGGGTTTGCATGGTAGCCTAAATTTGTACTCCATGATGTTCTAATATACACTTGAGATCTAACTGGGTTTTTTTAGTGTTCGTGGTTGCCTTCATTGATTCGGGTTATCATTATTGATCATGATGGTTATATGAATATTATTTTAGCAAATTATATTCATATGGTACTTGATAGTTGCTTAATGGTTTTATAGTATTATACGCCAGTATAGACGTTATACTTTTGTTTGTTTTTCAATCATTACATTGGTAATGATGTTGATATTTTGGCATGCTAGATTAAGTCATGTTGGACTAGATAGAATGAGTATATCAGTCAAAGAGGACTAATTGGACTTATTCATCTTAAAAGTCATACAAATTATCTAGCAAGAAAAATAACTAGAAAACCATTTAATAAGGAACTAGATCAGGAATTCCATTGCAACTAATTTATTATTACATTTGTGATTGAATAAAAAATTTCATATCTAGTTACATTTATTAATATCTTTAGATGTCTTGGTTATATCTATTTGATCTCTCACAAATTGAAAGCATTGGATTGCATTCAGATTGTTTGGTTGAGGATCATATTAGATGATAAACTTTTTGAGTTTAAAGAATAAACTAAGTACGTAAATATCTTTCTGAACGGTTCAAGGAATTGTTGAGTAAGAAAGATATAAAAAGATATTTATTTATTCCTATGACCCAACAGCAAAATAGTGTAGCGGAAAGAAGGAATTAAATATTGTTGGAAATGGTTACGTTTGTGATGGCACAAATAAATTTATTAGTATTTTACTTGAAGATATCTTAATTGATTATTGTCTATCTACTTAATCATGTTCCATTTGATCAAACATTTCCATACCATATGAATTATGGATACGTAGGTAGCCTGGTCTGACTAATCTACAACCCTGGGGGTATGCAGATTATGTTTATAATTCATCTCATAGAAATGAGAAATTGAATGCAAGAAGAGAAGTTGTATATGTGTTTGATACTTTGTGCATTCTAAAGGATTAAATGAGCGACAGTGTATTATTAGATAGAAGTGTGACTGAATTAGAATCACAAGATGTCATTATTAGAGAATGATTTTCTTAGTAGAAGTGAATTTAATATAGATATCTAATTTTTAGAGTTAGATGATCTGTGTTAATATGCGAGTGGTGGAAAATTAAAATTTAATTTGATCATCCATCCCTAGTGGAAGTGGAATTCTAAATGGATCTTCCATCCCTAGTGAGAGTGAAATAGCTGTTGAATCAGCCACCGTAATAATTTACCAACTCGTGGAAATAATCACAAAATTATCCCATGTCATCTTTCAAAGTTTGAAAGGGAGGTTTTAATGATTACTTCACTTGACAATGATGAGCCAAAGATTTTAGAATTGAGCTATCACTTCTATCTATTAAGTTATGAAAGCAATGGAAATGGGAGACGGAGTCTAGAAAAGTGATCATGTCCAGGACTTGGTTCACTTATCGCCTGATCATTAGACCATTATGAACGTATGGGTTCCACATATGTCATACGTAAGGTGAAAAGTACTGATGAGAGGTATAAGTCGCGATTAATCGTAAATGAAGAAACTTATTCTATGAAAGTAAAGTTTTCTTCTATACGCCTTATTCTAGCACTAGTCATATATTTGAACCTGAAATTACATCAGATGGATGTAATGATTATACTTCTCGATAGAGAACTAGAGGAATAGATTTACATGGAATAACTTGTACATTTTTGTTTCAAAAGACCAAGAGCGCATAAGTGTGCTTGCTTAATTAATGTATGGTTTGAAACAATCCTCTAAAAAGTGGTATCTTTTATTTCATCAAACTGTAATGTCTTACAGGCTAATGATGACTAAAGATAGCCATGGTAAGTACACTAAACAGGTTAAAGATATTTTTTTATATATTATCTATATCTAGGGACTATATGTTTTGGCTAGCAATAATGAAAAGTTTGTAAAACTATAATGAAATGGTAATTCTTAAATTTCTTTGAGATTTTATATAAGCAAAGTGGCTTATATATATTAGGAGCGAGATTTGATTCTGAATGTGCAATTATAAGCTTATAAATACTCCTATTATGAAATTACAAACTCTTAGCCTTAATTTGTACCCAGAAAGTCCATAAGATCAAATTATTAATTACAAGTTCCTCATGTTAGTACCATACAAAGTCTATCATTAGTTACGTCGTAATATTTGTGAGTGGATTCCAATATAATCCTTGATTACAGCATTGTGATGTTATCAAGAGGATTATGACATACCTAGTACGACTAACTAATTAGTATACATTGTGATATGTATAAGGCCCAATAGAAATTATGCCACAAGATTGATTTATGTATACCAATATAATCCTAGATTGACAGGATTTTAACATAATTTTAATAGTAAGAAAAGTTATTGTTAATGCTAACATAATTACACACATAATGTAATAGAAATATGTCATCAGGTTGAGACCGTCATTCTTACACGCGTGGTCGCCTCAGTTGCACAGATAGCAAGCTGAGATGAGATACATATAAATATTAGAGAATATGTAGGATATATTCTCGCAGAGCTAGTATATATGAATATGTCGCTTTGACTTCGTCAAGATGAGGTTTACAATAAATATTCTAATATATTATAGAACCGATCATGATGGATCCCACTATCATTGATACCTGATCAAGCCATAAATGAGATCTTAATATGGCGCTAGAGAAAGGCGAGCTTTTAAGAACTCAGGTTAGTCATAAAAGCTGTGATTGGACCAAGATCTGTACAGTGAATAATATAAATACATATGCATTCTTATTTAGAATGAAATTCACTATAACATGTGTTTCATACCATGTGTGCTATATGTGACCGATGTGGAAAATGATAGAATAAATCCCTGCTTCCTCATTGTGTAAGTTCCACTGAAGTTTTAAGTTAACTTCAGACAGTGTTCTTATAGCCATTCACTCAGTCTTGAAGTCACGGGATGATGTTAGAACCTTTAGTGTGTCATTTATATGGCTATGACAATTCAGCCTATGGGGCACGTCTAGGGTAACAGTTGTTCTGGAGATGGAAAGATAGAGATAAAATGGGAAGATTTAATGAATTTTTATTTGACTTATGTATTCATTGGTCAATCGATTGTATTTGTTACAATTGTTAATACATGAAATGTGATAAAGTCAAGCATAGCTTTTTGAGGGATTAAGCATGTTTTAGACTGATAAAAATTATAAATTAAATCTAGGATACAATAATGAACAATATTATCGCTTGCAAATAGAGAATTTACATTTAAGATTGTTAACTCCCATTTATATTATTGATTTTTCATAGGTCACACAATACATTTACTCGTATAAACACTTTTGATAATAATGATAATACTTGTGTTTGAATGTTTCAAGGCTCAAAGATTCCTCTATATGTATCACATCTTACGTCATTTGGAGAGTGGTAGATGTTGATTAATAAGGTTGCACCTATGATGAGTTTGTGATAACTTAACTGTGTTAGCACCACTTGTGCGACTGGGAGATGTTAGTATATTTGGGTATGAGTTGGAGACTCATTATACTTCCAAGTGGACCAATCCCAAGTCTAAGCCCATACAAATCTCATGTAAAGCCCAAGCATGAGCTCATGCACCAATAACTGCATGAGCAGTTTTATAAAAGGCAAGTATCAGTTTTACAAACCGATATATATACACACAAGGAGATACACAAAAAAAAAACTGTGTACGTGAATATTTATGTGGTCTAGTAGCATGTATGCAAGGCAACAAAATATGTAAGTGTTATGTCATGTGTATATTTCGGTGCAAAGAATAACACGGTGAGTGTGTGATTCAGTGTAGGTACAATAGAAAGAACACAATATACAGAGTGATAAACACAAAGAGATGTGAAGAAAATTATGAGAGAATTTTCTCTCATCCAATATCAAAGTGTGGGTATATGCATTGTGATCAGAGGGGGCTTTCCGATCGCGTGATCGTCCTTCGACTGGTGGTACAATCCCAGGTGTTCGATCCGTTTCTGCTGCTGGAGTTTGGTTTCCAATAATGAACAGTAATCCAAATTCATTTTTATTTGTATCGAATTTACTTTCATTATGTGTCTTATTCATTTATAGCACTTGTATATATTTTCAGTAACACTAACAAAGTTCCTATCCTGAATAAGAAATTATCTTTCGAAGTCTTCCTTTTGATTTATATTTATTCAAAGTTAGGGAAGTACATTTTCCCATAATAATTAAGCAAGCATAGGACTAATATAATATATATAGCTCAGCTCTAGAGTCTAGAGATGATATTTGATTGTCTTGCATTGTGTCGTCAGAATGGGACAAACTAGAATCTACTGCCCTAGCTGAGAAAGTTCAACAATTACATGCAAATGGTGGAGCTTTATAACTACCTATCACCTAGGCAAGGAGAGCGAATTCTTCTCTAATTATCAAAGGATTGTATAGGAGCTTCAAAGTGAGAGAGAAAGATGATGAAGAAGTCAAACATATATTAATTAGTACCTGAACTCCCAAAAAAAAAACATATAAATAGTACCTAATTCAAGACCAAAATAAAGCCTCTAAAGTCTAAACCCAGTTGAATGAAAGGTAGGAATTACTTATCATCTGTATTGTCCTAATTCCTATTATCCTATTAGACCCAATAATAGAAGATTAAAAATTAAAGTATTAGGGATTTAGGGTTAAGTGTTGAATTCGGTGTTGTAATCATAAATGAAAAGGTAAGTTTGTGTGTTGTTTTAGATATATAACATTAAATATAAATAAATAACATCACGCACTAAATAAGACCTATATAAATGAATTTTACATGTACTTTAAAGTATTTAGAGAGTATCATTTTTTTATATATAATTAATATATATCAATAATTGCTTTTAACTTGTCTTTAAGGCACTCTTCAATAGTCTAATTTAATACGTGTTTAGGGTTAATATTAATTACTTCTGATGAAATTTACACTATATAGATTAAACCTATGTGATGGCCATAGTTAAAAATGTTAGAAAACCCACGTGTGAAGTTAGAAATAATTGGAATGAATCCCACATTGAAAACATAAAGTAAAATCTCTAATTTAAAAACTGATAAGACTTACCTTAATCAGTTGATCTATATTTGTAATTGGGAAGCAAATAAAATGATACAGGAATTTAACAAACCTAATTGTCCAAATGTAACTTACATCCCTTATCAAAAGCAATGGAAACTTTAATTTGTCTGAAATATAAAAATACTGCCACTTTGGAGAAAATTTTGGTTCAAATCGTAACTCTTTATTTGTCCATTGTAACTTTATTATCCTGCTTCTAAAAAAACAATGATTGGGTGGCAATACAGAAAGGCCGTGACAAATGACCATAAAAAGGACATGAAACCAATAAATTAAATTATCTATTATTAATAAAAATATTCACATACAAATAAATTGGGATCAATCCCACACAAGAGGATAAGATGACCGGAAACAGCATGTACAGGTATTTACAGAAATGAATAAACAGCTTTTACTTGATTTCAGTTGCTTATGTCAAAGTACTTTGGATCCGATGGAAAATCATATAACACATGTAACTGCAATGTGAAACAACATTCCTATGAGACCGGACCAGGGAAAGTGAAGGAACCGGGATTCATTTGGTTGAATGCTTTCAAGTAAGATTATTCACAAGATGTGACAATAGAGCTAAACATCAACCATGAATTAAATTCTTAGGCAAAGGAAATTACATCCAGTACACATCAGAAGCATAACTTTCTGTGCTTACTGCTTAATTCTTATTATGAAGTCGTCACTAGTCACAATATACCCTAACAAGTCCATGTATACCTTTACTATGCTAACAGAGAATTGTCAAACTGCATGTATATGCAAACAGGCAATGGATGTCATAGGTCTACACCAGATGCACGAATACAGAATACTAACAGATAACTGGAAACAATGATAAGTAAATGCAGGAACACGCATCACAAGAAACATAATCAAAACCAGTTCGTAGGAGACAGGTAAAAGAAGGGTACCTTGCCCTCATCAGCATCTGAATGGCGTTGGGGGAATACCACCCTCATATCGCTATACAAGTAGAAGCGTCGCTCCCCTTCACTCTCCTTGTTATTTCTTGTTGGTGCACATAAAGGATCAGATTTGCACCTCTGGACGAATCTTGAACATCTCTTGGGCAAAGGACACAAAAAGCGGAGGTGAAGGGCATAGCGCAAAACACCAGCAGCAGTAGAATTCCCATTGGCCTTTATAGGACTATGTACAGATTTGTTCACACTTCCATGGCACGTGTTTGATGGGCTGTTGTCCTTCCCACCTGTGTTCATATGTTCCCCTATGTTGAATCCATGAGAATTATTGGCATGATTCCCATTATAGCCTGAGCCTTCAATTTCAATCTCTTTTGTAGTCTCATTTGGAGATTGATGCCCAATATCAAGTTCATTTGAACTGGAAAACTCTCTGCTAAGAGATAAGGAATGACCAATGTCTGGAGAAAAAGATGGCTTGATCTCACTTTTTATAACAGCATCTCTCTGCCTTCCATCTCCAGATAAAGAGGGTGGTGCAGAAGCAGAAGAGGCTAAAGTGATTTTTTGACGGATAAATGTCTATTTGAATATGCATTTGGTTCAAAGAAAACAATCACTATAATAATCTCTGCCAATTCCAGTATTATTAATAATTCAAAAGCAGTAGATAGAACATTCTGAAACTAAACACAGAATAGAGGATCAAACCAAGAATACAAAACCAACAATTCTGATGTATGCATCAATATGACATATTGACATGACAGTATGTTATAGGTATCTTGACAGAGCAAAGGAATTTTACATCAGCCTCAACTGGCCTGATTTACGTCAGCTCGCTCCAAAACTACCAAAATATGCAATGGAGTAACACTTTATCACACAAACTGCAGACCATTGCTACATGATTGAACTCAAGAAAGTACAACCTCAACCCAAAACACAGTTTGGATTATCATCTCAACCAATCTAGAGAAAAACCTAAACAAACTGAAAACAACAAAAAGTGAAACAGCTTAGACAGGAAAACCAAGGAGGAATTCGCACTCAAACTGAAGTTTGGAACCACAAAGTTCATGCTGACCTTGGGATCACCTCATTTATGCCCAGTGGTACCACTTGCACAGCCTACAAACTTATCCATCAAACCTCCCTCACCTCATGTATTTTTTCCAAAGGATCCTGGAAAATTACCTTTATGAACCACTCTTAAATTTCAGGACATCTAATCAAACTCTCCCCTCAGGGAATGGAATGTTAAAAGGGTTATATTGAGTCAAACAAGCCACTATTTGCTTTTCCAACTTTTTCCGTTTGTGCATATTTTTAAACACTTCATGCTCTTAAATGCATAGAAAAGGTGGAGCATCAACATAAAAGTATCCATATACACACCATGTGTTTATTATGTATCTATATGTAATAATATAAGAGAAACATATGTGGAACATATAACTATAAAATAAATCATTGCGATCATAACGATAAGTTCCAATGATTCTTTAAAATAAAAATGTGGCTCCAATTAATGAAATGCTAGAATTTAATATTTGGCCTACCTTAGTACCAAAAGGCATCTCACTCAAATCATAGTTACAGAAGAAGGTATGAATAGGTGTCTTTTCTGGATTGCTGAGAACCTGAAACCAGTTCAGTCTGTCAGGGTATAACGGACATCTAAGGTTTATATTTTATATTTTTTTTTTAAGCTATACAAACACAAATATACAAAACAACTAATCATATCAAGATGTGACCAAAAACACCATTCAGTAGATGGCAAAAAGTACCTTTTTACAAATAGTCATGTGAGTCTCCTAACAATTCACTTATCTGAAGACAATTCTGATGGGGAAGTGGTTAGGGATTTAAAAACTTACGTTACACGTAAACTCCGGAAAGATAACTAGGGATTTTGTGGATATTATCTTTTGTTATTTTATTAGATATTATCTCCTTTAGAGATAATTGATTCAGGTTATTATCTTTAGGTGTTTGTTTTTATTTGAACTCTTTGTATTTATTCTCTTGTATCTACTCTTTATAAAAGGCCCCTTTAGAGCCTTTTGTAGGGTTAGACTTGATGAATTGAATAAAGAATTGAATTGCTGTTTTTTCCATTCCCCTTGTCTGGTTCTATTTCCTTCTGGTCCTACATCAATTGGTATCAGAGCTATTTTCACTCCTACTCGCTTCCGTCAATTTCTTTTTTCTTTTTTTTTTTCCACACAAATCAGTCCACAAAACTTCGTACACACCTAGCCAGACAACATACACACCCCAGAATCCTCCAATCTCGGCTGTACACGCGCCCACGCGCCACCGCCGGTGACTGTGTGTGGCTCCCACCGACGGTACCATCAGAGACAGACAACGCCGGCCGTCACTTTTCCTTTCATCACCGACGTCCAGTTCTGCCTCGATTACCGTAGATCTACGTCACAAACAACTGGCCGCTGCAGCTCTCATTCGCCGCCGATCGCCGGAGCGTGGCTTCTCACCGCCGAGCCCAGCCGATTCGTCGGCGTCCTCTTCTTCGACCAAAGGTTCAGTTTCCAGTCTAAGGGTGTTCGGGTGGTCGGTTTGTCGACCAGGTCCTTCACAGCAATTTCTAACAATTGGAGGGTCTAGTGGAGATTTGCCTGGGCATCTGTGCTGATCACGAAACTTACTGGGGTTTTTTGCAATTACATATACTTCAGGGAGTATTTCGTAATTATACAATCTGGAGGGACTTTTTAGCAATTTTTCACATCAACAAATTTCAGTTCATCAACGGTTAGCTTACTTCAGAGGAAAGGTTAGCTATTCTGATTTCACTATTCATTGGTTTTTTGTTAAATTTGCAGGCCTTTCTTACTTATTTGCTTAGATCTAGCCTTTTTATTTAAATTTTAGTTTTATTTAATTATTTTTCTTTTTATTCATTTTTCTTTTTTTTTCTTTTTTTCTTTTTGTTATTTTGCTTTTATTCTAGTTTTCTTTCATAAATCACAAGCAGATTCATTAAAAAAAAAAAAAAAAAACCTAGTATTAGTCAACCGTTTATTGGAATTGAGTATTTGGTTGTGGACGTACATGTCTAGGAAAGTTCTGTCTAAGGAGGCTGATTCTTAAGTGTGTCCATTGTGACCCTCCACCTTTTCCTGGGAACTTACCTGGTGTATTGTTCACAATTGAGTACACTATCTTATAAACAAACCATTTAGAGTCATAGGTGGTTTATTGTGCACATACGGCTACTTTATTTTAATTATTACTTGTTTTCACTTACTCGTACACATAATGGTTACCAAACAAGATTTTGAAAAGTCTAACCAGGATCTTAATGACAAAATCACGGCAGTCCAAAATGACATTGGGAAACAAATATTTGACCTTACAAATGAAATGCGTAATACCTTTACCCGTATCGAGGCCCGGATCACTGATTTTAACACTCACCACTCTCCTAGGGATAGAGGTAAACAATCTATGGAAGAACATGTTACTGGTCTACCATGAGTCAAGGTACACAAGCCCCAAGTCATATACATCCGAGTTCGTCCAATGTAGGCCTTAGGGCTTCAACCTCTAGGATCCTCCCTTTACATAGGAATTCACAACCCTTTCGACCTGAGTCAGATAATGAACCTGATGAATATAGACAACCTAGGCATGCCTTTAGAGGTCTCCCTGTTGAGGATCATGACGTTAGGCGTCCACCTAATCTTCTTCCTCGTCGGAATTTTGACCACTATAGGAACCCCTTTGATGACCGTAGAGATTTCCATAGAAGGTTTTCTGATGACCATTTTGATCTCGTTAGAAGGGTTAAGGTAGATGCCCCGGAATTTGATGGTAGGTTAGATGCCAATGTCTTCCTAGATTGGCTTGCTGCCATGGATGACTACTTTGAGTGGTATCCTATGAGTGACGAACAAAAAATTAGTTTTGCCAAACTTAAGCTCGTCGGTTCTGCTAAGAAATATTGGCGGAACGTCCAAATGCAGTTTGATCGTCTAGGTCAGGATCCCATCACCCTTTGATCTGAGATGAAAATCAAGTTGAGAGAGAAATACCTGTCTACCTATTATCATAATGCGTTACTAGACCAGTACCTTAACATTAAACAATCTTCGTCTAGTGTCAATGACTACATGTCTGTATTTGATGACCTGTTGATAAGATGTAATATCAAAGAAGAACTCGATGTAACTGTGGCTAGATTCCTAAATGGCCTTAAGTTTGAACTCAAACGTGTGGTTAGCATGCACAATCCCGAGACTTTAGAAGATGCCTACTCTAAAGCTCTAGAGGCTGAGAAATACCTTTGTCCTTATCCCTCTAGGCGCCCACCGGGTAACTCTCACCAAACTCGTCCTACTCCACCTGAGGGTTCCCAATCCTTCAACTATAGAGGGGTTAATACTTCAACCTCAAATGCTCCATTTGAATCTCGACCTCCTATACTGAGAGATAGGACCATCATTCCTTCTACAGTTCGTCCTCATAACCCTAATATTGAGTGCCACCATTGTCATGCTAAGGGCCATATCGCTTCTCGATGCCCACAGCGTACCTTAACCATAGGCCAAGGGTATGATGACTATTATCCTCCTGACCCTACGGATGAGGTCGTCGAGCCTATAGAGGATATCCATTATTTAGAACTTGATGCCGATTTAGATCTTGATGCCGATCTAGATGATAGAGGGTTTAAGGGTCAGTTGCATATGATGAGATGTATATTCTCTAAACCGGTTAGTGCTGATACCTGGAAACGAACGAATGTATTCCATACATTTATTCAATTGAAAGGTAAAAGTTGTAAGTTAGTGATAGATGGGGGTAGCACAATGAATATTGTTTCTAATGCTGCGGTAACTAGATTTCAACTCACTCCGGAACCTCATCCACACCCATTTCGAGTTGCTTGGGTAGATAAGACTTCGTTGCCCGTTTCTCATAGGTGTCTTGTTCCCCTGTCCTTAGGCTCTTATTCAGAAACCATTTACTGTGGCATCCTTCCTATGGAAGTTGCTCACATCCTCTTAGGACGTCCTTGGTTATATGACCTTGACGTCAAGAGTTTTGGTCGAACGAATACTTATATGTTTACCCATCAAGGTAAGACTATTACCCTACAACCTGCTAAATCTAAGGATAGCATCCCAACAAAGACTAACACATCAGTGGTTGATAAACCTTCACCGACTGTGCCCCCCAAACACAACCTTCATATCTTAGGTCCTAGGGAATTCATATGACACAACCACCAGTTTGGGATTGTGTACGCATTAGTGATATGAGAGCAAACCAATGACACTCCTACCTTAGGGTTCGATCCCACCCCCGCAGTTAGATAGTTACTAGACGAATTCGTCGATATGACTCCTCCGGACTTGCTCAACGAGTTACCACCTATGCGGGATATCCAACATGCCATTGACCTGGTCCCAAGCTCCCAACTTCCCAACCTTCCACATTATCGAATGAACCTTACTGAACGAGCTGAATTGAGCAAACAGGTAGAGGGACTTTTAGAGAAGGGGTTTGTTCATCATAGTCTTAGCTCTTGCACTGGTCCTGTCCTACTTACTCCAAAGAAGGACGGATCTTGACGAATGTGTATTGATCGTCGAGCCATTAATAAAATCACAGTCAAGTATAGGTTTCCTATTCCTAGACTCAAGGACATGTTAGATGAGTTAGCTGGTGCTCAATGGTTCTCCAAAATAGACCTACGTAGTGGGTATCACCAAATCAGGATTCGCCCTGGGGATGAGTGGAAAACTGCATTCAAATCCCCCGACAGTTTGTATGAGTGGTTAGTTATGCCCTTTGGAATGTCCAATGCCCCTAGTACATTCATGAGAATGATGACACACATGCTTCGTTCCTATATTGGCAAGTTTCTCGTTGTCTACTTCGATGACATCCTTATCTATAGTAAGACCGAGAAAGAACATCTAGCTCACCTTAAAAAGGTTTTTCTTACACTTATGGCAGAGAAGTTGTATGTGAACCTTAAGAAATGCTCATTCTTGCAATCTCACGTCCTTTTCCCAGGATTTATTGTCTCGGCTTTAGGTATCATTGCAGATCCTGCTAAGGTTAGTGCTATTCGAGATTGGCCTACACCTAGAACCTTAACTGAGGTCCGTAGCTTCCATGGGCTAGCATCATTTTATAGGAGGTTCATTCGACACTTTAGCACCATCATGGCGCCAATCTCAAATTGTCTAAAAAGGGGCGAGTTCAATTGGGACTCGGGAGCTAATAAAGCATTTCTTGAAATTAAGCAGATAATGACTGAGGCACCTGTTTTGCGCCATCCTGACTTTTCCAAAACCTTTGAGATTTCATGTGATGCATCTGGAGTAGGTATTGGAGGGGTACTTAGTCAGGAGGGTCACCCAGTACCTTTTTTTAGTGAGAAACTGAACTCAGCCAAACAAAAGTATTCGACCTATGATAACGAGTTCTATGCAATCGCTAGGGCTCTTCATTATTGGCAGTACTACCTTTTTCCAAATGAGTTTTTCCTTTACTCTGACCATCAAGCTCTACGTTACCTACAGTCCCAAAAACAATTGAACCCTAGAAATGTCAAATGGTCTGAATTCCTTCAAACATTCACCTTTGCTATTAGACATCGTCCTGGGGTAGATAATAAAGTTACAGATGCTCTTAGTCGTGTTCTGATGGTGGTCCAGTCTTTAAGTGTCACAGTTCCAGGATTGGATAGGATCAAATCCGAATATTCCACCTGCCCAGACTTCGGCATTATATTCCAAGAAATTTTGGATGGTCATCGTCGAGACCATGTAGATTTTGTCATTAGGGATGGTTATCTATTCCGTGGGTTCCACCTTTGTCTCCCTCGTACTTCGCTTCGTGACTTTTTAGTTTGGGAATTGCATGCTGGTGGGTTGGCCGGTCATTTAGGTCGGGATAAAACCATAGCTTTGGTTGCAGATAGGTTTTATTGGCCTTCTTTGAAACGTGATGTAGCTAGGATAGTTTCCCAGTGTAGGACCTGTCACTTAGCTAAGGCTACAAAACAGAACACCAGTCTTTATACACATTTGCCTGTGCCTCACACCCCTTTGAGAGATTTAAGCATGGACTTTGTTTTAGGGTTACCCAAAACGGTACGTGCTCATGACTCAATAATGGCGGTAGTTGATAGATTCTCTAAGATGGCCCATTTTATCCCCTGTTCCAAAACAGTTGATGCTTCATTTGTCGCACGATTGTTCTTTAGGGAGATTGTACGTCTATATGGATTGCCTGTTACCATTGTGTCTGATCGTGATGTACATTTCATGAGTTATTTTTGGAAGACTTTATGGAAATTATTTGGTACTACCCTTAAGTTCTCATCTGCCTTTCATTCCCAAACTGATGGTCAAACTGAGGTCGTTAATCGTAGCTTAGGCAACCTTCTTAGATGTGTGGTCGGTGATAAACTTGGTAATTGGGACCTTTTTCTTCCTATGGCTGAATTTGCTTACAATAACTCTATCCACCGAACCACTGGAAAAAGCCCATTTATGATTGTTCATGGCCTTCCACCTCGTCAACCTATTGACTTGGCACCATTACCGCTTGAGTCACGTATGTTTAAATTTACTACTGATTTTGCCACTCATATGCATAACTTACATACTGAAGTACGTTGCCAAATTGCATTAAGTAATGATAACTATAAATTGACTGTTGATGTGCACCGTAGACCGTTAGAGTTTAGGGAGGGTGACTTTGTCATGGTTCGCATATGCCCTGCCCGTTTTCCCCCACATTCTGTTAAAAAATTGCATGCTCGTGCCACTGGCCCTTTTCGTGTTCTCAAACGGCTCGGTTCTAATGCTTATTTGCTTGATTTGCCTGCTGATTTAACAACTAGTCCAGTGTTTAACGTATCGGACTTGTATCCTTACCGGGGTACGTTCGAGCCCCCTGTTATTACCTCTGATGTCTCTACAGGTCCTTCTGGTAGCCCATTGCCTTGCATTCCGTCTGTAGCAGCCAATCATGTCGATCAGATTGAACAGATATTGGATGATCGCCTTATTGCCTCTACTCAGGGTGGTTGTCGACAATTTTTGGTTCGTTGGCACGGACGTTCTTCGACTGAGGACACTTGGATTTCGAAGTCCGAAGTTCGTGGTCTTGCCCCGTCCCTATTGGAAGATTATTTATAACACCACTCGCAGGAGACGGGTTCTTTTCAACCGGGGGAGAATGATGGGGAAGTGGTTAGGGATCTAAGAACTTATGTTAGACGTAAACTCCAGAAAGATAATTAGGGATTTTGTGGATATTATCTTTTGTTATTTTATTAGATATTTTCTTTTATTTATCTTTAGATATCATCTTTCGGTGTTTGTTTTTATTTTAACTCTTTGTATTTATCTCTTGTATCTGATCTTTATAAAAGGCCCCTTTAGAGCCTTTTGTAGGGTTAGACTTTATGAATTGAATAAAGAATTGAATTTGTGTTTTCCAATCCCCTTTTCTGGTTCTATTTCCTTCTAGTCCTACATCAAATTCCCTCTCAAGTGGGATGTGAGTCTCTTGATAACATGTTTAATCCTACATTTTATGTATCTATATATTATATGGTCACAGCACTTTAGCCAAGTTTTTGACGTGTTGACAAAAATCTGGAAATCATCTCTCATCTCACTGTTTTGTTGTTCTAATAACATTGATTAGGTAATTAAACCTTTTCTGTCTAAGGGAATCTTCTTCAATCAAATATAACAGAAAGAAAAATATACAGGGATGATAAGGAAGTAATGGTAATTACAAAGAACGACAAGCAGTAACCACAACGAAGTGAGAGCCTACTAGTATAACAAACAAGTACGCAGACCACACGTGGATGCATCATAACAATCAACTATTGTTTGATATGTCCTAATATGTTAATATAAATAAATCACTCTTCTGAGGTTATAAAATTTAAACTACATACAATGTCAACATCCATATAACATATTCATCGAAAAATAAAATTCAGCAGTCATGAATCATGCTGTCCAAAATTTAACGACAATCTTTTGGACAAAATATTAATTACCAATTGTATGCGCCCTTTCATAGGTATACGCAAGCGACTCCTATCTGCTTGTGAATCATCAATGCTAAGGCTCCTTCTCATTTTTGGGCCTCTACACTTGTCTGATGGCAAATGCCCTGAAAGATTTATTGATGAATAGTATAGCAAGTAGTTGTTTCCATCAACACTATTTACGGCAAATGGACGTTTCTGAGATTTTGGTGAGAAATTTCCTCCAGTCACATTAAGAACGGCCAGGAAACCATCAATTTTCTGAATAATAGAAACGACAAACAAATATTAGATGTTTGTAGAAACCCTCTGTTCATGGACAATATTATGAATCAAGAACATGATTACCACCTTATGTAATAAGATATGAGTGCTAGCCTGATTAACTTTTCCAGATAATAACCGACCAGACAACAAGGACTCCTCAAATGAGCCAACCAAGGACCTCCTAACTGGCAATCCGCTGACACTTCTAGCCAATTTGACACATTGAGTGCTAAGGTCCGAATGCTGCCCCCAATGCCATCCTGTCCCACAAGCAACCACCTCAGGTGTAAACTGATCAAACTTTCTCTGAAAATAGCCAAAATCTTCTAATGATTTACTTGGCATCCCGCAATCGTCATCCTTCCGGGAAGATAAAATGCCTGAGAAAGTTCCATCAAGTGATTGTTGCATATCTTTCAAGGTTATATAGTTATCATCTAATTCTTTTCTGACACTTCTGCATCCTCCTGCAGATTTTATTCTTTCAGAGAATTTGGGACCGAGTGGAGACAATGTCAGGGGAGGTGATACCACCTTTTTCTTTGGTATTGCTATTGCGCCAGCTGGTGACCTTACTTTAGTTGTTTCTCCAGAATACTTACATCCAGATGAAGATATAAGCTGACTATGAGACTGCACCTTGTTGTTCCCAATCACAGGACCATCACTGAAAAAATTGAAGTCTTCTCCACAACTATAATCTGGTAAATTCCTCCAATCTGGAAAACTTGATGTAGAGCATGATGGGGGATTGAAATGATCGGAATTGCCAGTATGAGCTTTCTTATGCTCATGTGACAAAGATAGATGATAGTTATGGTTTTTGTCTTGGAAAGCACTCTGATGATTACCACCACCAATGTCCAGAGCATCGCCATTAAATTGATCAGGAAGAAGCATCCCACTCAAAGGAGGCAGTAATCGCTTCCTGACTAATGACCCAGTGGCCTCAGCTGGATTGCCAGTGACACTAAACACAGTGGACGAAGACTGATTTCCACTGACTGCCTCAGCAGGAGGATGCAATGCTTTTGATTCAAAACCCATTATCCTAGGAAGGGGTTTTTGAATATTAGAAGTGAAGCGCCAATGTTCTCCCACTGAGCTATTCTTCAACCAATGTATATTTGACCGACCTTCTTTTAAAATATGCAAAGCATCAGATCCCTTCGGACATTCTGCTACGATTTTCCTAGGGAAATCTCCAAAAGAAGAGCATGGAAAATCCACCTGCATTCGACTGCCCAGGTTTCCTCCATGCATCCCAATTAAATCACAGTTGCTTGCATTAACAATTGAGGGTGGTGTTTGCACAAATGTTCTCAGTGATGTTGCCATTTCCTCAGCAATACCACCAGAAGACACTTGAGGCAAGCCCATCTCTGAATTTTAAGTATAGTGTCTTTCCAAATTCCAAAGGGGTATTATTTATCTTGGGAGCTGTATCCCTTAACCTCTCGTATCAAAAGTTTTCCCATGTAAACATCAAAATTCTTTACATGTTTCCAATGAACCAATAGCCCTTGAGTTTCCCACAAATGAAAGGAGTAGTTTCACCAACATCCGATTCTAAACCTATGGCAGAGACTACTACTAACTATCTACCTAATTAATCCCCATAAAAACTACAGCCCATTCATCAAATTGTGCGCACAAAATAAAGCAAAATCCAGATGTCCAAACAGAATGGATAGAACGTCATGTCTCGCTATCTCAGCTCCACACCATCCAGCAAAGATATGAGGGTGGTTCATGGTTCAGTTAAAAACAATGATCCTGAAAATAAATTCACAAGAAAATAAGCTCTATGAGTTTGTCATCTTGGATATTGTAAACGAAGATAAGATATACATCTATAAACTTCTTTTCCATTTCATTATCACCACCTTGACCCACTCATTATAATTCGTAAGCTTGTAAGACTAATCCACAAAGGCCAGATATAAATTAGTAAATCATAGCCTTAGTAAACACAACTACAGATTATCTTTACATTCCCCAGAAAAAGATACAGATTACCCATTAATAAACACAACAAAAGATTCTCAGACAAACTTCAACAAATAGACAATTCAACACCAGCAACCTATTATCACATCATAAAATAAAAAAGCCAATTCCCCAACCCAGTCAACAAAGTCAAAGAGAACTTATGATGCACATATCCAATGAGCTCCAACTTCTCTTCTTCAAGGTATCATAAAACATTACACAAAATCCATCCATTCCCAACTAGAAACTTATTAAGATTCCATTTGATTGCTCAAAATTAGGAAAAGATTAAGAAAAGGGGTCTGATAATTCACAGGATAAAGTTTTCATCATCTGATACCAAATAGAACAAAAACCTTCACTTGGCACAGCTCAATTCAAGTCTACATTTATAGGAACCCAAATTATATTTTATTAATAAATAAATAAATAAAAACATAAAACCCGTGAATTTCACTTCCTTATTTTACCCAGAATTTCAAAGCAACCAAACAGATAGCAACATAAAAACAGACAAAAATTAAGAAATCGAAACTTATTAAACATACTCTACCGATGCTATCAAAGCTAATCGCCATAAGTTTCATCTTTAAAAATAAAAATAAATAAAAAAGTTGAAAAACGCACCAGTGAAGTTTAAACAAATCAAACCACGCTCTGACTTTGGAGCCAAGAAAAAAATAAAAATAAAAAAAAAATATCTGTGTTTATTCACCTCCAAACTTTCTTCTTCTTTCTCCTCCAGCGCGTCTCTTGTGTTTTTTGTACGGTTCCACGCATTTCCATATAAAGGACTGTTTTCAGTTACAAGTTTTAACCCCCACTCCTCTCTCTATATCTCTATATATCTCGAATAAATATATATAATCTTTTCGTGTTGAGTGTTTGTTGGCGATTTGTTAAGAGCCTTCCATGTTGAAAAGAAAATGGTGCGTCATCGCTTAACAAGAATTTCATGGCTGGCTTGCGTTTGTACTTTTTTGACAGAAAAAAAACACATTGGGCAAAATCCACATGCTCTCTCTCCCTGTTGTCTTCCATGTTGCACCAGCGCCTCTCTTTTTCTTCCCTACGTGTCTTTGTCAATTGCCATGCTTTTGTCTTCTTTTTCATTTTCACTTGTTTAATTCCATAACGTGACAGTAAATGGCGAGAAAATCTTGAGTACATCCGGGGTGCATGTTAAAATTGACAAGTGAAATTTTTTATAAAAAATCTCTTTCCTTCTACTAACATATCTTAATAGGAGTAATGTTATTTTGACTGATCTAGTATGCAAATGACACGGTAACAATCTAGTTTATTCATTTAATTCATGTAAATCTAATTCAATTTAAATGAATGGACTGAAGTGTTGCAACATTATTTAGACATAAAATTTGGATACCAAATTTGAACAAAGTAGCATTACTCATATTAACATATTTTTTAACTCACAAAACTGCCACTTATTATATTTTAAGTGCTCCGGTACAACAATCAGCCGTTGTGATTGGTGCATCGGTTCCACGGTGCACTTAAGTTATTCTTATTAATGGCTCTCTTTGTCTCTTGCTTTAATGGAGCAAGGTGATGACCAATACGTGCCAAAACATCTTATTAATACGATTTGCTTCCATGAAATGTTATGTCGACCCATTGTGTTATGTTTTTTTTAATGTCATCAATTAGGTTAACACTAACATTATATGTTGGCTCGATGGAATATGATATAAATGAAAGGAAAGGAAATATGTTGACTTTTTTTTATCTCTTATTTGGATTGTTAAATACTTAAATGAGAAGTAAAAGAATGGACAATGAGCGAAAAAGAGGGAAATGGAGGGAATATTTTCTTATTGTTTCATCCCATAGAGATCTTGTAGAAGCTAGAGTGCTATAGTAGGGTTTAGAAAAGCGATTGATGGTTGTCATTTGATGAACCTGTGGTTCAAAGGAAACAAATTTACATGGTCTAATAGGCATAATGGGTAGGGTTTATCCAAAAGTGGTTAGATAGATTGTTATGCAATTTTCAGTGGAGATCCATCTATGTTCTCTCATGCTTGTGTAGATTATCTTGAACAACAATGCTAAGATCATAATCCATTACTTATGACTAGAATTGACAGAAATATGAGATGTAGAGAGGAGGTGGAATTCTAGAATTCATTTTGAGTATGCTTGGGTTGGTGAGGCTGCTTAGGAGTCGGTAATATGTAGTGATGCATCTTTTAGGATTAGAAACAGTTGAACTATTCTAGCCAAATAGGTTAAAGGTTTGGAATTAGAAGATAAAAAGAAAGAGTGTAAGTTCCTTATATTTTTTATTGGCTCATTTCGTTGACAAACCACACTAGGGGTTTTCTTATAATGGTATATTAGGCCTCATTGTTCATGATCAAGCTTCGATGACATCCTGAAGCTCAAAGAGCACCTCAAAGGTATGTCACTTTTGTTTAACTTTTTGAAGAGAATTAGTTGCACACATTCACTTTCATTGATGCTTTACACATCTTGCATTTGTATTTTGAACTTTTATATGTGTGTTTTCTTTACACTTCCCACACATGCACCTTGTTGTTAGCTCTAAGTGTGGTTATGTTATATGTTGTTGTTTTCCTTTGGGTGATCGAAAATGTTCATGCATGCATGATGGTGTGCTTGTCTTAGCACGTTGAGTGACCTCCCTGAAGGTCTCTGTTGAGTGGGTGGTTAGTGGGTCCCTACCTGCACAGTCACCAACGTATTGAGAACTGGTTGCCTTAGGTCATTGTTATGCGGGTTCTTACCTGTATAGTCGCCAGCGCACTGAGAACTGGTTGTCTCGGGTCTCAATTGAACGGGTCTATACCCGCACACTGAACTCGCGCAATCCCTATTTCCAGCCTGCATTTTCAAAACGTCATAGTTTCATTTATGGTTGTTATATATATATATCATATTCTCTCCACTTAGTCTTTGAGAGTCCATAACTAATATTTAGTGAGAGAAAGTGATTTTCTAGAGTGAAAGACTTCCGAGAACTAATTTTTACTCAATAAAACTCATACCCATGTGCCTCTAGCTTCATTCTTGCATATTCTCTTCATGAGCTTTCTTTGGTTTCATAACTAGGTAACTTGAACATGCTCTTGAACTCTTTGTTTCTTTTTTATGTTCTTCTTGCCTAGGATTATGATTTATTTTATTGATTAAATGCATAACTCCTTACTTAATATAGTTTCTAATATGTTTGATTCACTTTGTGTTGGTTGAGATTGTTTGTTGTTTGCTAGCTAGCATTTATGACCATTTTGCCCTCTAGCTAAATCTTCTTGTTTTGCATTTAGATATTGATATCTAGGATTTGTGCTTATTGCCATCTTTATATCTCTAGATAAACTTTTAATGTAGCCTGCATTAATTCCATGTTAGAATATTTGTACACATTCACATAGGCTAGTATATCTCTCCATTGATTGTTAAGCTTCGTGACTAAGTGGTTTAGTGGACAAGGTAGTTGGCTAGGATCACTATTAAAGGCCCGTTGGGTAGAGTGAAAGGATTAGTGACCAAGAATGGTGTGACTTGAGGTTAGCCCGGGTTATAAACTTTCATTCAAATAGTGGATTTTGAGGACTGTGTGTGGCTAGAAGGGATAACCTGTGAATTTTGCCCAGTTAGAGGGTTTCTCACGTAAAACAACTCTTGTGTTTTTATTATTTTTTTGTTTTTTATTGTTATTTAAATGCCTGCTAATATGGGATAGTTTTTGTTAACATTGATTATGTAAAAATTGGTAATCAATTGATTAAAACTTATTAACCTCCTATAGGTTGTTTAGACACACACTTAGTTGTATTTTCAAAGAGGATGTTGAATTAAAGCTTCTTAGGCAGGAATTGAAAGAGCTTAAGGTTAGTGGTAATGCTGATTTAAGAAGAATGAGATAGGTGGAGAATAGAGTAGACAATTTACTAGATCAAAATGAGATATACCTGAGACAAAGATCAAAGGCTTTGTGGCTAAAGGCAGGTGATAAAAACATTGGTTTTTTATCATTCAAAAGCTACAATGATAAGGAAAAAAAACATAATTTTAGGCTTAATGAATGATATTGGGAATTGCATGGATAATGATGAAGGAATTGAAAAGACTGTGACCAATTGTTATGAAAAATTATTCTACTCTTCAACTCTTTTTTCTATCTGAAGTAAAATGTATGTGTGGTTTTATTAAGAAAAGAGTGACAAATGATATGAACAAGAAGTTGTCTTGGAGATTCTTTAGAGTCGGGGTTAAAGTAACTTTGAAACAAATGGGGCCTTTAAAAGACTTAAGGTGTGATGGGCTTCCAATGGTGTTCATTCAAAAATACTGGAAAATTATGGGATCTAGGGTAACAAGTGTTGTCTTGGAAGTTTTAAATGCGTGAGCATATATGAGCTCAATAGGAGATGCTTTGGTTCCAATTCTAATAAGGAAGTGGTTAGAGATTTTATGACTTATGTTATACGTAAATTTAAGAATAAGTAGAACCTGTCATTTAGCTAAGGCAGCGAAACAGAATACCGGTCTTTATACCTCATTGCCTATTCCCCCACACCCCTTATAGAGATTTTAGCATGGACTTTGTTTTAGGATTGCCTAAGACTGTACATGGTCATGACTCAATATTGGTGGTAACTGATAAATTTTCTAAGATAGACCACTTCATCCCCTGTTTCAAAACTATTGATGCTTCACTTGGCATACGATTGTTTTTTAGAGAGATTGTACACCTACATAGATTTCCCGTTACCACTGTGTCTGACTGTGATGTGTGTTTTATGAGTTATTTCTAGAAGTCATTATAAAAATTATTTTTTAGTACCCTTAAGGTTTCCTCTGCCTTACATCAACAAACTAATGGTCAAGCTAAGGTCATTAATCGTAGCTTAGGCAACCTTCTTAGGTGTGTGGTGGTAGATAAAGTTGGTAATTGGAACATTTTTATTCCTATGACTGAATTTGGTTACAATAACTTGGTCCACTGAACCACCAGAAAAAGCCCATTTATGATTGTTCATGGCATTTCACCTTGTCAACCTATTAACCTGGCACCATAACCACTTGAGTCACATACATCAGAATATGCTACTAATTCTGCCACTCATATGCATGACTTACATACTGAAGTGTGTCGCCAAATTGCATTAAGTAATGATAACTATAAATTGGTCGCTGATGTGCACCGTAGATCGTTAGAGTTTGGTAAGGGTGACTTTGTCATGGTTCTCCTATGTCCTGTCCATTTTCCCCCACATTCTACCAATAAATTGCATGTCCGCATCATTAAGCCATTCCTTGTTTTCAAACAACTTGGATCTAATGCTTATTTACTTGATTTTCCTTCCAATTTAACCATTAGTCCAGTGTTTAATATGTCAGACTTGTATCCTTATCAGGGTACGTTCGAGCCTCCTGTTATTTCATCTGATACCTCAATAGGTCCTTCTAGTAGCCTATTGCCTTACCTTTTGCATATTGCAGCCAATCATGTCGATTGGGTTAAGCATATTTTAGTTGATCGCTATGTTACCTTTACTCAGAGTGGTTGCCAGCAATTTTTGGTTTGTTGGAGCCACTGCATTTTGAGCGAGGACACTTGGATTTCGAAGTCTGAAATTCGTGATCTTGCCCCATCCTTGTTGGAGGATTATTTGCAGTAGCACCACCCACCGGAGACGAGTTCTTTTCTACCAAGGGAGAATGATGGGGAAGTCGTTAGAGATTTTATGACTTATGTTAGACGTAAATTTAAAAATAAGCAGTTAGTCAGTTAGAGATATTATCCATTTTGTCTATTTGTTATATATATATATATATATATATATATATATATATTCTCTTTCAAAGATAATTGAGTCAAGATCATCTTTTAGTTGTTTGTTATTTTCAAAACTTTTACTTCTTCGTATTTGATCATTATAAAAGGCTCCTTTAGAGCTTTTTGTAAGTAGTTTTTGATGAAATAAATAATGAATTAAATTGTTGTTTCCAATCTTCTTCTTCTATCTATTATAGTTCTACAACAAATTCCTAAAAGGAAAACACCTATGAGAGTTGGTGATTTTGTACTTATAAGTCTTTGAAATGTGACTTATAAGTTGGTAGTGAATAGATTGAAGATTATTCTCGAGGATATGATTTCTTCAAATCAAAACGCATTTGTTATTGGGCGCCTATTTACATATAGTACTGTGGTAGAGTTTGAGTGTTTACATACTTTGAAGAATAAGAGATGAGGGGCTAATAGCTAGACTGCCTTCAAATTGGATATGAATATGTCATAAGTCGGAATCGAGAGATTTTTTTTGTACAGATTATTATAGACTGTTTGGGGTTTGATAGGGTGGTCGGTCTATTTTTATATATGTCTTTCTCCCTCATTTCCTATGTAATAAGCTTGTCTCTTAAGTATTTTAGGTAATTTGATTTGTTTATTGAGCATGTGTAGGCCATTTTATTTAAAGATGAGGTGTTCGATGATAGTTGCAAGGAATAGAGCTTAACGAGAAGAAAATAGTTAATTTTGTCATCTACCGCTATGTAGGTCGCAGCCCGTGCAGAGCATCAACCACGACATAGCCAGCGGTGAAGTTTAGACATGCTATCTTTTCTTGCCGCTGTCAAGTACCAGTTTCCGCCGCGGTTTAAGCCGAGCAAGAACCCAGAGAGCACACTGCGGTGAGTGCCGCGGCCTGTGCATGTATCCGTGCGCGATACAGGGAACGGTCATACGCATTCCTTATTTTCTAGGGAATTCTGAAACCCTATTCTATAGAGGACCTATATATATTTCTTATTCTTTTTCTACAGAAGAACACACACAGTCTTGCTCTCTCAACCATTATTCTACTCTACACAAACACCTTACACAATTCTCTCATTATCCTTACACATCGAAGATTCAAAAACTAAGAAGATTTCAATCGAAGACCTGAAGATTTCAATGGCTTTCATCTAATCTTTTTCTTGTCTTTTTATTTTCATGGTGAGTAACTAATCCCATAACTAAGGAATCAATGTGAACCTTTTGTGAATGCTCGTGTTTGGATTAATTATTATTTTGTCAATTCAGTTCTTGATTTATTCATTACGCTTAATTGCTTGACTCTTATTAGTTTTAATTTTCATTCACACCATAGATCAAAGGATGGATGATTATTTGGCATGATTTTAGAGTTAAGATTATCTGAGAATTAGGGTTAGAGTATAGATCAAAACCTAAACCTGATTAATTCTTACTTGAATAAATAAAATTTATCTTTAACATAGATCAAAGCAAAGTTTAGATTTTGGTTCTTTATTCTTATACTTAATGGGTTTCCGGTTTTTATACACCATAGATCAAAGGAGGAATAATGGTAGGGAACATGTGACTCATCCCGTAATCGTACGGTAATAGTCATATTAAAGATAAGGAATGAACCCTTGAATTGATTGAATTTTGTTTACAAATTAATTCCATACATTGAGTGTTCATAATTGGGGATCATTGATGATCTAGTGCTTTATCTCCATTGATCACAACCAAATCGTTTTAATTGTTTTCTTAATTTAGTTCTAGTTTAGTCAATCAAATCAATCTTTTGTTACTTTTATTAACTTTAACAATCAATAAATCTATTTTCCTCGTGGGAACAATCATTGCTTCCCAATGTATGTTATCTTCATGATTCGTGCACTTGCGAGTACTGTTTTATAAACAAGGTTTACACATATCAAGTTTTTGGCTCTACTGTTGAGGATTAGTTGAATTTATTGAGTAATTCTAGGTTTAGTTTTAGTTAATAGATTTAGTTAATTAGGTATTCAAGTCATTAATTTTTAGTTTTTAGTTTTTAGTTTTAATTTTATTTTAATTTTCGTAGTTTACTTGTGTTTGTCTCTTTTTTCAGGTTCCAACGGTGAATGCAAGGTAGAAGATATCTTCAAGGAGAATTACTACCTTTGAATGACAACATCAACCGTATCAGACAAGCAACAATGGTAGATAATGAGAATGGAAATCACATCATCCAGCAGAATCCAGTGGACCCGATTCTTTGGGCTAAACCAATGAAGACAATGAAGGATTACAGAAGGGCTATTATTAATAATCATCCCTTGTGTATTGCGCTAGATGAGGCAGAAAGAAATTACAAGCTCAAGAGTTTCCATTATAATTTGTTGCCCTCTTTCCATGGATTGCCGAATGAAGATGTACTTAAATTCCTCAAAGAATTCTATGCAGCAATTGAAGCTTTTCCAAAAAATAGGGTGACAGAGGACTAGCTGCGTATGAGGTGTATCCCACATGCTCTGAAGCAAAAGGTGAAGACTTGGCTATTAACTATGTCTCCAGATTCACTGAGAACATGGGATGAAATGGTAGAAAAGCTTACCAACCAATACTATTCTCCCCAGAAGACTAGTGACATCAGAACCAAAATTACTAATTTCTTTCAAGGGGACCAAGAAACATTCCATGAAGCATGGGGGCATTACAAGATGCTTCTTTTGGATTGTCCTCAGTACGAGTATCAAACTCACCAACTTTGTCAATGGTTCTATGATGGATTAAATGATGTCTCAATAATCCCGATGAATAATGCATGTGGAGGATACATGAATGATAAGACTCCAGATGAGTTGCACTTGATCTTCGAAAAACTCTCTAAAAATTCTCAGCATAAAAAATCTAGGAGAATGAAAGAGATTTATGAAGTAGGTGTTATCATAAAGAACTCAATGCAAATGGGACAGATGTAAAAGTCCATCGAGTTACATGTCAACCAGGTGGGACAATTGAGAGAGACGCGATGCATGGGATGTGAACAACTAAGGTATGATGCTGATTACCAAACAGAAGGCCTTAATAAGGAAGAAGTGCAAGCTATGAATAATTTCAATCAAAGACCTCGGAATGATCTTTTCTCAAACACATACAATCCGGGTTGGAGGAATCATCCCAATTTCTCCTAGACCAACAATCAGAGCATTAGGAACCAATGAGGAAACAACAACAACAACCACCATGGCTAGAGGCAGTACAATGTCGTGGCTCAACAGAATCCTAAATACCAACCTAAGAGACCTGCCATTGGAGGATACAATAAAGCAATTCATATAAAACATGGATCAACGAATGAATAAACAAGACAGAAGGTTGCAAGACATTCAACAGGAAAATAAAAACATACACCAGGATAATAATGTCAGGTTTTAGAACATAAAGGCTTTGATGAGAAAAATGGATATGCAAATTAGACAGTTGAGCAAATCTGCTCAAAAGAGAGAACCATGAAAGTGCTCAAGCCATGCCGAGCAAGCAAAGGCAATTACAGTTCTCCAGAATGGTTAGGTATTAATTAATGATAAACCTATTGAACTTTCTAATAAATCTTATAATATTTTAATCCCTTCAGAAGAGAACATAGCACTAGAAAAATAAAGGAAGAGATAGTGGTAGAAAATTCCAAAAAGTTACCACTTCTACACAAGTCACCACTTTTACACAAGTCACTTAATCCATATGTTCCTCCAGTTCCATTCCTAGGAACACTGTAAAAGAGCAAGTTAGAGAAATCTTACAAAGATATATATGACATCCTTTCGAAGGTCAATGTCAATTTGCCTCTATTGGAGATGATCCAGAAGATGCCAATTTATGCACACAAAAAAAAAATCAAAAGTCTCCATAGTTACAAGCCAGGGTTTTTAGAGAACCATCAGGAGGTCATGACCAGAAGCACCAATGCAGTCTTTCAAAAATTTGTCACCAAAACTTCAAGATCCGAGAAGTTTCTACATCAATATTACGATTGGAGGTACCACCTTAGAGAGAGCATTGTTAGACCTGGGAACCGACATCAATCTGATGCCATACAATATATATGAGCAATTGGGGTTGAATGATCTAAAGAAGACAACCATGTCACTTTTGTTGGTGGATGGTTCAATCAGTTACCCAAGAGGATATTTTGAAGATGTATTGGTTTAGGTAGACAATCTCATTATTCCTGTTGATTTTGTAGTACTTGATATGGATGAAGGAGCTGAGGAACGGGGTAGCAAACCAATTCTACTGGGAAGACCTTTCATGTCAATTGTAAAGACCTTTATCGATGTATAGAATGGAAAGCTCACAATGACTGTGTTAGATGAGACTGTAAAGTTCAAGGTTTTTGAATCATTAAAATTACTTGAGGTTGTCAATGATTGTTATTCCGTCGATTGTTGCTAGATTGAGGTGGTTAATTCTCCAATCCAAGAGGGGCTATCAAATGAAAGCCTTGACGAGTTACTTGATTCGGTAAAGGATGTCTTTGCTGATGATGATGAAAGTCACAAGAAGAAGATATAAAAGAAGGGTCTAAGATTGCAGAATTAGGTACGGAAATTCAAGAGGAGATCAACAAGCCGTTAATTCCATCTACGAGCTCTCCCCCTACATTAGAGCTCACACAACTACCTTTTAACCTCAAGTATACTTTCTTAGAAGAGAATGAGACACTTCCAGTAATTATAGATTCTGACCTAGATGAAAAGAAAGAAGATAAGCTAATCAAGGTGCTCAAGGAACATAAAAACACCATCAGATGGTCTATAGCGGATATTAAGGGAATAAGCCCTTCCATTTGCATGGACAAAATCTTGTTAGAAGAAGATGCAAAGCCGTTTAGAGAGACTCAACGGTGGCTGAATCCAAACTTGAAAAAAGTTATTAGGAAGGAGGTTCTGAAACTGGTCAATGTGGGTTTCATATACCCGATATCTGATAGTAAATAGGTGAGATCGGCCCATGTTGTGCCAAAAAAGTCGGGGATCAAAGTAGTAGCTAATGAGAACAATGAATTGATTCTCACAAGGAAGACAACGTGATGAGAGTGTGCATTGACTACCGCAAGCTCAACACGGCAACCAAAAAAGATCATTTTCCTTTACCGTTCATTGAACAAATGGTCAAGCATTTGGCGGGACATGCTTATTACTGCTTCCTAGATGGATTTTCAGAATCTAATCAGATTGTCATTACTCCAGAGGACCAAGAGAAGACTACTTTCACATGCCCCTTTGGCACATTTGCATACCGAAGAATGCATTTCGGGTTGTGCAACGCCCTTGCCACTTTCCAGAGATGCATGATGCCAATATTCTCTAACATGTTACATAAATTTATTGAGGTATTTATGGATGATTTTTCTATTTTTGGTAATTCTTTTGACCACTGCCTTGATAATTTAACTCTTGTTTTAAAAAGATGCACGGAGACTAATTTAACACTCAGTTGGGGGAAAACCCATTTGATGGTTAAATCTGGAATAGTTTTAAGGCATGTTATTTCTGATAAAGGCATAGAAGTAGATAGGGCTAAAATTGAAGTGATTGCAAAACTTTCACCTCCCACTTCGGTGAAGGGTGTGAGGAGTTTTCTTGGTCATGCGAGTTTTTGTAGGCGTTTTATTAAAGATTTTTCAAAAATTAGTCGTCCCCTATGTAACCTGTTGACCAAGGATACTGCATTTTTGTTTGATGATGACTGTTTGCTTGCTTTTGAAACTCTGAAAAATAAATTGACATATACTCCTATAATCATACCCCTTGGTTGGTCTCTTCCTTTTGAATTAATGTTTGATGCATCTGACTATGTTATAGGCACTATTTTAGGATAGTGGGTAGATAAATTGCCACATGTTATTTACTACACTAGTCGCATCTTGAATGATGCACAATTGAATTACTCCACCACAGAAAAAAAGTTGCTTGTTGTTGTGAGTAAAAATTTCGGTCACACTTAATAGGGGTCTAAGGTCATTGTTTATTCTGATCATAATGCATTAAAGTATTTACTAACCCTAAAGGAAGCGAAACCGAGATTACTCTGATGGATCCTTTTATTGTAAGAATTTGATTTGGAAATCAGGGATAAAAAGAGCAGCGAGAATGTGGTGGCGGATCATCTCTCTCGATTGGTAGAAGTTATGAGCGGAAAAACATACTGAGGTCATACCTATCAATGAGAACTTTCCAGATGAACAACTAATAACAGTGGGTGGCAAAGATCCATGGTATGCGGACATCGTGAATTACCTTACCAATGGAATCATACCACCTGATATGAGCTCACAAGCAAGGAAGAGGTTCATTTCCATCTCCATACAGTATTTTTGGGATGAACCATACCAGTTCAAATTTGGCACCGATCAGATCATTTGGAGATGTGTCCCAGAGGGAGAGCAGCAGGATGTGTTGAGATTTTACCACAATCTTTATTATTGAGGGCATTTAAGTGCAAAGAAGACGGCTCAGAATGTTCCCCAATCAGGTTTCTTTTGGACTTAATTATTTAAGTATGCTTATACTTTTTGCATTTCTTATGACAAGCGCCAGAGACCATGGAATATTGGAAAGAGGGATAAAATGCCATTATTAAGTCAATAGGTTGTGGAGATATACGACGTTTGTGGAATTGATTTTATGGGACATTTCCCATCCTCACACGGGTACATTTACATCTTTGTTGATGCGGATTTTGTCTCAAAGTGGATCGAAACAACTGCAACCAAAACAAATGATAGTCAGGTGGTGGTGAAGTTTATCAAGGAGAATATTTTCACTAGATTTGGGACTCCTCGTTCAATAATAAGTGACGGTGGAAGCAATTTTTGTAACAAGGTCTTTACCTCGTTGATGAAGAAATATAATGTTAAACACAAGGTGGCTACCCCATATCTTCCTCAGACATCGGGACAGATTAAAGTGAGTAATCGACAGATTAAGCATATCTTAGAGAAAACAGTGCATCCTAATCGGAAGGATTGGTCACTCAAGCTTAATGATGCCTTATAGGCATACAGAACTGCTTACAAAACTCCGACCGGAATGAGTTATTACATGATAGTCTTTGGTAAGGCGTGTCATCTTCCAGTGGAGTTGGAACACAACGCATATTGGACTCTAAAGAAGTTTAATTTCGATTTAGCTAAGGCTGGAGAAGACAGAAGATTGCAAATGAATGAGCTTGATGAACTTCGAAATAATGCCTATGAGAATGCGAGGATATACAATGAAATGACGAAAAGGTTGCATGTCAATAAAATCCGCTGGAAGAAGTTCCAACCAGGATTGATAGTCTTGTTGTATCAATCGCGTTAGAGGTTGTTTCTAGGAAAAATTAGGTCAAATGGGTAGGACCACTCCGAGTTACCAAAGTTTTGTCACATGGAGCAGTGGAAATAGAGAATTTGAAAACTAAAGTTTCATTTAAAGTCAATGGCCACAGATTGAAAACTTACTTTGGCATTCCAAAAGAAGTTCAAGCCATTGATTTGATAGTGCTTAAAGAGCCGTAATGCTCTCATCCGACTCATCTAGACGTTAAATAAAGCGATTGGTGGGAGGCATCCTACCTAGGTTTAATTCTTTTATTTTTATTTTTATTTTATTGCTTTTATTTTGAGTCATAGTTAGTGTGTGTCTCAAGTACCCTTATAACTAGAATTGAACAATGTCATATTAATAGTTTTAGAACTTTATTGAACGACAATGTTGAATTTAGGTTTGGGGATATCTTGAAGTTTTTAATGACAAGAACCGATGCTTTTAATGTGTGCATATCTGAGCTGTGAAGATCAAGTCTGGAGTAAAAATTTGTCGGCTACTACTAGGTGGACAGCCCGCTAGACTACAAACTTAGATCATGGCCTTCAAAGCTTTCCACCCTTTGTCCTGCATCGTGGCATATACCGTCCACCACATACATGGTCCGCATTGCGGGCTTGCAAGCATTGATCCACAGAAGTTACACGTTGGTCAGATCACTCCCAAGTCAATCTGTCCGCACCATGGCCATCACAGTATGTCGTCACTCGACTTCGCCTGTACCGCTTGATGAATGTTAGGTTGATAAATATTGATATTTGAGACCCCTAATTCCTAGGTTTTATGCCATGTTCTTGAGTGAGTTTGAATATTTTAATGTATTTGTTGAGATTGTGTAGAAGATAGCTCTTGGAGTAAATTTGAAGACAAAAAGGTTATTTAAATGATTAAAGGGATTAAAGTGTAATTGTTGCAAGAAAGAGCCAAAGTGTAATTAGCCAAGTTAATTTGCAAACAATTGCAAATCGCTATGCACTTTGACAACGTCCTCATGGTGTGCTTCACAACACACGCCTTTGGCAAGTGGGTATGTTGCGCTTTCCCACAGCGGTTGTTGTGTATTTTTGACGGATTTGTACTCCGAATTGGTCCAGAATTGTCCCAAAACTTTCCAAATCAAATCCTAAAAGACTTTAAAAATCAAGATATGTTTTGGGAATTTCCTAAACTCAATTTAGGAATCAATCATCAAAGAAAGACTCCAAGTTAGGAAATAATTTTATTCCTTAATTAATTCTATTTTCCTACTTGGTGTGTTTCCTACATCAAAGCAAATTGGGAATCTACAAGCAGTAGTCACCTATAAATATCAAGAGTTTCTTCAAGAAAAGTGGTGAGAGATTCATTATTGAAGATTGAAGATTGAAGATCTTTCATAGTTTTTTTTCTCTCTCTTCTTCTACCTTTCTTTATTTTCAATATTTTTATCTGCTTTCATAGTTATGATGTGTAGCTACTCTTTTCATAGCTAGGGCTAACTTGAAGCCCCAGACAAGATTCTAATTTCAAAGACAAGTGTGTTTTAATGAAGTATTATTTTCTTCACATGATGATTTCAATTGTTCCAAAACAATTGTTTGTCTATTATTGTGTTTCTTTGATTGATCACCTTAGGAGCATGGTTTTAGAATCTATGTTGTAGGATAGAGTTCAAATCATACAAGCATATTCTTGCATGAAACAATTAATTGGAATAAGACCTAATTAAAGGAAATTGATTCATGTATAACCTAGAATAAATATCATATTTTAGGGTTCATGTAATATTCATATTCTCTTCGTTCTTAATGGATTTCAATTATTAAATCTAGTAAATACCCATGTTAGGTTGTAATTTGGGATACAAGTATTTATGCAAATACCATGCAATCTACATATTAACTAAGAGAGAATCAATACAACTTGTGTGGAATACCCACCACCTTGTTGTCAATATCTTCATCATGTTTGATTATTTATTAACTTCATTATTGTCTATGGATTGGATGAATGTTTAGTGGTGGATAGGAAGCTCTAGTTTGTTTTTCTTTATTGATTTTTTCAAATAATTTTTCTGTTGCGTTTCTTAAATTTAGCTTAATTTAAATTCTTAGTTTTAATAATCAATTCACCCCCCCCCCCCCCCCCCCAAATTGCGTGTGTGAGTTGTGTTTTATTTAAGTTGTCTTAGAGCCGTGGAGTGTCTTAAATTAGTGTTTTAAACTCAAAACTTCCGTAGGTAATTCATTCCTCGTGAGAAATACTCTTGCTTGCCTATTGTACTATCATGTACGATTTGTGCACTTGCAACGTTTTTATTATTTTTGTTTGCCTATTTTACAACCAACTTGTTTTTGGCACCGTTGTTGGGGAATAAATTGCTTAATTTAGTTTTGAGTTTGTTTTTGATTTATTTTATTTTATTCTTTTAGATTTATTTGGTATTTTTTTTCTTTTGTAGGTTTATGAACGGTCGTCGCTCTATGGATACTCATCAAAGATCCTGAGATTGAAAGAACTTTCCATCATCTGAGAAGAAATCAAGAAAGAAACATGGCAGACGTTCTCCCACCAAGTCAAGCGGTTGTCCAAGTGGCATTGAACAATCTCACAAGACCTCTCAAGGATTTCATGATTCTTAGGGCTTTGGACCAACCATCATGCATCACTCTTCCATCAAACACCAATTTCGAGATCAAGAGTGGTACAACCCATCTTCTTCCAACCTTCTATGGAAAATCAGGAGAGGATCCTCACATCCACATCAAGGAATTCTTTACGGTATGCACCACTATCACTAATGGAGGCGAGAATGATGAAGGAATTCGTTTGAGACTTTTTCCCTTCTCACTCAAGGATAAAGTCAATGAGTGACTCTACTCGCTACCAATTGGATCCATCGCAACATAGGTCAATCTTGCGGCTAAGTTCCTTTCAAAATTCTTCCCAACTCAACATACAAACAAAATCTGTAAAGAAATTATGGGGATACAACAGCTCAATGGTGAACCATTCCATGAATATTGGGAGCATTTTCATCGGTTACTCAACTCATGCCCACATCATGGAATAGAAGAACATTACCTTATTCAATACTTCTATAAAGGGTTGCTTGACTCTGAGAGGATCATGGTTGATGCTACAAGTGGAGGGGGATTGATGAACAAGAATGCATTAGAGGCTAAGGAGATAATTGAGAGGCTTCTAGAGAATTCTCAACAATTTAACTACCGAAGAACCCTTCTGAAGAAAGCTAGAATTTATAAGGTGAGCACTAATGATTATGGACCCCAAATCACCCATTTGACAAAGTTAGTTCAACAATTGGTCCCCAATTCTCAAGTGTGCGCGGTATGCACAAATCTGGGACACTCTTCGGAGACATGTCTGAGTCTAGACGGTAATAAGGAGGAGATGACAAATTACATGCAACAACAAGGGCAAAGTAATGACCCATTCTCTAACACATATAATCCGAGTTGGTGACAACATCCAAACTTTGGGTGGAAGAATACTCAAAATGCATTAATGCCACCACCGGTTCAAAATCAATTTGCACCTCAACAACCTCCAAGACAAGGTAAGTCTCTCGATGAACCCATGGAATCTTTAGCACTAAGTACCCAATCTTTTGTGCATGAAACAAGGCAATCTATCAAGAACATAGAGAACAAAATTGGGCAAATAGCATCCTCACTGAGCCAAAGAGACCAAGGTAGCCTTCCAAGCCAAGTGATCCAAAACCTGAAGGGAAATCAAGAATCTGCAAAGGCAATCACTCTTCGAAGTGGCAAGGATGTCCAAAAGATGGAAGTAGACATGGAGGCCAAAGAAAAAGAAGAAGAAGAAGTCCCTCAAAAGAATCGACAACAAAAGAGTGAAATTTTAGCACAAGTACCATATACAGGAAGACTTGTAAAGGGAAAGAGAGAGTAAAACACGAAAGACATCCTTAATACCTTTTGAAAAGTACAAATCAACTTCCTTCGTTGGATGCTATTAAATAAATTCCAAGGTATGCAAAGTTTCTTAAGGAATTGTGCACAAACAAGAGAACATTCAAAGAGAAGGAGACAGTGGCTCTAAATGAGGAGTTTTCTACTGTGATTCTACGCAAGCGACCTCCAAACTCAAGGATCTGTGGAGCTTCACAATTCCGTGCATCATCGGAACCTAAAGGTTTGAACGAGCTTTACTTGATTTAGGTTCTTCTATAAATTTATTTGAATCTTTGAAGATATGTGAGCTCAAGGAGACCTCTGTAAGTATATAACTTACTGATCGATCCATTCGATACCCAAGAGGAGTGCTAGAAGATGTACTAGTCAAGGTCAATGAATTAATTTTTCCAGTCAATTTTCTAGTACTCGAGATGGAGGATGCTCCCACTTCCGGAAGAGATCTTCATTTGATCCTTGAAAGACCTTTCATGATGACAGAAAAGACAATGATCAATGTTTATAAAGGAACACTTACGATGTCAATGAATGAGAAGACTGTACAATTCAATATTTTTTATGCTTTTAAGTTTCTTAACGATGAAGGTGCATGTTTTTCAAAAGATATTATGGACGAATTGGTCCAAGAGGCAATTGAAACATCATAAGGGGAAACTCCATTGGAAAAGGTGTTAATTCACAGTTTACAAACAGAGGAAGATGCATTCGATCACATGTGGGACTTATGGCATGATCCATGGTCATGTTCTTTACCAAGAAAAGAGGAAAATCAAGATACATGTGTAAGCCCCGCCAAGTTCTATGAAATTGGTGTCCTTGAATTTATGAAGCAACCGGTCAGTGCTCTTGACTGCTTTGCAATGGAAGTGCATGAATTTGAGAATCTAACTTATCTAATGAAGATTTGGATGCACTCATGGAAAGTTTAGAGGATGAGTCAAATAAGGTGGTTGACAAGGTAAAAAATTGAAGAGTCACTTCTTCCTATTTAGATTTGATGGCAAGAATTGAAGTCCTAGAAAAAGAGGGAATCTTTTTTGAAGAAATTTGAGGAGTTTGCCCCGAGAGAGAGAAGAACTCAAAACCAAGTTTGGCCAACGAAAGCGGCTTATGAAGGTCGAGATTGAACAGAGAGATAGAGCCTTGGAGATTATGAAGAATAAAGAACTCGACAACATTGCCAAACTTGTAAAGGCTGATAAAGAGATCAAGTCGTTGACTGCCAAGGTAATAAAACATCCGGTAGGGGTTAAGCTTGATAAAGTAAGTAAAAATGGGTCAAGTAAGTCGATCAACAAGAGGAGAATGAGGAGAAAATAGACAGAAAAGGAAAGCTTCACCACCTAATCATAGCCACCAAGAGAGTAACTTTCCTAGATTTGTCCTTATTTGTCATTGTTGCAATATGAAGGGTCACATTCAATCAAGGTGTTACAAATATATTAGACACTGCAAATGGATGAATGAGAGTCGAAATCATGGAAGTAACAAGGCAAGGCAAGTATGGATGAGAAAGGATGATCTTAAGAAAATTGGTGTCAATTTCCACATGCCCAACTGTGTGGTGGATGGATAAGGTGATGAGCTAAATACGTCGAGTCGCGACGTTAAACCAAGCGCTAGGTGGGAGGCAACCCATCCAGGTTTTTCTTTCCTTTTTGTTTTTGTTTTTTATTATTTGTGTGTCGACCCTCATCCCCTATTTCTTTCATTCTAATTCTTTTTTATACATTGAGGATAATATTTAGATTAGGTTTGGGGGTGTGGTTTTATTTTTCAATTTTTATTTTGTGTGTTTTTTACTCTTTGAGTTTTAATGTTCTGCTGGAGATATTTTTGGGCCAACTTTTTCGTTAAAACTGTACCTTTTGGTAAGGAAATAGTTTTTTTTGTCCATACTAGGTTCTTTGATTTTTCGATAGGAATCCAATGGTATAAAGAACAAAAACTTTTGTGCAGTATTTTTAAAGTTATGATCAATTCTTTGACCAAAGGTCAGAAGCGATGCTCTGTTTCACAAATCCGCGACTGATCTGTTTTCATCGCTTGTTTTCAATTTTTTTTCAAATCAATTTTTGAAATGTTTTATGAACATAAAGTATTTGTTTGCATGTCTATTTTCTTGTGTTAAAATTTAAGAAAATGTTTTTGAGTATTTTGAGAGATATGCATCAGTTAATAGACATAGGTCAATTTTGAAAGTCATTAGTTTTTGAAATTTTGCTCTACGTTTTTAGATGCTTCTTTTATGTGATTTAAGTGTTGTAATGTATGCTTTATTCATTGAGTTTAGACTAATGTCTTGTCATTTAGAGTAGTGCATTATATTTTTCAAAACTTATGACATGCTCTTGATGTTATAATGGATATAGGATGCTTAATTGGATTGCCATGATTAATAGTGGAGACTACCACTGTGAGTTCACCAAGCCAAAAAGCATACATAAATGACATTATATGAGGGTTTTTTTTGTTTCTACTCCTAAACACTTATTAGGTTCTTAGTATTAGAATTGATCTCAATAGGTTTTGCATTGGACATTAAAGAACATTCATCATAAAAAGATATCAAAGGTGGATTTTACTCTTGTTTTGGTTGAACCGTTAGAAGTGATATAGACAATGTGTGTTTAACCTACATAAAAGGGCTTAAATTTTGCTACCCATGTGTGTGCTCTATTAGCCATTTTGAAGCCAAACACTTATGAGACATTTTATTTCATCACCCACAAATCCCTGTTCCTTATACCCAATATATATTGGTCGTACCCTATAGCTAGGGATCATGGCGAGTGGAAGAAGTCAAGAGAAAGATGAGGTTCAAGTTCAAGAAAAAGATGAAGAAAAGAAGAAGAGAACCATGGGTAAGTTCTATGGAATGCATATACTAAGGTATAGAAAGGAATAAAAAATACTCTTAAGAAATGCAAGAAAAGAAAAGAAAAGAAAAAGGGAAAAAGTATAAAAACGGAGCAAAATTTGAAGAAGAGCAAAGTAATGAAAAAAATAAAGAAAGTGGAATGATGGAAAAAGAAGATGAACTCAAGTTGAATATTTACTTGAAAAAGAAGTTGAAGAAATAGATGAAGAAGCTTGGATGTAATTGCAAAGAAGATTCAAATGAGAGACATCCATGCATCGACATATCACGTTATATCTTTTGGCATGATCTTAAGATCTTTGAAATTCCTTTTTCCATTCTTTGTTTTTACCTTTCACCCAATGACCCCATTACAACCAAAGAAAAGACCTAATTGATCTTTTGGGAATGCTAGCTCGAGAGTAAAGGTAAATATGTGCTCTATCTTGTTCCTAATGTCTAATTCCGTTCATGAGATCTTTTGCATACAAATTAAGCATTTTTCAATGAAATATTCATATGCGATATTCAACTTGAAATTTCTTTTGCTTAAACTTCATTCGCATATGCTTGATGAGTGTATTTACCTAGGTTCTATGTGAAATTAATGAGCAACATCTTGTGAGAATTATACTCGAGGCGAATTATATCAATGGCATTTGACGATGTGTTTTTGAAGCTAGAGTGTCCTGAGTATGGGCTTTTCATTCAAACGAAGTATTGCATTCAAATTTGTGGTATAATTTTAGTCTTTATTCAGTGGCTTTAGCAAACATTGGCTTTGAAAGGTACATTTGAGTTGCATCTTCATTATTTGATTCTCCCCATATTTATGTTTGTGGGTAGCATTGTTGTAAACCCTCAAGAGAATATAACTTCTCCTATTAGGGACACCTAGAGGTTTAAAGGCTTGTAGCATGCGTCCAATGCTATCGTGTTTCACTACGAAAATGGCCTAGTTTAGTTTAATTTATTTTTTATTTTTGTTTTTATTTTGATTTAGCTCGAGGACTAGCAAAAGTTAGATTTTAGGGTTTTTGTTAGGTTGATAAATGTTGACCCTAATTCTTATGTTTTATGCTATGTTCTTGAGTGAATTGAATATTTTAATGTGTTTGTTGAGATTGTGTAGAAGATAGCTCTTGGAGTATGAAGGCAAAAAGGTGATTTAAATGATTAAAATGATTAAAGTGTAATTGTCGTAAGAAAGGGCCAAAGTGTAATTAACAAGTCAAATTGCAAACAATTGCAAATTGATGTGCACTTTCACAGCGTCTTCATGGTGTGCTTCACAGAGCATGCCTTTGGCAAGTGGGACCGTTACGCTTTCCCGCAACGGTCTTTGCATATTTTTGACATTTTTCTACTCTGAATTGGTCCATAATTGTCCTAAAACTTCCCAAATCAAATCTTAAAAGACTCAAAAAAATCAAGATATGTTTTGGAAATTTCCTAAACTCAATTTAGGAATCAATCATCAAAGAAGAATTCCAAGTTAGGAAATAATTTTATTTCTTAATTAATTCTATTTTCCTACTTGGTGTGTTTCCTACATCAAAGCAAATTGGGAATCTACAAGTTGTAGTCACCTATAAATACCAAGAGTTTCTTCAAGAGAAGTGGCGAGAGATTCATTATTAAAAATTGAATACTGAAGATCTTTCATAGTTTATTTTTTCTCTCTTCTTCTACCTTTCTTTATTTTCAATATTTTTATTTGCTTTCATAGTTATGTTGTGTAGCTAAACTTTTCATAGTTAAGGTTAACTTGAAGCCCTAGACATGATTCTAATTTCATAGACAAGTGTGTTTTAATGAAGCATTATTTTCTTTACATGATGATTTCAATTTCTCCAAAATAATTGTTTTTCTATTATTGTATTTCTTTGATTGATCACCTTAGGAGTATGGTTTTAGGATCTATGATGTAGGATAGAGTTCGAATACCAGAGAATATTCTTGCATGCAACAATTAATTGGAATAAGACCTAATTAAGGGAAATTGATTCATGAATAACCTGGAATAAATACCATGTTTCAGGGTTCATGTGATATTCATATTCTCTTTGTTCTTAATGGATTTAAATTATTAAATCTAGTAAATACTCATGCTAGGTTGTAATTTGGGATGCAAGTATTTAATCAAATACCATGCAATCTACATATTAACTAAGAGATAATCAATACAACTTGTGTGGAATACCCAACGCCTTATTGTGAATATATTTATCATGTTTGATTATTTATTAACTTTATTATTTTCTATGGATTTGATGAATGTTTAATGGTGGATAGGAAGCACTAGTTAGTTTTTCTTTATTGATTTTTCCAAATAAATTTTCTGCTATGTTTCTGAAATTTAATTTAATTTAATTTAATTTAAATTCTTAGTTTTTAATAATCAAATCAAAAACCCTTCAATTGTGTGTGAGTTGTGTTTTATTTAAGTTGTCTTAGAGTCGTAGAGTGTCTTAAATTAGTGTTTTTAAACTCAAAACTTTCGTAGATAATTCATTCCTCGTGGGAACGACCATTGCTTGTCTATTGTACTATTGTTTACGATTTGTGCACTTGCAATGTTTTTATTATTTATTTATTTTTTGCCTATTTTGCAACCAACAATGAACAAGGTCGTTGCCGCGGTCCACACCGCGGCCCTTTAAGTGAAACAACGCTTTTGGATGGCCCAGGTAAGCAAATTTAGGCATGACCACGGCCCAAGTAAGTTACCCAGACCATAGTAGGGCATAATTTTACGCACCTTTTCTCTTTTCTTCCCTCCTCATTCTTTTGTTGTGCACAACTGCTTCATTCTTCCTTTCTACTTCTCTTTTCTTCTCTTGTTTTAAAATTCTTCTCTACACTCTCATTTTTTCTTAATCAAATCTCTAAGGTATACCTCTCTACTCATTCTTTCATGGTTTAATTTATTTTTTTTTTGTAATATTTTGACCTAGATTTTCATATATATGTTGATTGGGAGGGGTTTTTGATGATTTATTGATTTAATTTGAAATTCATGCTTAAATAACCAATGGGCTTTGTTTGGATAGTGTTATTACTTATGAATTAGCCTAGTTGGTAGGACTTTAATTGAGTTATGCTTGGAATTTCGAAATTGAGAGTAATGTTGAGATATTTGGATTTTATGTGGATGAATAAATGTAGAGAGTTTAATTTTGGTGCATTTGTGCTTAATGTGATGCCATGGTAATATTGAATGGATTTTAATTGTTTATGGCATTGTTTTTGTTTTGGGAATAGTGTGATAATAAGGAAATTGGTCCAATATTGAGTTGAGTTGCTGCCAGATTTTACATGCAAACCTGGACTTAATTACTTTTGTTTGGTTGTTTTTTATATGCAGATAGCAAAAACAAATCCAATTAAGAGACCTTTGGTAGGCAGCACTTCTAGATAAAAGGGGACCGCTCTCCCTCGCCTTGCCCATCACAAAGATTTTCGGCATCTAGCTTCAAAATTTCAGAGTCGGGCATGGATTACAGAGAAGGGCATTGACGTGCCAAGCTTGGTAGATACACCGGTGTCTGGGGTTGTGGCTACCAGCCAGTGGGTAGGGTTCGTTCAACGGCCTCCAAAGACTGACAGAAGCAACGGCCTCCACTTTAGAATGTTGAACTCATTGCTATTAGCAGCCCACAATACCAACTATGGAATGATTTATGCATGGCTAATACTACTGAACCATATTTGTTAGAGCCCCATCGTAAGCTTCAGACTCAACCTGAGAAACATCCTCATCTCCTCAATCGAGAGGGCATTTTGCTGTACAAAAATAGACTTGTAATTCCTCATTCGTCACCTTTGTGGACGGCTTTGCTCAAAAAAGTTCATGATTCCAAAATTGAAGGCCATTTTGGTGTTCTTTGCACCTAAAACCGTTTAGCTCAGTCTTTTTACTAGGAAGTTATGAAGCAAGATATTCAACAATTTGTGGCTGAATGTGAGGTCTGCCAATGTAACAAGATGGAGGCTCGCTCTCCCATAGGACTGATGCAACCGTTACCAATTCCATCATAAGTATGGGAAGATATTTTATTGGATTTTGTAGAAGGGTTTTCTCTCTCAAATGGCAAATCAATAGTGATGGTGGTGGTCGATTGCCTCTCCAAATAAACCCATTTTATAGCCTTGGCACACCCATACACATCCAAGAAGGTAGCGAAAACATTCACCACTCAGGTTGTGCACCTCCACGGTGTTCCATGTTCCATGGTTAGTGACCGTGACCGTGACCTTATTTTTTTGAGTCAATTTTGGAAGGAATTTTTCAAGCTTCAATGTACTCAGCTGAAGATGAGCACTGCGTATCACCCCCAATTGGATGGTCAGACGAAGGTTGTCAACAGCTGTTTGGAGCAGTACCTCTGCTGTCTCTATAGCTAACATCCAAAACAATGGTATAATCATCTACCTTGGGGGGAAATTCTGGTACAATAAAAACTTCCACTGGTCACTTGGAATGACTCCCTTTCAGGCTCTATATGGGCGTGCTCCACCTACTTTGGTGAATTACATAATAGGTTCTACAGTGGTTGTGGAGGTAGAAAAAGAATTAATCGCCAAGGATGAGTTGCTTCGTAAATTAAGAGGTCACCTGCAACGTGCTAGCAATCGCATGAAGCAGCAAACCGATAAGAAACGTCATGATTGTGAGTACGAAGTGGGTGATTGGGTGTTTTTGCGTCTCTATCTGTATCGCCAAAATAACCTCTTCTACCGAGCTCACTAGAAACTAGCCAGCTGTTGATCAACCCATTAAGGATGCTACGTGGGAAGCTTTTGATCAACTCTGCCTACAGTTTCTTGATATCGACCTTGAGGACAAGGATCGTGTCTAAGGGTGGCTAGATGATAGGAATCATTCCCGTAAAATCAGGAAACCTAACCCTAAATATTGTGTCTAGATAATATAAGGGGAAGTGATAAAAAGTAACAAGGAAGGATCAACATGGTTGTTTCCATGTGATTATCTTTATCTCATTTTTATGTTAAGTTTATCATTATCTAGTTGTAGGCAATAAACTTATTTAAGGGAAGCATTAGTAGGAGAAAGGCATGCATTAATATATTGTTCTATTGGTTTGTTTGGTGACTCCTACCACAAGTGGAGAGTTCATTAATATAATCACTCGTTTTCCACTTGATTGTCATTCTTTCACATATCATCTGTCAGAGAATTAGGGTTTTCATCCTTGATTAATTTGATGAATGTATTATGGGTTTTTACTATTCCTTTATTTTCCTTTAAAAAATGTGGAAATAGTGAGATATGTCACCTTTTTTTTGTGTGTTGTAATGATGTCACCGTTTTAATAACTTAAGTTTAAAAGGCACCTATTATGGTGAACTACCCAAATTGCCCTTAAATAATCTATTTTTATTCTCATTGTACCTTTATCTACATTTTGAAAACGATAACTCATCTCTCTCTCTCAAATAGTTGTCTGAAAATCGATCTACAACTCATCTCTCTTCAAAAAACTTGTCTCTCTCCAGATTATGCTAAAAAAAATAACATATGTTTGTGATCTTCTTTTATATATTGTCATATATTTCTGTATGGTTTAACAATGTATCAATTCGTTATGATTTGTTGTCCCAATCTTTGTATGAACATGTATGAACATTTAGTCTCCAGATTCTGTTCGAGATTTTTTTAAATACTTCGAGCTTTTTTTATTAGTGTCCGAGCTATTTTGATATGATTCCGAGATTTTCTATACTCTTCCGAGTTTTTTTGATTTGTCTCCGAGCTTTTTTGTTAAGTTAATGTCTGAGATTTGTCTCCGAGCTTTTTTGATATGGTTCAAAAAATTTCTAACCCCTGGTAAAAAAGCTCGAACCCAATAAAAAAAAGCTTGGACACTTGACAAAAAAGCTCGAACCCTTACAAAAAAACTCAAGCTTTTTTTTTAATGGGTTCGAGTTTTTTTACCAAGTGCCCGAGCTTTTTTGCTAAGTGCCCGAGCTTTTTTTTACTTGGTTCAAGCTTTTTTACCAAGTTAAAAAAACCAAGTAAAAAAAAAGATCGGACACTTGGTAAAAAAGCTCGAACCCAGTAAAAAAAAGTTCGGACACTTGGTAAAAAAACTCGAGCTTTTTTTTTAACGGGTTCGAGCTTTTTTTACCAAGTGCCCGAGCTTTTTTTAATGGGTTCAAGCTTTTTTGCCAAGTGCCCGATCTTTTTTTTACTTGGTTCGAGCCTTTTTATCAAGTTAAAAAAAAAAATTGGACACTTGGTAAAAAAGCTCGAACCCAGTAAAAAAAACTCGGGCACTTGGTAAAAAAGCTCGAACCCATTAAAAAAAAAGCTCGAGCTTTTTTGTCAAGTGCCCGAGCTTTTTTTTACTGGGTTCGAGCTTTTTTACCAAGTGTCCGAGCTTTTTTTTAACTTGGTAAAAAAGCTCCAACCAAGAAAAATAAAGTTCGGGCACTTGGCAAAAAAACTCGAACCCTTACCAAAAAAACTCGGGTAAGGGTTTGAGCTTTTTGCCAAGTGTCCGAGCTTTTTTACCAAGTACCCGAGCTTTTTTTTACTTGGTTCAAGCATTTTTGTCAAGTGTCCGGGTTTTTTTTTACTGGGTTCGAGACTTTTACTAAAGGCTCTGAATCTTTTGTAATTATATTTTGAGCATATTAAGTACTGACTAGAAGAAAAAAAAGCTCTGGGGGCACTGCGTCTGCGTAGCGCCACTCAGTCGCCGTTCGAGTGATTGTCTGAGTTTCAACGAGATTTTCTCTCTCTACTTCAAAACTATCACTGTAAAATGAATGAAAATAAATATAATGTGGAACAACTATTGAGGGTATTTTTATCCATTCACCATAATATGTGTCTTTTAAACATAAGTTAGTAATGCAATGACAGTATTGAAATGCTACTTCCAAAAAATGTTATTTATTTGTTGAGCCCTACAAAAATTATGTTTGTTTAGAGTGATTGCGTAAAGTAGAGCAGCATTCGCAATATATATATATATATAACATGGTTAATACATATAATTTGCATGTTTATTCTTGTTTCCTCTATCAAGATAACAGAAGCAATAATCAAAAACTAGTTTAGTATTAAACATATCAAGAAAATAAATATATCAAACCCTATCATCACATCATATCATAACAAACCTTTGAGCCTTAAAAGTTTTCATGAATCCAAGAGAGTCATCATATTTTTCTCAGTTGTCTTGAAACATCTTTAAGGGTTTGTTTGGTACGGGTGAGACAGGACATGACAACATGAGACAATTTGTTATTGTTCAATGTTTAGCGTGTTCTTAGTATGGGACAGAACAGGACAATGTGGGATAAAAATCATAAAAAATTATCCCGTCCAAGACCCTAGGACAACTTGTCTTATGACACTAGACAAGTATCAAAAAGATCAATTTACCCTTTAAATTTTCAAATAATTACAATCTTGTCTAATATATTATATTATATTATATTATATTATATATCGATAATGTATATATATATTATATAAAATATTTATGTAATATAAATATATAATATATAATATATAACATTTTATAATTATATATAATAATATATAATATATTAAACATTATTATGTGTATAATAATTGTATTACCCGTACAATAATATATATATATATATATTATTGTACATGAAATAATATTTAATATTATATATATATATATATATCTTATATTTTCTATATGTTCTAATATTTAATATTACATATATATATATATATATATATATATATATATATATATATATATGTGTATATCCTATATATATTTCTATATAATAATATAATATATCATATTATTAAATATATAATACCTGTAGTATTCTATATTATTATATAATAATATCAAATAATGATGATATATATATATATATATATATATATATATATATAATTTACTAATAATATGTTATATATAATTATATATTATATATTTTATTTTTTAATATTATTACATATTAATATATAATATTATAATATATGTTGACCCGTCATGTTCCAGCCATACCAAATGTATAATAGTACAGTTAACAGTTCTGTTACAAGCCTTCCAAACACAATATAGAACAACATGTCATGTCTTGTCCTATCATGTCCTGTCCCATCCCGTCCCATCCCGTCCCACATTGTCATGTTCCATCTTCGTGCCAAACGCACCCTAAGAGCCTTGTGATATACTAGAGCATCACTTGTTGTAAGCTTGTGTACTACCTCCTCCCATAGTTGTGTTTGCCTAGAGCTTTGCTATCCAAAAAGTACAAACAAAATTGTTAGTATATTTGGGTATGGGTTAGAGACTCATTATACACCCAAGTGGGTCAAGATCACAAACAATACATGGAGAGCCTAAAATCCATGTACACCAAGCCCAAGCATGAGCCCATACACTAAAGCAATATAACTGCCTGAACAATTTGCAATATATAAATACAACGTGTATTGGTATGGGCTGATAACTTACAAAAGTTTGTGCAGGCGTGTGATATATAATAGGCAACAATGGGTTGTCTGAGATAGTCATGTATATGCATTATGCATATGTGCAATATGCATGACATGCATGAGCAAATTTTATATATCAACATGGTGTGTAAATAACGTGCAAGAGTATTGCATGTAAGAGACTAAGAGTGCATGTGTGCAAGTGTTTAGAGAGACAATATACCGAGAGAAACACAATGAGATGTTGAGAAAATCTATAGAATTTTTTCCCATCCAATAATCAAAGTGTGGGTAAATTGCATTGTGATCATAAGGGACTTTTCGATCATGTGATCGTCCTTCGACCGGTGATACAGTTTCAGGTGTTCGATCCCGCTTCCGTTGGAATTCGGATTTTCTATGGCGAACGGTAATCCGAATTCATTTTGTTTATATCTAATTTTATTTTCATTAGTATCAGAGCATGATTGGAACTGTATTCTGGTAGAAATGCCATGTTTAGGAATTGTTATTCACGTTTTGAATGCTTCACAATTCGATAATGGCATAACACCACACACTTGTTATATTTCGTTTTAGATGGCATGATTGTATACATATATATATATATATATATATATATATATAATATATATATATATAAATGTGTGTGTGTGTGTGATTATATGTTCTGGATTTTCTTGTCATGTGTTAACTTCAAAATTGAGAAAATTTTGAAGAATTAAAATTTGAAACCCGTGACTGTTATGGGGTTCGAATTTCATTGTAATTTTTAAATTTATCTACAATCATGGTACCATTAGATAGAGTCTTTCAATAGCTTTCAACGATAGGTTATTTGCATAATTTGGTTCAGAAACGAGGGAGAAAAACGATTTCGAAATTTTCTATAGAATATTAAATTCTAGAAACATGTTTGAGGATGAATATGGGTGAAGAACATGAAGAACATGTTTCACGCACCCGGAGAGTGCATTTCACCCCTAACCCAAATGTCGTTTTTAAGGGCATAAATGGAATTAAAATTAAATTTGGAGTCGGATGGTGGTGGCTACGTGTTCAGGAAAGCATGGGAAGAAGGACGTGTGCATCCCACGCTCCTCCCGGGCGAGTGGGCAACATGAGCAGCAGGCTTGAGTGGTTCAGCTGATGACACATGTACACATCAAAATGTGACACATGGCTTATTTGTGTCATTTTGACACATGGCCCAACTTTAAGGTGACACGTGGCGAGGACGTGTTTGTCATGAAAACCATCAACGGTTTTCGACGATCGGTACCGTTTTTGACGACGGTTTAGACTGTTGTCGATTACCAGTATTTTTTTGGTGCCACATCATCATACCACCACATCCCCGATCGGACCAGCTTTCAGTTTCGATACTCTGACCGGCTAGTTTTTTGACAATGTTTCCGACAATCGGTGACTTTTCAGGTGAATATTTTCGGCGTCCATTAAATGGTTTTACAACCATAAAATGGTTTTTCTGCAACTATAAGTGGTTTTCCGGCGACCGATGCTTTTTTTCTAACAAAAAAAAGTTATTTTCTATTCTCGTTTTAATTTTTTTTTATTAATTCCATTGATTTGTTTCGCTCCAATGGGAGCTGAATTAATGCCCTATAAATTTCAGATGGGATATTTTTTAATAAGACGGATTTCAATGACGATTTTTAGCGTGGATTCCAATGACAGTTTCCAGTATTAGTTTTGGTGACGGTTTCTGGTTGCGGTTTTTGATGACGGTCTCTGGTATAGTTTCCGGTAACAATTTTTGATGCGGATTTCAAAAATGGTTTCCGATGGCAATTTCGGCCACAGTGGATTTTTCTACCAGGAATTTTTCTATAAAAAATTTGGCCACCAAAATTTAGCTTCAGTGGGAGCTATGTATATTGAAAAGCTTTCGTTTAGAATTCTCCGTCTAATTAATTGTGCAATCGGGGAATAAGAAGTTTTATTAGAATGTACATTGGAAATGTATAAGGTTATTAAAAGACAAATTTTTTTAAGTGACTTAGAAATTTTTTAGAATAAATCTGCATTATCTTATATGTCTTAATGGAGAAGATTTCATGAATCTTATTAATGACATATAGCCACGGTCAATGACTTGTGCTTTTATGTTGAGAGATGTAGTGGATAGTCTTTTAATGAAATTTTCCAGAGAATTAATAGATATATAAGGTTGGAAAGACTAGAGTAAGGTACCATAATGTATTTTGGTCGTAGAGGAGTGTTACATTCTTGGGAATGTAAGGCGATCTATTGCATCCGCAATGAATATTTATAGTGTTAGGCACATGAGTTATTACACATGCGAAAGATGACCAAATCTTTGAGAAAATGACAATTAGATGAGTTGTGAGGACTTAAAGAGTATTTCTCAGTGGTGATCGATATAAATATGAAACGTATAGAATGAATAACATTCAAAGTCTCATGTTTTAGAAAATATGTTGTTTTAATAAACCGTTTTACAGTAAATAATTTTGGTTTATTTACTTTGTAGTAAAAACGGTTTGACCCTTAAAATATTTGCTTGGGACTTGTGAATTGTATTCTTATGTTATTTATATGATCACTTGTTTTGGAAATTCTAAATTGTTGAGTAAAATATTATAATTAAAATTTTGCGTAAAGTACTAAATTTATGATGATTAAATTTTTAAAAACGGATGGTAATTAGATGCTTTGACGACTTTTTCAATTCTGTTCCTTAAATTGTTTCATCATTTGTTTGGTCTGCGTTTGCAGTAAAATTAAATGTGTGTACTTTTAGAGGTTAATATGCTTGCATAGTAGATTGTATATTTTTACATAGATTAGCATAACATATAGATTATGTATCTATAATATTGTGGCCAATTTGATAGCAATAAACTAAATCGTGTAATCTAGGGAATCGATATACAATAAGGTTTAGTGTATTTTAAGAGTAAAAAGCTCTTGAGACTATAACATGAATCAAAGATTGAACCTCATCATTGTACTTATTTGCTCGACATACAAGATGTGAAGGCTTATCAAGCTAGAAGTTAAATTACTCGCATTAAGTTGCAGAGTAAGTCAAATAGTAAATTCACATGTATGTTTTACAAGTACAATATGATTTAAGTAAAGTGGTTTACCTTTCAAAGTTTGGCTTGAAGGGAAAATTTTAGTAGTATTTTGAGTACTAAAATTTAGTATGTATGATATCAAGTATTAGAGTACTTATAAGAAGCACCAAAATTAGTGGTAGCCTCCAATACGGATATAAAACATGATACACCGACTAAACGATCTGATCTCTTCTAATAGTTGGAATATATAAAATTAATATGACACGTTTCGATCGTGTCATTTTGGTAGTAGAAGATGAGCTCTTAAAGACGTCTTAGGCTTCTAGCCAATTTTATATGAAGGATTCCAACTTATACAAAACTTTTAGTTTTGAGCATATTAGTGGAAATAGTTATTTTCAAAAGAAGAAGAGAATCTAGTCATAACCACTTAATCTTAGATCGGAATATGCAAGAGGTTAAGGGATACCGCATTGAGGAAGGACAAAACTAAAATAGCTTGTTGCCGTTGTGACAAGCTGGGTCATTTTCACTCATAAATACATTGAGTCGAAAAGAGTAAAACCCAAACTCAAGAATTTGTTAAGTTATGTTTAAGTTTCTGGTTAGGTATTTTCTTTTTGAATCTCGTCTTTTGTGGACAGTAGATAAGCAAAGATATACCATCCAATAGGAAACTGTAAAGCACACATAGAGTAAAGTTAGATTATTAGAGACACGATGTATATGTGTTAAAACAACTTTTGGAGTTTAGTACCTACAAACTGGGTTTGCATGGTAGACTAAATTTGTACTTCATGATGTTCTAATATACACTTGAGATCTAACTGGTTTTAGTGCCCGCAATTATCCTCATTTATTCGGGTTATCGTTAATGATCATGATGGTTGTATGAATATTAATTTAGCAAATTATATTCTTAATATTCATATGGTACTTGATAGTTTCTTAATGGTTTTATAGTATTATACGTCAGTAGAAACAGTTATAATTTTGTTTGTTTTTCAATCGTGACAATAGTAATGGTGCTGATATTCTGGCATGCTAGATTAAGTCATGTTGGACTAGATAGAATGAATATATTAGTTAGAGAAGACTAATTGAACTCATTCATCTTAAAGATCCTGCAAATTATCTAGCAAGAAAAACAACTAGAAAACCATTTAATAAAGAACTACATCAGAAAATTCATTACAACTAATTCATTATTACATTTGTGATTGAATGAGTGTAAAGGCTAGACATGAAATTTCATACCTAGTTACTTTTATTAATATCTTTAGACGTCTCAGTTATATCTATTTGATTTCTCATAAATTGAAAACATTGGATTGCATTCAGATTGTTTGGTTGATGATCATATTAGATAATTAAATTTTGAGTTTAAAGAATAAACCGGGTATGTAAATATCTTTCTGAACGGTTCAAGGAATTGTTTAGTAATAAAGATATAAAAAGATATTTATTTATTCCTAGGACTCCGCAAAACATAGTGTAGCAGAAATAAGGAATTAAATACTATTGGAAATGGTTACGTCTGTGATAGCGCATGTGAAATATTTAGTATCTTACTAGAGGATATTTTAATTGTTGTCTACTCACTTAATCATGTTCCATTTGATCAAACACTTCTACACCATATGAATTCTAGATAGGTAGGTAGTCTGGTCTGACTAATCTACAACCCTGGGGGTATGAAGATAATGTTTATAATTCATCTCATAGAAATGAGAAATTGGATGCAAGAAGAGAAGTTGTATCTTTGTTTGATACTATGTGCAATCCAAAGGATTAAATAAATGATGGTGTATAATTAGATAGAAGTGTGACTGAATTTGAATCACAAGATGTCATTATTAGAGAATGAATTTCTTAGTAGAAGTGAATTTAATATAGATATCTAATTTTTAGAATTAGATTATCTATGTTAATATGCGAGTGGTGGTAAATTAAAATTTAACTTGATCCTTCATCCCTGGTGGGAGTGGAATTCTAAATGGATCTTTCATCCCTAGTGGGGGTGGAAATCTACACCCTAGTGGGAGTAGAAATCCTCATGGATCTTTCATCCCTAATAGGAGTGAAACAGTTGTTAAATCAACCACTGTAATAATTTACCAATTCATGGACATAATCATAAATTTATCCCATGTCATCTTTCAGAGATTGAAAGGGAAGTTTTGATGATTAATTCGCTTGACATTGATAAGCCAAAGATTATCACTACTATCTACTAAGTGAATATATAAATGAAAGCAATGGAAGGGGAAATGGAGACTAGAAAAGTGATCATGTCTGGGACTTTGTTCACTTACCGCCTGTTCATTAGACCATTATGAACGTATGGTTCCACATATGTCATACGTAAGGCGAAAAGTACTAATGAGAGGTATAAGGCGCTATTAATCGCAAATGAAGACACTTCCTCTCTGGAAGTAAAGTTTTCTTTTATATGCATTATTCTAGCACTAGTCACATATTTGAACCTGAAATTACATCAGATGGGTAATGATTGTACTTCTCGATAGAGAACTAGAAGAAGAGATTTATATGGAATAGCCTGTAAATTTTTGTTTCAAAAGACCAATAGCACATAAGTGTGCTTACGTATTGTATGATTTGAAACAATCATCTAGAAAGTGGTATCTTTTATTCTTTAAGTTGTAATGTCTTACGGATTAATAATGACTAAAGATAGCCATGGTAAGTACACTAAATAGGTTAAGGATAATTGTTATATTGTCTATATATGTGGACTATATGTCTTTGCTAGAAATAATGAAGAGTTTGTAAAAGTATAATGAAATGGTAACTCTCAAATTTCTTTGAGATTTTATATGAGCAATGTGGCTTATATATATATTAGTAGTGAGAGTTGATTCGGAATGAGCAATTATATGCTCAAAGATACTCTTATTGTAAAATTACAAACTCTTAGCCTCAATGTGTACCTTGAAACTCTATAAGATCAAGTTATTAATTACAAGTTCTTCATGTTAGTACCATACAAAGTCTCATATACACTGTTATATGTACAAAGTCTATCATTAGTTACGTCGTAAGATTGGTGAATGGACACCGATATAATCCTTGATTACAACATTGAGATGTTGTCAAGAAGATTATGACATACCTTGAAAGTATGACTAACTAATTAGTGTACATTGTGATATGTACAAGGCCCAATAGAAATTATGATATAAGATTTGTAAATGTATACCAATATAATCCTAGATTGAGAGGATTATGATATAAGTTTAATAGTAAGGAAATTTACTGTTAATGCTAGCATAATTACACACATAATGTTATAGAAATATATCGTCAGGTTGAGAACAACATTCTTACACGTGTGGACGCCTCAGTTGTTGAGATAGTAAGCTGAGATGAGACACATATATATTAGAGAATATGTAGGATATATTCTCGCGGAGCTAGTATATATGAATATGTCGCTTTGACTTTGTCAAGATGAGGTTCACAATAAATATACTAATACATTTTAGAACCGATCATTATAGACCCCACTATCATTGATACCTGATTCAAGTCAGATGTGAGATCTTAATGTGGTGCTAGAGAGGCGAGCTTTTAAGAACTTAGGTTAGTCACGAGAGTTGCGACTGGACTGAGATCTGTACAGTGAATAATTTAAAGACATGTATTCTTATTTAGAAGGAAATTCACTGTAATACATGTTTCATACCACGTGTGCTATTAGTGACCGATATGGAAAATGAGAGAATGAATCTCTGCTTTCTCTGTGTAAGTTCCACTAAAGTTTTACGTTAACTTTAAACAGTGTCCTCATGACCATTCACTCTATCTTGAAGTGATAGGATAATGTTAGCACTTTTAGCGTGTTATTTATATGGCTATGATAATTCTGCCTATGGGGCACATCTAGGGTAACAGTTGTTCTGGAGACGGAAATATAGAGATGAAATGAGAAGATTTAATGAATTTTTATATGACTTATGCATTCACTGGTCGACCAATTGTATTTGTTACGATTGTGAATACATGAAATGTGATAAAGTCAAGCATATATTTTGAGGGATTAAGTATGCTTTAGACTGATAAAAATTATAAATTAAATCTAGGATACAATAATGAACAATATTATCACTTGTAAATAGAGAATTTACATTTTAGATTGTTAGCTCCCTTTTATATTATTGATTGTTCATAGGTCACACGATGCATTTACCCGTATGAATACTTTTGATAATGATGATAATACTTGTGTTTCAATGTTTAAAGGCTCCTCTGTATGTACCCATATCTTACGCCATTTGGGGAGTGGCAGATGTTGATTAATAATTGTTCACCCATGATAGGCTTGCGCTAACTTACCTGTGTTGGTCCCATTTATGCGAGTGGGAGATGTTAGTATATTTGAGTATGGGTTAGAGATCCATTATACATCCAAGTGGGCCAAGATCACAAGCAATATATGGAGAGCCCAAAATCCATGTACACCAAACCCAAGCATGAGCCCATACACTAAAGCAATATAACTGTCTGAGCAGTTTGCAATATATAAATACAACGTATATTGGTATGGGTTGATAACTTACAAAAGTGTGTGCCGGCGTGTGATATACAATAGGCAACAATGGGTTGTCTGAGATAGTCATGTATATGCATTATGCATGTGTGCAATATGCATGAGATGCATGAGCAAATTTTGTATATCAACATAGTGTGTAAATAATGTGCAAGAGTATTGCACGTAAGAGACTAAGAGTGCATGTGTGCAAGTATTTAGAGAGAAACACAATGAGCTGTGGAGAAAATCTGTAGAATTTTCTCTTATCCAATAATCAAAGTGTGGGTAAATTGCATTGTGATCAGATGAGACTTTCCGATCGTGTGATCGTCCTTCGACCGGTGATACAGTTTCAGGTGTTCGATCCGTTTCCGCTAGAATTAGGATTTTCGATGGTGAACGGTAATCCGAATTCATTTTGTTTATATCTAATTTTATTTTCAAAAATAATTTAAAAAACAAAATATAATTGGAGGATTCAGAAAACACAATCAGTAAATCAGTACCCAGATATTATTTCCAAATCATAGTTAGAACCGTATCTCCAACCAAATCCTTTTGTTACAAAGAGATCATCACAAACTTTCATGAAATTCAGCAATAACTGCACTAGATCAATACTAGTTTACATATAAAATTTTGATAAAATGATGTTAATTGCCGTTGGGTAAAAAATAATAATAACAATTTGCACATGATATAGAATGCGGCAAGATGGAATTCGCCAAGGATTTAGGTTATGCTTATGAGTTGCTATTTTATGTGTTTGTCTATGTATGCTGATAGTGCCCCATTTTTAAATCATATGGTGGTGTATCAAGTGGTGGTTTGTCTAATTTATTCTGATAACCTGGAGCAACATTTTTCAGTGTACAAGTCTGTAATATTGATTGTTCTATTGCTTTGTTTTTTTTTTTTCAGGTGGTTCCATTTATATATAATGTCTAGCATGGAGATGATGTAGAGGAAGAAGAAATGGAAGAAGAAGAGGAAATGGAAGAAGAATTGTATGAAATTATCAAGTGTTTATCGATGACAATTAAAGTAATTATTATTATTATTATTATTATTGTTGTTGTTGTTTTTGTTATTTGAACTTTTATTGCCGCTTCTTTGATTTAAAAAGATTATACATTGCTTACTATTTCTATAAGTATCGTACGTACAATTAAATATTTTTTACAGTTCTAAGCTCCGTTTTGAGGTGTCTGCTATCATCTTCAAGTCAAGGTTGTGACCCAGAAAATACAAACGAATTGTTCAATCTTTATATGCTTCCTTAAGGAACGTAATTGAGAGGATTTTTGATGTATTTAAATCGTGGTTCACAATTTTCAAAATAATTCCTCCATTTTTATATATTACACTAGCAGAGCTAGTGTTAGTTCGTGCAGGGTTACACAACTTTCTTAGCAAAGAGTGTTGTTCCGATGAACTAGATGATGAAGCTTCATCATCTGCATCTTTATTAGTTAATTAAGAGGAAGATTTTGAACCATTTTTTGAGACTAAGAACAACAAAAAGAGAAAGCTAATACGTGAAGGACTGCTATAGCTGCTGATATGTGGAGTGATGTTGGACATATTGATAATAATGAACGTTAGAGATATTTTTTTTCATCACTGTGGATAGTAAAGAAATGTTTAAAAAAAAACTTAGTATTTTGTTTATCTATTTATCTAATTGAGGTGACTCATATAGTTTTTTTTTTGTCATAATTTATGATTATTGATATATAGAAATTCAAATGGACCGATATATAATTAACATGATTTTGATCTCTACTTGAACACAAGAAGACCTCGTCTCTTCAACTCATTTATTGAATAAAATATGTTCCACTATCATAATAAAGTATGTCTGATGAAAAAGTTTTCCACAATATCAAATTTGAAAACATGAAAGTCTTTAGAAGTCTATTATATTTTTTGAAGTCAATAAAAATCTATCAATGTCTCTAAAAGTCTTTTAACGTAAAAGTCTATAAAAGTTTATTAACATTTTTTCTATAGTTGTGTAAAGTTTAAATTCAATAAAATCCATAAATTCTATAAAAGTCATTCATTTTAAAAAAAATCTTTAAAAGTCTTTTGAAATCCTAATTTAATACACCCTCCTTAGTTTTAGTATTTGTTATCTATGTTTCTTCTATAATAAATCTCCGGCAACAAAATTATACATGTGTATGTAAGTTGAGCTGGAATTCAATTTGAAAAGGAGTATGAAATTATAGGTTTGTTTAACTAATTTTGATAAAGGATATAAATGTAATATTAAATAAATTTTAAAAGTGGGGGTAAATACACTTACCTCCTCTCAAGTTTGACATAAATACGGTAGAGGGTAAGTGTGCATTTATCTACTCAGACATCCTCTGCTCTTAAAATTAAACTAATAAAAACCTCATTTTCCCCTTATTTATTAAAATTTTAAAATGAGGATAATATTTTTATTAAAAAAAAAATTTATAAATTTAATTGAAGATAATACTTTCAATGGAATATAAATAGGAAAAAAAAGCTATTTTATTAAGTTAATTGAAGATAATATCTTCGATGGAAAATAAATGGAAAAGTAAAAAACTATTTTTAAAATTTTGAATTAGCTTCGTTTTTTCTTATTTTTACTATTTTTAAACAAAATAAAAAATGTTTCTATTTTTTTGTTTAAATTCTCTTCCTTTTTAAATTGTTTCTAAATTTTAAATTATTTGTACTAGCTTTTATTGTTTTTTTTTATAAAAACATTATCTTTACATTAAATTTTAATAACTAAGGGTAATTTGATATTTTTATTAGTTTTATTTTAAGAGCAGGGAATGTATGAATAGGTAAAGACATACTCCCTTTTTATGTGCATTTATACCAAACTTCAGGAGAGGTCAATATATTTAAACCCTAAAAAGTGGGGCATTAATAGATGAATAGGGGGGTGTCAATAGCGGTACTCTTTCGTATTTGAGGAATAAACCGGTAAGAGTAGTGCTAACTATTTAGTTTTTTTTTTCCTTTATCAAAATTGTTTAAATAGATGTATAATTTTTTTAAAAATAAATCTTCTATAAAGTAAATCTTATAAAACCTTACTTTCCTTTTCAAAAAGTAAAAATTAAAAACCCTAGTAATTTGTTTTTCTTAACCCTTAAACCTTAAAATTTGCTTATTACACACATACAAAATATTATGGAAAAGTTCGAGAATGATATCAAAAATCTATCTGAGAATGACATCGAGTATCATGAACAACTAGACGAAAACGACACCACACACCAAGAATAACAAAAAAACAACGAAATTACACCAAGAATCACAATCAAGAAAATCTAATATCTGATGAAACGAAACCACACTAAAACCTTAACTTAATCATTAAAAAAAAAGACCATTAAAGACGATCGATATTGCACTCTTAATTTATCACCAAAAATCCAATCAACTATACATAAATAAATAAATAATCGTATTCAAAATGGACCGTTTCACCTTGAAGTAAAAAGAAAAAACAGGTCCTGATTTGAAAAATAAATAAAATGGCGGTTTCGGAAATAATTTAAACTATTTAATTTTATATTTTAAAAAGTGAGACATCAGTAGCACCACTCAACGAGTAAACAAGTTATTGTTTGGTCAAAATTGACATTTCACAGTTAAACCTAGCATCTCCAATCTCCATTCTCCATTCTCCAATTGGATTGTCCCCAAACTATCAGCTGTTACTGTCCCTACCATATATTTTACCTGAACGAAAAAAGATTGGATTGTGACCCTCGCTTTCTTCCTACACCGATTATTCACTCTCAAAAATCAAAATACAAGGAGACTTGAAAAAGTTAACAGCTTTCACGGTGGACTCCAATTATTAGGGTTTTGTTGGTGTGATCAATCGAGAATGATAGACTTCAGTCGCGTACAAAAGGAGCTACAAGAATGTAGCAGAGACATGGAGGCCACCGGCATCAAGGTCACTCCCATCTCCGACAATCTCGTCAATCTTTCCGGTATCATACCCGGCCCCATCGGCACTCCTTACGAAGGCGGAATTTTCAAAATTGACATAACTTTACCCGGTATTAATCTTATTTCTCTTGTTTTTTTCGTTCAAAATTCAAACTTTTTTCAATCAAAACACTGAAAGAGGGCTGTGGGATGATTCCTGATCTGGGTTTAGGGTTTTTCCACAGGCTCTACGCTGTTTACGGAAAAAGTAAGGATTTTGAATGTTTGAGAAGATTATTGGATTGACCCACCTGATGCTTGTTATCATATTGTATTATTGAATTTATATTACAGTAATTGCTCATGTCTTTGCCAATTGTTAGCTGTATTTTGAGTGGAGGAGGTCGTGGTCACCGCAATTGACTTGCATTCATGTTTGGTTTCGTTTTGCAGATGGGTACCCTTTTGAGCCTCCAAAAATGCACTTTGTCACCAAAGTTTGGTAGGAAAATATTTTTTTTATTGCATTATTTAATTACTAGATGTGGTACTGTATTATGTGCTATTGTTTCACACAATGTGGTCTTCTGGAATTGTAGCATAAGGTGGGTGTAATTGGAGGGTATTTGTGAAAGTGGATTATCATTGCATGCTATGTTATATGATAGAAAGGAAGCGCAAATGACACTTTCTCAATATGTTGATAATTTGCTGTACTTTGTGGTTTTGCAAGCTAACATTTTCGCATGACAACTGAAATGAGCTTAAAGCATTTTGTATTTGGAGGGAAAATTTTAAATAAAAACTATACATCTGTGTTCTTTATGGTGACCTAAGATATTCTTGAACTGGATGCTAGTACATTTAGTTTAGTTGTGAGCTGTGAATTGCAAAATAATTTTCTTCCAAAGTTTCCAACTGCAACACTAATGCTTACAGATGTGTCAATTAGAGTGGCATTTACCTAATCTATAGCATCCTATATATGTTCACGTTAATTTTCTAGAATTATGTTTTTAAGTGTGTTGGCTTGAGTGTCTATATCTGGATTGTATGGACATATTTATAAAAATTACTTTGGAATATATTTAACTTTTTTTTTATAATTCTTTTCTCTCTTCCTTGTTATTTTTTATTTTGTATATAATGAACACGTTCCAGTAATTCAAAATTCTACAAACAATCTAGATTGATTGAAAGTTTCTAGTCGTGTACAGTCGGAGTACATTCATTGGATTGGTTCATATAAGGAGTACAATTGGCAATTATGGGAACCAGAAGCATGTAGAAGTAGAAAGCAACTGTCTCCCAAGTGGATTTTTTAAGCTATCTAGCATGTATGTTATTGTTACATTGTTGTTATTTATTAATAATATATCCATAATTAAAATAACATAAATAGGAGCAAGAGAACATTATCTATGTGGATTTTAGGACTGTTAGGATTTCCCCATGCACTATGCATCTCATCATTTTTAAGGGGTTCAATATTTAAGTTACATTCCGTACTTGGCTAGTGAAAAGTTATTTGCTCAAATGGTTAGTCTTGGTTGTTCTTTACCTTAGGAGTTTTAAATTGGTTTTGGAGGGGGGAAAAATGTGCATTGTAAAATTTTTAAGATCTTATAATTCCTTGTTTAACATTATTGGGCATGAGGTAGGTTTATTATCTCTATACATCTTTTTGAAGGGCATCATTTACTCGGAAACAGGAAGCTAGTTCTTCTGAAAACTGAAGGTTGTGTCTCTACAAGATCACCTTAGTATTCCGACATTATTGGGGTTTATTCATTGTGGGATCCTAAACTTTCGGCATTGATCTTATTCTTTTTTATGTTTAATGTTGATTGGTCCTGATATTACTTGGTTTTTTTGAAAGTATTACTCAAAATCTAGCTCAAAATCCATGAAAGATTAATCCTTGAACCTTCTTCCAAGAGAAAAAAGAAAAAGCAAATAGCATTCATTATATTCTCAGGGCTAATCAAGCTGTGTTCATATTATATATGATCTGTAGAACTGTGAATTTGATCCTGATACATGGACTTCATTTCCTTGCTGATTGTGAAAATTTTATATAGGTTTTTAAACATGGGATGAAACCCATGTACATACATTGTGCTTTAATAATGTAGGCATAGGAGAAAATTGAAGTTTGAAGACAGACAAGAGCAAACTTACAATTCATGCTTCAAAAATTTAGAGCATCTTTTTACATATTGTTGTCACCTCGGAATCTTAAACTGATAATTTGTTTAGTTGATTTGTAATCTGTAGTTTTGTACACGTGTGTAGAACACATTTGCACTAACACCATGCAATAATCAGTTTAACTGAATGAGCAAGAACTTAATACATTTGTCATTTGTAGTTCTTCGAACTTAATTTAACTGACAAATGCTTAGCGCTTTATATCTGGGTTATTTGTTTTTGGTACTTTCTGGTGAAACTGAGTGTATCAAACTATTCCTCAACTGAAGTGGTTACGCAGATTTCTTATAGAAGCCATGATGGTTACTGAAGTTATCTTTCATTTTCTTTTGGAATATCTTTGCGGTTTGAGATTTCAGTGAGTTCCTTGTTGGTATGTTAAAAATTTATTGTAGTGTATATGTTGTTGGAGATGAGATGTATTTTGCTGGTGTTTCTGCTTCTGCTCTTATTTGTTATGCGGTTGTTTTCAACCATAACAAATTTGAAGGTTTTGAAATAACTTAGAAGTTGCATGCCAAATTTTGTGGTATTTGGGCAAACTTTTAGTGGAAATGGATTGATTGATTACAGTTGCAAATTGTATTTTCACTTGCATGATTATAATATATTGCTTTGGTCAGTTAAGCTCTGACAACACCTGAGTCTCGTTTGTGTTGCTACATGGATAAAGGCACCCTAATGTAAGCAGTCAAAGTGGAGCAATTTGTCTAGATATTCTGAAGGACCAATGGAGCCCGGCACTCACTTTAAAGACAGCACTTCTTTCTGTACAAGCTCTTTTGTCTGCTCCTGAACCCGATGACCCTCAAGATGCTGTGGTAGCACAACAGGTCTGGCTTTGCATTGTCCCCTTGTTGTTACTTATGTATATTAGTTGGATATGTTCCTCTTTAATATGATTTTGTGTCTTTTTTGTCAACATGCAATGTCAGAACCGTAGTTTTGTAAGTTGTAACCCATTGGTAGTGTTATTTCAAGCTTTCCCCCAACTCATGTTTCATTCTAACTTGATGTCTGTGACATTGCAGTATCTTAGAGACTATCAAACATTTCTTGGCACTGCCCGTTACTGGACAGAAACCTTTGCCAAGACCTCATCTCTTGGGGTGGAGGAAAAGGTATGCATAGTAACTGTTTTAATCATTGTTTCTGCTGCATTTTTAATTTTTCATCTTGTAAACCGATAGCAGTTACTATCATTGTCAATATCATTAAAACAACATTTAATAAAGTTAATATGCTAAGCTGTTATTGGGTTGGTACTTGGTACAGGTGCAGAAACTTGTGGAGATGGGCTTCCCTGAAGCTCTGGTGAGGAGTTCTCTAGAAGCTGTTGGTGGTGATGAAAACCTGGCTCTAGAAAAGCTTTGCTCTGGTTAGAGTGTGCTGAAGCTGCCTGTTTAGAGACGGGATGAATATTTATACAAAGACACAGGATTAATCTGAATATAAGCTCTTCTTATTAGTCAAGTCATGATTCCAGTCAATTTTCTTTCTCTTGGTTCGTCCTTAATTCGTTAGACTTGTCTGTAGTTCTCTGCTTCTTCTTTATTGAGCAGCAACTTGCTCAAGTTGATGGAGTTGCTGCTATAACCAATTGTCGCGATGACTGCTGAATGATATCAAGGAGAAATATAAATATATAAATTGTCGGTTCTGAAATTTACTACTCAAATCCTTGATTCTCCTTAACTTCCAATTCTTGCAGTGTTCATGTTAACATGGTTGCTTCTTCTGTTTTGGTCAATGATCATAACCTTGGGGGTTCTAGAATTCTAGGGTGAGCCAGTAGGCAGGAAACCATATATTTGTGTTTCTCTTCAGATTTTTGATGTTATCTACAAAATAAGTAGCAGAGATAGCATACTGTGATGATTTAAGAGTGTTGTGGGATTACATTGCTCATTGCCCACATTGCATTCTGCTCCAAGTATCATTTTTATCCTGCACTACTATGCTTCTATTATTGGTATCATCTTATTTAATTTGGTAAGCTCAAAAGGTGAATATTATTGTTAGTCCAGGCTCTATTGTTCTGTCTCTAATGCAAAAATACTCAACGTGGGCTTTGTGCGGCATGCTGAAAAGTTCTCTAAGATCAAGTCACAAAGTGGACCAAGTATATTCCACATTTCAGGCATAAACCACGATCACTAGTTAGAATTTACAGACATAAATATTACTTGATAGAAATCCATGTACCATGTAAACCTGAAGCACTTAATCCCCGGAAAACAAAAACGGGGAGAGCAACAAGAAAACACTCCATCTGGGATTGCTCTTTTCTTAATCTTATTTTTTACTTATAATAAATGACTAGCATACAGTTTATTATTGCAGATGCAATAATAATTCATACAGAAGAAAAAAGAAAATGATGCGGGAAGGCGAGAACAAGCATAATTCAAGAGCAGTGATAGAGAGTAACTCTCCTTGCTGGTTGGGGATGACAGACAATGAAGATCGCCATTGCCAAGACAAGAGCTACCACCAAGCCAAGCAGCGGGCTGTCGTCCGAGTCTGAGCAGCACAGTTGTCCCATTTTTGCAGTTTTTCTTCAAATATAGTCACCCCACCCAAATAACCTTAACAACAGTGGAGCAAAGAAGCAATCTAAGGAAATGAAAGACAGTGATCGAGAGAGACGTGGACTCCTATCCAGTGAAGAGCGAGCAGCCAATACAAAAGGGCCACGTCAGCTCCAAATGGGCTTCTTTCTTTTACTTGCAGAGCTTTCATTGTGTTTGTTTGCAGCAACTATAGTTGCCAAATTACACATTATTTGTTTTGATTTGTTTTTTTCTTTCCTAATTGAATCCGAGAATTCTGTATTTTTGTTGCCACACATTTTCAATTTCTCGTTTTCCATTTTCCATTGAAGCCTATGTAAAAATGTTTTGTAATGATCTATTGAAATATACAAATATGTTTTGTTGGCACTTGGCATTGAAATTGCTCATCTTCAGTACAGAGTAGCTTGTCGAAAAACATTTTTATGCAACCAACCTTTTAAAAAGCCCAAAAGGTATTGGAGTAATGGAGTGGGATACTCATGGAGGACATCCAACAAACACATGGCGTACCATCACAAAACACTTTTTTGTTTCTCTCCAATTCAATTCAATGCAGGAAACCAAACCTCGATGTGCTATCTATAAAAGAACAAGTACAAGGGTACATTTATGAAAATCACACAATCGAATCAGCCTATGCTTTGACTTCTTTGACAAATCCCTCGTCGGATTCTGGTGTGGGATCAACCAGAATGGAATCAGTAGCAGTGAGAGTGCTTTGTTGATGCTGTTGTTGATCATTGTTGGTGGGCTGCTCCATGTCTCTAAGCCTAGTCCTCACCACATTTGTAACCATAACTGCCAAAAAAAAACAAGGTGGGTGTTTCAAATTTGACATCGAATTAACAGATTTATACATAGAGAGATGGAAAAAAAAAAAAAAAGAGTTATTGAGAGAGTTACTGGCGGCGGTGCCGATGGTCCAGATCCAGAGGATTTTCAGGCCTGGACTAATTTCTCTCGACATATTATAACTTCCAACAATCAGGCAATCACTTTGTTCCAAGAAAATAAAAAATCTGGCAATTAACGCTGAATAATATTATGTATCAACAAATTCTCAAGCAGTCAGTGCCAAATTAAGCAAACTGGCAATCTGCAAACTGCACACTGCACTACACAGTTGGCAAATTCACCGGTATCCTCTACAGTTTGGCGTAAATATACATTTATCCCCTATTTTTTAAATTTAACTGATAAAAAAAGACTACAATAATAACTTCCTTGATTTTTTTATATTAGAATTATATGATTGGAATGATTAGATTTTAAGGATGCTACATCATTTAATCTACAAATTTAGATATCAAATTTAGATTAAGTAGCATTACTCTAAAAACTAAATTGATCATAGTTATTAAAATTTAAAATTGATGAAAATTATAAAAAAAAAAACAGTAAAAGTTAGTATAGATAATTTAAATTTATAAATTTTTAATTCAAAATTTAAATTTAAAACTGTAAAAATATATATATATTAAATATGAAGATACTTTTAAAATTAAATTTCTTATTTACATTAAAAATAATTTTAAACAATAAATTTAGAAATGAAAATAATTTAAAATTTGAAAATCAATTTTCTGTATTTTAATTTTAAAATTAATTTTTAATTTATATTCCGTTAAAAATATTATCTTCAGTTAATTTACTTTAATTATTTTTTATAAAAATATTCTCTTCATTTTAAATTTTAATAATGATAGACAAATTGATATTTTTATTACTTATATTTTGAGAGCAGTGGAGATTAGAGTAAATAAATAAATATTTACTCTCTGGATGTATTTATATCAAGTTTTAGGGATTACAGTGTATTTATACCCACTTTTTAATTCTCAATTTACCATGCAGGCCTATATTGGACCCAAAACAAAGCCCCAGGCCCCCAGTAATGCACGTGGCTCCAGCCAAAAGCCTGTCCACGTTGCACGTGGGCATTTTAGGAAAAAGTGCTCATAATAGTATAGAAAATTTCGGATCTGCCGGAATTTTATTTTAAAAAACACTCATTTGGTTTAAGTATTTAACATATCAGTAAGTTTACACCATCTGGTTTCAACGATGGCCGTGATCGTGATCGATAGAATACTTAAAACTATATCAAAATGTCATCTTTTGAGTTTTGAGTGACTAGTGTGGTTGAATGTTTATAATTACATCAAAGCATTCTCGATAGCTTCTAACTTTTTTTTTTTTAACTATTATTATATTTCAAAATCAAGGAGAGGACATGACTCGTACTTACAACCTTTTAGATATAGGTATGACTTGTGAGGAGCTTATTGGTTAAACGGATTTGATTTATAAATTATGAAGTCTTGAAATGAAGCATTAACCACCTAATAAGGTCTAGTCCATCATCACACGGAAAACTGTTTAGAGAGGGATTAATCAGCAACTTTACGAATTACTCATGACTTATAATTTTAGAAAGGGCAATTATTGACTATTGTAAATGTCAATAATGCACATGGTATAAAGGTTAAGAATAATTTTCTAAATATTTTATTAAAGAAAACGAAGCTATATATATATACATAAAGAGACTTGAAGAAGTCTGAATTTAGTAAAACTAAGAATCCTAAATTAAGTAGAAAACCGTAACAGGAAATATCCTAAATTAAGTATAAAACCATAACAGGAAACATCCTAAATTAAGTAGAAAATTGTAACAGAAATCCTAAATTTAGAAGTATAACAACAACTGCTCTAGATAAGGAAATACAACGAGAACTAGTATAACTAAACTACATTAACCTTTACACGACCCCGCAAGATAGTGGGCAGTTCACAAACATTGATCTTGGATCGTAAGAGACAAAACCTTGTTCTAAAGAGCGGCTTGGTGAGAGAATCAGCCAACTGATCAGCATAAGACACGTGGGAAATGCATAGTTGATTGCTTTGAACCTTTTCTCTGACAAAATGAAAGTCAATGGCAATGTGTGTTCATTCTTAAGTGAAATACGGGGTTTGAGCACAAGTAGGTTGCACCGATGTTGTCACAGCATATTATCGGGGGACTGGAGCTTGGGACAAGTAATTCACGCAAGAGAGATGAGATCCATATTACCTCAGACGCAGTTGTGCCAACAGCTCTATATTCAGCTTCAGTGAAGGACCTGGCTACGGATCTTTGTTTGCGAGAACACCAGGAGATAACATTAGACCCAAGAAAGACGACATAAGCACTGGTGGATGTGCGATCATCTTGATTACCTACCCAATCTGCATCACAAAACGCATGGAGTGATACCGAGGAATCGCGGCGCAACACCAAACCATGAACCAGTGTCCCACGCAGGTAGCGTAGGATGCGCTTCGTGAGAGACCAGTGTCTTGCCGTTGGGCGGTGCATGAATTGGGCAAGTTTGTTCACTGCGAATGCGATGTCAGGACGAGTGAAGGAAAAATATTGTAGAACGCCAATTACCTGACGAAATTCCATAGCATTCGTGAGAGAAGTACCATTAAGTAGCGTGAGAGAGTGATCAGTAGGGAGAGGTGTGGCCACCGGTTTGGAGTCTGGCATTTTGGTCCGAATAAGGAGATCGGTCACATATTTCTGCTGAGAGAGAAATAGACGGGCTGAGCATGGAATGACTTTAACACCAAGAAAGTACGATAGAGCACCAAGTCTTTAATAGAGAAATGTTGAGCGAGCTTACCAACAAATTTGTCAACTAATTTGTCATTGTTTCCAGTGACTATTATATCATCAACATATACCAAAAGAAAAATCACACGGTCTTTAGCGCTAAAGATGAATAACGAGGTGTCAGATTGAAAATTAACCAACCCTTTTTGTAGAAGAAATTTTCGAACTCATTGTACCACGCTCGAGGTGCTTGTTTGAGACCATAAATGGCCTTCTTAAGATGACAGACATGTAATGGAAGTGCGGTATCCATGAATCCTGGTGGTTGCATCATAAATACATTTCCAGCCAAGTGACCCTGAAGGAATGCGTTGTTCACATCCAATTGATGAAGAGACCACCATCGTGATACTGCAATACTGAGTAGAACCCGGATAGTAGTAGTTTTAACCACTTGACTGAAAGTTTCAGTATAATCAATGCCATGCCTCTGATGAAATCCCTTTGCCATAAAGCGATATTTGTACTTAAATATTGAACCATCTGGAGACCTTTTTATGAGAAACACTCATTTGCACCCTACGATATTATAGGACGGATTTGGAGGAACTAAGTCCCATGTTTTATTCCGAATGAGAGCATCAAATTCTTCAGACATGGCTCGTCTCCATTCTTAAAATTTCAGAGCTTGAGACATACGTGGGCTCAGTTTGAGGAGGCGAAAGAACACTTGTAAGAGATAGTTTCTTGATGGGCTTGTGGATATTGTTCTGTGACCGAGTGACCATGGGTTGAGTGGCGAGTGGAGCTGCTGCCTGCTGTTGTGAGGATGGTGATGAAGGTGTGATTGGTGCACTGTCAGGAGCAACAATTGTGGCTCTGTTGCCAACCGGTTCTGTGGCAAAATCAAAGCTGCCGGCAGCGGTGACTTTAGCAGCGAGAGGAGTTACAACAGTTGGTGGCTGGGAAGGCTTCAGGGTTGCAGCCTTTGCTCGGGAATCATGGAGAGGAGCCTGACAAGGTATCATATGCACAGCTGGTCTGGTGGAGGAGTGGGCATGGGAGATAGGTACGGTCATGGTGGGAGAGATAATTGATGCCCAGAGATCGCATGTGTTGAGATCAGGATGTGGGAGCCTCATGTGAAGTGTGTTGTATGGGAAAACTGACTCAACGAAGTTAACATGGCGAGACACAAACATAAGATCAGTTTCAAGGTTTAGGCAATGGTACGCACTTTGGGACAACGAATATTCTAAGAAGATGCATGATTTCGACCGAGGTTCTAGCTTGTGATTAGCATATGGTTTACTCCAAGGATAACACAAACACCCAAATACACGAAGTTTCGCATACGACGGTTGCTTACTGAAGATTTTCTCAAAAGGTGATATCATGCGTAACAGAGGTGTAGGCATCCTATTGATAAGGTAAACAACAGTGGTGAATGCATGGGACCAAAATGTAAGTGGTAGTGAGGCATGGGTGAGAAGAGACAATCATGTCTCGACTATATGCCTGTGACGACGCTCAGAGACACCATTGTGTTCTGGTGTGTGAGGTGGTGTAGTGAAGTGGGAGATGCCATGATGAGCGAGGGTATGCCTAAGTGCAATGTATTTACCACCATTGTCACTGTAAAGTGAGATGATGGAGTGTTTAAAAAAAAATCAATCAGAGATTTAAAACAAATAAAAATTGCATGGACATCAGATTTATTTTTCAAAGGATATATCCACATATATTTTGTAAAATGATCAACAAATAACACATAGTACTTGTAGTCATCTCTAGAGATAATTGGAGAGCTCCAAACATCTGAATAGATGACCTCAAGCGGTTTAGAACTTTGAACAGTTGAGGTTGAAAAGGGCAATTTGTGAGTTTTATTGATTTGACACGCACTACATGGATAGCTAGGATTATTTGATGACACTACAGACAAAGCTTGAGAAGACACTAATTTAGAAATAAATTTTGATGACGGATGGCCTAGGCGATGATGCCAGTCAGGAATTGTGGCTTTGACACTGGAGAATGCGATGATAGGGGGTTTTTCCGGTTGAGCATGTGATGGCCACTTGTAGACTCCATTCCTAGTCCGTCCTTGCATGAGCCCCCCGTATGGAGATCCTTCACAACAAAAGAGTGAGGTAAAAATTCAATAGCCATTTGATTTGAGACACAAAATTTCGCGACCGAAATCAGATTTTGAGTCATATTTGGCATTCAGACGAGGAGGTTGGTGGAGCAGCGAAATGGGCTTGTGGCTGCCACTGCTTTGGCGACTGAGTGTTTTGGTTCGGCTGGTGCACCTACTGGTTCAACTGGTGCAACTGGTTCCCTTGTGGTCGGGCTGCTGTATAGTTGTATGTGGAACATCATTTAGCTGTGTGTCCTTATTCCCGCAAAGTTGACAAAAGCAATGATATGGTCTTGGCCCATTGGATTGGTTCCGAGTGAAAATTTTAGGATATGCAGAATTGAAATCAGTCGGCCTGTTGGAGTTGTTTGGGATGAATGCTTTGTTGTTTTGTTGATTGTAGTTGGATTGATAACCACCAGAGAGAGGTTTGGCAACATAGTTGGCAGTGATGGGAAGTTTTTGATTTCTTGTGATTTCTTGTTTCAAAACAGCCTCTTAATTGATTAGTTTTTCGTGAAGTTCTTCAAACGTAATTGGTGAGTCTCGGGCATGAATGGTTGACGATATATCTCTGAATTCATCCTCCAGGCCGTTTAGAATTTTTACGGTTAAGTCTTCAGGATTTTCTGGTGCATCAAGCATGGCCAATTCATCTGCAACACTCTTGGCATGTTGCATGTATTCGGTGATCGATTGAGTACCTTTGGAGATGTTGGTGAGCACACCTTTAAGATGCATAATGTGTCCTCTTGAGGGTTTTGCATAGGTGTTGGCAAGTGCAGTCCATGCATCATAGGAAGTTTTGGCGGAAGCAATAAACGGGATGATTGAAGGGGATATGGATCCAAGTATTGCATTTAGCAATAGTTGATCTTGTCTAATCCATATGTTATAGGTCAGATTTGGTGTGGTCTCATCGCCGGTTGTGATGGTGGCTGGAGGGCATGGGCATTGTTCGTCAACGAAACCCATGAGATCAAATCCAACAAGTAGGGTGTGGAATTTGAGTTTCCAAGAGCGATAGTTTGTTGCTGTGAGCTTTAGCGGTGCTTGAGCAGCGATGTTGATGGAGATAATTGTGTTTGAGGAAGAGGACATGTCATGAGATGAGGAAGAAGAGGAGATGACCGTTACCGTGTTTGAGGAGGAAGAAGTTGTTGTGCCGGTGGTCATGTTTGATTGATGAACTCGTTTGAGTTGTAAGTGCTCTGATACCATATAGAGGTTAAGAATAATTTTCTGTATATTTTATTAAAGAAGACGAAGCTATATATATAAAGAGACTTAAAGAAGTCTGGATTTAGTAAAACTAAGAATCCTAAATTAAGTAGAAAACCGTAACAGGAAATATCCTAAATTAAATATAAAATTGTAACAGGAAATCCTAAGTTTAGAAATATAAGAATAGTTGTTCTAGATAAGGAAATACAAAGAAAACTAATATAACTAAACTATATTAACCTTTACATATGGGGTTGTGAAAATGTTGAGCAATTAATTAAGTGTATTATATAGCTAGTCAACTTTTTTTTTGTTTGGACAGTATCTATCTATATAATTATTTAGATCATATATTTTAATCTTTAAAGTTAATTGAGAATCATTTATTCAAACTTCAAACTTATCGATCTAGCAGACGAAGTTATACGGACAACTAGTTAACTAACTCAATCCAAAGATTCTGTTATACAACACTTTCTGTCATATCAAAGAATACATAACATAACAAACAATTAATAACATTATTAATCCCAAAAAAGGGACGATCACCGATGGATTAATAACGTAAACAGAAGGGGATTGACAAACAGTATTTCTGTAGACCAGTGTAGGCAAGGCAATGACTAATGATCATGGAAGAAAATGTACTCCAACACAATTCAATGCGAAATTTATAGCTTTGACAGCGACCACGAACGGACCACCAAGAACAACAAATCAGCAAGACTCAAAAGATCATCATCTGGTGTAGAATCGGATCACAGGATCATGTATAGGAAGATGACTGGATGTTGTAGGCAGTGTGAACGGTCAGATGTGGCCACTGACACTAGCTAAATATGGGCTGCTGCGTACCATATATATACATATTTCATTATAATAATAGTCAAGTCAGGTGTGGGCTCTCGTTTGAATATTGAAGAGAATATATATATAAAAGCATTTAATAAAGATGGTGGTGGGAGGATTGAGCCTTTGAGGTCTGAGGTTTGTACAAAACATATATATTCAAAGTTTGAAACCGGTACGTACTAGAAGTCTAGAACGTGTTTCAGAGTTTTTTCAAAGCATATGACTCATTGACTCTCTCGCGTTCGTTGCAGGCTTGCAGCTATAAGCCTATAATTACTCTTCAAAATCAAACTCTCCTTATCAGCAATTACTTTCCTTTGAAATTATACCCTCAAGTTTTATTTAGTCAATTCATTATTCTTTCTCGGACATACATTTTGCTTTACCAATATTACACTTCAATTTCACTTACGTTCCCTAATATATAGCCTTTAATTTCTTTCTCCCTTGTAAATAAATAATAACAAGAATAATAATAATATATAGAATTACCTAAACGCTTTATCTGAGATTTAATCACATCCGACAAATATTACCACGGTTCATAGTTAAATAAAAACTTGTTACCAACATATTTTTAGTTAGCAATGGAGTAATTGATAGTTAACCTTGGGAGATGAATTTAAGAAATAAGATATTACCTGATAGAATGAGTCGAACGTTCTTTATCCTACCAAATCATATTTAATTGTATGACTAGATAATTTTTTCAATCCCGGTTCTTTTTATTATTATTTTATTTTGTAAATCTTCTGTACAGTAATGGGTGCAATTTCTAGAAGATCCTTACTATAAGTCTATAGTGTATTTTCCCTTTCATGCATCTTTTTAATCTTTCTATAAATTGAGCTTTGTTTATTTAAATATGTAACAATTACCATTTAAAAAATGAATACCATACTAGAGTAGTCTTAAAATCTTTCAGAGTAATATGCGACTATTATTATTATTATTATTTGTCTAATTAAATATCAAGTTTCCAGTGTTCACACTAGAGGTACTCATTTGATTACAATTTAAAAGTAGGAGGTTAGCCAACTCCTTGCGCCAATTAATATAATCATGATAAAATATGTTGGGTTAATTTAACAACCATTGTCAATTTTGTCTGTTATCATAAATCTTCTTGAAAATTAACAGCTTTGTATCTATTATAGTATTATGTTTACGTGGTTGTGTCAAATTTCTTTATTTGAAATAAATATTATATACTAGCTAATTAATAAGTTCAAATATGGTAATCTAAGGTGATCAATTACATTGTTACAATTAACCCGTCCTCACGTAAATAAGTTTGACACGAAAATAATACTAAATCGATAAATAATGTAAAAGAAAATGTAAACAAACTACAAAGTATCTTAAACTGTTAAAAATTAAAACTCTAGGATTTAATTTTATTCATAGATAATCTTTTTTATATACCATATGCACGGTGAGCCGAATCAAATTTGAGACATGAATTAGCATCTTTTATCACCACACCATAGACAGTGGAATTCAATTATTCAAAGATAATTATTAAAGAACTTTGATCGATTATACATATTTTATTTAAGAATAAGGGACCCTTTAGACAAATCATATAATTTATAATTCAACACAATAAAAATAAAAGTTCATTTAAAAAAATAAACAAATAAACAAATAAAAAAGTTGATAGCATTTTCTTTTTCTTTTTCTTTTTATCACCGTTCAATATGACTTGATTATAAATAACGTTCATTCAATTTAACAATGATACAATGTCTTAGATTGAAGTCTCAAAGATTGAACCGTAGTTTTGAACCGTAGTTTTTACCTCTAAATAGTATCATTTTATGCAATTTAAATAGAATGTTTTGTAATCAAAATTATCAATTGTTAATATGTGAAGGGCGAATTTATTGGCGTAGGGCTATGGCTAAGTTTTAATTGTACAAAAATTATGATATATTAATATGCAGATGATAATAATAGCACTAATATATATATATATGTTAGGAGTTGTATTTAATTAACATATATATTCGTATTAAATACGTAAGTATGAATCGTACCTGAATTTCTCGAATGCATTGAATAATCCAAGAAACCCAACCTGAAAATAAAACAAAGAAAATAGTTAAAACAATAGAGAGTTTTATATTCTCTACTCACCTTTCTCAGATTGTCCAATGATGAAACAATTATGTAATCCGTTATATGAGTGAGAGTAGAGACTCCCTATATAGTATAACTTCCTAGAATCCTAACCCATAAAGGATTCTCAACCCTAATAGGATGGCTAGTCCTAAAAGGAATACTAGGTCCACACATATACAGTAGCTCATACCATATCCTACATTTATTTAATGTAGCTAAGGTGCACCGAGCTCAACAAATATTGATCGCAATCAAACAGGCTTTTTCGGTCAACTCTCACTTAAACATCCCAATCAATTCGGTTTTTCATAAACATAAAATATAACGTCATATGTTGCTCACAATTATATAAGAACCTTACATTCTCCCACTTGAGCTACATAGACATTATTATTTTAGATTTAAAATTTCATTTTAGAAAACGACTCTTCGAATTGACAAACAATTATATATGGCCACAAGGAATGTTTAAGAGAGTAACACATTCCTTCCTCTTAGTCCAATAGAACCTCAAGTATCCAACTACATAGATCATTACATCTTTAATCAACATAAGACCATATGTAATCAAAATACCCTTAGCTTTACCTACCCGGGTAAAATGGTATGTATGTGTGGTATGGAAATTACATGCAAATGTGATCATCATGCCTATTTTCATGTTGGTCCAACTTCGCATAATACAAAGCAGCTTAAGACAAGCAAACTTAATGTCCTAAACATTTTACACTCATTGGCCAAACATTTTGACCATGAGTTCAACCTCCCGTAAGACAGGCAAATTCTTTTGTCTTAAGTAATATTCACTCATCGGTGGAAGCTTTATACCTTATGAGTGAAGTGCCCCCTCAAAGCCAAAAGCTTTGAGATATCCTGCCACAATAAAAAAATATACATGCACACATATCATGGCAAATAACATACATCTACAATGTACAAATATATTCTCGAGAATAATTTTTTTTATTTAAATAGAAAACTACAGTTAATTTAAAAACATAACATAACTCCCACTAACCAAGCATATCATAACTATCTACCAACCCCATATGGGTAACATTCCCTTTAAAAACTTTCGGAGATAGTCCCTTGGTTAAAGGATCTACTATCATCTATTCTATGGCAATATGAATAATAGAAGTTTGCAACTCTTGAACTTTATCTCTAACCACAAGATACTTGATCTCCATATGTTTAGACTCTGAAGACCTTTTATTATTCTTAGAGAAAGAAACAGCTGTGGAATTGTCACAATAGATTGTCAATGGCTTAGAAATAGAATCCAAAATCTGTAACCTTGAAATGAAATTCCGCAACCAAACTGCTTGGATTGTTGCCTCATAACATACCACAAACTCAACTTGCATAGTAGATGAAGCTGTGAGTGTCTGTTTGACACTCTTCCACGATATGGCTTCACCAACCAACATAAACACAAAACTTGAAGTGGATTTTAGATAATCTGTACAACCAGCAAAATCCGCATCTGCATAGCCAACAACTTCCAATAGGTATGAACGCATATAAGTGAGCATGAAATCCTTTGTTCGCTGTAGATAACGCATAACTTTCTTTGTTGCTGTCCAATGATGAATGCCAGGATTATTTTGAAATCTGCCAAGTACACTAATTGTAAAAGCAATATCAGGACGTGTACAAACCTGTGCATACATCAAACTACCAACCGCAGATGAATATGAGACATCTTTCATTTGAGAACGTTCTAGCTCATTTTGGGGACACTGTAGCTTCGTAAGTTTATCTCCTTTCACAATAGGTACCTCACCTGCAGAACAAACACTCATGTTAAACTTCTCTAGTACCCTACCAATGTAAGCCTTTTTAAGATAATCCAAGCAAACTACGTGACCTATCACGTTGTATCTCAATACCAAGGACATAAGAGGCTTCCCCAAGATCCTTCTTTTCAAAGCTACGAGATAGAAAATTCTTGGTATCATGCAACAACCCCAAATTATTGCTGGCTAGCAAAATGTTATCAACATAAAGTGTAAGAACAATAAAATTTCTCCCACTGATCTTGAGGTATATGCAATGATCCATCGAATTTTCAACAAAACCATATGATGTAACGACTTCATCAAATTTCAAATACCATTGCCTTGAAGCTTGTTTCAGACCATAAATGGATTTTCTAAGCTTACAAACCATATGTTCCTTTCCAACCGCCTGAAAACCTTTAGGTTGCACCATGTATACATCCTCTAAGAGATCTCCATTTAGGAAAGCAGTCTTCACATCTATTTGATACAGCTCTAAATCAAAATAAGCAACTAAGGCCATAATAATCCTAAAGGCATCTTTCGAAGAGACAGACGAAAAAGTCTCGGTATAATCAATACCTTATTTTTGACTGAACCTTTTCGCTACAAGTCTAGTTTTATGTCTCTCAACATTGCCTTTGGAGTCTCGTTTAGTCTTAAAAACCCATATGCAGCCAATGGGCTTACAACCATCAGGCAGTTCAACCAAATCCCAAACACGATTTGTATCCATGTATCTCATTTCTTCGATCATAGCATCCATCCATTTTGACAATTGAGAGCCCTGAACAACTTGATCATAATTCATAATCACAAGGAATGACAGATCTTCGGAACCTCTAAGATCTTCTTAAAGGAACGTCAACAATTGGTTGTGGCTCATCAACGACTAGTTGGGGTTCATCAATAGCTGGTTCGGGCTTATAAATAACCGGTTGAGGTTCAACAACAATTGGTAATGTCTCATCTTCTTGTTCAAATAGAGAATCATCATGATGCTCCAAGAGAGGTAATATGACAATATCTAATGAAGTAGAAGATGTCAGATTACCCGATTTGTCCTCATCAAACTCAAAATCCTGAGTTTGCATATTCTTCTCAACTTCATTACCTTCCTTCAAGAATACTTCATGTTTAGATTCAACTATCCTCATAGAGTATGTAGGACAATAAAATATATACCTTTTGATTTATCTGCATATCCCATAAAAAATGCACTAACTGTCTTAAAATCCAACCTTTTCAAATTAGGATCATAAGGCATCACTTCTGTAGGACATCCCCATACTCTCGTGTGATTTAATTTTGGCTTCGAACCAAATCACATTTCAAACTGAGTCTTAGGCACAGATTTGCTGGGAACTCTATTAAGGATGCAAGTTGTCGTCTTTAATGCATCACCCTATAAGAATTTAGGTAAAGAACTCGTACTGATCATACTTCTTACCATGTCCATTAATGTACGATTCCGCCTCTCAGAATCTCCATTATGTTCATGTTTACCAAGCATAGTGTATTGAGCACCAATCCCACACTCTTGTAAAAACCTTACAAACAGACCAGGATTCTAACCAGCTTCACCATACCTACCATAATATTCACCCCCACGATCAGATCTAACACATTTGATCTTTCTTTCTAATTTCAATTCAATCTCAGCCTTATATATTTTGAAGATATCTAAGGTTTCAGATTTCTCATGAATGAGATAGATGTAACCATAATGCGAGAAATCATCAATGAAAGAAATGAAATATTTATATCCACCAAGTGCGGAGGGTGAAAATGGCCCACATATATCGGTATGAATAATTTCCAACAGATTTTGACTTCTGGTAGTCCCTTTCTTTTTAGCTCTTGTCATTTTACCCTTTAAACAATTAACACAAGACTCAAAATCTGAAAAGTCAAGTGAATCAAGAATCTCATTTCTGGCTAATCTTTCAATTCGATATTTGGATATATGGCCTAAACGTCTATGTCATAGCATGGGCGAATAATTTTCTCTCTGGCGTTTAGATCCAATGGTAGAATTTATCACAACAGCGGAATAAGAACATTCACCAACAAAATCAGAGTGTAAATTCAATTTATACAAACCATCACACAAACAGCCAAAACCAAAGAGAAGAGAACCATGATAAATAACAAATCCTTTATTAATGAATTCAAAACGATAGCCACTAATATCAACTTAGAAATGGAAATCAAATTATGTATGAGAGAAGGAACAGAAGCAACATCAACCGAATCTAAAAACTTTCCTGAAGCTAAAGGTAATCTAACAACTCCTATAAACTCAACTAAAGTCTTCTCTCCATTTCCCATGAAAACAATAGCTTCTTTATCCCTTGGTTTCCTTTTGCTTCTAAAGCCCTGTAAAAAATTCGTAACGTGAATAGTGGCTCCAGAATCAACCCACCAAGAATTCAAAGGGACATCAACCAAATTAGATTCAAAACATACGAGAGCTAAATGGGTACCTTCTATGTGTTTCTTAAACTTAAAGCAATCCTTATTCATATGACATTTCTTGCTACACCAGAAACACTTGCCTTTCATGTCATCATCCTTAGCCTTAATGAACCCATTAGACTTGCCAGCTTTCTTTCCATGATGTTTAAACTTCTCACCCCCATTGAACTTCTTCTTACCCTTGTTTCCATGAGTAACCATATGAGCACTTTGTTTATTACTCTTGCGAATAGTCTCTTCCTCCTGGACCACAATTGCAGTCATTTGTTCTAAAGTCCATTCAGCCTCTTGAGCATTATAAGAGGTTTTTAGAACATCAAACTCACTTGGAAGAGACTCAAGAACTTGCCATACAAGGTGAGAGTTAGAGATCTCGGTATCCAGATCCCTCAATTTCATGGTCATATTAGTCATCTTCATAATATGCTCATGAACATCATCGGTACCATCGTAAACCGTTGTCGCCAGCTGGCTCAAATACTTTTCTCTCTCAGCCTTGCTTCGCTTATTGAACTTACCACTCACAGCTTTAGGAAAAACCTTTGCATCCTTACATTTTGGAATACTCTTCTTAATGGTTTTGGCAATGGACAAACGTATGATTATCAGACATTTCCGATTAGACTCCTTCCACTTCTTTCGATAAGACCTCTGTTTAGCAGTACTCTCATCAGTGAGTTTAGAAGGTTTCTTCTCACGTAACAAAAGATCTATCCCCTAAAGAGCTAGAACAACACTGAGAGTCTATTTCCATTCCTCGAAATTAGTCTCATCCAAAGGTTTGATAGCAGACAATTGCAAAACAAAGTTGTTGACATTGACAACTGAATATTAAAACAAGGATCTCATGCTCATAAGATAACAGTCAAAACATTTATAGAAATTCAACATGTGATTGGGCAAAGGTCACTACATTCTATAAATGAATTCCTCAAGATGATGAACCTCCTACGGAGAAGAACATCACCTATCACATGTGATAACCCTCCTACGGAGATGATTAAAACATTCATATAGTTTCCATTATTGCAGTTCTATAGATGAATACTTCAAGATGATGAACCTCCTATGGAGAAGAACATCACATATCACATGTGATAACCCTCCTACGGAGATGATTAACACAATCATTTTCATCTTTGCAGTTCAAATTTAATAATTGATTACCGACGAATAGCTTAAAATCTTTAATGATTAGTCACTATGTGAAACATAATCATTCAATTTACGAGAGTATTCAATCAATTATTAAAACTATCAAATTAATAACCGTCAGCCAACTAAATTCTCAAAACAAAAAATAATTAGTCACTGTATGAAAACATAACAATTCGATTCACGAGAATATACAAAATAGATTATTAATTTCAATAAAATAATCGATATGAAAACTTAATGATTAGTCTACTACTTAGAAACATAATCATCCAAAATCATAAAGATTATCAACCGCACTTATTCCCAAAACTCTTTTAAAAAATTATAAAAACTGCCCTGATTTTGTTAAATTACAAAAGGCCCATAAATATTTGTTAATTATAAATTAACCCCTGAATTTTGTACAAATTATAAACTGGCCCGGAAAGTTTTAATAATTATAAATTGGCCCTAAAACTTTTGAAAATTACAAAGTGACCATGAAACTTTTTATTAATTATAAATCGGCCCCAAAACTATTTTGAAATTACAAACTGAACCAATGAGTTTTGGTAATTACAAATTAACCCCACAGTTGTATCAAAATTACAAAAGGGTCCAAAATAATTGCAAATCAGTCCCTCAGAGTATCGAATTCTCAAAAGGTGGCCCAAGCAAAATCAAGTTTCTGAAAACCCTAGGACTGTCGTCGCCGCTCTACCAGCCTATCCATCGCCTGAAAGATGACGAACGACGACGCAACGAGACCCATGACTGAAAGTGGGTATTGAAACTCAAGATTTAGACCTGCAAAACAGATCGGGAACGAGAAGGGGAAGGGTGTTTGAGCTGCCTCTAAGCAATGGTCTTAGACGATAGACTCATCTAGCCGTGGGTCTGGGACGATAGACTTGCACCAAGGTGCTGGTCGATCACCAATGGCCTGGTTCGTCTCCTAAAACGCGTGGGTTTGGAGCGAGATCCAAGAGGAAAACCATGGTGGATTTGGGTTGAATGGCGTTGACCAGAGAAGGGGGCATGAAGGGTCTGGTGATCGGGTTTGGACGTGATGCCAAGAAAGAAACAGTTGGGTCTGGGTTGAAACTCGACCCATGTGCAAGAAACCAGATCAAGAGATCTGAAGATTTGTCCCAAACTACACGAGATTGAGAACATACCCATATCTGGGTTGATCTAAATCTAAATCTAAATCCTAAAAACTTATTCCTCTACCAATCGAATCCTATCATCAAACTAATAAAAGATTTCACTCACGGATTCAACGTAATCATGTTAATAACATCAGATGAATAATAACGAGAATTTAATATTCGGTATGTAAAAATACGAAATCTCTTATACCACTATTAGGAGTTGTATGTAATTAATATATATATTTGTATTAAACATATAAGCATGAATCGTATCAGAATTTTCTGAATCCATTGAATAATCCAAAAAACCTAACCTGAAAATAAAACAAAGAAAATAGAAAACCCAACCTGAAAATAAAACAAAGAAAATAGTTAAAACAATAGAAAGTCTTTTACTCTCTACTCACCTTTATCAGATTGTCTAATGGAGAGACAGTTCTATAATCCATTATATGAGTAGGAGTAGGGACCCCCTATATATAATATAACTCCCTAGATTCCTAACCCATAAAGATTCTCAACCCTAATAGGATGACCAGTCCTAAAAGGAATACTAGACCCACACATATACAATAGCTCATATCATATCCTATATTTATTTAATGTAGCTAAGGTGCACTAAGCTCAATAAATATTGATCACAATCAAACGGGCTTTTCCGGTCAACTCTCATTTATTTAAACACTCCAATTAATTCGGTATTTCATAAACATAAAATATAACGTCATATGTTGCTCACAATTGTATAAGAACCTTACGATATATACATATATATATATATATATATATATATATATATATATATATATATATATTTGTATTAGCTTGATTCATTATATTATTTTAATAATATAAATTAATTAATAAATATCTTTCCTATTTTATTGCCTATATTGTATGATACAAAATTAATATCTTTTCATTTAATGATTTTAGTTTCCAATCAAAAAGTAATAATAATAAATAATTCCACGTTTCATATATTACTGTCTAGTCAAAAAAATTAAGTATTAAAGGTTTACTATCTTATTCTACGATATTTGTTGTATCTTAAAACATTTTTTTAAGTTTTACTCAACATTATTTGTTAATTGTAGAAAAAATCAGATAAGTTTTGTTCAAAATGATTTTTGAGATATAAAAGAACGAGAAGTTACATTTTAATTCTAAAAAATTAATATATATGTATATTCATGGCACTACCTTTAAAACTAAAGGGTAACACATTTTTTTTGTACAACTTATTATGTCAAATATTAATATGACATTGAATATTAATTTTTTATGTTGGTTTTAGAAACAAATTTCTGGTTTCGCCCTTAAATATGCGTTGTCAGAGTTTCTAGTAACACATAAGTTGGATAATACTGAATCATTGAAAGCTCATTATTTATTGACTGATATGTTTTATTTTTATTTTTAGTTTTGAACTATAAGTATTAGGTTATTTGTTTCTTTAAGTAAACAAATATTTATTAACAAAAACTTCTAAAGCTATATCTTTACGATAATTAATTGTTATATATTTATATTTTAATATATTAAAAACAATTAAAGACAAATTATTTGATAGATTATAAAATAAAATTATTTAGTTAATAATAACATTTTGAAATTTTAATTTTGTGACTAATAATGTTATTTTCATATATTAGTTTAATTTTGTTATAAAAATTAATATATACAATCATTTCAGTCAACTTTTTTTCAAAATTAGGGGAAACAATTTTTTTTTTTTTTTTTTTAAATGTTAAGTTTGACTATCAACCTTTTGAATAGAGGTGTATTTTAATGGATTTATGAAAAGAATGATTTATTGTGCATATATTACGTAAGAAAATGACATTGTTTGTAAACGTAGGGACCAACATTTAATTCCCCTTATTTTAAAATGGTAGGGGGTATTCTATTGAGTTTTCAAATTAAAGGGTTTAATTTGGTATTTCATCAAACATTAGAGGCTTTTTTACGATTCTCCTTTTTTTTTTTGAAAAGTAATAAATTTTGGGAATTTGCATCTTCCTAATAAATTCAAACCAGGAAATTTAAAGAGGTTGGGCGTGGTGGGTAGAATATAATAAAGAGATACGCTTTATTGCGTCAACCGTATATTTTTGGTATGTTTGACATAAAATATCGATGGTCTTCTTTCCGTTTACGTTACGAGATTATCGGTTCGATTTCTTTCTAATTTAAAAAACCTTAATTAATATAATATATTTTTTAAAAAAACTTGTATGTTTGAGATATTTGAAACATAAATATTCAATCGAAAGAATTATATCAATTTTATAATATAAATGATTTGGATATATATATATATATAAATGTATGGTAGTATTTCTCTCGGATTAATCCCTTCACCGGCTTTCAATCGGTGTGGCACGTCTTCACCCACTTACACTTTCATTTCACAACTTCAATTTTCAAGACCTCCGCTATACTACACATACCTTCTATTATCTGTATACTTGTTCTCCCATATTTTAAACTCTTAATTTAATAATAATAAAAACTTCGTTTCGTATATAATTTTAATATTTTTAAGTATTAAGATATATTAAGATATATTCAATTGAATATACCTACACTTGTCAAATTTGTGCCTTCGAAGTAATTGATAATTTTCTAAAGTTACCTATGTTTCCAATCAATTTTGACACATGAGACTTCACAAAATTAAAAGTAGGGGCACAAATTACTATATTTTTTGCGTAAGGTGCATAAGTATTCTAATTCTATTAATAAATAAGGAAAAAATTAAATAATTATAGAATTGGTTTTGATTTGATTTGATTTTTTCTTTTGATTGATAAGGAAACTTATGAAGAAGTGAAGAACAAATATAATACCGATCATGATTGTTATTGTTTTTAAAGTCAGATTAGATGGATTAAAAGGGGTAAATAATTAATTTCATATACTAAAATAAAAATAATTGACAAAAAAAAAACAACTTTCCTACTTTCTAAATCCTAATCTCTGTACATAAAGGGCAAATACCTTTCTTGTCTTGGCACTTGGCACTTGGCACAATTTGACTTTTAGTGCGGAGGGCGATTTCGTAATTGAATCTCAAAATGAAGACTAAATTATTAATAGAAAAAAGAAATATCGAAGTAGAAAGAAGTTGTTGTCACTGGCCCTTGCACAGTTGCACTGAGCTACCTTACCTCCTTCGCGGGCTTCTCTCTCTCTCTCTTAAAGGGAAAAAAAAAAAAACTTCCTTGTTTTTCTTCGTCTCGTAAGTCTTAACCGCCGATTTTCACTTTCAACGTAAACGACGTCGTTTATGGTAACGAAACAGGGTCAAACTAAATACCTCGATTTTTCTCGGCTCCGATGAACCGAACCTGATATAATGGGTTGTGTTCTCGGCAAGGAGGACCGCCGCAGCACTCGTGATCTTCGCCACAGCAGTCGCGACATTCGCCGGAGCTCCGAACAGTCCGCCGCCATCACCGTCGCTGGCGATGTCAGCAACGTCGTTAAGGTTGAGATGGATGCGACGGGAGAGCGAGAGATGGCGAGACGGCACACCGGAGATTTCCCGGCGCCGGAGAGGCGGAGGTTCCGGATGGAGAACCAGCAAGGCTGGCCGTCGTGGCTCGTGGCCGTCGCCGGCGACGCCATCCGTGACTGGACCCCACGTCGCGCCAACACTTTCGAGAAACTGGATAAAGTAAACCAAACAAAAAAAAAAAACCCTGATTTCAGTATCTTGATTTTGTAAAATTCAACACCTTGTTATGTTATGTTGATTACTGTGTTGGTTTTTTTTTTGGGTGCTATTATAGATTGGGCAAGGAACATATAGTAATGTGTACAAAGCTCGCGATCTTATGACTGGAAAAATAGTGGCATTGAAGAAGGTTAGGTTCGACAATTTGGAGCCGGAGAGTGTTAAATTTATGGCAAGAGAGATTCTTGTATTGAGCAAGCTTGATCATCCCAATGTGATCAAGCTTGAGGGTTTGGTTACTTCAAGAATGTCTTGCAGTCTTTATTTGGTTTTTGAGTACATGGAGCACGATCTTTCCGGTCTCGCCGCATGTCAAGGTGTCAAGTTCACTGAGCCTCAGGTACTTAAATAACACTCAATTAATCAATGATTAGTTGATTACCCAGTTATTATTATTATTATTATTATTATTATTTTAATTTCTGGGTATTGTAGAATTTGATTTAGTTTGTGAAATTTTGGGTGATTCTGGTTATATTTGATTGTGTGCTTTTCAGAGTTGTTTTGCTTTTGGATGAGTAGCACATTTTGCTCTTGTTCTATAATTGGGCTTTTGAGCTCATGTGGGTGTGTTTGTCTTTTTTTTGGGAAATTTTCTAGGTTATTGGGTCCCATACCAGGTGGTTTAGGAATCCTATGTTTGTGGTTTTTTCTAATGAAATTATAGTGAACGGAGATTTTCAAGTGATCTAATGAATATATTATTCTTTAGTACATTCAACCACAATTCATTGTACATTTCACTTCATTAATTCTACATGTTGTGTTCTTTTGGATTCTCTTTTTTGCGGTTTTGCTGATGGATAATGAGGAAAGACAATAAAGAAAAGAGATTGAATTTGAGATCTCAATTGTTAATGACCTCCCAGAACTAAAACCTCCTTTCACTTTAGCTTATTCAACTATTTAGCTTTGGTTGAGTTAGCTTTTCAACTTTTTTATTATTTATTTATATATATATATATATTTTAAAGCATAACAAATAGCAAACAATACATAAATATTTTATTTACTTGTCTTAACCTTCATTGCCTCTAAAGCGAAATGACACATAAAACTTAAGATTCAATGTTTCTTTCAGGTTTATTGTTCACTTATAGAATTTATCAACTGTCTTTGTGAAAGGTTAACTATGTAAAAACTGACAGGCTGTTTTATTTCTCACTATATTCTCCTTGTTAGATCAAATGCTACATGCAGCAATTACTGTCCGGGCTTGATCATTGCCACAATCGAGGTGTTTTGCATCGTGATATCAAGGGTTCAAATCTGCTTATTGACAATGAAGGGATACTAAAAATTGCTGATTTTGGACTGGCTACATTCTATAATCCAAGCCACAAGCAACCTATGACTAGCCGGGTAGTGACCCTCTGGTATCGTCCCCCAGAACTTCTTCTCGGGGCTACTTACTATGGTGTCGGCGTTGACCTATGGAGTGCTGGCTGCATTTTGGCAGAGTTACTGGCTGGCAAGCCAATAATGCCAGGACGGACAGAGGTATTACCTTTTTCTAGCTTTTCTTGTTGGGTTATTATTAGGGTTCCTATGACAAAAGATCTTCGTTTTAATTCATCTGTTGATCTAGAGTTACGATGCAAAAGTGCTAGATTTTCATGTGCCAATTTTGAGTTAGTATCCACTGTTTTATGGTTGCTTTTTTTAATTAAACTCTTAGTCCTTAGGATAATCTATTGATTCACATACACATCGGTAAACCAATGAAGTTGAGTTGAGTTTCACCATGTTATATATAACACATTATGCTGAAACAATGGACTGTCGCATGTGTATGGCAGGGAGTAGTGGAACACTGTAGGGTATATAATGCATTTTCATTTCCTATTAAAAGAAGGAAAGACTAATTCTGCACGGTTTTGGCTTGATCTTCCATCACAATATGCTGTGACACAATTAATACCAGAGAGTAATCTAAAGTAATTGTACATTTATTATACTGTTTGATCATTAAACAATTTGAGTGAACTACTAGTATTAAGCCATGAGATTGAGTGTATCAAGATTTGTAGAGTGTTGTGTTTGGGAACCTTCTTTTCTATGAAACAACTTGTGAGTCACATACAAATATGTGATATTATATTGAGTATCAGTTTTTGAGATGGCACTGCTTCTAGATTGAAGGGTTTATTTTTCTATGAACTTCCCATCCATATTGACCTTTTTCCTTTTTCTTATCGTTTTCCTTTTTCTTGTTCACTTTACTAGTTGGCAGATTTGTATACATTTGACTCGCTCTATGATTCTTTACTTGCTTAGGTAGAACAGCTTCACAAAATATTTAAGTTATGTGGCTCCCCGACTGAGGAATATTGGAAAAAATCGAAATTGCCAAATGCAACACTCTTTAAGCCGCAGCAGCCATACAAACGTTGTATCGCAGAAACCTTCAAGGATTTCCCTTCTTCTTCCCTACCTCTAATTGAAACTCTTCTTTCAATAGATCCTGATGAACGAGGCACTGGTACTGCAGCCCTAAATTGTGAAGTGAGTAGTAGTTACTCTCTCTCATGTCTGCAAGAAAATAAATGCTGTTTTTGAGTATTACTTGTATGATTGTACTTACACTGGGTACCTCTCTTTTAAGCTAGTTTCTGCTGAACAACACAGTGTTGTGTTCATTAAAATTGGCTTGATGCAGATGACTAAAGACACTTGTGTAGAATGATATTGGTTCGGATTGATTGACTGTAATCATTAAATTGGTTTACTGGCTGCAGTTCTTTACAACTGAACCTTATGCTTGTGAGCCATCAAGTTTACCAAAGTATCCTCCCAGCAAAGAAATGGATGTGAAGTTGAGAGATGAAGAAGCAAGAAGGTTCACCTTCCTATCTTTCTTCATGTTTACATTGTCCTGGATTAATATTGGCTACATGCTGACAGGTGATATTTGTTTCCTTTTAGGCAAAGAGGTCTCAGTGGGAAAACGAATACAGTTGATGGTGTCAGAAGAGTAAAAGTTCGTGATCGGACCAGTCGGGCTATTCCAGCTCCAGAGGCCAATGCAGAGATTCAAGCGAACTTAGATGTATGCCAAGATTTATCACTCTTTTTTTACCTATCCTTTCCTTTTAATTTATTTTCGTACCAGATAATAGAAGAAACTTTAACCATTGGCTGAAACCAATTCCATCCTTGCACAGTCACACCTCATGCACTGATGCACTTGCTTTCGTGTCATTTGTCTCTTGAAGAGTTGTGACTCAAAACCGTTAAAACTGAAGTTTGTCTTGCCTGCTTCAGTCAATAGGATTCGCAAATAAGCAGATTAGCTATATACCTCCCCCTTTCAATCAATTGCTTTCCAGTTTTTGCATCAAGTTCTGAATCTGATCTAGTGTCCTGGTAACTTCAATTTTTTTATAATTTGAGACAGAGATCTGCAGACTCTTTAGTTTAGAGTTAGTGTCTTGTCCCATGCCTGTCATAAGGCGAGCTTCACCTTTGAGAATTTTTTAGTTTGAAATGTTGGTACATTAATTGCAGTATTTTTCTAGCATTGGTTTCTCCTCGTCTTCACATGTAGTGTTATAAGTCATAATGTTATTGAGGCAGATGATCACTGTCTTATGGTCACATTAGCTTCATATAAAGTGTCAACTTGGTTGGCATTCACCTGCTTGACGGTGTTTGAATCTGTTGGTTTTAAGCCTGAGTTAATTTTGGGTACCAAGTTGCATCCTATAGCCTATTTTGTTCAAAACACAGAAAAGAGAAAAAAAAAACATGGTTCGTTATATTACATTTTCTGCATGTATGCTCTGTAGGACCTGACTTTATAGTCATATTTGTTCATTACTTTTTCAGAGGTGGAGAGTTGGTAACCAAGTAAATGCCAAGAGTAAGAGTGAGAAATTCCCTCCTCCCCATCAGGATGGAGCTGTTGGACACCCTCAAGATGCATCGCATAAAGCCCCTGTATCATTTGGAGCTTCGGATTTATTTATTAACTCGGCAACATTCAATTCCAAACCATCAGGATCTGCTAAAAGTGCTGGGGCTGTTGGGGGGACTTCTAGAAGAAGAAGAACAAATAAAGATGACCCTCAGATGGCTCCTCCACGGAATTTCGTTCGTGGGTTGAAGCCCTCGTCGATAGGTCTATCAATGGATCTCCTTTTCAAGGGTAGATCTGAGGTTTTAGGCAGCCGGAAATAGAGAATTAGAATAAGATGAGAGCAATTTGTTTTTTTTGGTATAGGTATCACCTTTTTGTTTTTGCCTCAGATAAGCATTTTTTTTTTCCTCATCAAATTCCCATTTATTGTACCTCGGCAGTATAAGTAATCAGTATATGATCAATTACAGACTGGGTGTAAAAAGATTTCACTTGTGTGTACAGTTTCTGGAAGATGACTGACTAGCTTTATCACCATTGAAGCATAAGCTGTTAAGATTGATGTTGTGCATCTCTTTTATGGTAGTGAAAAATAACAATCATACATAAAGCATCAGATAGCTTTGCACGACCAAGATCACGAAGTAGACCTTTAGCTGCAAAAAAAAAATAAAAAAAAATCACACAAACCTTAAACGTCAAGCACTGGCAGACCTTCTGACACAAAAATAAAAGTCGCACAACCTTAAACAGCAAGCAGTTGCAGCATAGAACATATAGTTTGTACGAAAGTGAGCAGCACTGCTCCAAAGATTGCTGAAGTATACACTTTTGAAGGTTGCCTTGGCATGATTCCGAGGAATCTGGTAGTGTGCTTTTAGACCCTCACTGAAGTCATAGTAACAGCCAACAGGAAGCACTTATCGTGATCTTTTGGCAAAGCTTATTAAACATTTTTGCTATTGCAGCATTGTCACCTACACAATTGGAAATTATTCCCGCTTCAATTAGCAAATCCACATCTTTCTGAGATAAACCAGTAGATGAACATAATTACAGAAATAGTGACATTGCTCCGGGGCCATCAGATTTCGAATCACACATTCTGTCTAATTGCAACAAATTTATAACTATCAAGTTTGGAGATCTCTGCATAGCAATTGCGGATGAGTGGTTTGTGGTTCTTTATGAACGTCTTGAATTCTAATAATTTCTCCATTTCTGCTTTTCCATGTCTTACCATGGTGAAGAGGGCCTATTGAGGAGTGTAAGCTTCTTCATTTATTTTGCCCCACTCAGGGGCAGGCTCCAAGTTGTCATCAATGTCAATTAGCAACTCCTTGTATTGGTAATCATCAACTAATTCAATGGAGTTGATCTTGGCTTCAACTCCATTGATTATTTGTACAACCTGACGCTTCCACTAACGAAATCATCATGTGCTGAAACAATCAATATATACCTGTTGAACATTTCCTTTTCTTAGCTCAAGCTACGTGGAAATATTCTCATAATCAAACTATTACCATGTATATTCAAATTATAAAAAGAACCAAAGAAGGAACATGAAATGAAGCAATTAGTGGTCAGATCAGAACCTGAATGTTTTGGAGGAAAAGAAAGATACTAGTTGTAGTTGAGAGCCCAAAGATCCTCCTCAGTCCTCTCCTCTCCCAAGCCATCCACATATACACTTAAAGCACCTTTCTTTCTCCCTCTCCCGTCGTCACATAATACTTTTCTCTTCCTCTAACTCTATAATACATATATACGTATACTGCCTATTAAATTAAAATATTAAAAGTATTAATCAAAGACTTATAATAGTTATCGTTGATCCGGTTATAGTCTTAATTATTAGTAATATAATGTACAGAGCAAATTGCAACAAAACTTTTATATTTAGAAACAGCTTTATTGAGATTTGGGGATCGTTTGTTTTGTTGTCTGAATAGTGAATAATGCTGAATTTTTCTAATGATTGAATAAGGACTGAAATCTGAACCTGAATGACATGTTTTTTTTTCCTCACATCTGAATGTATTGTCAACATGTTTGTTTTTTAAAAGTAAAATTGTCTGAATATAAGTAATTTTACATTTATACCTCTGTTAAATAATTATACATATAATATGGAATAAAAACAATTCAAAAATAATAATTATATATGAACACATATGATCATGATCTTCATCTTTGATTACAAACAAACTTCATTTTTATAAGAAAAGAAAATGTTTTTTTTTTCAAAAAATAAAAAAGGACATCAGGAAAACTCGCACAAAACACTCTAATATATATATTACATTTATACCTCTGTTAAACAATTATACATATAATATGGAATAAAAACAATCCAAAAATAATAATTATAAATGAACACTTATGATCATGATCTTCATTTTTTATTACAAACAAACCTCATTTTTCTAAGAAAATATTTTTTAAAATAAAAAAATAAAAAGAACATCAGAAAAACTCGCACAAAACACTATAATATAATAAAGTAGCGATATTAATCATCAATATGAATAGTGATTAGCGTTCTTTTTTATCTGGGTTATTTTTTATTTTTAAAACTAGTTAAAATAAGCAATATATTAAAATAAAGATTTCTATACCATATGTAATTTTGATGAAATTGGAAATATACTATATATGTGGGGATAGTATTAGAAGAAAAGATTTTAGATTACATTTAATGCAATTAAGTGATTTGCAATTAAGTTAAAAGTCGAGATTTTTTACTTTTTATTTTAAGTTGTTTTTTAGAATTTTTGAGTTGTTTGACTACTTAAAAAAACAAACAAAACAACTTAATAATTATAATTCAGACCCATTAAGTTTTAAGTGGAAAAAATAAATAATCCCTCACTTTCTCTACCGTTAGTCAAACTTGACCGTTAAAATAACAATATTCGGCAACAGATTATTATTTTAAAAAAATCAATTTTTTTAAATGGATCTCCACCGTTCATCATCCATTATGGTAGAAATCCAATAAAATTTTTATTAAAATATATTAAAAAAACTAATAGATTGATCTCCACCTATGGACGGTGGAAATCAAATTATAAGAAAATAAAAATAAAAAATAATAATAAGAGAAAAGAAAATGAACCGTTGATCTCCACTATAGATCTCCATCGATGGAGACCAAAGCTTTCTCTTCGTCTCCATCCTCTACAACTCTACAAAATAATAATAAGTTCTTATAAAAGGGTTAATTGTAGTGGAAATTGTGAGGAATGTTACATTTTTTTTGTTCCCTTACAATGATGTCACCGTTATAATAAGTTAAGTTTAAAAGGCACCTATTATGGTGAGCTACCGAAATTACCCTTAAATAATCGATTTTTTATTCTTTAAAGGCTGTCGTCCAAAAAAGTTGTCTGAAAATCAATCACCTACTCCATTTTATCTTCAGAAAACGAGTTCCATTCCAGATATTGTACAAGAAGGTAAATTAATATTTTTGATCTTTATTTCCATTTTTTATTGTATTTCTGTGTGGTATAACACTGTATGAATATTTATGAACATGTTGTCTCAATTTTTTTATGTTGATGTCCTGGAGTTGTAAACTTTTTAAAAAGAATGAATGAACATGTATGCATATTTTTTTGTATATATATTTGGCCGAGTTGAGTTGTAGTGGTGCAAACAAGTTTATAATCTTGGGCATAAAAGCTAGAAAGGTTTTAAAAAAAGCTCGAAACATTTGTAAAAAAGCTCGAAATATTTGAAAAAAAGCTCGAAACATTTGAAAAAGAGCTCGATCAATTTCTAAAAAAGCTCGATCTAAAAAATAGATGCTGGATACGTAAAAAGAAAAGCTCGATCCCTCAAAAAAAGGCTCGATCCATCAGAAAAAAGCTCGATCCCTAAAACAAAGCTCGATCATTGACAAAAAAAACTCGATCCCTCACACAAATAGCTCGATCCCTCACCGAAAAATCTCGATCCCGTACAAAAAAAGCTCGATCCAGCACAAAAAAAGCTCGATCCCTTACAAAAAGCTCGATCAGTAAAATAAAAAGGTCGAGCCATATTTAAAAAACGCTCGAGCCATATGAAAAAATCTAGATCCCGTTAGAAAAAGCTCGATCATGTACAAAAACGGCTCGTTCATGTACAAAAAAAGCTCGATCAGTTTAAAAAAAAGTTTCATATCTTACACTTTTGTTTTTTGTTTAATCCTTTATAATTGTAAATTTAATATGAAATATTTTTTTCTTATTAATGGTTTTTGATGTATCAAATTGCTTTTGGGTACGGCGACTCAGAAAACAACATTTCATGGGAATGGTTTTTGGATTGCTTGAAGGGTGCCCTAGGTCATATTGATGAGCTAGTTTTCATTTCCGATAGGCATGCAAGCATTGAAGCAGGGATTTCTAAAGTGTTCCCTTATGCCACCCATACCATATGTTGCTTGCACTTTGCTGAAAATATCAAAAAGCGATTTCATAGGAAGGATGTTGCCGCAATAATGGACAAAGTAGCCCGCGTATACACCGAGTTTGAATATAACCAGCATATGGAAGAGTTAAGAAACTTGCACTAGAATGCATATGATTATGTAATTGATGCCGGTCCACACAAGTAGTCCTGTGTACACTGTCCGGAAAGAAGGTACAAGGTGATGACGACAAATGCTGCAGAATGCATAAACTCATGCCTAAAATTTGCACGCCAACTGCCTATGTTGACTCTGGCTGAGTTCATTAGGAATATGCTGCAACGATGGTTTCATGATCGCTATAGAGCTGCACAAACCATGCGTCATCAATCGACCGACGCATCACATCTTGTGCTCTTAAAACGTGTGGAGAAGTGTGGTTATTTGACCGTAAATCTAGTAAACTGGAACATTTTCTCAGTCAAGCGGTCTGGAAAACAGTGGACTGTTGACTTAGCCCGGAAAACTTGTACTTGCAACAAATTTCAAATTGATCATTTTCCATGTTCTCACCCCTTTGTGGCGGCACGGTACATTACTGAAACTTGGACTTCACAACTTTGTGTTCGGACTGATCATTTTCTCGGTGAAGCTGATCTTTTTCAATGTTTTTTACAAGGAGCGAAACTTGGACTTCACAACTTTGTGTGTGGACTACTACAAGAGACAAACACTTATTAATGCGTACTCAGTTCTATTATGCCGGTGGACCATCCTTCCACTTGGGTTGTGCCATCTGACATTGCTCAGAGGGTGATTTTGAATCCAAACTCCAGGAGACAAGTAGGACGCCCGAGGGCGGGTCGCCATGTCTCATCTTCGGAGAGGACAACTACACAATCCTGTAGAAGATGTGGACAACCAGGACATAATTCCAGGAGATGTCCTAATCCACCTATGATTAATGAAGGTACAAGCAGAGGTGTTCCCGATGAATACCGCCGCAAGTGTAGAATCTGTCATTCAATTGGACACAACAAACAAACGTGCCCTAACATTGACTCTAATAGGGAATGAATGACAAAGTTTTGATCACATTGAAAACTTTTGGAAGTGTATCAGATTGTAATAATTTGGAATTGCAATAATTACTTATTAATGAATGAATTAATATTCATGAATTAATTACATGTCTGTGTACATATAAAATGGTAATATACAACAAATCACTAGATGGACCTGGAGTTAGAAAAAATCTCCACATCCATTTTCTCCCGAATGATCTCCATGTCGTCCTCTGACCAATCAAAATGCCTTCGACCCGCCAGTATGTACTCGATAAGTCTCAAAGTATGGGGACCACAGTTACCTCTACAATTCGGCACATAAAACACCATTAGAAATCGTTCATAAAGAATATATAAGCACGTGAATGAAACTGAATGTCTTACAATTTCTTTTGTTGGGGGACTGTAGAAGTATGCACCAGGCTGACCGAGAAGAGCTTATTTTCCCAAGGGAACTCCCAACGACCAGCTCGTTGTGCTGTGTAGAACCCCGCGTCACTCAACATGGAGGGTAAAAACCACCGTAATGGCCGGACCTGCTGGTGCCTGATCTGATAAGGGACTTCCTATCTGCAGGGGTCATAAATGTCAATCTTCCCGCGACAAAGGTCGACACTCACCACCAGCCAATGTTGGGCCCCAACGTTGCACGGAATCAGCACCTGTAATAGTTTGCATACCGTGTTAGCTGAGGATACACGAACAATTTATTTTTTAAATCATCTCTATCATTTAACACTTACCAGGTCAATCTCGTGCCATGGGCGGTTTCCACTCGTGGTTGCTCCACTGACCGTCAGAAGGTCCTCTTCCAACCATCGGGACTGTAACACATTCCACCTTGCCGTGGTCACAACACCGTGCGAATCACGAGGCATCATCCTCTCCCACATGTACAACATAATTGGTTGTACAAGCATTGACAATATCGTATTAATAATACAAAACCAGAAAATCCGATTCGATTCCCAAAATTTATACCTACTTATATAAAATTGTGTATCCAACACGTTGATCCTCTGGTTGTACACATTGTGGAATCCTCGTTGACGCTTGCGAAGAATATAGAGGTATGCATCCATATGCTGACAAACAATAAAACCACCATAATTGTTAACAATTCAACATTACTTACACAAACGTTAATATGAAATGTCATAAGTACGTACCGTGTTCTCCAAGTCCATGAAGTTGGATTGCAGACCACACGAACCATCCTGCGGTAACTGGTGCCAGTACGTCCACATCACGTCTGTTTAATGATTGAATTACCTTAGCTATACATAAATTAGAATAAACAAAGAAATGTACATCCATTTGTATTATAAAAAGTTGGACTCACAGTTCCCCATTGATGTTCCTCTTGAAGGCCTTGTATGCCGCAAGCTGGTCAGCTTCCACTAGTCCGTGGAGGTCAAAAATGTGTTCCACGGACTCAGGCCGTGTCCTCAACCTCTTTGGACGACATGGATTTGTGTAAGGGCTCACCAACTGCCATTCACGCTTAACTAAACGCTTCGATGTATTGGCCAAGGGAGGGGATCGCTCCGACGGCACATAAGTGCTGGGTGGGGAAGGGGACCGCTCCGACGGCACGGACGTGCTGAGAGAAGGAGGGGATCGTTGTGGCTGAATCGATATGCTAGGAGGTGGGGGGATCGATGTGCTGAGAGATGGGGGGACCGCTGAGCCTGGGTGGACCCAGATAAGACTTCTGTACTTGAACCAAGCCTACTCTCGCTGGTATATGATTGATTTTCCCTCTTCGGACCTACCATGCCGGTAGGCGGGTCCTGACTACGTCGAGCTGTCATGTCTGTCCCCCCAGTACACTTATCTGTCGACCCTCCGGGACTAAATAATAGATCATGAGGTGGGGGGTCATCCCGATGTGTACGCATGGTAGAACCTTGAAGCCCCCGGATCATATCCAGTAACAATCGGTGTTGCTGCTGATGATCCTCATCACTCTTCCAGATCATATCCAACAACTTCAATTGTTGACGCTGTCGATCCTCGTCACTCTTCCGGAGGGCTTCACGCACATCGTTCAACATATCTGCCCACAGAGCCTGAAATCATGTCTACATTGTTAGTAAAACATTATCACCACGTGTTAATAAAAAATACTAAACTTTGTTTTCAACTTACCTCTCCATCACATCCAACGCCTCCACGGGAATCCCCTGTAGATGTACCATGTCCGGGGGTGGAAAACCGAACCCGCCTATGCCTATGCCTTTCTCTTTGAGGGTCTGTCTCATATCCCTCACTGTCACTGGGCCTTAAACCCCCCAACAGCGGGCTCAGATCCCTCACTGTCAATGGTCCTGTCTGTTAAACCCCCACCCTCTGTACCACTGATCCCGCCTAAGGTGGTCTGATCAGGGACCTGAGGCAGCATATCATCCATGTCATCTTCTACATACAGGATCCCCCATCGTCTAGCCATGCATAGTACGGTGCCTGTCTCTCAGCTGGTGTCGCACCAGTTCCTTGATCGCAAACATCTGAAATATTAGTTAGAACAATGTCATTGTACAAATACTAACTAATAAAAACATTAACAAAATAAATACATACCCTGGCTTTGAAAATCTTTGCTAGCTTCTTCCCTCTCGGTTGTTTGGTCAACTCCCACTTCAAAATACGGGGAGTCAGATCAGTAACCCTCTGGGTACAAACCTCTTTGGTCAAATCAGGGATCACCTCCAAAGTAAATATCTGCATCAAAGATAAGTACGATAAGTATCCATACAATTTTGGACACCAACAATAAAGTACAATTTGTAGTTCGAAGTTCTTACCAATAGGGCAAAAGATAGACCGTATATGTTGTAGGTCTCCACCCTGTGTACGTCAGCGCTCTTTTCCTGCTGGCGTCGCTCCAACCCGTTTTCTCGCCCGTCAAACGCATGCTTGAATGAGTAAATAGAATGCCTGTACACGTGGGCACCCCACGGGAACGCGTCGAATGCATCGAGCTCCTCAACCAGCCAAAACGGCCAAACTGGAATCTTGAATCTCTCATCCACCCTCATCACTATCCAGTTCAGCATATATAAGAGGCAGAGCTTGACAGCATCGTACGCCTTCCCGAACTCTGCACCGGTGATAACACCCATAATATGCTCCAGCGACACCTCATCGGCTCCAGGAAAGTACCGCTAATGTATGCCATTCTCCACTGCTGCATACATGGTGGTCTCTGGTACAACTCCAAACCGTAGTCGGTGATCAGGCAAAATTTCACCTTCGAAAACCTCACAGACTTGTTTCCTAACATGAAGTGCATCTCATCTGTTGGGCCGTTATGATGGAGCTCCCTCAAAAGAAACCGATGGATAATACCACCGGAAAAATTCATCTCCTTATGCATCGTCAGGAAATGCCCAAAATATGACGCCATGAACCGACAGCGGTCTTCATCTGTAAATTCTATAGGGACACGGTTCAGCGCGTCGTCTATATGGGCAAGGGCATCAAAATGGTCGTGTCGCGTCAATTTGCCCTCGTACCAGTATCCTTCTGGAGTTTTAAGCGAATCCCTCAACCTAATTCTCATCTGCAATGTAACAGAAATACAACATCATTAAACAGAACAAATAAAAATGCTCGATACAATTAAAAAAAAAGCTCGAACCTATTGAAAAAAGCTCGAATCCTTTTTTAAAAAGCACGATCCCTTTTAAAAAAGCTCGATCCCTTTCAAAAAAGCTCGATCCCTTTTCAAAAAAGCTCGATTCCTTTTCAAAAAAGCTCGTCCCTTTTCAAAAAAGCTCGACCCCCCTCAACCTAATTCTCATCTGCAATGTAACAGAAATACAACATCATTAAACAGAACAAATAAAAATGCTCGATACAATTAAAAAAAAAGCTCGAACCTATTGAAAAAAGCTCGAATCCTTTTAAAAAAAGCTCGAATCCTTTTTTAAAAAGCACGATCCCTTTTAAAAAAGCTCGATCCCTTTCAAAAAAGCTCGATCCCTTTTCAAAAAAGCTCGATTCCTTTTCAAAAAAGCTCGACCCCTTTCAAATACACTCTATCCAATTCAAAAACAGCTCGAACCTATTCAAAAAAGCTCGAAACCTATTCAAAAAAGCTCTATCCTTTTCAAAATGACTCAATCCAATTCAAAAAAAGTTCGATCCTTTTTAAAAAATGCTCGATCTCTTTTAAAAAAGGCTCGATCTCTTTTAAAAAAGGCTCGATCCCTTTTAAAAAAGGCTCGATCCCTTTTAAAAAAAGGCACGATCCCTTTTAAAAAAGGCACGATCCCTTTTCAAAAAAGCTCGATCCCTTTCAAATACGCTCGATCCAATTCAAAAACAGCTCGAACCTATTCAAAAAAACTGGAAACATATTCAAAAAATCTCGATCCTTTTCAAAATGGCTCGATCCAATTTCAAAAAAGCTCGATTCTTTTTCAAAAAAGCTCGATTCTTTTTCAAAAAAGTTAGATTCCTTTTCGAAAAAGCTTGATTCCTTTTCGAAAAAGCTTGATTCCTTTTCGAAAAAGCTTGATTTACCAAAACCTAATTTTCACGAAAATAAATGCTCGACTAAACAAATAAGCTCGATTCTATTGAAAAAAGTCTCGATAACCCAGATTTTATCTTCCTCAACTGATATTCAACCAAATTACAAACCCTAACCTAAATCACAACCATTATCACATCTCTATTTTAACCGGTTTCTACAATTTCTATCAACAAAACTCAATTCTAACATGTAATACAAGTTAACAACAACAAAAACGAGGAAAAATAACCAATCTTACCTTTGTCAATCGCAGCTCTTCTGGTCACTTCACCGTCGATTAGTTTTCCGTCGGTTTGACTGTTGCTTCTCTTTGACTTTGAAAACGACAACTTTCTCACTGTTTTAATATTTTAGGATATTTTTGTCTCAACGACTGAAATGATGTCTTTTAAACATACATTAGTAAAGTGGTGATATTTGCACAACACACCCCTCAAATAGTGCCAATAATTTTTTGACCCATTAATTGTATTACAGTATCCTGAATTTTTTGCTTCAGCCAAAATTGTAAGATTTTTATAAAAATTGTGAACAACATATAACATTATATTTTGAGTTTATAAAAAACCGAATTAATTGGAATGTTTAAGTTAGTGAGAGTTGACCGGATAAAATCCGTTATTAATGTGATCAATATTGTTGGGCTCGGTGCACCTTAACTACATTAAATATATGTAGGATATGATATGAGCTATTGTATATGTGTGACATAGTATTCCTTTTAGGAATAACCATCCTATTAGGGTTTTAAGAATCCTTTACGAGTTAGGATTTTAGGAAGTTATACTATTTATAGGGGGTCCCTACTCTCACTCATAGAATGTATAACAGAACTGTCTCCCCATTAGGCAATCTGAGAAAGGTGAGAAGAGAGTAGAAGACTCTCTATTATTTTCTTTTCAGGTTATTGTGCTATTGTGGATTCAGGATTAAGATTTTCTATAACTTGGATGTTTTCCACTGCGCTTTCAGGTACACATTTATTCCTACTTATATATATAATACGAGATTTAATTATTTCTTAAGATAATGCTTACAGTGGTATTAGAGCGGAGATCGTATTGTTGCATAGGTTGAATACATTGGATTGAATTATATTATTTACGTATTGATTTTGTTTTGATGAGAACATCTGGATTGGATTCATAATTTATTTTGTCAATTATAGTATGCATAAAGACATGTTATATTTTGTTATATTATATGGAGACCCACGAGTCTCACTGCAGTTGCCATGAACTAACACACCTGATCTTATGAACAATCAAAATTAGATTAGTTATCGCATTATTTTATTCTAAGTAATTGTAGAATTATATTAGTAATAATTTTGGTGGTGGCATGTTGTTATATTAATAATAATTATAATAGTAAAAGCATGTGTTTTATTTTATGTTGATCTGGTATGATTCCACTGTGGCGTGTGTTTGCCTGCTGGGTAGATTTGCTTTTCAGATGCAAAGGTCGTGCATCAGATATGGGTAGATGGCCCAGACCCGTGCGTTGGTGCGGGTCGTTGTGTCTGAAGCACAGTACCAAACCTGGGTCGTTAAGGCTAGTCGGATCAGGACGCGGGTTGTGCACCCGATTGAAACCAAACCCAGGATGTCACGGGTTGATGGTTTCAATGACCCAACAACAAGCTCCAGCGAGGCTCTGTTTGAGTCGATGTTTGGCATCGTCTCATCCATGATGGTGTGCCTGTAGGCCGTCCTCTTCCAGCCACGGTGAGGTTTACTACCGTTGAAGAGATCCTGACCTTTGCGGATCTCTAATTTGTCGATTTGATTTGCGAGTATTTACGGATCTGATGAGTCGAACTGAATGGGGCTGCTTTTAGCTGCTTTTCCGATTGTTTTTCGTCGCTCTGGTGGCCGACCGAGCAAGGTTGGACGACGGCCATGAAAGCTAGGGTTTTTGGTTTGATTTTGGTTTAGGCCAACTTTTGAGAATTAGATATAGTTTTGGATTGTTATGAATTTTTTCTAGGTTCATTTCGAATTAGATAGAATATTAGGCTGTTACACAATTTTTCTTGGGTCTATTTGAATTAATTAAAACATTAAGGTGTCCATATGTAATTGGGTATGTGTTGGGGTAGATTTATAATTTCAGAAAGTGATTGAGTCAATTTAATATTTTGATAAATATAAGGATCAATTTGAAATTTATCAAAATCATGAGGCAATTTTTAAAATTTTCCAAATTTTTTATGGAAAATAATTGCACTTCATAAATAATTATTATGATTTTGGATGATTATGTTTCACGTAGTGACTAATCATTAAGATTTCATAATAATTATTAGTTTGTTTAAAATTAATAATTGATTGAATTTTCTCATGAATCAAATTATTATATTTCACGTAGTGACTAATCATTAAGATTTTGAGAAATTCATCGGTTATCAATTATTAATGATTTTGATTTAATAGTTGATAGAATTTTCTCGTGAATCGGATGATTATGTTTCACGTAGTGACTAATCATTTAGATTTTAAAAAATTCGTCGGTTATTGATTATTGGTAAGGTTAAAATTAATAATCTGTTTTTAATATTCTCGTGAATCGAGTGATTATATTTCACGTAGTGACTATTCATTTCGTTTTTGAGAATATAGTTGGCTAACGATTATTAATTTGGTAAGTTTTAATAATTGATAGAATATTCTCGTGAATTAGATGATTATGCTTCACGTAGTGACTAATCATTAAGATTTTGAGATGTTCATTGTTTAGCAATTATTAAATTTAAACTGCAAAGATGGAAATGCATGTTTTAATCATCTCCGTAGGAGGGTTATCACATGTGATAGGTGATGTTCTTCTCCGTAGGAGCCCATCATCTTGAGGTATTCATCTGTAGAACTGTAATAATGGAATTATATGCATGTGATGAGTGGTGTTCTTCTTCGTAGGAGGTTTATTATCTCGAGGTATTCACTTATACAATATGTTGTGAATGTTAGACACATGTGATGAGTGATGTTCTTCTCTGTAAGAGGTTCATCATCTTGAGGTATTCATTTATATAATGTGATATTAATATTAGAAATTTTGGAAATTGCCTCTAATATATTTTCATTTAATTGAATGAAAGTGTCCAACACTTAATGATGCCAACATATTATATATGCTCACAAATAATATCTACTCAACATAAATTTAAGAATGTTATATATATTTCTCATTCTTTTACATAATTTGAAATAAAAATTATATGTGACCGTGTTGGATTGATTAAGAGAAATATATAAATTTATGTTGGATGTTACGAGTTCATGGTTTACATATGTATTACCTATAAAATTATTATGGAATTAGATGATTACGTTTCTATGTAGTAGAGTAACTATTAATATTTCATTATAATTTATTTATTTCATTGAGAACGTTAATTGATTATATTAGAAGTAATTATAAAGTTGGATGGTTGTGTTTCTACGTAGTGGACTGATCATTAAGATTTTATAATGATCTTTTGATAAAATTATATAATCAATTATGTTTGGAATATTTATGGAATTGGATGAGTATGTATTCACGTAGTGCAGTAGTTGTTAAGATTCCATAATATTCGTTGGATTATTAATAACTAAATGACTAAGGTTTGTAACTGCATTAAGGTAAAACTATACATGTGTCGATCATCTGGTTAAGAGAGTCATCACTTGTGTAAGTTTTTTGAACATTAAAGAATAAAGAGTGATGTTCATCTCCCAAAGAAGTTGATCACTTGTAAGACAGTTTAACACGTGTGTTGTGGCCTTTGTCCAAAAGATAGATCATGATGCTGTGTTGGATTTCCATGAAAATTAAATCATTATTTATAATGATTATGGAAATCGGTGTGAGCATGAATATAGTGTGATTTAATTCCTTTTTAAACATCTCTACTATTTTTAAATACATGTCATTAAGATATTGGTTGATGGATCTTTTTGATAGATTTGATGAGACATTCCAATTGGTTTTTACCTTAGCAAGGATTAAAGGATAGCTAAAGTTTAGTGAACCCACTGTCGAAAGTTTTGTTAGGGTCTAGTGTCTTATAAATAGATGGAGAATAATCTATTATTTGAAGTTATGTCTTTTGTTTTTCATTTTGATAAAGGTGATAGGGTACAAACATCATAGGAAGTAGTCTGGAAATTTTGACAATTCAACATAGCAAGTCAAAGAAAATACTGAGGAAATAAATTAATTTTCTATCGCAAGAAAAGGTACCCCTTGATTTATGTTTTGAATATTTGATTGATTATCAATTAAACACTTAGTGGGTTGTTTCTTGTGATACATTTTATATTATAAATTCTTCCAATGAACTCAGTATTTAATAGGGACCAATTGGTTTAGAGGTTTTATTTGAATTCATATGAATTCATGGTAACACTTAGGTTATCTTTAAATTCTAAAAGTTTTATTGGATGATATTTCTGATTTTGGTCATGTAATGCATAGTACATTTTTCATAATATGACTGAGAATTTAAATTAATAACTTAAAGCTTATTCAAGATAAATTATTGCTTATGATTTCACCTAGTGAGTTATATGGTGATTTTGTAAATAATAATTTTTATGGATCTTTGAACTCTTCTAGTATTTAAGTTTTACTTTTAGGTTTTAGAATTAAATTGATGATTGTTCTTGTAGTTTAGATATATTCTTTTTAATCACATGACTAAATGTAGAATGAAGATAATTGATTCGTAGGACATTTTGATTATTTTTAAATTCTCAATTTTAAGTCTTTTGATTAATTGTATTAAAAGTGATCTCATAAAAGATAAGGAGAGAGCTGCAGAGGTTAGAAACTATTGAGAATAGTTCATTGAACTTGTTCTGTTTTATTTATGAGAATAATTGCATCTATACATTATACATTCTTAGGGGGAGAGAGTGATGTTTTTAAGAATGTATAATTTAAAAGACTTGTGTTTAAGGAAGAAATCTTGTACTTGTGATATTTATATTGAATAAATGTCATGTTTGTTGAATTGCAATTTTGGATGTTATTAGAGTTTGAGTTTTGACTTAATTGTCAATAAGTTGCAAACGAATTGGTTGAAAATGTTTTTTCAAGGTAATAATATTTTCAACTTAAATATTGAAAGTTATGTGGTCATATTTATGGCTTTAAGGTTTTACTTGAAAATTAGTTTTAATTTTGTATACTTGAAAACTTCATTAACATAGTTAATCAAGTTCTCAGACAATGATGTTTAGTTTAATAAAGTATTGACATTTTATAACTTTGTTAAAAGTTTTATTATGCCATTAGACATAACTGATGGTCAGTGGGAGTAAGTTTATTTTTTATGTGCTATATTTTGTCAATTGTGTGACATTAAGAATTTTATCTCTAGTATTTCGAGATGAAAAATCTCAAACAAGTTTATTTTGATAATGCTATTGAGAAAATATATTAATATAGCACTTAAAGGATTGATATGATTACAAGTTTACTTGTTTGAGGTACTTATTGGTAAATGTGATAAACTTACATAAGTTTTTAATTCTTCAAGTAAATTGGAGCGTTCTAATAAGAAAATGTCATGTATATATCTGAAATGATAGTTTGATATAAGCTTATTATATATGTATTGATTCTATTATTACATTAGTAGACTTTACGGATTTAAAACCAATTTAGCATGTATTATTGAATAATTAAAAAAAAAATCATAGTATTTGTAGAGATTAATTGCTTCATACTCACATGTATTTATGAATAAAGAAATATGTTGTGTTATACATTGCAACTCTAAAGAATTTTAATTGTGAAATCATATAAGGTATATTGTGAAAATTTCATTACATTTATCTTCTCTAAATATTGATAAGAGATCTCAGAGTTTTAATCATATGGATGTTATGGTTGTAGAGGAGATTTAAAGGTTGCAAGTTTCTAATAGTCATAAGTAAAATAATTCTTGATACACTAACCAAGATATTTGACTCTGGAGGTTTTGTGGAGCATGTTATATCATTATTGAATGATTAATATTTTTGATGTGTTTGGTTAGTGGGAGTTGTCTTTAATTAGATTAACTGCATTTATTTTATGCATGTTTGTTTTATATTCTCGAGAATGTATTGCATATACATGTTAAGAAGTTTGCCATATTTGTTATTGTGTGCACACGGATGTTTGGTTATGGTAAGAAATTAGCATAAGGTACAAAGTTTCTACCGATGAGTGAACATTACTTAAGACAAAAAAAATTTGCCCCTCTTAAGAGAGGTTTAACTCATGGTCAAAATGTTTGTCTAGTGAGTGTAAGATGCTTAAGATATTAAGTTTGCTCGTCTTAAGCTACTTTATATTATGCGAAGTTGGATCTATATTGAAATAGGCATGATGATCACATTTGCATGTAATTTCCATATCACACATACATACCATTTTACATGGGTAGGTAGAGCTAAATGTATTTTGATTACATATGGTCTTATGTCGATTAAAGATGTAATGATATTTGTAGTTGGATACTTAAGGTTTTATTGGACTAAGGGGAAATAAGGTGTTACTCTCTTAAATATTTTTTGTGGCCACATATAATTGTTTGTCAATTTGGAGAGTCGTTTTCTAAAATCAATTTTTAAATCAAAAAATAATAATGTCTATGTAGCTCAAGTGGGAGAATGTAAGATTTATATAAACGTTGTGAGCAACATATGACATTATATTTTGAGTTTATGAAAAACCGAATTGATTGGAATGTTTAAGTAAGTGAGAGTTGACCGGATAAAGCATATTATTAATGTGATCAATATTGTTAGGCTCGGTGCACCTTAGCTACATTAAATATATGTAGGATATGGTATGGGCTATTGCATATGTGTGATCTAGTATTCCTTTTAAGACTAGCCATCCTATTAGGGTTTTGAGAATCCTTTATGGGTTAAAATTCTAGAAAGTTATACTATTTATAGAGGGTTCCTACTCTCACTCATAAAATATAAAAAAAAACTATCTCCCCATCAGACAATCTGAGAAAGGTGAAAAGAGAGTATAAAACTCTATTGTTTTCATTGTTTTCTTTTCAGGTTATTGTGCTATTATGGATTTGGGATTAAAATTCTCTATAACTTGGATGTTTTCCGTTGTGTTTCCAGTTACACGTCTATTCATACTTATATATACAATACGAGATATTTAATTATTTCTTTATATAATGCTTATAAAAATATTGCTAGATTCCATTAAGTCCACACAAAGGAACCATTACGTTAACCTTTCTTGACCAACTATTAACGTCGGTTGATTATGATCCGAGATAAGTTGTAGCATCATAACCTAAATATTCATCTCAACGACATTTTTTGATGTTATTTTTAACTTGAAATGACTATTTATGTCCTCCAAAATTGTAATGACACTTATATTTAAATTATAGAGTTATTTAGGCATTTCCCGCTGTTCTCTAAAAAATATATTTTGAAGTTAAAAAATAAAGTGTTTTTTTTAAATGAATGTAAATACAAATGAAAGATAATTACAAAACTTATAATTCACAAAAATTATATAGTTTAAGATTTGATTTAATTTAATTGAGATAACCTCAATAGATTCATTAGAGTGGAATACTTAATTTTTTTTATTGACACTCAAACACATCAAATTTTCGGTTTCCTCTTCATTCTCAATTCATTTCATAAATAAAAGAAGAGTAATGCTAGATATCGCACATAAAATCACAACTCTTTCATCACAACACACATGACAGTTGATGTATTAATTGATGTGTGGATACATAGATAAGTGAGATAAATCATTATTAATGTGTATCCACTCCGGCTCAATTGACATTTCAGCTGCCACATGTGTTGTGATGGAAGTGTTATGATTTTAAGTGTGATATCTAGTATTACTCGTAAAAGAAACAAAGTTCAAATCTCTTACTACATTTGCTAAAGTCTGAACAAGCATAGATTTTGTTTATTTCCCTTGTTTTTTGTTTTTGTTTTTTTGATAGTGAGTTATTTTTTTTATCATTCTTTTAAATGTTTTTAAAGACAAACGTGATTATATTTTTCTTATCTAGTTCGTTACATACTTTTTTTAAAAAATTATACTACTGTCCAATGTGGTTTGGTAGTAAATGACATCCCTTCAGCTTGACAATATCTTAGGTTTAAGTCTCTGCACCGTAGGTGGTATACCACAAAAAAAACCTTTATACTTAATTTAGCCCACTCTAACAATAGGTAATGGCTTCACCCCTAACCCAAACCAAACCATTATTTAATTAGTTTATTTTTATACAGCCCAAACCAAACCATTTATAAGGTAAAACCAAACCAAAATCGGTTTGATTTAACGGTTTAAGAAAATAATTACATTTTTTTAACAAATATAATAAATCAAATTATCAATACAAGTGGGGGTGTGCATTTTCGGTTCAGTTTGGTTTGGGTTGAAGATCAATGTCAAACCAAACTAATATGTATCAGTTTGACTATATTTCAATCCAAACCAAACCAATGTGATATGTCAAACCGATTCAAACCAAATCAAAAAAAGTCGGGTTGGTTTGAGTAGATTTATCGGTTTAGGTTTGAACCTAGAAATCATTTTTTTATTATAAAAAATATTAAATATAGGTGTTATTTAATTATTTTACAAATAGAAAAAAATATTATATAATTAAAAAATTAACAATAACCGGTATCGTAACAGAAAAATAAATAATATAAATAATAAAACTCATATTATAAAAATGCATTTAAGTAATTACATTATATTTCTTTTAAAAAATATAAGATATAAAGAAAGAAGAATGGTACTGTACCAAATGGTTGGTGGAAATGAATGGTTGGTGGAAATGAATGATAAGGAAAAAATAACTTATTTATATGATAAGTAAGTAAGGATAAATAAAAGTTATAAATCCCAGGGGAATAAGGATTTGACTTTTATTGAATATATGTGTTAGTTTGGGTTGTCTGAATTTTATTTTTAGCAAACCAATCTGAACCAATCTTTGATCGGTTTGTTAAATGACAAACCGATTAATAATTTTTTTTATATGTGAGACTGAACCAACCCATAAAGTTTGGGTTGAGTTAGGCGGGCTGGTTCAATTTGACAGTTTTTTTGTACATTCCTAAATACAAGCAGTTAAACCCATTATCAATAAGATAAATAATAATACTAAATTTAATTCAAGTACAAAACAGTAATCATAATATATATATATAAAAAAAACTCAAGTGTAGAATGCTTAAAACTTATAAAATAAAACTAAATCGTTCAAACTTCCAAATTAATAACATCCACCACCATATAAGGGTGGGCAAAAAACCGCCTAACTGAACCCAAACTCTAAGGATTGGTTCGGTTCCATATAGAAAAAATAATAATTGGTTTGTCATCAGACAAACTAAAGATCGGTTTGGTTTGTGTTGTTTAAAATAAAATTCTAGCAACCCAAACCAATCCATAAATTCAATAAAAGTCAAATCCACGTTTTCCAGGTTTTATAACTTTTATTTATATTTTTATTTATACTTATTTACTCTTTTTTTTTTGTTTATTTTGTTATGTTACCCTAGTCTACTTCACAAGGTGCAACTCATATCACATCCAAGAAGATAATACAAGTATAGACTTGATATTTAACTCATAAAAATAAGTTTTTTTTTTCTCTTCTCCATTATCTATTATGTATTGTTGATGGTGACGTTTGGATAGTAGACAGATCAGTTGCCAACAATGACACGTAGGCAAGTCGATACTTATATCGGCTGAGAAGCTTATGATCAAAGCACCTTCCTGCTTTGAGAATGCAATATAACATGAACAAAACAAATAAAAAAAACAGATAAAAGCAATAATGACACCAAAGTTTTTACGTGAAAAACCTTAAAGTAGGGAAAAAACTACGATCATTGTAATGATAGGAAAAGAGATTCCACTATGTAAAAGATTATTACAATTACAAGCTTAATACCTTCTTTCTAATGATGTATTCATCTATCCACATCTTTGTTTGGTACATGTATTTGTATATGAACATAGGTGTTGCCCTAGTTCGTGTTATACAAGCAAATATCAGAAGAGATCCTAGGAGGATCGTATCTTGACGAGATTTGGAGGATTGTAGTTTGGCGATTCACATATGTTTGGGAGATTTCTTTCCTTGTTAGTCACTTTTCATGATTCTTGGGATTATTTCCCGTATAAGAGTTTTAGAGAGATTATGATCGTGTTTCCTTATTGAAACTTGATTTGAAGGGATAAATGAAAGATTTGTATTTATCACAATCATAGAATGATATGGCGTATCAAGGTTTGTGCTTGGAGTCCAAGATCTTATTAAGTTAAAGAGCCAAAAGCCTAAAAAGTTGGCTGAGGTGCCTAGCTGAATAGCTGGCCTATATGCATAGCTAAAGTGCCTTGCTGAAGAGCTGACCGATATGCTTATATGAATAGTTTGTTGATGTGCTTTGCTGAAAAGCTGGCCGAGGTGCCTAACTGAATAGCTAGCCGAGGTGCTTTGACGAAGAGCTCTCGGCGAGCTGAGTTGTTACGGCGAGATGAGTTACCATGGCGAGCTGAGTAGCCATGGCGAGTCAAGTTGCTATGATGAGATGAATAGCCATAGCGAGCTGAGTTGCCATGGGGAGATGAATGCTACATGACCACTCTAAAATGAGTGGCACTTGCAATCGTACGAGGTCGAGAGTGTTCATGTAAATAGGAATTCGTTCCTATGAGGACTGAATAATTGATTAGTCAAGTTACTATTTAAACAACGATTAAAGATGATTTCCAAATCAAGCACTAAAATCAATCTAAATTAACTATTGATGCAACTAATGTTAAGACTATAAATCAATCCACACAAAATGACAAAATGTAATAATGTGATTAATGATGCTAAAACTAGATTCTACCTCGCCCTCCTAATAAAGCACTAGACTCACTTAATCACTCAAATGTGTTAGTGTAAATTATAGGTTTGTGTCCCCTTAATTACTCTCTACTCTATCTCAAGCAATAGAAATCACACCAATACATACCTACAATCTATCTCTCGATGACTACTGATTATATGTATGAATTCATTAAGTGCTTTAGCACACACACACAATAGACATATAAACTAGCATTGCGTATCTTTACCTTACTAGTCATATAGTGGACATTTCATTGAGCCCCTTGAGTGTGTCGCCTCTCGATCCATAACACAACAACCGATATTCATTCACTAGGTGATCAATTAATAGAAAACATTAAGCACTTAAAACATGCATATAATAACACAAACACATATAGAGAATGAATACAGAAATACATATAAACATTAATAAATCTTTTTATACTGACTTGAACATTTCTGTATATATATGAGTTTATTTTAAATTATATAAACAATTTAAATTAGTTTAAACAAATTATATAACTATATATATACATTTAAATCAACAAACCTTTACCAATGAGCTAGAGTAGCTTTGCTGGTTAGAGTTTGTGGCTTTTTCAATCCCTAATGTAGGCGTTCTAATTTTTTTTAGAGATTGACCGGCTAATATTAAAACTAGAGGGACTAAAAGTTTTTTTTTAAAAAAAATAACAGTAAAGGGTAAGATTGTATTTTTACATATTCTATTATAGTTGACCATCAGTTGTTTGATCAAATGAACTAAATTGATATATTGACGTTTAAAAAGGTGACAATTCGAACTTTAGTGATAATACCCTTTACTGATTCAAAGACAGTAAGGGTCCGTCCTGTAAGCGTTTTTCAATTGCTATTTTTCAAAAATAAAAATGAAAATGAAAACAGTATTTTTGGTTTCAGTTTTAAATTCTAAAAACGCATCTGGTAACATATGTTGAAAGTTGTATTTTAAAAATAAAAATGAAAAATACACGTCTGGTAGGTTAACTGAAAATTATCAAAAATTAAAATATCAATTTTTGAATTTTGTTAAATATTATTATAATTATAAACAAATTGATTAAATAATTAACCAATATAATTTTATATTATAATTTTTAAATTAAACAAAAGTAACACATCATAAATTACTAAAAAAATCAGTTAATTAAAATTAAATTCTTAAATTATAAATAAATATTATTTTAATAAATATAAATAACAGAAATAAAAATATATAAAAAATAATTAAAAAAGGAAAAAAAAAACCAGATCAATCAAGAAGAAGAAAAGAAGAAAAAGAAAGGAAGAAGATCGAAGAAGACGAGGAGGAAGAGGATCGATGAAGGAGAAGGATCAGAGAAGGATCAGAGAAGAAAGAGAAGAAGAGGATCAGAGAAGAAGAAGAAAAGGATCGGAGAAGAAAAAGGCTCGAAGAAGAAGAAGATGAGGATTGAGAAGAAGGTTCAGAGAAGAAGAAGAAGAAGAAGAAGAAGAATTTAAAAAAAAAAATGAAAAACATAAACAAAAACAAAGCAAAAAGACATTTTGTGTTTTTCAAATTTTTCACTGTTAATAGTAATTTTGTTTTTTGTTTTTTAAAAATAAAATGAAAAACGGTTAATGAACCCGAATTCGAAATCGTTTTTGAAAAACGAAAACGAAAACTCACTTAAAAACAACTGTAGGACGAAACCTTAAATAAAGTATTGTGTGATATTTAATACTATGAATAAAATTTTGAAGCTAAGTAGCATTCCATTTATATTTCCAGTTATTGATGGAATATTTTCTCCGATTATAAAGTCATCCTCTTCCAAATGTGATGTAAAGATTGAGCAACAAAATCTTTGTTTTCTGAAATGAGTTTCTAAATAAAATCGGATGTGGTAAACCAGAAACAAATCGGCATGGTTACCAGATCTCACTCAAACGGATCTGAAACAAGTCCTCTTTGCTGCACAAACAATATCTTCAACCTGCGCAACAATGTAGATGAGGTGAGCAAGGATTCGAATACCCTGAATCATGTTTACAATGTTTAATCTGAAATTGGAACTGACTAAACCAGAAATAATTGTTTAAAAGGACATTTATGGATTAGTGAAAACAAAATAATGAAAAAGAAAACATATATAGCGATGCAAACCTGTGGAACAGCCAGCCTCTCAAGATTGGTAGCATAAGGCATGGGAACATCAGCTCCTGCAATTCTCTCAACTGGTGCATCGAGATACTTGAAACTCTCCTCCACAACAGATGCACTGCAGGAAGCAATAAAAGTTACCGCTAAATACTCGTGACAACAGATGCAAAAGTTGAGTAGGCAACAGAGAGGGAAAAAAAGGCTACCAGATCTCAGCACCGACACCATTTTGAGGAAACCCTTCCTCAGCCGTCACTAGTCTGTTAGTTTTCCGTACAGAAGCATTGATTGTGGCTCGATCAAGGGGACGGATCGTGCGCAGATTTATAACCTGTTTAGTTTTTTTTTTTTTACTCTCTAAACATGTCATGATGTAAAGCAATTTGACTACAAAAAAAGTAAGGTGCAATTTTCGAGTTACCTCAGCACTTATTCCTTCCTTGGCGAGTATCTCAGCAGCCTAAGAGTTTTTACCACTTGAATTAGTTCCAGAAGGGAAAAAAGAGGCATTGATTGTAGGACATCTAAAAACATAAATTAAAAGCAAGTAACTCATGTTATCACTTCATATTATGTACAAATTTACATCTATGATATGGTGTTTAGTTGAATAACTTGAGTAACCAATTTTTCAGTGGTAATGCCCAGGGAAACCACATGTTTTATGTATTGAGCAAAAACAAATACTTCATAGAAGTAGATATACTGATTTTTTAAAAAAATATTAAAGCTGACTGTAGCGTGAAATATATATTGCACTTTATATTCAATAGAATATTTCAATTATTTCTGACAGCCAAATTTATTTACTAAATGCTTATTGTTTAAAAAGAAGCGATCATCCTCACCCATGTTCCATATAGTATAAATATGAAGGATGTATTCCACTCGTTACATAAACTGCTGCAAATTTGAATAAGAGATATCAAACCTTGAGGGCATGACCGACCATCTTTGAAAAAGCAGTAATTGTTACATCCTTTCCTTCTCGTTCTATCTGTCACAGTGAAGAAGACACAAAGAACAATTATAATTAATAATATAGATAAAAACCAAGAATCATCTTCAATCAAAGTACCTTAGCTTTCCCTATTTGGAGGCAGAAATCTGAATCAAGAACTTCTGCTGAAACTGGAAAAGACTCACCATATCTGCAGCTCAATATGACATCAACAAAAATAAAGCAAATATCAGTCAGCTATGAAAGTTAGAATTAGATCCGACTCATAAGATCACAACTCAAACTACTTACAGCAACTCATTTTCAAGAAAGACAACAGGGTCAGGGTCCCTAATAGCAGCTTTTAGCAAGCCCCGGGCATCTTCGGATGAATATGGACAGAGCACCTTTAAACCGGGACATGAACCAAACCATGCTGCATAACACTGCACATAATCTCAAACTCAGGCTTTTATCCAATCACAGACATCAAGTCAATCAATGTCCATGAAACTTAATCATAGTAAAAGTTGATGGCCAACTACACATCAAAGAAAAAAAGGATGTGGATATTGCCACCCAGAAAAAACAATTTGGACATCTGATTGATCAATAAATTCATCATTAAAATTTGAAAAATCAAAAATTTTACTTAATAACCTTTAAAATACCGACAATAACCATGGAAATTATTGTATTTTTTATAAATATTTTAGCTACAGCCACTAAACTGTATTGGTAAATTTCCAGTATTATCTAAATCACTCTTGGATAAATTTGATGAACAAATCAATGGACGATGAGTTATCAGTTACCACGCAATCTTGACCTTACTATTCGGACTTATAAAGTCTTTAATGTAGCTAAAATTTTTTTCTGGAGATCAGTGATTGGGGTACAGGTAGTTCTTAGATAAAATCTTCTATTCCCAAAATTTTGATATGCAAAGAGGGGCACATAATCACATAAATGCACCACCAATATTAACACTGGCATGTTGTAGTCTGTTGTATACAATAATTGACACTGGATTGGTGTTACACTCATACACCGATATTGACTCTGGCACTGTGCAGTGCCCGGGAGTTATAGAAATTGGATATTTTAGTAATTGTTGCTGGTGTTGTGAGGAGAAGCAATTTGATTGCTGGAAGAAAACAATGGTGAAGGAAGTAGCCATGAAGGTGGAAACTAGCGACAGTGCAGAGAATCCTCCCACAATGATTTTATTCTTAATTACTTGATTATTACTTAAACTTTGATGTCCTTATTAGTATTTTTGTTTATGAGATTTTCAGTAATATAAATTGTAATTAAGGAAATGAATATAAATAGTTTTCTTCTTTTTTTGGAAACACTATAAACAGTTTCTTGGGTGACGAATGATGATAACAACACCCAGAGGGGAAAATAGCTCCTAGTTGAGTTCTTTCTTCATATACATTTTAAAATTCTCAAGACCGTCTAAATGTATAAAACTCAAATCTGACAAGTAATACAGAACTCTTTGCACTAGACTGGGCACATCCGCACATCCGCACATGCACAAGTACAAACATGCATATTGGCTATGAACTGCGAACTCATTAGTAAATTCACTATGAATATCCAACAATTTCAAATTAAAACACTAGTATTCAATGCCATGCGAGCAGTTCTTAAAATTGAAAAAAATCCTATAACTAAAGAATTGTTTACGGTCAACTCAATTGAGAAGGTGATACATGAGTGCTCTCATTGCTTAAGCTGTTAGTCAGTACAGGTCTTTACCTTTAGGCTTTAGTTCTTTTTACTTTTAATCTTTTACCTTAGTATTACTCGAACAACTCTCAATGGTTGATGAAAGAGTGATTTAACAGATTACATCAAGTGTAGTTAAGGAAACATAACGAAGTTCTTCTCATACACAATCACAATTTTCTCTTTTAGAAAAATCAAGTCCTTGTGGCCCATAGGCATAGACTCACACCCCTCGTCTTTATTCAGAAAATCAGATCCACTTACAGCAAACATTTACCTTAATTTTCTATAGATATGATTTACCATAACAATCTCCATATTGTAATTCGCAAAAATACAATAAAATAGAGTATCAATGCAAGATCGCAAAAATACAGTTTGTGAGGGTTTTATCATTTTTAAGTAATTTATATAACCCAGATTGTGGACTTAAAGTTTTCCAGGAAATGGGGTGCAATATATTTCCAACACCAGAAAATTTTTTCTTTTTCTTTTTTAAATTTTATTTCATAAGACAATTCCCTTTCAATTTTTTTCTTGTTCTTTTCAAGTTATGAAAAGTGTTTTCTAGCCAACACTGACAGCAACACTAGCCATTGACTGCATATCATTACTTTTTAGTTTTTATTATTCCCATTTGAGCCTTCAATATCTATAACACTCTGTATCACGACTGTTATCTGAAGGCAACTACTCAAATAAAACATTAACCCCGTAAAACAAAGTGGTCTGTATTCTACCAATAAGAGGAGAGGTATTTCAGAGGGAAAGCGCAACTTCCAACTGTGCAGTCTACCATTACCACATGAACCAAGAACAGATATGGCGAAACTTTCCAAAATCATATTTATCTATCGCAATATTAATTGGAAAAAAGCCTGAGTAAACATCACGGTAAAGATTAAGAGGTGCCTAAGTAACCATGAGTAAACAAGTTAAATTCAAATATTACGAAGGATACCTGGGAATGCTGAGCACCAACTCCAGCAGCAGCACCATTAGGTCCCCTAAAAACAATAGGTACAGATACCTGACCAGCTGACATATAATTTGATTTTGCGGCGGAATTGATGATGTGGTCAATAGCCTGACAATATTTAGGAAAATGAGTTCCCAAAAAACTGTAACAAGTCAGACAACAGATTATTTCCCACCTTACAATTAAAAAAGTCAGAAGTAATAATAAGTGATGAGTAATGCATTAATAAGGTCTATTCATAAGAACACGTATATTAAGTCAATCACACTCCTAAATAATTCTATTTGTTATATATAATATTGTAGCAAAAATAGGAGATGAATAAACCATACTAAAACATAAATCAACCAAAATAAGTTTTGGCACAAGAATAGTGTAAGAAAATTATTCTGACCTGCATGGAGAAGTTGAATGTCATAAATTCTACAACAGGCCTCAGACTATGGTAAGCAGCCCCAACTCCAATACCAGCAAAACCAGCCTACGATATATATAAAGTCAAATCACGTGAGTCTTGCACTAAAGAACAGGAGATAAAAATCTCAAGGCAGACTACAATTTAGGAAACAGAACTATACTATGGAAAAACAGAAAGGCTGAAAAGGCACCACAAAAACAACAATAAGGCATTTGAAGGAACCACCTCTGTGATTGGAGTATCAAAAACTCTCTGGGGACCATATTTCTCCAAGAGCCCTTTAGTAATCTAATCCAAAAATGAGGTTTAGTAGATATATTTAAAGAAGCAAAACTTAACATAAAAATTAAAAACACATAAGTTTGTCAAGGAACTAACTTCAACAAATTAAAACTTCTAACCTTGTATGCACCCTGATATTCACCAACCTGCAATAAAAAAAATGTAACGAGGTAAGGAAAATAAAGGTAACTAACTGAACAATAATATATGAAACAAATAAGACGATGTTTGGATAATACCTCTTCACCCATCACAAATATAGTAGGATCTGCTGACATTTCTTCATCAAGTGCAGAATTTAGAGCATCTCGCACTGTCATCTGCAAGAAAACATTGGTAACAGAAAACATTTAGACCAAGATAATGTAAAATGAGATGACACTCCTCCTACAACACAAAACTAAAATTTGCTGAAAAGTGCCAAACTTATTCTAATTATAAAAGAAAGTTTCACATTTGTTTATTATAAAGAGTAATGATAATAATAAGTCATTTCTTCAATCACCCAATATTTTTCTTTTCCATTATTCCAGTAAAATCCATTGTAAAGATTAGAAATCAATAAAAGAAAAAGTAAGTGGACCTAACCCATTGAATCATGGCTATATCCACTATTCTGAAAATTTGATAGATATGAAATTGGAACTGTAGATCTTTTTTTTATTTCATATTTCTTTTGACTCTGCAAGAATGTGCAATTTCATTTGATTTACAATCTAGATACAACATTTCAAAGCAAGAAATACAGAAAATCTTAACAAAACGCTTTTGGATAGAGTGCTTTCAAAAATAAATTTTAAACACCATCCTAAAACTAGTTCAGAAATTGAAACAAATAAAATCATTTTCGCTTTAACATTTTTTTTTCCCCCTAAGGATCATATCCAAATTATTTCCAGACACTCCAAACTGTATTATAGGTTTCAAAAACTGTATTGGCATCACAAACCAAGGCCTTATAAATAATCCATGACTCTGTGTATGTGTGTGCCAATAAGTAATTGCTTTAACCATACCTCCACATTCCTAAAACAGTAAAGTAAAGTCTAAACTAACAAATAACTTGCACATTCATCATTTGACATTAATTACATTATACAACTGTCAGGTCAACATTTCAAAAGTACTCTTCCTATTTAAAACTACTTTTCAAACACCATCTAATCTAACATAAGGCTGTTCTAGTTAGCTATTAAACTACTTAATATCAAAAAAAAAATAAAAAATAATAAGGTTACCTCTTTTGCTGCAGAGGAGAAACTCCTGGATGCATATAACATCCTCTGCAATGTCTGCTTCAAAATCACAGACGAATAGAATGACACACAATTTGTTTAAAAATATATAAAACAATTCAATAAAATCTATAATTATTTTCACTAATTGTTTTTTTTTAAATGATCGAAATTCATTAAAACAAAAACAAAAACAAGTTAAATAGTTGTTACCGAAGCAGAGCTGACTCTTCGCCGTACAATCCCCCACATTTTGTTTCGCTCACGATTTAAACTAGTTAATCATAAAAAATAAAAAAAAATAAAAAAAGTGAAAAATCACAGTGAGATTCAAAGATTTAGAGTAAGATTTTCAATGAAAATGAAATCTAGAGCGCGAAAGTATAAAGACGTATACCTGGCTGGTGATGATTGGTTTGGTGAAACAGAGACTGAATATGCGATTCGACGGCGAATGAGTAAATCTCATAAACGAGAAACGACGCGCATGGCCCTGAGTCCTGACCCATTTTGTCTGCGCAGTATTAAATATTAATATAACATTCTCTTACATGTTATTTTGGCAATTACCAAGTAATACCATGCGATTTTCTTAATTCTAAGTACTTTGTGACTTTTTCGTTTTTTACTTATCTAGTACTATATTTTCACCGATACTAAATTAGTCCTTTTACCTGACAGAGGTTACTCGAATTTACCATATAAGATTTTACTTTTAATATAAAATTTAAATTTTTTTTAGATATAAAATGTAATTGTTTGATGAGTGTATCTATAATAAATTGACGAATGTCTCGTGTATATATATATATATATTTTTTTACACATCTACAATACAATAATTTTTTTAAAAACCATTATTTAAACAAAAAAATATTTTAAAAAAAATTGTAAAAAAAAAAAGTAACAGTCCTCTAGTGGAGGAGGTTCCGACCCATCGTGGAAGAGCCTCTCCTCTATGAACAAGATAACGGAGGATGTAATCTCTATAACTTGCAAGTGGAGGAGGCTGACCTCCTCCAGCCTCCTTAACAACCTAAATGTGGAGGCGGCTAGTCTTCTCCACCGAAGACCAATATTTAAGTGGCTCCCATATTATTATTTTTACTTATATTTACATTTTATTAATTAATATTTATTTCTCCTATTAATTTTAATTTATTTTTTAATCAATATTTGTTTAAATTGTTTTTAATTACTTTTTATTTTTGTAATTATAATGGTGATTGCCTTTTTATTATTTTTATTTTTATTTAGTTATTATTTTTTATTTAAGTTATTATTTAATTTCAAAGGGTATTTTGTACTTCCACGTAAAAATCCTTTGACTCTTAGAGTTGACTAAGGCCACTTTGATATTACTTTTGATAAGTTAAAATCTGATTATTTAATAAATTTGATATAAAAAAATTGTTTAATAAAATTTTCAAAAGTGATTATTTGAAAATCTGGATTGATTTGACAATAATTTTAAGAAGTATATGGTGTTATTTTAATTAAAATTTGATTGGATGATGATTACAGTACAATTTTGAAAGTTGGCATTAAGTAATAAGTCCAGAACTTATTTGGTCATTGCCATATTATTTTATTTTTCTATTTTCAGAGGACTGACTTCTTCTTCTTTTAAGTTATTGGTATTATTAGTATTTCAACTTGCAACATAAAATAAACTGTTTGATTCGTTGAAGTTTATTAGTATTTTTTTTAATGGGTGCCGATTTTCACTCAGAAGTCAGAAATATATTTACAAACTTACATTTTATTAAAACTTTTAAGTTTTAATACAAAAATATCCAAGACCAAGAAGATAAATAGGACAAATTAAATACTGTAATTAGAAATAGGTCACAGCTCAAAATAATACAAGTAATTAAGTTACAACCATCAATCAAAATAATATCTGCACTCTACAGCAATTAACCTACAATTCTCCATGACATTTAAGTGCAAAAACTATATCGGAAACGCCAGATTTCGAATACAATTTTTTTTTCTCTCTATTTAGGGATGCCAAAATATGGTTCCAGATCCAGATCCATAAAATACCCACATAAAATGAATGGGTCTAGACCCAACCCATATCCACTAAATAAACTTATACTTCGGATCTAGATTTGACCCATTTTTCTTCCAGGTTTTGCTCAACCCGCTCATGACCCGTATTATGTTTATTTTAACTCGGATTACTTTGACCCGTTTTTGACTGGGATTATTTTTTATCCGTATTTTTAACCCGATTGTTTTGGGCCTTAATTTGTTTTGGGGCGTGATTTTTTTTTTTCCAAGTCAATTAAATATTAATATCCAATTCAATTAAAAAGTTGATAAATTTCATAAGCCTATAAAATTCAATTTTCTTACAACTCGTATCAATAAAAACAGTAAACTCAAATATTAGTTCAATAAATCTATCAATAACACATATCTAAATATTAAATTTTTACAACCCATATCAAATTAAAATAATGACAATAAATCACACTGATGTTAATGGTTTTTCCTCATCTATTGTAGCATATAGTTCATTTTCTGGAATGCCAACTAAAAAACCAATCAAATAATAAAATAAAAAAAGATGAGTACCAACCAATAATATATATAAGTAATAAATATAACTAACTTTGAAACTAACTGCATACCTCGAATAGAAGCCCATATCCAATTTTGTGTACACGTTAAGACCTCGAGCGTGTCTGAACGCAATCTTCTACGATGTGGACTCAAAAATTTACCCCCATCACTAAAAGCGGACTCAGAAGCCACTGTAGACACATGAATGACCAAAATGTCTCTCTCAATCTTAGCCAAAATCGAATATTTCCCTTTATTACCTTTCCACCATGACAAAATGTCAAAGTCAGGAGAGTTATTTTCAACTTGTTCATCCAAATACCTCTCTAACTCTGACTTGTTGATACTGCTAACAGCTTGACTTTTATACAACTCAAATTCTTCATCACCCCCAAACATATCAAAAGAATGATCCAATGAACTATCATCTAACTGTTCAACAAAGCTAGATCCTATTTCATATTCTTTAATCAAATCCTTTAAAAGTTCATGCACTATTTCTCACTGACTAGATTCACTAGAGCCATAAATTTTACTAAAATAAAAATCAACAATCAACATCTTATACCTCGGATCCAAAACTATCGCCACAGCCATCACACTAGGAATATCTCTCCAATACTTATCAAACTTGGCAATCATTCCTCTTGCCATTGCTTGTATCTCAATGTTTTGAAAATTAAGTCATCCATTCATTGTCTCTCTCACTTTACAAATCATAGGAAAAACCATATTATCTGTAGGATATTTGGTACCTAGAAAATTGAAAAACAAAATCAACTATTGATATAGAAAAAAAATGTTTATTTTTTTTTATAATAAAAAAAAAATTTAATACCTAAGAAAAGCTCCGTTAACTTGTAAAATGGTTTTAAATGCTCCACCATAATTGTTACTAACTACCACTCTAATTCATCAGACAAACATTTATATTGTAACTCATAATGCTGAACACAAATAAAAACATCCTTAAGGAAACCGAAAGCATGAAGTATGTGGAATTCCATCTAGTGGAACAATCAAGCACAAGCTTCTTAGCTCCAATGGACCCAATCCATTTTACCATCCCTATCTCTATTTGCTTTGTTGTCCTCTCTGTTTTGCTTTGCTTTGCTATCTTGTGTTCTTCTTTCTCTGTTTTGCGTGATCAGTTCACTTGATTGATCATAGACATTTGATTTCGGCCCTTTATTCATTCTTCTTGCTTCCTTGTGTTCTCTGCCTTTTGTGTTTTCTTAGGCAAATTGTACTAACTTATCATGCTTATATGTATAATTGTATTAAAACCAATAATCTTTACATAATAACATAAATATACATTTGACCCGTTTACTAACGGTTGACCACCGTTCGTCAACCATAAAAAAAGTGAAATACCAATTTTACCATTTCCCTTGCCCTTGCATTTATAAGGATAGATTACACTAACTTGTCCCAATTTTATGTATAATTGTACTAAAACCTGTAAAAATATTAAAATAACACAAACATACTCTTTGATCCGTTGATTAACTTTGACCACCGTTAGTTAATCACAAATGAGAAAAATTGTCACTTTTTTCCTTAAAGAAATAATACTTAATTATATAAAATCAGTTAATTAATTAAAAATAAAAATATTAGAAAATATAATATGTAAAAAATGTATTGTTGTGGATGTTTGAGAGGATGATGGTGATGTTAATTATTATAATTATTTATTTATTTTTGATGATGATGATAATTTTTTAATTTTTAGTTTTAAATTTTAATTAATATAAAATTCTTGAAACAATCATGTATACTTTAAATTACTTTTATATTTAAAGCAGACGTGACTGCTTTAAGAATTTTATATTAATTAAAATTTTAAACTAAACAACTAATTAAAAGTTTGTGTAATAATATTAATTAAAAACAGACATGATTGCTCTAATATTTAAAGCAGGCATGCTGCTTGAAGAATTTTATATTAATTAAAATTTAAAACTAAACAACTAATTAAAAGTTTGTGTAATAATATTAATTAAAAACAGATATGGTTGCTTTAATATTTAAGGCAGACGTGACTGCTTCAAGAATTTTATATTAATTAAAATTTAAAACTAAATAACTAATTAAAATGAAAATAAATTTTAATTTAAAAAATTATCATTATCATCATCAAAACTAAATAAATAATAATAATAATTAACATCATAATCCTCCTAAACATCCACATCAATGCATTTTTTATATATTATATGTTCTATTATTTTTATTTTTAATTAATTAACTGATTTTATATAATTATGCATTATTTCTATAAGGGTAAAAGCGACAATTCTTCTCATTTGTGACTAAATAACGGTGGTCAACGTTAATCAAAGGATGAGAGGGTATGTTTGTGTTATTTTGATATTCTCACGGGTTTAGTAAACTTATGCATATAATCAGGGTAAGTTAGTGTAATTTGCCCTTATAAATACAGGGCAAGGGAAAGGATAAAACTAGCATTTTACTTTTTTGTGGTTGACTAACTGTGGTCAACCGTTAAACAACGGGTTAAATGTATGTTTATCTTATTATGTAAAGATCACTGGTTTTATTGTATTTGTACGTATAATCAAGGTGAGTTTGGGCAATTTACCCTTTTTTCTTTCTTGCGTTCTTTGTTTCGCTTAGATTTTAATCTCTATTTTTTTCAAAATCCTTAAAAAAAAAATGCAAATTGGAAATTCCGGAGAATGAAGTGAAGAAGCAACTTGGTGTATCAAGTACAATATATAAAAATAAATAAATTCATTTTATTAAGGTTACTTCTAGAATTTGAATAAGTTCTTAAAGAAATACTCATATTTTAAATTTGAATGGTGTTCCTAGGGCTGGGCATGGTTCGGTTTGGTCCAGTTTCAACTAGAACCGGACCAAACTAAAAATTTTGGTTTTTAAAAAAATTAGGACCAACTAGGACTATTATTTTTTTTAGACCAGACTAAACCAAATTATATTTATTCGGTTCGGTTCGGTCTAACGGTTTTTGACTTAAAATCCAAATGCTTGACCATATATATATATATATATATATATATATATATATATATATATGGCTTGATAAGGTGAGCAATTAAGAAGACATATAAGTTGTTGTTACGTACGGTTCATCAAACTAAAAAAAAAAACTAATAAAGTAATAAAAATAACAATGAAGTAGTGTGTCAAAATTCTGGAATTAGAAAAAATATTAATAAATGAAATCTTTTTTTTTTAGGTTAATAAATAAAATCGCTATAATCATGTAAACGCAATTGAATATATGCAAGTAAAAAAAAAATTACAACTAAATCATGACAATAATACTAATTTAGTTTAATATTTTTTACTATTAGTGGTAACTTCGTAAAATAATGGAAACATATTAAAATCTTTTACCATCCTTTGTTTGGAGTTTTGTTTGTAAATGGATGTTTTCGCTTTGTCTAAACTTGTCGGGTTGGTGGCCGAAAAAAACAACTATGAAATAATAAATTGGGGCTTTTGACTTTAACATTTTATTTTAAAAAATTTATTAAAAAATTTTGGGTGTGACATATAGTTGTAATACTAAAAGCATTCGGTTTACGGTCCAGTCTGGTCCGATCTGGGTTTGATATACTTGGACTATGGACCAGACCAGACCAGACCATACGGTTTTACTATAATAAAACCATACAGTTTTTTTTTAAGTACAAAACCGGACCAAACCAAACGGTTTGATTTGGTTTGGTCTGGTTTTTGGTTTATGAGCTTTTTTGCCCACCTCTAGGTTCTCCTCTCTAATGACCTATTTATATCTCACTTTTTAAATTATTTATTATTTTGTTAATCTATTCTATTCACAAACATTTTTTTTTATGCTCCACTTTCCTTTTAAAATAATAATAATAATAATAAGCCTCGCATTCTTAGGTGGTAATTTGTTTTCTTGAAAAAAAATTCTTAACTCTTAAGCATTAAAATTTGCTTCTTACACACATATAAAATATCATGGAAGAGTCTGAGAATGATATTATAAAATCTAGCAAAATTGTGTGAGAAAGATATCAAGCATCCGAAAGAAACCGAAGAATTGTGCATGTAAACCAAACGAAAATGGCACCACACCATCAACCAAAATAACGAAATCACACCAAGAATCACAACCAATAATCTCTGTCAGAACTAAATCATACCAAAATCCTAACTCAATTGTTCAAAAAAGAAAAACCATCAGAAATGATAAATATCTCACCCTCAATCTACCACCAATAGTCCAATATAAGAGATAGAGTGTACTTTTATTTTTATTTTTTTGAAAAATAGATTGGTTGCATTAAGTTTGAAAGAGAGTTGTGCTATTGACATCCCTCTATTGATCTATTTATATCCCATTTTAAAATTATTTTGTATTTTTTCTTTATCAAAATTACTTAAAGAGACATAAATTTTTTTAAAGAAAATCTTTTACAAAGTAATCTAATAAATCCTCATTTTTTTTAAATAATAATAATAATAATAATAATAATAATAATAATAATAATAATAATAATAATAATAATAAACCTCACAATCTCTGTTCTGTTTTCTCGAAAAAAAAATTCTTAACACTAAAAATTCAATTTTGCTTCTTATGCATATAAAATAGGGGGAATTGCAATTCGGTCCCTATATTTTAACAAAACATTACTTTTTTACTCAACTTATGTATATTAGGGTATTTGTCCATATGTTTTTGAAATACATCAAAATGGTCCCTCTAGCCAAAATGTTGACGGATATAAGTGTGAAAAGAATGATCTTACCCTTACATGCAGTATGGGCTGTTGTTGCTAGCGTTTTGTTAAAAAAATTCCAAATGGCGAAAAGACTGAAGTGGCCCTCTGGACTATTACTTTTAAATCCCTTTAGTACTTTTATTATTCCGATTTTACACTTGAAATTATTAAAAAAACCGACGTTTTTTTTTGTAAGAAAGTTTTGAAGCTTGTAAAAGTTGTTATTGTCTCACTTTGTCATCAGTTGACCAATTAAATCGCCACATTAATTCTGAAAAGTTTATAAAATAAATATAATTTTATTTTAAAAAAAAATTGCATTGTTCATCTTCACCACCATATGTATCCCTCCTCTTGGAGATTTGAAACTAGAATAAAAAATTTCTTTGATGTTTGAAAAAAAAAAACAAAAAATCTGATGCAATTTCCTTAAAAGAAGAGTTCAAAAAGTCCCCTAAAGCAAGAAACAATAAACGAAGGCAATCAATCAACACCCTCCTCACAAATTCAATCAGAACTATCCCTCTAATTTCTAACATACAGTCATACAGATTAAAATCAACATCCAAACAAAATTAAACACCCAATGAAATCAACATGAGGTTACTTCTTCTTCATCGACCGACCATCCACTTTACTTTTCTTCCATCAGGTTTTCTCTCATAGACATACAATATAGACATATTTATACTATACTAATATACATCACTACACTTCTTGTCATGTAAGCAACATAACTTCAATCATGTTAGGACTTTGCCTTACACACAAACCCCAACAACTTCCCTGTTAACAAAAGCAAGATTCACTTGTAAAACAGGTAAAGACAACAACTACGCAACAAAAGTAGATCAAAGAAATTTAAAAAAATAGAAAGAACAGAAACATAAATTAAAAGAGATAGGGTTTATCATGGTTCAGATCAAGTTAATTCTACATCCACGTTGAACCCTCACAAAGGAAGCTCTATCCACCATATATGAGTCTTTACAAGCAAGAATACTCTCAACTGATACACAAATACAACCCAGAAAAGTACAGAAGCCTAGATATACAATTCTTGACCTATCAATCCTCAAACTTCACTTAGATCTACAAGATATAAAAGAGAAACCACTCGCCTTTCTTTGAACAAAGTGAACAAACACTCACACCAATTAGAGAACAAATTATCTTACAAAGATTATAAAAAAAATTCCACTTGGATTCACCAAGAAATCACAAAGAATACAAATAGAGCAGTTCTTAGAATTCGAGAGAGAGAGAGAGACTTTTCGAAAAACCTAATCAGAGAATAATGAATCAATCTAACGACCTTTCTCTCTCCCATTCATTTATACAGTCCTATCTCCTGAGTCATCATCGAAATCCCCCTCAGTCAATAACAGCTTGCCACCTTAGATTTCATCATGTGGTCACATTAACCTTATCTGATTTCATCTGATGCAAATACGCAACGTATTGCTCAAGTCAATAAAGAATGGTCCACGCCTGGTTTGAAAGATGAAGTAGAAATAGGATCTGATTGGGTTTTTGTATTTGAAATCAGTTTGGGCTTCTTGTTTGGGCCATCTTAAAGATATTTGCAAGATGGGCTAACCTATCATAACAAATTCCACCTTAGTCCATCTTTAACATATATAGCTAGAGGACTTCCCTGTGATACTTGGCTCAAGACACAACGAACAATCAACCGTAATCACCTATCTTAAGCAGGTTAAATCAATGTTTTAACTTGATATAAGATACAATTTTAGTACCCATGTCAGCTGGATTATCATCATTGGAAATCTTTTCCACCTGAACTACACCATTAGAGACTTGATCTCTAATGTAATGGTACTTAACCTTTATATGCTTTGTTCTCTCATGGAACACATGATTTTTAACTAATTGTAATGCACTTTGGCTATCAATATATATGACAACCTTTCCACCAAAAACATTAATCTCTTAAGAGGCTTTGAAGCCAAATGGCTTCCTTAATTGCCTTAGTAACAACAATATATTCAGCCTCTGTTGTGGACAAGGCCACTACAGGCTGAATCTGACTTTTTCAACTGACACAACATCCTGCATTCGTTAAGAAATACGAGGATGTGGACCTCATCTTATCTCTATCACCTGCATAATCAGAATCTATATACTCCATAAGGTCTATAACAGTATTAGAACAATCATAAATCAGTCCTACAGAAGTGGTAGAACTGATATATCTATACAGCCATTTCATGGCATTCCAATGACCTTTTCCAAGGTTAAACATATATCTAGATAACAAACTAATAGCTTGAGCAAGTTGAGGTCTTGTACTAATCATGAAGTACATAACTGGCCCTACAACACTAGAATATGGGTCTGACTCCATATATCTACTTTCCTCAATAGTTCTAGGTGACAAAACAACATATAATATGAAATTAGAGGACAGAGGAATATTGACAGGTTTGTAATTTTTCATACCAAATCTATCAACAAGTTTCAGCAAATAATTGCATTGTCTTAAACTTAATTTAGACTCACCTCTGTTCCTATCTATCCCAATCCCTAAAATCCTTTTTGCAATTCCTAAATCCTTCATATCAAATTCATATTCAAGCTTCTTCCTTAAATCATTAATCCTAGACATGTTCTTACTAGCTAAAAGCATATCATCAACATATAAAAGCAAATAGACAGAATTATTGTTGTTATCACTATCAAAATAAAAAACATGCATCATATTTGCTTTTAATAAAGCCAATGCTAGTAACAAAGGTATCAAACCTTTTATACCATTGTTTAGGGGTCTGTTTCAACCCATATAAAGTCTTTCTAAGAAGGCAAACATATGAGGGATTAGTCTTGGACTCAAATCCCTCCGATTGAGACATATAGATGGTTTTATCTAAGTTTCCATGCAAAAAGGTTGTCTTAACATCTAATTGCTCTAATTCCAAATCATAATAGCTAACTATGGCAATCATTAATCTAATGGTTTTGTATTTTGCAACAGGAGAAAATATCTCATTATAATCTATCCCTTCCCTTTGGGTAAACCCTTTAGCTACTAACCTAGCATTATACCTTTTGGATTATTCTGCCCTATGCTTTCTTTTATCTTGTAAGTCCACTTACATGTTATTATTTTATGTTTTTCTGGTTTTCTAACCAATGACCAGGTCTGATTTTTCTTAAGAGAGCTCATCCATTCTTTCATGGCTTACAACCATTTTTGCTTGTCAATACAATTGACAGCTTCACTAAATGTCCTAGGTTCATAATTTTTCAATTCTTAACCAGTGTATAAAGCAAAAGAAATGATATCTGCATGTGTAAACTTACTGTTTGGTTTAATAATTCTTCTAGCTTTATCCCTAACTAGCTGGTAATTAGCTAGAGAATCATTGTTCTCTGGCTGATTCTGACCCATTTCCTCTTGATTATCATCATCAAAATGGGAAACCTTATCCTCCTCATGAGAAAAATATTCAACTTGGACAAGATCAAGAGGTGGGCTGCCAACTTCCACCTGAACCTTGTTTCTATCATCCTTTAAAGGATCTAGACCAGAATTAGAGGGCTGAACTTTATCCTTACAAGGCATTCTAGACTCATCAAATATAACATCTCTACTTATAATCACCTTAAAACCCTTTGGTCCCTCAACCAAACTCTATAACCTTTATCTCATAAGGGATAACCTAGAAATACACCTTCAAAGACCTAGGTTCTAATTTTCCTTTAAATTGGTGTGCATAGGCAGCACACCCAAACACCCTTAAGTGTTTTAGACTATGAGGCCTTCATGTCTAGATTTCTTCAGGGGTTTTAAAGGCTATGACAGTGGAGGGAGACATATTGATTAGATTGGCTGCTGTAGCAGTAGCTTCTCTTAAAATATTTTGGCTCAAACCAGCCCCTATAAGTAGAAATCTAACCTTTTCTAGAACTATCCTATTCATCCTATCAATCACTCTATTTTGTTGTGGAGTGTGTCTCACAATTCTATGTCTAATACCTTATTCTTCACAAAACTTATTAAAGTTCTCATTACAAAATTCTAATCCATTATTAATTCTAAGAATTTTAATTTTCTTTGAGGTTTGGTTTTCAACCAACGTCTTCCAAGCCTTGAAGGTCTCAAAAGCTTGATATTCGGACTTTAAAAGGTAAAGCCAAAGTTTCCTAGAGTAATCAGCAATAAGGGACAAAATATATGTTCCCTCCATAAGTTGGGGCTTAAGAAGGCACTCACAAATCAAAATGCACATACTCTAAGATCTGTTTTGAGGTGTGTTGAGCACTACTAATACTGATCCGATGTTGTTTTCCTAGGATACAATTCTCACAAAACTCTAGCTTAATTCACTTGATCCTCATTTAGGAGATTCATTTTACTCAACTATAGAATACCTCTCTCATTCATGTGACCTAACCTCATATGCCATAAGGTAGTTTGGTCACTATTTTTAGAAGCCACGTTAGCAGCCTCATTAGTGAGAACCTCATCTCTCAACACACACAATCCATTCTTCTTTTCACCCTTAAGAATAACAAGAGAACCCTTTGAGGCTTTTAGAACACCTCTTTCAGCCTTATAGAAATAATCCTCCATATCTAGTGTACCTAGAGAAATTAGATTTATCTTAAGGTTAGGGACATATCTCACATTTTTAAACACCCTAATCATACCATCATACATTTTGATGCCAACTGAACATATACCTTCTACCCTACATTGTTAGTTATTTCCCATCAACACACTGCCGATGTTGAGTTCGTAGAACTGAGTGAACCAATATTTACTAGGGAACATATGAAACGAGCAGCTTGAGTCAAGAATCCATTGAGAACTCATATCTTCAGTGCTCACTGCTAAAACCTTACTAGGTTCATAGAATTTAGATGCAATAGCTGCATCACCCTTAGTTTGGGTCTTTTCTTGGTTTTTCCTTTTAAGTTCATAGCAAAATTTCTTAATCTAACCCTTCATAAAAATAACACTATCTGGTGCCATTTATGTTCTTAGACTGAGATTTACGATTAGGAGTCTTACTTCTTTGTTTGTTCTTATTATTAGAGTTATTACCATTTTCTTTTATAGGCTGCCTACCTCTAACAAATAAATTTTTCCCATTGTCTTTCTTTTCAATTTTAAGCTCTAATTCTTTAGACTTCAAAACAGAGATACACTTTTCGAGTGTCAGAGAAGTTCTGCTATATTTAATGGCAGCCTTGACATCCTTAAAGGTGTCAGGCAGAGAGTTGAGGATAATGATAACCTCATTCTCATAACTCGGCTTCTCATTGTCTCCCGCATTTGCTATCTCTATAGTAAGATAAAGCTTATTAGTCAATGACTTAGTAAGATACTTGCTTTCTAGTTTCTTCCACACATTACAAGCAATAGTCTCATCATTAACTTTGATTAAGACATTATCAGAAAGATTCAAAATGATTGTACCTAGAGCCATTTCTAACATGTCATCCTTTTGAGCATTAGTTAAAGTATCTAGCAGTTTATCTGGGCCTTCGACGACTTTGAGGATTTTTTGTTGGGAGAGTAAAGCTTTCACTTTTCTCTTCCAAATCCCGAAATCCCCAAACCTATCAAACTTATATATTTCAAATTTCATACTCACATAGTTTGAATAGAAATTACCAAAATTACCAGAATCGAAAAGTTTTACCTCTGAGTCACTGCTGGCAAATTCACTGCCTAACTCTTCTTCTCTAGCAGAGTCTTCAGAGTTTGAGGCTCTGTAACCGGAGGGTTCTGGTCCTCACTGTTCACCGTTGGTACCGACTAACCATGCTCTGATACCATTATTGGGACTTTGCCTTACACACAAACCCTAACAACTTCCCTATTAACATAATACCCCTGCAAGATTCACTTGCAAAATAGGTAAAGAATACAACTATGCAACAGAAATAGATCAAAGAAATTAAAAAAAAATAGAAAGAACATAAACAGAAAGTAAAGGAGACAGGGTTTATCATGGTTCAAATCAAATTGATCCTACATCCACGTTGAGCCTTTACAAAGGAAGCTCTATCCACCATATATGAGTCTTTACAATCAAGAATACTCTCAACTGATACACAAATACAACCCAGAAAAGTACAGAAGCCTAGATCTACAATTCTAGACCTATCAATCTTCAAACTTGACTCGGATCTACAAGATATATAAGAGAAACCACTCGCCTTTCTTTGAACAAAGTGAACAAACACTCACGCATGTTAGAGATCAAATTATCTCACAAAGATTACAAAAAAAAAAAATTCCACTTGGCTTCACTAAGGAATCATAATATTACATACGACAAATGTGTAATAATATGTATTAGTATACTATAAATATGACTATATGAGTTCATTTTTGCTTAACCCCTCTCAATGGGGTGCGCATTACCCCCTCCCCATTTCCTGCCACCTGTACAAAAGTTAACCCTGTGGTTAACAAATTAATTATTTTATAGTTTAGAATTTATTTTACCAATTTTACTCTTATCTCTGTGTTTAATTTTCTTAACATCTTAATCACCGGATCAACACCAGAAATCGGATCAACATCTCAATCACTAGATAAAAAAAAATCATCTTAATCACCAGATTAATACTAGAAAAAAAAATCTAGATCAACACTATAAACCATCTACCAAAACCACACTAGATCAACATCTCAAACACCATATCAAAATAAAAATAAAAATAAAAAATCCCAACACCAGAAACCATCTAACAAAACCACATCCACTGTTGTCTCACATCCAACAACAACAACCACCATTACTTCCCCCCTCTCCCCCCAAAAAAAAAAGAAAAGAAAAGAAAAGAATATAAATAGCCTAAACCCAACCTTGCCTCTCACCATTGAAAATCAACCGCCACGAAATCAAACCATACAAACTCCGCCACCGAACCAGAACCCAGTCACCCTTGTCGCCTCCGAACCCGAGCCATCAACCCAACTCGAATCCACACCGAATCCACCAAATCGACTCAAATCTAACAAGATCGAAGAAGAGATAGAGAGAGATACCGGAGAGAAAGACGAGAAGCCAATCGTCACTCCTCCCCGGTGACCAAGCGACGATGGACCATGGGTGAGAAACTCATAAGAGAATGGTTGAGAGAAAGAGAAGGTGAAGATATTTTCTTAAAAAAATATTGTTTTATTTTTTTTAAAACATGGGATTTGTGTTTAGATTTTTTTTATTATTGTTAAATAGTGGTGTAAAAGTGGGCCGGCCGGTGACAGGCAGGTCCGGCCGGCCCAGGGAGTTCACGGGCCGTTCTTGGAACAGTCCGTGAAGGAAGAGGGCCAGGCCTCGTGCCGGGCCTCTGGGAGGAGGCCCGGCAGGCCGGCCCTCCTGGCACGCCAATCCGGCGTGCCAGGCCCGTCGGACCGGTCCGTCGGGCCGTTTGGGCAAATTTTTTTTTTTTTTTTTTCAAAAAGCCTCCAACGGCTGGAATTGATTTCTAGCCGTTGGAGGAATTTAAAATTACCAAACCCCCCCTACAATCTTTTAAATTACATTTTGACCCACAAATCAAATTTTTCTATAAATACTTCCATCCATTTCATTTTCCATTAACTCTCTTTATCATTCTTTCAATATCTCATTCTCTCAAATCTCAATCTCTAATATATTCTCCAATTCTCTAAACTTTTTCATTCATTTTGGTTATTACTCTCTCTACAAAATTTTCTACGTTTTCCACCAACACACCAAATTTTAAAGGTACAATTTTGTTATTACTTTTGGTCTAACATATTCTCATAGTAAATTTATATGTGGTACAATTTTGTTATTACTTTTGGTCTAACATATTCTCATAGTAAATTTATATGTTTATGTTTAGATTTGAGTTACTTAATGAAAACATTATCTATTTAGTTAGTTAGTTTATCAATTTTTGGGCTTTAATGTTAATATTATTTGTTTAGTTTATTAAGATTTTTAAGTTTAGTAGTAATTTTAATATTTGTTATTAATAAATTTAGAAAGTTAATTTGTATTACTGAAATTACTTTTTGTAATAAGTAAATGATGAATGTTAAGTGTAGTAATTACGTTTGATATTGTTTTTTTCATAAATTAAAATTTTTCATTTGTAGATTATGATAGTAAATTTAAGAGTAGTGGTTCAAATCATCAATTTTATGTTAGTATATTATGTTAATAAATTTATCAATTTTATTTGTAGTAGTGAACTAGTGAATTTAAAATTTTATGTTAGTAGATTATGATTTTTTTTGTTTATTTAATTTGTTTTTTAAGTAAATAAATTATTGTAAGTGTCGTATTAGTTATAGTAATTATTGTTAGTAAATTAAGATTACTGTTAGTAAATATTGATTTTTAATTTGACTATTAACTACTATAGTGCTCATATTTTTATTCAGATAATGGATCCTAACCAGCAGCATTATTTTCCAGACGGTTTGAATATGCTCAACGATGAATTTGATATTTCAGAACCGATCCATACTCAAGCGGGACCTTCTGGTTCCGGCGTTACACCAACATCACATCCTAGAAAATTAACATCAGATGTGTGGCAATGTTTCAACATAGTCCAAATAACACTCCCAAACGGGGCGTCTGGCCTCAGAGCTAAATGTAAGTTTTGCCATAAGAATTATGCTACAAGTACGGGGGGAACCGGACATTTGAGACGGCATATGCACAAATGTATGTCTGCACATGGACAGGTAGATACTACAACCCAGACACAGCTTCAACGGCACCTAGACGGGTCCGTTACGACGTGGCAGTTCGACGCCATGCACGCTAGAGAGTGCTTGGCACGATACATTGCACAAACTGATAATGCTTCTGCAAATACTAGCTCTATTGCATTGTTTGTTGCAAGAAATATCCCGCAAGATGGAGGTTATTTCTTCCATCAACGGTGTGCATGCCATATTATAAATTTAGTTGTACAGGCTGGTTTAAAGCAGGTAAGCGACCAAATAGATCGCATCAGAGATGCCATTTCTTGGATTTACAGTTCTAATCTTAGATTCAGTGAATTCAAGAGACATTGTAAATTAAACGGTCTCAAACCCCGACGATTCCAAACTGATATGCCGGTAATGTGGAACTCTACTTATTTAATGTTGCAAAATTGTTTGGAATGTGATACAACCATTACATGTTTTTATAACATGAAATTGACCGAAACAGGACAACTTAGTCCAAAATTACTTTCCACAGATGATTGGTATGTGGCAAAGATTTTTGTTCAATTTTTAAAGATATTTTACAATGCCACTGTAACTCTTTCCTGGGTATATTACCCCACATCTTCCCAGGCAATCCATCAGATAGTGGAAATGTCTGAACTGTTAAACAGTTATAGAGAAGATGAACATCTAGGCGCTGCAGTTGTTGTCATGGAGACAAAGTTGAAAAAATATTGGGCTAACACTCTTACTTTATGCCTTAAGTGCTATAATAGATCCCAGTGTTAAATTATCTGGTTTAGAAGTTTTGTTTGAGTTTATTGATATTAATTTGTCAATAGATTATTCAGAACAAATTACTGACATTCGAACCAAGTTGTTCGAGATTTTTCATATTTATAAGATCAGGTTTGGCAACATTGACATCCCCCAATCAACACGACCGGAGACAAAGCCAAAGCAAACAAGTTGGAGCCTTCTGAAACGAAGAAAAAAAGACAAATCAGCAAGTACTTCTTCAGGGCAAAGATCTAGCCCATCTTCTTGTACCGAACTTATTAGGTACCTTGAAGCACAGTTCGATGCTGTTGAAGACAAGGAAGAGTTTGATTTGTTGTTATGGTGGAAGACCTATCCGTACAGGTATCCAGTTTTGTCACACTTAGCACGTGACGTACTGGTTATTCCAGTGTCAACGGTGTCTTCAGAACAAGCTTTCAGCACCAGTGGACGCATAATTGAACCAAGAAGAAGTTGTTTGTCTCCAGAGATGGTGGAGGTATTAACATGCCTTCGGGATTGGGAGCATGCTAAAAAAAGGTTACAAAATCTAACTGTAGATAAAGAACTTAATCTAAATTTCGACAATCTATATATTGATGACCCTTCAGGTAGTGGCCAGGGCCAGAACTAGGTTATACTTTTACATATGTATTTATTATTTACTTGTAAGTTGTAAAACGGTTGCACTCTTTTTTCCTTACCAAGTTTTTATCCCACTGGGTTTTTCTTGGTAAGGTTTTTAATGAGGCAATTATGTAGATATGTATTACTGAATTCCATAAGTGAAAAATAAATAAATAATTAAAAAATTGTTCGTTCTCTTTATTCATTTCAAATCATAATAATTGTTCGTTCTCTTCATTCATTTTAAATTCTAAACCCTTAACCATAAACTATAAATCCTAAACCCTATACCCTAAATCCAAAAAAACGTAATTTGGAAAAAAAATTGGACCAAAAAACTAACCCGTCGGGCCAGGCCAGCCAGAGGGGCCCGGCGGGCCGGCCTGGCACGGCACGCAGGCACGGCCCGCCTGAGGCAGGCCGGCGTGCCGTGCCAGGCCTGCTTCTCTGGTAACAGGCCGGCCCTGCCCGGCCGGCGACACCGTCGCGGGCCGACCCGGCTCGGCCTGTTTCCAGAAATGGACTGGCCAGGGTGTCCCTAATGGGCCGGGCCAGTCCATTTTTACACCTTTATTGTTAAATCTACATTGTTTATTGTAATATTTATGAAATAATTTTATATTTATTTATTTATTTTACTAATTTTCCCATTTGCTCTTATGCCTATTTTCTTGTTAACCATTGTTAAATTTTTGGACAAATGCCCGGGGTAGGGGGGGGGGGGGGATGGTAATGCTCACCCCCTTCAAGGGGGTGAGTAAAATATGAGCTTTATAAGTATGCCTATATTGTATGTCTCTTTAGAGAAATATTGTTTTTTCCCCTTCACTTCTGTCACCCAAACCATCAAACACATCTCAGGCACACACACACACAAAATCTCTAAACACAAGTCTCCTTACAACCCAAACAAACCTACATGATTGCTCAAATTTAGACACCAAAACTGATAAAAATGGTTCAAAAAAACTAATTCAACATAACCAAAACACATACTTAAAAAAAAAGCTTCACCAAAACACAGATCACTAAGATCCTAATGAAGAAAAAAAGAAATAAAAAAAAAGACTACTCCATCTGGTCTGCTCCTTTACAAGGAATAGAGCACCGGCCACTTGTGGGTAGATTTTTTATTTTTGTTTAACTTTGTTAAGAAGAAATTAATTGTTTTAACTTGGATGTTTGGGGTGAGAAGATGAAATTGGATATTCGGCGAAGATGGAGATTGTAATTTATTTTTGTTTTTTAATTAATATTAAAATATTTTTTATTTTTTTTTTCAATTTAGTTGATTTAAAGTTTTAGGGCTGATGTGGCGATATGTGAATGGCTAAACTATTTTCTTTGATGCCACGTGCCACCAAACATTATAACATTACTAAAAATATCGTTTTACCCCTGTACCATTTAACTTTGACTAACCGTTGACCGATGAAGGGAACTTTTTGATATATCTCCAAAAGATAAGGACTAAAGACCTTAACACACATAAGTATGATAATAAAAACAATACTTCCTTAAAATATAATGATCAAACTATAATTTCCCTACAAAATATTATGGAAGAGTCAGAGGATGATATAAGAAATTTGGAAGAATTGTATGAGAAAGATATCAAGCATTTGGAAGAATTGCTTGAGAATGATATCAAGCATCTACATCCGGATGAAAACGGTACCACACACACCAAAAACAACCAAAACAACGAAATCACACTAACAGTCGCAACCAATAAAACCTAATCTCCAACGAAACGAACATACACCAAAACTCTAACCCAATCGCTAAAAAAAAATCAGAAAAGATCAATATCACACTCTCAATCTACCACAAACAATCCAATCGATTATAGATTTTAAAAAAAAAAATGCCTCCAAGAAGAAGGATTTCACCAAGAAATAAGAATAAAAAGCAAGTGTTGTGATGGAGGTGAGAATATAGAGAGATTAGAGGTGTGATGCATTTTTATTTTGAAAAGGAGACGGGGGGTTATTAAGTTTGTAAAATAAGTAAAAAGGTAGTTTTAGAAACAAATTAAAAAATTAATAAAAACAGTTAATTTTTTTATAATTAAATTAAAATTTTAAAAAGTGGGACATACATGGTTCAGTAGAGTAGAATGGTGTTATTAGTACCACTCTTTGAAAAATAAGCAAATCGATAGTTCCATAAATAAATCAAATAAATTATATAAATATTTAATTTTATATAATTAAATCAAAATTTTAAAAAGTGACGCTATTTGTAGAGGGGTTCCAACAACACCACTTTTTAAATTTTTCTAATGGGTGAACTTGTAAATTAGGTATTTAAATCATATTTTTGGATGGCAATATCTGCACCCATTTTTAAAAAAGAAAAAAATTTAATTCATTGAAGTTTATTAACAATCAAATTTGAAAATTTTGAACAATAGAATGATTTGAAAATATAGCAAAATAGTATATTATTATGATTTAATTTGTTATTATACGGTGTTGGGTTTGAGTTTTTAGAGGCCCAAGGTGAAATATGCAAAATGAGTCTGTTATTGGTAAAATCTAAAGAATGATGAGTCAACATAACTGTCCAAAGATGCGGGAATTAGAGACGCCGCATCACCAAGAGTCAACCTTCCTAAGCTTACCAAAGACGATTTCATGACACTCGGTCGGGGCTATCGAAATGGTCGAGACACAGCCTCTGGTCGGGACAGAATCATTGGTCGGGAATAGTAAGGCTTGGTCCGGTTTTGGCAGACGATCGGCAGAACGATACGTGGATACTATCAAATACATACAGAATGAGTCATACTTCAATAAGGTGTCTCGAAGCACACTTTGATAAGGATGCGAGTTTCCCCATCGATGCCAGAGTCCATATTAAGCAAGAGATCTAATGCGTGAAGGACGCGAAACAGGAAAGAAGAATTAAACGACTCAAACACGTCAACTTTATTTACTTGTATAACACGAATTAAGGTTTTATGCATGTATAAATAGACCCTAATAACACCCATGAAAGGGTGGAAGAAATATAAAGATTCTAGAGAGCACAAGAGACTGAGTGTGTAATGAATTATTCATAGTGAATTTCTTTCCTTACCGATTTTCGGCAACCGTGGACGTTTCCCCGTTCTTGGGGTTTTACCACGTAAAATCCTCATGTTTCTTTTGCTTAACTATTCATAATTAGCAACTGTGTGATTCTATTTACATTCTGTTCGACGTGTGATACATCTAAAAATCACCGTCAACAACTAGCGCTAGAAGAAGGGGCTGAACCTTCAACGTTATAATAAGCCAGAGGTTTAGTCATACAAGGAAAAATTATAGTCTCCAGCACTGACAAAGATTCATCCCCGCACAACGTTGACGTTTCACCGGAGGCGAATATCGTGGTCGTCAATGCACAGGGAATAGATCCACCCTCAAGAACTCCACCGTCAAGCAGACCGGATGTCGTTACAACCACGGACTTGACTACAGGAATATCTCCAGATGCATTTAGGCAAGTTTAAGAATCCCTACAGAAAGTCATTGATGATGCCGCTAGACAAGGAATTAGCATAACTGCAACTGCAAATCTAAGTTTACCATACCAACTCTCTACACCTGTGGTAGCTCAAGGACCTAAGGTGCACTCTAAGATCGTGGCAACTGCTCCAGGTGCACCTCAAAAATCTAGAAGAGATAGGGTAGAGAAATGGGGCAAACGAGAACGCTCATTTAAAAGAAACATCCCGCACCAAGATAGAAGAGTGGAGGAATGTGAGGAGTCAAGCTCACACGAGGGTACCACAGGGTACGACGATGCAATACAAGATTATGAGCAAGAAGAAAGGTATGATGGGCAGAGTAGGAAGCCCCAATCGAATTTAAATGATGACGAGCACCCTCCCAGAAGGTGAAGGAACCCGTATGGGTTCATAATCCACCAAAGGTTAGATAGACATGGCGAACCCGAATGAGAGCTCGAAGTTCTTCTTAGGAGGATAGAAGCTTTGGAGAAAAAATAAAGTCAAGAAAACCCCATGGTCGGGAATTTTGGGAGTCCGTTCGTTGTCACCATAAGGTAATCTTGTTTTTTGAAGAAATTCAAGATGCCGCATGTGAAGCAATTCAAAGCCAATACCGATCCGCAGGAACACGTCAGGAGATACCAGAGCGTCATGGCTCAGTATGACTATGATGACACCCTCATGTGTCGTATGTTCCCTCAGACATTAGGAGATCAGGGGTCTAAGTGGTTCGGAGGATTACCATCGGGATACATCAGGATTTTTGAAGGATTGACGTGAGCATATACTGGACAATTTATGGGAAATATCCAGCGGAGGAAATCAGTGTCGGATTTTTCCACATTGAGGCAAAGAAAAGATGAGAAATTACAAGACTATTTAACCATGCTTTCACAGGAGGTATTGAAAGTTCAGGACCCAAACGATGTCGCGGTGGTATCCGCATTCATAAACAGCTTGCAACACAGTCACCTCACCTTCAATCTGAAGCAGCGGGGACTAACCACATATACAAGTATGATATATTATGTTGGGGGATACGCCATGGCGGAAGGAGAACAAATCACCCACAGGAGAGAATTTATACATCGGGGTCATCCTACCAACAGTCAAAAGAGCTAAGAAAGTGGTTCGAAAAACAATGGTAAAAGTGACCCAAAGGGGAACGGAGAAAAAGGGAAAAACAGGCGAAAAGATGATGATAGAACATGGAGGAATCCAAGACGCTCGTATACCAACTATACCCCGTTAGCCAAAAAGCAGGAGGAAATCCTAAATATAGTAGAAGACAAAAACTTATATAGAAAACCCTCGAGACAGTCAAATTTCGCCAGAAGAGATACAACAAAGTACTGTCGATTCCACCAAGAAAATGGCCACGAAACCTCCAAATGTTACCAAGTCAGGGATTACATTGAGAAGCTAATTCGGGAAGGTTATCTCACTGACGTCATCCTCAGAGGATGAGAGGATCGACAAAAGGATACCCACACAGGGGATCGAGATAGGAGTTATAGGAGCCCGAAGAAAGACTCGGAAAGCGGGGCAATCAACACCATTTTTTGTGGCCCCAATACTGGAATCAGTAGCCAAGAAAGAATGTCTGAAGTTAGAGAAGCTATGAACAACCAAAGAAGTATTGAGGTGAATCATCTAGGTCCCGATCAGAAGAAAGTAAAGCAAGGATGTGGGCTAATAACTTTCATTGAAGCAGACGTACACGAGTCGGAGGTCAGACCAAATGACGTGATTGTTGTGTCAGCTCGCATTGGGCACAGGTAAGTAAGACGAATATTGATTGACAATGGTAGCTCGACAGACATTTTGAGCGTAGAAGTGTTTGACCAACTCGGGCTACAGAGGAATGATCTCCAACCACTGAAGGTCTCATTGAGGGGTTTCGGAGGAACCGAAGTAAAGGCGTTGGGAACTTTTAAACTACTAGTAGAAGCTGGAAGTTTTCCTTGTACGAAGACAATATTACTGGATTTCGTGGTCGTAAATGTTGAGAATTAGCCATGCAACGCTCTGCTAGGCCAACCATTCATGAACAAAGTAAAAGCAGTAACTGCAACCTACGTGCTCATGGTAAAATTTTCGACCGAAGCTGGGATAAGGATCATGAAAAGCTCAAAGGAATGGGCAAGAAAAGTGAATCTCGCCATATACAGGGAAAAGGCAGAGTCAGGGGTAATGCATGTCGAGGCTGTTGAAAAAGTCGAAGACCTAAAAGTAGACCCAGTGGAGTTGAAGACCTAAAAGTAGACCCAGTGGAGTTGAAGGCCGAAACCCCGACCGGGTTCGACCTAGACCCAAGAGAGGCGACGCCAGAGAGTGACAAAGGCCGGGAGGAACCAACCATGGAAGTTGCCATTAGCAACGATAATCCAAAGAATACTGTTAGGCTGGGGTCCCAATTGACAAAGCTCGATGAAGGCAAGATGGTCGAACTACTAAAAGATTACAAGGACGTGTTCGTTTGGGAGCACGCGGACATGCCAGGGATCTATCCAAGGACTATTTCACATTACTTAGTAGTAAATCCCGATCAGAAACCAGTTATCAAGAAGAGGAGACATTTCAAACCGAAAAGAAGTAAGGCGATCAAGGAAGAGGTGGACAAGTTATTAGCCGTGGGATCTATTCAGGAAGTGAAATATCCCGACTGGGTCGCCAATGTAGTCCTGGTGAAAAAGAAAAACGGTCAGTGGAGGATGTGTGTGGATTTCACCAACCTGAACAAAGCATGTCTGAAAGATAGCTTCTCTTTACCTCGGATCGACCAGTTGGTAGATACAACGGCCGGACATGAACTGTTCAGTTTCATGGATGTATTTTCAGGTTACAACCAGATCATAATGTTCGAACCAGGTGAGGAAACAACTTCATTTATAACTTACCAGGGATTGTATTGCTATAAGGTCATGACGTTTGGTTTAAAGAATGCTGGGCAACTTACCAAAGGCTTGTAAATAAAATGTTTGCTCGACAGATTGACAAGATTATTGGGCGATATGCTAACCAAAAGTGTAATTTTTAGAGACCATCCAACCGACATAAGGGAAACATTTGAGGTATTGCGAAAGTATGGGATGAAGCTAAATCCAAAGAAATGCGTATCCAGAGTACCATTAGGCAGGTTCGTAGGATTTCAAGTTCACCAAAGAGAGATCGAAGGAAACCCGAAGAAAATAAGAGCTTAGGAAGAAATGAGGTCTTCTAAGACATTGAAGGAAATCCAAAGGTTGACAGGTTGCCTAGCGTCCCTGAGCCGGTTCATAAGTAAATCCACGAACAAATACCTACCCTTCTTCAAAGCAATTAAGCGAGGCAAATGGGTAAAGTGGAACGATGAGTGCGAACAAGCATTCAGAAAAATTAAAGAATATTTGGAAAAAGCTCCGATATTATCTAAACCATTTGAAGGGGAAGTGCTCTATCTTTACTTATCCGTTACAAACGTAGCAACAGGGCCAATACTACTCATATTGGAAGAAGGAATGTAAAAACCTGTATACTACACCAACAAAGCTCTGTTATCTGCGGAAACAAGATACTCTCCAGCTGAGCAAATGGCTTTGGCCTTAGTAATAACAACGAGAAAATTAAGACCGTACTTTCAAGCTCACAAAATTGAAGTATACATTGTCTGTCCATTGAAACAGATTTTATCAAAACCCGAGGTGTCGGGAAGGCTGATTAAATGGGCAGTAGAACTAAGCGAGTTTGACATAGTTTACTCACCAAGAGCAGCGATCAAGGGACAAGTTGTAGCGGATCTGGTCACGGAGTTCGTAGAGCCGAACAACGAGGTGATTAGAATGTTAAGAGAAGATAACATGTTTGCTTAGAAATTATATGTGGATGGATCTTCAAACACGTATGAAAGCGGGGCAGGTATAGTTATATCCACACCAGAAGGTGACCAGGTGGAATGTTCTTTACGATATGACTTCAAGGCCACTAACAATATGGTAGAGTATGAGACGCTTCTGGTAGGCCTTAGGGTATGCACGGCATTGGGAGCAGATGAGCTGGAAATATTCAGTGACTCTTAGGTGGTAATCAATCAAGTTCTGAATGAATACCAAGTCATGGACAACAACATTGTCACGTATTTAAACCATAACCAAGGCACTCCTCGAAAGGTTCAAAGCGTACAGAATCACCCATATCCCGAAGGAGAAAAATAAGAAGGCAGACTCGCTGTCAAAATTGGCATCAGCCACCAGTGTATGGTCGAAAACGATCCCGATCGTACACCTATTAAAGTCGAGTATCTAGAATGAAAATCAAGCTGAAGCGTCGGGGTAGAAGTAATCGAATAGGAATAAACTACCTGGATGACCCCGATCAGAGAATATTTAGAGAAGGGGGTGCTCCCGACGGAGACAGCTGAGGTGAAAAGTCTCAGATATAGAGTCACAAGATATTCGATAGTAGAAGGAGAGCTATACAGAAAAAGGTTCTCCAAAACCCTTCAGAAATGCATAGACCCGATCGGAGGTAAGCAAATATTGGAAAGTATCCACATGGGAGTCTGTGGGAATCACTCGGGTGGCAAAAGCCTAGCGCATAAAACGCTCAGGCAAAGCTTTTATTGGCCGACTCTATTTGGGGATGCACAAGGTGTTGCAAATCAGTGCAGTGGCTGCCAGAAAGTAGCTAATGATATCCAGAGGCCACCCGAGCAGTTGAAAAACTTGGCATCAGCATGCCCATTTGCCCTGTAGGGAATATATCTAATTGGTCTGATGCCAACTGCAACTAAAGGATAGGCAAAACATGCTATAGTGGACGTCGACTACTTCGCAAAGTGGGTTGAAGTGGAAGCACTGGTACATATCACCGAGGCTAACACGACTGGTTTTATGAAGAAAAATATCATCTTTCGGTTTGGAATCCCGAAAACTATATTCACAGACAACGAGACTCAATTCGATAGTGACAACTTCAGAAATATGTGTCAAGACTTCGGGATAAAAAAATTATGACGCCACACCAGCTCACCCTCAGACTAATGGCCAAACGGAGGTGGTGAACAAAATAATCAAGCATACTCTGAAAGCGAAGCTGGAGGTAAGGAAAGGAAGGTGGGCAGACAAATTACACGAAGTCTTATGGGCTTATCGGAATACAGAAATGACTTCAACGGGGGAAACACTTTACTCGCTGGCGTTTGGGATAGAAGTAGTAATTCCAGTTGAAATAATCCACAAGTCCCTTAGGGTACAACTCTTTGACCCCAAAGGAAATGTGGAGATGATAAAACAAGACTTGGACGAGTTAAAAGAGAGAAGTGACATGTCCAGGGTAAGAAATGCCGTCTGCCAGTAGAGGGTATCAATGTATTACAATTCGTATGTCAATATTAGAAGATTCCAGCTCGGAGACCTAGTTCTGGGAAGATAAACACTTAATACAAAGGACAAGTCCACAGGTTTGTTAGCTGACAAATGGGAAGGACCATACCAAGTAGTTAGGGTAGCAGGACATGGAGCATCTCTACTTTCCCGACCCGAGGGAATCGAGCTGCCCAGGCCGTGCAATGCACAATATTCAAAGATCTTCTACTCATGAAGAGAATTCATGCATTTATTTTTATTATTTGCTTAGATAGTTTAAACTTTAAATTACTTTTATCTTTTGAAAAATCAATAAAAATCCCCAGGGGGAGCAGTTATAAATATCAAGCACAATGTTCGAATCCAAATATTTGCTCATAAGAGCATTCACAGAATACCTCAAAATATCGATTAAGATCGATAGGGATCCCGAGAGGCCAGGTGAGGGGGCCGAAAGCATAAGTCGTCAAGACAGTGCACACTCATCGAAACTAACTGGGTGCACATGAAACAATGTTAGGGCCCCTTCGAGTATATGAACCCTATGGGATGTGTCGAGAGTTGGATAAGACGTGAATCATACTTATAAGATAAGGAAAGACACAACCATAGATACTTATAAAGCTGGTGGGATAAGTTACGCCTTATTGCAACGAATCTTTATCAACAGACTATCGGGAGACGTCCCGATGACCTAGTTGACAGATAAAAGATGAAAGTCTATAAATATAAACTACATAATTGGTTTACAAAAGAACGATAAAAAGTAATAGACCTACCCGAGGAAAACCTGAAATAGTCGCAGAGCATAGTTCAGCTCTCCAAGGGTGGTCGACCACCAAATATGAGGCAAATAAGTCGATCATTACATGACGAAACAGCCTCAAAAGAGTAGGTTATCAATCTCAAATGATCAGTATACAAGTGGTTCTGTTTAGCCAAACTCATGATTATCAATCTGGCATGGGTTAACATGTATAGTTCGGGTTGAGATAAAATATGAAAGAATGCAAGCATAAGGAACCACACACCAAAAACGGTAAACATCTTAAAGACGCGCAAATAAGGGAAAAGTATACATTAGCTGTCATAGCCTGTCAAGTGTTATAAATGTAAATACATGTAAAAAAAAAGCTACAAAGGCAGAGATGCTTCAGTTGTTCCTAGCAACGGAGGAGCACCCAGGACCGGAAGAAGGGACATCATCAACTTCATTGAAGTCTCTAAAATCTGGCCAGGAGATGTTGTCATCGGGATAAGCAGATACAATGGGAGAGTAATCTACATCTAGTGAAGGACCAACGTCAACCCTTTTGGTCAGAGCTCCACTATCTTGACCAGCATGAAAAGACACAAGAGATACCTTTGAATGGAGCTCAAGATGCATGGGGAGGGGATTCTTTCCGATAGATATGTAATAGGCCTTCGACCTAATCCGCTGGTTCTTGATCGCTTCCAGGGACTCTCTCTGATGCTTAGATATTATCCAGTCCCATTTCAAGCGGGCCTCTCTTGAAGACCCCGCATTTGCACTAAAGAACATCCTGGCAGTCGTCAGACCCCTTTCAAACTCTATCAACAGCGTAGCATTGAAATCAGGAGACCCTTATACCGGTCAACATTTTGAACTTCGAGGTCCAATCTGGCTTCGTGAGAAAGAACTTCCATACTGACTTGCTGCTGCTCCAAGTCTTTGGCAAGATGCTCATAATGAAGCCTAGCCTCCTCAGGTGTCTGGTGCACCTCCAATAACTTCTGCTGAGCTGTGGCAAGGGAATCCCAAGCAACCTGAGCTTCTTCCCGAGCCTTCTTCATTGCTGTCTCAGCCAAGATGGTCGTCGTTTTAAGTTCAGCCTTAGAAACTCTCTTCTCCAGCCCAACGTTCCTTGTGGTGAGCTCATTAAGGACTTCATTAGATGCAGAAGCTCTATTCTGAACATTCACAAGCATTTTCCTCAGAGCCATCTCAGTTGTTGAATGAGCCTTCAGTTTTTCAGCATTCTGACTAGCCTTGAAGGCACTAGTAGTAGAAGATTTCAAAGCCTCATCCTTCTCGGTGAGAGCAAGCTTCAATTGAGAAATCTCATTAGCATATTTATTCTTCTCATAAACAGCCCGATTCAACGCCTCTACCGCCTGCGAAGGATCAACAAAAGATAAATCGGACATATAGAAAGATCAGAAGAAAAGCAATCAAGATGGTGGAAAGACTTATAAAAAATGCCATTATTGTATATCATGCGGTCTCGTTCAAAATCTGCAGTGTCTTTGGCGTCTTTCCAGTACCCTTCGCCAATATATCCGACACCTGATGGCATTGAGCAAAGCTTGAAAGGGGGTCGGTCTTAGAACTACTGGATGACGGGAAGTGAGAAGACTCAACAGCAGAAATAGCAGGAGCAGATTGATCCCGATGAGAGAAGGGAATAATACGATCAGTAGAGGTTAGAGTCTTCGAGATCCTAACGTATTCTCTAGAGAGATTACCAGATATAGCACTCCGGGGGCATTTGCCCTTAGAAAAATGACCTTCGACAGCACCCTCGGGATGAAGAGACCCAACAGGCATAACTGAAGGGGCATCAATAGGCTCACTCATCCTGATATCCCCCTCAAACTGTATAACTTCTTCTTCCCTTAGTTCCAAAACAGAATAGAGAGCCTGCTTCTCAGACAGATCAAGGAAGCTTTCATCAGCTATCTTCTCTTCTTTGTCGAGACCACCATCATCATCTTCAAAATCAGAGAAAATGATCTGGCGATTGACAATAAATTGCTAAAGAGCCTCCTAAGGGCAGCGAGAAGGTGGCATAGCCGGAATCTTGGGAGACTCATTCGGGGGGAGCATATGGTCCGCAATTTTGATTTGTTTGAGTCGAGCGGAAGACAAATTTAATGTACCCCGATCACTCATTCTCTTGGATGACAGTTCTCACGAAATAAGGATGAAAACCATATCTTAGTCTTCCTCATCCTTCTCCAAAATGATTGGATCAACCACTGGGTTAGGCAACACTAGATCAACCCTGGATGCAAGACCCACTCTTATACGAAGAGCATTAGGAGCGGATGACCCTTCAGCAGTCTTAGCAACTTTATGGCTTGAAACCTTATCTGTCGTATCCACTTCATATGATTTCTTCCCTCGTAAATCAACCCTTCCCCGATGCTCCATTTCAGATCTACCACGATTGCACCTTCCTTGATTAGATTCTTCAAAACTAGATCAAACCCGATTGGCCCTTTCCTTAGAGTGGCCCCGACGATAGCTTCGAGCTCGGAGAGGATGCTGATCACTGGTCTCGGCTTGTTCAGCGGGTACATCGGATGAATGATGGTAAGATTCATACGTATATTCCACTAGATCCTGTTCAGGTGGAGCAATTCCCCGAGTAATTTGATCGGCTGCAGCCTTTCTACTGACCCGATCAACGTGTTTGGCCTTCTCAGCTTGATCACCTACGACGATATCCATATCGTACGCTGAAAGGAAAAAGTACCACATAATTATCAACAATTAGCGTAGGGAAAAAGTGCACATGACGGTTTACACTAGAAAATAAAGCAAGGTTGACTCACATCGTCTACGACGGGCAGAAATCGTAGAAGAAAGCCCTACCTTGATCAAATCTGCCTCAACAAAGAGGATACGGTGATCCCTATCTTCCCAAGAAGTCTCAGCCGCCTTGACCACCATATCATCCTGGCTCTTTGTCAGAGCGGGGGAAGTTTTGTTCCAATGTTCAGGATTGTAGAAGTGCCTTGGAACTCTATTCCGTATCAGCCCTTGTGTGGGGTCAACGACGACTACTTCACCCCAGTCACCTCCAACGAATAACCAACTGTTCTTCCAGTACTTGTTTGAGGAAGGAAACCCCTAGATAAATCCCTTGTGATCTTTATCCGAAGGAGGTACAGGTTTCCCCTTATATCCATGAGGAATCCATAAGCTTTAAGATGTGGATTGAAGGTAGAAAGTTCCTCCACTTATCAGATCGATTCAGCGTATAAAAGATGTGGATTTCTTGAGGGGTCGGGGGTTGTTTTACCCCAAGCTTTTTCCATAGATACCCCAAGCTGACCGACACCTAGTAAGAATTTAGGGTCAGTTGGACGGGAGCAATGCCATCCTCTGCCAGGAATCGAGCAATAAAAGGTTAAAAGGGGAGAGTAACCCCTGAGGATAACATAGCCCCATATATAGCGACCGTACCTGGGGCATGGTCCACACAGCTCGATCGCCGCTACAGTACAGTTTTTACGCACTAGTCAGATCAAATCAATCCTCGAACTTTGATAACTCAACTTCAGTCACAACATTTATCTCTGAATCAAACGAACATGAGTGGTCAGTGCTGAACCTTAGCATCCGAGCTTGTCGCTCCCGCGGCACGTCCTTCATTTTTGGAAGTTGATAAGATTTCTTCAAGTCGATTGCTGCACGCACAGATTCTTTGGGAGAAGCTCCGGTGGTCCGTTTGGAGCTACTTTGTTTTGACATATCTACAAAAACATCAACTGGATCAGAGTTAGAAATATCAGAAGAGATGAGAGCAAATTTTGGGTGAATCAAAGAATAATCCACGTCTAATGCAGTAGGTTGGTAGGAAGAGGGAAGATGGCCCTGGAGAATAGACTCGAATCTAGTAGCATTCTTATCATCACCTGCCTCAATAGCACGAAGAAGAAGCTAAAAATATTGATGACGAAGAATAGGATCCATACCTTGAAAAATGCTTGAAATGATGGAAGATCTAAAAAGAGCAAGGGGCTCGAAGGAACAGAAAGCTAGGGATTGTTTTTCGCCAAAAGAAAGACATCGAATCATAAAAAAAAAAAGTAAAATGTCTCAAGACAATATATACAGGCAAGTGACATCACCAAGGTAAGCATGCATCATTAGCCAAAAGTGGGGGAAGATGTGCGAGAACCGAAAACCATGAGCCATTTGAATTTCAAAAAAGATGCGCAATGACTTCATCAGCCAAAATATGCGTGGTTGATAACTATAGCACATTAGAGAGCATTAATGGACTACAAGACAAAAAAGGATAGAGTGAATTAAACACACGCAGTCGAACGCATTATACTTGTGACTGTTGTTTGTCCGACCTCGTATGTTTAAGGGGAGGGGGGGTGTGTTGTTATAGGTAAAATCTAAAGAATGATGAGTCAGCATAACAGCCCAAAGATACGGGAATTAGAGACGCAGCGTCACCAAGAGTCAACCTTCCTAAGCTGACCAAAGACTGTTTCATGACACCCGGTCGAGGCCATCGAGATGGTCGGGACAAAGCCTCTGGTCGGGACTTAATCATTGGTCGAGAAGAGTAAGGCTTGGTCGGGTTTTGGTAGAAAATCGACAGAACGACACCTGGATACTATCAAATACATGCAAAATGAGTCATACTCCAATAAGGTGTCTCGAAACACACTTTGATAAGGATGCGAGTTTCCCCATCGATGCCAGAGTCCATATTAGGCTAGAGATTTAATACGTGAAGGACGCGAAACAGGAAAGAAGAATTAAACAACTCAAACACGTCAACTTTATTTACTTGTATAACACGAATTAGGGTTCTATGCATGTATAAATAGACTCTAATAATACCCATGAAAGGGTGGAAGAAATATAAAGATTCTAGAGAGCACGAGAGACTGAGTGTGTAATGAATTATTCATAGTGAATTTCTTTCCTTGCCGGTTTTCAGCAACCGTGGACGTTTTCCCGTTCTTAGGGTTTTACCACGTAAAATCCTCATGTTTCTTTTGCTTTCTTAACTATTCATCATTAGCAACTGTGTGATTCTATTTACATTCTGTTCGACGTGTGATACATCCAAAAATCACCATCAACAAAGCCTCTTTGTTCAATTCCACAAGGAAAAAATCTAACGCTTGATAAAATATATATGTATAACAAGTTTTTTTTCTTCATATTATATAGTTTATGTAGTACCGACATCGAAAATTGCTTTACGTTTTGGTATTTTGAATATTTGATAACAGACTTAAACACGGTTTCAAAACACAAAAATCATTATAGTGATTAAACTAGTATATTCGAAATGGTTAACCTTGCTTTTTTTCATTATATCAACCATGCTTGTTCGTTCGTTCATTCGTTCGTTCATCCTCCTTAAAATCCATTTTACAACTTCAAATAGATTCAGAGATCTCCATATTTGTAACTTAAGAATCTAAATCTGATCAAGTTCATATGTTTGGATTTTGTTAAATTATAAATTTATTATTTTCAACTAATTTTTAATATTTAGATTAATTTGTTCATCAAAAGACAAAACCTATAATTGGTCCATATTTGGATTTGTGCTCCATACCATTACTCAATATCGCAACTAGTATTGAATATTTAATACTTTGGAGATGTTTATTTTCATTGTATAAGAGAGGGACATGGACCCAGAACCTTATGGTTTGATCCCTTTTATGATGTATTTACTTTTAGCAATCATGATGAAAGCCCATATTGGGTTCAGTCTTCATATAAGAAATTGATTTCCACTTTTTTTTTATACTTTATTTGGGGTCCAAATTTGATATAATTCATTGGAGTTTGAAACTAAATTTAGGGCCTTTATTTATTACTAGGTGAGCATAAATAAAAATAATAATAAACTTTCGGGCCTTTTTTTATGGGCCTTGCAGATTGCCTCTGATACCTTGGCACAAGGCATGCCCTATTATTATATAGAAAATACATAATTGAAAGTAGTAATAGTTAGTTCATTATTTGTCAATATTTTAGGTTTGAATCATCATCATGATCATCACAGGTAGTATATCAAAAGGAAAAAAAAAACAGCATGTTCATCTTTTTTCTATTTTTTTAAATCTTTTCCTCTCTAAACTATTGGATGTTAATTCCATAGATAGGAACAAATAATAATATCAGTATTGACCCTAATTAATATTTGGAGGGGTTATATTAAATTAAACAATATTGCTACTTTGCATACAACACAATTTGGGCCTTAAATTTGGACAAAACAGAATTACATTAAATCAAAACCATACTTCAATTTTCAACTCATTAACGTGATAATACTAGTCCTATGATACCTTCAATGGGATTGTGGATTTCAATCATGTTTATTTCCCTCAATTTTTTTTTTAAAAAGTAATGCTAGACTGTCCAGATTATTTGTCAAAATCAAGGTCAAATAATGTGGTAAATAAATTGTTACTAAAATATCCCATACCATATCATTTCATAATTTAAATAGTAGTTATAATTCACTTATCACATCATTTTGGTAAGATTTCGAACAATGTAGACATACTAGCATTATTCATTTTCAATAGTTAAAAAACAAACAAACATTTTTTCTATTAGGGTTAATTGCACTAAAGTACCCTGAGTTTCTTAAATATCTCTAATTCTCATAAATTCGACACAAAGTTACCTTGTTGTTAACTTCTCACTGTTAGTTATTGTTAACGGTGATTTTTGGATTACATAAAGTTTACCACGCGTCCAACAATTGGATACAAATCGATAATCAACACGCATAGCAATAAAAGAAATCAAGCATGCAAAACACGGTATTTTACACAGAAAACCCTAGGAGGAAAAAACCACGGTTGCCGGAGAGGAAAAAAAACTTCACTATGAATGTCTTGATTACACACTCAATCTCTCTTGCATTCTTGTGTGTTTTCTACCAACTAACTTTTTTAATGATATTTCTAGGGTCTATTTAAATATACATAGAACACTAACTCTTCATATACAAGTAAGGAAAATATTACAATTTAATGAGACTCTAACTTATCAGAGTCGTTTTCATCTTCTTTCTCGTTCCGTGTATCTTGCGGAGTTTGATTTCTTGCTATATTTGGACTCTGATATCTTTAAGGAAGTTTATATCCTTACCAAAATGTAATTAAAGATGCCTTGTTTGAGTAAGACTCTTTTCCTGTGTATTTTGAGTCATGCTTGCCTTGGACTTAATACCTTCCATGTGTCACTCAACTGACCGGTTATATAACTGGACCAGATCTCATTGACCCTGACCAGATATCTTGACCCCGATCGACCTAGTTTCCCCGATCGAGTCATCTTTACTATATCAAACTAGTTACCCCGATCGAGTTATTTTTACCCGATCCTCTAGATAAACCTGACTGGGTTTCTCCATCTTCTTTGGTCAAATTGGGTTAGTCTTTTCTAGTTGACTTCTAATAACGTGGCATATATGATCACTATATTACCTGATAGTCATGTTGACGTGTCAATCTTCCAGGTTTTACTAATAACAGTTATTAATGTCAGAAGGGTAATTCGGTCTTTTTACCATTGAAATTTAAAAATAATAATTAATTGAGTGCATATTGTTTACATATTTTAAATAAAGAAAAATAAATGGAGTTAATCATTTAATAATAAAAAAAAAAGAAAATAAAGGGATGAAGCGATATGAAATAGCTCCATCACCAGCTCGAGCAACATCATCGCTCCATCAAAGACGAAGGTCTAGATGGAGGGAATCAAGAGCAAGCACGAACCCATGAAATATTTACAGACCGGGCAAAATTATATATACAAATATTTTTTTTTTCTCAGTACACACTAGAAGTATATAGTCAATTTATTAGCTATCAATTGTTGGATTTATCTATTTTTGTTTAGTCATTATATTATAATACTAAATTAGTGGCTCACCCTTACATTGAATTATTTAGTCAATATTTTTGAATTTTTAATCAATGACTCACAAACCCTCACATTGATTTGTTTGTCAATATATATATCTTGTTTTTAAATAGATTCTACATATTATGAAAATTTACTATTAATGATGTTGTTGAGAAAAATCGTACACACACAAATCCAGTCACATATAAACAATATGAAAGCAGTAAGAAGAAAAAGAAGACGACAAAGATTTTACGTGGTTCAACAATTTGTTTACGTCCATGGAGCACACCACACTCATTCCACTATTCTTAGAGTTGATTACAATCTCTCTGTCTCTCTTTCAGTCTCTCTACAATTTCTCCATCTCTCTAACAATTTTTCTCACACTTTACGCACATACAAATACAATGGGAAATAGTAGTATTTTTATGAAAACACTGGGGTATTCCAAAACCCTAAAAGAACACTTTCTTTTTCGTATAAGTTTTCCTATTTTGCATAAATTCTGCACTTACCGCGGTCTAGGTCGTGGCTGCAACACGTGACCTGTATCACGGTTCTTCACCTGTTCTCCATCGCTTAGAATACCGTGGCGTAGGCACATGTTTGTGCCGCAGTCAACACCACTTGACACATCTAGGGAACATCGCTCTTTAGACTACGGTATGTGTGTAATATCCGTATTGCGATCTATACAGCTTAACATCTCTGGATTCCACCGCTATATGTGTCGTGGCTTGGGCTCCTTGTCTCCTCCACGGTCCACATCGCACCACCTGGATTCCACTGCTGGTTTCTAGTTTCACATAATCAAACAATCTCCCACTTAAGGACTAAAAAAACTCAATAGACGTTCTCCATCCTTTCTTGATGACTTTAGTGGATAAATCATAGTGCGCTCATTCCTCACGTCTTCACTCTTGAAGACAAACCGAAATTGTGCACAGTTTCAGTTTCTCAGTAGTGATTGGATCAGTTAACAAGTCATTTGAATTCTTAGTTCCTGTAATCTTCACTAACTTCAATACTCCTTTTTTGACCAACGATGGTAACGTATGTCTATATGCTTGGTCCTAGAATGGAACACCGATTTTTTGGCCAAGTTGTATTGTATTCTGACTATCACAGTGCAACACGTTCATCACCTGATCGAATCCCAAATCAGCTAACAATCCTTGTAACCATATCAACTCCTTACTTGTCCTTACTTGCTTTTGTCACAGCCACATACTCGACTTTAGTTGTAGAGATTATCACTATCTTCTGCAACTGGGATACCCAACTAATCACGGTACCAGCCATCATGAAAACAATATCTGGTGGTACTTCTTCTATGATCTACGTCTCTAACAAAATATGAATCCACATAACCTTCTAGCTTGAGTTCATCTCTTCTGAAGGTTAGACATCACTTCGTTGTACCCCGCAAGTATCTTAGGATCCATTTCACGGCATCCCAGTGAGGCTTGCCCGGATTGAGCATGTATCGGTATACAACTCCCACTGCTTGGGAAATATCTGATCTCGTACAGGTCATGACATATATTAAGCTTCCAATGGCTGAAGCATAAGGAAATCTAGCCATGAAGCTTTTCTCCTCTTCCGTCTTTGGACTCAGATTCTTGGACAACTTGAAATGACTAGCCAATGGTGTTCGTACCAGTTTTGTATCACCCATGCTAAACCTGTATAACACCTTTCGAACGTACTCTTCTTATGAAAGCTTCAATGTACCTTCCTGTTCATCTCTGCTAATTCTCATTCTAATAATTTGCTTTGTTGCACCTAGATCCCCCATCTCAAACTCACTCGAGAGTTGCTTCTTTAAATTGTTAATCTCCTCTAAATTTGCACCAGCTACTAGCTTGTCATCAATATAAAGTAGCAAGATAATAAAACTTGATTTAACCTTTTTGAAGTAACAACATTGGTCAACATTGCACCTCAGGTAGCCATTATCTTGCATAAACCCATTGAACTTCTTAAACCAATGTCGGGGAGCTTGTTTTGAACCATACAAGCTCTTTGTCATCCTACATACCAACTATTCCTTGCCAAATTCCTCAAACCCTTCTGGTTGCATTATTTATATCTCTTTCTCCAAATCTCTATGAAGAAAGACATTTTTCACATCTAATTGCTCCAGTTATAACCCTTTTGCTGCGAAAATACTTAATACTAATCGGATCGTAGTTAGTTAAACAACATGAGAGAGAATTTTGGAGTAGTCAATACCTTCAATTTGTTGGAAACCTTTGACTACAAGTCGTGTCTTGTATCTCTTGGAACCATCATGTTTCTCTTTGATCCGAAACACCAACTTATTCTGTAGGGCTTTCTTTCCTTCAGACAGTTTGGATAACTCCCAAGTTTTGTTTGATACCAACGACTTTATCTCATCCTTCATTTCAAGCTCCTACTTGCTCACAGCTTTTCCATAACAAGCTTCATCATAGCACTCAGGTTCTCTTGCATCTGTCAGCAACATGTATTGCAAGTACTTCCTATTTGGTATAGGAGTTCGAGTTGATCTTCTTAATGTACTCTAAGTCTGAGTGAACATCTCAAATATGCTACTGTATTGATTGTTTCTACCAAGAACTGTTTTGGTAACCTATAATGTAACCTCATGTTTCTGGATCTCTCAGTCAATGACATGTTCATCTGTTCTGTTATGCCATTTTGTTGTAGGTTCTAGGAACCATTCTACTAAGCTTTATCCTGCTCTGGTAGCAAAACTTCATGAACTCATTGTCTTCATATTCTTCACCATTATTTGAATGCAACTTTTTGATCTTCAATCTTGTCTCATTCTCAACTCTAGCTTTCCATCTCTTGAAAGTGTCAAACAACTCAAACTTGTGTTTTAAGAAATAAACCCTCACCTTCCTAGAGTGGTTTTCAAAGAATGTGACAAAATATTGTTTACCTTCGATTGACTAGATTGAAGATGGACCTCAAACATCGGTGTGCACTAGTTCCACCGTTTCCTTTACCTGTACTCTTCTGGTCTTCTTGAAGCTCACTCGCTTCTGTTTTCCCAATATACAGCGCTCATAGAAATTGATCTCAACATTCTTCAAATCTGACAACTTTTCTTTCGAATGCAGACACTTCAGCCCCTGACTACTCATGTGCCCAAACCTCTGGTGCCATAAGTTTGGATCATCTTTACCTTCCACCATAGCGATTGAACCATAACTATTCGTGGTTGTGTAAAGCGACCCATTCTTATTTCCTCGGACGATTGTCATGCTACCCTTCGAAATCTTCCACTTATCACCTACGAAAGTTGCACGTAACCATCTAACGCCAGTTGCCTAATGGAGATCAAGTTCTTCCATAAATATGGTATGTGCCTCATATTTTCGAGTTTACACACTGACCCTTGCAGCTGAATCTTCACATCTCCCTTCCCGGTAATGTAACCAAATTTATCTTTTTTCGTAGCCAACCAAAGTGCACTTTACTAACTTGGCGTCTAGCTTACTCTTCGCATGTTCACGTACATGTACTTAAGAAACAGACCTAAACACTTTACGATGAGAATGTTTTACCTATTTCCCTGTCCAAATCTCTTCTGGTATAATGAGATATAAGGGTTTTGATGGTTCTTTGTTGATCAAATATGTTGTTGTTTTGACTGTTTCTACCAAGAACTGTTTTGGTAACCTATAATGTAACCTCATGTTTCTGGATCTTTCAGTCAATGACATGTTCATCCGTTCTGTTATGCCATTTTGTTGTGGGGTTCTAGAAACTATTCTACTGAGCTTTATCATGCTCTGGTAGCAAAACTTCATGAACTCTTTGTCTTCATATTCTCCACCATTATTTGAATGTAACTTTTTGATCTTCAATCTTGTCTCGTTCTCAACTCTAGCTTTCCATCTCTTGAAAGTGTCAAACACCTCAGACTTGTGTTTTAACAAATAAACTCACACCTTTCTATAGTGGTTTTCTATGAATGTGACAAAATATTGTTTATCTCCAGTTGATAAGATTGAAGCTGGACCCCAAACATCGGTGTGCACTAGTTCCACCTACTCATGTACCTGTACTCCTTTCGGTCTTCTTGAAACTCACTCGCTTATGTTTTCCCAATATGCAGTTCTCACAGAAATTGATCTTAACATTCTTCAATTCTAGCAACTTTCCTTTTGAATGCATACACTTCAGCCCATGAATCCTCATGTGCCCAAACCTCTGGTGCCAAAAGTTCGGATCATCTTTACCTTCCACTTATCACCAGTGAAAGTTGTCACATAACAATCTAATGCCAGTTGCCCAATAGAGATCAAGTTCTTTAACAAATCTGGTATGTGCCTCACATTATCAAGTTTCTGCACTGACCCTTGCAACTGAATCTTCATATTTCCATTCCCGGTAATATCGTATGCTTGATCTTTACCAAGAAACACTTTACCCAAATTTTTGGAGACATAGTTCTCGAACAAATCCCTATGAGGTGTGGCATGGAAAGACGCTCCCGAATCAAAGATCCAGGACTCCGTCTTGCTTTCCAATGAGCAGATGAGGTAGTCATCTAACTCCTCTAATACACAATGTACACTTCTTTTACCCTTATCCTTCTTCTCAGATCTGCATTCATACGTGAAGTGGTCTTCCTACCACAATTCCAACACTCTACATCCTTTTTGCTTCGTTGTTGGTATTCCGGATAGTTGACCTGATTTTTGGATTTAGATTTTCCTCTTGACTTTGATCTTCCCCGTTGATTCGTATTCCGATTTTTGTTTCTATCTGCCATGTTCAGTGCTGAAGATATAGATGCTCATAATTCCTTTTCATGCATCCTGATCTCTTCGGTCTTGATCATGTTCACAACTTGTTGGAGGTTCAACTTTTCTTTCCCGAACGCATTGACAAGTAGCGGACTTGTCATTTTCCAACTTACTGGTAATTGGGTAAGCATAAATACCGTCATAAACTCCTCATTAAAACCCATAAACATAGAACATAATCCATCATTCACTTCTTTGAACTGATTCAGAAACTCATTAAAGTTCTAACATTCCGTCATTTTCAAGGATGATAGCTTCTTGACAAGATGGAATTTCCTCACCGTAGAAGGTTGTTCATATAATTCTGATAGTCTATTCATTAGTTATTTTGGCAGTCTATTGATCATTTATATTAAAAGTGACTTGTTTCGTCAAACTGAAACGAATTGCTCCCAATGCTTTCATGTCCAAGAGTTCAAATCATCATCACCCATATTCTTCAGTTTCTGCTACTTTTTCCAATCTTCATCTGTCATATCCTTCAGTCTCTCTTTTATCGACTAATACAGATCCTTCTTGTACAGATAATCCTCCATCTGCATCTTTCAAAAGCTGAAATTTGACCCATCAAATTTCTCAATCTTGTGTGTATCCTTCTCTGATCCCATCTCCATGATGAAATCGTTGACCTCAAGAAAATCTAGATTTGTATGGAAAAATAATCTGTTCGAACCAAGAGCTCTGATACCAATTGTTGTTGAGAAAAATTATACACACAAAAATCCTATTACAAACAAACAATATGAAAGCATTAAGAAGAAAAAGACGATACCAAAGATTTTATGTGGTTCAACAATTTACATATATCTATGAAATACACCACACTCAATCCACTATTCTCAGAGTTGATTACAATCTCTCTGTCTCTCTACAATTTCTTTCTCTTTCTAGCAATTTTTCTTACACTTTATGCACACACAAATACAATGGGAAATAATAGTATTTATATGGAAACACTAGGGTAAGTCAAAACCCTAAAAGAGCACTTTCTTTTTTGTACAAGTTTTCCTATTCTGCACAGATTCCGCACTTTACACGGTCTAGGTCGCAACTGCAGCCCGCGACCTGTACCGTAGTTCTTCACTTGTTCTTTACCATGGCATAGGCATATGTCTGTGTCGCGGTCAACACCGCTTGACACTTCTAGAAAACATCGCTCATTAGACCGCGATATGTGTGCTATGTCCGCACTGTGGACTACACAACTTGACATCTCTGGATTCAACTGCTGTGTATGCTGTAACTTGGGCTCCTTGTCTTCGCCGTGGTCCACGTCACACCACATGCTAGAATTTGTTCCCTTAGGCTGGTTTCCAGCTTCACATAACCCAACAAATGACCGGTTTGAATTGTTTAAACTAACAAATAGACCAAAATGAAATGAATCTAAATTGAGCAATCAAAAAATTGAATTAAAAGCAAGGAAATATTAAATGTAAAGTAAGCATAAAACAATGCCTTTGTTAATTGTGATTGACAGTTTTTAATTTTTAATTTTTTTTTTATATTTTAAGTTAGAATGAAAAAATAAAAAAAATTATGCTAACTGCAAGGATATTAGTGCAATTATAAACACAATTTGTGCATAAATATAATTAAACCTAATATCAGGAGTGTTTATACAATTAGTCATAATAAATATACTACAAGGATATTAGTGCAATTATAAACAAAATTTGTATATAAATACAATTAGACCTAATATCAGAAGTGTTTATATAATTAGTCATAATATATATATATATATATATATATATATATATATATTCTTTTGGAAGATGCCCAGGGCAGCCGTTTCTTACATCTGCCACCGATCAAGAGTTGGCAATGGTGATGAAGGTTAAGGGGAGGGGTGTGTAGCCATGAGGTTCAAATAAGGAAGAAATAAAAGGAAAATAAAAATATATGTTTAAAGAAAATAAAAATATATGCAGTGTTGAAGAAATAATTGAGAATGACTAACAGTGTTGTGAGATTTGTGGGGACTTTTTTGTGTTTTTTTTTTAATTTATTTTAAGCTTTGTTTTTCTTCTTTCTGTTGATAAATTTTAAGGATTTAATCGTTTGAAAAATGGTAGAGAGGTGTACGCGGTACGATGCATCTAGCTAATTTTTTTCATTTTTTTTCATTTTGGTGTGTGGTTAGTTTTTGAGTTTCGCCACTGTAAAGCCTATAATTTTGTAATATCTTTTTTTAAAAAAGAAAATAACAATCTTGTAATAGCTTTCTTTTATCAATATTTCAAGTATAAATTCCCAATAGTGGCTTACACTACTGCAATTTTGTTCTTGGAGTTAATTTAGGTCTTTTGTTTGGTTGGTTGTGATGAAGATTTTCTTAGGAAGAAATGGATGGTTGGTGATGAGGTTGTGAACCTATAATTATGTTTTAAATTGAAGATGGAGTTGATATTGGAGATTGGAATAGAGTTGGTGACATTGTTGGAGATGGAGATATAGTTTTTAGTTTTAATTTAAATTGTTTTAATTAATAAATAATAATAAATATATTTTTGATTATGTGGTAGGGATAAATTTGTCATTTCAAATATTTGGCAAGTCAACGGTTAAAGTCAATAAGTTGACTTTAACGGGAATATATGTTTGTGTTGGATTTATAAAATTTATCGATATTTTACCTAAAAAAAATTCAGATATTTTAAATGCAATTAACCCTATCTATTACAATCAAACGTCACTCAAACGTCAGAGTATCTAAAATGGGACACCAAATTGGTGCAATTTGATGCTCCAATGAAGGCACCAAATTGCAAATTTGAATGCACTTCATTTGGTGTTAGCTAGTTAGCTACAGTGCAACACTAGCAAACACCAAATCATTTTCTCTGTTTTTTCAAAAAAGAAAATTGTCACATCAGTACTTTATAATTTTTAAAATTCTTAATTTAACCCTATAATACTTAATTACAATAATATTTATTTCAAAAAATATACAGTTGAAAATCTTTAAATGACATACTTAATTTATTTACTTATTAATTATACATCTGACTAATGTTAAACTCTTATAATAACTTTAAAGATTTATTAGAAGAATATTCATAAAAATTTATTAGGAGAATATTCATAAAGAATTTTTTGGTATAAAATTTAATACGAAACATTGGAGTGAATATTTTTTTTGTGTGAAAGTATATTCCTTAAAGATGCTCTTTTAACACTAAATTGTTATAAAATTTGGTATATCCCTTTGGAGATGCTCATATGCTAATAACACATTTAACCTTCATGGAAAAAAAATGAAGAGCAAATTACACAAAACTTTACAAAACTTTCCCGAGACTTGGTATTTTACACTCAAAATAACCTTATCAAAAATCGACACTTAACTCTCTACCATTAGTTAAACTTAATTAAGGGGTTAGTGGTTTTTTGTCTTTTGAAGGTTTTGATACGGTCGTTGACTAATGGTATGGGAGGTGATCGTTAATTTTCGATAAAACTGTTTCTGAGTGTAAAAGACCAAACCTTAAAGAAATATTGTGTAAGTTTCACTAAAGATGAGGAAATTGTCAAAATTAACTTTAAAATTATTGATTTTCAGGAGAGTTTCGGGGAATATCCGAGGAGAGATCCCAAGGACACTTGGAGATATTTAAAGGACACCCACGGGGACCCATAGAGAGCTATGAGCTTAAGGCTTAATTGTGAGTTTGCTGCTCGGTAAGATAGGGCAGATGCAAGTGTAGACAAAACCGGGCTGTAGCCAGATCCAACATTCTCAAAAATATAAATTATATATAATAATTATATGAATTACGATAACTTTCCCTTCAAAAAATAAAATTACATTAAGTTCTATTTCATTTCTATTAGGCCCACAAGCTAAAAACTCAAATTCTAAATTGTTGAATCTAAGCAATTAACTTAGTTTAGAGTCCAATAGGCCCGACTAACCAAATGTTTCCCTTTTACCCACTAATTTCTTTTTACTACAAGACAAATTCTAATGATCCACTAATTTCATTTTACCTTTGCTAACGTATCTATTTAACCACCTAAAACCGAATTCAACGCCATATATCTCCAACACCCAATTACCAAGAATCGATTTAAACCTCTCAAACTCCAACAACCATAAGGTAATTTTTTTTGTCTCCTTTCTATTTAAATCAATTTGATCGAGCCATGATAACGCTAGATTTCGAGTCCCCTTTCCTATGCTTATTGCTCAATTCTCGGGTAAAATCAATTGTTTAATGGCTCGATTAAGTGTTTTTGTATGATTTTGTATTAGGGGCATCATATGGGAGACGTGAGTAAAGATTGGGACCCAAAAGAGCTGGAAATTGAAAACTTGGACAAAATGACACAAGATTTCGCTGTCATGTTGTGTCGTCATGGGAGACCACGACACACCATGCGACAACAACTTTTCTAAAGTGTCGCTTGTGATGTCATCATGAAAGACCGTGACATGTCGTCATGGAAGACTGCGACATGTCGTCATGGACAACCGCGATATACAGGGAAGCGACAGTCCGCCAATGCGCCTTTCTAGGTTGATTCCTAACCTATTTTTGAACCTATATAAATACCCATCTTATATTTTGGTGAAAAAACATCAGCCACACGAACATTTTAACACTTTCGCCCCTCATCACCATCCTTAGACATTTTTCCTCCATCCATCCATCTTGGAATCTTGGAATCTTGGAAGGCAAAAAGAGGAAGCTTACAAGTCATTGAACCTCAATGACCAACTTTGGTTTCTTCTTAAACTCTTCTTTGTTTGATTTATGTTCCTTGATGTGTAACTAATTTCTAAGTTAGGGGATTAATGTAAACTGGTTGAACAACTCTTTGTAATCCAATAGTCTAATATTTATTAATTAATTACGTTGGTAGTCTCTTTTATTGCAATACTTGCTCTAATTCCTTCACCTATATTCAAATAAGACCTCAATGAATGTTTGTGTTAGGATTAGTTAATTTATGATGTTGAGGGTTAGATGTGGGTGACCATCCCATTTAGTCCTTAACTACAACCTTAATAATTGAGAAAATTTCCATATGCATGACCATGCTATGTGTGATTTGGTTTAGAGTTTTAATTAAAAACTAATTCTAACCATTGCTTATTACATGACCGTGTGTGAGTAATAGGAAAGATTAGGTGCTTCATGAAACAAACCCTATCAATTGGATTTAAGTGCTTTAATGAGACATGTATTACATTGAGAAGTTTAATTAGGTTGCATTGATTCCTTAGCATTCCTTCATCTTCGTCTTTTCGTGTGAGCTTTTGTGTTACTTAGTTTATTGCAATTTTTACATATTAGTGAGTTAAATTACCAACCCAAGACAAACATTATGCCATTTAGTTTTCATGCACTTAGATTGAGATTTAATTAGATTTATTAGTGTTCAACTAGTAGAATCACCGATCCCAGTGAACGAATTTTTCTTTAAATTGATTAAGATCAAAAATACTGCAATCAATTTTGGTGCCGTTGCCGGGGATCAGTGTATATTCGTTAGTTGAGCCTAATTAGTTTGATTTCGGTAGTGTGAGTCATTGTATTTTTTTTTGTTAGTTAGTTTTATTTTCAATTTTTTAGTTTCTTTTTACTTCGTTGGTACTTTTGTTTTTGGTGTTTAAGGGCAAACATGGTGTATGAAGCGGACCGTCAAGGTAGAGATATGGTATTTTATGAGACGGAGGTTGTCCGAGCCCTAAATTTTCAAAAGGAAGAAATGATCTATATTCAAACTCTTACAATCCGAGGTGGTGCAACCATTCCAACTTTTCATAGTCCAGCCCAAATAACATTTTGAATAACCAAACTCAGAACTACCGAGGCCAAGGCTTAAGTGGGCAGCAATGGAACAACTCGGGTAATCGAGATATGACATCATATCAGCCTAGGAAGAGTCCTTCGGAGGACATTATGACTACCCTTGCTCAAAGTTCACAACAGATAGATCAGAGTTTGAAAATTTCATTCAAGCAACCGACCAAAGGTTCACCAACTTAGAGGCATCAGTGAAGAGGTTGGTGACACAGTTAGGGCAAGTAGCTGACACAATTCATATGAATGAGCCGTGTAAACTTACTAGCCAGTCAGAACAAGCTAAAGCAATGACAGTTCTGAGGAGTGCCCAAATCTTGACACCAGAGATTCTAGTGGAGAGCCTAAGAGGAAAAAGGCCAAGGATTTAGAGGAAGAAACTGGGGGAAAACTTTGGTAGAAGAAGAGGAAGTAGTACTAGAGAAGATTCCTGAGAATACTTCTTTTTTACATAAGTCACCCGATCCCTACATTCCACCGGTTCCATTTCCTGAAAGGTTGAAGAAAATCACTAGCTCAGTTGATTGTCTTGCTATGGATACACTCCAGTCAGAAGACTATTCTAAGAATCCAATTGAGTATTTGAATGAAATCCTAGAACTCTTTGAGGATAAGGGTGAAGAAGACAGTCATGTCAAAGAAGTTTGTAAGGAAGATGCATGCTTAGAGACCAATGGGCTTAAGAGTGAACATGATTATTTAATGAAGGAAGTGGAAACTCTTAGGAAAGAAAGGGATGAAGCAATAAAAAGGGCGAAAGATCTTGCAAGGTTGGTAGAAGAGCAAGAAGAAGACTTTGCCCAAAGCACTCGAAAGATGTAATGGCAAATTGAATAAAAGGACAAGGAAATCAATGCCATTAAGGAGGAGTTGAGCGGAAAATAAATTGCTTTAAAGGTAGCAAAAGTCAAGGAATGTGACTGCTTAGTGGAGCTTGAAAAGGCCGAACGAATAATTGAAACCTTGACTAAGGACCGAAGCATAGATTAAGAAACTCCGTAACTCCACACCATTGAAAGAGATATAAACCATCCAAGGACAAGAATTAAGAAAACCGGAGGTAGATCATTCTATTTTCCTTACAAATGTCAATTTTGCCACACTAGGGGTCATAAAAATACCCAATGTGTTGAATTTATGGAAGTGTGCAAAAAGAGACGGAATATGCCTAAAGGAAGGTCAAGGAAGATTCAATAAATTTGGGTTCGGAAAGACAAACTTCACAAAGCAAGAGACAATATCGTTGATGGGAAGATTGCTTGGTTGAAAGAGATAGAGCTTCAAGAGCCGTAGTGCTCTCACCACGTCTTGCCTAGACGTTAAATAGTACGCTCTGTGAGAGGCAACCCACCTAGGTATCTTTATTTTCAATAAACTTTTAATTTTGCATAATAATTGTGAATGGTAGTGATTCTAATTCACTTCCAAGTCTAAATTGATCCACACCTTAATTTTCAGCAACAAATTGTGATTATAGTACAAAAGTGTGGAAAAACATAGGTTTGGGGGTGATTTTTTATTTTGCATACAAGTCTAGTAGCTCAATTTAAGTTTTCCCGACCCATATTGCTCAAGCAAATGCCCTTGATATATTTGTTATTGAGTATGTATGCAGATTAGGCACTTTGGTCCATTGAACGACCTCAAGAGGGATTTTTCCAGGTATGTTACGATCATGATGTCGTCATGGACGACATCGACTTTTCCACGCGACAACAAAGAGGAATTGTTGTCGCTTGATGCTCCAAAAGTGAAAATTCATCGAGAAATAGGCGGTGTGTTGCGATTTTGCTTTCCGTCATGGAAGAGCGACAAATTTAAGGGGTTGTTGTCGCTCAACATGTAGCGTGGTTGCACAACCGCGACACCAAAATTTCAGAACCAAAACGAACAGGCGGTGTGTCGTAGTCATGGTTTCCGTCATGGAAGACCGCAACATGTTGACTGTGATAGGCACTCACTATAAAACATCAGTTCGTGATAGGGCAGCCTCTCACCAAAAATTCAAACCTCAATTGCGACAATTCTCCCTCCACGCGACATCGAATACTTTTGACCCACGTCATTGGTATTTCTTTCTCCTTTGCACTTGTTCTAGATCATTGTTAGTTTCAAATTCCCTCTTTTCTCTCATTTATATGATTCTAGGTCAGATTTGGGGAAATTGTGAATTTTGTTTTGGGGTGGAATATTGTTATGACCATTTTTTGATTTAAAGTATGAGTTTTAGGTTGTGGAGATCATATAAACATCTATTGTGTTGATTTCATGATTATTGGGTGAGATTGGTTGAAAATAATAAAATTTAGACATATTTGGCCACCACCACCACCACCTCTTTATTTGCCTTAAGTTGTTCTTATGTAGCTAGACTTGTTTTGTTTGTTTTACTGCTTTTAGTTATATTTCGTACTTGTTTTAATTACTCTTATTATTTGATTTCTATCGTAATGGTACTTTAGCATCATTGTTTTTGTTTAGAATAAGGGTGTGCGCTGTATTGTGTGATGGTTGATGTTTACTTGCCATTGGGAGCTTTCTATTTATTTTATATTGTTGAATTGTTTTGTTTTGTGGTTTAGGCACCCTTTCGTCGGGCTCTCATTGTCAACATTAGGGACAATGTTGAGTTTAGGATTGGGGGTGTCGATACCGGTTTCGGTCATTTTGGTTTTATTGAGTCCTAAATTTTATTGTTGAGTCAAATTTTTGATTTCATTTTAAGTCCAAACTTTTATGTAAGTTCCTCAGGTTTTGATTGGCTCATTTCGTTGACAACCATATTTCGGGATTAATGTGTAAAGGTAGATTAGGCAATCATTGCTCAAGACCTAACTCAAGCATCCCAAAAGGTAAAATCACTTGCTTAACCTTGTTTGAAGAGTTTTTAGTGTACTGACACACCTTATGCATGTTTTTGATCATTTTGCATGAATGCTTAATTGCCTTAATTGTGTATCTTTTTGCCATAACTCTTGCTTGGGTGTTTGATACATTTAGCTTGCCCTTAGAAGAGGATTTTCCTCTTAACCGCGGTTCAAACCTCTCTCTGTGCATTACCTCCACCACGGTCTGTACAACAGTGTTCTTCAGTGGTTGCACACTGCTGCTACTGCTGCCTGTGCTTGTTGCATGCACAACGGTCTCCCAAGCGAAGGTTCCCAAGCGTTGTACAACTTTCTGTACCGCGGTCTGGACACTTGCCTATACCGCAGTCTAGACAGTGGTCATGACGGGATTTAGTTGCCCTTCGTCCAAAACGATGTTGTTTCGTGTAGGGTACAATATATATATGTTCTCTTCTCTTCTCTTCTCTTTGATTTAGGGGAGTCCAAGAATTCATTTTTATTGACCAAGCTTTTCTTTGAGAGAGAAATTGACTCTAATAGAGAGAGAGCTCTCAAGAACTCATTTTGACTCAACCAAACTCCAATCCATGAGCATCTAGCATCTTCTTGCATCTTCCAGGCATGGATTCTCTTGTTTGTCTTTGACTAGGTAATCTCTACATGCCTTAGAATCTGTTGTTCCATTCTTATGACATGTATGCCTATGTTTAACAATTATTGTTGATTAAATGCATGTCATTGAGTTTAATTGCATATATAACATGCTTGGATTGTTGATTGTTGGTTGAGATTTATATTTTGTGATAGATAGGATTTGTGACCATTTTGCATTTCTAGCTAAATCTCTATGCTTTGCATCTAGATATTGTTTAGGTCTAACTGGTTGTATTTGTTAATTGCATTGATTGTTTTTTGCCATGTTTTATTACAAGTTATGTTGATTGGCATTTTGTTTGATAACTAGATACTAGACTTTCATAGCTATATATAGTTAGGTCTTATAAGCATTCATATAGACATTAATATCTAGGAATTGCATTTATTGACATCCTTGAATTCCTAGATAAGCATTTAGTGTTGCCTAGCATTGCTTGCATGTTTGAATATTTTATCATATTCATTTAGGTTGTGTTTGACTCTTCATTGAGGTTAAGTCTTGTGACTAATTGGATAGTGCACAAGCATGTTGATCAAGAATCACTATTAAGGTCAGTTGGGTAGAGTGAAAGGGTTAGTAACCGGAGGGTGTGATAAGAGGTCAACCTAGGTTATAAACTTTCATTCAATAGTGGATTTGAGGATCGATTGTGTGGCGCACATATCAGCCCGTGGTTTTTCCTATTTGGAGGGTTTCCACGTAGATATTATTGTTTTGAGCATGATTAGTTTTTATTGAATGCTTGTTTATTTGGGGTAATTTGTGTTAATACTGATTAATCAAAAAATTGGTAATTGATTCGATTAAAACCTATTCACCCCCCTCTAGGTTTATAGACACACACTTTCTAGGGAACTTTCATTTTGGGTTTAGTCAAACTTTTCAAAAATAGTCGCATGGCCAAAATTTTAGAGCTTCAAGTAGCTTAGGTGTGATGCTTTGAGTGTGTGTTTGTGTGAGAGTTTATTTATGCATGATGTGCTCGATTTAGCATCTTGTTGTCACTCTAGGGTCTCACTTGCACTTCATGGGCTTGTTCCATCCTTTTGTGTTCAAGTTGAAGGAACTTGGTGCTCAAGCACCTTGTTCTAATAGTGGAGACACATGGTGAGTTCACAAACACAAGCCTTAAAAAACGCATTTGAGTGTTATCATTGTTTCATCTTAAACACTTATCTCGTCATGCGTATCAGTTGCCATAGGACATCACATTGTTATATTTGTGGATTGCTTGATGGATACTTACATTCCCTTGATAGATGAGACGGTGGAAATGATTTTAGGCAATGTGTGTGCTTAATTATCATATTAGCCTAAACACATTCCATGTCCCTATTTATGTGCTCCCAGACCAATTTTGAGGACAAACACTTACTTTTCTTTTGGAACCACATTACACCATATAACCTAAACCTATACACATGCCTACCCTTGTTGCCAATCTTGTTAGGATGTGTTGTATTGTGGTGAAAGGTGGAAAAGCTCTAAATATGAAAAGTTAGCGTGTATTTAGGTTATATTTGTAAATGTGCAAGCCAAAAGGCTCAAAAATGTAAAAGTGTGAAAATGTGCACTTATGACCTTAAAGTGTAAAAAAAAAAGGGAATAAGAGTCTTGTATGTAATTGTAAAGTACTCACTAGTTGTACTCATGTATAACATAAGTGTAATGAAAAGTCAAGCCTAACTAGTGCCACGAGTGATGTGAATAGAGCTTAAGTATTGGGTGTATCGTGTAGTGTCTTAGCAAGATTGGTGACTTTTGAATTCCATTTTCTATCATTTGTTCACCATATTTCACCCAATGGCCCATTACAACCAAAGGGAAGACCTAATGATCTACTATGAAATCTAGATTGGGAATGTTTTTTGAAGAATGATCTTCCACGTCCATGGTATTTGATTCGTTTCCTAGGCTAGTTCACCAAAATAATAACTTTTCATTTCTTATTGTATGCAAGTATTTGATTTTCATGCATAACTCCATCATTGCATACTTTGCATGAGTGTGAACTTAGGACTCCTAGAGAAAAGAAAAGAGAATGTCCACGTGAGGTTTAGAGTCAAAGAGAATTATGCTCGAGGTGTGAGAGTGAGTATTTCCCAACACGAGAGCACTCTAGGTGTGCGATCCGTGTTGTTCGAGTGTTCCGGGGGTGCATTAGAGTTGCTTGAGAATGCGTTGCATGTGTCTACTCTCCTTATCCATACATCTTTACATCTCATCACCAGTTGAAAATGTGGCTTTTGAGTTATTGTTGTTTGAATTTCTTTTGTTTTTATCGAGTCTTCGTGTTGTTTGTGTGTTTGTTTTTGTTGTTGTTTTCTCTTGATTTTGCTCGAGGACGAGCAAAAGGCTAGGTTTGGGGGTGTTGATCGAGCCATGATAACACTAGATTTTGAGTCCCCTTTCCTATGCTTATTGCTCAATTCTCAGGTAAAATCAAGTGTTTAATGACTCAATTAAGTGTTTTTTTAGGATTTTGTATTAGGGGCATCATATGGGAGATGTGAGTGAAGATTGAGACCCATAAGAGCTAGAAATTGGAAACTTGGACAAAATGACACAAGATGTCGCTGTCATGGTGTGTTGTCATGGGAGACCGTGACACACCACACGACAACAACTTTTCTAAAGTGTCACTTGTGATGTCGTCATGAAAGACCGTGACAAGTCGTCATGAAAACTGTGACACGTCGTCATGGACAACCGCGACATACAGGGAAGCTACTGTCTGTCATCACGTGTTTCTAGGTTGATTCCTGACCTATTTTTGGACCCATATAAATACCCATCTTATATTTTGGTGAAAAAACATCAGCCACACGAACATTTTGACACTTTCACCCCTCATCACCATCCTTGGATATTTTTCCTCCATCCATCCATCTTGGAATCTTAGAAAGCAAGAAGAGAAAGCTTACAAGTCAAGGAATCTCAATGACCAACTTTGGTTTCTTCTTAAACTCTTCTTTGTTTGATTCTTGTTTCTTGATGTGTAACTAATTTCTAAGTTAGGGGATTAATGTAAACTGGTTGAACAACTCTTTATAATCCAATGGCCTAATGTTTATTAATTAATTACATTGGTAGTCTCTTTTATTGCAATACTTGCTCTAATTCCTTAACCTATATTCAAATGAGATCTCAATGAATGTTTGTGTTATGATTAGTTAATTTATGATGTTGAGGGTTAGATATGGGTGACCATCCCATTTAGTCCTTAACTACAAGCTTAATAATTGAGAAAATTTCAATATGCATGACCATGCTATGTGTGATTTGGTTTAGAGTTTTAATTAAAAACTAATTCTAACCATTGCTCATTACATGACCGTGTGTGAGTAATAGGAAAGATTAGGTGCTTCATGAAACAAACCCTATCAATTGGATTTAAGTGCTTTAATGAGACATGTATTACATTGAGAAATTTAATTAGGTTGCATTGATTCCTTAGCATTCCTTCATCTTCGTCTTTTCGTGTGAGCTTTTGTGTTACTTAGTTTATTGCAATTTTTACATATTAGTGAGTTAAATTACCAACCCAAGACAAACATTATGCCATTTAGTTTTCATGCACTTAGATTATGATTTAATTAGATTTAATTAGATTAATTAGTGTTCAACTAGTAGAATCACCGATCCCAGTGAACGAACTTTTCTTTATATTGATTAAGATCAAAAATACTGAAATCACAATTGCTTTTTAGTCATCAAAAATTAAAGCAAAAGAAAAATATATTGGATTTCTTCCCGAAATAAAATGAGAATAAATTGTTAAGTAAGATATTGTCTCCATCATTTGATGTTCAAACTATTGACAATCAACAGACTTCTAAGCCTAATAGATCGGTTGAGGTAAATAAGTTGATATTAGTGCTTTTAAAATTGATTCGACGTCTTCCATTAACGATATATCTTATTAACTATTGTGATGATATTTGTAGAGTATAAATTATCATGAGACAATGTCATCCAAAATTAAAAGAGTATAAATCTACACTAATTGGAAATCGAAATCGTCGATTTAATTATTTTTAGTGTAGCCCCTCGAATAAAAAATCCTGGCTACGCCATTGCTGGTAAGACTCGGTTTTAATTGAGATTCGGTGTTTAAGAGAGAATATTGAATGTGTAATTGTAACAAGTTTCTACATATTAATATTTTTCTCTTGTCATCCGAACGGCCATGATTTTTCCTTATTTTGGATTCTTGCACGTGAAAGCTTATGTCACCACAAGAAAATTGGTATTTAGTAACCAACTTTCTATGACCATGTAATAAATAGTTGCAAAATGTTACTTTCAGCAACCATTACAGCATGGTAGTTACAATAAAGACAAATCATAGATCTAATTTATTTTGTAACCAATCTTTTGTGATACGGGACTAAAGATTTATTTACGGAAAGTATGTTTTGACGACTATGTCTACTTTAGTTGCGAATGAATTATTAATATTTTGGTGCTTTCATTTCCCTCCACATGCATATTTTTTGAGACTAGCATGCATTTTTAGCAAATAAATGTTTAGTCTCAATATGATTCTTTCTGTGACGATTAAATGTTGTCGGTAAAGATACAAATAAATTTTGGCGCCATTTTTTCCCACCAAATATATATCTTTCGATACCAAATATAAGACATTAACAACTATAGATTTAGTCACACATTAAGACTTTTTGTGACTAATATATGTAGTCGATAAATAATATTAATATTTTTTTTTGCATATTATTCGTGACTATAATGCTAGTCGGGAGATAATGTTTTCTACTACTAATATTTTTAGTTGTCAATAGTGAAAAAACATTAATGTAACGTCAATCTTTCCTTTCAAACCAATACTTTTTAGAACCAAATATAAGGCATTAACAACTACAGATTTAGTCATACAGTAAGTCTTTTTGTGACTAATACATGTTGTCGATAAATAATATTAATGTTTTTTTTTGTATATTATTCATGACTATAATGCTAGATAGGAGTTAACAACTATAATTATAGTTATTGAATTAATAATTTTGTGTCTAGTATATTTAGTTGCCAAAATAGGACAAAAGTTGTACAATACTTTATAGTAAAAAAAAAAAGTTTTCCATAATTCATGATTAGTCATAAAATAAGTGAAAGATTTTATAACTATTTTTATACTATTTATATAGTTGCCAAAAAAACAGTATTCTTTATAATTAAATATAAAATAATTTTTGAATAAAATAAAAATGATTAAGAAATAAAAAGTTAAAAACATATAAAAGGAGGATTAAGGAAAAAAAGTAAAAAAAAGAAAGAAAGAAAAAGCATTGAAAGAAGAAGAAGGAAAATAATAAACAAGAAAAAAACAGACTAAGTTTAAAAAAAGGAAAAAAAATAGAAAAAGAGAAATTAAAAATGAATTAAAAAAGAAAAAGGAAAGTGAAAATATTATTTTTTAATTTATATATAATTGTGGAAACAAGGTGATAGTATGTATATTTAATTTTATTTGAAGTATAAATGTGGAATTAAAGGGAGGGGAGAGAGATACGATTTTAACCCAAGTCTTCAACGTAATAGGCTTTATCACTGAGTCATCTTAATTGTTGTAAGATCGATCTAAAAATCATTGTTTAAAAATACACGCCTAAGTGGCTGACTAGCCCCTAGTCGATCGCTGACCGTCTCGATTATGATAAAATCGTTAAAACTAGGCGGCGGGTATAAAAAGGGGCAATTTGGCTAATTTTTCAATCGATTTTACCGATTAATTATTTATGCGCAATCAAAGCTATTTTTATATCCTAGTTGTACATTTTAAAATTTGAATATTGATTTTTTATACCAGATTTTATATTGGTTTTGTATGTAGGAAAAGTAATTAAAAAATAAAATAAATTTCCGACCATCTAGGTGTCGTTTAGACGTTGCCTAGGTGCTAGATGTTGGGCTGTCGTCCAGCTAGCACCTAGTATTTACCAGAACAATACTAAAAATATATATCGACCTCTTAATTGTTATACATCGCTTGCAATGCGGTGACATAATTGATTACTTCAATAGTTAATAATTGTAAGATTATATTATTTGAATTTAAAATCATATATTAAGACTCATGACGGATCCAGAATTTTTAACCAGTTAGGGAAATTAAATAAAATAACAATTATATAAAAAATACTGAAAAATAAAGAATATGACCTATTACAATAGTTTTGTTGGGACATGTCAAGATCTAACATTACACGTACGGTGAGATTTAAACTCCTCACCATATATATGAAAGGGATGTGCACTATCAGCTTTATTAAGAGATGTGTGTAAAAACTATTAGAAATAATAAAAGTTCAAAATAATAATATAAAATTTAATTAAATTAAGTAACAATAAATTAAAGGTAGTTAAGAGATTGGAAAAGAGAAAGGGAATTGTTTTATTTTAGAGAAAAATGAAAATTTGAGAAATAAATCGAAAAAGAAGATAAAATAAAAAAGATAAATTTTTTTATTGCACTGGGACTTGAACGGGAACAACAAAGTTTATGGCAGGATTATTACCAACGGTGATAATAGTTTACTTTGTGTAGTTTGTGTTAATTATTTTATATAAATCAACTTTAAAAATTTATTTCTTAAAAATTTGAGGTGGGTCACGTCTTAACGTAATTAGGGGCCGTTTGGTATAAGGGCATCTTTACATGGGAATGGGAATCTCAATACATTCTCATGTTTAGTAGCAGTTTTAGATTTTTTGTTTTCTGGAAAAGTGAATCCTATGGGAATCACAATACCCTCTGGAGGGGTAATATGATTCCCATCAAAATAGGTGGGTTTCAGATTAACTCCATCTAATTCCCACCGTGGGATCCACCATCATTAAAAAAAAATCCCCAATTTCCTTTGATTCTCTGTTCTTTGTTCTCTGTTCTTCAATTAAAAAAAAACCCTCCATCTGATTCTCTGTTCTTCACGTTGCTTCTCTACAATAATACCAAAAATCCTCAATTTGCTTTCTAAAATCCCTAATCAAAACCATTATCAAAGCATCATCACCAACACAAAAATGAAAAAACAATTACAGCAGCAAGAATAAAATAAATCGATGATGACGATGATGACGGCGAGGTTCGACGATGACGACGGCGAGGATCGAGGAAGACAACGACGAACGGAGATGACAACGGTGAGCTTCGACGAAGACCACGACGAGCTTCGATGACGAAGCGACGACGACGTGACAACGAGCTTCGATGAAGACGACGACGCGACGGCGACGCAACGACGAGGCGATGACGACGACCTAGAGAGAAAGACACAGAGAGAGATGGAAAGAAAGGAAGAGAGAGCGATGGAAAGATAAAAGATCTGGAGAAACCAGATCCATTTATCTTGTTACTTTTTTTTTAGATTTTAATAATTAAAAAAAAAAATTCCCATGTAATACCAAACATTGTTGCTTAATATTCTTAGAAATCCTATATAATATTCCCATACACAACCAAACACATGTGTACAAGTTTACCAGGAATCACATTTCTAGGTTTCACTTTCCCAGGAATCGACCGACTAAACTATTTTTTTTTTCCTTTTATACACAGATTTCCCAGTTCCTCACCACAAGAATCATGGAGGGTTTTGGCCGAATCATTGTGATGATTTCTTCCTTTTTTATTTCACCAAATCAGTGTTTCATACTAAACTTTTCCCTCCTAAATTTTTTTCGAAAGATTTGGGTATTGTTTTTCCCAATCTGCCTCCCAATAATTTTCCAAACTATTTGGGAAATTATTTTCCTTCCCACGATCCCTAAAATAGTTCATACTCATATTTCTTTCTTGATTTATTTCATTACAACCTATTTTCTACTTTCCCCATCTCGTATATATATAGCTCTGAGAAGCAATATTACAGGCTTTTTGGTTTTGCAATCTGAGGTATGTTATCTTAATCGGTTTTGATTTAATAAATTGCTGAATAGAAATAGTTGATGTTTTAATTTCATGGGTTTAGTGCTCGATTTGGGTATTCTTTTTTTTTTTTTTTGGTATTTGTTTAGTTTATGTTGATGTGTCTATGTTTGGGTTTTGAACAATTAATCATGGTTTAATTTCTTGGGTCTTGAAATGATCCTATGTCATGCTTTCAATTTAGGTAAATTTTTGGTATCGTATAGTTTATCTGAATAAGCTATAACAGTGTTTTGCTCAAGGCCTTCCAATTCCCTTTCAATTCCCTTGCATCTGTTGCAGTGATTGCATCTGGTATTCTAGTGTTTTTTCTAGTTTCCAGTTGTTCTTTTAGGTTTTTGTCTTGTATTTAGCTACGGCTTCTAGTTCATTCTTTTTGCTTTTGCTCTGTTATTTGTTGCCTTGTGTTTGACTTAGTTTGTTAGCGGTGTGACTCACTGACTTTAAAAGTTTAGTATTGGTTAATTGGTTTTTTTTGGTTTATAGCGGCATGACATTAGTTTACTTTACTAATACCATTTGGATTTTGGCTTATGTATGATTCTGATTTCAAGATTCATTTGATATTAAAAGGTTAAAGTGGTTCCTTGGTATTTAATTGGCAAGGCACGACACTGTGGTGGCCTTGGAAGTTGATAGCTAGTCATTAAGGGCATCAACCTTGAACGAGTGAGTTTTCTATTATATATATGCACTAAGATATTATGTTAAACACTCTGATTAGGTCAACTATATAACTTTTACTTAATCATATAAATCAATGAGTATTTATGTGTTGATAATAGGTGCTCTAGAAGTGTAAATATGAAAAGTAGATAAGGATTGAGAAAAATGCTTAATTTTTTTATGTATATATTGATATTTTTAATTAGGATAGTCATTTTTGCCCGAGTGCTGGTATTATTATTTTTTAAAGTATTTTTGCCTGGTAATTGATTTGAAGTATATATAGTTATTTTTATCTACTGCATTTTTATTTACTTTGCTTCTTGCAGCATTGAATTTATAGTGTTAGTTTCTGCAAAAAAAAAAAAAAAAAGAATTTATAGTGTTAGTAACTTAGATAAGACATTTTCTTTAAGATATAATGTGCGGTACGGGTGGGTATGGGTTTCGGGTTATTTTTATACAAACCAAACCAGTTATAAGGTAAAACCAAACCAATTATCAATAAGATAAACAGTAATACTGAATTTAACCAGGTGCATAGCAATGATAGTTGAAAAAAAAAACTCAAGTGTAAACACAAAACTTATAAAAAATAAAAAACTAGACAGTGGGTTGTAACTCAGAACCGGGAAAGCTGTATCCTTAGAAATAAATATAATATGAAACTTCAGTAAAAAAACACTTAATCAAAATTTAAGAGTTGATCGATCCGACAATGACAACTTCAAATTAAAATGAATGTAAGACAACTTAATTTATCTTTAGTTACTAACTTTGATTATGACCACGACAAAAAAATCAGCCCTATATATAATTTATTCACCAATGTTAACTACTAAACATTTCATTATTCAACTTGAATTTATACACCTTATTCACTGTAGCAAACTGATTTGGAGTGTAAATATGTGACACGTAAATATATATATATATATATATATATATATATATATATATATAATAAGAACAATTATGACAAAAATACAAATGGCATACATATTTGCAATCTTCAATTTGTACTTAAGCATCAAAAATAATTTTGAGATGATCAAACTTTTAAATTGTTTTATTAATGTTTACATAGGTGATTGTGGATGGATAGGAGTTGGATTTGGTCACATAATAGATTATCAAAGGAGTATAAAGATGGTATTTAGTCATTCATTGATGTGGCAAGAAATCATTTAGACCATTACGATAAAACATTATGTCCATGTAAAGATTGTCTAAATACGAGGTCATATAATATACCAACCATCAAAGCATATTTAAGAGAATAAGGGTTTTCACGAAGCTATGGTATATGGATATTTCATGGCGAAAAAATTGATCTCACTAATGAGAACTTGAATGAGGAGATTGATGATTTATGTGACAATGAAGGTGAAAATGACGACGGTGATGATTATTTTGGAATTTTGAATGATGCACTAGGTCCAACGGATAGGAATGTTGACATGGGTTTAGGAGAGTCGACAAATGATAGTAACAATGATTTACCGGATGGTGATGGTGACAAATTTGATGATTTATTTGCTGCAGCCACACAAGAACTTTATGTGGGGTGCACAAAGTTTTCAGTTTTGAGTTTTATAGTAAAGTTGATGCACATTAAGGTGCTCAATATTGGAGTAACAAATCATTTGACTTGTTGCTTCAATTTCTCAAAGATGTTCTACCTGAAGGATCAAATATTCCATTGTCACATTATAAAAGATAATATTTCGTGATTTGGGTTTGGGCTATGAATCTATTCATGCATGTAAACATGATTGTGTTTTATTTTGGAAAGAGCATGCGGGAGTTGAGAAATGTCCAATTTGTAATGAGTCTAGGTATCAAATTGATAATGGGAAAAGTTAAAAAATACCACATAAGATATTACAATATTTTCCGTTAAAGTCTAGATTGCAAATGCTGTTTATGTCAAGACATACAGCTTCTGATATGAGGTGGCATAAGGAAAAACGAGTTGAAAAAGAAGGTGTTTTAACACACCCATCCGACTCTGAATCGTGGAAGCACTTTGATGTGCAATATCCTCAATTTGCACGAGATCCACGAATTGTACGATCGGGTCTATCCACAGATGGTTTCAATCCATTTGGAAACATGAATAATGCATATAGCATGTGGTCAGTGGTACTAGTGCTGTATAATTTGCCACCATGGAAATTCATGAAAACCCCATTTTTCATGATGTCATTGCTTATTCCTGGTCCACAAGCACCTGAAAAGGATATTGATGTTTATTTACGACCTTTAATAGATGAATTGAAGGAGTTGTGGGATCATGGTGTTGATATTTATGACGTATGCAGTGGAGAAACTTTTCGTTTGCATGCATGTATTATGTGGATGATTAATGACTTCCCTGCATATGCAAATTTGTCTGGTTGGAGCACCAAAGGATATAAGGCTTGTCCAGTTTGCAATAGTGATACATTTTCACAACTATTGAGAAATAAAATTTGTTATATGGGGCATCGTCGATACTTGAGTCTCGACCATCCTTAGCGAAGAAGTAAAAAATATGATGGTAATGTAGAAACTAGGGATGCACTTGAGATGTTATCTGGAGATGATATCTTGAATAAATTAGATTGTCTTCGACGTATGAATTTTGGTAAACATCCTAATAATGTTGATCATAAAAGAAAACGTACTCCCGAAGAATTGAATTGGACAAAGAAAAGTATATTCTTCGAGTTAGAGTACTCAACGCAATTGAAATTAAGACACAATCTTGATGTAATGCATATCGAGAAAAATATATGCGACAATGTAGTGGGAACATTATTGGATATTGAAGGGAAATCAAAAGATACATATAAAGCTCGACTAGACTTGACAGATTTGATGATAAGAGCTGAGTTACATTTACCACCCCATGGGAATAAATTTTTGAAGCCTTAAGCAAGTTATACGCTCACATCCGATGAGAGAAAAGGTTTCTGTAAGTTTTTAAAATCAGTTAAATTTCTAGATGGTTATGCTGCAAATATTGGTAGAAATGTAAATGTTAAAGATGGTAAGATATCGGGTTTAAAAACACATGATTGTCATGTGTTATTACAAAGACTTCCTCCAATCGGTATACAGCCATATTTGTGTAAAGATGTATGCACGACTCTGATTGAATTTTCTCATTTCTTTCAACAGATTTGCGTAAAGACTTTATATGTGAAAGATTTGGATAGTTTACCAAAGGAGATAGTCTTAATACTTTGTAAGCTTGAAATAATTTATCCACCGGCATTCTTCGATATAATGGTCCATTTGGCGATACATTTACCAATTGAAGCTAAACTTGCTGGATCTGTTGCATATCGTTGGATGCATCCATTCGAAAGGTATTTAGGGACATTGAAAAATATGTGAGAAATAAAGCTAAACCCGAAGGTTCTATTGCTGAGGCATATGTAGTGAATGAAGCACTAACATTTTGCTCCATGTATCTTGGTGGAATTGGAACAAAATTCAAACGGCCTGAACGAAATGATGACAAAGGAAAAAAATCGACAAGAATGTGTATTGTCGGTATTCTCACAGAAAGCTCGTCCTTTCGGTGCCAACCAATTGATTCATCTACCTCAAAATGAATTGCGTAGAGCTCATTGGTATATCTTGAACAATTACGAGGAATTACAACTATATTTAGAGTAAGTAATTATTCAATTATTTTATTTTACTATAGTGTAGAATATATATTTTATATTTGTAACACATCTCTTTAAATCTCAGTGAGCATAAAAAAGAGTTAGAGTCAGAAAGTCCTACCAATTTCCTGACTGGTTTAAAAAATGCGTAGGTGAACCGAAAATTTAGTGACGAATAATGTATTATTTTTGAAATAAATAACGCTATTTGTATATCTTTTGTAGATGACTGCTTTGTGTTACAAATGATTAGTTGATGCTACCGACGAACTGTATTCATTATCTTGTGGCCCTGATCTTCGAGTCAATTCATACAATAGTTGCATCGTTAACGATGTCCGCTTTCATACAAAAGCTCTTGATGAAAGGCATACAACTAAAAATAGCTGTGTGGTTGTTCCAGAAGAGCATGATGATAATGCTATTGATTTTTATAGTGTTGTAACTACTGTTTTACAACTTAATTACATACTTGGGTACAAGGTTCTCCTTTTCAAGTGTCAATGATTTGACACTGATGTTAAAAAAAGGAGAATACACAAAGATTATCATCTTACATCAATCAATGTAAGTAGAAAATGGTATAAGAGTGACTCTTTTGTGCTTGCAGTGCAAGCACAACAAGTATTCTATATTGATGACTATAAGTTAGGAACAAATTGGAAAGTTGTACAAAATATACAACATAGACACTTATGGGATATACTAGAGATGAATGATATAGAAAACTCACAAGATACCGATAATGTCTATCAAGAAAATGAATCATCTGATATTCATTTTATGGTTCAAGAAAACGACTTAGAACTTGGACAATATCATCGTGTTGATGTGAGTGTAGAGAAAGTTGCTGCTGATGTTATAGTAGATATTGAGAAACAAACAATCAATGATGATATTTTCAAGTTTGAAAATGAAGATGAAACAATAATGGATTATTGTAGTGACAATGAAGAATGTCTTTTAAATAATGATGACATTGATGATGAGTAGATGTCTATACAATTCAATTTTGGTTCTCGTATGGTATAAATATATTTATTAATTTTATGTTACATTTTGTTTTATAGATAATGTTTAACTATATTATCTATATTTACAACTTGTATTTTCACAGGCTTTTAATATGGCTCATGGTAATCGACAACGTTCTGCAATTTCTGTCATTGACACTCAGATTAATTCTAGTGGCTCGGGCTCTGTTGCTCCCGGTAGTGTTGAACTTTTAATTTCGACTGTTTTTTAATTTTGACTGTTTTTTAATTTCTCACTTGCATAATCATTATACACTCCTCTAATTTATTAATTATTTGAGCATTATGTTTCTATTTGTAACTCGAAAGATTGCAAAGAAATAAAGAGGCAAATCAAGAGGGGTGAGATTGGATCGACTCATAACACCAGCAAATGGAAAGCTCCATGTTGATTTCTCAAGTGGCAAACCGAGAGGTCCTAATACAGAGATGTTCTCTACAGAGATGGGCATTGTTGTCCGAAGTCATGCACCTCTTAATGTGGAAAAATGGGATGACATACCTGTGGAGCAAACACAACCATTGATTAATCGTGTGTTGGTAAATTATCTTGCCCATAATAATGTTTATATTGTTCATGCTTTGCATATTAAAAAGTGTAGATGATAACATTTTTAAAATTTTAATTGTAGAGCAAGTTTGATGTTGATATCTCTAGGTCATGTGTTAAATATTGGATGTTAAAGAGAATGCGATTACGATTTAACGGATTTCGACACAAATTATATGAAGAATTTAGGAGCGTTTCTGACAAAAAAGATGCATTAGAAAACCGACTAGAATACCTTGATAGTCAAGATTATTGGGTGTTTCTTTGTGATCGTTTTGATAGTGCCAAATTCAAGGTAATATTGATTTTTTTTTCTCCAAAATGTAATAGTTTATAATTCATTACACAAAATTAGTAGTCTAACTATGAATACATAATCGTTCGGATAAGAATACAAAAAATAGAGGTGAGTTGCCTTTTGTTCATCATGGTGGGTCAAAATCTTTTGATCAACATGTGATGAAAATGGTATGATCAATTTACTATACTATTCATTTGAAGTTTTTAATGAAATTATGTATATAAGTTATATTTATATATAATATTGATAATTCATTAGGAAGTTGAAGTAGCCCTCCTTGAAAAATTGTTTTATTCAAAAAGTTACATTGGAGTGAGGAGAAAGGATTGATTAAATTAGAGGCAAAAGCACTCTATGTAAGTTATTGAAATGTATATATTGTAATATTTGTGAGATTTTTATATCTAAAATTTCTAGCTTCTTGCATAAATTCCCTAGCATTGTAAACACACATTTTTGTATCTTATGTGGTTTTATTTCTAATATTTTCTTTATGTTTATGTATTGTTTTTAATGTTATAAGGCAATATGTTCATGAATATGTATGTTTCTATTAAGATTAAAGTGTTCATTATTTTATTTGCATATTGTTAAAAATTGGCAAGAAACAATGATAGGATACTTGGAGAATGAAGATTCTGAAAATGAATCAGAACCAAAATCTGAAGCAGAAATTTGTGTCAAGGTTCTTGGAAACAAATTAGGTTATCTTAAGGGTTTGGGAATAGTTATACCTCAGAATACATTATCATCTCCTTCTAATGTTGTTTCACCGGAAAATTTTGAGTTAAAGGAAAAGGTTGAACGCCAAGATCAACTCATACAAGAGTTGCAAACGCAAAACGCAAAAATCATGGCAATCATGTCCAAGTTTACATCTTCCAACCTTGAGTCATTTAATATGGATCAAGATTCTCCATTATTTTAATGTATTATTTTATCGTTTATCTTTTTAGCCTTTTAGAAGTTTGAACCGGTAGAAACTTATTAAATGTTTAATTTTTATTTGATGACTTTATTATGATTTGTTGGATACAAACGTCTTTGCTTTTTATGCTAGTGAATTGGTTTTTAGTTATTTTTATTTATTTTTATCAATTGTTTTTTTTACAGTTTGGTACGGTATATATTAGATTCTAAAAAACAATAGTCACAAATTTATATACATATTAGTTACAATAACATTCAATTGGTAACCAAATATATATTGAATGCTAAATATTAAATTCAAATAAAGTTTTTTACTACTAACTAAATTAATCATAAATTAAATAAATATTAGTCATTGAAACACACTATTGTTAATTAAATTATTGTTGCAAAATATAATATTCATGGACTTTAAAGATCATTGGCGTTAAATATAACAATCATTTTATAACAAATTAGTTGGATGTAAAAAATAACATTTCGCGACTACATTTATTTAGTTGCAAAATAAGTATTAAATTATAACCAAATATTTGGATGCGGAAACTAACATTTCGCAACTATCGTTGTTTAGTTACAAACTGTCTATTAATTTTTTTTGGTTGCGAAATGTAAGTTTTTACATCCAGATATTTGGTTGTAAAATACTATCAGTAACTATTGACTTTGATTATTTAAAATCTTAAACGACCAACACAAATACAATCTACAGCTAAATAGTTAGTTATGGAACGGTTGTCTTTCTATAACTAAATGACTGTTGGTTGCAGTATCCTTTTGCGTTCAGCCTACTGTTACTAACAAGTAACCAAAAAAAATTGGTTATAAAAAGTATTTACTTACCAAAGGTGAACAAAAAATTGGTTGTAAAAAGTATTTACTTACCAAAGGTGAACCTTGCGTGACAAATAATATAGTTACAAAATATGTTTTTTCTTGTGGTGAAAACATTTATGTGATTGAATTATCTTAATCTTATTTTATTTATAATTAGACATTATTTATTTTGTGGTGTATATTAGGCATTCATTTCCATGTCAACTTTTTTCAATAAAACAATATAATTTATGAAGACTTTGACGGTCGAATTTTATGTACTTTAAAGTGGTGGTGCAATAATACAAATGTCTCAATCTTTACAAAGCCAAAGATCCGCTTGATTGGTTTTATTTTTCTTTGTTTCTCTTTTAATAATTTCCCATCATAGGAAAAGTTTTCCTCCTTCATCAAGCTTTGCTTTTAACACTTGTTTTATTCAACATCACTTTGTATTATAGTCTATAGAAGTCGGACACGTTGTCACTATAGATTATATATTACTTTATAATATATACATCAAGGAAGAAATTAACAAATGACAACCAGCTTTGCAATCAGAATTCACAACAGCAGTATGCTTTGGTTTTAGACACTAATCAAGTAAAATATAAAATATGGAGAAGTTTACATCAAATAATTTTCAAGGGTTATTCTTGACCTTCCTCGGTATTAAAAATTAAATAATTTCTTTAAATTCTCATACTATAAATTCATAATGCGATGAGAATTCGTCCGATTACAGAGAAAACAGGAAAATGAAGCCATGAAAAAATAAATCCCCTTTTATTTTTAATATCCCATAAAGAAAAGAAATTAGGAAAATATTTATAGATTAACTATAGAGTTGTATACTGATTTCTGTACTTACTTCCAAAAAAACATTTAGCTAAAACTTATTATTACAATTTTAAATCATCAATTCACTATATTTTCATAGTAATCAAAGAGACATGGAATTATGGTAACCCAAAGGTTTAATTATAAAATGTTAATTAAATTATTCAACTAAATTTTTTGAAACCCATCTAAACACAAAGCTAAATTCTTTTTCACTTTAGTTTTCACCCAAGTTGCAACATTCAAATAAAGTTAAGGAACTAGAATTGCAATTTTTGTTTGTTAGTTTGTTTTTTTTTTTTTTTTGCAGAGAGATCATTTTCAGCAAGAATTGAACATTTAATAAAGCAAGACAGTGATTAGGGTTTATGATTATATCTACCAGAGGAAGAGAAGTGCAAAATGGAATAGAATTTTAATATGTATAATCAATTTTTTTGTAGCCCGAGCACCCTGTTATTTAAAAAAATAAAATGAAAGAAGTACTTAATATTAAAAAAAGAACAAAAAGAAAAAAAAAGAAAAACCAAAGCAGAGTGGCGTGTATGCCCTAAAACAATAATCTAAAAAAACACGCATATCTCAATAGAAAGTAAGAAAATATGAACCTAAAAATGACGTAAAAAATAATCATTCCTTTCTACTTCAACCGTGTAGCCCAATTAGTAACAAAATGTAATTCTGCTTGGACCCAATTATCAACAAGACATAATTCTGCTTGGACCCAATTAGCAACAAGAAGTAATTCCCTTCTGCATCTAAGTTGGATTTGTAATTTTCTTTTAAAAAAAAAAAACAGTTGGATATACAATGTAACATACAGATGTGAGTCTATCTAAATCAACTAAAATTTATAATTTAAAATTTTGATTTCAATATCTTAACTATTATATACTCTCAATCTTTTATAACTCTTGGATTAAAGAACATGAGTGATTAAAATGTTAAGATCAAAATTTTAAATCGTAAATTTAAGGGTCTAACCATCTTAAAATTATTTATGTTATTAAATATTTTATATCAACCATTGGATTGCTATGTAATTCAACCAATGGATGAAATCTCACCCTCAAAAGCCCTGTATCATACGGGGTTTTTTTTCCAGTATAATAAACAACCCCATAACAATGACTTGAACAATATGAATAACTCAAGTGTACCTACTAAAAGAGATTTTTTAATTTTTTTTTTACTAAAGAGCTTTTTTAATTAAAAAAATACTCTTTTTAATTTTTTTTGTGTCATTTGGTTGATACTCAATAGAGCTTTTAGATGATTAAAAAAGTTGTTATACGTCTACCTGAATAAACTCAAATTTAGGCTTTTCTAAGTAGATCTTTTTGAGTTTTTCCAAGAAAACTAAAATGTCTAATATAACATTATTATTTAAAATAGTTTTTGAATATTTCAGTAATCCTACCATTTAAAATGACTTTTTCTAATTGACAACCAAACGATAAACTTCTTCTCATTAAAAGCTCTATTTGTAGAAGGTCAACTTTAAAAGATCTATACCTAAAAGTTCTATTTGAAGAAACTCTTCCAAAAGCACACTAAATATAATTAACTCTTCCTTTAATACTTACAAATACTATCCGTCAAAGTAATTTTTATTTAAATTTTTAATTTACTTATGTAATAAGAATCAATAAATTCATTAATAAACTAGTAATCAAACTACATTGATATTAATTAAGTTATATATATATATACGAAATTTTTCACATAAGTACGCACCGATGGAATTATATAAGGATAATGAATGTGAGCCACTCATTTTACATACTTGGACTTGTCATGTATGCATTTATCAAAACTCTTTTATAAATGAGTGACTCACATTAAATGTCCTTATATAATTCCATTAGTGCATACCGGTAGGAAAATGACTATATATATATATAATTCAAGAATATGATAACCAACAACTTTTGCATGACAATCCAGAAGATCATAATTAAATCATTAATGCTAGACAAAAAAAATTCAAAAGCCAACTCAAATGATGTAAAAAAAAATTCAAAAACCAACTCAAATGATGTGATAAGTGATTTGTCATTATCATGTTTTTTTATCACATCATCCCATGATATGTTTAGTGACGACAACTCACTTATAATATCATTTATGTTAAATTTTAGATTTTTTTATTATTATATAGTATTACTTTAATTAAATGTGGAGAAAGTATGTGTATATTAATATATAATTTGAACAAATTACACTCAAACCTATATAAGGTTTTACTAGATAAACCCGGAAACAACTTATTGAAAAGCTCACAATTTTGACCGTTAAAAGTTATAGTTGACCTTTCAAAAATAGTTAAAAGACCAAAATCCCTATAATAATAATAATAATAATAATAATAATAATATATATACATGAAACTTTTCTCATCCGTGTATATCGATAAATATATATTAATGTCTTACATGTAGACTCTGTATAAATTTATCCATATTTATCCATAATCTATGATCCACATGATATGTATTGATATACTTTACATCAGTGTGTAACGAGGATAAATGACTATATATAACAACAAATTTATAGACGTAGATCTCCACCGTCCATTTTGGAAATGGAGATGAATGGTGGAGCCGTGGAGATTCTTTTAGTAAAAACATTGATAATTAAATTAGGAGAAAGTATTGTCATGTTAATATATACATTTATATAAGATAAGATGAAGTTGGTTAGATGATATGCCACTCACATGTACGCCAAGAGTCCCTCCAAAATTATTTTATATTTCTTTATATATATATATATATATGTATGCATATATTTATATATCTATCTATTTATAAACACTATCATTGATATTACTGACTTTATTTATTGAAATATTATATAATTCAGAGTCTTTTAGGGGGAGGGGAATGACTCAAACCTATGACATCATGACGTGGGTGTGAAGGGTATACCACTAGACCAACCTCATCTTGTCAATATTACTGACCCTTAAATAGGTGAAAACCAACATAATTTCTATTATAACTTAAGAAATAATTTTGCAGATTGGAAGAAGAAACAATAAAAAAAAATATGGATAATTATGTTTCAAACTAACTTTAAATTAATAAATCATTTTACATAGATGAACTCTTAAATGAATTTTTTTCATTTAACAAAAGAATAACTAACAAGAGATAAAGCTTTAAATGATGCATGCATGATTAATTTTTATATGTAAAACAATTCTTCTTTCCCTTAATTTAATCTTATTTCCAGGGTTTTGTATTAGACCTTGATAGAGATTGAAAACCCTTTTGGTGTAATTACTATCCATCTTACATTAAAATAAGGAGCGAGAGAATATGTGGAGTTCTTGACTGCTCCATCTTTCTTGGCACTTGGCATTAGACATGACGTCAATTCGGTTCCAACTGTGGAGGAACCAAACCGGAACCGAACCGTTAAAATCAGAACCGGAAACAGTTTTCAATTCTAGAACAGAAAACGGTTTCTGATTCTAGAATCAGAACCAAACAGGGAACCAGGATCAAAGCGGTTATGGTTCTGGTTCCAAGTTTTGAGGAACCGCCCGGTTTAAATCGATGGTTCCGGTTCTGGTTTGAACCAGCGGTTCTAACATTATTATTTTTATTTTATTTTTTTTATAAAACTCATCTCTCTCATCTCAGACTCTCTGTCTCTCTCCGACTCTCTCTCTCTCTCTTCATAAATCCGGTTGACCAGACAGGTTCTCTTAGAAGACTCGAAGTTCAATCGCTTTTTCATCCCGTCGTTGGCGATTGACGGACTCCAGAAGGTCGCTCTTTCTTCAATATCTTCTTCTTCTCCTTCTCCTTCTTCTTCTTCTTCTTCGATTCACAGGGTTAATTTGGGTGATGGGTGATTTACTGATTTGGGGATGATTTGGACAGATGGTGGGTGATTTAATGATTTGGGGTTGTTTTGGGTGATTTGTAAGAGAGAGTGGGGTTGATTTGGGTTGATTTGTGAGAGAGACCTTGTGTTAACGGATTTGAGACTCTAACCTTGCGTTAAGTGTTAACTGATCTGCAAATCTGGAATGTTGGATATGTTATATGTATATGAGTATGTGACTGGGTTAAATAAAAAAAAATGGGAACCACCGGTTTTGAACCGGAATCGGAACCGACATCATGTCTACTTGACATTTATACATACATAATTTTTCTTGAATAATTTATGTATTCAAACAAATACAAATTAACAAGGTTTTACATGTTGAATATGAGTTCAAAAATTAAATGGAAGACCTCCATTGGAGATCGATTTCCAATGGGGGTTGAAATCGACCTCCAATGGAGGTTGAAGTCGTTCGACATCCATGGAGGTTGAAATCAACCTTTAATGGAGGTCGAAATTAACCTCCATTGGAGGTCGATGAAGAATAAGATGAAAAAATATTTATAAAATTTTATTTTTATCCAATAAATCTTGAAATTTTTTGAGACTTTTCAGGTATATTTGATATTTTTCTGGTAATTTTCGTGACTTTTAGTATTATTTTTTTTGAGACTTTTCATGTATTTTTGAGACTTTTCAGGTAATTTTCAAGATTTTTCATAATTTTTCTAGACTTTTAGGTATTTTCAAGACTTTTCAGGTAGTTTCATAGAGTTTTTGGTAATTTCTGAGATTTTATGGGTAAAAATGAAAATTTCCGAGACTTTTGAAAAGTTTCCGAGACTTTTTGGTTATTTCCGAGATTGTTGGTAATTTTCGAGACTTTCCAAATAAAAACTAAAATTTTCAATTTTTTTTCTCATCTTTTTCCTTCAAACCTCCATTGGATGTTGATTTTGACCTCCATTAGAGGTTGATTCGGGAGGTCAAATAGTATTGAACCTTCATTGGAGATAGTTTGACCTCCATTGGAGACCGATTTCAACCTCTATTGGAGGTCGAAATGACCTCCACCGGAGATTTTCACCTCCATTGATGAAAGATTTTGATAAAAAAACAAAACAACAAAATAGTGAAGAAAGTTACTAGAAGGGTGTTTTTGGAAGAAACCCATTTTCGAAGCCATTTAAACTCAACTTATTTAAAAAATTGATAGTCATAAAATGCCACCTCAAAAAGAAGATGAAAAAGATGAAAAAATAAAATCAAAAATTGAAAAACTAAAAAGTAAATAAAATAATATTTGTATAGTTAGGGTATTTTTGAACGTTCACTTATTTTGATACCTTTAAAACTTACGTTATTAAAGTGGTGTCACACTGCCACCTATGCAACATCAAATTAAAAGAGTGTCAAAACCCTCTATTTCCACTGTTGAATAGTGTATCAAGCTAATAAAAAAATATCATGGCTAAGAAGTTTTTTCATCGACATGATTATTGTAAACCATCTCCAAGAACTCTTTGACAGCCTTTTGATTGAGGCTTCACTTATTCTTGTTGTAGAGTACTTTTGTTTTGATTTTTCTATAATGAGAGTAGGGATGGACATTTCCCCAACGGGTCTCCACCCACATTTGGAATTGGGGGTGGGGGTGGGGTAGGTTCCCCCACCCCATTTCCCCATATATATTTATATATTTTCACTACTTGAGAGTTGAAATTGTTTGGTTTTTTATGTCTTCAAATATTTTGGATTGATCGAAGGTTTTAAATTTGTTTAAACTTTTATGTGTAATACTATATTACTATAGTTATTTAGATTAAATTAAACCAATTATATATTTTAAATTATTTATTGGATTGGATATCGAAACATAATGAATCGAACGATTGGAATGATCGAATTTGACCCCGAATTTGAATGAATCGAATGATTGGAATGATCGAATTTGACCCTGAATTTTATTTGGTCGTGCGGTTTTGTAAGCATTGATGGATTGTGCGAGTCGATAAGTGATGTGTTTATAATGGGAAGCAGTGGAATCATTTCTATGTGCAGAGATTCTATGAAAGTTAGTTATGTTATGTGTTGTAGTATATTTCGTGCTTTTATTTGATTTTGTGATTTTTGGTTGAGTATCCAAGATTCTCTGAATTCCCAATTAGTAGGCACTAAATTAGTTTGTTCTTTAAAAAAAAATAATAAGATTGTTGTGTTTAGGGATGTACGTTTTCGGTTTGGTTTGTATTGAAGCTCAATGTCAAACCAAACCAATATGGATCAGTTTGACTATATTTCAATCCAAACCAAACCAATTTGATTTTTCAAACCGATTCAAACCAAACCAAAAAAGGTCGGGTTGGTTTGGATTGGTTTATCGGTTTAGATTTGAACTCAAAAATATTTTATTTTTGGTATATATTATAAAAAATATTTAAATAAAATAATCATAACATGAAATATTAATTATATATATAAAAGAAATATAAAAAAGTCAAATGAGTAATTACCAATTAAAGACACGTTTGACAGTATTTATACCTTTGAAACCCTAATACATCAATCAATTAAAAGAATTGTATCAAAACAAATAAATAAACTATAAAAGATTAAAGTAATCGGTAAAAGTTATAAAATATGGACTGAATAGAAAACGTAAATAAATTTTTATATTTTAGTTTTACTTTTTTAAAATATGTGGTTTGGTAGACAAACCGACCCACCTTTAATCGGTTTGTCCATAAGACAAACCGACCCATCCATTTTTTACATTTGTAATCGAACCAACTCAAACTTTATAGGTTGGGTTGATTGGTTTGGTTCGGTTTGACGGTTTATTGTACATCCCTAGGCTTGTGTTCATTTATCCAAGCTTTATTGTTAGTATTTGGTTAGTTATTCTTGAAATTAAGTATTTATACTTTATATTCTCACGTCAATTTCAGAGTGCTTGCCTTAGATACTTGAATGTTATTGAGATTCACATTTTTATTTTTCTGGAAAAAACTCAAAGAAGTTTGTCGATTCTCTCATTATCAGTAATTTTATTGTTTTTTATTTTTTAATTCCATTAATATGGTTATATGGGGTTTCTTTGGTTGCCTTGGAATTATAGGAAAATAAGAAATATACAAAGCTGTCCTGGGAGAATATGCGTACAGGTGAATCAAAGCATAAAACCTTTTAGGGAACCATATTGAGAATCAGACCATGATAAGCAGCGCAAAGCCCATCGCACTCTCTCCGATTACGAATGCTAGGGTCTTGGTCACCTCCAAATCCTACATGGTCTCTCCATTCTCTAATTTTTATTATTATTTGGATCTTCTACTCACATCTGTTGTTTTCTCACATTATCGAATCATTTGATTGGTTGTTGATCAAATAATAATGAAAATCAAACACGTGTTAACCGTTTATTCTTAACAACGTTTTATGTATCATGAGATTATGAGAAGTAAAGTCATGAGATTATCCAAATTCTCTATATCATATGTTTTTTTTATATATAATTCTTTATATAGTATTATATTAGATATAAACATACATTTGTTATTCTTTTTTTTTTTCATCCAGTGATTTTTGTTTCCTAACATGTTTGGTTGTTAGGAATTTTAAGGAAAATTGAAAAAGATTATTCGAAATTGAAATAGTGTATAATAAATGGTTTTTTTTTTTTTTTTTTGAAAGAATAGATATTTTCTTTTTTATTACATAAATGTTATTGAAGTTATATATATATATATATATATATATAGTGAAATGGTGAGATATGTCACCTTTTTTTATGTGTGTTGAAGTGATGTCACCGCTTTAATAACTTAAGTTTAAAAGACACATATTATGTTGAACTACCCAAATTGCTCTTAAATAATTTATTTTTTAATCCCATTGTGTTTCCATCTACACTTTGAAAACGATAACTCCTCTCTTTCTCTAAAAAACTTGTCTCTCTCCAGATTCTGCACAAGAAGATAACCTATATTTGTGATCTTCGTTTATATATTTTTATTTATTTCTGTGTGGTTTAACAATGTATCCATTCGTTATGATTTGTTGTCCAATCTTTGTATGAACATGTATGAATATTTTATTTTTCAAAGGATCGAGCATTTTATTTTTCAAAATAATGTTCAGTTAAATCGAGCAAATTTGTAGTCAAATCGAGCATTTTTTTAATATGATCGAGCTTATTTTTGAAAGAATCGAGCATATTTTTGAAAGAATTGAAAGAATCGAGCATTCGTCAAATGATCAAGAAATTTTCAAAGGATCGAGAATTTTTTTTAGAGGATCAAGAGATTTTTTCAAAGGATTGAGATTTTTTTCAAATAATCGAATCGATAATACTTTTTAAAGGATCGAGATTTTTTTTTCAAAAGATCGAGAATATTTTTTAAAAGATCGAGAATTTTTGTCAAATGATCGAGAAGATTTTTCAAAGGATCGAGATTTTTTTCAAAGGATCGAGAATATTTTTCAAATGATTGAGATTTTTTTTCAAATGATCGAATCGAGAATTTTTTTCAAATGATTGAGAACGTTTTTCAAATAATCAAGCATATTTTTCAAAGAATCGAGAATATTTTTTTTGAAGTACTGACCAGAAAAAAAAGCCCCAGGGGCGCTCGACCACCGCGAGCTCGGCGGGGAGCTCGACCCCCGAATGCGTCTGCATAGCGCCTGAGTTTCAACGAAACTTTTTCACTCTCTATTTCATAACTCTCACTGTAAAAAATGAATGAAAAATTCTTATGGAACAACTATTTGGGGCATTTTTATCCGTTCACCATAATAGGTGCGTTTTAAACATAAGTTATTAAAACAGTGACAGTGTTGAAACGTCATCTCCAAAAAGTGCTATTTATTTTTTGAATCATATATGTATATATATATAATATTATTGTTCATTACACGACAAAACATCAGCCGAATATATATAAACTTGACGCATATCAAATTCTTACTTAAATATATTTAAGTACATGCACAAATATTTAAATTATTTTGTAACTCCTTAAAAAATTGTCTTAATAAATATTTAAACAAATTTTATTACAATATTAGGCATTTAATATATGATTAATCATATTTAAGAATATTAATAAGCGTTTTAAATTCTTTGTTATTCCCTCCAATTTAATATATTATTAATTATATATAAGAATATTAGATATATTTTTTGGCATTCTTACATGTTATTGTATGATTAATTATATTTAAGAATATTAATAAATATTTTAAAAAAAATTGGCATTCCTCCAATTTAATATATGGTTAATTATATTTAAAAATATTAATAATTATTTAAATTCTTTTTACATTCCTCCTAAAATTTTATTATAATGTTATGTATCTAATATATGATTAAATAATTAAATATATTTAAGAATTTTTTTTATAATTTATTTAAGAATATTAATAAATATTTACAATTATTTTGAAATTCACATCTAAAAACTGTATGCCACTTGCAACAAAAATTCTCTAAGAGATTAACGACCATAAACTTGTACACCACTTGCCAAAAGATTCTCTTAGGTGGCGTTTAGTTACCATGGTAGAATGAGAATTGAAATGGTAATGGTAATAAGAATTAGAATAGAAAGGAATGAAATACTGATTTCTTTGTTTGGTTGGAACTTTAGAATCATATCTGAATGAGTAAAATTTTGTTTGGTTAACAACTGAATGAAATGGAATCAACTGTATTTTAACAAAAATACCCCTAATTACAAAACATTTATAATAATATTATATATTATGGATGATAATAATAATAAAATACGAATGTATATATAATATTATATTTATATATATATTATAACACATAACATATTATATATATAATATATATTATTATAATATATAATAAATTTTATATATTATTATAATATATAATATATATTATAATAATATATATTATATATTATATATTATATGTTAGTAATATTAATACTGTTAACGGGAAATTTACTTAAGATGACAAATTCTCACCAACACCCTCGAAACCACTACCACGGAGATGGTGGCCGGGGTCGGTACCTTTGGTACCTAACATGCTTAGATAAAAATGAATGTTTGTATAACAATAACAAGTGGGGACTTTAGTATTGATTACTCATGGTATACAGAATTCTCTCTCATACGCTCACTATCTCTCTACAACGTAAGAAGGTGGTGACTTCGTGCTAGTCGAATAGTGGATATGACGATGGCCGTGTTCTGATCATAGAATTTAGGCCCCGATTTGCTTCTCATTTTTTTCTCCTTTTTCTACTTTGTCCTCTATATCTTCTTTTTAGGTATATTTATATACGACCGAATCAATTTGAATGGGTGTATCTCCCGCCTAGATTCTCTGAACTTACTCCCCCTTTATCGGGCGGGATCCTCTATTTGAAAGTCGTTGACTCCGTGTAAATAGCGGAAGCGATGATATTGTTGATGAAGATAAGTTTGCTTCCTTTTTGGAATCAAACTCTTGACTTGCATGTAAATGCTGGTTATTACGTAGATATATTCTTGTGCGTACTTACGGCATGATTCTTCATGGAGGTTGTCGAGCTAGCCATTCGTAGTTTTTGTAGAGCGAGGTAGATCTATGCTTTGGTTCCATTTTCGGAAGCTTGGAATGGACACCCTAGAAGGAATTCCTATGAGGTAACATTGATCTGATTCACTTAGAGGCCTTCTTCCTCCTCGTATCTTGGATGGGATAGCGGGCTCCTAGAGAGGTTGGTGGGCTTCTCGTTCAGGCTATGAATTAAGTTTGACCTCTAAAAGCCTTAACCAGGAGGGGGCTTGCTTTGCTTGTCAAGCTTCTTTCAAATGTTTCTTGAGCTTGGCGACCCCCCCTTGGCTTTCACGGGGTGGTTGAGGAGCCCGACCCTAAGAACCGAGGTTCCCAGGTAGGTGGCCTTGAGAAGCCTGGATCCCAGTGTTCACGTGAGGGCTCGACCTGGTCGTGCCTAGCTTCTTCCTTAATAGTTCTGAAGCCCAGTGATCCCTCCGTGCTTCTGTGGTGTAGTTTTATGGTACATCTAGGGTTTCATGAATGTCGATTTTGGGCTTCGATTTGGGCTGGGAGAGTGAAAAATTTCTCTTTGATCCCTAGCCAAGTTTTACTATTAACAGAAGTCCCCTCTGACTTGAACACCGGAGGTAGAGTTGGGGTTGGAGTCAGATTCCATATTTAATTGAGAAAATTTTCCGTTATGAGATAATTACTGAGAATCTCGAATGAAATCTTCTCAGTAATTGCCCAAATGATGTGTCAAACTTGAATTGGTATGTTCTTTGAGGAAAATCGGCTACGTTACGGCTCTCTCCGTGGCTAGAGGTGATCTTCCCGAGGATATCACCGACGTCATTACACCCCTAACCTCTATTGAAATTCAAACTCATCGCACGTTTCTTCACACTTTCTCTCAATTTTGAATTTGCAGATTTCTTCTCTCTTGCTACCCTCTGTCGATTTCCCTTTCTTCTTAATCCCCAAAACCTGTTCTTCTCTCTTGCTATCCTCGCCAGGAATTACCTGAACCTGAGGTTTCCAATTGCTGATCCCTTCGATCCCCACAGGGTGAATAAGTATCTGCAGATCTCCGATGCAACTCCTCGTAAGTAATCCTAAGTCACTATGCTTCGTTCTATTAGCAGGCTTGCTTCTCACATCTCTTCTTTTTTTTTCTTTTTTTCTTAACAGTTTTTGTTGTTGCTCCAGCTTCTCGTGAAGTCCGGCAAGCTCGGACCTCTCCCTCTCCTTCCAGGTGGTTCCCGGGAACCTTCTTGGCTACCTCGGTGAAAAGGAGGCCAATCCTTACGACTGCTGCTTCGCCTGCTTCTGCTTTATCGCCTTCCCAAATGAGATCTAAAATGGTTATTCTCGCATCTCGGGCAGCTAAGGCTCTAAATCGAGGAAAGCTCGTTTCCCAGGCCACTGATACGTCCACCTCTACCCTTTCACTAGTGGCTCCTGCTACAACTGCTGCTTCTCCAGTTACATTACCCACTCATTTCGCTGAACCAGCTACATCCCGGGCAATTCAGGCTCCAGGGATCCCGAGGATGGTATTCATGAGATTCCTCCTTCTCGCCCCCACAATTGGTCGGGCTCTCTAGGATGGCTTCCATGCTCGTGGATATTCTGGTTACCAAGGGGTCTCCCTTTCTGGTCGAGGTAGTCATCACCTTTATTTCCTGCACCTTTGTTTCATGATTTGCAGGCTTTCAAGTTCAACGTAGCAATAGGCCACCAGGTATCATTTCTCCTAGATCGGGCAGCTAGAGCTGAAGCTGAGGCTGAACGGGCCATGGGAAGAGATGACTTCCAGCCAGAGGGGAATGGAAACATAATTGGCTGAGCTTCAGTGCGACCACGAGAGACTGAAACGGTCTTTTGAACAAGAAACTCTTCGGTCTAAGCGGCGAGCTAGCCAGCGGGATGACTGGAAGGAAGAAGCGAAGGTGTTAGATGTTAAGAATCATGCTATTCAAGCCCAAGTTGCCAAGCTTTAGGCTGAGGTGAATTCCTCATTCAGTGAGGGATACTTCTATGCCTTATACCAAGTCGATGAGGCCCTCTCCTTCCCCTTTGACCTGTCAATTATTGCTAACTGGGATATGGAGGAGATATTTGCCAAGGTCGCATAGATGTCTCGCCTCTTTGGTGATGACCTGGATTCCTCTAATATGGCCGAAGCTGGGAAGCAACCAGATGGGTCAGATCTTCCTCTTCCTCCTCCTGCCTTCCCAATATCAGGTCCCGAAGAATCCTTGATGGGGGTTCTACCCATGGTACCGGAAGGAGATCTTACAGAAGCCCGGGGTCCCTCTAAGGTGCCTTCAAGGGTTGGAGTCAGCAACAAGGGAAATCATGCCAGAGTCAATAGCCAACCTTCTTGATGCAGTCATAACTCCTGAGGTTATGGCGGTAGTCAATGAGGTCATGGAGGAGGATTCTGCTGAGCACCAGGCAATCGAGGGGCACCCTCAAGTAGAGGTGGCTATCCAGGATGAGCCACCACCTGAAAGAGGAGCAGAGGACGAGGTTCATCTGGAATGAGGGGAAGCTGGAGGAGACCAAGAGGATGCTGAAGCTTGAGTACACCTTCTTGTAGCTTGCTCCAATGCCCAGAAAGAGGGGATGGGGGGGGGGGGGGGGGGGGGGTAGGCACCCCATCTTAATTATGCTTGATCATCATCGTTACTCTTTTTTTTTGTTTTTAGTGCTTTGTAGCCCGGAACCAGGGGTTGGGCTCCCTATCTGATTGCTGTAGCCTTACCGGAGGATAGGCTCCCTAACTCATTAATGTAATTTCAACTATAGGTTTGGTTCAAATTTTGATTTACATGTACTTGTTTCATTTTTTATTTCCATCTAGGTTCAGCCCCTATAGCAACCTGATTTAGCTTTGGAAAAGTAACAAGATAGGAAAACTGCTTCAGTGTGAAAGCAAATAGCTAGCTCAGGCTTTTCGACTCGACAGAGACTTAAAGCTCATTGACTTCAGTGAATAGTCCCCTTGTTTGGTTGTAGACCAGTCCGCACCTGTCACAGTAAGCAACCTCACGTTTACGGAAAATTAGACACCAGTAATAACTGGGACATTAGAGTTAAAGAAAAAGAGCCCTCCATCCTCAAGCCCTTTTAAGGGGTTATAGCCCAAATGAGGTATCAAGTAGAGAACTGTCTATCCCTCTATTAGGCTTGGGATCGGAAGGGCTACCACGCTTTTAAAATCGAGTTCTTCCTGGGGGTGGTAGCCCGACCAAGGCATCAACATGGCTATCTAACTTTTTCTGGGCATCGAGATCTGGATGGCAACTGTGCTCTTATACTCAGACCCTTCTTGGGGGTGGTAGCCCGACCAAGGCATCAGGAGGGCTATCTAATTATATCCTGGTCTCGAGATCTGGGTGGCAACTATGCTCTTACACTCAGACTCTTCTTGGGGGTGGTAGCCCGACCAAGGCTTCAGAAGGGCTGTCTAGCTATTTCCTGGTCTCAAGATCTAGATGGAAACTATGCTCTTATACTCAGACCCTTATTGGGGGTGGTAGTCCGACCAAGGCATTAGGAGGGCTATCTAGCTATTTCCTGGTCTCGAGATCTGGATGGCAACTATGATCTTATACTTAGACCCTTCTTGGTGGTGGTAGCCCGACCAAGGCATCAGAAGGGCTATCTAGCTATTTCCTAGTCTCGAGATCTGAATGACAATTATGCTCTTACACTCAGACCCTTCTTGGCTGGGGGTAGTGCCTGGCCGAGGCATCAGGGACAGCGAGAGGGCTTCCCCGGCTAATCCCTGGTCTTGATAATGTCAAATTTTCCCATGTATATCCAAATCATTGTAGAAGATAGCTAAAGATGGAGAAAAAATAGGCTTTATTGAAAAAAAGAAAAGAGTACATTATTGATGGAGATTAAGATCTAGGTGGAGGTTGCCTACTCATGAGTCATTTGTTTAGGGTTAGAATTTTCTCAAATGATCTGTATTCCAGCTATGATCGATGAGTCGACCATTCATGTCTTCGAGTTTGTATGCCCCATTACGGGCCACCACCTTCACCAAGTATGGCCCTTCCCAGTTTGGCCCTAGGACCCCGTATGACCCCTTCATGGTATTCAATGGCACTCTTCTGAGAATGAGGTCCCCCTCCTTAAAGTTTCTGGCTTTAACCTTTCGGTTAAAGTACCTAGCAATCCTGCTCCAATAAACTGCTACCTTCTCAGCTACCTGATCTTGTTTTTCTTAAAAGAGATCCAGGCTAGCTCGGAGCTTGACCTCATTGCTCCTTGGTTCAAAATGTTGGACTCTAAAAGAGGTCAACGTGTGCTCAATTAGGAGCACCGCTTCAACCCCGAAGGCTAGTGAATAGGGTGTATCCCCCGTAGCTGTTCTCCTGGTAGTGCAGTAAGTCTAGAGGACCTCGGGAAGCTCCTCAACCCATCTACCCTTTTTCTGTTGTAGTTTTTTTTTCAACAGCTTCTTTATAGTCTTATTGGTGGATTCCACCAGCCCATTAGTCTGGGGGTGGGCTACTGAAGCAAACCTAAGGTCGATTTCCAAGCCCTCGTAAAAGTCTTTGAATCGGTCATTATCAAACTGCTTGTCGAGTTCAGTTATAATGGCAAGAGGGGTTCCGAACCTGCAAACCACATTATTTTTTATGAATCTTGTTGTATTTTCTTTCGATATCTGGGAGAGTGGTTCAGCTTCAACCCATCTTGTGAAATAGTCGATTGCCACGATAACATGCTTGGCTTGACCATGAGCAGTTGGGAGCGGTCCGATCAAGTCGACTCCCCACATAGCAAAGGGGTATGGTGAACTAAGGGATGATAATCGCTCTGACGGTAGGTGACTCAAGTTTGCAGTCTTCTGGCAAGCTTCGCATTATTGTACCCAGATCTAGTAGTACCTCATACGGAGTACCTGATATACCAGAGCCTCCCCACCATCATGGTTGTCGCATTCCTCTAAATGAACTTCTTTCAATGCCCATTTGGCATCTTCAGGGTGTAAACATCGGAGCAAAGGAAGAGATCTGCCCTTCTTGTATAAGTACCTATCTACCAAGCAATACTGGACCGAGAGCCTATTGATTTTTTGATCTTGGTATGGCTCCCCAGGAAGTCTCCCTTCTCTTAGGTAATCCACTATCGGGTCCATTCAGCATGGTTGCCGATCCAGAGTATGAATCACCTTACTTGCCACTGTGCTAGATAGGGGGATCACTTGAAGAGGGACCCCTTGGGGTAAGGTCTGGCCACCATTTGCAGCTATCTTAGCTAGGACGTCAGCTCGCCGGTTCTGTTGTCGAGGTATCTGCTCAATCCTGAAACCTTTGAATTTGCTCTTTAGCTGTTGAACTAGCTTCAAGTAGGCAATCATGTTATCCCCTTTAGGTAATCGACCCTAGATAATCCCTAGAAACTTGGTTAACTATGAGCAACGAGTCACTCCTAACCTGTAGGTAATCGAGCCCGAGCTCTACGGCTGCCTTATTCCGGCTAAAAAGGCTTCTTACTCTGCCTCATTGTTAGTGGCTTTAAATTCAAATCTGAAGCAGTGACAACACTCAATTCCTTCTGGGTCAAATAGAACTATGCCCGCTCCTCCCCCAGTTTTCCCGGAGGCTCCATTAGTGTAGAGGATCCACGACTTGTAACCTTCCGACCAACTGTCGGACTCTGGAATCTTTTCAGGGGCTAAGTCTGTTGCTGCGGAGGTCGCTTGGCCTGGGGGCATTGAGAGCTCTGCTACAAAGTCTGCTAGAGCATGGGCTTTATTACGGTCTTAGGCTTATACCTCAAATCAAACAGGGTGAGTTCCAGGGCTCACAAAACCAGTCTTCCAGAAACATTCGATAGTTGCTTAAATTGACGAAGGGGTTGATCCGTCACTACTGCTATCGAATAAGCTTGGAAGTAGGGTCGGATCTTCCTCGCCGAGGTTACCAAGGTATAAGCGAGCTTCTCTAAAAGGGTATAGTTTTTCTCAGGCTTGGTTAAAGCGTGACTCACGTAGTAGATAGGCTGTTGGACCCTATCTCCACATTTCTTGACTAGAACCCCGCTTACCGTAGTTTTTGAAACGGCCAAGTAAATTTGTAGCTCTTCTCCAAGGCTTGGTTTAACCAGTAGTGGAGGGCTTGATAGGTATTTCTTCTAGGCTTGAAGAGCTTGTTCAGTCTTCTTATCCCATTTCATGTTTCTTCCTTGCTTAATGGCTTTGAAGAATGGGAGACACTTATCGGTAGACCGAGAAATGAACCTGTTGAGCGCTGCTACCTGTCCGGTCAAGACTTGAACCGGTTTGAATGACGTGGGGGACTCCAGGTCCAGGATGGCCTTAATCTTTTTCGGGTTAGCCTCTATGCCTCTCTCATGGACCATGAAGCCCAAAAACTTCCTCGTGGTCACCCCAAAGGCGCATTTGGAGGGGTTCAATCTCATTTGGTTCTCCCGTAAGATCATGAAGGTTCTGCGGAGGTAACTTAGATGCTTTTCGGAGGTTGATGACTTGGTGATCATATCGTTGATGTACATCTTCATTGATTTTCTAATTTCGGGCTTGAAAAGCCGGTTGACCAACCGTTGGTACGTAGCTCCTGCATTTTTAAGCCCGAAAGGCATCACTTTGTAGCAATATAGATCCCATTAGGTGATGAAACTGGTCTTTTCCTGGTCGATAAGGTGAATTTGATTGTACCCTAAAAATGCGTCCATGAAGCTCATGAGCTTATTTCCGGAGGTGGAGTCAACTAACTGATCAATTTTTGGTAAAGGGAAACTGTCTTTCGGGCATGCCCGGTTGAGGTCGATATAATCGACGCACATGTGCCACTTCCCATTTGCCTTTGTGACTGTGACCATGACCACGTTGGCGATCCACTCGGGGTAACGTGCCTCTCTGATGAAGCCCGATTGGGTCAATTTGTCCACTTCTTCCTATACCGCCATGTTTTTTTTAACGTTGAAGTGCCGTCTTTTTTGTTTGATGGGCTTGAAGGTCGGATCCACTACTAGTCGGTGAGCAGCCAAAGTCATCGGGATCCCTGGCATCTCATCGTGACTCCAAACAAAAATGTCATTGAACTCTGTGAGGAGCCCGATCAAACCCTCTTTCACTCCTGGCTCAAGGGTGGCTCCGATTTTGACGACCTTCGAGGGATCATCCATTCAGATAGAAATCTCTTCTAGCTTATCCTCTGGATGGCCGCTGGCCCATTCTCTTCTCTGCTCCTCCTTGTCGGGCACCACGAGGTTATCCTCCGGGTGATTTATGGGTCCTACATCTTCTAAGGTCAATACAGGGGTTGCCCTATCTTGGATCGTTGTCACCTGGGCAAGTTGTTTCGCTAGAGCTGTTGGGTTGGCAGACACTGCGTAGCATCTCCTGGCTGCTTGCTGGTCACCCTGAACTTCCCCCACATTGTCTCCTACTGGGAATTTCAGGACGTTGTGGTAAATGGATAGGACCCCTTTCAAAGATGATAAAAATGACCTTCCTAATATTGCATTGTAGGCCGACGGGGTATCCACCACCACGAAGTCTGTCATGATATTCTGTAGGAGAGGTGTGGCTCCAATGATAACTGGTAGAATTTTTGATCCCACGGGTATGATTGAGTCCCTAGTGAACCCATATAGCGGGGTATGTAACACCACTGTTTCAAGTTCAGTTTTTCCAAGGTGTCTTTAAATAGGACGTCGACGCTGCTGCCTGTGTCAACGAGCACACGGTGTACCATGCAGTTAGCAATCTGTACCGTGATCACCATAGGATCATCATGAGGCTGCACTGTGTTGTAGACAACTGTTTCGGTGAAAATGATCTGTGACAACTGAGAGGGGTTGGTCGGGCTCTGGTCAACCTTGAAGATACCCGGCCTTTCGTCCAAAAGAGGGACTTTTCTTGCTTGGTTTTTCCTGGAATTGTTGGAGGTCCCGGCCAGAGTAGAACCTCCGCTGATGGTATGTATTATCTAAATTTGTTGCATCATATCCGCCTGCTCCCCTTTTCTTTTCTCAGCATGCTCGCGGATCTCAGCTTGTACTTCCCGTCCAGTCTGAATGTTATCCCTGACTTACTATAAGAATTCTACCAAACATCATCCCCTTATCAAAGCCTTGATCTGATTATGCAGGTTATAGCACTCTGAAGTGTTATGTCCCACGTCTTCATAAAAGTCACAATACTTATAACGATTCCTCTTATCGACAGAGGTTTTCATAGGTGCAGGCTTCTGTAGCAACCCCTGGTCCTGAATGGCGAGATAGATTATTTCACGAGACGCATTTAAGGGGGGGTGTAGTGATCATACCCTCTCTCATCTTGAGCTATTGGGGCCATTGTCCTGGAAAGAGGTGAAGCTCGCGGAGGAGTTTGTTTTGTAGGATATTTTTCCAATTTGGGTTGAGAAGTGGGGAATCGATACGTCGACTTATTAGGGGGTTTGTTCTGGCTTTCTGAACTTGCTCGAGTTTGGGAGCTTCCTTCTTCTGTCGCTTTATGGCTCTCATATCATCGTGTTCCATCTTGACCTTGAGTTGTTCATCTACTTTAATTTGCTCCAAAGCCCGATCATAGGCTTCTTGGTAGGTCTCTGGAGGTCTCTTGGCAAAAGACCGAAAAAGCTTGCCTGCCCTCAAGTTCCTTCTGAAGTTTACGAGGGTTTCTTTCTCGGTGAAGACCCCCATCTGGAAACGCTCAACATAAGCCCGGAGGGTTTCCTCTCTCTCCTAAATCACGTACTGTAGATGGATTGGGTCCTTCAATCTGGGCTTAACTCCGTGGAATTGTGAGCAGAAATCGGTTAACAACTTCTTGAAGGAATCCATGCTGCTAGCAAGTAGCTTTTTAAACCAGGTCTTAGCATAATCTGTGAGCGTAGTTGGGAACATTCGACACATAGTAGCCCTAGTCATGTTCTGGACCTCTATCTGTTGAACGAAGCTCTCCAAGTGGCTCAAGGGATCCTCAGTTCAGGAGAATCTGTCAGTCGGTATTTTGAATTTTGGCGGGAGCTCCACCTCCCTGATTCTTCTAGTGAAGGGAGCATTCATTTCACTTAGAGGATCTTTCTTATCCTCCTTGTACTTCACTTTCTTCATCAGTTGGACCTCTTTCTAAAGCTCTGCCAACTGGTCTCTCAGGCGTTTGCCCTTGGGTTCCCTCGAGTTGATCTCAGTCTCGTTACTATTGGATCCTTCTGACGAACTGACAGTTTCTACCTGATCTCTTCTTTGGAGGGGATCTGCCTTGGGGCTTTGCTGACTTTCTTTTTCCCTTACTCAGGCTTCCCTCCTTGAAGTCGTTGAGTGGAGAAGCTCTCCCCGCTCTCAGGGAAAGATATTTGCTGAGGACTTGACTTGCCTGGGTTGGTAGCGTGGTAGCACTTTAGGAACGAAAGGCATGGGCCTTAACCTATCCCGGATCGAGGGTGGAAATCCGGTTCTATTACAAGCTGGCTCCGGAAGGGTAGGTCCCAGGCTATCAAAGGCAAGTTGTCTAGCCTCGGGAATGCTTGACCCCACTCGATTGCAGAGGTTTGCTTGCTGGATAGTAATAGCAGTCGAAGGTGGACATTTTCCACGAAGGCCGCTGCTTGTTGGTCAAGCTCGACTTGATTTCCCATAGAATGATCCAAAGCCCAAACAATGGCTGGCTGGTCTGGGACCTGGCTATGGAGCCCGAATTTTCTTTCTTTCTTCTGGATCTTTCGTATCGACGCTGCAGAAAGTTGTTCCGACGTGCCTGGCTGTCCTTGGGAGGAGCGAAGCCTCATGACTCCTTTAAAACAATAAACTTTGTGAATATAAAGATGGTGGTGTGGGAGTTCCCCCAGACGACGCTAGAAAGTGTTAACGAGAAATTTACTTAAGATGACAAATTCCCACTAACACCCTCGAGACCACTACCATGGAGATGGTTGCCGAGGTCGGTACCTTTGGTACCTAACCTGCTTAGATAAAAATAAATGTTTGTATAACAATAACAAGTGGGGACTTTAGTATTGATTACTCATGGTATAAAGAATTCCCTCTCATACGCTCACTATCTCTCTACAACGTAGGAATGTGGTGACTTCGTGCTAGTCGAATAGTGGATATGACGATGGCCGTGTTCTGATCATAAAATTTAGGCCCATTGTGCTTCTCATTATTTATCCTTTTTCTACTATGTACTCTATATCTCCTTTTTAGCTATATTTATATACGACCGAATCAATTTGAATGAGTGTATCTCACGCCTTGATTCTCTGAACTTACTCCCCCCTTATCGGGCGGGATCCTCCATTTGAAAGTCGTTGACTTTAAGTAAATAGCGGAAACGATGATATTGTTGACAAAGATAATTTTGCTTCCTTTTTGGAATCAAACTCTTGACTTGCATGTAAATGGTGGTTATTACGTAGATATATTCATGTGCGTACTTACGACATGATTCTTCATGTAGGTTGCTGAGCTAACCATTCGTAGTTTTCGTAGAGCGAGGTAGATCTATGCTTTGGTTCCAATTTCGGAAGCTTGGAATGGACACCCTAGAAGGCATTCCTATGAGGTAACTTGAATCTGATTCACTTAGAGGCCTTCTTCCTCCTCGTATCGTGGAGGGGACAGCGGGCTTCTCGTTTAGGCTATGAATTAAGTTTGACCTCTAAAAGCCTTAACCAGGAGGGGGCTTTCTTTGCTTGTCGGGCTTCTTTCGAATGTTTATTGAGCTTGGCGACCCCCCTGGCTTTCACAGGGTGGTTGAGGAGCCTGACCCCTAGAACCGAGGTTCCCAGGTAGGTGGCCTCGAGAAGCCCGGATCCCAGTGTTCACGTTGGGGCTCGACCTAGTCGTGCCTAGCTTCTTCCCTAATAATTCTGAAGCCCGGCGATCCTTCCGTGCTTATGCGGCGTAGTTTTATGGTACCTCTGGGGTTTTATGAATGTCGACTTTGGGCTTCGATTTGGGCTGGGAGGGTGGAAAATTTCTCTTTGATCCCTAGCCAAATTTTACTATTAACAACTACTATTATATATTATATAATATATATCATATAAATATACTACATAATAATATATATTTTGGATAATAATAATATAATATGAAAGTATAAATAATATATATATATATATAATAGTATAAGATAAATATAATATATATAATAATATATATATATATATTATGATAATATATATATATATATATATATATATATATATTATTTTTGGAAATGAGGGTATTTTTGGAATAGAGTTGGGGTATAGAGGGGTTATTTTTGAAAGAGAAAATGTGTTAATGGAATGGAATGGGCATTCCATTGGTTTTTGGATGGAATTGCCATTCCACCAAAATGGTAGAATCCCCATTCCATTGTAATTTAACAAACCAAATAAATGGAATTAATTTCTTTCTATTTCATTCCACCCAACCAAACAACACCTTAGATATTAGTGATGATGTTTATCATTTGATTTTCCATTTATACCATCCCAATGAGTGGTTCAACTGAACAAATTTGTAATTTTTTATTTTATTTTTGTAATTGTAAGATTGTATATAACTATGAACGGATAAAAAAGGGTCGTAATTTGGATTAAAAAAATTGGTATAAGAGGCACTTGAAAAATCATTGCAATAATATATATATATATATTTTAAATTATAAATTCGATGACAAATGAGTTATATTTTATGATGCTCGGGTAATCAATATATAACTAAAGTTTTCTCTTCTTCTAATCTCATTTAATGACAACTATTAATTCTACACTTACCGAAAAATTTTCTTTTGTGGATTTGGTGGCCTTGTTCAAATGTCGCGTACATATTTCATTATAGAATAAAGCTTACTGTAGTTGGTCGAACTACGATTAATCGTGGATTGGGTCGGGTGTGTTGAGCCTAAGGCAACTTTGGTCGAACCAAAAGGAATTGAGATGTCGTTTCGTTCGCAGATCAGCCGACGTGGGTGATTTGTCGTATAATCCTTGGATTTCCTTGTCGAACTTGCCAAATGAATAAAAAAGAACGATATATATGGATGATGGGGTTATTTTCTTAGCCCTAGTAATGTTTTGGCTGAGCAGTTTTCATTAGGATTCCAGAATCAAATTGAATTCTGATGACTGAAGGATTAGATGAACAGAGTTTTGATACGCTAGACGTGCTTGCTATTTTTTCCAGTCTTTTTCCCATGTGTCCTATTGTTTCAGGACTATTATTTATAAGTTTATCGCTACAACGTTCACCTGTCAGTTACTTCAGGTTGGCGTGAATCGAGGAGAGATTTCCTCTCCTTTGAATTCTCATTGAATCAGCGGTTACTATTGTCTTGTAACCTATATTGACTTGGCATTCATACCCTCATCTGTGATGGGTTGAACCAATATGATGGGCCTGGATCCTAACATTCATGAAAGCCTTGCATGCTGGGCCTATGAGCCATTTTTCCACTACCACAGTTTGTCCCCCACTCTTTAAAGATGGGATTACTAGATTTGAAGAGTGGTTGCAATCGAGTTAGTCTGTATCATTAACTGGTGAGTCGACAATGTCGGAGCGTCTTAATCCGGAAAGTTTATCGAACGGAGAGACGTCAACCCTGAGTATTTTTTGGTAATGTAATTTTTTCGTTCGACGGATAACAGTAGTTATTGGGAAGTTAAATCGATGGGACAGTTACGTTTTGGCTTCCCGATGCTGACGTCATGGTACTTTTAGGGCATGTTTCTCGGAGTATTTTTAAAAATTTTAAACCGCAGTTAGCTTAGTGGGTTGGCAGCGGAAGGGGCATTGACACATGACGACTAGGGTTAAACGCTTCTAGTTGAAGTCCTGGCTTTATAAATCAATTGCAAAAGGGACTTTTGTTTTACTTGGATTTTGAAGGGAGCACTTACGAAGAGGCACTTTCCAGGCGATCTTTAACCAAGACCTTCATAATTTCATCCCGTCTTTCGACCGTCTGGCTCGGGCTTCAATTGATTTGCTCCAGAGATTTTAAGGTTAGTAAAAGATTTCAAGTAAGAGATTTTAAGACTCGTTTTTTGATTGAATAAAGTCTAATTTTGCTTGCATGAGAATGCACGTGTTTTTCAAGGCTTTTCACCTTTTTGTTAGATATTTGGTTCTTGCTATGTTGAATTTCCTGTGTAGCGTATTCGTAGGCTTCATTTCTTTTTGAGTCGTTATAACGTGAATAGGTAACTAGCTTTCTTAGTGGTCGCTCGATTTAGGTCACCGTAGAGTTAGTTGATTCTTTTTTTTGGGAGAATCCTAGGTTCGAGTCTTGTAAGCCCTAGGTAGTGTTTCAATTTATCTGACTTTTGCATTTTTTGCATGTCAGCTTTCTTTTAAGGTGTTATGTCAAGCGCCATACAATCTCAGAGCCTCATTTTGTTTGGACCCCAAGTGACAAAGAGGATGTCAATTCTGATGCTGTGAATGTCGAGCAATGAATTTGTGTAGTCGATCCTCTCGATGTTAATATCAATAGAGCTGGCATGTTAGAGCAGGGAGTCACTCGCGTTGTTGCCCTGTCGATAGAGTTTCCAAAAAATTAAATTGTCGAGCCATCTACATCAGGTCGTCCGCTAGGAATCTTATCTGATAGTCCTGCATGTGTAGTTATGGATGTCGATCTAACCAGTATTCAGGGTGATATATGGGATTCCAGACTCTGTCGAGCTTCGTGTCCTCAATGCGTATGAACGGGCGGACTGGGATGTACTTGGGTGGACGTGCTTATATGAATATGTCCTTCGCTTAGTTTTTAGATTTCCAGTCCCATCCTTAGCTCGGTGCATGCTGGTCTACTACGACATTGCTCCTGGCTAGTTGATGCTAAATAGCTGGAGAATACTCTTATGCTTAACGGTTTTGCGGGAGAGGTATGAGATAAAATTTGGACTAGGGTTTCTCCTGCATAACTATTACTTGAAGGAACACATTTCCAATAGAGGTCGTTATATGACTATTCCAAGGTCAAAAGACCACCAACTTATACTAGATAACACAATGAACGATCGTTATTGGAAGGACACTTTTTTCTTTACGTGAGGTCCTCCAATTGACGGTCCCTGAGGAGGTTCCCATTATACATATCGTCGTATTTAGAACCGATGTGGTGAGTGTCAACTGACTACGTCAATCCGTAACTATTTTGTCTTATTTTTTTTCTTAACGATATTACTTGCTCATGTAGAAATCACGAGCAAAGAAAATAAATTTCCATGCCCTGATGCACCTGAAAGAACTAGGAGTGTCCTAAGTATCCCTGTCAAAGATAGAAGATGGTGAATGCTTCTTACGGAAAGTAAACTTAGGCCCAGTAGTGTATGGTGATAGTCGACGCATAATAGATCACATGAACCATATCCTCATGTGAAAGACTTCGTCTCATATGTTTGGGCTAGAAGAAGCCTTGAGATTCTTGAATATGATGCGAGATTTTTATCGCCATTTACTGACTTTGAACGTCGTTTCAGAGTGTTGACGATGGCGAGTGCAAAAATTAACAATCTTGATGCATCCGATTCCTTGAGGCAATATAGGGAGCGTATTAGCAAGAATAGGGCAGAAGAGGCGAAGAAATCCAAATGGAAGTCGAATGAGGTTCCGCCTAAAGTTGAGGAACATATCTACCTCTCTTCTCCAGAGGCGAGTCCGTTGAAGAAGAGGAAGAAGGATTCTACTGGTGGGGGAGATGATGGCCGATTGAGCTCTAACGAGAAGTTGACAGTTGCTACTTTGACGGCTAACCAGTCGACCGTTCACATCCTAAATCAATTGTCATCCTTTGAAGACCCGAAAATTTTTCTCCAAAGGTCGAACGACCTTCGATCCACTATTGATGAAGAGTTTTTGAAAGGTAAGAAGACGGATGAGGTGTTCGAAGTGAAGATTCTATCGACATTCCTGGTGAGTTTAATTTTTCCTTCTTTTTGTCTTGCATGGATACTTATCGTGTTTGCATTTTTATTACAGTCGTTGCAAGCCCAGCTTCATCTATGTGACCGATATGAGATCGTGAATAACAGATGCTCAAAGCTTTGCAAGCTTAACGACAGCAATAAAGCGAAGAAAGCTAATCTCGAGAAGTCAATGAAAGTGTTAACTGAAAAAAACTTGGTTTTGGAAGATGAAGTGAAGGATCTGAAGGAGGAAGTCGGTCGTCATGTGATGATTCAATGAAATCCGTGGGAGATATCGCAAACCAGGAGCAGAATATTACCGATTTGAAGGAGCAAGTTCTGTCGATTGCTATTGAAGCTGTGTGTAAAGCCAGGGCTAAACTTTTTAACAGTATTTATCTGGTGAGCATACCTGATGGGACCCTAGCGAGATGCAATCGGAAGTCGACGGCTACGAAGAAATGGAGCGTATGAAGAATGAGGGTCTGTTGCCATGAAGGAGATTGCTGACGAAGACTCAGCTGACAAGGACCTATCTGATGGTGACCAGAAGACTATTTAGTTGAATTTCTTCTTCTTGTTTTGTCAATTTATGATGTAAATATTTATGTAATTAATGGGACGATTTTGGTCGAATCACCCTTTGTTTTACCTAATATTCGATATTCGGTATGATTCGGTCAGACGATATTTTGTCTTTGATAAACGGCTATTGTTTGAGATATTCTTGCTCGCGCTTTTACTATCTGTACAAGCCTGTAAACTTGTGTATAGTTTAACAATAATTGCGTTTATCAATTAATCTACGCACATGCATTTTTCATTTATTATTTTGGTTCGACAAGATTACAGATACATGGGATTCATATACATACATTTTTTGTATCGATACGACCATAGATATGTGGGATTCATGTACGCATTTTCGAGTAGACAGGACCACAGATATGGGATTCATATATGCGAGTTGAATCAACAAGTTCCTTCACTGTCGACATTGTCCCCGATGTTATTCCCCCACTTTCAATGCACGATGTCGAGTGAGGATACTGGAAATTGATCTTGGTCTCAGATTTCGTTGACTTTGGAGGTTGTTTTAATCTATAAAATCAAAAAATTGCTTATCGAGGTCGACAGCTTAACAAGCAGTGGAGATTAAATGTTTGTTGGTGAGCTCAGTTTTGCACTTAATTGCACTAAGTTTTCATCATAGCTTTTTAGGGTCGACTCGTTAGTCCCAATGAAAAGGAAAACATTTAGCATTTAGAACAGATAAGTCACCTAGATAAGTTTGGATTAGAAATGGTATTGTTTTAGATGTAGAGCGTTCCATCTGTTATGTATTTCCCGACCGTCGATTACTCGAAGCTTATATGCTCATCGACCCTTGATGTCAGCTATCTAATAAGGACCTTTCCACGTAGGGCCTGACTTTCATGCTCCTTCTTCCCTGGTGTTTTGGAAGACTCATCTAAGTACCTAGTCATTGATTTTAAACATTCGTGTCCTCACTTTTTTTGTTATAATGTCGTGTGACTTGTTGTTGGTACGATTGAGTTCGAATGGCGGCTTGATCTCGACTTTCATCAAGATGATCCAATTCATTGGCAAGTTCCAAATTATTCCGTTCCTCATCCGGGTTCCCGCTTCGAACTATTGCAAGTGGCATCTCAATCGGAATCACGGCCTCAAAGCCATAGACAAGTGAAAAATAGGTTTCGCCTATCGATCGACATGGGGTTGTCTTGTATGCCTAGAGAACTTCCGAGAGTTTTTCAGCCCATTCCCCTTTTTCTGCCTCCAAGCACTTTTTTAATGTGTTGATGATGGTTTTGTTCATTGATTCCGCCAGTCCATTAGCTTGAGGGTAACGAGATGTCAAGAAACTCAATTTGATTCCATACTTGTCGTAGAAATTTTGGAATTCGAACGAGATGAACTGGGATCCATTATCTGTTACAATCTCCCGAGGTACTCCATACCTGCAAATAATGTTTTTCTGAACGAAGTTATGTACCTCAGTATCACGTACTTGTTGGAACGCACCAACTTCGACCGATTTGGAGAAGTAATCAATCAATACAAACATGTAGACGATTGCTCCGGACGCAACTGGTAATTTGCCTACGATGTCCATTCCCCATTTCATAAAAGGCCAAGGGGCCGAAATTGGATTTAACATACCCAGGGGAGGATGCAATACCGGTGCAAACCTTTGGAATTTGTCACAAGTTCTTAGGTGTTTCTCAGAGTCATTCCTCATTGTCGGCCAGTAATACCCGGCTGTGATAGCTCGGTTGGACAAGCTTCGAGCGGCTGAGTGGTTTCCGCATTCTTTGTCATGTAGGATTTTGAGAATATTGTGCGCTTTTTGTGGGTTGACACACCTCAAGTAAGGACTTGTGAAAGATTTCTTGTATAGCTTTCCATACAGGATGCAAAATTTCGTAGCCTTTGCTTTGACCTTTTGTGGCTTTGATATGTCTTCTGGCAAAATATCGGCCTGCAGCTAGTTAAGTAGGGGATCCATCCAACTAGCTGCTTGGTTGACTGGTGTTACTACTTTTCCTCCCTGAATTATCAGTGTCGTAAGGTGTATAACGGGGATCGACCTCGAACGACTGGTTGATATTGATCCGAGGTTAGCCAATACGTCCGCTCGTGAATTCTCCGATCTTGGTACCTGCTGAATCGTAAATTTATCGAAGGTGGATCTCAGTTGTTTAGCCTTTACCAGGTACGCCGTCATTCTTTGGTTTCTTGTCTCGTACAACTCATTCATCTGCCGGACGACTAGTTGCGAGTCTCTATGTACTAGAATGTTCTTAATCCCAGGCTGTTTGCGAGGTCGAGTCTGGCAATTAGCGCTTTATATTCAGCTTCATTGTTCGTCGCTCGAAATTCATAATATATTGACTGCTCTAGCGTATCACCTTGTGGGGATGTGAGTACCAATCCAAGTCCGCACCCTCTAATGTTGCTAGAGCTGTCTATTGACAAAGTCCATTAGCCGGTCGAGGGACCCTCCGTTAGAGTTATTAGTTCTTGTTCAACCTACACACTCTTGCAAGGGGTAAAATCTGAGATAGTCAGCTAATACATGCGATTTCTTAGCCGTTCGAGGATAGAAGCTGATGTCGAACTCGCTTAGCTCGACAGCCCACTTTGTCAATCGACATGAAAATTTAGGTTTATGCAAAACATTTTTAATAGGGAAAGCAGTTAATACCTTAATGGAATGGCATTGGAAGTAAGGCCTCAGTTTCTGTGCTGAAAAGACGAGAGCTGGCGTGAGCTTTTCCAGTCGACTGTACCTGGTTTTCGTGTCGAGTAGTTATTTACTTACGTATTATACTGGATGTTGCTCGTTACCTTCCTTTCTGACTAGCAAGACACTTACGGCTTTTTCGGATGCTGTCTGGTATAATAGCAACACTTTGTAGTGCTTTGGTTTTGACAGTAATGGGGGTGTCGTCAAGTATGCCTTCAAGTCTTGCAATGCTCTCTCGCAATCGTCGTCCCACTCGAAGGTTTTGCTCATTTTTAGGGTGTTGAAGAAGTGGTGACAACTTTCAGACAACTTCGAGATGAACCGGTTTAGGGCTCTATTCGTCTTGTGAGCTTTTGCACGTCTTTGATGCATTTGGGCGATTTTATCCTTTGGGTCAATCAGATTTATCCTGGTTGGCCTCATCCCCTCTCTGAGTGACCAAGTAACCTAAAAACTTCCCTAAAGAACACCAAAAGAACATTTAGAGGGATTTAATTTCATACCATACTTGTCGAGAACGTCGAACGATTGCTTCAAGTGCTCGATGTGCTACTGCGCGACTAAGGATTTTGCCAGCATGTCGTCGATATAGACCTCCATTGTTGTGCTGAGCATTTCAGCAAACATTTTGTTCACAAGCCTTTGGTAGGTTGCCCATGCATTCTTCAAGCCAAATGGCATTACTTTATAGTAAAAGGTACCTCGTTCTGTGACGAAGGCTATTTTCTCCTGGTCATCGGGATGAATCAGGATCTGGTTGTAGCCCGAATATATGTCCATGAAGCTGAGTAACTCATGTCCTGCTGTTGCGTTGACCAGCATAGCGATATGAGGAAGCAGAAATGAATCTTTAGGACTGGCCTTGTTAAGATCAGTAAAATCGATGCAAACTCGCCATTTTTTGTTTTTCTTTCTTACAACCACGACTTTTTCCAGCCAGTTGGGATACTTTACCTCTTTGAGTGATCCGATATCGAGTAGTTTTTGGATTTCTTCATTGATTATTTTGTTCCTTTCTAGGGTGAATTTCCTTCGCTTTTGTTTCACGGGTCGGTGGTCTGGGTCTACTTGTAGCTGATAAACTATTATCTCTGGGTCGATATCGACCATATCTGAATGCGACCAGGAGAAGCTGCTACATCGTCCTCTCAAGAATTCAATCAAACGCTCACGGATGTCGGTTGGCAATCTAGATCCAATAAATACTTTTCGCTCTGGCTTCTTCAGGGTCGATTGACACCTCGTTGAGTTCCTCCATTTTTGGGTTGTTTGTTGACTCGACTTTCAATTCCTGTAATTACTATAACCCCTCTTTCGTTTTCTTCATGACGTTCTGATAGCCCTTCTTTTGCTGCCTTTTGTTCACCTTTTATTTCTCGCACTCCCCATCTGGTTGGGAATTTTATCATTTGATGGTAGGTCGATGGTATTGCTTTCATCTAGTGTATCCACGGTCTACCCATGATGCCATTGTAAGGTGATTGGCATTCGAGCACCAGGAAATTGATGTAGAGATTTACCCCCTCAGCATATACTGGCAGTATGACTTCGCCTAAGGTGTTTTTCTGTTCCCCGCTGAACCTTGTCAAAACTGTTGTTCATTGGCTGAGTTTGGACTTGTCGATTTGCATTTCTCTGAGAGCATTGTGAAACAAAATGTTACATGAGCTACCATTATCAACTAAATTATGTTTTGTTAGACAATTCAGGAGATGCAAGGAAATAACAAGTGATCATGATGAGGAGAGAACAAATCTGTTTTCTCCGTAGATTTGAAAGTGATGGTCTTGTCGACACTAGAGGGGTGCTCCTGATTAGGTCAAACGTCCATATTCGACACCTGTCGTGTGTACCTCTTTGCTACAGAATAACTCACCCCGCTAACTTCCGATCCTCCTGCAATATAATTGATTATCCTATCTTGCTGAGGTGGCCTCGGAGGACTACTCGTTTTGCTCTGCTATTTGTCATCGTGTCGAGCGAATGTTTTCTTCCCCTTATCCGTCAGGAATTCTTACAGATGTCCTTGCTTAAGGAGCTCTGCAACTTCAAGTTTGAGGGTGATGCAGTCCTCCGTTCGGTGGCCATGACCCCCGTGGAATTCACATCGTAAACTTGCATCTATGTGTTCCGGAGGGGCACTCATTTTTCATGGCCATTTTACTATCCTACCCATCTCTCTAGAACGCGGACTTGTGGTCAACTAGATCTTGTTTGAACTCGACCATATGTCTGTCTGTCATTCAAATTTTCTTACTGACGTGGCTTACGTCTATTATTGGTTGGATATGGTTATGCTCTTACACCGTTCGACCTTCTGTCCACCCTCTCATTTCTTCTGTTGGGGTGGTTGTTGATCTTTCCTATAAAGCTGGTTTCATTTTCCTCCCATTTGATTTCAGCCCATGCCTTTGCCAAAATGTCTTCCATCGTTCTACATGGATATTTTGTAAGTTCTTTATATAAATCGGAATCAAATCTGAGACTTTTCCTAAAGGCGTAGATGGTGGTCGCTTCGTTGCAATACGGGATCTGCACTTTCTCTTTGTTAAAGCGACCTACGTAAGTCCTTAGGTTTTCACCGTGTCTTTACATTATTGTGTATAAGTCGTCTGACTGCTTTTCTAATTTACGGATGCTCATAAATTTCTCCATGAATGTGTCTGTTAGCTGCACAAAGGAAGCAATCGAATTGTTAGGCAAATTTGTATCATTGTAAAGCTGGGACGTTAAGGCTTGACCGAAAGGCCTTGCACATGCATGCTTCTCTTAGGTCGCATGGGATTGCCGCAGTGAACATCCGTTGCTTATATTGGGTGATGTGGTAGTCTGGATCTGTCATCCCTTCATACTGCTACATATTTGGGAAGCTGAATTTTCTTGGCATTTTGACCAAAGCGATCATGTTGACAAAGGGCGAGTCTGAGATGCTATTCACTGTGCTTTTCTTTATTGAGGCTGGGACTCCTGGAATCCTTTGCATGAGGGCCTCTATTTATGCAAACATACGGGACAGTTCCAAGTCAGTAGATAAAGGTAGGGAAGATTCTGATTTTACCAAGCCCGATGTCGACGAAATTGTTATTGGTGTCTGTAGTTCGTTATCTGGCTGTATGTTCATTATTGGGTCATGTGGCATTTCATTCTGGACTGGCAGGTTGTTGAGATCAATTTCTACGGGAGCCGTCTGGGGAGTTTGCTGGTCGTCTTGGCTTGCATTTGTCTCTATAACTCCTGGAGTTATCGGCACCGACTGATTGACCACTCGTTCGGGGTTTGTTGCCTAAGTTAAGTTGTTCGGTGTTTTGCCACCGATCAGCGTCCTTAGCTCGACATTGGTCGCTCGGATAGCAGCATTTTCTGCTTCAACCGCTCGTAATTTCTCTACGTTTGCTGTCATTTGGGCAGTCAGCGCCGTGATCTGCTCTTCGACGGTTGGCAAGTTTCCATCCACCGACATGTTGATAAACCGGTACTGGTCTGACTAGTTTGTCTTGAAGAGTTGTAATGGGCCCCACGGTAGGCGCCAAACTGTAGTTGGTCGAACTACGGTTAATCGTGGATTGGGTCGGTGTGTCGGGTCCAAGCCAACTTTGGTCAAACCGAAAGGAATTGAGATGTCATTTCGTTCACAGATCGGCCGACGTGGGTGATTTAACGTCTAATCCTTGGATTTCCTTGTCGGACCTGCCAAATGAAAAAAAAGAACGATATATATGGATTATGAGGTTATTTTATTAGCCTTGGGAATGCTTGGGCTGAGCAGTTTTCGTTAGGATTCCAGAATCAGATTCAATTCTGATGACTGAAAGATTAGATGAATAGAGTTTTGATACGCTAGATGTGCTTGCTGTTTTTACCAGTCTTTTTCCCCTGTGTCTTCTTGTTTTAGGGCTCTTATTTATAAGTTTGCCTCTCCAACGTTCACCTGTTAGTTGCTTTAGGTTGGCATGATTCGAGGAGAGATTTCCTCTCTTTTGAATTCTCATTGAATCAGCGGTTACTATTGTCTTGTAACCGATATTTGGCATTCATATGCTCATCTGTGATGGGGTTGGACCAATATGATGGGCCTGAATCCTAACATTCATGAAAGCCTTACATGTTGGGCTTATGAGTCATTTTTTGGCTACCACACTTACCACTTCAATATTCGATTGAAAAGACTCAATCGATTTATTGGGTGGTTAAAATAATGCAACAATAACATTTCATTATTATTTATTAAACTAGCTTTCATCTATCAACGATAACTTTAAGAGGAAATGGTGAAATATATCATCTTTTTTAAAGTGTGTTGTGGTGATGTCACCATTTTAATAACTTCAGTTTAAAAGGCATCTATTATGGTGAACTGCCCAAATTACCCCTAAACTTAAATTTTTTAAAAGCCCCTTTCTGAACTCGTTGGTATCTCCTTAGAAAAGTTGTTGTCTGAAAAAATTGAGTCTCGGCCCTCTCCAGATTCTGCAGTAAAAGGTAACAAATATTTATGATCTTCACTTAAATTTCTTTTATTTCTTTTATTTCTTTTATGCATTTCAGATATTTTGCATTCATTTCTGTGTGGGTTTACAATGTATCCATTCCTCGATATCAATGTATCTATTTCAGATTCTGCACTATAATGCTTTTTTCTTGTGTGACCGAGAAAATTTTAAGATGAATCGAGCTTATTTTATATTGGAACGAGCTCTTGTTTAGTTTGAAAAAAGCTCGATTATTTGAAAAAAATGCTAGACAAAAAATGCGCGATCCCTTAGGAAAAGTTCTCGATCCCTTAGGAAAAGTTCTCGATCCCTTATGAAAGGTTCTCGATCCCTTAGGAAAAGTTCTCGAACCGTTATAAAAGTTCTCGAACCCTTTAAAAAGATCTTGAACTGTTACAAATGTTCTCGATCCCTTTAAAAAGATCTCGAACCCTTTAAAAAATTTCTCGAACCGTTACAAATGTTCTCGATCCCTTTAAAAAGTTCTCGATCCCTTAGAAAAAGTTATCGTTCCCTTATTAAAAGTTCTCGATCCCTTGATAAAAGTTCTCGATAATTTGAGAAATAGTCTCGATCCCTTTAAAAATTCTCGAACCGTTAGAAATGTTCTCGATCCCTTAGAAAAAGTTTACAGTTGACTTGTTGAAAGTTGTCGACCCGTTGATAAAAGTTCTCGGTCCTTTTAACAAATATTCTCGATCGCTTTAAAAAGTTCTCGAATCGTTTGAAATGTTCTCGATCCCTTACAAAATGTTCTCGTTCCCTTGTTAAAAGTTCTCGAACCGTTATAAAAAGTTCTCGATAGTTTGACAAATATTCTCAATAAAAGTTTTAGAATCGAACCCTTTTTATAATTTCTCGATCCTTTGTAAATTATTCTCGAACCCTTGAAAAAGTTCTCGATCCCTTATATAAAGTACTCAATCCATTTGATTTTTTTTGTAATTGTTAGTAATTGTAAAAGTTTTTTTTTTTATCTGTTAATAATTGATTGTGATGATGATTTTCATAGGACAATGGATCGTGTTAGATTAGTAATATCTTACAACGGTCGATGGGAGCAATTACCTGATTGAAGTCAGAGGTTTCTTGATTCCGATAACCAAGGAATGTATGTGTCCAGAAATATGACTTACGAAGAGCTGGTGTCGATCGTACAAACTGTTGTGAAGTACGATGTGAATAAATACATTGCTAATCTACAATCTATATCAATTGTTCCCGGGACCACATGTCGTACATTTATAAGAAATGATGACGATATTTTGTTTATGCTAGGGGAAGATAGGGTAATCCCTCAAGTATGTGTCAGTTTAATTGAGAGGGTTGCAGGAGATGTCATCGGTGAAGAAATCCCTCCTCATGATAACACCCAACAATTTTGATCTTCAGGCGGAAGCAACCAGTTGTTCACAGAAAGAAGTGGGATTGACGGTAGGGAAAACCTATGTGGTGTCCCACCGGAAGTAGCCGACCATGGTGATATAGTTGAAGCTCAATTGGACGATGATTTCGGTTGGCAAATTGAATTGAACGCTGGGCAGTACAACCACCAATACAATGAGATGTACGATGACATGAACAATGAGTAGAACAATTTACCTCATAACCTACCAATCCATGAGGTGGCTAATGAGGCAAATTTGCATCCGATACATAATGTACCGAACAATGAGGAAGATGAAGAACGGTTCGAAACGGAAAGACGTGCAAGACGTGTCCACAGATGTAGTTCCACTACAATAGATATAGCTGTGAATGCCAGAACGAGGGTTATTCCAGAAGCAGAATCATACTCGTTTGGTATGGGTGGAAGCATGAACTGGGTAGAAGATGAACCTACCAGCATGATATATAAAGGTCAATTTTTTCCTAGTAAAAGGGATTTGAAGAGATTGGCTGGCCATTTTGCAATGCGGCACAACTTCGAGTGGAAGGTGAAAAGGTCGAATAAGACAACATTACATCTGGTTTGTTTGATAGACAACTGTACATGGAAGATAAGAGTGGTTAGGAGAGATGAAGCGACATACTTTCAAGTACGTAATTTTATCAACGAGCACACTTGTCCGTTGGAGAAGATTCACCGCCACCATCGACAAGCTAGTGCAGTCATAATTGGAGAAGTGGTTGCACCTAGATTGCAGCAACAAGATGATCAATTAATGCGTCCGAAGGACATAATCGCCTACATGAAAACAATGTATGGCATCCAAATAATGTACAGTAAGGCACATCAAGCCCTTGATTATGCTTTGTCACTCACCTATGGAACGCATAAGGAAAGCTTCCAACTGCTGCCATCATTCTGTTACGTGTTAGAACAACAAAATCCCAGAACGATAACTGACTTACAGTGCGATGAAAATGGTAAATTCCTATACTTTTTCATGTCGTTGGGTGCCTCAGTCAGAGGATTTCAGAGGTGTATGCGTCCATTTATTACAGTTGATGGTACCCATTTAAAGGGTAGATTCGGGGGCACAATGTTTGTTGCAACTACACAAGATGGGAATGAATAGGTTTATCCAATTGCTTTTGGGTACGGTGACTCGGAAAACAACCTATCATGGGAGTGGTTTTTGGATTGCTTGAAAGGTGCCCTTGGCCATATAGATGATTTGGTCTTCATTTCTGATCAACATGCAAGCATTGAAGCAGGGAGTTCTAAAGTGTTCCCTTATGCCACCCATACCATATGTTACTGACACTTTCATGAAAATATTAAGAAGAGATATCATAGAAAGTATGTTGCCGCAATAATGAATAAAGCAGCCCGAGCGTACACCGAGTTGCAATATAACCGACACATGGAAGAGTTACGCAACTTGCACCTGAATGCATATGAATATGTAATTGATGCTGGTCCACAGAAGTGATCCCGTGTTCATTGCCCCGACAGACGGTATAGGGTCATGACAACAAATGCTGCAGAATGCATAAACTCATGCCTTAAATTTGCACGGCAACTGCCTATGTTGACTTTGGTAGAGTTTATTAGGAATATGCTACAGCGTTGGTTTCACGATCTTTATAGGGCTGCACAATCCATGCGTCATCAGTTGACCGACGCAGCACATCTTGTGATCCTGAAACGTGTAGAAAAGTGTAATTTTATGACCGTTAATCCAGTTGACTGTAACATATTTTCGGTGAAATGGGCTAGAAAACAGTGGACCGTTGACTTAGCCATGAAGACCTGCACATGTAACAAATTCCAAATGGACCTTCTTCCATGTTCTCACGCTCTCGCTGCCGCAAGGTACATCATACAATTTTGTGTACAGTTAATAGTACTTAAACATCATACAATTTTATCATCGTTTTCAATATTTTTACAGGGACTGAAACATGGATTGCACATCCCTCTGTACGGACTACTACAAGCGACAAACACTTATTGATGCGTACTCGATACCTATTATACCGGTTGGACATCCTTCCACTTGGATTGTGCCATCTGACATCGCTGAGAGAGTCTTTTTGAATCCAAGCTTCAGGAGACAAGCAGGCGGCTTGAGGGCTTCACGCTGTATCTCGTCTTCGAAGAGAACATCCACACAGAATTATAGGCGATGTCGACAACCAGGACATAATTCGAGGAGATGTTCTAACCCAGCTTTTACTGATGAAGATCCGAGCAGAGTCATTCCTGAGAAATACAGATGCAAGTGTAGTATTTGTCATACTGTTGGTCACAATAGACATACGTGCCTTACTAGAGACGGTGGGACCGTAGAATGAATTTAGGCGTTATCATGATGACATTGTTATAATTTTAACTCGTATAACTTGTTAAGTAACTGAAATGCAATTATATTTAAATACTCTCGGTATATATAAAAATGAAAAAAAAATTGTACAAAAGAATTGGTAAACTACCGCAAAACTGTTGGTACATATACAAAAGAATTTGTAAATATACAAAGTAATTGGAACATATAAAACAGAATTGGTATGTATAAACATGAATTACTACAGAAATCTATACGGGGCCTGGAGTTTGCAAATATTTCAACCGCTATCTTCTCCCGAATGATCCATATATCATCTTCAGACCAATCGAAATATTTTTTATTCGCCAGTATGTACTCAATCAATCTCAACGTGTGAGGATCACAGTTACCCCTGAAGTTGGATACATTAACAAGCGTTAATAAAGCATTAGGTTTATTCTAATACAATCTTAAAGTGACTATTACGTAATGTCTTAAGATTGCTTCTGCTGGGGGATTTGTTTTTCCGACACGATGGTGACATCAAAGGGCTTACTTGTCTTCTCAAATTTCAACAGTCTTACCGCTCGTTTAGTATGAAACCCGGCCTGATGCAACATCGAGGGCACAAAGTAGCACAACGGGGCTACCTGCTGCTTTTGGATACGAGGTTCGACCTCCTGTCTCCAGGGGTCGACTATGAACAGCTTCCCGCATGTGAGGTCCACAGTCACCAGCAGCCAATGTTGCACGGTATCAGGACCTAGAAACGTCAAAAACAGGTGTTAGGATGTACAAAGCCATTTATATATACAATTGCAAACCATGACAAGTAACACTTACCATGTCAACCTCGTGCCACGGACGGCATCCAATCGGGGCACCCCAAAAGACCGTTGTGAGGTCGTCATCCTTCCACCAAGACCTCAACACATTCCAACGGCTCGGGGTGATCTGCCTGTGAGAATTGTGAGGCATCATTTTCCTGTACTGGTGCTCCAGAAAGGACTACAGAAACAATTGTATTTAAATTAATTTTTGTTTTCCATACACACATAAAACAACGCGTTATCATTATTAATTTCAGTACTTACAAAGAATTGCGAGTCCAATATGTTAACCGTTTGACTATACACATTCGAAAATGCCCGTTGACGCTTCCGAAGAATATGGAGGTACGCGTCCATATGCTGGGAATATAAACACGTTAAGAAATGTTAGGATGTTTACACTTCTAAAACAAATACTGAAATCAGGGGGAATATAAACACGTTAAGAAATGTTAGGATGTTTACACTTCTAAAACAAATACTGAAATCAGGATTTATGCTCCCACAAACCTAATCATCAACATCCATGAAGTTGGTCTGCAACCAATGGAACCATGCAGCAGCAACCGGCTCCAGCAAATCAACATCATGTCTGCATTAATGTTCCAACATCTACACTGTCATATAATGCATTACAAGAAATTCGGTGACCTAAATAATAATGAAATTTACTTACAAATCCCCGTTTACGTTCTTCTTGTAGGCTCGGTACGCCTTCAACTGGGTATAGTCCACCAGTTCCTGGGGAGTAAATACGTGCCCAGGTCCCTCTAGTATTACCCTCACCCTCTTAGGTCAGCACGGATCTGTGTACGGGCTAACCAACTGTCAATCGCGCTTCAGTACATGCATGTGCTGTCGAACTCCCTTCGTTAGGGTTTGTTAAGATGAGGACGGAGGAGGGGGAGATGATGATGGAGGAGGGGGAGCCTGCTGCTCGAGGGAAGGTGAAGGGGCAGCCAGCTGCTCGTTAGGAGGTGGTGGGGGAGCCTGCTGCTCGCTAAGAGGTGGCGGGGGAGCTTGCTGCTAGCTAGAAGGTGGCGGGGGAGCTCGCTGCTCGCTAGGAGGTGGTGGGGGAGCCTGCTGCTTGCTAAGAGGTGGAAGGGGAGCCTGCTACTCGGACGTCAGTGGAAGGGGAGCCTGCTTCTCGGTAGGAGGTGGCTGGAAAGCCTGCGAATCGCTCTGAGCGAGAAGGGGGGCCAGCTGCTATCTCAGAGGGGGAGGGGGAGGGGGAGACTGAGCCCCACTATCCAGAAATGCCCCTCTGGTATGCGGATCCTCTGTATGGGTTCTGAAGCCCTGAAGGCCTCCGATGAATGCAAGCAACTCCTTATGTTGTTGATGTCGATCCTCCTCGCTCTTCCGGAACAAATCTAGCAAATCCCGGTGCTGTTGTTGTCTATCCTCCTTACTCTTTTGGAGGGCTTCACGTAAATCCCTGTGCTCTTGTTGTCGATCCTCCTCACTCTTTCAGAGGGCTTCACGCAACTCCTTCAAGTTATGTTCTAAACGGGCCTGAAATCATGCAACTTTGTTAATACGAAAAAAATCAACAACTCTTGTTAATGAAAATAAAACTACCATCTCAACTTACCTCCCCATCAAGTTGACCGCCAGCACAGGAATCCCCGGTAGCGGAACCAGTTCCTCGGGTGGTAAACCGAGCCTGCCTCACTCGTCAAGGAGACGGCTGAGATTCGCCAGTGTCCATGCCTATGAAATTTGGACCTGCAGGGTCTGAAGCCTCCATCTCAGTACACCTCCCTTCACCCTCCTCCTAGGGACGAACTGCAGTTGTAGTCGGCTCAGGGACAGTAGGAAGGTGAACCCTGTCGCCCTACACATACGGGCTCCCCCCCTCACTTAGGCTTGCAAAGTACGGGGCCATCGCCTCAGCTGCTGTGGGCACGATTTCCGTCCTCGTCGACATCTGAAACCGTAGTTAGATGAATTTCATTGTTACTTATCGTAAGTAATATAAATTACTGACTTAACAAAAAAAAAATTACCCTAGCACTAAAAATCTCCTCCAACTTCTTCCCTCTAGGTTGTTTGGTCAACTCCCACTTCAACAACAGAGGGGAAATGTCTGTAACCTTCCGAGTCCCGAAAACCTCGGCCAGTTTGGGGATCACCTCAAAAGAAAATATCTGCATCAAAGATACGTACAGTTATAATCCAAAACAATTTTGGATTACAAATTAAATGTACATGTTGGAATTAAAATTTCTTACCAAAAGGGGGTGTGATAGACCGTAGATGTTGTACCCCTCCACAGAATGTCCAACATCTCCCTGTGACTGTTGCGGTCTCTCCTCACGACGTCACGGTAAGGCATGCTTGAATGAAAATATAGAATGCCTAAAGACGTGGGCACCCCACGGGAACGCATCGAAGGCATTGAGGTCTTCTACCAACCAAAACTGCCAAGCTGGAATCTTCGATCTCTCGTCCACCCCCATCAGTATCCAGTTCAACATGTAAATGAGGCACAACTTCACAGCATTGTACGCCTTTTCAAACTCTCCCTGGGTAAGAACAACCCTCAAGTCATCCAAAAATACCTCATCATGTGCAGGAAAGTACCGTTCATGTATGCCATTCTCAACTGCAACATACATACTCGTGTCCGGTACGACTCCAAAACGTAATATGGTGATGAGGCTAAATTACACCTTCGAAAACCTCACCACATGGTTCCCTAACAAGAACCGCATCTCATCTGTCAGCCTATCATGGTCCAACTCCCGCAACAGCAGCTGATGAATAACACCACCAGAAAACTTCAGCTCCCGGTGCATCGACATGAAATACCCGAAACAGGAGGCCATAAACCGACGCCGATCCTGAACAACAAACTCTGCAGGGACCCGATTCAGTGCATCGTCTATACGGGCAAGGGCTTCAAAATGGTCGTATCGGGTCAATTTTCCCTTGAACCAATCTCCCTCTGCAGTTTTAAGCATTTCCTTCATACTGCTCGTCATCTGCAATATCACAGAAACAGTACATCAGTAAACTGCACAAAAATTAGAAAATATTCTCGATCGTTTGAAACAAATTCTCGATACTTTTAAAATATTCTCGATCCTTTGAAAAAGATCTCAAATTTTTAAAAAAGTTCTCAAATTTTTAAAAAAGTTCTCGATCCTTTGCAAATAGGCTCGATCCTTTGTAAATAGTCTCGATCCTTTCTAAAACCTCTCGATTCATTGAAAAAACTTCACGATCATTTAAAAACGTTCTCAATTTGTTTATAAAGTTCTCGATCCTTTGAAATTAGTCTCGATCCTTTGTAAAATCTCTCGATTCATTGAAAAAACTTCACGGTCATTTTAAAAAGTTCTCGATTTGTTTCAAAAGTTCTCGATCCTTTGTAAATAGGCTCGATCCTTTCAAATTAGTCTCGATCCTTTGTAAAACCTCTCGATTCATTGAAAAAACTTCACGATCATTTAAAATGTTCTCGACCCTTTGAAAAACATTCTCGATCGTTAGAAAATATTCTCGATCCTTTCAAAAAACTCTCGATCCTTTGAAAAACCTCTCGATTCTTTGAAAAATGTTCTCGATCAATTTAAAAAATCTCGACCTTTTGAAAATATTCTCGAAGCTTTGAAAATTGTCTCGAGCCTTTGAAAAACCTCTCGATTCTTTGAAAAATATTCTGGATCATTTTTTAAAAACTGGACCATTTGAAAAACATTATCGATCGTTTGAAAACATTCTCGACACTTTCACAAAACTCTCGATTCTTTGAATAATCTTCTCGATTATTAGAAATATCTTCTCGATTCGATCATTTTAAAAAACCTCGATCCTTAGAAAAACAATCTCGATCGTTATCATAATATTCTCGATTGTTTTCAAAAATTCTCGATCCTTTCATAATAGTCTCGATCCTTTGAAAAACCTCTCGATTCTATGAAAAATATTCTCGATCATTTAACAAAAGCTCTATCACTTTGAAAAACCTCTCGATTCTTTCTAAAAAATTTCCTCGATCTCGCTTGAAATATTCTCGATTTTTTTTTTCAAAACAAAAATTCCTCGATACCAGAATATTGAACCTCATTTCAAACTAAAACTAAAACCACAACCACTATCAACCCTAATCTACAATTTCTTTCAACAGAACAAGTCTGGAATGCAATTATAAGTTATGAACAACAAATCGATGCATAAAACAAACTTAACTTACATTTGTCACTCGCTGCGAAATGTACTGTATTCCCGTTCCGGTCAATAAGCTGTCGATTTCCTCACCGTCGATTTCTTTCTCTGTTTCTTTCTTGGTTTCTTTCTCACTGTTGCTTTTTTCAGAAACACAAAACGACAAATTTTCTCTTTTTCAATTTTGTGGGGGTATTCTCGTCTGTTTAGTTTAAATGGTGTCTTTTAAACTTACATTACTAAACTGGTGACATTTGCATAGCACCTTTCTCAAATAGTACCATTTATTTATCGACCCCTAACTTTAATACGTAAGAGGAAAACAAATGAGTCAACGTCGTCTCAATAGTAAACCGTAAATATAAGTGCATAATAGCAAGTCCTAACGAAGATTTAAGTTAAATGGAATTCAAATAAGTGGCCAAATCAAAATATCATATCGAATTTTCAATCCGCTGTTGTCTGCAATGAAGCTTCCAAACCTCGAGTGTCTCAAGGTATTTTAGGGTATGTTTGGTGCATCGTGCTGTATTATATATGATTGAATTAAATTGGATTGGATTGAACTGAATTATTTTTACAGTATTGTGTTTAGTGATATATTGTTTTAGATTGTATAAAGTTGGCACAGTGATTGATGATGGATAACATATTTTATTTTTATTTAATTAAATTATTTCAAAATCATATTAAAATTATTTTTTTCATTTTTAATATTTCACAGAATTTTTAAATTATATATAGTTATTTTTAAATATTTAATTTAAGTAATATTTTTAAATATTTAATTTAACTAATATTGTATATAATTATATTGATATTTTTATAACTTGATTTGAAAAAAAAAAATCTCACTTGCTAATACAACATAAACCCATCAATTTGCTATGTATTAAATTGTGTTGTGTTTATTGTATTTGATTCACTATTTACACTAATCAGTGCAATACAATGAAATTGTCCAAACACTTATGTTGCATTACCTAATACATTTTAAATCTATAATACTATACAATACTTTGAAACAAACATGCCCTTAAGTCGAACATTATGTTCAACATTAACAAACATATGGATTTATTTGTTCTTGCTGATGTGGATGCACAAGAAGCTGCTATCATTAAATTACATTTCTCATGGTTAGATAGACCAATAACAATTTTAAGATAAATGTTTAAATGAAAGAATCTTCAATAAATTAAAATGATTGATGTAATACATGATTTATATTGACATTTACATTGTCCAGTTCTATACCATATGAATCACCACCATAAGAAAAACGAACGTTTACGACGGTTAAAAACCGTCGTAAAGTCGCATTTATGACGGTTTTAAACCATTGTATATCGCGGCATCATAAATGGGGATGGTGGTTCTAAAAACCGTCATAAACTTACGACGGTTCCACACCATCATAAATGGATGATGGTTTGAAACCATTGTAAATCTATGAGAGTTCAAAACCGTCATAAACACTTATTTTGATCTAAAAAAATATTTTTTAATTTCATTAAAAAAAATTAATGCTCAAAAAAAATATCTAAAATTTCATTATCAAAACAAGATCAATAAATCCTTTTTTGCATTCTTTTATATATGAAGTAGTAAACATGGCTGTTACATATAAACACAAGTATACAACTGTACATCTGGATGATACAAGGGTAATAGGTGAAGATCAAAAAGTGATGTTGCAGGCTGTAGATTTGAACTTGAAGGTCAACGGGATCTGTTGCTATCCATTATGACTTTGAGTATGCTAGATTATTTTAATTATTTAACCTGAAGAATTAATAAGAAAATAGAATACAACAAGTTGTTTTATGCTAAATCTAAAAAAAAAAAAACTTATTTCAAAAATGGAAAAGCTATCAACAGTGAGTGAAAATAAATATGAAAAAAAAATTGAAAAATAGTCTTGCCAATATTTTTGTTGTTGAAAAAAGAATTGACCCTAATGTCCTTCTTAGCAAATGGTCCGATGGATCAGCTCTATCAAACAATACAAACAATACAAACAATAAAAAAAATACTTATTTTTAACATATCTAAACATAAAGATTCAATTTTTATAGCAATATATATATAATACTCACGCCATCTACTTTCCTCTTTTCTTTCCCTATTTCGTCCTTTCCTTTGGACATTCTCATGTTCTTTCTCCACAAAGCCTAAACAAAAACAAAAGAAAAGCAGCCATTAGCATCAGATTAGTATATACGTGTATAGATCGAGAGATGAAGGCGAAGTTAAGATTATGACACTACAAGGTTTTCTGGCAAGTGGATGCCGCCACTACTCCACACCAGTCGAAGGAAGAGAGAAGTGATGAGTTTTCCGACCACTTGATCTCGTCGACTGATTTGAGAGAAGGACGACCGGATCTGTGTGAGAGAGAGAGAGAGAGCAAGTGACGGTAGAGAGAGATTTGGGAAAATATACTTTAAGGGTTTGCTTTATGTTTTTTATTATATAGGGTATTATTTTAAGTTTATGATGGTTTTTTAAAAAATATCATCCAATCATAAGTGTTTTTAAAAACCATCATAAAATTACGAGGGTCCTAAGAAACCGTCATAAAATTACGAGAGTCTTTAAAAACCAACATAGATTTAGGAGGGTTTCTAAAACCATCATAAGTTTCTATCATTAATTTACATTTTTCTAATAGTGCACACCCTTAAGGAATTTCAAATTAAATGAGGTTAGAATTTCCCCACTTACGATGGATTTTTTGTCGTTTTTCCTACTGAACAAATTAAGGAGATTACAAAATTATTTAAGAAGGTTAAATTAGCTAGTATTTAAAATCTATAGTTCCATTGTACACATCATTCCCGCATGAATGGCATCAAGCAAGACTAGTAGAATTTTAGATGATTTAAATATATAAAGTTACATATAAAGTACTAGAATCAAAATCTTCAAGCATGTGATAGGATATCAACATGGGTTCAACAACTTCATTATTTGTTGTCCATGTTTCTATAAAGACTCACATATTTTGTTTCAAATTAGCAATTATTTATTGCAATTGTTGTGTGAAAAATCGCACATACATAAATCCAATCACATACAAAAAATAGAAAGCAATAAGAATAAAGAAACGACACTTAAGATTTTACGTGATTCAACAATTTACCTACGTCCACATAGCGTACTGCACTCAGTCCATTAAATTCAAAGTTGATTATAATCTCTTTGTCTCTCTACAATTGCATTATCTCTCTATATAGTAATTTTTCTCACACATTATGCACTTTACATAATTATAGTATTTATATGGGAGCACTAGGGTTGGCCAAATCCCAATTGGAGTCTATTTCCGTTTTCAATTACTTCTCTACACAAGATTTTCTATTTCTCATGGAATCCGCAACTACCGTTGTTTGAGTCGCGGTGTAGGCACGTGTCTGTGCTGTGGTCCATAACTTCTTGAACTCATTGTCTTTATATTTTTCACCATTGTCTGAATGCAGCCTTTTGATCTTCAACCCTATCTTGTTCTCATCCCTGGCTTTCCATTTCTTGAAAGTATCAAATACCTCATACTTGTATTTTAGAAATTAAACCCATACCTTTCTAGAGTGATCGTCGATGAAGGTGATGAAGTATAGTTTATCTCCGGCTAACGAGACTGAAGTTGGACCCTAAACATCAGTGCACTAGTTCAAGATTCTTTTTTACCGGAGCTCTTCCGGTCTACTTGAAGCTCACTCGCTTATGTTTTCCCAATATACAGGTGTTAATAGTAAAATTTGGCTAGGGACCAAAGAAGAATTTTCCACTTCTTAGCCTTCCCGCAAAGGTCCAAATTCGGGCTTATATGACGGGGTATCAAGGTCCCCGAGGTCGAGCTACCACGCGATCCTACAGGAGCAAGGCGAGGCGGGCCACACCATCTGAGCATCTAGCATGAGTCCAGGCTTACCAAATAAAGCCCGACGAGACCGCGTCAAGCTTCTTATGCCAGGATAAAGCCCGAAGCTAGGTCGACGTGAAAGGACCTGGGTCCGCCGACATCAAGGTATCTCGTGGCACTCTCCTAGAGCTTGCTACTATCTCTACTTTCACTACGAAACCTTCAAGGTGCCGAACTTGTCTTGCAAAGGCCCTCCTGCCTCGTAGAGGTATAATCTCGACCTGTCCGAGCATTAAAGGAAGGAGCCCGTAGAGCCTCATCGTCACCAAAAAGTGCCAAGATCCACTGTAGATCCTGGCATGGTTAAATCAAGTAGCAAGAGTAGTACTCGAGCGTACCTCTCCACCCTTTCAGAAGCGAGTCAAGGTCGCCTGTTTATGGCAAACACCTTACCAGGGCCTGCTTGCCAAGCCCGCTACCCTTATAGGAAGCCTGCATAATTAGGTCAAGCTCCATGATAAAGCTCGACGTAGCTAAACCAAGCTCCCAGCTACAAGGTTGGAACCCTATAGGATATTTTACCCCTAAAATGGATAGCACAAGCTCCATAGGAAGACCAGCATCTAGCTCTGTGACAATCGAGAGGTCCTCGGGGGACCCCTCCAGTGTACTGGATCCTAGGGTAACTCGCCCTCAAGAAATATCAAATGTCACCTCGGGTAACCTCCATGAAGTACCTCTCCAAAGTGACATGCAGAACTAGAGCTCTTCTCTCGGAAACGTAGGAAGAGAGGATTGACTTCCATGACATTTAAAATACCATTAATGAGGTCAACCGCATTAATGGAGGCAGTCAACCCAGTTAATGACATGATCAACACCATTAATAAAGAGAATATTCAACTCTTTAATGGCCGTCATTAGTGAAAGAGTTCAAAGAGGAAACAAATACCTTTTCCTCCAAGATATCCTCCACAACCTATTCTTTAGGGTCAACTATAAACAGAAAATCCCCCTTATCAAGGTAAGAAGATTCCGAAGAGGAAACAAACACATCCCCTCCGAGATATTAGCCACGATCCTATCAACTACATTAAAGGAAGATTAAAAATCCTGAACTTGAACGCCAAGGTGGTCGCCATAAATATGCATGTAAAAGGCATAGTAAATAGGTCTCCGATCAATGACAGAAGACAGACATGCTTCGTTTAAAGATCTATCGACAACCTTTACCTAGAATATACCGGTAACGGTCTACATTCGACCACCATTGTAAGCTCTCTGGAGCAACTACGTTGTATTACTTCACCATTCTTGTAAGCTCCCCGGAGCATTCTCTGATATATACATAAGGAAGGGTATTCCTCCTTCCTCCGGATATTGCCTTGGGGTTTTTCAGCATATGATCATTCGTGATGCTTTTTTCCCCTTGGCCAGTCTATCTCCCTCTACAAAAGACTTGTGTATTTCCTATTATCTACTGTGTTACGCATGTGTGTATGCGGGCTAGGAACCGACCTTATTGGTCCTAGCTCTATAATCTTTCTTGCATGATATCGAAAAACAACAACGAAGACCTAAGGAAACGAAGCTAGATTCCTACCCCGCTGGACCTAGCGCTCTTATCCTCTCATCTATGCGCCAAAGTGGCACGTCAAGATGAAGAGAAACCATTCAGACCAGCTTGAAGGAAGTCGATGAGCTCTCCCGTATCATCTTTATGGAAGAAATCGAGCTCTCCGACACTAGAGCTAGATAAGCCCCTTTCCTTACTTTCTATCTAGATCGGGGAATTACAAGAAGGAATCGGGCTCTCCGGGTACCATGACAGGCTCCGACCCCAACCGAGGAACAAGACCAAGACCAAGACCAAGATCAACCCCTTCATACCAGCAAAGAAACCTCGAGCTCCCTCATTTCCTACCTACCACAAAGCTCGACGGAAAGGATGACTCATCTCCTATCTACTACGAAACCCGACAGGTGGGATGACTCCTCTCCTACCTACCACGAAGCTCGACAGAAAGGATGACTCGTCTCCTACCTACCACGAAGCCCGACAGGTGGGATGACTCCTCGCCTACCTATCGCGAAGCCTGACGAGTGGGATGACTCCTCTGCTACCTACCACTCCATACTCAATATTCATACAAGATCAGGTCAGGTATCAACGATACCAACCCCGACCATCACCTCCGTGGTAGTCGTCTTGAGGGTGTTAAGAGGGATTTCTCATCCTAAACAAATTTCCCGTAAACACTTTCTATCATCGTCTGTGGAAAACTTACACACCCCTTTTGAAAGCCTCTATGTCTCTACATGAGTATCATTATACTATCGAGCAAATATGGTACGTGGGATTCCTGGTGGAATCAGTTCATTATGCTACTCCTATGAAGAGAACCTGCTCAGATAATCGTGGAGCTCCAATACAGTAGCTCCCCGCTTGAAGATCTCCTTTATAGTTGAACCATTCTGATATATCGAGAGCTCCTATACAGTAGAACTGCACCTCTTCTGCCTTTCTACAGCAGTTTCGCTCCTCTACCAGTATATCACTTATCCAACAGATCCACTAGGCTTCGACCTATTCATACGGATCCCCTCATGCCTCCAGGTCCACCCTTCGTAAGCTCTTAGGTAGAGGTAGCAGGTCGACCCATGAATCTAAAAGGCCAAATCAGCTGTGTAGCTTATAGAGCAGCACGACCAGTAGAAGATTAGTGGTTCCACACCTCATACACCTGGCTAGTCAACACCCAAGTGAGCCACTACGACCCCAATCCATTCCAGCATGGTCCAGAGCCTCCTTTCAAATTGTTGGGGACTCCAAAGATCCCAAGCATGCTTCTGGACCAGTACCTCCGGTGGCTTCGCTCCATGTTTATCGGGCCATTCACCGCCCGAGCAAGCCACCGAAGCCCGATCTGATCGAGAAGCTCTCAGAAGTTTCCCACATTTGGTAAGGCCACCTACGTGCCTAAGCAAGCTTCTAGAGCGGTAGCATCGCTACAAGACTGGTGGCTTTGCTCTATATGTACCGGGTCATTCATCGCCCTAGCAAGCCACCGAAGCGCGATCTGATCGAGGAGAGCCTAGAGGTTTCCCACTCTTGGTAAGGCCTCCTACATGCCTAATCTAACCTCTGGAGCAGCAGCCTCACTGTAAGGTCAAGTGGCTCCTCACCTCTTATACAAGGCCTTTCAAAGCCCAAGTGAGCCACTGAACTCTCTATTCATTCCAGCAAGGTCCAGGGCCCTCTCTCAGTTGCTGGGGACTTCTAGGATCCAGAGCATGCATCTGGACCAGTACCTCCGGTGGCTTCGCTCCATGTTTACCGGGCCATTCACAGACCTAGCAAGCCACCAAACCCAATCCGATCGAGGAGCTCTTTGAAGCTTCCTACATTTGGTAAGGCCACATACGTGCCTAAGCAAGATTCTAGAGCTGTAGCATCGCTACAAGACCAGGTGGCTTCGCTCTATACATCTCGGGTCATTCATCGCCCTAGCAAGCCACCGAAGCCCGATCTGTTCGAGGAGAGCCCAGAGGTTTCCCACTCTTGGTAAGGCCTCCTACATGCCTAAGCTAACCTCTGGAGCAGCAACCTCACTGTAAGGCCAAGTGGCTCCTCACTTCTTATACAGGGCCGATCAACGCCCAATTGAGCCACTGAGCTCCTGTTTCGTTCTAGCATGGTCTAGAGTTTTCTCTCAGTTGTTGGAGGTTCATTGAAATCCCAAGTATGCCTATGGACTGGTACCAGACAGGTTGCCCATCTTCATTGATATAGGGTTATCCATTGCTCAAGTGAGTTACCACTTATCCCCGGAGGGATCCAAAGTCTTCTCTCCGTCGTAGGAAACTTCTAGAATCCCGAGCATGTCTCCAGACAGTTACTAGACCGGTGTCTCCTCTCCACTTGCATGGGGCCATTCATCGCCCTAGCTGGCTACCTTGGTCCCGATCTACCTCTCTGGGCCAGATTCCACCACCTTGGTTGGATCAACTTCAGTCGGCCTTGACCTCCATCTCCTCAGTTGGATCAATCGAGATCCCTTCTACCTCTCTTACCTCTCCTACCTTAGTAACACCAATCTGGACCTCTACTATGACATATTCAGATAGAGAGGTAGGCAGACTTGAAGCCCCCCACGCATCAACAGCAGCAGAGGACTTCAAGGTAGTTCCTACCTCAACATGACTAGACATGAAAGTAGAAATAGGAACCAAGTCCTTCTCATTATCTGCGCATCCATCATCTCAATAATTTTCGGCTTCAGTCAAAGCGGACCCAGGTAACTCTCAACTTTCTCTGTGATTTATTCAAGGTATCCATCCTCCAATGATGATCAGGTCAGAGGGAAGAAGAGCTCAAGCTGCATAGCAAGCAACACAGAAGCGTCCGTCATCAAATAAGCACCCATCTTGGCTCCCAAGGTAGCCACGCTGCCATACAGAGTTTAAACCACTCCCACCATGTGGTCGTAGGTTGAAGAAGTAACCATCCTCCTTGGCTGGCACGAGCTCGACCTTAGCAAACACCAGCTTGCTCACGGAGATTATCATACTGATGACTCCTATCCTTTTGTACTGGGTTTCCAATGCCCTTGTGAGCTATCGAGGTCTAGATCCGTTCAGGGAGCACCCAAAGGTCATCTACCCTAAGCGGACTTCCAAACCATTTACATCACTTAGGGACTAGAAGCTCAATATTTACTCAGTACTCCAGTGTGATGAGCGATGGCCTTAGCATCATCTCAATAGATTCTACTCGTTAAAGAACTCCTAGAGCGAGACTGGTTATCAACCGATACCACCATGCATTGATACAACTTCGTATTAGCTCGCCATGAGTTTACATCTCTTTCGATTTTGATATCCGTAGTAGATCTCATGTGATCACCATCACTAGGAGAGCAACACCGCAGTCCTAATGCCCTGGACCGAAAAAAATCCCTCTAGGAGGATCACCATCACCAGGAGAGCTTTATAGCCCTCATGATGCCCCGGACTGGATAAATCCCTCCAGGAGTAACGCTATGGTATTTCGACAATGATCGCCTCGAGACCAGGAAATAGCTAGATAGCGCTCCTGATGCCTCGGACGGGCACCAACCCCCGCCAAGAAGGGTCTGAGTGTAAGAGCATAGTTGCCATCCAGATCTCGAGACCAGGGATTGATCAGGGAAGCCCCCTCATCACCCTGATGCCTTGGTCGGGTGACCTTTCCCAAGAAGGATCCGAGTGTAAGAGCATAGTTGCCATCTGGATCAAAATACCAGAATATAGCTAGATAGCGCTCTTGATGCCTTGGTCAGGCTACGACCCCCAAGAAGGGTCTGAGTGTAAGAGCATTGTTGCCATCCAGATCACGATACCAGGATATAGCTAGATAGTGCTCATGATGCCTTGGTCGGGCTACGACCATCAAGAATGGTCTGAGTGTAAGAGCATAGTTATCATCCGAATCAAAATACCAGGATATAGCCAGATAGCGCTCCTGATGCCTTGGTCGGGCTACGATCCCCAAGAAGGGTCTGAGTGTAAGAGCATAGTTGCCATCCGGATCAAAATACCAGGATATAGCTAGATAGCGCTCCTAATGCCTTGGTCAGGCTACGACCCCTAAGAAGGGTCTGTGTGTAAGAGCATAGTTTCCATCCGGATCAAAATATCAGGATATAGCTAGATATCGCTCATGATGCCTTGGTCAAGCTACGACCCCTAAGAAGGGTTTGAGTGTAAGAGCATTGTTTCCATCCAGATCACGATACCAGGATATAGCTAGATAGCGCTCCTGATGCCTTAGTTGGGCTACGACCGCCAAGAAGGATCTGAGTGTAAGAGCATAGTTTCCATCCAGATCAATATACCAGGATATAACTAGATAGCGCTTCTGATGCCTTGGTCGGGTTACGACCCTCAAGAAGGATCCGAGTGTAAGAGCATAGTTGTCATCCAGATCAAAATACCAGGATATAGCTAGATAGCGCTCATAATGCCTTGGTCGGGCTACAACCCCCGAGAAGGGTCTGATTATAAGAGCATAGTAGCCATCCAGATCAAAATATCAGGATATAGCCATATAGCGCTCCTGATGCCTTGGTCGGGACAACCCCGCTAGGAAGGATCTAGATGGCATAGATGCCTACTGGGATCATTTAGCCAGCTCATCTAAGTACCGTGATTTCTAGAAAAGGAACTCTAAGTACCCATATTAATCGCAGAAGCTTCATCCGACATGATCGAGCAACACGCTCATTTATTTTGCAGGAATGAATAGTACCCCGGTTCTCTAAGCCGAACACTGGGAGCAATTCTGGTTACAAGTGAGAAGCGACAAGTAAAATTATTCATGTAGTACAAGATCTAGACTCCAACCCCAAATACTTACCATTGTTCAAGTCAGAGGGGAATTTTGTTAATAGCAAAATTTGGCTACGGACCAAAGAAGAATTTTCCACTTCCCAGCCTTCCCGTAAGGGTCCAAATTCGGGCTTATATGACGGGGTATCAAGGTCCCCGAGGTCGAGCTACCACGCGATCCTACAGGAGCAAGGTGAGGCCGACCATACCATATGAGTATCTCGCACGAGTCCAGGCTTACAAAATAAAGCCCGACGAAACCGCATCAAGCTCCTTATGCCAGGATAAAGCCCGAAGCTAGGTCGACGTGAAAGGACCTGGGTCCGCCGACATCAAGGTATCTCGTGACACTCTCCTAGAGCTTGCTACTATCTCTACTTTCACTACAAAACCTCCAAGGTGCCGAACTTGTCTTGCAAAGGCCCTCCTGCCTCGTCGAGGTATAATCTCGACCTGTTTGAGCATTAAAGGAAGGAGCCCGTAAAGCCTCATCGTCACCAAAAAGCGCCAAAATCCACTGTAGATCCTGGCATGGTTAAATCAAGTAGCAAGAGCAGTACTCGAGCTTGCCTCTCCACCCTTCCAGAAGCGAGCCAAGCCCGCTACCCCTATAGGAAGCCTGCATAATTCGGTCAAGCTCCATGATAAAGCTTGGTGTAGCTAAACCAAGCTCCCAGCTACAAGGTTGGAACTCTATGGGATATTTTACCCCTAAAATGGTTAGCACAAGCTCCATGGAAAGACCAACATCTAGCTCCGTGACAATCGAGAAGACCCCGGGGGACCCCGCCAGTGTACAGGATCCTTGGGTACCTCCCCCTCAAGAAATATCAAATGTCACCTCGGGTAACCTCCATGAAGTACCTCTCCAAAGTGACATGCAGAACTAGAGCTCTCCTCTTTGCAACGTAGGAAGAGAGGATTGACTTCCATGACATTTAAAGTACCATTAATGAGGTCAACCGCATTAATGGAGGCAGTCGACCCAGTTAATGACATGATCAACACCATTAATATAGAGAATATTCAACTCTTTAATGGCTGTCATTAGTGAAAAAGTCCAAAGAGGAAACAAATACATTTTCCTCCAAGATATCCTCCAGAACCTATTCTTTGGAGTCAACTATAAACAGAAAATCCCGTTTATCAAGGAAAGAAGAGTCTGAAGAGGAAACAAACACATCCCCTCCAAGATATTAGCCACGATCCGATCAACTACATTAAAGGAAGATTGAAGAATCCTGGACTTGCACGCCAAGGTGGTCGCCATTTATAAATATGCATGTAAAAGGCATAGTAAATAGGTCTCCGGTCAATGACAAAAGACAGACATGCTTCATTTAAAGATCTCTCGACATCATCAATGCATGTATTACCTTTACCTAGAATATACATGTATAGGTCTACATTCGACCACCATTGTAAGCTCCCCGGAGCATTCTCTGATATATACATAAGGAAGGGTATTCCTCCTTCCTCCGGATACTGTCGTGGCATGTGATCATTCGTGATGCTTTTTTGCCCTTGGTCAGTCCATCTCCGTCTACATAATACTTGTGTATTTTCTATTATTTACTATGTTACGCATGTGTGTATACGGGCTAGGAACCGACTTCATTAGTCCTAGCTCTCTAACCTTTCTTACATGAGACCGGGAAACGATAACGAAGACCTAAGGAAACGAAGCTAGATTCCCACCCTGCTGGACCTAACGCTATTATCCTCTCATCTATACGCCAAATTCACACGTCAAGATGAAGAGAAACCACCTAGACCAACTTGAAGGAAGTCGATGAGCTCTCCACGTCATCTCTGTGGCAGAAATCGAGCTCTCCGACACTGGAGCTAGATAAGCCCCCTTCTTTACTTGCTATCTAGATCGGGGAATTACAAGAAGGAATCAGGCTCCGGGTACCATGACAGACTCCGACCCAGACCGAGGACCAGGACCAGGACCAGGACCAGGACCAGGACCAGGACCAGGACCAGGACCAGGACCAGGACCAAGATCAACCCCTTCATACCAGTAAAGAAACCTCGAGCTCCCTCGTTTCCTACCTACCACAAAGCTCGACAAAAAGGATGACTCCTCTCCTACCTACTACGAAGCCCTGCAGGTGGGATGACTCCTCTCCTACCTACCACGTAGCTCGACGGAAAGGATGACTCGTCTCCTACCTACCACGAAGCCCGACAAGTGGGATGACTCCTCGCCTACCTATCGTAAAGTCCGACGAGTGGGATGACTCCTCTCCTACCTACCACTCCATACTCAATATTCATACAAGATCAGGTCATGTATCAACGATACAAACCCCGGCCACCACCTCCGTGGTAGTGGTCTCGAGGGTGTTAACAGGGATTTCTCATCCTAAATAAATTTCCCGTTAACAATAGGATTCATAGAAATCAAACTCAACACTCTTCAAATCTGGAAATTTTCCTTTCGAATGCAGGCACTTCTGCCCCTAACTACTCATGTGCCCAAACCTCTGGTGCCACAAGTTCTGATCATCTTTACCTTCCGCCATAGCGACTGAACCATAACCATTTGTGGTTGTGTAAAGCGACCCATTCTTATTTCCTCAGGTGATTGTTATACTTCCCTTCGAAATCTTCCACTTATCACCTTCGAAAGTTGTCATGTACCCGTCTAACGCTAGTTGCTTAATAGAGATCAAATTATTCCTCAAGTCCGGTATGTGCCTTATATTGTCAAGCTTCCAAACTGACCCTTGCAGCTGAATATTCATATCTCTCTTCCCAGTAATGTCACATACTTGATCATCACTAAGATACACCTTACCTAAATTTCTAGAGAAATAGTTCTCGAATAACTCCTTGTGGGGTGTCGAATGGAAAGACGCTCCTGAATCGAGGACCCAAGACTCTGTCTTGCTTTCTAACGAGCAGATGAGGTAATTATTTGACTCCTCAGATACATAATTTGCATTGCTTTTGCCCTTATCTTTCTTCATAGGTCTATACTCATATGGGACGTGGTCTTTCTTACCATAATTCTAGCACTCTACATCCTTTTTACTTCGTTACTCATTTCCCGAATAGTTGGCCTAATTCTTGGATTTGGACTTTCCTATGACTTTGATCTTTCTCATTGATTCGTGTTTCGATTTCTTCTTCTACCTTCCATACCTTTAAAATTCAGTGTTGAAGATGTAGATGCCTCTAATCCCTCTTCACACATCCTGATATCTTCGGTCATGATCATGTTCACAACCTACTGAAGGTTCAATTTTTCTTTCCCGGACACATTGGCAATTGCTTGACTCATTCATCATCTTCCAACTTTTTGGTAATTGAGTGAGCATAAATACCGTCGTAAACTCCTCATCAAAAACCATAGATAAAGAACATAACCCATTCTTCACTTTGTTGAACTGATTTAGAAACTCTTTAAAGTTCTGACCTTCTGCTATCTTTAAGGTTTATAGCTTCTTGACAAGATAGACTTTCGTTACCGTAAAAGGTTGTTTATATAGGTATGATAGAGTATCCATTAGATCTTTGGCAGCCTATTGATCATTTACATTGAAAGCGACCTATTTCGTCAAACTGAGTGAAAGTTCCCTATAACGTGTGTGTCTATAACCTAGAGGTGGGGTGAATAGATTTTAATCAAGTCAATCACCAATTTTTCTTGATTAGTCAATATTCAAAATTCACCTAATAAAACAAACATACAACATCAAGTGTAAGGTGTGGAAATATAAATAACACAAGATGTACACGTGGAAACCCTCCAAATGGGAAAAACCACGGGCTGTTAAGTGCGTCACATTCGGTCACAGAAATCCACTATATGAATAAAAGGTTACACCCTCAAGTGATACTCGGACTCTCACTCTCGACAACCTCAGGCTATAGACACCGCCACTCACCACTCTTGGTTTAATCCCTAGTGATCTCCCCTGATCCACTACTCTTGGCGTGAGCACCTCCTACTCTACCCCTCGGGCCTTTTACAGTGGATACCCGACCAATTGCTTGCCAACCTACCCTTGGTTTCAAGACTAGACTTGCTTGTGCAACTTCACCTAGACACCACAAGACTTTGACTCTATGAAGAGTACAACAACCTATGTGAATATGATGAAATATTCAAACATGCAAATAATGCTAGGCAAAACACTAAATGCTTATCTAGGAATTTAAGAATGTCACTAAGTACAATTCTTAGATATCAATGTCTAAATGAATGCTTATGAAGACTTAACTAGATATAGTTATACAACATTATATCCTAGTTATCAAACAAAGCCATTTCAACATATGTTGTCATTAAGCATGGCATGGTCATTAAATGCAATCATCAAAATGCAATCAATATGTCCTAATCAATAATGTCTAAATGCAATGTATAGAGACTTAGCAAGAAGGGCAAATATGTCCTAAATTGAAGCTATCAACAAACAAACCCAATCGTGCTATCAAGACTCTTAAATATATGCAATAACTAGAGTCTAGGTATTTAATCATGCAATAAACACCTCATCTAGAGTAAGAAGAACAATAAAAGATATTCAATGAAGTTATTACTTACCTAGTCATAAAACCAAGAACACTCATGCTCATATGATGAAGAATGATGCAAGATGGAGATTGGTTTTGGGTTTGGAGAGTTAATCAAGCTTTAATGAAGCTTTCTCTCTCAAGAAACTCTCTCTCACAGTCTAGGGTTCGTTTTTTAGAGTCATTGAAATAAAAAAGATGAGTTAAGGATGTATTTATAATGCCCAAGTGAAATGACATCGTTTTGGACGAAGGAAACAAAGTTTCGTCATGACCGTTGTGCATGTCGTGGCCTAGGCAAATGTCCAGACTGTGGTCTATGCAACATGGCACGGCTAGACATTACCGCTGCCTAGGTCGCTGGCTAGGCATGACACCAAAAGCGGTCTAGGCCGCAGTACATAACAGCTCGAGCTTCGAGCTACCCAAAACATGATTTGGATGTATGTAGAAAAAGTTATGGTCATTTTAGTGACCAAATGTCAGAAACGGACAACAACAGAGATGCCCTATTTTTGTGGTCACTTTGGAGATTTCAAAACCAATCCAAACGGTCATGAAATATTACAAATAATATACCGTTGGAAAGGTATGGGTGTCTAGTTTGTATAGAAAATTTCAAAACTCATTTTGAATCATTTTATAAAAAAGATATGGTCACAAGACCATACAAAGGTCAGTTTTGAAAAACATTTAAATCATTGAAATACACTCTTTTGAAACTAGACACCTTACTCCATATAACCAAATCAAGAGAAGAATGAGACCTTCTCATGTAGTCACTCAATGCGCTAAAACAAGCACACCATCATGGAAGCACGAACACAACATAATACCACTCTTAAATCTACAAATGAAGTGCAAGTGTGATTGTGAAGAGATGCACACATATAAACAATATCAGCACAAATGCAAGATCAACAAAGCATGCATGAGGTGTGTGTGTGTACCTAAACTCTTCAAGAGGCAAATTCAAGTGAATATACATTTTTCTCTTGAAATCATGGAGATGCTTGGAAGCTTGCCAATGAGGACCTAAGCTACCCATTACATAATCATCCCCAATGTGGTGTGGTTTGTCATGAAATAAGCCAATCATAAAATCAAGGTCCTTACACTGAGACGAATTGCTCCCAATACTTTTCGGTCCAGAAGTTTAAAATCATCAGCATCTATGTTCTTCAGTTTCCGCTTCTTTGACCACTCTTTATCGGTTATATCCTATCGGCGAATGCAGAGCCTTCTGGTATAGATAATCATCTATCTGCATCTTCCAGAAGTTGAAATTTAACCCATCAAATTTTTCAATCCTGTGTGTATCCTTCTCTGATCCTATCTCTACGATGAAATCGTTGACCTCGAGAAAACCAAGATTTGTGTGACAAATAATTTGCCCAAACCTGGAGCTTTGATACCAATTGTTGTTGAGAAAAATCGCACACACACAAATCCAATCGCACACAAAAAATAGAAAGCAATAAGAATAAATAATCAACACCAAAGATTTTACGTGGTTTAGCAATTTACCTATGTCCACAGAGCACACCACACTCAATCCACTAATTTTAGAGTTGATTACAATCTCTGTCTCTTTTTCAATCTATCTACAATTGCTCTCTCTTTCTCTAGCCATATTTCTTACACATTACACATTTTACATAATGATAGAATTTATATGGGAGCACTGGGGTTGGCCATATCCCAATTGGAGTCTATTTCCTTTTTTAATTACTTATTTACGAAATATTTTCTATTTCTCATGGAATCTGTAACTACCACTGTTTGGATCGCGGTGTAAGCACGTGTCTGTGTCGCGGTCCACAACGGTTGACGCCTTTGGAGAACACCGCTCTTTAGGCCGTGGTATGTGCACTATATCCGCACCGCGGTCTACATAATTTGTCACATCTGGACTTCACCGCAGTGTGCACAGCGGTTTGAGCTCCTTGTATCCTCCACAGTCTACGCCTTGCTACCTACAAAAAATCATTCCTCAGGTAGGTTTCTGGCTTCCCATATCCCAACAATAATTAATATTTAAATACATATTGAACAATTAGTAATAGTCAATATTGGAAAATAAAATATTTTTGAACAATGATTTGGATATCGAAAAAATATAAAATATGTCATACTTACATTAACTGATCCTTTAACTATTCTAGTAAGCTGGTTTATAAATCCTTCCTGATGTGTACATTTCTAGGTTGTTGGTTTTAGAGTATTATGATTGACATCCATTTGTGAACTCTAGAAATGTATTTTCAAACAAGATTGAAATCTTTGTAAAAATAAAAAATAGATCATAGATCATAGATCTATAGAAAATGAGAGAGAGATTAATGTTGCCTAGTGGTGGGTTGTTTGAAGTTGATGAGAGAATAACAACATATGTATAGTAAGACAATAACATCTTTGAATAGTCATGTGACACAGCGGGGTATGGCGACAATAAGAATGATCACTTTGTCGAACCCTGAGGCACACTCAGACAAACCTTGATGTAGAGACCGGTAGTTACCCAAGCATGGACTGCCATGCAAGGGCCATCATTCCCTAATCTTAGTTAGAAAATGATGCTCTCAAATCCTCAAAGAGCATGTCGAATCCACGACAGATAAATGTTCCAAAGGAACGATTTTATTAAAATCAATCAAAGGTTTAAAAGTTACAATAATTGGAAATAATAAGACTATTTATAACAAACTAATCCTAATATGACTCGAATACGACATTCCTTAAAAAAAACTAAAACAAGAAAAGATCAAAACTAATCAGAATCTTCTAAGATTCATGACTCCTAACTTGACTGGAAAACAAAGATCAAATCTTACCCAAAAGGTAAGTCTGATTTATTTCCAAAACCTAAATTTAATTCATAAGCAAACTAAAATAAATAAACTTACTAAACAAGAAAAGACCCAAATTAATAAAATAAGAAAATAAATAAATTGTTCGACATGGGTCGTGATTCCTTCATCTTTGTCCTACATCAGTCACCCCATCTTAAAAAGAACGCGCCTCGAGTTCGGTTGAAACACGCGGAAAGACAAGTAAACAAAGAAGAACCCATATTTGTCTTGTGAGAGTGGTAAACGCCAACTGAAAAATCTCTCTGTAGTTCATCCCAAATCCACAACGGCACCACAACAATCGTCCAACGAAATGCAGAAAATGTCCAAGCTATTCGCCATTGGCGATGCCTATTGGTTGCGGCTTGGACCGCTGGACACCTATAGAGGTTTGGACAATAGCGATTCCTCGTTGCTAGCTATTCCTATTCCACATAGTATTCTCCTCCTCTTGAAATAAACTCGTTCGCGAGTTTGACAAGGTTTTGTTTGGGTGGATAATACTTCAAATGTACCATCTTGTCAATCACTAACTTGAACAAATATACTTCATATGGCAAGAACAATTAGTGGTGTAAAAGTGGGTCGACCGGTGACAGGCCGGTCCGGCCGGCCCAGGGAGTTCACTGGCCGTTCCAAGAACGGCCAGTGAAGTAAGAGGGCCAGGCCTCGTGCCGGGCCTCTGGGAGGAGGCCCGACAGGCCGGCCCGCCTGGCACGCCAATCCGGCGTGCCAGGCCTGTCGGACCAGCCCGGCAGACCTGTCCGCCGGTCAGTTCGGGCAATTTTTTTTATTTTTTTTTTTCAAAAAGCCTCCAACGGCTGGAATTGATTTCTAGCAGTTGGAGGAAATTAAAATTACCAAAACCCCCCCTACAATCTTTTAAATAACATTTTGACCCACAAATCAAATTTTTCTATAAATACTTCCATCCATTTCATTTTCCATTAACTCTCTCTATCATTCTTTCAATATCTCATTCTCTCAAATCTCAATCTCTAATATATTCTCCAATTCTCTAAACTTTTTCATTCATTTCGGTTATTACTCTCTCTACAAAATTCTCTACGTTTTCCACCAACACACCAAATTTTAAATGTACAATTTTGTTATTACTTTTGGTCTAATATATTCTCATAGTAAATTTATATGTTTATGTTTAGATTTGAGTTACTTAATGAAAACATTATCTATTTAGTTAGTTAGTTTATCAATTTTTGGGCTTTAATGTTAATATTATTTGTTTAGTTTATTAAGATTTTTAAGTTTAGTAGTAATTTTAATATTTGTTATTAATAAATTTAGAAAGTTAATTTGTATTACTGAAATTACTTTTTGTAATAAGTAAATAATGAATATTAAGTGTAGTAATTACATTTGATATTGTTTTTTTCATAAATTAAAATTTTTCATTTGTAGATTATGATAGTAAATTTAAGAGTAGTGGTTCAAATCATCAATTGTATGTTAGTATATTATGTTAGTAAATTTATCAATTTTATTTGTAGTAGTGAACTAGTGAATTTAAAATTTTATGTTAGTAGATTATGATTTTTTTTGTTTATTTAATTTGTTTTTTAAGTAAATAAATTATTGTAAGTGTCGTATTAGTTATAGTAATTATTGTTAGTAAATTAAGATTACTGTTAGTAAATATTGATTTTTAATTTGACTATTAACTACTATAGTGCTCATATTTTTATTCAGATAATGGATCATAACCAGCAGCCTTATTTTCCGGACTGTTTGAATATGCTCAACGATGAATTTGATATTTCAGAACCGACCCATACTCAAGCGGGACCTTCTGGTTCCGGCGTTACACCAACATCACGTCCCAGAAAATTAACATCAGATGTGTGGCAATGTTTCAACATAGTCCAAATGACACTCCCAAACGGTGTCTTCAGAACAAGCTTTCAGCACCAGTGGACGCATAATTGAACCAAGAAGAAGCTGTTTGTCTTCAGAGATGGTGGAGGTATTAACATGCCTTCGGGATTGGGAGCATGCTAAAAAAAGGTTACAAAATCTAACTGTAGATGAAGAATTTAATCTAAATTTCGACAATCTATATATTGATGACCCTCAGGTAGTGGCCAGGGCCAGAACTAAGTTATACTTTTACATATGTATTTATTATTTACTTGTAAGTTGTAAAACGGTTGCACTCTTTTTTCCTTACCAAGTTTTTATCCCACTGGGTTTTTCTTGGTAAGGTTTTTAATGACGCAATCATGTAGATATGTATTACTGAATTCCATAAGTGAAAAATAAATAAATAATTAAAAAATTGTTCGTTCTCTTTATTCATTTCAAATCCTAATAATTGTTCGTTCTCTTCATTCATTTTAAACTCTAAACCCTTAACCATAAACTATAAATCCTAAACCCTATACCCTAAATCCAAAAAAACGTAATTTGGAAAAAAATTTGGACCAAAAAACTAACCCGCCGGACCAGGCCAGTTAGGCCTGGCCCGACCGGCACGCCAAAGGGGCACGGCGGGCTTGCCTGGCACGGCACGCAGGCACGGCCCGCCTGAGGCAGGCCGGCGTGCCGTGCCGTGCCGGGCCTGCTTCTTTTGAAACAGGCAGGCCCGGCCCGGCCCGCGACACTGTCGCGTTCCGGCCCGGCTCGGCCTGTTTCCAGAAATGGACTGGCCAGGCCGTCCCTAATGGGCCGGGCCAGTCCATTTTTACACCACTAAGAACAATGTTGGATCTTCAAAATCCAAATCAAGAAAAGTAATCTTCAAATTACCCCAATAAAAATTATGTGGATTTTCAAATAAGTTATCACCCTTGGAAACTTTATCAATAGAAATTGATTTAGTTTCCAGTTTTGCTTCAACCACATCTAAAGTGCAATCAATATCAATGGTTGGATCACAGCCTTCAACTTCTAAGATCCAAGGCCCATCTTCAATTACTTCGACAATTTTTACTTCATACGAAATATCTTCAACCGTATCTTCCAAATACTATGTGGGATGGGAAGAGCTAGCAACGAGGAATCGCTATTGTCCAAACCTCTATAGGTGTCCAGCGGTCCAAGCCGCAACCAATAGGCATCGCCAGTGGCGAATAGCTTGGACATCTTCTGCATTTCATTGGACGATTGTTATGGTGCCGTTGTGGATTTGGGATGAACTACGGAGAGATTTTTCAGTTGCCGTTTACCACTCCCACAAGACAAATATGGGTTCTTATTTGTTTACTTGTCTTTCCGTCTGTTTCAACCGAACTCGAGGTGCGTTCTTTTTTTTTTCAATTTCGTTTCTCTATTTTTTTTCTTTTTTTTTTATGGAGGGTGAATATATGGTGTTTAGGAAAGTAGTTGGTTGTGGTCCGTAGACGCTGAGCCTAGCACAGAGGTAGACTCGATCGCTCTGATACCAATTGACGCAGCGGGGTATAGCGAAAATAAGAATGATCACTTTGTCGAACCCTGAGGCACACTCAGACGAACCTTGACTCAGAGACCGGTAGTTACCCAAGCATGGACTGCCATGCAGGGGCCATCATTCCCTAATCTTCGTTAGAAAATGGTGCTTTCGAATCCTCAAAGAGCATGTCGAATCCACGACAGATAAATGTTCCAAATGAACAATTTTATTAAAATCAATCAAAGGTTTAAAAGTTACAATAATTGGAAATAATAAGACTATTTATAATAAATTAATCCTAATATGACTCGAATACGACATTCCTTAAAAAAAAAAACTAAAACAAGAAAAGATCAAAACTAATCAGAATCTTCCAAGATTCATGACTCCTAACTTGACTGGAAAACAAATATCAAATCTTGCTCAAAAGGTAAGTTTGATTTATTTCCAAAACCTAAATTTAATTCATAAGCAAACTAAAAAAAATAAACTTACTAAACAAGAAAAGATTCAAATTAATAAAATAAGAAAATAAATAAATTGTTCGACATGGGCTGTGATTCATTCATCTTTATCCTACGTCATCATGTATATTCAAACAATAGACTATTATGGAAATGACGAAAGACAATTTTAATATTCTTCAATATAATTAAGGATTTTTCCATTTGCAAAGGTAGGGGAGTCAATCTAGAATGGGAAGTACCTCAAGCTAAGGAAACATTCCCTGTCACTAAAGGGTTGACCCTGATGTCAAGCTCAGGGATTGGTGGAGATTTGCATGATCAGAACTTGGTGGATAAATTATCGGATATAATTGCTATAGGTAAAGGAAAATATGATTTGGTTCCAGAACAGGAATTATGTGTTGATTCTACGATTTTGACTGAATGTAGAGGACAGGAAACAAGTGGGATAGAAGTGGATCAGGGGGTGAGCCGAGTTGGGCCAGGTGTTACTAAATATGACAGGCTGTAGAGGGGTGTGTGGAGTAAGCTGAAAATGGGAAGTCCTTAGGACCTAAATCTGGAAAGTGGAAGCATTGGGCTCGAATTGGAGTTAGAAATACTGATGGGTTGGAGCATGAGGCTCATCTTGGAAAAAGAATGTCAGAGGGGGATGGTATCGGTTTGGACAAAAAATTGAAATGATGCAGTGTGATAATGAGTCTTTGGATATCCTGAATGAGATATCAGCGGGTCGGTCTCAACCGGCTTGCCAGAAGCAATGAAAATATTATGTTGCAACGATCGGGGAATATGAAGTGCTCGGGCGTTCCAGGTTTTGTTGAGCTTTAAAAAAGCTCACAATCCAGATATTGTCTTTCTCATGGAAACTAAGGTTGACAGAATTCGCATGGAGGAAATACGAGTTAGGTTAGGTTTTTCTGGCAAGTTAGTGGTAGAAGCAAGAGGCAGTAGTGGTTGTCTTTGCCTCTTATGGACGAACACGGTTGATGTTTGTTTACTTTCTTTTTCCAGTTAACGCTTTGATATCTGCGTGGTGTCTCACCATAATATTAGTTGGCGGTTTGTGGCTTTTTTGGCAATCTGGATCCAAGACAACGCCATCATGCTTGGACTCTTCTTAGGCGTTTGAGAGACATGTCTTCTCTACCGTGGGTTTGTTCGGGTGACTTCAATGAAACCATAAAACATTCAAAGAATTGGGTGGTGTTCAGCGATCTCAAGTTCTGATTGATATTTTTGTATGGCTCTGGATGAGTATGGTTTGCAAGATATTGGTTTCCCGGGTCCGGCTTTCAGTTGGTGCAATAAAAGGAAAGGGTCTGAGAGGGTGCAAGAGAGATTAGACATGTGTGTTTCAGATTTTTGGTGGCAATCTCTTTTCCCAGGAACGAAGATGGTACATTTAGAACATTGAAAGTCAGACTATAGGCCAATTTTGGTAGAGGTTCGTATGTTCTGGTATGGGAGATGCTCAGATTGGTTCAGGAAGGCGTTGTTTTCACTTTGAGGCTTGTTGGATTGAGAAAGAAGGTTTTTTGGTAGAGGTTCGTATGTTCTGGTATGGGAGATGCTCAGATTGGTTCAGGAAGGCGTTGTTTTCACTTTGAGGCTTGTTGGATTGAGAAAGAAGGTTGTGCAAATATACTTGAACAGTATTGGAGAGGGAAAGATTCTCGGTTGGGATTAACAGGAGTAGTATCTGATATTCAACTAGGTACGATGAAGTTAGGACAGTGGTATTCCGAGAATATTAGGGAGCTACGGATGAAGGTTCATGAGAAACAAAATGAGCTGAAACTGGTTACTTCTCATATCAGACTTGGTTCTTGGTAGAGGATTAGTAGAGTAGAGAAGGAATTAGATGGTCTCATTAAGCAAGAAGAAGAATATCAGAGGCAACGATCGAGAGTTGGCTTCAGGTGGAGACAGAAATTCAAAATACTTCCATTGGCGCACTTCGGTTTGGAAACGACGGAATCTGATTTATGGTTTGTATGATGAGGTGGGTAGATGGATGACCAACCAAGCTGATATTTGTCAGACTGTTGAGCAGTATTTTTCCGATCTCTTTGGTTCAATTTTTCCTCGTGTTCGGGATTTAGATAGAGTTCTCATTTGTGTCCATCCATTTCTTTAGGATGGGAGGAGGAATTTCTTGGATGCTCCGTTTATTATAGAGGAGGTATGGCGTGCAGTGTTCGATGTGGCTTTGACTAAAGCTCCAGGTTTGGATGGATTGCCGACAAATTTTTTAACAAAAATTCTGGTCTATTGTTGGCGAACGAGTGACTTGGGTTTGTCTTGGAGTGCTTAATGATGGGCTTAGATTTGAAGAGATCAATGAGACTCTTATTACTCTAATCCCTAAACTCAAAAGGGCGAAAAGGGTTTCTTATTTTCGACCCATTAGTTTATGCAATGTTTTGTACAAAATCATTGTCAAATCCCTTGCTAATCGATTTTGAGTGGTGTTGGGTGATGTAATTTTAGAGACTCAGAGTGTTTTTGTTCCTAATAGACTTATATCGAATAATGCCATAGTTGGATTTGAGTGTATCCATGTGATGCGAACGAAGAAGAAATGGAAGAAATGAGCAATGGCACTCAAATTAGATATGTCTAAAGCCTATGATAGAGTATAGTGGAGTTTCCTCAGTGGTATGATGGATAGGTTGGGTTTCTCGGCTGCCTGGATTTAGCGCATTATGAGGTGTGTAACTTCAGTGTCCTTTTCTTTTCTTGTTAATGGGCTTGTCTATGGGTATCTTAAGCCTTCGAGAGGACTTTGTCAAGGTGATCCACTGTCGTCGTATCTCTTTCTCATTTGTGTAGAGGGGCTTTCGCGGCTTATTGTCGAGGTTGAGAGAAATGGTGATATTGCGGGTTTCAGGTGTATTAGGGGCCCCCCGAAAATCTCGCATTTATTTTTTTGTTGATGACAATATGTTGTTTTCTCGGGCCCAAGAAAGAGATTGTCCAACCTTTCGCCAGGTTTTGTATTGGTATGCTTTAGCGTTAGGTCAGGTGGTCAATTTTATAAAATCAGCTTTCCGTGTTAGTGGTAAAGTTCCGAGGCAGAGGGTTGTGAATCTGGCTCGGATTATGGGGGTTCAACTGATTGGATTCCACTAATGATCTCTTGGCCTGCCTAGCTTTACAGGTAGAAATAAAATAGTTGTTTTTATGAGTATTCGAGATCGTGTTTGGGATAAATTAAAAGGGTGGCAAGAATAATTATTTTCTGCGTGCGGTAAAGAGGTGTTATTGAAGGCCGTGGTTCAAGTGATACCAACCTACTCCATGTTGTTGTTTAAATTGCCGCTTGGTTTGGTGTCAGAAATTTAAAGGATGTGTTCCCGGTTTTGGTGGGGATCTTTGTCAGATAAGCAAAAGATTCATTGGTGTACTTGGAAAAAACTTTGCATGAGTAAAGATTTGGGTGGTATGGGGTTTAGGGATCTTTCTATTTTTAATAAAGCCCTTCTAGTTAAACAATGTTGGAGATTAATTCAATTTCCTGATACACTTGCTGCCAGGGTGTTAAAATCTTGTTATTTTCCCGAGTCTTCTGTTTTTCAAGCGGAATGTAATAGTTCTAGTTTTTACCTGTAGAAGAGTTTTGTGTGGGGGTTGGAATTATTGGAGGCAGGATCAAAGTGGCGAATAGGTGATGGTTCCTCAGTGTTCATTTATCGTGATCTCTGGTTGCCTAGGCCCATAACGTTTAAAATTGTTTCCCCTCAAACACTTGATGCAATGTCCATTGTTTAGGTGTTGAAGGATCCTAATGAGTGTTGGAATGAGGATATGATTTGTGCGTCGTTTGGTCGAAAGATGCTGAATTTATCTTGAATATTTTGTGCCCCATATATAATGCTCCGGATTCTCTTATGTGGCATTACAATAAGTTGGGGACTTACTTGGTAAGGAGTGGTTATCATTTGGGTTGTGCCCTTGTTTCGAATCCTGGGACTTCTGGTGTGAGCCTTTCTGAATCGTGGTGGAAGTTTTTCTGGCACCTCAAAATCCCAACGAAAGTTAAGGTTTTTTTATGGAAGGCTTGTCATCATTGGGTTCCGACGAAGTTGAATTTGGCCTCTCGTCGAGTACCGATTGCAGATTCTTGCCAGCTTTGCAACAGAATGCCTGAGTCGACCATTCATGATCATTGGTACTGCCACTCTCTACAGCTGATCCGACATATATGTCCCTTTATGAAGAATGTTAAGGTTAGTGATGGAGGATATTTTATTGACTTCTTGATCTCTTGTAGAAACCAGTTGTAGTGTGAGGTTATGAAGCTTCTCTATATGATCCTTGGAGAGTGTGGTATAGGCACAATAGTTTAGTGTTTAAATCTGTAATTATACACGACAAATACATTGTGCCTTGGGCGGTAGCTTTTTTGGAGGACTTTATGTTAGAAGTACGGAACCCACATTCTCCACATTGGTATGATATTGTCCGATTTGGGCCAAGCCCGCACAGATTTGCTCTTGGGTCTCTACCCAAAAGGCCTCATACCAATGGAGATTATTTCTATACTTATATACCCAAGATTATCCCTATGTCTAGCTAATATGGGACTTTGGTTGCACACCCAACAATCCTCCCCTCGAACAAAGGACCATCATTATCTTCACTGTCCAGGCCTCCCCCCAAGCGATCATCCATCCGTCAAATGTTAGGGATCATAAATCCATCAAGGTTACTCCTCTCCACAGCGCCAAAGCACACGTCTTATGTGAAGATCTGGAGCATCTCCTGCCTCGAGAGCTAACATCACAAACCCATCGTGAGCTACCTGGGGCCCACCATCTCCTGGCTTGGTTCTGCTATGTCTTGGCCAAGTCTAGAGGGCACGGCTCTGATACCACTTGTTAGAAGTATGGAACCCACATTCTCCATATTGGTATGATATTGTCCGCTTTAGGCCAAGCCCGCACGGATTTGCTCTTGGGTCTCTACCCAAAATGCCTCATACCAATGGAGATTATTTACATACTTATATACCTAAGATTATCCCCATGTCTAGCCAATGTGGGACTTTGGTTGCACACCCAACACTTTAGGCATGCAAATTAAACGAGAAGGTGGTGGATGATACAAGCAGGTCTCAGAAGGTTTCTCCATTATGGCAACCTCCATGCGCTGGCTTATATAAGGTGAATTTGGATGTGACGACATTAGATACAACTAATGGGTATTGGTATTATTGTTTGCAATTCTCAAGGTTATGTTATGTGTTCCAGTGCTCAGAAGGTTTTAGTCAAATATTCTCCTCAAGTTGCTAAAGCTTTTACAGTTCTAAAGGGAATTCAATTTGCTCGTGATATGGGTTTGTGGCTGTGCGTCTTCGAAACTGATGCTCTCTCCGTAGTCAATCTTATTAATGAACATGTTGTTCCTTGCTCTGAGATTGGTTTGATCCTTAGGGATATTCTCCTAGTTTCTCTTTAGGTTTTGTTCCAAGAAATGGTAACATGACAGCTCATAGGCTTGTCAAGTATGGGTTAGGTGTTGAGGCCAACTGTTTTTGGTTGGAGGATTGTCCACCATGTATGGCTTCGATAGTGGCGGGTGATATCCCGTATAAGTTGTACGTAGTTCTTTTGTTTTAATAATATTTGCCTTTCAAAAAAAAATTAAGGATCTTTGTGTGGTTCGTTTAAAATGAGATTAATTTTGTATGGGTAATGCTACACTTCCCAACAAATCATTCCAAAAATATATACAATCCAATGTGACAGTCTAGTAAAAGAGATAATAAGTGTAAAAACAAAGTAATTTATTAAATAAGTTGGACTGCCACATTGGATTATACATATTTTTGGGATATTTTTTTGGAAAGAGTAAGGCTCCGTCCTGCAGCTGTTTTTCAGCTCGGAACTTTAAAAAAAAAGGCTCGGGTCTTTCACAAAATTGTTCGGACACTACAAAGTTTAACCAACCAAATTTTCCTAAAGAAAAAGATCGGTGTGTTTCAAAAACCTTTAAAAAAAAATCTCGGATATAGTTTTAAAAAGCTCGGATCTTTGGAAAAAAAAACTCGGAGTTTTGAAAAACAAGCTTGGAGCTTTAAAAAACGGGCTTGGAGCTTTTTAAAAAAAAAGCTAGGAGCTTTGAAAAAAAAAACTCAGACTTTTCACAAAAATGCTCGGACACTACAAAGTTTAACCAACCAAATTTTCCTAAAAAAAAGCTTAGTTGTGTTTCAAAACCTTTTAAAAAAATTCTCGAACACAGTTTTAAAAAGCTCAGAGCTTTTAAAAAAAACTAGGAGCTTTGAAAAAAAAACTCGGAGCTTTTAAAAAAAAGGCTCTAAGCTTTTAAAGAAAAAGCTCGAAGCTTTGAAAAAAAAAAGCTCAGGCTTTTCACAAAAATGCTCGAACATTACATTGTTTAACCAACCAAATTTTCCTAAAGAAAAAGCTAGGGTGTGTTTCAAAAAGTCTTGGATTTGGTTCAAAAAAGCTCGGACATGTTTCAAAAAGTCTCGGAGATTCAAAGTTAAACAAACCTAATTTTCCTAAACAAAAAGCTCGTACGTGTTTCAAAAAAGCTCGGATCATATTCAAAAAAACTCTGAAATGTTTTAAAAAGTTTCGGAAACCCAGAAATTCATCTTCCTTAAGGCTCAGAGCCTTTTGTAATTACATTTTCGAGTCTTATACTAAAGGCTCCAAGCCTTTTGTAATTACATTTTCGAGTCTTATACTAAAGGCTCCAAAAAGCTCCGGGGGCAATGTATTCGATGGGGAGGTCGACCCCCGAATGCGTCTGCGTAGCGCCACTCCGTCGTCATTCGAGTGATTGTCTGGGTTTCAATAAGACTTTTTTTCTCTATACTTCACAACTCTGTCACTAAAAAATGAATAAATATATATATAATTTGGAATAACTATTTGGGGTATTTTTATTCGTTCACTATAATAAATGTCTTTTAAACATAAGTTATTAAAATAGTGATACTATTGAAATGCAACCTCAAAAGGTGTCATTTAATTTTTAAATCCGATTAAATTTGTATTTCATCTATTTTCATTGTGCAAACATAAAACACTGTCACCATATTTAATTCACCTTGTCTAAGAATAAAAATGCTTCATTTTCTAATTTGTAACCAGAGACGGACATGTTTAAGGTTCACGGTAGCCCATCTTGAATTTTTTATTTTTATATTCAAAATAAATCTCGAATGTTTTTTGAAAATTTTAGAAGTGGCCAAACTTTTCTAGCAGTCTTTACTGATGGTCTTTTTGATTGGTACTGGACTAGTGTTTTAATAATCTAAGTTTAAATTTCATCAAAGTATGGAGTTGAATAAAAATACCTTCATTTTTACCCTTTATTATTTTTATATCCTTTTTTCAAAAAAAAATCTTTCCAAAAACCTCTATCGATAGAAGTGACCTTCATTAATGGAGAGTTTTTTTTAACAGACCTCCATCGGAGAACCTCTAACAGAGGTCGATGATGACAAAGAATTTCCTCTCTTTTTTTGTTAAATATTTTTTCTTATTTCGCCCCCAATATGTATCGAATTTGCAAAAATGTCCAATAAGTTTCAAATTTGTAAAAATAGCCAATAAATCATGAAAATACCAAATCTCAGAAAAAACAAAATAAGTCTTAAAAAAAATACCAAAATAAGTGTTAGAAATACCAAAATAAGTCTCGAAAACAGGTTTGTTTTCAGAATTTTTCCAGATTTATGTTTCTTCTATTTTTATTTTTTTAATATAGATTTAAGTCCAAAATAGTGAAATGAACTTTGATTTTAAAATAGGGAAGTTGTGAAGTGAGAGAAAAAAAACCATAAAAATGAAAGAGAAGATTTTTAAGAGATTGAAGAAAGAGAAAAATAAAATAAATAAGTAAAAATAGGTAATTTTAGAAATCACTTACTTTAATACTGTATATAGTCAACTTATTAAGTAGGTGCTAGTCTCAAAAGTCAATATGGATTTGGTGCCATTTAGGCTCATTTCTTCAATTTCAAAATTATCCTTAAATGGTTGAATTTATTAAACTATCCTTTGAATTTACAATTTTTTTTTCCAATACCAAATAAGATATGTTAGATTAATAAGAGAAGGCCACCTCAACCTTGATTTTTTTTTTTTGAAATCGTTATAAATGACCCCTTATAATACTTATTTTTCAAAAAATGGTCTTCAAATTAGGGATGTTTTTTTAAAAAAAAAATCATATTGAAATTAATATTGAAAATTTCTTTTAAAAAATTATCACTAATCTAATTTCAAAACTACAATGTAATGATATAAAAATTAAGTGCAACTTCAAGAGAATAAAAAAATTAATTATATAATATATTGTTTAATGAAAATCTCGTTGGATTTTTAAGGTTTACTCTAAATATTTACAAAAGTGAAAATTAGTTGATTTTTACCTTGTTGACTCGTCAAACTGTGATGTATTTTACAAGAAAGCTTTGGTATCTTGTTGGCTTTATATATATATATATACGAAAATTTTCACATAAATACGCACCGATGAAATTATATAAGGATATTGAATGTGAGTCACTCATTTTACATACTTTGACTTGTTATGTATGCATTTATCAAAATTCTTTTATAAATGAGTGGTTCACATTCAATATTTTTATATAATTTCATCGGTGTGCATCGATAGGAAAATGATTATATATATATATATATATAATTAGATTCAAATACCTTGACTCAATTGTCGGTGCTTATCTATAATCTATGGTCCACATGCAATACATTGATATATTTTATATCAGTATTGAACAGAAAAAAAATATATAAAAGACTATATATAAGAATTTTCAAGTGAGAGATCCATTATTTTAATTTTGGAAAGAGTTTGATGAAATTACATTGATTTTTGTGGATTTTTATTTAAACTTTTTTATGGATGATAAGTTCATTGAAATTTACCTATAATAAAATTTGAGAATTTTTTAAATACCAGAACTTCTTTTTTTGAATTTATCTGTATTTCTCTTATTTTTTCGATGCCTTCGTATTTAAAAAAAAATAAGGATAAATAGATCTAATACTAGAAAAATTCTTAAATTTTATTCATAAGTATATTTAATTAAACTTATCATTCATAAAAAAATTAGATCAAAATTCATAAAAATAGAAGTGACTTTATTATGGTCCTTATCGAAATTAAAATACTGGACCCCTCACTTGAAAGTTTTATTCATCCATTATTTAATATTAAATGATGTACATATTTAATTAAAATGAAATGAAAGGTTATTCTCTCTATACATTGAACACCTTCAAATTGATAGTCTCTTATTTAATCGCATATTTAATTGAAGTGAACCTCTCTTATACATTGAACACTTTGAATTGATAATTCTTCTATTTAATCACATATTTAATTGAAATGAAATAATATATCACTTTTTATATATATTGAACTCCTTTAAATTAATAAACCACTTATTTATTTGAAGAAAATGAAATGTCACTCTACAACAAATTTTTTAAAATACACACACTATTGCTCTCTTAATTAATGGTTCTTATAATGACCAACAATGGAATACCAAAGTTTTCATAAAAAAATATAAAAAATAATGGAATACCAAAAACTCGTCATATTCTCTCTTTTAGATCAAACCTTCATTTATTTAAATATTAAACCACTTTATCATAAGGCTTATCACAATCTTTACTCAACAGTTCTCTTATCTCCCTTAATTTTCTCTATAAAAACCACAATTAGTTTAATATTGAATATATTGTTTGGAAAATTTAAAATTCTCCACTGCTTTTAACTTCAGAATTGGCCTACAAATCCTCAATGTGTCCAAGACATTCTTAATGACGACCCTTAATTGTTTGGTTGTCTAGAACCATGTTTTAGTAATTTGAGACTTTTATCTCTAACTAAATTGTGATAGATTTTTTTTATTATTATTTTTGCTTAAATTTCAGGTTTTAGGGGTGAGGTACGTCCTGAGATTGATTGGAATAAGGGAAAATTAGTTGATTTTCGGTTTGAATCTCTTGGTACGTTTTTCTCTTACTCTCTAATTACAAATATCTCCTATCATCACATCATGCATAATTTGATCATCACATATTCCGATTTTCAGGTGTTTGCAACAGTAAGGTGTGCTCCCAATATATATTAGAGACCGTAAGACTGATGAGGACGCATATAAGGTATTAGCACTTTAATTTCGTTTCTTGGATTCTCCAAAGTTAGTATGATTACTTTGTACCGTGTTTAACAAATTAAGTAGTAATACGAAATCCAATATAATATCTCAGGTTTTATAGGAACGGAATCCAATATAATATCTCAGGTTTTATAGGGAAGGGAATTAAGGTTATTAAATCCTTATATTTTTGGTCCCTAAAGAAACCAATGCATTTTACAGCTCTCTCACGTACGGATACCCTTCAGAGGTGTAAATTCTGGTTTTATACAGTCTTTGTATCTATTATCATATTTTTCCTATTTATAGGTCAAGGAATTTCTCTCATCTTTGGTGAGATCGAAGATGTTGAAAGAATTGAAGAAACCATTAAAATTTAAGAAGAGGGAGCATACAATAGTCTGTAGAGATGACAATTAGTTATAAATAAATCAAAAACGCATTTGGAGCTGCTACCTAATTTGCACAGAGTGAAATCCAATTTCAATGATTAGTAAAATACCGTTTTTTAACTCATTTTTATTTACTTTCATAACTAGATCTTTAACTAGGATTTTTGTAACTAGGATTTTTGTTATTATTGTTGAAGAAAGGGACTGGCAGTAGGTTCATCAAATTTTCTACATGAGAGTTGTCTAAAAATATGAAGCACATCGATATGCAAAATTATATTACAGAATATATGAAAGAAAGATTTGTGAAGATGTGTTGTCTTTAAACAAATGAAGCAAGTGCTGAATAATTTGTGTTTGACAGCATATACAGACTAGAGTGCAACAAGCCATCTACTATTTTATATGTGATAAAACATTGATGGTTTGGGTGCAATAGTATCTGTTTTTTGAAATACACATGAACACAGTAGTGAACACAAATTAACTATTGTGTGTTACAACATCTTTATAAATTCAATAAAAATGATTTTTTTTCCTTATATATTCCTACACACATCTTTCAAGGAATTTAAAAGATCACAAACAATCAATTGTATTTTCGGTTGTCCACATCTACATCTCTGGAAGGTGAATAGGTGATAATAAAAAATAAAAAATAAAAAATAAAAAAAGATAAAGAGATGAATAATTTGGACCTATATTATCAAAAATTAATTTTATTTTTATTACCTTTTTCTTTATAACATTTGTTAATTTCAATCGTAAGATCATATCTCATATCTACTATATTATAAAGGATGTCACAGTCCGGATTTAAAAGGTTGATATTAGAGGCACTCAAAGAAATTAGAGTATTTAAAGCAAAAATATAAGAATATTAAGAACTTTTAAAACATAAATCTTATGACGAGCCGCATATTTATGATGCTCGCACATCTTTCGGGTCGTAAACTAGTAATATATAAAAGATGACCTTCACAGCACCACGAGTCATCTTAAGGGAGTTTTGGATTTAAATATATTCATTTCTTTCTTTTTAAAATATAAATATATTCATTTATATGTATATATATATATATATATATATATTATATAATAATATAATAATAGACTTTTTTCTACTTTGATGTGTTGCGACACATGGCAATCATAAATATTATTATTATATTTATTTTTTAAAAAATATATCATGTCTATACTTCAAAATATATAAATATATATACGAAAATTTTCACATAAGTGCATACTGATGGAATTTTATAAAAACATTGAATGTGAGTCACTCATTTTACATACTTTGACTTGAAATGTATACACTTGTCAAAGCTCTTTTATAAATGAATGGTTCACATTCAATACCTTTAAATAATTACTGATAGGAAAAGGAATAAATATATATATATATATAAGCTAAACCTCACGGCGCCCACGTGCGACCGTGAGGGAACTTTAGATTTAAATGTATTCATTTTTTTCTTTTTGAAAAATATAAATATATTCATTATATAAGGTAAAACGAATAGACAAGTTGATTACAATTAATGTATTCATTATTTTTATTCAAAAACACAGACACACATAGTATATATATATTAATAAAACAAGATGAATAGACAAATTGATTACAATTATGAAGCAAGATAACAACTATTTTAAACTCATCCTATATCTTTTTTGTTTAAACATTAACTGCATCCTTAAAAAAACACAACAACCTCATCATATTCTTCTTTTGAATAGACTTTAAGTTTATTCAATTAAACCATATAATCATAGTAACTGAAATCTCTCTCATCTTCCTCGATTTTTTCTATAAAAACCACCTAAATCTCACATTTCTTTCAATTCAATTCTCAATTCAATTCATTGGGAGGTGAGAGTAATTTCTATCGATTTTTTTAATATTTAATTAAATAATTTAAATCTTTTAGTTTTTTTTGTTTGGTTATGATGATTGCCAAATGCCTCTTGCAAAAAGCCTTAAATCATTCTCAAATATCATTTTCTTATATTTTTGTTTATTGTTTTTTTTTAGGAAACACTTTAGTAGTTAAAATGTAATCTTGGATTGATTATTGTTGTGACGTATTTTTGTATCTGTATCATGTTTGTTTTGGTTAACCAAACTTGAAATCAGGAATTTCAACTTTGACGGACTTAGATTTTCAATTAGTTGTTGTTCGATATGCAATCCTCCAGTAAGGCTAGCATCCTACTTATCACCACCAATGCTAGAAAATCAATGGACCGGTTGAAATTCGTGAGGTGCTATTTACTTACGGGTGATGGATTTGATAGACAAACTACTCCTACAGATAAATATTAGGGTTGTAGTCTTTGGTTCTAAATCTAACAATGTATTGTCTATTTCAAAACAAAAAAAAAAATTGTATCTACCTAGATTTTTTATAAAGAAATTTACACATATTTTTTATAATTTTTTTCCTTCTATTTTTAACCTTTTTGGATTTTTAGAATGTATTAAATATGCATTAAATACACTATGATTATTTCTAAAAAAATGAATTTTAATTATTCGTATATTGTAAATGATAATTAATACATATTTTAAAAAAACAAATTAAAATATCAATGGTAAATAGTAAATACCAATTAAATTGTAATCTTGTTTGATACGGAATTAAATGTAAATTTTAAAAATGATATCAATAGTAATATATTACTATAACATAACAAAATTTTAAATAATAACTTTTAATCAAATATAAATGGTAACATATTAAAAACATTAACTTTTGCATTCAATTCAATTGATTATTTTCCTAAATATATGAAATTTACTCGTATTTTTGTTATAAATGGTAATAAATATTTTTTTGGAACAATAATAAATAAAAATAACTCCACTGCTATTTACATCTCAATAAAAGTTTTCACCTTTTTTATTTTCGTATTGAATCATATATGAGAGGACACGGAAAAAATAAATAAAAGTATGTTTATAAAAAATGAAATGTCCTTAGAAAATAAATGCATAAAAATAAATTAATTTATTACTAGGCTTGACAATAACCTCCATGGAGTTTAAAAATTTTGAATACCTCTACAAATATTTCTAGAATAAACCATTTTATACACCACAGTTTACTCAAAAATACTTTTTTATAAATGGTAATAACTAAATATTTTTCAAAACACATTTCTTTTTAATAAATGTATTGTTAAGTTACTTTTGAAAAAAAATTGGTAAGTTATTTTATTTTATTTATAGTTCATTAAGAGAATTTATTCATTATCTTATTAGTTATGGAAATGTCTCTTTATTTTTATTCATTGTCCCATTAATTATGAGACTGACTCTTGATTTTTATATATTATTAATTATTTTATTAAATTATTTTTAATTAGTATATATAATCAACTATCAAGAGCCAATTTCATAATAATTAAAAATAATAAATTACAAGCTAAGCTTTCATATTCAATTTAGTAAAAAATATATACATTTTCTATTTAGTTATCTCATTTTATTACCTTTTATATAACTGTTCTTGTGTTTGAAGAGCCTGTTAATTCCTACCCAAAATAAAATATCAAAAACTCTCTTTCTCAGTTTCTATGTTTGTTTATCACTCAATCCTAACACTCAGACACTGACGTTTATCCATGTATTTTATTTTATATATCTGTGTACGGTTCAAGTAATACAAATTGTAACACATTATCATGTTTTTCTCTATGTATTACCTCTTATTTGTTTTGTATTGAATCATAGAAATGACTTCGAGTATTGCTCATTGTAAAATCACCTTGGTATTTTTATAATTTATATATAACTTTTTTTTTCGGTTTTAGTTAAAACTATTGTGTTGATGTATTTATTCGACGGGCTTAGGTGATTGGTTAGTCGGTTTCAAAGATCTGTGATGTTACGTGATCACGTAAAAAGAGGTAATAATAATAAAATTCTATTTTTATATAAATTATTTTTACAATTAAATCTTGAGTTTTAATGTTTATATTTGGTATCAAAATCTGTATGTCATACATTCGCTTGCGAAGGATTTATAAATAAGATAGTTTTTAATATATGCAACTCTTTTTTTTTTTTTCATATTATTATTATTTTTAAGTTGCGGTAGATTTGTTTTACTTGATCTTCTTTGCAATCTTATTTCGTGTGAGATTGAATTAGAACATCAATTTAGAGAGTAAAACAATGATTTTGATAATTTGAATTAGAAATTTCGATAAATTGTTAAATTTGTGGTTGAAAACTTTATTTTATTTATTCAAATATAACTGTAGAAATTGGTAGTCATTTTTAGTGCCTTTGTTTTCTTTCTAATATATATTAATTCCAATTGCAAGATTATATCTATTATATTATATTATATTATATTAAATTTATATTAGTAGATCAAAAAAAGAAGAGTTATTTTATCTTATTTTTATTTTTGTTTATTCCTCTCTTACAAAATGAAGTTGTTTACAACATAAATTGTAAACAAAATAATAACAAAAATGTCACAATTTCAAGTTGAAAAGATTGATATTAGAAACTTTTGAAAAAATTATAACATTGAAAGTAAAAATAGAAGAATACACATAAAAAAATAAAAAAATTAGAGTATAAATTTGATAACGATTACGTTATGTTATTTTACAGATCCCACACACATGCGGGAGGCAAACTAGTAATATATAAAAGATGACATTTACAACTCTACGTGTCGCCGTAAGGGAGCTTTGGAATTGATTGATATGGCTTCTATTAGTTAGCATTAATTTAAATCTATGTTAACAAAACCAGATGAATAGGTGGCCTATTTGCATGATTCCGTAATTAGATGTAAAGATTACTTTATAAATCATTTCTTCCACACATGTCTTTTTAATTTAAAATTAATGATTTAAATGCATTAATTTCAATATTTATTAACAAAACAAGATGAATAGACATTTGACCTAATTTCAAAATTCCTAAATTAATTGCAAAGATTACGTTACTCACTCTAAATCAATTTAAACCCCATTATATTCTCAATTAAATCAAATTTAAAACTCCTCTCACCTCCCTCGATTTTCTATATAAAAAACATCCAAAATCTCACTTTTTTTGCCATCTCATTCAGTTGACTCTCTTTCACAAACAAACTAAAAACGCCCGATTGGTGGGGAGTCTAATGGTATTAGGTGGTGAGAGTAATTTTTACATATTTTTTATATATTGAAATATAGATATGGTATATTAAAAAAAATAAAACTTATGATTACCATGCGTCACAACCATATCAACGTTGAGAGAGAGTCAATTATATATATATATATATATATATATATATATATATATATATTCTATATATTATATAAAAGTTGACCCTCAAATCGTCACTTGTGACCTTGAGGGGGTTTTGGAATTAATTGATTGATTTGGCTTTTATTAGTTAGTATTAATTTTAATATATATTAACAAAACTAGATGAATAGGTGGCCTATTTACATGATTTTGTAATTAAATGCAAACATTACGTTATAAATCATTTCTTCCACTCATATGTCTTCTTGGTAATTTAAAACTAATTATTTAAATGTATTAATTTCAATATATATTAATAAAACAAGATGAATCGACACTTGACCTAATTTAATAATTCTTAAATTAATTGTAAAGATTACGTTATTCACTCTAAATTTAAACCCCATCGTATTCTTTTTAAAATCAAACTTAAAAGTCCTCCCATATCCTTCAAACTTCTCTATAAAAAACATCTAAAATCTTAAAAAAAAAATCTAATCTCATCTCATTCTATGAAATCTCCTCACAGACAAACTGAAAACACCCAATCAGTGGGGAATCGGATAGTATTGGGTGATGAGAGTAATTTCTACATATTATATATATATATATATATATATACAATCAGTGTTGGATAATTTTTATATTTTAGTTTTTGTTATTTTTATTTAGTTCATGATGACTCTAAATGTCCCTTTCAAAAAGCCTTACATCATTCTTATCATTTTCTTATCAAAATGAAGCATCTCTATATATTTTTTATTTAAACACTTTAAAAGGTTTTTGTTTATTGTTTTTTTAGGATACACTTGAGTAGTTAAAAATATAATTTTGAATTGATTATTGTTTTGATGTATTTTGGAATCTTTACTAAGGTGCTTATTATGTTGTTTGCTATGCAACCTTCTAATAAAGCTAGCATCCAACTCATCATCATCAATACAGAACATTAAGGGGCCGGTTGAGAATTGTGAGATACTCTGCACTTGGATGATGGATTCGAGAGACTACTACTACATTTAATATATGTATAAAATAATATATATATATATATATATATATATAAAATATAATATAAGATAATATAATATTTGTTAAGTTATTTTATTTTATTTTTGGTTCATTAAGAAAATTTATTTAATTATCTTATTAGTTATGGAATTAACTCTTCATTCTATTCATTATCCCATTAATTATGGGATTTGCTCTTGATTTTTATATACCATTAATTATTTTATCTTATTTTTTAGCATTAACACGTCACGTGTTGTTATGAGAAGGCTTGACCATTAATTAGTTTTTTTTTTCAAAGAAATTATATTCAACCCTTCAGTTTTATATTCTTCTTAGATCATATATTGTTCCTTTAATGCTTGATGAATAATATATTATCATAAAGTTTCAACATACCACATGAGAAAGTTTGACCTGACTTTTGATTAATTTTTGTTGATGTCGAAGAAATAAATCTAGTTCAATACCTCATGATTGTTTTCCATCACCAATGCATCCAATATCTTAGACCGATAAGTTAAATAATTAATGGCGGGGTGTTGGATTTGATTGGATTCTATTGGATTTTATTTGAAATCCAACAAAGTCTGGGGGAATTCAATCCAGATTTCGTTGGATTCCAAACAAACCCAACGAAATCTAGGTGTATTCGACTTAGATTTTGAAGGATTTCAAACTAATCCAATTAAATCTGGGTGTATTCAAAATCCAATGGATTTGGATGGATTTGTTTAAATGATGGATTTGGTTGGATATGGATGGATTTGGGAAACAAAAATATAAACAGAGAGGTAATTCTCAAATCTTGCCATTTATGCCAATATTTGGATGGATTTACTCTATGTTTAAGAACTATGAATAAAAAAAAACTCAACTCATTCTTCATAAACAAATATCAATTCTTTTGTTGAATCCCTCCCTAAAAATTATGCAATTTTCCCTTATGTACAAATCAAATCTCCCTCTCTCTCTCTCTCTCGGTTTCAGATTTTTTTTCAGATTTCACCTCTCTCTCTCGGTTTCCAAATTTTTTTTCAAGAGTTTCTCACATATAATCTCTTGATTCCATTTTTTTTTTGTAAATTCCATCAGAAAAAAAATCACAAAATCATATTTCTTTTTTAATTTTAATTGATGATGATGTTAGGATACCAATATTATTAGGAATATTAGTATGTTAGGAGTTATATATTAATAGTTATATTTTCCTATAAAAAATTTCTTTCCTTTTTATTTTAGGTTTAGGTTTTCCTGATTAGTTTATTTTCCTAAATAATTAGGTTTGTTATCTCTCTATATAAGGGACTATCATTCCTTATAATAAAATAAGTAGAAGTTCCATAAATTCTTCTCTTTGAATTCCTTCTTCATTCTAAAATCTTTTCTTTTTGTTATTCTTTTCTACTTTTATGAATTTCTTGTGCATTTATTTATTTAAATTAAGAAGAATCCTATCATTTGGTATCATAGCCAGGTTTCTTGGGCATCATGACTATTAAAGAGTTAGTAAAAAAAATTGAAACCTTGTCCAAACAACTTGATGGAAAGGTTGAAGCCTTGTCTCAACAGACAGCAGGGATGCAAGAATTACTATGTGTAATCAGTGAACGATTGGAGATTGGCGATGCAAGGCAACCACCAATTATCCATAATCAACACCTAGTAGACCCAGGGCCGTCACGTGTTGAAGGTGCGCTTGTGCAACCCCGCAACATACGAATCACTTTTCCAATTTTTTCTGGCGATAACCCATCAAGTTGGGTGTTTAGGTGTGAGCAATATCAAAAAGTTTCTACACTAACGGAAGCGGAGTTGTTGTCTTTAGCCACTGCACATTTAGAAGGAGATGTTGTACCTTGGTTTCAATGGTTAAAGCATTTCATGGGATAGATGACTTGGGCACAATTTAAAAGGGCTGTACAAACTCGGTTTGGATCATAGAAGAAGTTGATGCTGGAGGAAGTCTTTCCAAATTACGACAAATAGGGGTCGTTAAGGAATATCAATTACAATTCGAAAGGTTAACAAATAGAACTAGAGATTTATCCGAATCTTTCCTAATTAGTTGCTTTCTCTCTGGGTTGCATGACGATATAAAAGCAGGAGTCCAATTGTTTTAACCCAGTAGTCTTTTACAAGCTTTTAAGCAAGCAAGGTTCCAGGAGGAATTCATCAATGTGACAACTCGTAAAGGCGAGTCTCGTTCAACTTTTAACAAGTCCACTCTTGCTCTACTCTATCCTTCTTAAATAACACCAACACTTATAGCAACTGCAACAACAACATCATCATCTTTATTAGGCCCAGCTCCTCCTGGATTACCACCTTATAAATGCCTCACACCCGCCAACCAATCAGAAAGACGTGCAAAAGGTCTTTGTTTCAATTGCGACGAACAATTCAAACCTGGACACCACTACAAAAAACCTCAATTATTATTACTAGAAACTGGTGGTACATATGATGCTGACCTTGAAGATGAAGTTAAGGACACATCACCAATAGTAGAAATATCCTTGAAGGCTCTCACTGTATCGTCTTTGCAAAATACCATGCGTCTTAAGGGGTCTATAAGAGGACATGGTGTCACTATCCTTGTGGATTCAAGTTCAACTCACAATTTTTTGAATCCTACTTTGGCTAAACAATGTGGTTGCAAAATAATTTCTACTGACCAATTCAAAGTTACAGTTGGGAATGAAGGAGTAATTAGCAGTTCTGGTAAATGTTATAATGTTCCTGTGAACATTCAAGGTTTCCAGTTTCAATTGTATTTTTATCTATTACCTATTAGTGGTTGCGATGTTTCCAGTTTCAATTGTATTTTTATCTATTACCTATTAGTGGTTGTGATATTGTGTTAGGAGCAGAATGGTTGCAATCCTTAGGTTATATCTTACGGGACTTTTCGAAACTTACAATGCAGTTTTATTGTAATGATCAAACTGTCAAATTAACTGGATATAGATCATTACCCGCAATCCCTGCTGATCGAGGTGAGTTCAATAGGCTACTGTTACAAGAAAAACAAGGTTTTCAACTTGAGGACAAGCTGTCTTCAAATGAGGGGTTAATGTTAGGATACCAATATTATTAGGAATATTAATATGTTAGGAATTATATATTAATTAGTTATATTTTTTTATTATAAATTGCTTTGCTTTTTAATTTAGATTTAGGTTTTCCTGATTAGTTTATTTTCCTAAATAATTAGGTTTGTTATCTCCCTATATAAGGGACTATCATTCATTATAATAAAATAAGTAGAAGTTCCACAATTTCTTCTCTCTGAATTCCTTCTTCTCTCTAAATTCTTTTCTTTCTGTTATTCTTTTCTTCTTTTATTGATTTCTTGTGCTTTTATTTATTTAAATATAGAAGAATCCTTCAGATGATGATTGATAAAGAAGAGAAGAGAAAAAAAATCAAAAAAATCAAAAAATCAAAATTAAAAATCAAAAAATCAAATTTCCAAATTTCTTGTGTTTGGGTTATTGGCAGTCATGGGCGCTGTGGGAGGAGGTGTTGGGTTCCTGTTAGGGGAGATCGGTGAAGGATGAGGAGGAAGAAAAAGAAGTAGGTAAGAAAGGGTGTGCAAAGAAAGTGAAGAAGATGAAGTGGGCATGAAAGGGTGTGTATAGAAAGTGAAGAAGAAGTGGGTTGTGAGATTTTCGAGAGAGAGAGATTGTGAAATGAAGATGAAGAAGAGAAAATGAGAGAAAAGCGTGGGATTTTAATCCATATCCATCTGATTTTTTTTATTTTATTTTTTCCTTTTAATCCAAATCCATCCAATTTTTTTTTTTGATCCAAATCAATCTGAATCTATCTAAATCCATCCAATTCTATAGGACGAATTCTGACGAACTCCAACAAAATCTTTATACAATTCCTACCAAATGTAATGAAATCTGTACGATTTGTGAACTTTGCTGAAATCCATCACTTAAAATCCATCCATCAAACTCTAAAGAAATCTGGGTTGAATACCCCTCCCTAAAAATTTTCAATCCTTCATTTTCCGTCCTTTCATTTTTCATTCAATCCATAAAACAGTAATCAAAATTTCACCAAATCTTTCAAAATTCTAAACCAGAGCTCTCCAAACGGCTATAAGTTGGCTTACATAATTCAATCTCTTTTTGTATCTCTGAATAATTTTATTTTTTTCTTTTTGGGTGAGATATTACTTGAATTCTTGAGTTTTTGATATTCATGTTATATTCATGTGTTTTTTGTTGATTTTACAGATGATATATAAAGATATTTCGGATGGTGGTTTCGATGAAGCACATCATTCAAACTGTATGTACATTATTACTAAAAATGACATATATATATATATATATATATATATATATAGATCAATGAGTTTTAATAAAATCTCTTTTATCAGGAATGATTAAGAGGATTCCAGTGTTTCATCTTCCATCCATCCATGATTATGTGTAGTGTTATCTACATTTAAAGGATGGTATTTTTTGCCTTCAATTTTTGTTTTTCGTTTTAATTTATTTGATTTTTTTTTTGGATAATTGCTAAGAAAACGAGAAAGAAAAATAATAATAGTATTTTAGATCCTTTGTAATTATGCTTATTTTTATATATTTTGTGGACCATGCAGTTGAGTTTTCTGTTGTTTCTGGTAATTGGTTGGCAAATCGGTTGATTTTGAGTACACCATTTTTTTTTTGTTTAATTTATTGACTGAACAACAAATAAAGGAGGTTTATGCACAAATTACTCTGCTGTCAAATCAAATGTAAGAATTGATGTGTCGATTTTTAGTGCTTATTTAGGATTTAACTCATCTTCATGGTAAGGTCCAACTTTCAGTGAACATGTTATTCGATTTGGGTATTCGATTTTTATTTTATTTTTTTTATATAAATATGTGTAAATCATATAATACAAATAACATTTTATTCTTTTAAAAATAATGCAAGAGCTTTATTTTTTTATTATGTATTATTATAGAAATCATATTAGGATGTTGTTTTTGTTGTTTTTTATAATATATTTATAATTTTATTGTATATAATCATATTTATAACAATGCTATCATATATCATATCACTATTAATTACATAATAATAATAATAATAATAATAATAATATATTTCATATAATGTTCCATTTTTATTGTTGTTAATTAGTTACAAAATATGAAGAATCACTATAATATAATAATATGGATTATCATACTAAATTTATCCTATTTATTTTATTTTTTAAAATAAATTATATTATATTTATATGAATATATAATATGATGGGACAATAGTAAATAGGGATGGACGGTCAAAGGGTTGATTCAAGCTAAAACCGGGTCAGCTTTTTGAAAAAACAATATATATATATATATAAAATGTTTTGCTCTTTTAATGTTTCCAGACTCCCACACGCAACATTGCAACAATCCCAAATATACAACATCAATGATCACTCCTTTTCCTTGAAGGTCAATTCAACCCGACACATATAAATATATTATTATTATTATTTATTTATAAATCATACAGCATCCAATTATCCTCTCTCGGTCTATTACCCATAAATACGCAATTTCAAATCCTCTCTCCATCTCTGTCTTTGTCTCTCTCTCTCTCTCAAATTTTCCCTCTCAAGTCCCAAACCCCAATATTTCCTTTCCCAATTAGTGCTGCAATTATGGATCGCCCCAAGATAGGTTGGTCTGTGTGGTCCGCGAAGTAAAACGGTCGTGCCAAGTGAAACAAATATTATGGTGTGCTTAATATTAATCTAGAGGGGGTGAATAGATTTTAAACAAATTTATCCAATTTTCGTTAAAAGTCAAGATTACGAAAAATGCCCCTAGCTATTTACAATAAAATCACTAGTGTAAAAATGCGGAAATATAAACGACACTTGAGATATACGTAGAAAACCTCCAAATTGAAAAAATCACGGGCTGATGAGTGCGCCACACTATAACCTCGAATCCACTAATGGCAAGGAATTACAACCTAATCCCGGTTTAATTCACCACCACTACCTAATCCCGGTATAAGTGAACCTAGTTCATCTTGCTTGTGTTTTAAGCTACCTACTCCCGGAAGCAACACAAGTCTTACTTCTCAATGAAGAGATAAAGTGTCCTAAGTGAATATGTGATGATATTCAATGAACAAACAAGGCTAGGAAACCCTATATGCTTATCTAGGATAATGAGATGACAATTAATGCAATCCTAGATATCAAGTGCTAAATGACATGTTCAAATAGCTTAGCTAAACATAGATCAATCAATCCTATAAAGCTATCACAATACAACACTCAATCATATCATCACAACAATCTCTAATTTGTATTTAGAAATATTCTAAGAGAATACAATTAATTAAAGAGATGGTTTAGCAAGCAAAAACACTTAACTTGTAAGAAGATAGTGAAGAGCTTACTAAACAAGATGCGATGAAGCAACCCTATCCATAGATGCATTCTATATGAACTTAGATGATGCAATATGAAGTTTTGATGCACATGAGAATGCTTTGAGTGAGTAAAAATGAGTTATTGGAAGTGTTTTTCCTTTGAAATGTGTTCTAAGGAAAATATATGATATTTTGAACTTTTACACGACCTTAAGACAATGAGATATATATATATGAGATCCAAACAAAGTGATGTCGTTTTGGAAAAAATGTTCCAGTTTCTTCATTGTGCGCTGGTGCGCTGGTCGAGTAGCGCACTGCCTAAAAAGTTCAATAGGCGCTGGTCGAGTGGCGCACGTCAGTGGTGCAACACAAGTGTAAAATCACTGGAATGTTTACGCTGGTGGGGTTGCGCTAGTCGAGTAGCGTACCACCAGCGCACGTCCACTTTTTGCATCTTTGCATGGGTGCAGCAGCTTAACTCAGTGGCATAACACTAGCGACAGTCCACTGTGAATGTTGAGCTGGTGAGTTGCGTTGGTCGAGTAGCGCACCACCAGCGCAAGTCCTACTTCAACACTCAAACAACCATACAAGCAACAAGTACAATAGTGATGAAAATGCATCCTATTTTAATGCCTAACATGACATAAAACTTTCATAGCAAGATGCAAATAGGTCAACAAGAGTCATTCAAACTAAAATGCACACAAGAAAACACTCAACATATATGATCAAGAGTCATGCATGAATATATGAGTGTGTGCAACTATCTCTTCAAAGTAAGTAAGCACAAGAATTTTACCTTTGGTGCTTCTCCTCTTGAGGTCTTGAGAGCCTAAGCTACCCTTACATGAACCCCAACAATGTGGTTGTTCACGAAATAAGCCAATCAACAAATGAGGACTTTTCAATCTCCCCCTTTGGCTATTTCGTGACAAAACCACCATTCACATTGATCCTCACAAAACAAAACAAAAAAACACCGGAAAGATATTCTACATTATAAGGAGATAAACATAAAAAAACTTCAAATCTTCAATCTCTAGTAGAACTATCAACCCTACACAAAAGGCAAGCACAAATACGCTTTCCAAACCAAGTGCATGTGAGATGATCAAGTGAGTCTAAAACAAAAGCATTTGCATTTAAGAATATGAATATGAAAACATGCAATGTATGTGAATGCAATGCTCCCCCTCAACGGGTTACTCCCCCTACATGTAATCTCTCCCCTTACATGTAAACTCCCTTTTCAAACCAACATATGCTACTCTCCTTTAGCCAACACTACTCCCCTTTAGACATGACCACGGTTCGGTTCGAACCGTGGAACCTAACCGTAACCATGTGAAATGAACCTCGTGTGAAATAAACCGTAACCGTAACCGAAATCGGAACTGTGGAACCGATTTCGAAACCGTAACCGGAACCGTGGGGTCTGCTGTTCGGTTTCGGTTCCTTCTCTTAAAAAACCGGCCAAGAACCGGCGGTTCGGTCCCGGTTCAAGAACCACCGGTTCCTGGCCTTTATTTTTTTTTTAAAAAAAATTGAATTTAAAAAAAAAGAAACTTAAAAGAGCAGTTGGGCTCCAACGGGTCAATTTTTTTTTCTTTTCCCCTTTAATTCTTTATTTCCTATAAATACCCCCCTAATTCATTTCTTATCATACAATTGCTCTCTCAAGTCTCAACTCTCTCTCAAATCTCAGTTCTCATAATTCTCTTCAATTATCTCCCAATTAGTCAATTATTTATTTGTTTATATTTAGTGTATTGCAATTATTATTTTTTAAAATCATTTTAAAATCCTTGTCAACAATTTTTAAAATATATTTCCAATAAAAAATGTAATTTTAATTTCTTCCTTTTATCTTAATTTTTTTGAAGAGTTTTTTTACAAATTATTTTTTTCGATGGCAAGTGGAAGTGGAAGTGGAAGTGGAGTAAGAGATATTCCACCAAGGCATTCTGTTTCCAGGACCGGTAAGGGTCGTATGTCGGAGCCGGATCCAGTTCAACCGGATAATATCGGTTTTGATGACACCGCTTACCATGAGTTCCTGCAACGGCGAGCCTATCTTGAATCTCTAAACTATCCAATCAATCCAAATCCCCCTTTAATAATTTCTGAACCCAATTCTAGCCAGCCTAGCACCTCTAGCCCTAGCCCTGGTAATATGACAAGCCAATCAGAAAATATACCCGATTTTCCTGCAGATCCAAATTTTGAAGAGGTGGCAGAGAAGGATAAAAAGCATCTCAAATCTGATATATTCGTTCTCCACATGAAGAAAGTTACGAAACTGAATGGAACATGTTGGGCGGTGTGCAATTACTGCTCTAAAGAATACAAGTGGACTAAATCTAGAGGATACGGCACATATAGGAAGCATATTACGACCCGTCATCCAGCAGAACTTGCCAAGGGGAATGCACAATTTCAAATTTCCAGGTTTTCTACCCCTGACACTCAATTATTTAAATATAGTGATCAAGCTAATAGAGAAGAATTAGCTAGGATGGAAGCTGTAGAACATTTACCTTTTAGTTTTTGTGAAAAAGTTGGTTTTATTAAATATTGTCATAAAGCATTAAATCCTGCTGCATGTCGTGTCCCTAAGACCACTCTCACGCGTACATTATAAAAAGGAAAAAATGATTTAAAAAAAATATTTTGCGAACTATATAGGTCGTGTTTCCGTATGTGCTGACATATGGACTGACCAGTGGCGAATGCATTCATACTTAGGTGTAACTTGTCATTATATGGACAAAGCATGGACAATACAAAAAAGAATTCTTGCATTTAGAGTTTTTGATGATGCACATACTACTGATAATATTTATAAAAATATGAAAATCATTTTTGAAGAGTATAAAATTGAAAGCAATTTTTTTTCAATTGGTTTTGATAATGCTTTTAATAATACAACAGTTATTCCTACTTTAATTGAATTATGCAAGCCTTATTTTAATAGCAAATTTTTTTTATCACAGATGTGCTTGCCATGTTTTAAATTTATGCGTTCAAAATGGTTTGGAAATTCTTCAAGCTTTTATTAAACCCATAAAGAGACCCTCTCATATTTATGGAAAAATCATAAAGTTATGAAAGCATGGGTAAGATTTTGTAAACAGGCAGGTAGACATCCCATTAGATTTTCTCGTGATGTTCCAACACGTTGGAACTCTACTTATAAATTGCTTTGTGAAAGTTATGAATATAGGGATTTATTAGTTTCTTTTATGCAATATAATGTTAGTCAAATCAATCTTTATGCACACCATTGGGATGTTTGTACAAAAATTTGTAATTTGTTAAAAGTTTGTAATAGTGCTATTAACAATTTTTCAGGTATTTATTATTCTACTACTCAATTATTTATTATTGAGGGTTGTAATATTGCCGGTGCATTTGCTGACTGTTCATCTGATATACAATTACAGGCATGCATTGAAGCTATGAAAAAAAAATGGTTTAGACTATTATAGGGAGTTTCCAACTATTTACCTGATTAAGTTGTGTTTTGACCCATGTTGTAAACTAGATGCATTGACAGATTATTTAACTCTTTATTATAAATGTTTAGGTATACAATTAGAAATTAATACTTATTGTGCTGCAATTAAGATATTATTTTATCAGTTATATGATGAATATCGTAGAATTTATGGTCCATCATTAAACATTAGTGTTCCACAAAATGAAAATGTCTCCCAAACTCGATCTTTTGGAGTGTTGGGGGCAGGGTCTGCACTTTTATCCCAAAATATCAAAAGATTACGAGGTTCTTCTTCTTCTTCATCAAGTTCGATCTCGTATGATGAGATAGAAACTTATCACAGTACCAACTTTGAGTTTATAGGAGACGATGATGTGGATAAATTTGATATTCTACATTGGTGGAGAGAACATGAAAAGCACTTCCCAATCTTGTCTATAATAGCCAAACAGATTCTTGCAACACCGGTTTCTACAGTGGCTGTGGAACAAGAGTTTAGCGCGGGTGGAAATATTTTAGACGCAAGACGGTTGCTTTTGAGTCCAGAATCAATTCAAGTCCAAGTGTGTGTTGATGATTGGACAAAGGCTAGATATAGACAACAAGAAATGGAGCCAGAAGTGATTTATGATTTCTTCGATGATGATCACACCACCGGCACTGGAACGGATGGCAGCGATTAGTTACAGACTTACAAAATTACATATGTAAAAGACAATAAAATGTAAAAGAACTACGTGGTCTTTGATTCCTCTAAACCCCGAGTCCGAGAGGATACATAGGCAACTTAATTTTGGTACAAATTAAGTGCAATACCATTTTTTTTCATTTTTAGTTTTATACATTTATTTCAATTTATGTATTTAGTATTATTTTTTTTAATTTTAATTTCGGCTTACGGCCTTACACAATAAAATTCATTTACAATTTCATATTATTACATGTCTCATGCTTTTGTATTTTTTTTTAAATGAGTATAAATGTATAATAAGAAAAAAAAAAGAACCGAACCGGCCGAACCGATGGAACCGGACAGGAACCTGTCAAACCGGAACCGCGGTTCCACGGTTCTGGTTCCGGTTCCGGTTCCGGTTCCGGTTCCGGTTTTGATTCTGTCTCCTTCCAAAACAGGAACCGCCAGTTCCGAACCGGAACCGGGGTCATGTCTACTCCCCCTTTTTGTCATGACATAGCCAAAGGAGAAGTCCCCAACCGGGTCACTCAAGGAAAAGAAAGAAAAAAAAAGCATACAAGATTGTTGCATAATTATATAAGCCACATTTATGCAATCTCAATTGATATGAGAGAAACAAGGAGATTTATTTCAAAGACAATGTGTGAATCAAAAAATGCTTTGCATTTAAGTCCAAAACAATGGTATTTGACAAAGCAAATGACAAAGGTTTACAATATAATTCAAACCAATTTCACCATTTGTCATGAGAAAAGCAAGGATATAGAGTTCTTATAGATATCAAGTTTTAAAGGCACTATATCCAACTTTAAAAGCTAAACATGGCATGAGCAACTTTGCACCCTATTTGATTTTTCTGGGAGGATACCCGTATGATAATAGTCATGTTCAACTAATAAAGAAAGAGAGACATTGATTAAACATTTTTGTATTTTTGTCTCACTAGTATGTTTCACACAATGTGTTGCATTTAACAATTGCAAGCAACAAATCATGTTTTATCATTTTTCATTAGCATGTCATTTAAGAATCATCATGTCATGGAGATAATTATAGGTCATTTAACATGTACTTCCAATGTATATCTCCTAGTCCAAAAATGCATGTTTGAACATAAATATGACATGGATTGTAGTCAAAGCAAAGTTCACACTTATTTAAGAAAATACAATATACCATAAGTGCAACCAAGCTACTCAAGCAATCAATAAAGAGGCATAAACATATTTTTAAGAAAAATTGCATGCAACAAGTATACAATAGCTCTCTTTGCTTGAGTTCCCCATATGAGGTCAAAGACCACAACACATCACTCCATTAAACAAATCCCAATAGATATACTAAGAGTCTTGAATCTAGTAGCATCCAAGGGTTTAGTAAATAGATTTGCTAGTTGATCATTGGTATCTACATGTTCAAGTACAATACATTTGCTCTCAACTAGTTCTCTAATGAAATGATGATGGATGTCAATATGCTTAGTCCTAGAATGCTGAACTGGATTATTTGAAATATTAATTGCACTCATGTTATCACAAAAGAGAGTAAGAGTACCTCGATTGAATCCATAGTCGACTAGCATTTGTTTCATCCAATGGAGTTGTGTGCATCCACTCCCAGCAGCAATGTATTCGGCCTCAGCCGTGGACAAGGAAATCGAATTTTTCTTCTTGCAAAACCAAGAGACAAGGTTGTTCCCAAGAAAAAAGTAACTGCCCGATGTACTTTTCCTATCATCACAATTTCCTGCCCAATCTGCATCACTAAAGCCTACAAGACTAGCATTAGTGTCAAAAGAGTACCAAAATCCATAGTTGGATGTCCCATTCACATAACGAATGATTCTCTTAACAGAAGAGAGATGAGACTCCTTAGGATCCACTTGGTACCTAGCACATACACCCACACTAAAAGAGATATTGGGCCTATTTGCGGTCAAATAGAGAAAGCTACCAATCATGCCACAATATAAAGTTTGGTCCACACTTTTACCACTGGCATCCTTGCTTAGCTTCAAAGTGGTACTCATGGGTGTATCACAATGTTTGAAATTTTCAAGGCCAAATTTATTCACTAGGTTTTTGGCATACTTAGCTTGAGATATGAAAATCACATCATCCATTTGCTTAATTTGTAAACCTAGAAAGTAACTTAACTCACCAACAAGACTCATCTCAAATTTATGTGACATGAGATCAACAAATTGTTGGACTTTGGTGTCATTGGTGGAGCCAAAGACTATATCATCAACATAGATTTGAGCTATAAAGAGTTCATCTTTGTTTTTCTTGATGAATAGAGTCTTGTCAACACTACCCCTAGTGTAGCCATTGTCTATGAGATATTGGGTGAGACGCTCATACCAAGCCCTTGGTGCTTGTTTCAACCCATATAAAGCTTTGTTGAGGTGATAGACATGATTAGGGTAGTGAGGATCCACAAACCCTTTGGGTTGCTCAACAAACACTTCCTCTTGCAAGAAGCCATTGAAGAAGGCACTCTTAACATCCATTTGATATAACTTGAACTTGTGCAAACAAGAAATGGATAAAAGAAGCCTAATGGACTCAATCCTAGCAACGGGAGCAAATGTCTCCTCAAAGTCAATACCTTCAATTTGAGAGTATCCTTGTGCTACAAGCCTAGCCTTGTTTCTCACAATGTTTCCATCCTCATCGGATTTGTTCCTATATACCCACTTGGTGCCTATCACATTGGTGTTCTTAGGCCTAGGAACTAAAGTCCAAACCTCATTCCTTTCAAATTGGTTAAGCTGTTCTTGCATGGCAAGAACCCAAAATTCATCTTTTAAAGCTTCATCAATTTTCTTGGGTTCTATTTGAGAGGTGTAACAAGTGTAGCTAATTAGATTATCCATTTGACGCCTAGTCCTAACACCCTCACTAACCTCACCAATAATGTCATATTTGTCATGAAGTTTTCTAACCCATGGAGCAGATTCTTTTGAGTTCAAGTGAGGAATCCTATCACTAAGTTGTGCTATGTCATCATCAAGATTAGCCTTTTCAACATTAGAGATATCAACTACTTTCTCCAAAAGGGGAGTCATCAACTAAATCTACCTCCTTCTCATGGTCATTAGTTTTGAGCCTGGTATCATCAATGACAACATTAGATGATTCCATTACGGTCCTAGTTCTTAGATTAAAAACTCTATAGGCTCTACTATTCAAGGCATAGCCAATGAAGATACCATCATCACTCTTAGCATCAAATTTGCCAAGTTGATCATGGTCATTCAAAATGTAGCATTTGCTTCCAAAAGTGTGGAAGTAGCTACATTTGGCTTCCTACCTTTCCATAACTCATAGGAGGTTTGCCTAGTGTAGGGCCTAAGGAAGACTTTATTTCTTATGTAGCAAGCCGTATTGACGGCCTTGGTCCAAAGATTCCTATGGACATTGTTGCTAAGCAACATCACACGGGCCATTTCTTGAAGAACCCTATTTTTCCTCTCAACAACTCCATTTTGTGAAGGTGTCCCAGGAGCCGAAAACTCATGAGAAAGGCCTAGACTATTGCAAAAGTTTTCAAAATGGGTATTCTCAAATTCCTTCCCATGGTCACTCCTAATTCTCTTAATGCTTTTAATCTTAGAGTTCATTTCATTTTGAATTTTAGAGCAAAACATTTTAAACTTGTCAAAAGTTTCAGATTTTTCTATAAGGAAATAGGTCCAAGTGTACCTAGAGAAGTCATTTACACACACAAAAATGTATCTCTTTCCACCTAAACTCTCAGTTTGCATAGGACCCATAAGATCCATGTGGAGAAGCTCTAGAGGTTCTTTGGTGGTTATATACTTTCCCTTTTTGTGCATACTTTTGGTTTGCTTCCCTTGTTGGCAAGGTCCACAAACACCATTAACCTTTTTCCCAAGCTTGGGAAGGTCTCGCACAACATTGAACTTATCTAAGATTCTTAGATCCCTAAAGTTCATGTGACCAAGTTTTTCATGCCACAACTCTATTTGTTCATCCTTGGACACATTACAAGACACACTTCTAGCCTCAAGACAATAACAATTTTCACTAGACCTCATACCTTTTAACAAGGTTTGTCCATTAGACAATAGGATAGAACAATCATTTTTTCTAAACAAGACGGAGAGTCCATCATCACTAAGATGTGAAATGCTTATCAAATTGGCTTTTAGACCATCAACATACAAAGCATTGGACAAGGAAGGTAATCCGGGAATGGAAATGGTTCCTTTTCCTTTGACCTTCTTTTTGGATCCATCACCAAATGTGACATTTCCTCCATCCTCCATCACAAGAGTCTCAAAGAAACTCTTATTTCCAGTCATGTGCCTAGAGCACCCGCTATCCAAATACCAAAAATCACAAGAATGAGCTTTCAAAGCAATTTGTGCAACATGGCAAAGGTGTTCATCCTTTCTAATCCACCTAGGTGCAGTAGTTTCCTTCCTAGTGGTCAATAGTACATGGGGTCTAAATGTCCTAGGATCATGCAAAGGTGTTCCACTTTTCCTAGAGACATGCATCATGGCTCTAGGTTTCTTAGGATCATGCATCATGGCTCCAAAAACAGGTTGGCCCTGGTCCGGCAAGCACCCGGCCTGTTTTGGCACGCACGCCGGTATGTGCTGGACCAGGCCCAACCCGTTTTCGAAAATGGACCCCGGCAGATCGGGCCACTCCAAATTTACAGTATTATTCCCAATTAATAATTATCTCTGTCTCTCGAAATTTTCAGTTATAAAATATATATATTTGATTCTTCGATTCAGATATTTTTCTTAGTTTCATCGATTAATATATCTTTTAAATTTATATTAATGTTAAGGTCAAAGCACTACACTTTGGTTGATAAATTGATTCGTCTAGTCTTAAGTCTTCTTGTATCCACAGCTACAACAGAACGAGCATTTTTAACGATAAAGCTTGTCAAAACACCACTTCGCAATAAGATGGATGTCGATTTTCTTACTGACTGTATGATCATATATATTGAGAGAGAGATTGTTGATATCATTGACTTATATTCCATAATAGATCAAACACATATATTGAGAGAGATATTACTGATATCATTGACTTAGATTCAGTAATAGATGAGTTTGATGATGTAAAATCTCGTAAGACAAAGTTGAAATAGTGCTTATTTGTATTTCTTTTTTAAGTTTACGTACTTTTAACTCTAAGACTCGTTATATCCCTTTATCTATGTGAATTTTTGTTTTTCAATTAATGAAATTTTCTAGTATTGTCGAAGTTTATATAGTTTTGTTTTAGCCCACCCTAACAATAAATCATGGGTATGCCCTAAACATCCAACTCTTTTATCTAACTTTTACTTCAAACTTGATATCTAAGCCATTGGATGCTTTGACAAGTGCATACAGCCAAATCAAAGCATTTAAATTCAATGGCCTACATATCAAGTTGGATGTAAAAATTGGGTAAAAGGGTTGGATGTCAACCATTATCCAATATGACGTGTCTCTATTTAATGATATTAATTAGTAATATAATATGTTTAGCTCATATTACCTACATTCAAAAGACATTAATATTATTTATTTCCAATGATATTGATTAATTAATTAATTAATCATATTTGTTTAGTTTTGTTATATAAGGCCATCACTTCTTTGGCTCCTAAACACACCAAGTTATATTCAAGATACAGTAATCTCTCTATATCGAGAGCACGAGAATTGAAGATAACCTATGAAGTGAACATGTGATAACAGTTTTAGGATATATATTTCATATTTAAAAATAATGGTAGGCTTTTGCAAGAAGGGGTTCATAAATTATATTAGTAGTCAATTTTTTATTGTATTTTTCTTTCTAACATATGTTAATTTCAATTGTAAGATTATGTCTATTATATTATGAGTTGCTTTATGTGTTTACTTCTCTTTTTTTTCCACAAAATCAAGCCATTGACACTATAAATTGGAAATGAAATAATTAACATTTGTCACAACCAGGTTGTAAAAGTTGATATAAGAGAAAATTGAAGAAATAATAGTATTGAAAACAAAAATAGAATAATACAAAGAAATTTTAAAACATAAATAAGATGTAATAAATAAAAATATCTACTTATGATGTGGTTGCACGTGACATGCATTAACTGTTGTTAATTTTTTAAAAAATCCATTTTTATTATTTATATTTTCAAGTTTAATATATTTTAACTTAGTTAATATCAATAATTGATTAATATATAAAAAAAAAGGAGAATCAATGGATTAATATGAGAAAATCAAAGTTATACATTCAATGTTTTAATTTTTTTTTTAAATCATTTTCCATTTTCCAAATTCAATAGATTTGACTTAGTTAATATAGTAATTAATCAATATAAGAGCATCTCCAATGCAAACGTAACTTATAAAAAAAAATGCCACGTAGGATCAATAGACATTCTGTTAAAAAAAAAAAATCTCCAATGCAACCGTGCATATTCAATCTCAAGCTGACGTGATAAAAAAAATATTAGACATTGTCAATATGACCGTCCACTTTCAGACGCCCTGTTGCACATCCGTTTTTTAGGTTGACTCAGTAAACATTTATGATTGATATTAATTTTTCATCTATTTTAGGTATGGAAATAAAATAAAAAAGAAAATAGGAAACAAAATTGGACATGTCATTAAAATAAGATGTGTTTTAAACGGTAGCATTGGAGACCAAATTTGAAGTTAATCATCTATCAAGTCCATATTTACGCTATATAGGAATCAAGTCTCCTGATATTATTGTCATGTCAACAATAATTCATATGCAAACCATTTTTACATCGGAGATGCTCTAAGATGAATACTAATAATTAATGGATTAATACGAGAAAACCAAAATTATCCATTTAATGTAGCAATGTACCAAGTTAAATTATTTTTTACTTAATTAATATCATGGATTTTAACTTAGTTAATATCAGAAATTGATTAATATAAGAAGAATCAGAATAATTAATGGATTTTATATGAGAAAACTGAAATTATGCATTCAATGTAATTAATTTTATAAAATTATTATCCATTTATATAAATTACATTTCCAAGTTTAATGGATTCAACTTAGTTAATATAGTAATTAATCATATAAGAAGAATAAAATAGTATTAAACATAATATTTTAAATAATCTTATTAAACAAGTCTGTGTATCGCATCGATTGACACACCAGTAATATATAAAAACTGACCCTCACAACGTCACATGTCGCCGTGAGGGAGCTATATATATATATATATATATATATATATATATATATATATATATATATATATTAGCAATATCTATTTTTTTAATAAATTGAAAATTCTTTTAAATAAGTAGTAAACAATAATGATTGGTTTGGGTATCATCAATTGATTACGTAACTTTTAGGTTTTCAATACTAATTTTTGGCTGTCCAATACCAATAAAACTGATATAATTTTTAATTAATTATTTTTTTACAATGCATGTTTGCTTTTGATCTTATCCAAACAATTCGTATATATAATGACAATCAGGATGTTTGTGTGGAGAAACAAAATGCTACCCATTATGGGTAGATTTAAACGCCAATGAGCAAGGCTCAGGATATGACAACTCTTAACTTCTACATAGATGACAGGGCATATATACCATGGAGGTATGGAAAAATTGTTATGTTAATTTGATAAATTACTATGTATCATTGTTTGTCGGATTATTTTATTTATAGAAGTTGTTAGGTGAATCGACAATCAGCCGCCACCCCAGTAGTTACCTCATCCAGTAGTGAACCGATTCACGTCGTCGACCACTGGTCAACAAACCATTACCATGAAAAAATGCATAGAGATTATACGGGAAAAGAGACAAGAGATATGGGAAAAAGAAGCTTGAGAAATAGAGATGGAGATTTTGAGAGAGAAACAAATTAAAATGAGTGAGAAAAGAATTTGTAATATATATATATATATATATATATATATATGTATGTATATATAAGGAATGAAGAGAGACAGATGTAAGATTGAGAAGATGATATAAATGTGGTATTTAATTTACCACGTGAATATTTGTTTTGTTTATTTAATACAATTTTTTAAATAAATTAATTCAAATTTAATAGAACATTAAATAGTTTTAAAATATTGAATTAGTCAAAATTATTCAATTGGTGTCTATATTCTAATTAATGAGTGCACCCGTCACTTAGATTAAAAATTGATAATCTGGATTTTAATTAAATCATTAAATTTAATTTATAAACCCTAAAAGTCTATTCTCATATATATATATATATATATATTTTTAAAGAAAATTTACACATACTTTTTCACCCATTTTTTTCTTTTATATTTTTAACCTCTTTGTTTCCTTTTCATTTTGGTTTTTTTAAAATGTATGAAATATGCATTAAATGCACAATGATTATATTCAAAAATAAATGTTTTTGAATTTTAATTATTTTTATAAACGTTTATAGATAAATATTTTTCAAAACAGTTAAAATATCAATTGTAAAAATAAATTAATGGTAATCCATTTTTTATTGAATTAATGGTAATTTTAAAAAATAATAACGGTAATATATTAATGATAACAATACAAAATATTAAAATAATAATATCTTATCAAATATTAATGGTAACACATTAAAAAAATTAATTATTGCATTCAATTCAATGGATTCTTTTTCTAAATATATGAAATTCATAACTTTTTTTATAAATGGTAATTAATAAATATTTTTGTAAGAAAAAAAAATCAACTACCGTTTACATCTCCACAAAAGTCTTCACTTTTTTTATTATTAAATCATTTAGGAGAGTGACAAGCGAAAACAATTTCTAGAAATGAGTATATTAAAAAAGATGGAATGTTTTAAGTATGAAAAAATTAATGTTTTTATAAAAAAAAGTTATAGAAATAGTATTTCCGAGTAAATTGAAGTGTATTTTGAGATTTTAAAACCAATATTTTTACGGCTTTTTATTCTTTCTAATTTTAACCTTTCTTTTCTTTTTTGTTTTTTAGAATGTATTAAATATGTATTAAATAATACACTATGATTGTTTCCAAAAATAAATGTTTTTGAATTTAATTATTCTTATAAATAATAACAAATAAATATCTTTTAAAACAAATTAAAATATCAATTGTAATATCAAAATAATGGTAATTCGCTTTGTATAGAACTAGTCATTACATGTGCTTTGCACGTGTATGAATATATTTCCACATACAAATAGATGATATCAATAGTTTTCTGATATTTAAAATTGATTTTTGGTTGTATTATAAAAAAAAATCTTTAAAAAATGGTCTAAAATTTATATAGATGAATCTCTATCGTGGATAAAAAAGATTTATAAAGAGTATTGTCTAAGTGATAAAGAGAATTGTCTACTTCCTTATTCTTCCCACCTCCAGTGGGATTAATAAATATTAGGTTCAAATACTTTAAGACAAAATGATTCATGAACAGATTTATCATAACAATGTACTGTCTCTATGGCAGTATTCCTAAATAATTTATTATTATTATTTTTTATGAAAAATGGAAAGTCAATACATGCATTCAACTATTAAGCTGTATAATAATTCATAACTAACCAACTAACAAAAAGAATATTTCATTCCAAACAAATCATAATAGAAAAAAGTAAGAGTTGAAAACAATATTCAACTTTAACCCTGCACAACTTGCCTATAAATCTGCATCCTTTATAAAAAAAAAAAGATAATTAATTTTTTTTTTAAAAGAAGCAAATTTGAGGAATAAAAAAAACATTAGATTAGATAAGCCTACCAAGATAGAAGAGCCCCCAGTAGCTATTTCCTGCGTGAAGATTCCTCACATTATAGAATGTTGGCAATTCAAAAAATTTAACATATGAGGATTAAATCAATTCATGTTGTCAGTGCAACAACAAAATAAGAATATTACCTACAATATCTAAGTTGGAGCTTTTTTTGAGCAAAAAATTGTTCAAGGAATTCAAAAAATAGAATAAAAGGAATACCAAACATATTGTTAATATGAAGAATTATTGATTTCTTGAATCTAATAAAATAAATATTTTATAACACAGATTAGAATCAAGGATCAAGATGTTAATGAATAGCTAAATGATAAAAAAAATATTTAGTATACTTTGACCTGTTTATTTCATTTTTTTAGTATCATAAGTAAAATTATTAAGAACATATTGATAACTACATTTTCTATGTTTTACATAATACAACAATAGTTAATACACAAAGTCTAGAATACATGAAAGATAAGGAAATTGAAGCTTTATAAAACTAACTTGATAGTAGTTTTTGGTTGATATGAATAAACTATTTTAACTTATAGGCTAATGGTTTTAGATGATACAATCTAAAACATGAAACATAAATTAATACATGCTCAAATATGAAACGTAAATTAAGAATAGACAACAGAAACGTAAATGGTTTTAGATAATACATTCTCATCTAAAAGCACCAACTCAATGTTGTCTCCCAATTCAGGTCGCATAAAATTAGGCTGTTTCTAAAACCGAATCACTCTAACTTTGATCGTCCATTCATCTTTTAAAAGGGTAAGGTCAGCAATAAAATTAATTGAGTCAGTCATGATAAAAGAATAGAAGAACAACCTTCAGATTAAGAGGAGAAGTACCACTATCAATTTGTTATAATATTTTTTTTATCTCAGTTTGGTGTGAGGAATAAAATAATCACTGAAAAGAGAAAAGAGAAATATGTTTGAGTGTTTTGTGCTTGAATTTCAATTTAAATGAGACTTCTACAAAGGTATTCCATTGATTGAACCATTTTATAGCTCAGTTATCGGTAATATAGATAAACTTGTATAGTTTAAAGTGTAGAAATAAATCACTTATTGATTACCAAGAAATGAAATTGCATCGAGAAAAGTGAGAATTATGATAAATTAATAAGAATTTAGAAAGAAGAAGATGAAGAAATTAAAAATAGAAAACATTGTGATGTGTACTCAGAGAGAGATGATCTTACATTTGGTATAGGAAAAAGAAACTAAATAAATAAAACAATTATTATGGCATAGAGGAGGGCTTATATTTGGTGGATAAATTTTAACGATTGTTATTCTCTATGTAGACACAGATACTTGTTAATATGTAAAAATATACATACAGTCTCTTATTTTTTGTGGTTGTTTCATATCTTTGACTTTAGTCATGTTGAAGTAATTTAAAAGAGTAATTATAGAAATAATTCATAGATATTAATATTAATAATTAACAAAATTGATATGAATCAATTTTTTTTAATGAAAAATAATGATAATAATAAACAAAATTTAATGTTTATATTATTTTTTTAACGATTGTTATTCTCTATATAGTGACAAATATTGAAATATACATACAATCCCTTATTAATAGGTACAAATATACATACAGTTTCTTAATTTGGTTTATGTTTTAAGTCTTTCTCACTTCTCATGACTTTTGTTATTCTCTATGTAGACACAAATATTGAAATATACATACAATTCCTTGTTAATAGGTAAAAATATACATACAATCTCTTATTTTTTTGTTCCAGTTTCATATTTTTCTCACTTTTCATGACTTTAATCATGTGAAAATAATTTAAAGGAGTAATTATAGAAACAATTCATGGATATTAATATTAATAATTAACAATTAACAATACCTGATATGACTCATTTTTTTATGAAAAATAATGATAATAATAAACAAAATTTAATGTTTATATTATTTTTTTAATGATTGTTATTCTCTATATAGGGACAAATATTGAAATGTACATACAATCCCTTATTAATATGCACAAATATATATACAGTCTCTTAATTTTGGTTTCTGTTTTAAGTCTTTCTCACTTCTCATGACTTTTGTTATTCTCTATGTAGACACAGATATTGAAATATACATACAATCTCTTGTTAATAGGTAAAAATATACATACAATCTTTTATTTTTTGTCCATGTTCATATCTTTCTCACTTCCCATGACTTTAATCATGTTGAAGTAATTTAAATGAGTAATTATAAAAACAACTCATGGATATTAATATTAATAATTAACAAAATTGATATGAATCATTTTTTTAATGGAAAATAATGATAATAATAAACAAAATTTAATGTTTATATTATTTTTTAAACGATTGTTATTCTCGGGACAAATATTGAAATATACATACAATCCCTCATTAATAGGTACAAATATACTTACAATCTCTTAATTTTGGTTTCTGTTTCAAGTTTTTCTCACTTCTCATGACTTTTGTTATTCTCTATATAGACACAAATATTGTAATAGACATACAATCCCATGTTAATAGGTAAAAATATACATACAATCTCTTATTTTTTGTTCTTGTTTCATATCTTTCTCACTTCCCATGACTTTATTCATGTTGAAGTAATTTAAAGGAGTAATTATAGAAACAATTCATGGATATTAATATTAATAATTAACAAAATTGTTATGAATCAATTTTTTCTTATGAAAAATAATGATAATAATTAACAAAATTTAATGTTTATATTTTTTTTTTAACGATTGCTATTCTCTATATAGGAAAAAATATTGAAATATATATACAATCCCTTATTAATAGGCACAAATATACACACAATCTCTTAATTTTGGTTTTTGTTTATATTTTTCTCACATCTCATGACTTTAGTTAAGTTAAAGTAATTTAAAGGAGTAATTATATGAACAATTCATGGATCAATTTTTTTTATGAATATTAATAATAATAATTAACAAAATTTAATAAAAACAATTCATGGATATTAATATTATAATTAAAAAAATTGAACACAATTTAATGTCAACAAGTGGTGAGTTTCGACTATATTATAAGTAAATACGAATTGGGAAAAAAAGAAATAAGAGATAAATATTATGCTGTGTATTTAGAGAGATATGGTCTTGTATCGGGTATATGAAGAAGAAGATAAAGAGATTGAAAGTGACAATAATTATTGGATTTATCCAAGAAAAGACAAACCATATAATATTTCTAAGAAAAGAAGGGTTTTGGGAGATTAAAATTGAAAACATGGAGAAGAAAGTGAAAAGATAAAAAATGAAAATAATTGTTGGGAAAAAAAGAGCTTATTGATGCTTTGGGAGAAGAAGAGTTTTAAGAGAATATTGATGTTTTGGGAGAAGAAAATCCATTAATGCTAATTGATGTTTTTATTTTATTTTTTAAAACAAAAATAATACAAAACATATGGCACTTAAAAAATGACAAATGTCAAAATCAATTAAAGATGTAAAATTACTAAAAGATGAAAGTATTGTCAAGTGTCAAAATAAATCAAATTTTAGATATCAACTGAATGAGACATATAGCAGGACTTTCCTACCATGATTTTTGTTTTATAATATTTAGTGATTAATAGTAATTTTTAAAAATATATCAATGGTAATATTAATGGTATTATAACAAAAAATTAAAATAATAAGTTTAAATCAAATATAACGGTAAAACATTAAAAACATTAATTATCACATTCAAATTCAATAGATTTTTTTTTTCTAAATATATGAAAACTCACTCATATTTTTTTTATATATAAATGGTTATAGATATTTTTTTTTGTAAGATAATAAAAAAATAACTCAACTACAATTTGTGTATCCATAAAAGTTTTCATATTTATATTTATTTTATTGAATTATCTATGTGAAGTACGAGTGAAAAAATATATATTCAAAAATGGGTTTATTGTTTTAAAAATGGAACCCACATGACATGGAGGGTTAGATTTAAATGCATTAATATTTTATTTATTGTATTTTTATATATATATATATAATATTATTATTTCATTTATTATCTTTATTTTTTAATATGATTAAAAATTATTTATCTTTTAGTATTCTCCTTACTAAACTACTTAAATATATGATTAAATTAATAAATACTTAAAATTCTTTTGGTATTCTTAAAAAACTCAATACAACAACACATTCAATTTTATTGTTGTATTTATTAAAAATGTAACGGTTGATAATTAAAAAAATTGATAGGATTGATTCTAAGTTATAAATTAGTAGTGAATCGGGAGAGTAATTACATTGGTTCTCCTACACTATTATTATAATAAATATATTAAAACTCATTTAATTATCTCCATATTTTTCTAATATCTTTTCATCATTTTCTACGAATTTATATTCTCAAAAGTAATTAAACAACGCTTCGACAACCTATTTTTCTAAAATTAAATTCTTTGTTGAAGAAGTTTATGTAAGCTATGACAGTTCAAGACGAAGAACAATTGGAAAGAGCACAAAGAGTCGAGAGAGCATGAGATTGAGAAGATGATGAGAGAGTGAGATAAATATGGTAATTATTTAATTCAATTTTTAGAGATTTTTTTTCAAATTTAATAGAGTATTAAATAGTTTCTCAATTAGTGTCTATATTTCAATTGATAAGTACACTTGTCAATAGAATTAAAAATTGATAATTTGACTTTTAATTAAACAATTAAATTAAACTTATAAAGCCTAAAATTCTCTTCTCATAAATATTTTGTTTTTAAAGGAACTTTAACCATATTTTTTTACAATTTTTTTCTTTTCTATGTTTTTGTTCTTTTTGTTTCCTTTTCTTTTTGGTTTTTTAAAATATATTAAATAGAGAGGAATTGTTTTTTAACCTAATGAAATTCATGAAATTCAAGAAAATTCCTTTCTAACCAAGCTGTGGTAAAAATTCGTTTTTAACCAACCATGCTCGTAAAAAGATAAACTTGCCCTTAATGAATTGTTAACCTAATATCTGTTTTCATTATTTTTCAATTTCAATTTTTATCTGGAAAATGAGATATGGGGGTGAAGAGAGAAGAAGTTTCCATTGCCGATTGTAGCAAGAGAAGAAGGTGACTCGAGAGAAGCTTTCCATTGCTGATTCATAATACATTGGTTGATAATGGTCTGAAAATTCCCTATATTTGAGCTACAAATATGATGGAAGTTGTCAACCATGCTAGGAAGATAACAAAATACGGTATGTTGCTTTTATATTAGCTTGTGCTGTAAAAAAGACTTTTGTTTTATGTTACATTGTAGATGTTCAATATTTTTTCAAATTCCATATTGTTATAATTGTTCAAATTCTTCGTAGATGATCCTGATTTTGTTAACCTTACTTCACACATTTGGAAAATGCATTTCATATCTTGTTACCCAATGACATAGATTTCGGCTTTTGTTAATTGTATCTGTCAAATTCATCTCACCATTTATGAATATGCAAGGGATGCTATATTGTATTGAGTCATGGTTGTGCAAGCTTTGATGAATTCAGAAATGTGGAGCACATGAGATGGTTTTTCAAGAGTTGGCCGACTTTCTCATCATTATACTACTCTTACGCCAACTACTCGATATGATTAAACCAATTGTTGATTTAGAGGTGGTGAGATGCACAGATGCATCCCCAAGGCTAGCCACGCCCCCGGAGGCTGAAATTGGTAAAGCAAGGGACAAGCCAAATTGCCATTATATTAGTGTGTAGTGGCTTTAGAGGTGTAAAACTCTTATAGGACGCGCCCTAACATTTGCCAAAGAGGAATTCAGAAAACTAGTTGCATGGGAGAAATTCTATAACAGCGTACAAACATGATTTTTCTTTTCAATTTGCTAAATGTTGGCTCACGCAATGTGTAGGTTTTTTCAAACATAAATATATAAAATGTAACAATTATGTCATTTTGAATGTTTGTAGATATATTGGAGTGTATAAACGTCTTGGACAAGGAATTATATTTCTCATGTCAATATAAAACGGGGTCATGCCATATCTAGGCAACAGGGTTAATTATATATTATGTCATATTGAATGTGTGCACGGGTGTACTATATTATTATATATGTTAATTGTTGTTTCATAAAAAAAAAAATTACTTGTGAAGCTTCAGAGCTTGTACATCAATATTGAGATTGTAGCATTTTCTGCTTTTAGGCAATGGAAGGTTAACAAAATTACAATATCATATCATATATAGGTAGTCCATCATACCATTTCTAGATAGATTATTTTTTTGTTGTTGAAGGAAAACAGTAAAGGTAGATTATTGCCCAACTTGCCATTTATGTACAGTCCATCATGTCATTTCTTGGTAACCAATCATGTCATTTACGGGTAGATTTTTGTTCATCATGTCATATTTAGACAGTCAATCATATCATTTTTGGGCAGTCCATCATGTCATTTCTAGGTAGATTATTGTTCATTGTGTCATATCTAAACAGTCCATCATGCAATTTCTGGATAGTCCATCGTGTAATTTATGAGTAGATTATTGGTCATCATACCATATATGGATAGATTGTTATGCATCATGCCATATCTAGGCAGTCTATGTAACTTTCAATACAAATCCAAAATTTTTGAATACTTCAAAATTGATTTTCAAAACCACAACATAATCAAAAAATGTATCAAAACCCATGAAATATACACCATTAAAAATAATTGTACGCTGATCAAAGCATTTAAAACTCGCTATATGGTTTAACGAGTGAGCTCAAAAAGTTTCAAGCTTAAAAAAACAATAATTTCCACCTTATAAACTTAAAATTCGACTTATTGCATCTCCTACTTGAGTTTGTGAGCCAATTAAAGGTAATGATATCGAGTTTCATGGTGACATATATATTGTTTTTGAAGATTGAAGATAAGAGATGTCAGTGAAAGAGAGGCTTTAGAGAGATGTCGATGAGAGACTTTACAGAGAGAAAGTGAACAACTAGAAGAGAAGAAAGAGAGAAGAAAAAAATAAAAAGGGCATTTTCATCACTTCCAGGTTAGTTTTGGATATTTTTTAGAATTTTTGGTTGAATATAGTTTTACTTTAAAAACATGGTTAAAAGCGAATTCCAATTTCATAAATTGTTAGATTTGTCTATTACTTCTGTTGACGTCGATTTCTGGATTATGTCAGAAAAGCCAATAAGGATTGGATTTCGGCTATTGAGTCAAAGAGAAAGAGATGCAGAGAGAGTAACAAAGACAAGTTTTACATGGTAAAACTCCGATGACCGGAGAAACGTCCACGGGTGGTTGAAGGATCAACCAAGCCAAAATCCACTATAAGAATATGATGTTTACAAGCTCTCGATCTCTCTTTTTTCTCTCTGTATTTTCTATGATTGCTGTATGCTATATTGCCTATATCTTTTGGAGCCAGATTATGGGTCTATTTATATGCTTATAGAACCATAATCTGTTTTGTACAAGTAATACAAGATCTTTGTATTTAATTGTGATTCAGTTACTTGCTTGAGGTTGATTTGTCTTCTTTCCTGTTTCGGAGTCTCTCATGGAAATCGAGTGGGATTCTAGTAGTGTAGTTCAATTTGGACTTGTTTCCTTATAAGAATGTAGTCTTCGTAAAGAAATCAAGTTATTTCCTGATTGAGGGACTCTTCTAACTTAAAGTTCCATTATTTGGGATTCCTTCCTGATGGATATCTTCGCGTATTTAATGACTTAATCCGCATAAAATAAGCACCAAGTTCTTACTCGATTTGTATTTATTCCCGAGTAAGAATAATACTTGATGGTCCCGAGTAGCGTCGTTTGAGCCCGAGTGGAAGCGTTGTTTAACCAGTCCCGAGTGTTGTTAACTGATTCCGAGTAGGTTTCATTCTACATATGCGTACTCGGGCTTTTCTTCTCTTTAATGATGCCTCGTAGGATATTTCCTGAGTGCCCATTTAGGCGTCCACCTGGCTATTTTTTCCTTCCTGTCAATGACGTGTATGCTTGATAAAATTCACATACAACAATACCCCCTAAAAATATTTTTGCCGAGTAAATTTCATTTCGGGCAAGATTATTTTAATCGTCTTAATTTTCTCTTGTCAAAATAGCCGCTTGTCATAATGGCGTGTTTTAATGGTGACTCTGTAATTTCGATTCGCTTCATCACGCGAGATCTTAAATGATGGCGACGTTTTGAAGTTCTGACGGTTGAGGGCTTTTTCCTGTTTTGACACGCGTCCCTCGTCTCTTCATTTTTCAATATCATTTATGAGAAATGATTTTTGCATTTCACCAAACGCAGCCTACGTCATCTTTTTTCGTCATAAGTTTTTTCCCGCTTTGATATCCTAGGGTTTCGTACCGTCTCGTCTTTAAATTCTTGGCTGAGAGACATTGTTGGTTTATTCTCAAGAAATTTCAGCAGAAATTTCTTTAAACGCAGATTTCTTTATCCAGAAGTTCGTGATTCTCCGTTTGATGATCTTGCATCAATCTCAATTCAAGGTTAGTTTTAATGGGGCCATCTTCCCGCCATCGTCTCTTTAAAATAGCTTTTGATGCATTAGAACGTTGGGATTTTCAGTTAGTATCTTGCATTAAACGATTACTGGGGGATATCCCAATAGATGAACCTCCATTCTTAGAGGTTGATGTTTTTGGGCTTCACCCTGACGTCACTTTCAGCCCTGCATCGAGGTCTCCATCTAGTTCTGATTCTGATATTTCTGATCACAGGACATCTTTTAGAAGGATGGGTAAACATCAGAGCAGTAGTAAGGTATACAAGCACGGCTCGAGCAGCGTTCAGACCAGGGAGCAGACTGTTAACGAGGGTGACATTGATGAAGTGTACAGTGAGTCTCGTCTTTTGTTTTCTGATACTGGCCCGGGTGGCTTTGATACTGAGCCAAATGTGGTCGGGCCAGCTGAGATAGAAAAATACTGCTCCCGATTCGACTTGCCCGACTCAGTCACTTTGGTTTCTGCGGGGGATAGCGCCGTATGGAATCCTCTCGAGGGCATGGTCGCGATTTATGGATCCATGCTTTGTTGCGGCGTCACACTTCCCCTTCAGCCTTTTATTGCTTGGTTTTTAGCTGAAGCAGGGATAGCCTCAGCTCAGTAGGCCCCGAATAGTTACAAAGTCTTGATGTGCATGTGGCACATGTTCAGCCGAATGAACCTTTTGTTGCCTTCCCCGAATGAAATCAGGCATTTCTTTACGCTGAGGCAAGTTAGCAAAACGGAGACCTATTTTCTTGCGTCTACTCCTTCGGACGGTTGGGTCCCCAAAGAAGCAAAGGTGAATCGGGGGGTCGATGCTTCTGATGACCCAAAAAAGAAGGGCTTTATATGGGGATTCCCCACATCTAACAAGTTCTGGAAGAACAATTGGTTTTTTGCTGGAGGGACTCTCGGGCTCGACGTCACTGTTCGATCTGGGGATTCCCGAACTGTGCTGAGTGTTCCCCGTTTCTTCTGTTCCCCCGAAGTATGGAACAAGAAAATAATTGATTATAGTGATTCTGAGTTGAAGAGGCTGACTCGGGTAGCTGTTCGTACTCTGGAGAAGATGAGCAAGAGCTATCTTTTCAAAGAGGATGACTTGATAAAGCTCGGCTTCTTCAGACAGGTTTCGGGCCATCGCAGGCGATGTAAGTAACCCGACGCCCTTTCTGTTGTATTTCTCTGCTTTTCATTTTCTTTTCTAACATATATATATATATATATATATATATATATATATATATTTTAGTGTTCGATACGGACGTTGTCAGCGATCTTCAGGCTCGCCAGGTGAAGACGATTCTACAAGCGAGTAGAAATGAAGCATCCCGTCAGGGCGATGAGGGTATTGCTCCACCCGAGCCTGATGAGGAAACTGATATTGCTGAGCAAATTCCCGAGCGCGTTGATCGGGGTGCTCAACCTTCTACTTAGGATTTTGCTGGTCCAAGTGGCCAATGTGAGCCAATTGACACCCAACTGCCTGAAAATAGAGAGAGGCAATATGAAGGTGCGGGTGAAGAGTCTGTTGGATGATTTGAAGCTGGCGACGGTGGTAATGTCTTGACGGATCAAGTGTCTGCAGGTGCCGAATTCTTTAAGTCCTTTCGGGACGATCCGTAAGAAGATTCTGCTGCTGATCTTAACTTCCATCGTTCTCGGGGTGAGAAGCAAAGACAGTTAGTCCGCCGTCTCGTCCACTCAAAGTTCCTCGGGTAGTCTCATTTATTGACACCAGTGACGAAGACGTTACGGATGAGATTGCCCCGAGTGTTTACGTTGAAGCATCAGTAGATGCAGCCGCTTCAGAACCGAGTAAGGCTTCTTCTACCCCCAAAGTTGGAGATATGATGGCTGAACCTTCGGGGGTTCCTTCTCCATCGTTAGAACCGAACAGGGCTTCTCCTGTCCCCAAGTTTGAAAATCTGGGAGCTGAACCCTCGGGGTTCCTTTATTCCTTTCTCCCCAGGATATGCTAGGGGAGATGTCCTCCGGTCGAGCTTTTATCGGGGAGGACCGCTGGAGCGGTTTTAGAGATGGTTCACTATTCGAACGTCTCCAAAACGTTTTCAACGGCGCATATTATGTAAGTTAAATCTGACTCCTTTATTGTTTTGCTTCTGCCAGATTTCTAAGTATATCTCTTTGCAGATGGTGGCCGAGTTTGTTGAGCTTATTCAGACGCAACAACATCAAGTCGATCAAATAAGGCGTCTAGAGGCTCAACTGAAGGCGAGTGAGGAGGGTCGTGCTCGAGCCGAGAAAGCTTACCAGCAGGAGGTCGGTTTTGTACAAATATTTACCGAACATTGTCTGGCGAAGCAGGTTGAAGCCGAGGACAAGGCATCTATGGCAGAGGAGAAGGTTGTATCACTTCAAAATCTTCTATCTTCTGCCGAAGAATCCATGCTCAAGGCCGAGCAGGCGAAGTCAGCGTATGACCGAAAAATTGAAGATCTGGAGTGCCAAGTGCTGACAGTTGAATCCCTTTCCTAAGAGGCCAGGTTGGAACTGGAAGTCCAAGGGGTGGATCGTTTTAAAAGATCCCCTACTTATGATGCCCTACTTCTTCAGGAGTTTCAACGTGAGCTAGTTTCGGCCAGCGAGTTCTTCAAAGTTAAGAATCGGGCGACCGAGAAAGCCTGTGCTAATTGGGAGCTGTCAATCAAACACCATGTGGACCGGTCCTTGGAATCTCTTCGGATTCAGATGAAGGAATGGAAAGCCTACTGTCGTAGTCAAGGAAAAGAGCCCCATCCTATGCATTTAGAGATTCCATCCTAGCATTCTATCTCAACCTTTTACGCAAGTCAAGAGTCGGTTGAGGGTGCAGTCCCAGATGTCGGGCCAGTCCTGGGTGAAGATTACGGCCAGTGGATGGATGACACTGTCGACGATATCACTTGGCCGTCTAATGAGAGCCTGCTTCGTGAGTACGAGATGTTGCCAGATCTGAGTATTGGCAAATGCTCAAAATCCTCGCAACCTTGATTTTGTAGAAATGTAGAAATTTCTGATTATTTTTTACTTGTACAGAACCATTCTTTGAACTGTAACCATTCTTTTAGGAGTAATAAAATCTTATTTTATTCTGAATTTAATGGTCTTGATCTGTTCATTGCTGATTGTTGCCGAGTGCTGTATTAAACTGGCTGGTGTTCGGGTAACTTAACTGAGTATCTTATTAAGCCGGTTGTTACCCGAACAACTTCAATTGTCAAGTATCTTATTAAACTGGCTTTTTCGATGTTCGGGTAACTTAACTGAGTATCTTATTAAACCGGTTGTTACCCGAATGACTTCAATTGCCAAGTATCTTATTAAACTGGCTTCTTCGATGTTCGGGTGACTTAACCGAGTATCTTATTAAACCGGTTGTTACCCGAATGACTTCAATTGCCAAGTATCTTATTAAACTGACTGGTGTTCGGGAAACTTAACCGAGTATCTTATTAAGCCGGTTGTTACCCGAATAACTTCAATTGCCAAGTATCTTATTAAACTGGTTTCTTCGATGTTCGGACGACTTAACCGAGTATCTTATTAAACCGGTTGTTACCCGAATGACTTCAATTGCCAAGTATCTTATTAAACTGGCTCTTTATTATTAACCGAGTCATCTTGAAGCAGAAGTTTACACGTGTTTCATACCCGGTTGCTACCCGAACGTTACATCAAAGCTCACCATGATCATATGTTCGAGTCCTTACGCAATACCAAGGACGTCTCCCTAGTTTTTATGCGCAAGGGTTTGCCGAATCGTTGAGCTCTTTTCTAAAAAAGTTGCTTCAACACAGCTACGCACTTCACCGGAATTTCTCCCGATAGTGTCCCGAGCATTTTTCCAGAGTCTGGTGCATCGGGTTTACCTTTTTATGAAGGTCATTTTGACCATGCTCGGCTGGCATGCTCCTACGAGCTTCTCCGCCCATTCGGGATTTGATGGTCCCGAGAATTCTATTTGCATGTTCTTATTATTATGCTTTTCTTCCATATGTTCTTATTATCATATGCTTTCTTTTGGAAATCCCGAGCTAGATGCTTTCCTTTCGAAAATTCCAAGTAATTTTATTTCTTACTGTAAAAAATCGACAGATTTAAATTACAGTTTAATATTTATTCTACCAATATTGTCCTGACTAGAAAAAAGAATAAAATATTCAATATAAATATATATATATATATATATATTTTAAGGATAGAAAATTTTCAGATATTGGGTATTGCATGGTCGGGGTAACACCCCTCCATTAGGTCGAGCAATCCAGTAAGCTCCATGGCTAGCTATCCCCTCGATCTTGTATGGACCTTCCCATTTGTCAGCCAGGGACCCTACGGCTCTATTTTTTATGTTCAATGACACCTTCATGAGCACCAGGTCTCCTAGCTGGAATTTCCTGATCCAAACACGAGAGTTGTAGTGGCGAGCCACTCTTTGTTGATATGTTGTATTTCTTATTCAAGACTTTTCCCTTTTTTCTTCTAGCTTATCCAAACTTTGTAGTAGCATATCAACATTCTGTTCTTCATCGTATAGCCTGACCCGGGGGGACGCATACGAAGTTTCTACGGGGATGACAACTTCTGTTCCGAACGCTAAGGTGAACGTAGTTTCTCCTGTTGAAGTCCTTGCTGTCGTCTGATATGCCCATAATACTTCAGGAAGCTTTTCAACCTAGCTTCCTTTTTTGTCATCTAACTTTGCTTTAATGGAGTGCTTGATAATTTTATTTACTGCTTCTACTTGCCCGTTTGTTTGTGGATGAGCTGGTGTCGCATAGTAGTTAGCAATATGATACTTCTCGCACAACTGTCTGAACTTTTGGTTATCAAACTGAATGCCATTGTCAGTGATTATAGTGTCCGGAACTCCAAACCTATAAAGTATGTTTTTCTTTACAAAATTTGTGGTGTTGGCTTCTATGATATGCACCAGCGCTTCAGCTTCTGCCCATTTTGTAAAATAATCGACAGCTACTATAGCGTGCTTTGCTCCACCCCTTGTCCCAGCTGGCATTGGCCCGATTAGGTCTAGGCCCCACATGGCGAATGGCCATGGGGCAGTGAGGTTTCTGAGCTTTTCTGGGGGTTGTCGGATATCGTTGGTAATCCTTTGATAGGTATTGCAGCTTTCTGACCACTGCTGTGCATCTAAGAAAAGCGTAGGCCAGTAATAGTCTTGCCTGAGTACCTTATGCGCCAGACTTCTACCCCCAGTGTGGTTCCTGCAAACTCCTCCGTGGATCTCTTGAAGTATTCGATGTACATCTTCTTCCGGTACATATCTCTGGAGAGCTCGGGAAAACCCCCTTCTGTATAATTCTCCTCCGATCATGGTATACCTAGCTGATCGATTCCTGATGCGCTTTGCTAATACCGGATCTTCCTGGAGCTCGCTTTCTTCCAAGAACCTTCTCAGATGGACCATCCAACCGTCTTGCGGGGTTCGGATTTTTAAAATTTCCAAATGCTTAGGTTCAGTTGTACTCTATTTAAGGAGGTGTGCAACTGGAACGGTTTTTGGTCTGATTAAGGTTGTTGCTGACGCTAATTTAGACAATGCATCAGCCTTTTCATTTTCTTCCCTAGAGATCTGAGCGATCTTGTATTCTTTAAATTTTTGGAGGAGCTGTTTCGCAATGTCACGGTAGACTATCATACCTTCATCTTTGGCCTGGTACTCGTCCATAACCTGGTTGACAACTACCTGTGAATCGCTGAATATCTCAACTTCATCTGCCCCGAGAGCTATGCAGACTCTGATTCCAGCTAACAATGCCTCATACTCGGCTTGATTATTGGTTGCTTTAAAATCAAATCTCATGGCACATTCAATATCATCTCCTTCTGGGGTGCAAACTATGATCCTTGCCCCGCTGCCATGAGTATTTGAAGAGCCATCAACATACAGTTTCCATGGGAAACTCTTTTCCAAGAGTCTTTTTGCTTACAGGTTTGGTTCTGTGAATTCGGCTATGAAGTATGCCACAGCTTGTCCTTTGAGGAAGGTTCTGGGGATATAATGAATATCGAATTCACTTAGCTCGATTGCCCATTTGGTAAGTCTTCCTGATATTTCTGGTTTTTGTAAAATTTGTCTTAATGGGCAATTGGTGAGAACCTGGATTGTATAGGCCTGAAAATATGGTCTCAGCTTTTTTTCTGCTGAAACCAATGCTAAGGCCATCTTCTCTGCCTGTGAGTAGCTGGTCTCGGCCGGTACAAGTGTCTTGCTAGTATAATACACTGGTTTCTGCACTCCATCTTCTGTTCTGACTAAGACTGAACTTGCTGCAAGCTCGGTTATTGACAGATACAGCTGAAGTATTTCCCCTTTTTACGGTTTTGAGAGAACGGGAGCTTGTCCCAATTACTCTTTTATTTTAAGAATGTCTGCTTACACTCTTTATTCCACTCGAGTCCTTTCCCTTTTTTGATTATCTTGAAGAAAGGTGCGCACCTGTCTCTAGCCCTTGAGATGAATCTTCCCAAGGAGGCTAAACACCCTGTTAAGCGCTGTACCTCTTTCAATGTTTTAGGTGAGGTCATTTCTTGCAAAGCCTGGATCTTCTCGGGATTAACTTCGATTCCTCTTTGATGGACTTGAAAACCCAAGAATCTCCCCGAATGGACTCTGAATAAACATTTGTTCGGGTTTAATTTCATCTGGTATCTTCTCAGAAGATCAAATGTCTCTCGGAGGTCCCGGGCATGCTCATCTGCCGAGATGCTTTTAGTCAACATGTCATCAATGTACACTTCCATGTTCCTTCCTATTTGCCGAGTGAAGATTTTGTTGATTAACCTTTAATACGTAGCACCTGCATTTTTTAAACCGAAGGGCATTACTGTGTAGCAATATAAACACTGATCCGTTGTGAAAGCTATTTTTTCTTCATCAGCTTTGTTCATCCGGATCTGATTGTATCCCGAGTAAGCGTCCATGAAGCTGAGCAGTTCGTGACCTGCTGTGGCATCCACCAGCTGGTCTATCCTTGGAAGTGGGAAGCTATCCTTTGGACATGCCTTGTTTAGATCCGTGAAATCTACGCACATCCTCCATTGTCCATTTTTCTTCTGGACGAGGACTACGTTGGTGACCCATTGAGGGTAGCTGACTTCTCTGATTGATCCAGTTGCCAGTAGCTTTTCCACATCTTGTTTGATTGCTTGACTTCTTTCAGGATTGAACGATCTTCTCTTTTATATAACTGGTTTTGCATTCGGGCTAACTGCGAGGTGGTGAGATATTACTCGGGCATTTATTCCAATCATATCTTCGTGACTCCAAGCAAATACATCTTTGTACTCTCTAAGCAGATTGGTCAAGTCTTGCTTGACTTTTCCATCCAAGTTGGCCCCGATCTTGATTTTCTTGTCCAGTTTGTCTTCTTCATATACTATTTCAACCGATTTTGTTTTGTATTCATTCGAGCCCTCCCTTGGATCCGGTTCGAATGACAAGGATTCTTCACACTGATTTGGCTGCATTATGGTGCACACTTGTTCAGCATCATGCTTGTCTCTGTATACTGACAGGTTTGCTCTTCGGGCCATCTCTTGAGATCCCTTGACTATCCCAACCCCTTGTTCTGTTGGAAACTTGATCATTAATGCATAAGTGGCCGTCACGGCCCTTGTTTTATTCAGGAATGGCCGGCTCAATAATGCATTATACGGCCAATTGTCTAAGTCAACTACCACGAAGTCGAGCAGGACAGTCCTCTGGCATGGTGCCGTTCCGATCTTCACGGGTAGTTTTACCGTCCCGAGTGATCTGACCTCTATCCCTCCAAACCCTCTTAATGGAGTATGGAAATGCTGTAAATCTTTTCGGTCTAGTCTCAACTGGTCGTACACGGCCACGCTTAGGATGTCTGCTGAACTCCCATTATCTATTAAAATTCTTCAGACTTCCCTTTGGCCAATCCGGGCACTTATAACCAAAACGTCATTAGGTCGAATATCGACGCCATGGGAATCTGCCTCTGTAAAGACTATTAGGTCCCATCCTTCCTTTACCTTTTTCGGGTCTGGCTCAACCGAGTTTACGTCGAAGTTATTCCTTGCTTCTATTGCTTATCTGATTTCCTGAGTTCGTTCTCGGTTGTTTCTCCCAGTAGAGGGTCCTCCGAAAATTGTATGTATTACTTGATTGGCTTCGGGGCTGGTTCTTTGATTTCGACCCGGGTTGTGATCAACCTTGACTTCTTTCTTAGTTTCTGATCTCTCATCTTTTTTCAAGATTACATCCCGCAGGTGCCCTTCCTGAATAAGAGTCTCTATGTAATCTTTGAGCTGAAAACACTTTGAAGTCTCATGCCCGGTTTCTTTGTGAAACCTGGAATACTTGGTTGCATCTCTCCCGGCGAACTGTGATTGTCGTCGCGGCTTTTACACCATATTTTTCTCTTCTAAGATGGCTAAAATTTCTTCTTATTTTTTCCGAAGAGGGGTGTAATTGGTATATCTGCCTCGGTATTTCTCTGTGGACCGTTCGGCGTTGAGCCCATTACCCCCATCCTTGTTTTTCTCCTTGCTGTTCCCTTTCCGTTTTTCCTTTTGATTCTGCCCTTTGGATTCAGTATTCTTCTGTTCAGGCTTTCCTCCATACATATAGCTCCCTCCTGTAGCTAACTCTTCCTCCTCGGCTAGAGCGTATCCTCCTGCCATATCCATCATGTCAGCATACTTAGTCAGTCGTGCTCTTCTCAAATCAAAGGACAGTCGTCCATTCTGCAAATTATTGGTGAAAGCAACAATAATTTCTTCATCAATAGCACTGCCAATTTCTGATACTGCTTGGCTGAACCGGTCCAAGTACTTTTTTAATAACTCGTCCTTCCCTTGCTTTATTTGAGAGAGGTAGGCCACCGACTTCTTCCTGTGAACATTGCTCAGAAATTGCCTTGAGAAGCTCCTGCTCAGTTCGCTGAAATTTTCGATGCTCGCCAAGGGTAGTCTTCTGAACCATCTTGGGGGTCACTGCGGGCATACTGAGCCATGACACTTTTATAGCGTCTAACGTGCTCTTTTGGATCTGTATCTTTTTTGAATTGCTCCATATGTGGCATCCTGAATCTTTCTGGGAAAGGGATCTGCAAAATTTCCTTGGTGAATGGACTGTCAGAGTCATCGTCAGATAGATCGTTACAGCCATAACGTCTGACCAGTGCCTCCATCTGTCGCCTGTTATTCTCAATTTCTCGAGTTAGGCTATGGATCGTGACATCTCTGTCCCCCATCGGACTTCCCTGACGGTTAAACCGTTGGGTTTTCGTCATTCTTTCCTCAAACTCTTCACTCTGATGTCGATCCTCTCGTGTGACTCCATGATGACGTTTGCGATGGTGTTGATCACTGTCTTCTGATGATGACCGACCTCTGCGCCGGTTGTTTTTACGATGTCTGGCACATACTGTTTGATTGTGGTCCAACCTCTGGTGATGTTCCTTTTCAAGTGTTTTCTGTCCAGCCGGGTTGATTGGGGAAGAGTTCCTTCTGGTTTCTGGCATAGTTATTTCTGGCCCAAACCACCATCGAACGGAGCCTTACGGGTGGAGGATTGGGAGTATGTGCTCCTGCAGCCAGTAGATCAATCCTTTCCCTTGCTGCTTCCATCACCAATTGCTGCAAGACCTCTTGGAAACACAGCGTAAGATCTCTGCTGGTTGGAGGAACTTGCTGGATCCCCGCCAGGTGCGCAGGCTGGTTTTCTGTGTTTGCTGCAGGATCTTGTGACGTATTGCCCACATGGAAATCGCCTAGTGATTTTTGGCCATTCCCTGAACTACTTCTGCTTCCTGCCATCGCTTTTAACAAGTTCGGAAGTTCAACCCCTTCTTCTAGCATCAATTGTTGACGTCGATTTCTGGATTATGTAGAAAAACCAACAAGGATTGGATTTCGGCTATTTAGTCAAAGAGAAAGAGATGCAGAGAGAGTAACAAAAACAAGTTTTACGTGGTAAAACTCCGATGACCGGAGAAACGTCCACGGGTGGTTGAAGGATCAACCAAGCCAAAATCCACTATAAGAATATGATGTTTACAAGCTCTCGATCTCTCTTTTTTCTCTCTGTATTTTCTATGATTGCTGTATGCTATATTGCCTATATCTTTTGGAGCCAGATTATGGGTCTATTTATATGCTTATAGAACCATAATCTGTTTTGTACAAGTAATACAAGATCTTTGTATTTAATTGCGATTCGGTTACTTGCTTGAGGTTGATTTGTCTTCTTTCCTGTTTCGGAGTCTCTCATGGAAATCGAGTGGGATTCTAGTAGTGTAGTTCAATTTGGACTTGTTTCCTTATAAGAATGTAGTCTTCGTAAAGAAATCTAGTTATTTCCTGATTGGGGGACTCTTCTAACTTAAAGTTCCATTATTTGGGATTCCTTCCTGATGGATATCTTCGCGTATTTAATGACTTAATCCGCGTGAAATAAGCACCAAGTTCTTACTCGATTTGTATTTATTCCTCGAGTAAGAATAATACCTGATGGTCCCGAGTAGCGTCGTTTGAGCCCGAGTGGAAGCGTTGTTTAACCAGTCCCGAGTGTTGTTAACTGATCCCGAGTAGGTTTCATTCTACATATGCGTACTCGGGCTTTTCTTCTCTTTAATGATGCCTCATAGGATATTTCCTGAGTGCCCATTTAGGCGTCCACCTGGCTATTTTTTCCTTCATGTCAATGACGTGTATGCTTGGTAAAATTCACATACAACAACTTCTATTAAATATGCATTAAATACAAAATGATTTTATTCAAAAATAAATATTTTTGAATTTTAATTATTCTTATAAATGGTAATAAATAATATTTTTTAAATTATAATACCAAATTAATGATATTCTTTTTTTTTATGGAATTAATGGTAATTTTTTTTAAATATCATTCAACACCACCCATAGGTCTATATATATATATATTAATTTATTCTTAAACACTTTTTGAGTCATTTATTTAACATTGACGAAATTATTGGCTGATATTTCCTGGGCAATCTGTTTTTGAAGAATTTACAATTGGCCTTCACAAAGTTGTAAGATAACCGGGCTCTCGATTTTCTTATATTAAAGTTTTTAAAATTTATAGTTGTTCTTTATTTTTTTGTCATTTTAATTTATTTTTATTTAAATTTTGTCCAGATTCTTCATGGAGATTTTGAATTTTTTCTTAATCTACCGGCATGTTATTCGTAAAAATTGTGAGAATTTTGTTTAAAGATTGCAAAATTGAGAATTTTGTTTAAAGATTGCGAAATTGGTTATGTGCTATTTTTTATTTTTTGATTAAGGAAAGAAATATTTTATGTACCATGAATGTTAAGGGAAAAGTATTTTTTTTTTGGGTTTACTTTTTAAGGATATAGATATCTTTATTAAAAAAAAATCGTTTATTATTATTATTGTAGTATTGTTTATTTGATGAGATATGATTTTGTTGTTTTATGACGATATATATCCAATCAAAGACAATTATTTATTTTCAAACACAATTTAATCAATTTCTACAAACATGATTGATTTCTTGAATAAGAGATTAGTGGTCGGACTATTGACAATCAAAATATGCTCAATTAATGGAGGTTGTAAGATTGATTCTAACTTTATAAATAAGTAGAATAGTCCGTGGAAGTTGTAGAGAAAAGCATATATTCAAATTTAATTGTTGCAATGTAATTTGTCCATTAGATGATTATTTTTATCATTGGCAATTGGTGATTTTTATAAATCATCTCTTATCTTCCAAATTTGGCATATGTAACCAAATTGAAAATCTAGAATATATATTTATATACATACATATATGCATACATACATATATATATATATATATATATATATATATATATATATAATTAAGTCAGTGCACACTGATATAAATTTGTCAGTGCATTGGATGTGAATCATTAGATTTACATATTTTGACTTAAAGTGTATGCACTTGTCAAAATTTCTCCATAATCAATGGTCCACATACAACACACTGACATAACTTATATCAATTCGCACCGACTGAAAAACCATTATATATATAGGAAACTATGCTGCTTTTATGGAATTTAAAAAAATAATAATTCAAATCTGACCCTTGAAAAGCAAAACCACTTATATTCAATTAATTTATTCTTTTCCTCAATTTTTTTTAATTTATTCTATTTATATCATGATTTGTTTTTTGAAAAAATAATTTTGATCGGTTTATTTATTTATTTACTGTTCTGATACATTATGAAGTAGTGATTTCTTATATTATTTAAGATTAAATACAAGATTTTAAAATTGTTGTCAAAGTTGTTATACTATATAAAAGAGTAACGTTAGATGTCCAAATTTATTTTTCTTCTAAATTTTATCCCAAATGATGTGAAATATGAGATGTCGATATCATATATGTCACCAAAAATCTCATTACTTATAAGAGATTGACACTTCACGTGCCACATCATTTGGAAAAAAAATTGAGACGTCTAACATTACTCTTTATAAAATCAATTTATGTGAAAAAATTATAAAATAATTTAGATATTATGTTTTTTTATTTGTAATTTAGATATTGTGTTTTGGTTTTCAAACCTAACTAATAAGATTATGAATTTTAAAGGTAATACATTGAATCAATCTATGAATCATGTTAATATATGTGAACAAAATTAATTAGTTGTGGACTATGGTTCATTGACATACATTTAAAAACCTAATCTAAAATTGAACATAGATATTGTTAATATATGAGACTTATATAATGGTTAAATTCTATATCATCACAATTTTAAACACTTAATTTGTTATTTATTGCATCAATATCATTTTATATTCTTTTTTAATAATTATGTTGATGTCGGAATGTGCAATATTATGAAGAAGACGAAGTTGAGAAAATCATTTAGCTTTAATTGTTTTAACTTTTAAATCTCTTCCTGATCTTTGCATTTGAGATTATAAAAACTAGAGAAGTGATGCATTTGTAAGAATTTGATTAACACAAAATCAATCATGCGTAGGTAAAAAATTAATTTGAAAGTTTAACCTAAACATGTTTCTATATCATACTTAATCAAACACTAAATACATAATACTAATCCATATCAATTCAAGAGAAAAGTAAGATAGGAGAAAACGGAAGGTATCCATTGCCAGAGGTTGGTGAACGGGGTTGAGATTTTCTAAATTATCACAGTCTTTAGGACACAAAAGTGTTCTCTCTTCTCTAATGATGGGGATCCAGAAAAGCTTAAAAGTGATTGTGTAATTTGGAGACCATAACCCTATATATAGTAAACATATTATTTTATGTTTGCTACTTCTAATTTGGCTATTTCTAATTTGGCTCCTCATCAAATTAGAAATAACACTCTGGTAACTATACATTAATTCCATGACAATTATACCCTTAAATCTTAAAACTTTAATCTTAATTAGACCACCTTAATTTATGCTTAACCAAAAGATATCATAATACAATTAATATTTACATGTTTGGTCCCGCATGATGGAATTTTTTCCAACAACATTAACATGAGATTTACTTATGAACATGATGAAAAGTTAGAATTGTATTATTTTTTATTTATGAGTATTTTTATAGTATTTTAAGGTTGAACTATTTTAAGTACAATACAATATTTTTTATCATAAGAAAAATCTATAAATCTATATATTCAATTATTTTTTATTTATAAGTATTTTAATAATATTTTAAGGTTGAACTATTTTAAGTACAGTACAATATTTTTTATCATAAGAAAAATCTATAAATATTATATATACATTAAATTTTACGTGCTCGCACATAATGTGGACTGTAAACCAGTGTGTGTGTATATATATATATATTCAATTATTGGCAATAACTTGATACATTATGTTTAATTAACTATCTTAAATATAATTATGTTAACTCTATAGGCCCCAATTGTTTTATGGGTTCAAAAATTAAATGACACTTTTTAGTGGTGTCATTTCAAGACTGTCACTACTTTAATAACTTATGTTTAAAAAACACCAATTATAGTGAATGGATAAAAATACCCTCAATAGTTGTTTTAAATCAGATTTCTTTCATTCATTTTACAGTGACAGTTGTGAAGTAGAGAGATAAAGTCTCATTGAAACCTAGACAATTATTTGAACAGTGACATAGTGGCGCTACGCAGATGCATTTGAGGGTCGACGAAGATGAATATTTTGGTTTTTGAAACTTTTTTTTATTTGATCTGTTGTGTGTTGACGAAGATGAATATTTTGGTTTTTGAGACTTTTTGAAACATTTCGAGCTTTTTTTTAAAAAAAGGGGTCGAACTTTTTTTGTAAGGGATCTAGTTTTTTTTTGTACATGGTCGAACTTTTTTTATTAAGGATCGATATTTTTTTTTATGAGGGATCGAGCTTTTTTGTACATGATCGAGCATTTTTTGTAAGGGATCGAGTTTTTTTCATTAAGGATCGAACTTTTTTTTTTTTTTTACATAATTGAGCTTATTTTGTAAGGGATCGAGCTTTTTTTGTGAGGGATCAGGTTTTTTTTGTACATGACCGCGTTTTTTTGTAAGGGATCAAGTTTTTTTCGTTAAGGATCATTTTTTTTTAAAGGGATCGAGTTTTTTTTGTTAAGGATCGAGCTTTTTTTGTTTCACATGATCGTGATTTTTTTGTAAGAGATCGAGATTTTTTCATACATGATCGAGTTTTTTTTATGAGAGATCGAACTTTTTTCTTAAGAGTTCAAACTTTTTTTGTAAGGGTTTGAGCTTTTTTGTCTAAGATTATAAACTTATTTACAGCAGTTTTAAAATGTTTGTACTAATGTAAAAAAACTCAGACAAATTAAAAAAACTCAGACTAATTACAAAATAGCTCGTAAACATATTAGAAAAAGCTCAAACCAATGTAACAAAATCTCTGACACATACAATAGCTCGTAAACTTATCAGAAAAACTGGATCATGCTTAGACAAATTGTAAATCGATTTTCAGACAAGTTTTTTAGAGAGAGAGGAGTTACTACTTTCAATTATTAAAGTGTGGAAATGGAAATACAAAGAGAATTAAAAATTGATTATTTAAGGGTAATATGGGTAGTTCACCGTAATAGATACTTTTTAAACTTAACTTATTAAACCGGTGATATCACTGTAATTCACTAAAAAAAAGTGTTATTTTTCACGATTTCGACGTTGTTTTATTTGTTATACAACTATACTTAATTAGTCAAGAAATAATAAAATATAATAAGAAGTCTTAAAGAAGACTGGCAGTTGATTCTTACTTTCAATTTGAAGGTACAAAACTTTTTTTGTTTGGTTTCTCTTTCATTTATAATTTCTCATCCTATTCCTAGTAAACGTTTTCCTCCTTGATTAAGTTTTCCTTTCAACATGCTATGTACTATAGACGTCGGTCCCCACATTGGCACTAAGGTGTCCTGCAATTAGGTTAAACTTTTTTTTTTTTTTTTTTTTTTTTTGACAATAACAAGGCTAAGCTTTTAGTTCTTGAAACTTTAATGAATTAATTACAGTACTTTTTTTAGGAGAAAATTACGGTACTTAGAAATATACATTAAATAAATGTAGTTTAAATTGTTAATTGTTGTGTTAATTTATTTAATGTGTATTAACATGTCAATTTTTTCATTATTAAATAAATTAATAAATTGAAGTTAGATTAAAAAAGTTAAATAAATTACACTTTTAAAAAATTTACGATGATGTTATAATCGTACAATGATTTCAGATGATGCATTGGATATTATTTATAAAGTAATATATATATATATATATATTCGTACAATGATTTCAGATGATGCATTGGATATTATTTATAAAGTAATATATATATATATATATATATATATATATATATAAATTAGTTTGACAGGTCGTTTGAGTAATGAATTTGGATAATGTATAAAAGTAAGAGCCCGTCCTGTAAGCGTTTTTCGGTTACTGTTTTTCGAAAATAAAAATAAAAATGAAAATAGTGTTTTTGGTTTCAGTTTCGAATTCCGAAAACGCGTCTGGTAGCATATACTGAAAGTTGTATTTTGAAAATGAAAACGGAAAAAAACGCGTCTGGTAGGTTAACTGAAAACTATCAAAAATTGATTACATAATTAACCAATATAATTTTTGTATTGTAATTTTTAAATTAAACAAAAGTAAGACATCAAAAATCAATTCAAAAAAACATAACAAAAAATGAATTAATCAAAACTAAACCATAAATTTATAAATAAATAATTACAGTATATATATATATATATATTACATATAAAAATATAATATAATATAATATATTTAATATTAATACTATATATATTTATAATGTTATATATATATATATATATATATATATGGGCACTTTGGTCATTTAAAAATCTTGTCTCGTCTTATCCTAGCTAGAACTAAATGAAACAAAATGAAAAACAAAATAATCTTTTTTATATAAAAAAGTTAAAAACAAAATGAAAAACAAAAACGAAAAACGAAAAATAAGTATTTTGTGTTTTTTAAATCTTTCAATTTTAACACTGATTTTGTTTTCATTTTTTTTTTCGTTTTCTGAAAATAAAATGAAAAACGGTTAACGAACGCGTTTTCGAAATCGTTTTTAAAAAATAAAAACGAAAACGGACTGAAAAACAGCTGCAGGACGGGACCTAAGCTAATGGAAAATTATTTGGTTGTTATGAAAACTCGACAATTTGCATGATTGAGTTATTAGGAGTATTGTAATTTGTAACACACAATCATGTATCTGTATATCTTAAATATTAGTTCAAATTTAAAAAGTTCTAAGGCGATAAGCCGGAGGAACTTAAATGTGTGCTGTAGTTCGCTTGGCAACTTTTGTATCCATAGAAGCATACTCATTTTTGAAAAGAATATTATGATACCCAATTCTCGAACGAAGGGGATTTGAAATGTCTTGAGCGGTGAATCGTGTTCAATTTCAAACGAATGTTTTGATTAACCAGTGACAATCGGATTTCAAACTTTATAGTCAACAACTTTCTAATGCTCATGTTCGAGTTACTTTTTATGGTTTTTGTTCAGAATATTGGTACCCTTTAACAATTATGGGGATTGTTCGAGGGACGAGGAATCTGATCATTTTTTCTAGACTAAAAAGATCCTATAGCATGTGTAATCGATAATTAGATACATTTCTTTTATTATCTTTAAATATAGAATATCTTTATTTGAGAAAACAGAGGCTCGAAATTCTTCAATTTGAAACTTCAATCCAATGTTATTCAAATTCACAATTATCTACTAATAAAAACTCACAATTATCCAGTCACAAAGAGTTAGAATTAATGACCAACGAGAGCATAACTTTAATGGGTAGATGGAAAGATTTGAAATTTAAACGAACGACTCGTCAGTAACAAGTAACAAGGTGAGAAAACGAATAGGCAGGAAAGGACGACTACATGACTCCAGGGACAGAAGACTAGTAGAGTAGGCTACGTGGTCGAATGAGCTTCCGAGACTGTCACAATTAATCCTTTTTATTAACTCCTTCGCCTACAAGTTTTCATTTTTCTATAAAGTACCTCTCCGCAATCTCATTTCATTCAAGAACACATTTAGGTTTTGTTAAAGTTCAGGGCTAGCAATTAGCAAGTAGCAAGTAGCAAGAGTTTGACTATTTTATTATGGCGACACCGCAAGAGCACATTGAGGAGATCAGGAGGAAGAAGTTCTCCATCGGAGGTGAAGTGAATCCGCTAACGGAGGAGCTTCACCTCACTGTCAAAATGCTCTCTGCTGAACTTTACGCAAAGGATGCCCATTTTCTCATGGAACTCATTCAGGTCTCTTCTTCTTAACTGATGTTTATTTATAAACGAGTAATATATGGACTTCATTTAAATGACCGAATGATGCCACATTATCGTTATTGTTAGAAAATTAACAAAGTGATTTATTTATTATTTGACAGAACGCAGAAGACAATGCGTATCCGTCGAGAGTAGATCCATCGCTGGAGTTTGTTATAACCTCGCGTGACATAACATGCACGGGAGCTGAAGCCACTCTTCTCATGTTCAACAACGAGAAGGGCTTCTCTCCTCCCAACATTAACTCCATTTGCAGTGTTGCCAAGTCCACCAAGAAGGGCAACAGAAAACGTGGCTATATTGGCGAGAAAGGTACCTTCTTCATCCTCTCTCTTTCAATTCTGCGGATTCCATCTCGTTCCTGCACTTTTTTTTGTCTCCCATGATATTTTTAAAGATAGTAAGGTAACGGTAGAAAAAGTTTCTTTCTGCATCTGCTTTATTAGGAAAGTTGCTATGCTCATGTCCATACTTAATAAAAAGTTATAAAATCAATCCCTTTTTTTTTTGGTAGCCATCCGTTGTTCCTATTGACCGATCCTGTACTGTGGCATATATATTACTTCGAAAATACCATTACATATATATTTTTTTTTAATATGAAAAGAACCTTGATGATGCAAATAAGTTACTTTAAAGAATAATCAACCTAAACACGGATACAAATTCTAGTCTCTAGATTAATTATTTAGAGATATTAGATTGACAGTTCTTTTTCTTGTTACTTGATAATTTTGTTTCAAAATTTCTGTTTTATAAGTTTACTTTTCACGTATATTTAAAGAAATTGGACAGCTTTAAGTCATAAGTTATTGACTGAGCATAGTGATATTGATAGCATGTTGAGATTAAATTCCAAATGTTTTCTATAGTTTTACATCAACCAAACAAAAATAATAAAATAAAAGCTTTAAATAATTTAAAGCATTTATCAATAGTATTGGCTTTTAATTGGAGAAAGAGAGTCTGGGAAGCGAGAAAAGGAGAAAGAAAAGGATTGCTTTTAATATTTTCGTATGTACAAGGAGTAAATGTTATGTTATTTTCTTAAATTTTAATTTTGGGTGAATTACTGTAATCAGGGGTTATTCGATAACTTTCTAAATATGTTTTTTTTTTTTAAAAAAATTTACTATTTTTTTTTTGAGTAGATAAGCTTACTCTTTAGATCCATATAAATAATATCTGCATTATTACAAAACCTAATTTATTTTTCAAAATCAAAACTAATTTCGTTATAATTAAATTTTTTTTTTCTGCTCACAAATGAACCTTAGATTCTGCAAGATATACAACAGAAGTATTATTTTATAGGTCTTTAAGGGGATGGGTTTTAAGCTGCAACATCTCCATGATTATTAAAAATTTGTTAAGTAATAGTTCAAGACTAAATCATGAGTATGAAAATTATTGATTAACAATTCAAAATGTAGAAAAAATATTTAAATCTTGCAAGACTAAAGAACAAATTCAAATCTTCAATATTAGATGAACCATGGTTTTCCATCAATTTATATGTATTCCTAGATATCATATTAAAAGTCTAAACAAAATAGTAAACGAATGTAATACAAAAACTATTTTTTTTTTATATACCATCTATGAGTATGACGACTCGAATCTAAGATACTGTCGGGAAGGGCTGAATGAGCCCCACATACTACCATGCCACACTGGGCGGTGGTGATAGTTATATATCATTATGTGTAAAAAGTGTTTTGATTGGTGTGAAAATTAATTGTATAAAAAGTTCTATATTCAAATAAGATTAGATTTGGTTATATAACTTTTTTATTTTTTATTTTTGATATGCAATTTTGATTTTAGACTCTTAGACTATTGTTTTCAATGCATTCCACCAGACGCATAATGTAAAATTAGAGATAGTAATGATAGATTATAGAATCAGTCGCTGTATTTTTTTTTTTTTAAAAGGTAGACCTAGAAAAGTTCTTTTGAGATTGGTTAAGTTTTGAAAAATCATTACATAATTCTTTGTACTGAATTTTATTAGGTTAATTTAAAGGTCATGATTATCTTAGGTTTTTTTTTTTTTATGCAAAATTTATATACACTATAGAAAATATTAATATAAATTGAAATTTTAAAACTAATAAAAAATATTATTGAAATTTTTATATAATCTGAATTTTATAGAAAATTAGAAATATAGAGCACATCTAGTAACGTGAAAGAGGTTGATTCCTAGAGGCTTTGGTGGCCTATAAAATTATTTTGCTTTTTTTTTTGAAATTTCACCTTAGATGAAATTTTTTTTTTAATTGTTTCCCGCAATCCTTTCTTCTTTGTAGACGAAAAAAGACATCTCAGTTTTGTGTATGTATAATGCGTAGTTCTAACTTCTAATACATGTTCTATTTTTGTAACAAGCAGGAATTGGGTTCAAGAGTGTGTTTTTGATCACTTCTCGGCCTTACATATTCAGTAATGGCTATCAGATTCGTTTCAGTGAAGACCCCTGTCCATACTGCAATCTCGGTTACGTGGTTCCTGAATGGGTTGCGGAGAACCCAAAACTTTCCGAAATTCAGCAAATTTATGGTTCTGGTTCTACTCTTCCAACCACAACTCTGATCTTGCCTTTGAAGGCTGACAAGGTCAATGCTGTCAAGCAGCAGCTCTCTAGTGTTCAACCTGAAGTTCTCTTATTCCTGACCAAGATAAAGAGACTCTCTGTCAGAGAACATAACGAGAATCCCAAGCTCAATACTGTCAGTGCTATAGCTATAACCAGTGAGACAAACTTTGTGAAAAGGAAGAACATTGACGCGGAGTCCTCTACGCTCCATCTCGCTGCACAGGGTGACAAGTTTGACTGTGAGTGCAGCTATTATATGTGGAAGCAAATGTTTCCTGTTAACGAGGAAAACAAAGTGGAAAGAAGAATGGAAGTAGATGAGTGGGTCATCACTTTAGCTTTTCCTTTCGGGGAGCGTCTTAAGCGAGGGGCCACTTCTCCTGGGATCTATGCATTTCTTCCTACAGAAATGGTGACGAATTTTCCCTTTGTTATGCAGGCAGATTTCCTTCTATCATCATCAAGGGAAACCATACTCTTTGATGATAAGTGGAACAAAGGGATTCTTGACCACGTGCCTTATGCATTTGTTAATGCGTTAACTACGTTGGTGAAACTGACAGACGATGCTCCGTTGTCTAGTTTGCCTCCAATGTTTAGCTTCTTGCCGGTCACCAGCTCTCCCTTTCCAGAATTGAATGCTGTGAGGGAAAAGATTAAAGCAAAGCTGGTTGAAGAAAATATTATCCCTAGTCAGTCCTACTTGAAGCAGAAGTTCTTCCACAAGCCCTGTGAAGTGGGGAGGCTAATGCCCGCTTTTTGGAATATTTTGGAGAAAGCAAAGGAACAAGGTGTGAACTTCAATAATTTATCAAGTCATGGGATATGTGTTCTCAGTTCTTCATTCGATAAGCCAGAGTATGATCAGGTACTAAACTTCTTAGGTGTGGTACAAGTCAGCAATGATTGGTATGGAAGGTGCATACAGAGTTCTGATCTGGTAATGGGAGTATCCGAAGATGTTTATTTGGAACTTCTCCTTTTCCTAGCTGATAACTGGTCATCCAAATTCAGCTGCACCGGCATGAAGAACATTCCTTTGATAAAATACATGGACCTTGATGGGAAGGTGGCTTTGTGCAGCTTAAGTGATAACAATCAGAGGGTAGTGTGCATTTCATGTCATGATTCATGGTTGATTGATTGCAATAGAGAATTCCAAGGTGTCGCTAATTATTTCTTTATGCCACAGAGCACACATATAGCCATTCGATTATGTTCGAAGAAGGATACGCTGCTGGATTGGATGAAGGTTCGAGTGATGGTAGTTAAAGTTAGTGAGTATGCAGCTGTTCTCAATAATAAATTAAATGGTGATCGGAAGCTGGCTGTAGCCTATGCTCACTTTTTGTACCACTCATATTCAAATAGTTATTTGTCAGATGAGGAGGTTGCTTCTCTGTGTTCGGTAATGCCACTTGTTGACAATTACGGGCAGTCAAACAAAAGATGGAATAAGATTCTTGTACCTGCTAATGGAAGCAAATGGGAAGAACTGATGTTATCAAATCCATGGACACATGAAGGCTATATTGAACTTGGAGGAGACTATTTGCGTCCTGGCAATTTTGCTGGCCAAACTGCAACTGGGGTACAACTCTTGACGTTCCTAAGGTCTCATGTTCAAGCTTCCGATATCCCACATATAACTCCTCCCAATGCTGGGATTCCTGCTTTGTCTTCCCCACTCACAAAGCAAAATGCTTTTTTGCTCCTGGATTGGATTAGAAGGTTGAGAATTTCAGGAATTGGCATCCCACAAAGGTTTCTGATTTGCATCAAAGAGGGTAGTTGGCTAAGAGTCACAATGAATGGCTCCTCTTCATTTAGGCCGCCCGGTCAGTCATTTTATCTTAATGATTCATTGGGAAAAATTCTACAGAATGGATCGGTACTCGTTGACATTCCCCTGCTGGACTCGAGTTTTTATGGTGAGAGTATATTGGAGTACAAGGATGAGCTGAAAACTATTGGAGTAATGTTTGAATATGCAGAAGCGTGCTCATTCATCGGGAAGCGTCTAATGTCTTTGGCAGCATCTTCCAATCTAACCAAAGGGACCCTGTTCTCAATACTTAATTTTATTAAATTTTTAAGAGAAAATCTTCTTGTACTGGACAGTTTTGTTCACAGTATCAAAGATGGAAGATGGCTAAAGACATCACAGGGTTACATGTCTCCAGTTGGATCTATTTTATTTTGTCAGGAGTGGAAAGTTGCCTCACAAATCAGTAGCATTCCTTTCATCGATCAAGATCACTATGGTGTCGAAATCCTTAGTTTCAAGACGGAACTCCAGTTGCTCGGTGTTGTCGTGGGCTTCAATGGCAATTACCAGCTTGTTGCTGAACACTTGCAAATGCCTCCCTCATGTCCTCTCACTTCCGAGGCCACTCTTTTAGTGCTGGCTTGCATGTGTCATTATCCAAAATCTGCTGACAAGTTTGTTCAAGCACTTCAACATTTAAAGTGCTTGAAGACAGATTCTGGTTTCAAGAGTCCTGTGGAAAGTTTTTTGTTTGATCCTGAGTGGGGCTCTCTTTTACAGGTTTTCAATGGTATTCCAATCCTTGATCAAAATTTTTATGGCAGCACTATCTTACGCTGGAAAGCGGAGTTGAAGAAATTAGGGGTGTTGGTTGATTTTGAGGAGGCTGTAAAAGCATTTGCTGGTCTTTTTAAGCGGCGGGCTTCTACATCATCCTTTTCGAAAGATAATGTATTGTCTTTTCTTTCATGTTACAGGCAGCTGAAGAAATTTTCTCACAGATTTCCTTCTGATTTAAGGAAATGCATCCGTGAGGGGAAGTGGTTGTGGACACGGCTTGGTTCTCATCAATCTCCATCTGAATGCATCCTGTTTGGTCCAGAGTGGGAATCCATCGCTCCAATTACTGTGCTTCCTTTTATTGATGACAGTGATGCTCACTATGGCCGGGCAATTCATGAATACGAAAAAGAGTTGAAGAGCATTGGTGTTGTTATAAAATTGGAGGACGGTGTGAAGTTTGTGGCTGATAGTCTTTGTTTTCCCTCGAATCCCTGCAGAATCACTCGTGTTAATGCACTATCACTGCTGAAATGCATTCGTGTATTGCAAGAGAAGGGGCACTCTTTTCCCAAATCCTTTTTTAGAACGGTATCTCAAAAATGGTTAAAGACTAATGCTGGTACTGGTTATAGGAGTCCAGACCAGTGCTGCTTATTTGATGCAGAGTGGAAACAGTATTTGAAGCCGACTGATGGGCCTTTCATTGATGAAATCTTCTATGGTTCGGAAATTAGTTCTTTCAGAAATGAATTGAATGCCATAGGAGTAATTGTTGATGTAAGAAAAAGATGTTCGTTGCTTGCTAACAACCTCGATTCCCACTCTGACTTGGTAACCATAACTCGGATAATAATTTCCTTGCAGAACTTAAGTGGGAAGCTGATGCGGAAGGTGACAGAAGGATTTGGATTCCAGATGGTAGTGAGAATGGACAGTGGGTCAATCCTACAGAATGTGTTATACATGATAAAGATGATCTTTTCAGTTCACAATTGTATGTTTTAGACAAACACTATGACCTGAAGTTATTGGGATTCTTCGCCAGTGCTTTTGGTGTTAAATCCATTCCTACAGTTGGTGATTTTTGCAAGCTTTGGAAGGTTTGGGAAAGTTCAGAACATCATCTTTCAAGTGGTGAGTGTTGTGCCTTTTGGGTTTGTGTTATGAGGCACTGGAGTTCGAAGACCGAGAAACTTCTTGCTGACTGCTTGGTGAAGCTGCCCGTTGATTCACGCTCGGATGGAATTTTGTTGTTCGACAGGTGTGATGTCTTCATTGCTGATGACCTGCAACTGAAGGATGCTTTTGAACAGTCTTCTTGTGGCTCAATATTTGTTTGGTATCCGCAGCCTAGCTTGCCTGCTTTGCCTCGGACTAAGTTGCTTGAAATATTTAGCAAAATTGGGGTTCGCGCAATCTCTGAGTCTGTACAGAAGCAAGAATTGTCATTAGAAGAAGGTGTGGAATTCAAGCAGGTGAAACCAAGGGATATATATATTGACAAAGCATTGGCTAAGCTCATCCTTGGCTTTCTAGGCAATCCTGCTCTTAAGCTGGAAGCAGCGAAGAGATATGAAGCTGTCAAGTGCCTCCAGAATCTCTCAGTACAGGAGACCGAAGAACCAATTGAAGAAAGGTATAGTTTATCACTGACCTCGGGGGAAATTGAGAATGTGAGAATAAGCCAAATGATTCGTTGGGATAGAGAGAGTTCAATTCTTTTCACACAGAGGTTGGACAGGTCTAATGGACACAAAAACCTCCTTGAATATGCAACACACTTTTCTGAAGTCATATCCAAGGGAGTGTTATGGGAAATGGAAGATCATATAAATGCACTAGCTGAGTTGATCAGGTTGGCCTTCCTGCTGGAATTCAATGAAGAAGCTGTCGGGTTTCTTATGAAGTCTAAGAATTTGCAGATATTCATGGAGGACGAGGAGTTCTTGTCTGCAGCTTTCCCATCTGAGTAGGTGTGGTGTGTGCAGCTATTTGCTTTTCTAGGTTTGTGTGCGAAGCTATTTAATTAAGTAAAATGGTGGTGTGCTGTTTGTCAAATGTGTAATATTGGATCAGTTGTTATATTACTGATTCTTTTGGTTTGCCAGTATGTGATTATCTTATTTTGTGCATGTTCTGGACCTCAGCGGATAATGCTTTATATGTAATGGTCTTGTTTGCTAAATGCCGGATTCAAGTAGCCTTTTATTATATCATTGCTATCTTTGCATTTTGTATAACTTGATCTTTTCTCTTTTATAATTTCGCCCTCTCAAGGTGAGAGATGCTTCTATGAATTGGAATCTGTAGGAGTCTGCTCTCTGTGAGGTATTGTTCTTGTAAGCATGCAGGAATTGCTAATATAAAGAAAAAAAAAATTAGGATTTGTTGCAAAAGACAGCGTTGCAGGGATGGATTGTACCAGATTGTTGTAAACCATTTTCCTGAAGTGGAGAGTCAATAAACCTGGCCTTTAGGCAGTTTAACCTGCTGTCTGCAGGTACTAATTTTTTTCACATGCAGGAAACGAGATGTTTGAAACTTTCATACATCGTAGCTTACGGTGGCCAATCTCGGAGTCAACAACTATTTCAATTACTGATGATGATCATTCTCGGAGTCAACAACAGTTCCAGTAACCGATGATGATCAATCTCGGAGTCAACAACCAGTTCCAGTAACTGATGATGATCATCTTGTTTGTGGTCTTATTATGTAGTCCAATCAAGCCAATGAAGAGATTGTTGTAGATGGCAATAAGAAAAGGAAATACAAGCAAGTGAGAATTGTCCCAGAAGCAATCTCAGATTCGAAACAAGTTCATAAGAGGGAAATTGAAGTCAGGTCTGTTTTTTTCTCCCTGCATTTTTGCCTTAAAGTTGATATGTTTAATAGTGTTTGAACATTCGTTGATCAAGAGTTTAATTGCCTTTGGGTAAAATATATTGAGATGTTAGATATGGAAATTGTAAAGTTGAGAAGGCAGCTAAGCTGGAACATCTTATGCTTTTATGAAAAAAGGTGAATATATTTATCTGTTTAAAGAAAAGTAGACAGCTTTAATAGAAATGAATTAGGCTCCATTATTTATAGGATTGAGTGACGAATCGACTCCTCTTTTATGCAAAATTGCATATTTTGTTTTGTACTAAGCCAATAGTTTGGCTATAGGTTTTTTGAGTTTAAGAGTATGATTGGAGGAAATAACATTGTGATATCAGTTTTTCATTGAAAATTCTCATTATATGAAAAAATGCTAAACTTTTACGCCCTTTTCCTGTTTGTTTTGGACCTTCTTTTGTTCCATTAATCTCTAGAGAACATCTTCATTTGACAATGTTGATGCGAATATCATCTGAACTTAATTTTATTCAAATGAGATGGTAGACACCAATCTTGATTCCTTGAGAAAATGCATTGATTATAACAGCACTGGACAGGAAAGATTGGTGTGGCCCTTCACTAGTTAACATGCCATTGTGAATTATATATGCGTTTGATCAAACCAGAGAACAGGAGATCACTTTCATGTAATCTATTTGTCTTTTTATTTATATGATTGTCAGAATATCGGAGTTATGTTCTTCTCATTGGTGCTTGGAATCAGCATCGCTCAAGTAAAAAGTTGCAAAGCAAAATGTCAACTGAAAACAGCTAGAAGGTCATATATAATATATTTTTTGACTATAGAAGTACATTATTGAAATTCATGCGGCTTACAATTTTTTCTTAGACAAGCTATACTTGCAAAAGGAGCCTCGTGAAACAAAAAATATTCAAAGTAAAAGCCTCTATTAATTGATTCTTCCTAGCATAATTACGCAACTGTTTTCTGAGACAGAAGACGAGCGGTGTTGTGATGACCGCCGTTGCAGTAGCATGATTTGACGTTCAGTAACTTCTTTACAGGATTTGATTTTCTCTTCCTGAGTCTCGTTTCCTTCTTCCCTTTCTCTGCCTTGTCTCTTGCATTCACCTCCAATCCTTTAGATGATCCCTGAGGTAAGCCGAAATACAGAAAAATGTAAGACAAAACCTGAAACGTATACTCTATTAGAATTTTGTTTATTACAAATGACAAGGAAGTTGTTTTCTGTTCATACCTCATTAGAATTCATTGAAGAAACAATCTCATCACTGTCTTCTCTTCGAGGCTTTTCCTCTGTTGCAATATCATCCTTATCTTTCGTGATATCATTGTTGATGGGTTCCAATGCTTCGGCACAATAAACTCTGAAGCTTGGTGAGCCAGGACAGATATATCCAATTCCAACGTTGCAGAATCTTTCTTCTTCTTCACTTTCTTGTTCATCTTGTCCTTCCTTTTCTACAATATATTCTTCCTCCAGTGCTGCATTGTTATCATCTTCTTCTTTAATAGACTCGGGTTCTGGCTCCGGTGCAATCCTTGCAGCCCTTACACTCTCTTCACGGGAAGAAGACGGAGGCGGGCTCTTGTCATCAGCAGAATCGTGAGATGCATCACCTTCCTTGAGCAATTCTTTCTTGGATAGAGTCCCTTTCATTGCAGCTGCATTCCTTCGTCTTTTTATCTCCTCAAACTTGTGTCGAAGACGAGGAGGGAACTTAGAAGCTACTGCTTCCCTTTCAGGATTCATCCTTGATCCTCCACACCCCATTGGAAGACAAAGACAATAACAGTAAGGCTAATTGATAGAGAGAGACAAGGTGAGAAAATGAATGGTGTTGGAGACAAATTTAAGATTAGAAGAGAACAGAACCCCAAAACTTTAGATGGATGAAATTGAATGGGAGGCCTGCACAAGTTATAAAATGAAATACTTGGATGGATAGGTACACAGTCTGTTAATTTTTTTGGATGGATAGGTACACAGTCTGTTTTCATAGTTGTTGATGATTTTTTATTTATAGAAAATGAGTTGGTCTGTTGCATGGTTTTGTGGAAGAATATTTACTTGACCTCATTGACAACTGAAGTTCTCTAAATATTAGTCAATTAGTCAAACATAAACTTTATGGACAGATCCAAATAAGTATTCCAGCTAAATTGCAAGCATTTATGAAGTTAATATATATATATATATATATATATATATATATATATCTATCTTGATTAAACTATTATCAGAGAGGGAGTGAGAAACAGAAAGGGTTTATGAAGCTTTATTTTATTTTTACATTATTTTGATTAGTATTTATGATTTTTTTTTTCTTGTGACGTGTGAAAGAAAACTACCCTTCTCGTGATTTGAAATGGTCAACATTTTGTTCATGTACAACCTTAACAAAAATATTTGCCAGGCTTGATGGATAAATAAAAATATTATTTTTATTTGAACAGAAGTTTGACAGCATGAGATATCTGTCAAAATAGTTTTTTATTGGAAAGACCACTCCATCAAATATTCAAATATCTGAAATTCCTACTAAATTGTAGGAAGTGATGTTAGATCAAGTGTTGAACATCTCGATTCAAGCTATTATTAGTGACAGTAAGGGTTTCTCCCACCTTTATACCATTCACCAAATTAGAGTATGAAATCCCTTTAACTCAGCAATAATAACCATGTCATAATGGCTTTAAGCGAAATCCAGCACCAGAAGTAGCGTATTCCGGTGAGATGTGCTACTTTACTTGTTTGTTTGGTTTTTTTTTTTTGTTTTTTTTTTTAGTCGTTTAATTTTTAAGTATTCACATATTCAGCATATTAAATAAAAATTATTACGATTTGATTCCTTACTTAAAAAACTTGTTTAATTACAGTTTTACCCTATTAAAGCAAATGTATTCCAATTGTATCATTGTAATTATCTGATGCTTTTGGTTAATATATATTTGTTTTAATTGAATTATTATTTATATTAATATTTATAATAAACTAAAATGAAGTATATAATACAAAAATTACTAAATGTCATTAATAATAAAAAACACTACATTGAAAACAAAACAAATAAAACCACAAAAATACTACATTGAAAACAAAACAAATAAAGCAACAAAAACACTACATTGTATTTTATTTATTTATTTTATGAATTGTAATGTCGGAGTTCAATTAATAATAAATGAAATATTTTAGTTAATTAAATTAAATTTTTTAATTTACTAATTTATTAATTTCTTAACTTATCGTAATATTATGCTAATTGAGGGGTCAAATGTTATTTGTTGAGAAACAATAAAAAAGTGAATATTGAGGAATATTTTTTTAGAGTAAAATTTGGTTCAATGAGTTGGAGATGATGGAGAGGAAGTTGCTGCATTTTGCTGTAAAGTTACAACAAATTGATACAATGGATTGAAGATGGTCTAAGAGAACAAAATCGAGTTGTACAAAAAATTCCGTTCCTCAAGACATTTTGGAACTATGTTTTGACTGATATCTATAGTGATTTAATAGCAAATGTTTTATTTTTTGAAGAATGATCTAAATTCAATTTTTTTTTTTGGAGGGAGAGGACTCAACCTCATCTTATCTGATAGTTCTCTTATAAAAGATCCCTTATTTTGATATAAAGTAAGAATCTAGATGAAATCCATCAATTTTAATGAATTTTGATCTGATTTTTTTTTTATAGAACTACAATTATTTTTTCTGATTTTATTGAATATCAAAAATTAAAATACATGGCAAAAAATAGGAAAAATGCTAAAAAAAAAATAGTTGCAGTTCTTGAAATATTTCAAAATTTGCATAAAAGTAGATTTCATTGAACTTATCATCAATAAAAAATTTCAAATCAAATCTCATTAAAATCGATGGATTTCATCGAGTTCCTACTTTGTGTTAAAATAAGAGATCTCTATGAGAGGACCAATAAATATTTCAAAATTTGCATAAAAGTAGATTTCATTGAACTTATCATCAATAAAAAATTTCAAATCAAATCTCATTAAAATCGATGGATTTCATCGAGTTCCTACTTTGTGTTAAAATAAGGGATCTCTATGAGAGGACCAATATATATATATATATATATATATATATATATATATAGTAATTTTCCAATGAAGACTTTTACAATGCACACTTTAAGCACATTTTGATAAAATTATATGAGATCAAATGTTTTTCGATGAGATTTTTTGTATGCATCCTAAGAAAATTAAAATGCACATTTGGTAAAAATTTGGAAATTTTTTGGTGTTAACGAGAAATTTGCTTGAGATGAGAAATTTCAACTAACACCCTCGAGATCACTACCACGGAGGTGGTGGCCGGGATCGGTACTTTGGATACCTAACCTACTTAAATAGAAATGAAAGTTTGAATAACTGTAGCGAATGAGAGCTTTAATATTGAACATTTGTGATACACAAGAATCTCTCATATACACTCATAATATCTTTTGTACATAGGAAGGTGGTAACTCCGTGCTTGTCGAATAATGGATATGACGATGGCTGTGTTCTGATCACAGAATTTAAGCCCGACGTACTTCTCCTTTTTTTTTTTTACTTTGACCTTCCCCTTACCATGCTTGGCTCTATTTATACTTGGTCCAAGTAGGATTTTACTCACAAATATCCTGCCACGATCTTATGAATCTGTTCCCTTCTTATCGGGCGAGATCCATTTTTTGAAAGTTATTGACTTCGCGTTAATAACGGATGCGATGATATTGTTGATGAAGATAAGTTTGTTTCCTTTTTGGAATCAAACTCTTGACTTACACATACGTAGAATTAATGTTGGTTATTACGTAGATATGATCCTGTGTGACCTTACGGCATGATTCTTCATGAAGGTCACCGAGTTAGCTGCTCATTGTCTCGTAGAGCGAGGTAGATCCATGCTTTAGTTCTGTTCTCAGAAGCCTGTGATAGACTTTCCTCGACCCTTTGGAGCTTGAGGCGTTCCTGTAGACATTTCTGGGAGATCACATGGATTTGATTCACTTAGAGGCCCTATTTCTCCTCGTATTGTGGAGGGGGCAGCGGGTTCCTAGAGAGGTTGGTGAGCTTCAAGTTTAGGCTATGAGTTAAGTTTGACCTATGGGAGCCTTAACCTAGAGGGAGCTTGCTTTGCATGTCGGGCTTCACTTCGAGTGCTTTTTTTAGCTCGGCGATCCTCGCTTGCTTTATTGTGGTGGTTTTGGAGCCTGGCCCCAAGAATCGAGGTTTATTGGTAGGTGGCCTCGAGAAGCCCGGACTCCAGCGTTAGTGTGAGGGCCTGACCTGGTCGTGTCTAACTTCATCCCTGGTAGTTCCGATGCCCGGCGATCCTTATTTATTTCTATGAGGTAATTTTATGGCCTGCCCCCTGGTCTCATGAATGTCGAATTTGGGCTTTGACTCGGGCTAGAAGAGTGGAAAATTTCTCTTTACCCCCTTAGCCAAATTTTACTATTAACAGAAGTCCCCTCTGACTTGAACACTGGAGGTAGAGTTGGGGTTGGAGTCAGATTCACTACTTAATTGGGAAATTTTCCATTACAAGGTAATTACTGAGGATTTTTGAATGAAATCTTCTCGTTAATTGTTCAGGTGTCGTGTCGTGGGCGGACTGGTACATTCCCTGAAATAGTCCTGCTACGTTACGGCTGCTCCGAGATTCGAGAAGATCTTACCGAAGATTTTGTTGATGTCAACGGCTATTCCACCTCTATTTAACCCCGACCTCATCATCCCTTTCTTCACGCTTTCTTTCAATTTCAAAATTTCAGGCTTCCTCTCCCTTACTGTTTTCTCCGACCATATCTTTACCTTTCACCCACCTTCAAGCTCTTTTCATCCAACAATGTTGAACTCCTCTGACAACATTGAAACTTTGGTCAAGGGCACCAGTGGCTCTAATTTGGTTCATCAGAAACAGGTGTGAGGAATCTTGAGCGACGAGGACTCTTCCTCAGTCCATCAGCGCCGTCGCTCTAGTAGGAATGTCTCAATCGGTTTGGGCTTCTCGAATCAACCCGAAAACCCTTTAAACTTAGTTAATGAGGATTTCGATGTTGGAGAGAGAGTCGATGCCACTGGGAGGTTCAAGTTGCGGTTGCTGGGTTTCCTTCAACGACGCCTCTTTCTTCTGAATCTAGGGTTATCCCCAACTCTACTATCGACCCACAATCGATCAACCGCATTCGAGATAAATACGGTATTCCTAAGGACGTCACCCTCACAGTTCTTCATAGGAACTACGAGGTTTATAATCCTCTCGTAGACATGCTCCCCATTCTTTTGGCGGCCTTTGAGAACGGGGTCAGACTCCCCCTTCACCCTACTCTTCGGCGGGCTCTTAACGCCCTTCAACTAGGTCCCCTTCAATTGACGCCCGACTTCTGGAGGCATCTGATTGGCATCCTCGTGCTGTGGAGGGAACAGTGCGAGCTGGGCAAGGTCACTCAGGAACCTAGGGCAGAAGAGCTGGCCTACCTTTTTCAGATCGGGAGCTTATCTGGAGGTCCCCGGGGACAGTTCTATGTGAAGGCTAAAAACAAGCTTAACTTTATCATCCCCGATGCTTCGAGAAAAGACCCTGCTTGGAAGGAAGAGTGGTTATTAGCGGGGGGAGATTAGGGAAGCTCCGTATTCATCGGGGGGCATGAGTTCGCCGTTTTCACCGTCTTCAGCGACAAACCCTCTTGGGACCGGGATTCCCTACCTGTCGAATCCGAGGTTGTTCTGAAGGCTATCCTCGCCAGGAATTACCTGAACCTGAGGTTTCCAACTGCTGATCCCTTCGATCCCCACAGGGTGAATAAGTATCTGCGGATCTCCAATGCTACCCCTAATAAGTAATCCCAAGTCACTATGCTTCGTCTTGTTAGTTGGCTTGCTTCTCACATCTTTTTTTTAACAGTTTTTGTTGTTGCTCCAGCTTTCCTTGAAACCCAGCAAGCTTGGAACCCTCCCCCTCCTCCTCCCCCTCCTCCTCCCCCTCCCCCTCCCCCTCCTGCTGGATTGTCCAGGGGGTCTTTTCGATTAACCCGGAAAAAGGGGGGATTACTATTCCAGTTGTTGCTTCACCTGTTCCAGCTCCATCGCCTTCCCAGATGAGATCCAAGATAGTTATTCTCGCATCGCGGGCTGCTAAAACTTTAAATCGAGGAGGGCCTGCCCTCCAGGCTATTGATGTGACCACCTCCGCCCCTTCGTCAATGGCCCCCACCGCTGCTGCTTCTTCTTCAGTTACATTGCCCCTTTTTTTCGCTGATCCCTCTGCGTCCCGGGCAGGTCAGGCTCCAGGGGATCCCGAGTCCGGTATTTCTGAGATTCCCCGTTCTCGCCCGCACCATCAGTTGGGCTCGGTTGGTCAGGACAAAGTTCTAAAGCAGTTCGTTACGTCTTACCTGGGTGGCGGGCTTTCTAGGATGGCTTCGATGCCCGTGGACATCATGTTTACCAAGGGGTCTGCCCTCCTAGCCGAGGTAGTCATTGCCTTTATTTTCTATGATTGCGAGCTTTGATCACTCTCTAACCTCTGTTTCATATTTTACAGGCTTTCAAGTTTAATGTAGCAATGGGTCACTAGGTAGCCTTTCTCAGAGATCGGGCAGCTAGGGCTGAAGCTAAGGCTGAGCGAGCCATGGGATTGCTGGCGCAGGCTCAATCCTTGGTCCAAGAGATGACTTCCAGCCAGAGGGGAATGGAAACACAACTGGCTGAGCTTCAATGCGACCACCAAAAGTTGAAGCAGTCTTTTGATCAAGAAACTCTTCGGTCTAAGCGACGAGCCAGCCAACAGGATGATTGGAAGGAAGAGGCCAAGGCACTGGATGCTGAGAACCAAGCTCTGCAGACCTGAGTTGCCAAGCTTCAGGCTGAAGTGGAAGCCTCTTTCAACAAGAGGTATTTCTATGTCTCATTCCAGGTCGTGGAAGCCCTCCCCATTCCCTTTGACCTCTCCAGCATCGCCGGCTGGGACAGGAAAGACATCATGTTTGGGGTTACAGAGATGTCTCGCCCCAACAATGATGAAGAGGGTTCTTCTGCTGGAGACGGAGCTAGGAAGCAGCCTGAAATATTAGATATACCTTCTCCTGTCCTGTCCTGTCCTGTCCTTCCCTGAGTCAGGTCCCAGAGAATCTTCTATGGGATGGAGCCAAAAAGATGAGAGGTCATTCCAGAGTCAATGGCTAATCTTCTTGATACTGCCATACCACCTGAGGTTATGACGGTGGTCAATGAGGTATTGGAGGAGGATCCAACTGAGCAACCGACCATCGAGAGGCATCTTCAGGGAAATATGGCAGAGGTAGCTAACCATGATGAGAGACCACCAGAAAGAGGAGCATGGAGCGAGGTTCATCCTGAGGAGGGGGAAGCTGGAGGAAACCATGAGGATGCAGAAGTTTGAATCCATCCTCTTGTAACTTGTTCTGAATGCCCGGAAAGGGGGGTGGGCACCCCATCTTTACTCATGCTTGATCATCATCATCACTCTCTTTTTTTTTTCTTGTTTGTAGCCCGAAACCAGGGGTTGGGCTCCCTATACAATTGTCGTAGCCTTACCTGGGGATGGGATCCCTAATTCATTAATGAAATTTAGCTTTTAGACCTGGTTCAAATTTTGACTTGCATGTACTTGCTTCATTTCTGATCTCCCTTTAGGTTTAGCCTCTATATCAACCTGACTTAGCTTAGGAAAAGTAACAAGATAGGAACATTGCTTAAGTGTGAAAGCAGATAGCTAGCTTAGGCTTTCTGACTCGACAAAGACTTGTAGCTCAATGACTTCAGTGAATAATCCCCTTGTTTGGTCGTAGACCTGTCTGCACCTATCACAGTAAGCAACCACATATAGACGGAGAATTAGACACCAGTAATAACTGGGACATTAGAGTTAAAGCAAAAGACCCCTTCATCCTAGAGCCCCTCTAAGGGGTTATAGCCCAAATGAGGTATCAAGTAGAGAACTGTCTATCCCTCTCTTAGGCTTGGGATCAAGAGGGCTACCACACTTTTAAACTCAAGTCCTTCCTGGGGGTGATAGCCCGACCAAGGCATTATGAGGGCTATCTGGCTGTTTCCTAGCATCGAGATCTGGATGACAACTATGCTCTTACACTCAGACCTTTTTTGGGGGTGGAAGCCTGACCAAGGCATTAGGAGGGCTATCTAGCTATTTCCTGGTCTTGAAATTTGGATGGAAACTATGCTCTTACACTCAGACCTTTCTTGGGGGTGGTAGCCCGACCAAGACATCATGAAGGCTATCTAGCTATTTCCAGGTCTCGAGATCTAGATGACAATTATGCTCTTACACTCAGACCTTTCTTGGGGGTGGTAGCCTGACCAAGGCATCAGGAGAGCTATTGAAAATACAATCACGGTTAAATGCTCAAGGTTAACCTAGAGGGAGGAAGAGAGGGAGAGAGGGAGGGAGGGTGGGAGGGAGGGAGGGATGAACACTCTCAACTTCGAATCACTCAAATCGGATTTCAAATGAAGATGTTATGGTGTTTGGAAGGTGAGAAAATTTAGAGAGAAAATTTCTGCACACTTGTTTAAATTTCTTCCTATAATGAAATGTGAGAGGGAAAGAGATTATAAAGGAGAGAGATAAGAATGAAGGATGAAAAGACCAAACTACCCTTAAGTGCCCAAGCATGCTTGCTACCCGAGATGGCACATGGGCATCTCGGGGCAACAACCATTCTGTCTTGAGATGGCCACGCGCCATCTTGGGAAATAGTGCTTGGATGCACTTCTTTTCCTCTTGCGCTCACTTTGCGTTCTTCGACCGTTCTCCGGTCTCCGAACTCAGAATTTGAATCCGTTTGCGGATTACAAACCGAAACTCTCACACGGACATGAAAATATAAGGTACCGAACCCAAAAAATAATAATTTGACTCGATATACGAAGACGAAGACGAAGACAATGTATGCAACATGGGTTGAAAGTGTAGTATCTTTTGACTTAGAACTTGAAATCAATAGTATGAGTAACCGAAATGACCGGAACTCAATCAAGAATGATTTAAGACTAAATCAAAGTTCAATATCCATGTTATACAAAATATATACACATGCAAACACAATTCACACTAGAATGCAAACTACATAGAGATAGTTTCCAATCATGCATATTCCAAAACATGTTATTTCCATACCAATGCATGAGCATTCATCTTCAAGTGTGTGAATGTGTTATACATGGTGCACAACGATACAGGGACACATATGAATGAATTGTATGTGTGTGCCTATAATGGTGTACAACGATGCAGGGACACAAATGTATGATATGTGTGTGTGCCTAAGCCTTGTAAGAGAAAGATAATGTCTTAGTATACCTTTGTAGAACCATATTGCATCCTTTCTCTTGAAGACTTATAACTTGCTTTGACTTGTTGTTTCTTCTTCCTTGAAGCTTGAATCATCATGAATCTAAACAACTAAATAATTACAAGTAAACATCATTTTGATATGGAATTAATGCCAACACAAACTAAAACCTAACAATCTCCCCCTTTGGCAAATTCCATGTCAAAACACCTATACATTTACTACAAATATAAAAATAAAGATAGGTCACAAAATCACTCCCTCACATTACAATGAGTAAGATTCCTATAACTAATCTTCACCAACTCTTGAACTTCATCTTGATCTTCTCTTGAAGCAACCTACAAATCAGTTCAAAGCACAATGCATATACGAGAGAAACACAACAAATGACAACATATAATATGGATAAGAATATACAATAAAGTCCACAAATACATGTATCTCCCTCTCAATACATGCCAAATACAAGAGTTCTTAACCAAATCTTAAGACTAATTATTACATGCCATTGAAAGTTCAAAAGTTCACAAAAACAACATAAAAAGGAAACTAAGTAACTAGCAACTCTTAACAACTCTTTCTTCCTCTTTTTGACATGAAATGATGCCAAAAGTTAAGAAACATACCATGAGACTCAAATACTAGCTACTAGATCCACCAAAGAAAAATGTGCGTGTAGTTGACCTAACATAATGCTTGAGAGAAGGTCTTGAACTTGAGGCAATACACTCATCCAACTCTTTTATTCTAGCATATTGTTTTTCAACTATAGCACTAAGCTCATCAACCTTCTTCTTAAAATGTAAAGCCCAATCCGGAAGAATGTTTATGCTAGTCTCTTGACAATCAACTTGTGAACTACTAAATAGTCCAAAAGTATCACATGTCTTACCCTTATCCTTATATGACATGTATGACACATGTTTATCACTATACTTTTCCAAGGGTTGTACCGACATATCATCTCCACTACTTTGAACACCACGAGCTAAACACAAAGAAGTTATAAACCTCGGTAATGCAAGCTTCTTATCTCCTCTAGTTGAGAAAGTCGCATTATCTAAGTAAAACATAAGCAAATCCCCAAGGTTTATAGGTTGATTAGTCACCAAGGCATATACTATTTTGATATTGTCTTTATTCAACTCGGTTGAATTCGAAGATCCAATAATATTTGTGCAAATAAAAAGATGCCAAAATGCACTTGCCTTAGTTAACTCATGTTGACTAATATATGCTCTACCTTTCCACTAAAAAAAACATTGTCACATAGAGTTCTACCCATGATATTAAGACTCTCAATGATATCAATATCTAGAAAGTTTGAATCAATATCACTAGATAGCCCAAGAAACTTGTTAATGTTTACCGAGTTTACTCTAAACACAACACCCATAATCTCCATCAAAGCATCCAATAAGGTGGCACTCTCTCTATATTCATGATAAAATTCTCTAACAATAGTGTTATTCACTATTCCTAGCATGCTCACCCAAGATTTCCAATTTCTATCCTTAATACATTTAAGAACATAAGAATCTTTACATTTACCTAAGTCAATGCCTCTCTCTTCAAATATCTTTTTAGTTGCAAAAATCCCTAAATCCTTTGACCTTGAAGCTTTGGATCCCTTTGAGGTAGACTTGGCTTTCACAATGGGATTCGATTGATTTCCACTTCCGGTAACCTTAGTTCTTCCCATTTGTTCTTATGAAATATGATGCTATATACATACAACAAAAGTGTGTGAAAGACAAAACAAACATATTAGTCATAAATATATAAACACAATGACATATGACTTAAGAATGAATCATCATGCAAGACAAAGATAGTGAGTAATATCTTACAAGTATCACTAAGTCAAAATATGCCAACATGTAACAAAATGAAGCATGTGAACATATCATAAAAGAGAACAATGTCTAGCATACAATGCTCCCCCTTGATAAATGCTATAACTAAAATTCATGATAGCATAAGGTTCACAAAGATGTTCACACAATCACACATTCAAGCAATTTGAAGAAATATCAACAAAATAAGCTTCATATGCTAAGAGAGATACACAAAGATTTTTCAAGTTCTCTCATAATTCTTCAACAATTGCAAAGATATCATTATACTCATAAACAAAGTGTGTGTGTGAGAGATATGCTTCAAATATATATCAAGAAGTAGTTTGATAATCAACATGCAAACAATTTCCAACAACTATTCATCTTAAGCTTTTTCCATAAAAAGTCAAACCGATTACCATCCGAAATTTTTGCTTTTAAGAGAATAGATTTCAATACATGAGCGTGTGTGTGTATGTGGCTTGTCATCCCATTTCCGTTTTTCAACCCGAGCTCATTTGATTTTCAACTAAACTTCTTTTTAAGCCTTCCTTCTTTTCTTTTTAGGCTTTGAATCAAAGATTTTTTTTTTATGAATTCCTTTCAACACTTCTTTGATTTTTCCATTTTTTTTACATAAACAAAATTCACTTCATGATGGCTTCCACTCATCACAATGGTGTAGCTCTTTCCAACATTGGGTAGCTTTCACAACCAGTGTGTGTAGCCCTTTTCATGAAGGTGCTCGTTGAGTTCTATGTAATTACCGAAGCAAAATGGATACTAACCAAAAGTCATTTTAAATGTACTTAAGCACAAAAACATCAAGGTGTATCAAATGTTTACATATTAGTAAACTCATCCTACTAGCTAAACATATAAGAGAAGCATAGTGCAAATTTTAGAAATCAAAATTTTATGGCTCATAAGCACATGATTTAAGATCAATAAGTAGAGACTTATTCAAGATCATTACTTCTCTAATGAGTAGCTTTCAAAGAATATGAAGCTCATATTTTTAACAGTAATGCCACTCAATATACTATACACAAACAATCATCAAAGTTAAGATCAATGTGAACAATATCACTATTATATCCTAAAATAGCAAATGTCAATGAGAACCATATGTATGCTATACAAAATTCTCTAATATGACATGCTATGAGATGTATGTCAAAAATTGAGTCAAAAAAATGAATATCTAAGAGAATATGCATTAGAGTATAGAGATACCTTTTTTTTTTTTGTACATTATATTCACCAAATATCATACTTCCGCCCTTTTTATGATCACTCTTGCCTTGAATGTCCTCATGACATCAAGTTGACGATGTTTCACAACAAGAGTATAAAAAGCATAATATCTCAACTCAATCAACACATATAACAAAAGAAATTCTTCAAAGTTAATTAACAAATTTTGACCATCATAACAATCATGATGTGAGATAACCAAGTTCATATCAATACATGGAGTATTCAAAGCTAGTAAGCAAGAATTCTCAACACAATTGATATTTAGCCTCAAAGCTATCTCACATGTGCTTCTTATTTTAGTGATAAGAGCACTCACCCTTGAACCATTTGTTCTTGGGTGTACCTACACAAACATTTCCAATATCATCCTTGACAACAATGTTAAATCTAGAGTAAAGTCCTTCAATAACTTGATTAACAAGAATATCATTAACACACTCTTCCTTAACATTTTCAACTCAAGCTTTGTCAAGTTGAACAAGATTAGAATTCTTTCTACTCCACAACTTTTTCTCATGCTTAGCAATATTATCATGTTTCTCAACTTTGAAGGCCTTAGCATGTTCAAATTGAAGTTTAACCTCCTTATCCCTAGGTTCATTTCCTAATTTGTATTTTTCAATATATTTATAACACCTAGGCTTAATGTGACATATTGTGTTGCAATAATGGCAAATTGGAATAAAAGATGAGACTGTACCTTTTGGAGTTGAACTAGCATCACTAGGAGTTTGTAAAGATACCTTGTTTGCCAACTTCTTCTTGACTTTTGATCTTCTCTTCTTGTGTGGTTTCTTATCAATCACGACTTTATCAAAATATGTAGGAAGTGATGCTTCCAAGAGCTCCTCTTCAACTACCAAGTCGTCTTCACCACTGTGAGAGTTAACAAGATTCCTAACTCTAGACACACTAACCGAATCATTTACTAAATCCTTGATAGCCTCCTTAGCCGTGTCTATTTCTTCCATCAATTCTTGTTCTCTCTTCTTCAAAGAAGATATCACATTATCCTTCTCAAGGTTTATCATTTCAAGTTCTCTAAACTTCTTCATAATATCACCTTTTTCACCAAGAAGTCTACGAGTAACAACCACAAACTCATCTAGTTGCTTCTTGATCAAATCATCCTCCTCAACTACTTCTCTTTGAGCATTGTCTCTAGCTTCTTTAAGCTTTTCTATCTTTTTCAACAACTCAAGATTAGTAGGAATGGAACTAGAGTTTCGGTCATGATTTGCATCAAGGTTCTTGTTCAAAGATATTGTACTACCAATATCTAGTGGAGAATGAGAAGCCGTTAGAGCTACAAAGTTGCTCACCAAATCTTCATCACTTGAAGACTCACTACTAGAGCTCTCATTGTCACTAGAATTATCATCACTCCAAGTAGCCGCCAACACTTTGCCTTTCTTGTCTTTCTTAGATGGCTTCTTGGTGCACTCACTAGCAAAGTGACCAAAACCTTGACAATTATAGCATTGAACCTCTTTCTTGTTCATGGCCTGACTATTCTTCACAATCCTTGGAGATGATGTTCTCTTGACTCCTTTTTCCTTAGAAGACTTGCCTTTAGGCTTGGCATTCTTCTTTAGAAACTTCTTGAACCTTCTAACCAAGAGTGCTATTTCATCATTTTCATCATCACTCTCCTCCTCTATAGCATTGAGAGCGATTCCCTTACTTTTGATCTTTGGCTTCAAGCACATCTCATAAGTTTGGAGAGACCCAAGCAACTCATCAATATTCATACTATCCACATCCTTGATTTTCTCAATGGCTGTCACCTTTGATTTGAATCTCTTAGGTAGAGATCTAAGGATTTTTCAATTAGAATGCTCTTTTGAGATAGGTACTTCCAGTGCTTGACATTGGTTAGATATGTTAAGAAGCCAGAATTGGAAGTCTTCGAACTTTTCTTCTTCACTCATACTTAAACCTTCAAATTGTGATGCCAACATTTGAAGCCTTAATTTCTTCACCGCTAAGGTTCCTTCATTAGTAACTTGGAGAGTATCCCAGGCTTCCTTTATGGATTCAAGATTTTGAATATTGGAAAATTGATGCCCATCAACTCTTCCAAAGATGGCATTCATAGCATGATGGTGCCATTTAGCAACCTCAAACTCATTCGTTGTCCATTCACTCTTTGGCTTGAGTATCATGGTTCCATCCTCTTGAACCTTGGAAGGAGGACTATAACCTTCTTCCGCTACCATCCAAGCCCTTTCATCAATAGAGCGGATGTAGGCTTTCATCCTCAACTTCCAATACCAATAGTTAGTGCCACGAAGTAATAATGGCCTAGTATTTGAGGCTCCTTCCGCCATTACATCATATTGTAAACCCATGAATTTAAACGCCTTCCAAAAACCGTGAAAGTATCACACATGGACTCACACTAAGTGCAATCTAGTGTCCTGCTTTGATACCAATTGAAAATACAATCACGATTAAATGCTCAAGGCTAATCTAGAGGGGGGTGAATAGATTAGGCACCTTTTTCGACTCCTTTAGAAACAAACAAAAGTTTGTCCCTCTAGATTTCTTGTATCACAATATATATATTAATTAAAGATAATTAATCAATATATAAACACAAGTAAAGTGTGATACAAACAAGTAATTGTAACACATACACAATTTATATTATAGAAAGGAAGTCAACATATATAAATAGTTCTATCCACAATACAAATATTAGAGAGATAGGGATAGAGAAAAGTTGACACAAGATATAACGTGGTAAACCTTCGAAGAGGAAACATCCACGGGCTAGCAGCCACTGGCAAAAAAAAAATCCACTAGTAGATAAGACAAGTACAATCTCTTAAGTGACCTCTTCACCTAGAAACTACCCTCATATCCTACTCTAGAAATTGTCGCCCTATGCTCAACAACCCGAGGCTTTACACCTCTAATCAAGAATTCCTTACTCACTTTATCCGTATCCTCATGACCCAAGGCAAGACTTCTTGCTCAACTAAGTCCTCACGACTCTAGTCAAGACTTCCTTGCTCACCTATCCGAGTACTCCCAACTCTAGGCTAGACTTCTTGCTCGACTATCCAAGGCTTCATACCTCTAGCCAAGACTTCCTTGCTCGACAATCCAAAGGCTTCACACCTCTTGCCAAGACTTCTTGCTCAACACCATAGGTCTCACACTTATTGTCATGACTTCCTTCTCACAAGGCATCTAGGTGATCATGAATGCAAAATGTAAACAAGCACGCAACATAGAATGCTATGATCAACACATCCTATGGAAAATACTAGACATGAGCATGAATGCATAAATCACATATAGTCTAGTTAATCATGCATGTGTAATCAATCTAGATTATGTAAGATATGTTCAATATTAATCACAACCTAGATACATGCATAGATCTAAACTTGAATCACAAGATATGTTCAATAATTCACAAGATCAAGTTTAAATCACACAAACCAAAAACATGCTAAAATCATATGACAAAGTCAATTAGATTTAAGCTAAAGTTCTAGATAGGGGTGGGCACTAAGTTCGAAACCGAACCAAACCAAACCAAACCGAACCGAACCAAAAAAAGGGTGTTCGGTTCGGTTCGGTTCATAGATCCAATTCGGTTCAAACCGGTTTTAATAATTAAAACCGAAAAAAAATCGGTTTAAATAGGTTCGGTTGTCCAAAAACCTGTTTAAACCGTTTAAACCACATATAAATATAAGTTAAAAAAAACCCTAAATGCTCTTAATATCGTATTCTTCAGTCGACTTCTCACTTCTCAGATCACTTCTCACTTCTCAAAATCTTACCTCTCATTCTCAGACTCTGACTCAACTCCTTCCATTATCATCTCCGTTGCTCATCTCCAGCTCTCCGTTGCTCATCAGTTGTTACCGCTCTGCTTATCTGCTCACCTCCGTAACTTATCTCCGTTGCTAGTCAAACCGTCTCTGATCTGCTCATCTGCTCATCTTTGTCACTCATCTTCGCTGCGTCAACCGTCTCCGATCTGATCATCTCTGTTGGCGTCTCAACTCCGTTCCTCAAAGAATGTTTGTCACTCACTCAGTCACTCGAGTCCTCGACAGTCGACTCAGTCTCTTCTTTTGTTCTAATTTTCTTCTTCTTTTTTCCTGATTTTGTTTTTGTCATTTTTATTATTATTTCACATCAGATACCACCAATCTGGTCTCTGCTCGTCTGATCTGGTTTCTTTCATCTCCAGCCAAAGCTTCAACACGATCCAGACAGCCTTCAGCTCTTCTTTATCTCGTACGATTGCTTCTGTGGTTAGTTGTTATCTTCTTCAGTTTTTTGTCTTTCTTTATTTGATTATTTATTGTCTTCAGCTCGTATGATTTCTTCTTTAGGCGTGTGGTGCTGCTTGTTTGAAAGATTTGAGTGTTAAATTTTGAAAGATTTGAGTGCTAAATTTGAAAGGCAAAAAACGCTAAGCTATACACCATGAATTGGTTTCTTTTGGTCACTTTTAAGTTTTTAACAGTCAATTATGGTTCATGAATCAATTTAATTTATGTGTAAAGTCAAAGTGCATCTTTTTAGAATGAAACAGATGAAATAATTGTGTCTGCAGGTTATACAAATTTCTCATTTCATATTGTAGTGTATACCCGTGGAGTTTGGAGAATTAAGGGCATAATTCAGGTATAGTGGGTTCTTTGTTATTGGTTTGATTTGCTTCTTCCATTTCTTGGTAGAATCGCTTCTTAAGTTCTACTCAGTAACTTTTAGCTACAGTTTTGGCATTTGAACATGAATTAGTTCCGGGTGCGTTTCTGTGTTTCAATATTTAGTAATGCGTCATTTAAGTAATTCCATTGAGTCATGTTCATTTTAGAGGTTGGTGTGTGACATTTGTCTGATTGCTTTAAGTTATTTATGAATCAATTTGCTGCGCTGTTACATCCTCGTTCCCTCTGAATGTTTGGACAAATGTTTACTGGTAGCGAGGATTATGTTTCTTGCCTCTTCGCTAACAGCTAATCATTTCATGCATAGTATTGAGGCCTTCAATGAATTGTTTCTTACGGCATCCTCTTTATTGGTTTGAGCTTGTTACTCTTTTAATGAAATTCCCTAGAGTCTGTGGTTTCCTTTTTTGTAAGTTAGTCCAATTATTGATCGCTCAGTGCCCTGATGTATTGGTTATATCCTCTGATTTTGACAAGTTGACAGCTACATTTTCCTGTAGTATAGTTTTGTATTGTTTCATTGTTTTTTGATGCTTCAATTTTTTTGAAGATAAATAATCTATATTCTGATTTAATTAACAGCGTCCGTGTGTAGAAACGAATTACATTGACTGATTAAATGGCATGCACCGATGCAAGTGTCCTAGCATCTTCCATCATGTCAGTGTCTTTGCATTTTATTCTTTGACAGTATTGAGCAGGAAGTTAAGTTGGTCATCTAAAACTTTCTAGTTAGGTTTATAATTTAAATTAGAGATGATGTGAATGTTTAGAATAAAGTTTTGTGGAGAATAGTGTGTATATGGAGGTTGTGGTTACAATGGAATGTTTATTCTTTTAGTTTGGCTGTGGTTCTATTGGTTTTATATTTTACTTACTTATTTTAGTTTTTCTTTTTATGTGAAATGGTTTGTAGATGGAAATGGATCTTAATGTTGATTCAATGGAAGGGAGTAATGACTAAGGGTCATGAGACCTTAGAGAATTCTAGCTCCATTGGATTTGGGTTGTAATTTTTATTTGGAGCTTGAAATTGGATTGTAATATTTATTTGGAGCTTGGATTTGATATTTAGAGTTTTTATTTGGATTGTAATATTTATTTTGGAGTTTCAGGTTTATTCCATTTGTGATTTTTTTTAATGAATTATAAATTAAATGTTATAAGTTAATAGTTATGTTTGATTTGGGCTTGGACAGTTGGGCTATTACAATTTATGAGACTTTGGTCCAAAATTAGAATTCAAAAAGGCAACAACAAAATATATTAAAAAAGACTCATTAAGCCCATCAAGTCAAAAAGGCCCATTAGGTCCAAAACCGAAATGAACCGAACCGAACCGAACCGATTTAAATCAGTTCAGTTCAGTTCGGTTATCATTTCTTATTCGGTTTAAACCGATTCAATTTTAGATGAACCGAAATATTTTCTGTTCAGTTCGGTTTTATCTAAAACCGAACCGAACCGAACCGAACCGAACTGCGACCACCCCTAGTTCTAGAGCATATTCATAATCGTAGATTCAATCACAACACATGAATAGCTCAAAAGAACATAAGCACTTGTGTTATGTGAAAAAATCGGCCAAGAGAGCCTAATACATGTGAGGAACTATTTTTCTCAAAATCAATCAATCAAAGATCATCAAATAGTCCTAGAATCAAAGCTAGCACAATACAATCCTAAACATGTGATAACATAGGCAAAATCAAAACCTAACTCAACATGTATGATTTCAATTGAAACTCAAAGTAGCTTTGAAAGAGTTCAAAACACTCACAATATACAAATATATGTAGAAGAAGAAAACCCAAGGCAATTGACCAAGTTTTAAAAGAAAACTTTGAGAGAAAATCAATACCTTAGTTGATTTAGGTGCAGTCCCGTTTTTGTATGATTAGACACCAAAAAAAGCAGAAACACTAACTCAAATCTTCAGAGAAAAGATGGAGAATGAATAGATGAACGCACTCAACTTTGAATCACTCAAATCAAAGTTCAAATGAAGAAGTTATGGTGTTTGGAAGGTGAGTAAATTTGGAGAGAAAATTTCTGCACACTTGTTTGAATTTCTTCTTATAATGAAATGTGAGAGGGAAAGAGATTATAAAGGAGAGGGACAAGAATGAAGGATGAAAATTCCAAACTACCCTTAAGTGCCCAAGCATGCTTGCTGCCCGAGATGGTGCGTGGGTATCTCAGGGCAGCAAGCATTCTGTCCCGAGATGGCCACGCGACATCTCGGGAAAGAGTGCTTGGATGCACTTCTTTTCCTCTCGCGCTCACTTCGCGTTCTTCGACCGTTCTCCGGTCTCCGAACTTGGAATTCAAATCCGTTTGTGGATTACAAACCATAACTCTCACACGGACATGGAAATATAAGATACTCAACCCATAAAATAATAATTCGACTCGATATATGAAGACGAAGACAATGTATGCAACATGAGTTGAAAGTGTAGTATCTTTTGACTTAGAACTTGAAATCAATAGTATGAGTATCCGAAATGACCGAAACTCAATCAAGAATGATTTTAGACTAAATTCAAGTTTAATATCCATGTTATACAAAGCATATACACACACAAACATAATTCACACTAGAAAGCAAACTACATAGAGATAGTTTCCAATCATGCATATTCCAAAACATGTTATTTCCATACCAATGCATGAGCATTCATCTTTAAGTGTGTGAATGTGTTATACATGGTGCACAATGATACATGGACACATATGAATGAATTGTATGTGTGTGCCTATAATGGTGCATAACGATGCAGGGAAACAAATGTATGATATATGTTTGTGTGCCTAAGCCTTGTAAGAGAAAGATAAGGTCTTAGTATACCTTTGTAGAACCATATTGCATCCTTTCTCTTGAAGACTTAGAACTTGCTTTGACTTGTTGTTTCTTCTTCCTTGAGGCTTGAATCATCATGAATCTAAACAACTAAATCATTACAAGTAAACATCATTTTGATATGGAATTAATGATAACACAAACTAAAACCTAACAGCTATCTAGCTATTTCCTGGTCTCAAGATCTGGATGGCAACTATGCTCTTACACTCAGACCCTTGTTGGCAGGGGTTAGTGACCGACCGAGGCATCAGGGATAGTGAGGGGGATTCCCCGGCTAACCCTGGTCTTGGGATGATAATGTCAAATTTTCCCATGTAGACCCAAATCATTGTAGAACATAATTGAAGATGGAGAAAGAACATGCTTTATTGATAAAAAGAAAGGAGTACATTATTGCTTGAGATTAAAAACTAGGTGAAGGTAGCCTGCTTATGAGTCCCCTATTTAGGTGTAGATTTTTCTCAAGTGATTCGTATTCCAGGTATGATCGATGAGTCGACCATTCATGTCTTCGAGCTTGTAGGCCCCATTACGGATCACCACCTTTACCAAGTATGGCCCATCCCAGTTGGGCCCCAGAACCCCGTTTGACCTCTTTCTGGTATTCAACGTCACTTTCCTGAGAACTAGATCCCTTTTTTTAAAGTTTCGAGCTTTAACCCTACATTTAAAGTATCTAGCAATCTTGCTCTGGTAAACTGCCACATTCTCGGTTACTCGATCCTATTTTTCTTCTAAGAGATCCAAGCTAGCTCGGAGCTTGCCCTCATTGCACCTGGTTCAAAATGTTAGAATCTAAAGGAGGTCAGTTTGTGTTCAATGGGAAGCACCGCTTCGACCTCGAAGGCCAGGGAGTAGGGCGTTTCCCCAGTAGTTGTTCTCCCCGTAGTGTGGTAAGCCCAGAGGACCTCGGGAAGCTTCTCGGCCCATCTACCCTTTTTCTGTTGTAGTTTCTTTTTCAACAGCTTCTTAATTGTCTTATTGGTGGATTCCACCAACCCGTTAGTCTGAGGGTGGGCTACTGAAGCGAACCTAAGGTCGATTCCCAAGCACTCGTAAAAGTCTTTGAACCGACCATTATCAAACTGCTTGTCGAGGACAACTATAATGGCAAGAGGTGTTCCGAACTTGCAAACTACATTATTTTTTTATGAACCTTGTTGTATTTTCTTCTGATATCCGGGAGAGTGGTTCGGCTTCGACCCATCTTATGAAATAGTCAATTACCACGATAGCATATTTAGCTTGACCAGGAGCAGTAGGAAGCGGTCGGATCAAGTCGACTCCCCATATAGTAAAGGGGTAAGGTGAGCTAATGGATGACAACCACTCCGACGGGAGGTGACTCAGGTTTGCGGTCTTCTACCATGACTCGCAGGATGGAACTAAGTTTTTTGTGTCTTGATGGATGGTTGGCCAATAATACCCCATGCGGAGTACCTGATATGCCAGAGCCTCCCCACTAATGTGGTTCCTGCATTCCCCGAAGTGAACCTCTCTCAATGTCCACATGGCATCTTTAGGGTGTAAATATCGGAGCAAAGGAAGAGATCTACCCCTCCTGTATAAGTACCCATCAACCAAGCAATACCGGACCGAGAGCCTATTGACTTTCCTAGCTTGGTCAGGCTCCCCGGGAAGTCTCCCTTCTTGTAGATAATCCACTATTGGCTCCATCCAACATGGTTTCTGATCTAGGGTATAAGTCTCCTTACCTGCCACTGTGCTAGGTAAGGGGATCACCTGAAGAGGGACCTCCTGGGTAAGGCCTGGCCACCATTTGCATCTATCTTGGCCAGGACGTCAGCTCGATGATTCTGTTGTCGAGGTACCTGCTTGATCTTAAATCCTTTAAACTCACTCTTAAGCTGTTGAACTAGCTTCAGGTAGGCGATCATGTTATCCCCTTTTGCCTGATAATCCCCAGAGACTTGGTAGACTATGAGAGATGAGTCACTCCTAACCTGCAGGTAATCAAACCCGAGCTCTGTGGCCACCCCTATTCCGGCTAAGAGGGCTTCATATTCTGCCTAATTTTTAGTGTCTTTAAATTCAAATCTGAAACAGTGGCAGCACTTAGCCCCTTCTGGGTCGATTATGACTATACCCGTTCCCCCCTCAGCTTGCCCGAATGCTCAAACTGTGTGGAGGATCCATGCCTCACAACTTTCTGGCCAGCTGTCAGACTTTGGAATCCCCTCAGGGGCTATATAAGTTGTTATAGAGGTCGCTTGGCCTGGGGGCATTAAGAGCTCGGCTACAAAGTCTGCCAAAGCCTAGGTTTTAATTGCGGTTATGGGCTTATAACTTAAATAAAACTGGGTGAGCTACAGGCCCATAAAACCAACCTTCTGTTAGGTTTTAGTTTGTGTTGGCATTAATTCCATATCAAAATGATGTTTACTTGTAATGATTTAGTTGTTTAGATTCATGATGATTCAAGCTTCAAGGAAGAAGAAACAACAAGTCAAAGTAAGTTCTAAGTCTTCAAGAGAAATGATGCAATATAGTTCTACAAAGGTATAATAAGACCTTATCTTTCTCTTACATGGCTTAGGCATATACACACATATCATACATTTGTGTCCCTGTATCGTTGTGCACCATTATAGGCACACACACATATATCATACATTTGTGTCCCTGCATCGTTATGCACCATTATAGGCACACACATACAATTCATTCTCATGTGTCCCTGCATCATTATGCACCATGTATAGCACATTCACACACTTAAAGATGAATGCTCATGCATTGGTATGAAAATAACATGTTTTGGAAAATGCATGATTGGAGACTATCTCTATGTAGTTTGCATTCAAGTGTGAATTGTGTTTGTGTGTGCATATGTTTTGTATAACATGGATATTGAACTTGAATTTAGTCTTCCATCATTCTTGATTGAGTTCCGGTCATTTCGGTTACTCATACTATTGATTTCAAGTTCTAAGTCAAAAGATACTACATTTTCAACTCATGTTGCATACATTGTCTTCGTATTCGTATATCGACTTGAATTATTATTTTCTGGGTTAAGTATCTTATATTTCCATGTCCATGTGAGAGTTACAGTTTGTAATCCGTAAACGGATTTGAATTCTGAGTTCGGAGGCCGGAGAACGGTTGAAGATCGCGAGAGAAGCACGAGGGGAATGCACCATGGCCAAAAGGCCATGAAGGTGTGCATTCTCGAGATGGCGCGTGGCCATCTCAGCTGCACAACCTTGCTGCCCCGAGATGCCCACGTGCCATCTTGGGGAAGCATTAACAAATGAGGGCAAAATGGTCTTTCTTGCTTTCTTCTTTCCCACTCCTTTATAATTTCTTTCCTTCTCACAATTAATTCTAAGAAGAAATTCAAACAACTGTGCATAAATTTTCTCTCTAAATTTTCTCACCTTCCGAACACCATTGTTGAGTGTGCTCATCTATTCAACCTCCATCTTTGCAGGTTTGAGTAAGTTTTACTGCTGTTTTTGGTGTCTAATCATACAAAAACTGGACTGTACCTAAATCAACTAAGGTATTGATTTTCTTTCAAAGTTTTCTTTTAAAACTTGGTCAATTGCCTTGGGTTTTCTTATTCTACAAATATTTGTATATTGTGAGTGTTTTGATTTGAGTTTTGAACTCTTTCAAAGCTAGTTTGAGTTTCAATTGAAATCATACATGTTGAGTTAGGTCTTTATTTTGCCTAAGTTGTCACATGTTTGGGATTGTATTGTGCTAGCTTTGATTCTAGGACTATTTGATGATCTTTGATTGTTTGATTTTGTGAAAAATAGTTCCTCACATGTATTAGGCTCTCTTGGCCAAAATTCTCACATAATACATATGTTTATGTTCTTTTGAGCTATTCATGTGTTTTGGTTGAATCTATGATAAGGAATATGCTCTAGAACTTTAGCTTAAATCTTATTAACATTGTCATATGATTTTAGAATGTTTTTGGTTTGTGTGATTTAAACTTGAACTTGTGATTTATTGAACATATCTTGTTATTTAAGTTTAGATCTATGCATGTATCTAGGTGTTGATTAATATTGAACATATCTTACATAATCTAAATTGGTTAGACATGCTTGATAAACTAGACTATATGTGATTTGTGCATTCATGCTCATGTCTAGTATTTTCCATAGGATGTGTTGATCATAGCATTCTATGTTGCGTGCTTGTTTGCGTTTTACATTTATGATCACCTAGATGCCTTGTTAGAAGGAAGTCTTGACAATAGGTGTGAGACCTATGGTGTTGAGCAAGAAGTCTTGGCAAGAGGTGTGAAGCCTTGTATTGTCGAGCAAGGAAGTCTTGGCTAGGGTCGGGATGATCCGGATAGTCGAGCAAGAAGTCTTGCCTAGAGTTGGGATAACTCGGATAGGTGAGCAAGGAAGTCTTGACTAGAGTCGTGAGGACTTAGTTGAGCAAGAAGTCTTGCCTTGGGTCGTGAAGATCCGGATAAGGTGAGCAAGGAAGTCTTGACAAGAGGTGTGAAGCCTCGGATTGTTGAGCATAGGGCGACAACTTCTAGATTAGGATAAGACGGTAATTTCTAGGTGAAGAGGTCACTTGAGAGATTGTACTTGTTTTATCTACTAGTGGATTTTGTTTGCCGGTGGCTGCTAACCCGTGGTTGTTTCCTCTTCGGAGGTTTACCACGTTATATATTGTGTCAACTTTTCTCTATCCCTATCTCTCTAATATTTGTATTGTGGATAGAACTCTTTATATATGTTGACTTCCTTTCTATAATATAGATTGTGTATGAGTTACAATTACTTGTTTGTATCACACTTGTGTTTATATATTGATTAATTGTCTTTAATAAATATATATATTGTGATATAAGCAATCTAGAGGAACAAACTTTTGTTTGTTTCTAAGGTAGTCGAAAAAGGTGTCTAACCTATTCACCCCCCTCTAGATTAGCCTTGAGCATTTAACCGTGATTGTATTTTCAATTGGTATTAGAGCAGGACACTAGATTGCACTTAGTGTGAGTCCGGGTGTGATACTTTCACGGTTTTTACAGGGCGTTTGAAGTCATGGGTTTACAAGATGATGTAATGGCGGAAGGAGCCTCAAATACTAGGCCACCATTAATTCGTGGCACTAACTATGGGTATTGGAAGTTGAGGATGAAAGCCTACATTCGCTCTATTAATGAAAGAGCTTGGATGGTAGTAGAAGAAGGTTATAGTCCTCCTACCAAGGTTCAAGAGGATGGAATCATGATACTCAAGCAAATGAGTGAATGGACAACGAATGAGTTTGAGGATGCTAAATGGCACCATCGTGCTATGAATGCCATCTTTGGAGGAGTTGATGTGCATCAATTCTCCTACGTTCAAAATCTTGAATCCGCAAAGGAAGCTTGGGATACTCTCCAAGTTACTAATGAAAAAACCTTAGCGGTGAAGAAATCGAGGCATCAAATGTTGGCATCACAATTTGAAGGTTTAAGTATGGGTGAGGAAAAAAAGTTTGAAGACTTCCAATTCCGGCTTCTTAACATAGCTAACCAATGTCAAGCACTTGGAGTACCTATCTCAAAAGAGTTTATTTCTGGAGGTGAAGTCAACTAGTTAATCAATTTTTGGTAGAGGAAAACTGTCTTTCGGTTATGCCATGTTGAGGTCAGTACAGTCGACGCACATGCGCCACTTTCCCATTTGCCTTGGTGACCATGACCACATTTGCAATCCACTCGGGGTAGCGTGCCTCTCTGATGAATCCCACTTGGGTTAATTTGTCCACTTCTTCCTGGATCGCATCATTTCTTTCAGTGTTGAAATGACGCCTTCTTTGTTTGATAGGTTTGAAGGTCGGATCCACTGCCAATCGGTGAGAAGCCAAAGTCATCGGGATCTCAGGCATTTCGTCATGAATCCAAGCGATGATGTCGTTGAACTCTTTGAGGAGCACGATCAAACCCTCTTTCACTCCCCGCTCAAGGGTGGCTCTGACTTTGACGACCTTCGAGGGATCGCCCATCCGGATAGGAATCTCTTCTAGCTTATCCACTGGATGGCTGCTGGCCCATTCCCTTCTCTACTCCTCATTGTCTGGCACCACGGAGTCATCCTTAGGGTGATTTATGAGTCCTACATCTTCTAGGGTTAATACAGGGGTTGCCCTATAATGGATCATTGTCACCTGGGCAAGTTGTTTTGCTAGAGCTATTGGGTTGGCAGACACTGCATGGCATCTCCTGGCTGGTTGCTGATCACCCCGAACTTCTCCCACCTTGTCTCCCACTAGGAACTTCAGGACTTTATGGTAAATGGATAGAACCCCTTTCAAGGATGATAAAAATGGTCTTCCTAATATTGCATTTTAGGCCGATGGGGTATCCAACACCACCACGAAGTTTGTCATGATATTCTGCTGAAGAGGTGTGGCTCCAATGATCACTGGCAGGATTTTTGATCCCACGAGTATGATTGAATCCCCAGTGAACCCATATAGCGGGGTAGTATAACTATTGTAACACCACCGTTTCAAGTTCAGTTTTTCCAAGGTTTCCTTAAATAGAACGTCGACGCTATTGCCTGTGTCAATGAGCACACGGTGTACCATGCAGTTGGCAATCTGCACCGTGATCACTATGGGATCATCATGAGGTTGTACGGTGTTGTAGACATCCGCTTCGGTGAAAATAATATGTGACAACTGAGAGAGGTTGGTCGGGCTCTGGTCGACCTTGAAGATACCCCGTCCTTCGTCCATACGAGGGACTTTCCTTATGTGGTTTTTCTTGGAATTGTTAGAGGTCCCAGCCATAGTAGGCTCTCCGCTGATGGTATGTATTATTTGGATTTGTTACATCAGATCTGCCTGCTCCACCTTTCTTTTCTCAGTGTGTTCACGGATCTCGGCTGGTACTTCCCATCCAGTCTAAATGTTATCCCTGACTTGCTGTAAGAATTCTACCAAACATCCTCCCCTTATCAAGCCTAGATCTGATTTCGCAGGTTATAGCACCCTGAAGTGTTGTGTCCCACGTCTTCGTGAAAGTCATAATACTTATAATGATTCCTCTTAACGACAGGGGCTTTCATGGGTGCGGGCTTTCATGGGTGCGGGCTTCAGTAGAAACCCCTTGTCCCCAATGGCAAGATAGATTGTTTCACTGGATGCATTCAAGGGGGTGTAACGATCATATCCTCTCTCATCTCGAGCTACTGGGGCCACTGTCCTGGAAGGAGGTGAATCTCGCGGAGGAGTTCATTTTGCTGGATATCTTTTCGATCTGGGTTGAGAAATGAGGAAGTGATACGTCGATTTATTAGGGGGTTTTTTCTGGCTTTTCTGAACTTACTTAGGTTTAAGAGCTTCCTTCTTCGGTCGCTTTACGACTCTCATATCGTCGTGTTCCATCTTGACCTTGAGTTGTTCGTCGACTTCAATTTGCTCTAGAGCCAGATCATAGGCTTCTTTATAGGTCTCTTGGTAAAAGGCCGGAAAAGCTTGCCTGCCCACAAGTTTCTTCTGAAGTTGGCGAGGGTTTCTTTCTTGGTGAAGACCCCCATTTGGATGACTTCCTTGTGGAAACGCTTGACATAAGCCCGGAGGGTTTCCCCTCTCTCCTGGATAACGTACTGTAGCTGGATTGGGTCCTTCAATCAGGATTTAACTCCCTGGAATTGTGAGCAGAAATCGGTTGACAACTTCATGAAGGAATCCACACTGCCAGCCGGTAGCTTTCTAAACCAGGTCTTAGCGTAATCTGCCAGCGTAGTTGGGAACATTCGACATATAGCAGCCCTGGTCGTGTTCTGGACCTCCATCTATTGAACGAAGCTCTCCAAGTAGCTCAAGAGATCCCCAGTCCCGGAGAACATGTCAGTCGGCATTTTGAACTTTGGCAGGAGCTTCACTTCCCAGATCCTTCTAATGAATGGAGCATTCATTTCACTTAGAGGGTCCTTCTTGTCCTCCTTGCACTTCCCCTTCTTCATTTGCTGGACCTCTTTCTAAAGCTCTGCCAACTGGTCTCTCAGGCATTTGCTTTTGGGTTTTCTTGAGTTGATCTCGGTCTCTTCACTGTCAGACCCCTCTGTCGAGCTGGCGACCTCTACCCAATCCCTTCTTCGAAATGGGTCTGACTGGGGGCTTTGGTAACTCTCCTCTCGAGTTTCCCTCCTTGAAGTCTTTGGGGGAAGAAACTCTTGTCGCTCTCGGGGAGGGACGTCCACCGCAGACTTGACTTTCCTGGGTTAGTAATGTGGCGAAGCTTCAGGAACAGAGGGCATGGGCCCTAACCTATCCCGGATCGAGGGTAGGAGTCCCTTCTATTACGAGTTGGCTCTGGAAGGGTAGGACCTAGGTGATCAAAGGCGGGTTACCTAGTCCCGAGGCCTGTTTGACTCCCCTAGATTGCAGAGGTTTGCTTGTTGGATAGTAATACCCTCAGCGAGCTGTCGAATGTGGACGTTCTCCACGAAGGCCACCGCTTGTTGGTCAAGCTCGACCTGGCTTCCCAGAGAGGGATCTAAAGCCCGCCCAGTGGCTGGCTGGTCCGGGACCTGACTATGGAGCCTGAATTTTCTTCTTTTCTTTGGGAAATTTCGTATCGATACAGCGGAAGGTTGTCCCGCTGCGCCTAGCTGTCTTTGGGAGGAGCGAAGCCTCATGACTCCTGTAAAACAACAGTTTTGTGTATATAAAGATGGTGGTATGGGAGTTTCCCACAGACGGTGCCAAAAAGTGTTAACGGGAAATTTGCTCGAGATGAGAAATTCAAACTAACACCCTCGAGACCACTACCACGGAGGTGGTGGCCGGGGTCGGTACTTTGGATACCTAACCTACTTAGATAGAAATGAAAGTTTGAAAGACTGTAGCGAATGAGAGCTTTATTTTAGAACATTTATGATACACGGGAATCTCTCATATACACTCATAATCTCTTTTGTACATAGGACGGTGGTAACTCCGTGCTTGTCAATTAGTGGATATGACGATGGACGTGTTCTGATCACAGAATTTAGGCGCGACGTACTTTTTTTTTTTTACTCTGTCCTTCCCCTTACCATGCTTGGCCCTATTTATACTTGGTCTAGGTAGGATTTTACTCACAAATATCCTGCCACGATCTTATGAATCTGTTCCCTCCTTATCGGGCGAGATCCATTGTTTGAAAGTTATTAACTCCGCATTAATAACAGATGCGATGATATTGTTGGCGAAGATAAGTTTGTTTCCATTTTGGAATCAAACTCTTTACTTACACGTACGCGGAATTAATGTTGGTTATTACGTAGATATGATCCTGTGTGACCTCACGGCATGATTCTTCATGGAGGTCACCGAGTTAGCTGCTCGTTGTCTCGTAGAGAGAGGTAGATCCATGCTTTAGTTCTGTTCTCAAAAGCCTGGGATAGACTTTCCTCGACCCTTTGGAGCTTGAGGCGTTCCTGTAAACATTTCTGGGAGATCACATGGATTTGATTCACTTAGAGGCCCTCTTTCTCCTCGTATTGTGGAGGGGGCAGCGGGTTCCTAGAGAGGTTGGTGGGCTTCAAGTTTAGGCTATGAGTTAAGTTTGACCTATGGGAGCCTTAACCTAGAGGGAGCTTGCTTTGCATGTCGGGGTTCACTTCGAGTGCTTTTTTTAGCTCGGCGATCCTCCCTTGCTTTATTGTGGTGGTTTTGGAGCCTGGCCCCAAGAACCGAGGTTCCTGGGTAGGTGGCCTCGAGAAGCCAGGACTCAAGCGTTCGCGTGGGGGCTCGACCTGGTCGTGTCTAGCTTCATCCTTGGTAGTTCCGAAGCCCGACAATCCTTCCTTACTTCTACGGGGTAATTTTATGGCCTGCCTGGGGTTTCATGAATGTCGAATTTGGGCTTTGACTCGGGCTAGGAGAGTGGAAAATTTCTCTTTGACCCCCCTCGACAAATTTTACTATTAACATTTGGATTTTAAAACAATTTTTTTATATATATTTACCTTTTTAAAATGTTTTATCTTCAAAAAAATCATAAAAAAATACTGTTTGCACCGATTTTTTTTTTTTTTTACATAAATGTATTTCAATGTTTTCACCATGCATAAAAAAAATCAAATCAATATTCAATATATTTCATGCAATTTCATCAAAAGTACTTAAAGTGTGCATTGTAAAAAGTCCTCATTAGAAAATTAATATATATATATATATATGGAATTTTTCGTATCAACATCCCCTTACTTTAAAACAATGAGCACCTTTGATGAAATTTCTTACAATTGAATGTTTTTAGATGAGATTTATTGTATGCATCCTAAGAAAATTAAAATGCACATTTGGTAAAAAATTGAATTTTTTTTTGGACTGAGAATTATTTTTTCTGATATTTCCTTATTTTTAAATGTTTTATCATCAAAAAAAGTCTAAAAAAAATTAGTTCTTGTACCTTATTTTTTTTTTTTATTTCTTTTTCCACAAATGCATTTCATTCTTTATTTGAGATCCATACAAAAAATCACATCACGATTCAACAAATTTCATTAAATGTCACCAAAGGTGCTTATAGTGTACAATATATAAAGTCATCCTCAGAAAAATTCTTTATATATATAATGAAAATTTTCAGGTGTAAGATTTTCTATACTAAGTCTTCGATTGCTACATGATATTGTTGGATTGCTACCATCAATATTCTAATAAGTACGGTAACAATCCAATAATCCAATAATTACAGGTATCCCGCAAAGTTACTATATACAGTGGCACAAACAAAAAAAATTCAATTACAACTATGACAAAGACCTGAAATTCCTATTATTTATTTTCCTCACATTTTTAAATTATCTGATTGGTTGTCGATTAATTCCTATGACAAATCTAGAGGGTGGATAGGTTTTTAACTTTTCTTGTGGAATTAAATTTAAGGGATCATTTATTTTTTACACTTAAAACTTAATGAGTCAGAATTAAAATTATTAAGTTGTTTTGTTTGTTTTATTAAGTGGTTAATAAACTTAAAAATACCAAAATAAAATAAAATAAAATAAAAAGTGAAGAATCATTACTTTTAACTTAAGAGCGGTGCTATTGGTTTTAAACCCCAATTTTTAAATTATTTAATATATTTTTTTCTTTTATCAAAATTACTTAAAAAAATATACATTTTTTTATATATATTCTATAAAGTAAATCCAATAAAACCCCATTTACCTTTTCAAAAAATAAAATAAAGCAACCCCATGTTATGAGCTTGTTTTGTTGAAAAAAAAATTATTAACTTTTAAACCCTAAAATTTTCTTCTTACACATAAAAAATATTACATAAGAGATTGAGAATAATATCAAACATCTAGAAGAATTGTCTGAGAATGATAGTAAGCATCTAAAAGAATTATCTAAGAATGATATCAAACACCTGGAATACTTTTCTAAGAATCCCCTTAAAATAGCACAAAAACACAAAAAGAAAATCCCAAATTGAACACTGATCTTTCCTCAAGAAACCCAAATTGCCCTTCACAATCAGACAAAAACTACACCACACACACCAACTGTAAGCGGATTATGCGGAAGCGTTGCTAGATAGAATACAAACAAACAATAACAAAATAAAAGAATTAAGATGAAGAGAATAAATCCAATCTCACACAAGACAATAATTTTACGTGGAAACCCAAATCGGAAAAAATCCACGGCCGTCAGAACGTTAAGAGAAAGATTCACTATGTAGAAAATTGTTACATCCACACTCAGGATCCTCTCTCTAAAATACCCCAAACCCAATTGCACTCAATACTCTTTTGAGATCTCTTTTTGTATTTGCTAATTTTCTCCACTAACAAATAACCTAGCTATTATGGTCTATTTAAATGAATTACAAGGAGTTAAAGATAAAAGGAAATCCTATTCCTAAACGTATAAGAATTACTTGTTCCACATAAATACTATTTCCTATTTATGACAATTCTTCTTGTTTAAAAGAAATCATTTTTTTTTTAAGTACAGGACTTTCCTATTCTGATTAGCACAAGAACTTTCAGAAGAAAACACCTTTCTTATTTTCGTGCAACATTCCTATTTGGAAAAAATCCACCATTGATGCGGCTGGTTGTGGTTGGCCACTCACGCCCTACACCACATTCATCGCTGTCAACCACCACTCAGAATACCGCGGTTGGTGCACTTGCTGCCGCGTTGTAACCAATGGAGTCGACCGCTCCCTGTGCTGATGTCTATGCACTTGTCTGTATCGCAGTCCAGACCGCGGTACCTACCAGATTCCATTTTCTTCAGTTCTTTTCAGTCTTCAAGCCTCCCTCAATTATGATCTCCTACTTCCAAACGTATCCCACGTCTCCAAAAAGTCACTGCAGTGGTTGAATCCTGTTCGGTAACCATTGGAAATTCAAGTCATATCCAACACCAACAACAACCAAAACAACAAAATCGCAATAAGAATCGTAACCAAGAAAACACAATCTCTAACTAAACGAAAACATACCAAAACCCTAACTACAATGCTAATTTTTTTTTGGAGACGATCAATATCCCACTCTAAATCTCCCACCAACGATCCAATCGATTATAGAAACAAAAAAAATGCATATAGAAAAACGGTTTCACCTTGAAATAATAATAAGAAAAAAAATCATGTGATGGAGGTGAGAAACGTATAGAGAGATCAGAGAAGAGGTACATTTTTATTTTTATCTTTTTGAAGCCGAGATGATGTGTATTAAGTTTGAAAAATAGGTAAAAGGGTAATTTTGTAAATAAAAAATAATAATAAACCCATTTAATTTTATATAATTAATCAAAATATTAAAAAGTATGACATAAATAGGCTAGTAGAGAGGGTGCTGATAACAAAACTGTTAACTTAATTACAAATCACTATATTGCATTTAATATATTTTCTTTCAAAATTATCCCGCCAAAGATAAAATATTTCCAATTTTATCATAATTGTATATCAAATTTATTTCTTGTTATGTTGTTGAACCTTTATTTATTTTTAATTAAAATCATTTCTAAATTATTATTTATCACATTTTAAAAATAAAATAATTATATATCATATCTTAATCATGAATAATATCTTATCATTATTAAATAAAAATGGTTTAGGATATTTTTACTGAGTTGTCTATATCGTATTAAATGAAAATACATAACACTTAATAGTAACAAAGGTATAAATATCAAATTACTTGTTTTTATATCATTTTATATTAAAAAAAAAGACAAACGTTGACACTATTTAGATGTGATGAAAATAAATAATAAATATGTCATTCTGTTTCAGGTTTCAGTTATCATTAAGTCTTTTATGAAATTCAGAACCGTTCAGTATTCGGATAAAAAATTAAACGACCCCTAAGTAAACTCAATCGCAAAATACCCAACAAATAAAACCAACAACAAAAAGAAGAAGAAATAGATACCCGATTTTTATGTGAAAATTACCAAAACTAGGGAAAACCGTAGACCTACTCTATGGTTACTACGTCACCAAATTCAATAGCTTATAGTTTGTTTATATTCACATGGTTGACAATCATTCAATTAACACTAGGGCTATAACCCAACCTATCACAACCCTTTTACTACTGATTTTTTACTTCGTTGCTCGGAGATGTACGATCCTTGCAATCTTTTTCCTTGCTCATAGAAATACGGTCTCTGCAAGTTTTCTTCCTCTTGATTCTTGATCCGTTAGGAACCCATTCTCTAAACATTTAGAAAATGATTTAAGTGTTTATGAATGGATCCATGAACAATCAAATAGTATGTCGAGATCAATAAAACACTACATATATGATGGCAAGAACACACAAAACAGCAACTAGCCTTAAACTCTCACCTAATAGAACTTGAAACACTATGAGAGAACGAAAATATATAGAGACCGAAGAGCTTAGAATCAATAAGAAAACTCGTTACTTTTAAACTATAGTATCCTAAACAAAACCTATCAATAAAATAGGCAATACTTCTCCTAGTAGGTTTTTTAAACACAATTTAAGCAAAATAATAATAATAATAATTTGCTAAATGGTATGAAACACAAAAAGCAATTTTCAAAAATAAAATTTTGAACCAAGTAAAAGAGGTTTTCCTAGATTGAAAATACCTTAAACATGTAGGGAAAACAATTTAGGAAAGTTAGGAAAAGACGGAAAGTTAATTGAACTTTAAACGAATTGTAAAACAAAGAGAAAACAAGATGTTTGACAATGAAACGAAGGTGTTTCATGACAAGCTTGAGATGAAGTTTTCAAGCTTTTCAGTGAAGCTTTAATTGAGTTTTAATGGAAGTTTTTTGGAGAGAAAATATTTCATTGATGATAAGTGTTTATATACACACACAATACTTATTTCGACTGACAACCAATCATGGTCCCCCATCATTTTACAATATGTTGTTTTCCTGCTTCTTTACTTTCAACATTTTGATATTGCAGTTTGTTACAAGCTAAGGCCATAAATTCCTATTTGCATAAGGCGTTATAAGCTAGATCAACTCTTGATGTCTTTATGATGTGTGAATATGATTCCTGAGTCAAAATGGCCAGATGGGTCCTTTGTCGTAGCGAATTATTCTAAGCTGGACCATCTGAATTATCTTTACCTTTGTAGTCGATCGGATCTACAGTTATAAGTATCGTCGAGTTAGTCACCGATAACATTTAAAAAGAGATAAAAGAATAGTGATCATAGAGGCACAGAGTGGGGTGGTCCCAGTGGAGGACTCTTGAACACTAAAGTCAGTTTACTTTAATAAACAAGTCGAACAACAGTAAAAGAGAGAGAGACGAAGAGGGAGAGAGAGCAAATTATGAGTTCGACGTGTTGAATCGAAAGGGATGAATGAGGTGAAAAGGTCGAGGATAGGAATCAAAGAGCCTATCTCGAGATTGCTAGTTGACAAGTGGACCAGATCAAGGTTAACAGAGTCTCCCATAAGTTTAGTTTGACTAGATCGAAGAGAAAGGGTTCTTCAACATGTAATAAAGTGCTAGAATTATGGAGCAAAAACCACAGACAGAGCTTTCACGTGTAAGAGCTGAGAAAAACAAAGCCCTTTTTTTTGAGAAGGGGTCCGCTATTTATATAGAAGGCCGTGAGCCTTCAATGGTCGCTCTCATCAATGGGGTGTGATCCTCGAGCTATAAATCACCCATTTTGATTCGAGTGAATCAGGTGCTTGTGGCAATAATTGATGTCTTCTATCTTTGAAAACTGTGCAACGTTTTTATGATATTTAAGGCTGGCAAAAGGAATTCAAACCTCCATTTGACCATGTTCGTATTGAACCGTTTCTTGAAACGCGTTGGGCTTAACTGCGGGCCTATTTCGATATGGGCCTAACTCGATGTGGGCCTTTCAACCATCTGGCAGTGGTTCTGGGCTATGATCTGTGTCTCTTGTTACTAGGATCGACAGTTGGGCCGAAGGCTATTTTTTGACCATTTTAACTTGTAATCTTCTGACTTTGATCATCTTTGACTGAAGCCATATCAGGTTGACCAAAATTACTTAGGCTAGTAACAATGTTCACAATAGCTATATTGTTCACATGAGCAAAATAAAGAAAAATATCATGAAGGAACATATGCCATATGGTACTCCCCGTCAATGGCTTTGGCCTCTATCAGCTAGTGTACCCGCTGTCTCTTACCCTATTTTTTTAGAGAGTACTTTGAGCTCGTTAAAATCCATTCAAACGATTTTCAATTAATCTTTCGTGTAATATACCATTCAAAAGGCACACATGTATAGTTTTAGGAATAGCAATAGGTGGGTTATGTCAAACCTATACCTGAACCCGTAAATCATTCTTCCACCAAAACCCGGCCATGAACATGCAAAATTAAACGGGTTGGCGGGTTTTAGGGGAACCCAAATCTGCCCCATGAAGTATATATATATAAAATAATAAAATATTAAATATTAAAAAAACCTTAAAAATAAAAGAGAATAATAGTGTGAAAAAATTTCAATTCATTTCAAGTTTACATTTTAAATGAGACAAAGACAACTTATATAGAAGCAAGGGGAGGACCATTTGCTCATATTTTTTCAATGCAGGATTGTCTTACATAGAAGTAGGGGGTGGACCCTTTGCTCATGTTTTTTTAATGTGGACAACTCCATATTGAAAAAACATGAGCAAAGGGTTCACCCTCACTTCTATATAAAGGGTATTTATCAATTGTTGAATGAAAACTTGGAAGTTATTGAATATATTTACTTTATTTTTCATTGTATTTACAAGTTTAAGTTAAAGTTTGAAATTACCTTAACTGCGTGTCTAATAACAGGAAGGAATAGGTTTTAATCAAGTTAATTATCAACTTTTCTTGATTAGTCAATATTAAAAATTAACCTTGTAAACAATCGTACAAAATCAAGTATAAAATGCAAAAATTAAATAACACTTGATTTTTACGTGGAAACCCTTCGATAAGGGAAAAACCATGGGCTAACCACTTGGTTACTCCAATCTTCAAATCCACTATTGTAATGATGTTTAAAACCTAGGTTGACCTTTAGTCACACCATTCTCCATCACTAACCCATCACTACTATCCAACGTGATTTATAGTGATTCTTGATTAATGTTTGCCAGCACACCTTGGTTGCAAGACCTCACTTGTTTGTGCACTACACCTTGTAGTCACAAAACTTAACTCTCAAAGAAGAGATCAACAACCTATATGAATATATGAAATATTCTAAATGCAATTAATGCTAGACAACACGAAATGTTTATCTAGGGATTTAAAGATGTTAATAAGTACAGATCCTAGATATTAATGTCTATATGAATACTCGTAAAGACCTAATTAGATATAGATATGCAAGTCTAAAATCTAGTCATCAAACAAATGCCAATCAACATAGGTTGTCAATAAACATGGCAAGGACATTAATTGCAATCATCAAATGCAATCAATAAGCCCTAATCAACAATATCTAAATGCAAAACATATATATTTAGCTAGAAGGCAAATATGTCCTAAATGCAAGCTATCACAATACAAACTCAATCATGCAAAGAAACTCATAAATAAATGCAATAAATGCAGTCCTAGCATTTAATCAATTAATAAATGCATTAAAATCATCATCTTGGAACGTATGAGCAAATAATCAATATGAGATTTTGTTTGTCAATTTAATGATGAAGACACATGCCCAAAGATACTCAATGATGCATGAAGGATGATGGGTTTTGGGTTTGGAGAGTTAAAGAGCAAGTCTTGGAGCTTCTCTCTCTAATAGTTAATCTCTCTCACTAAAAATGGGTTCTTGAAGCTCTAAAAGGAAAACGAAGAGAAGAGAACACACACACACACACACACACACACACATATATATATATATATATATATATTTGCCCTAGAGAAAAACAACGTCGTTTTGAACTTGGGAAACAAAATCTCGTCAAAACCGTTGTGCATACCGCGGTCGGTGTCCAGACCGTGATGCATGCAATGAGACACTGTTGGGGAGAAGCGCGGTTGGGACCATTGGACAGACATGGTAGAAACCGCAGTACGTACCGCGCATGGCATACTGGAGCTCACCGCTCCGTGTGTCGTGGTACAAGTAAGTGCTTGCTCAGCGCCTATGTCGCGGTACAAGGGAAAAGTCCATTTACAACACAACAGAAAATGACTAACTTATGAAAAAGTTGTGCAAGTGTGAAATGAGTGAAATGCAAACAAACGAAGCATAATTATCGTTCAAGATATGTAAGCAAATGGAGGAGTGTGTGCAGCTAAATCTTTTCAAAGAGTTAAGTACAAGTGGACTACCTCTTGAAGCACTTTGGGACCTTGGAAGTTTGTTGAAGATGAGTCACAGTTGGAGACCTAAGCTATCCATTACAAAAAATCTCATGGTTTGTCATGAAATAAACCAATAAAAAAAAAAGATCCTTACAAAGTTATTTTTTTTAAAATTTAATATTATTAATATTAAATTAATTTTAATATTAAGCAGGTTCACGGGTTTGGGCATGGATTATTTTTCAAACCCACATCCGAACCCACCCGAACTTGCTACATTTTGTATTTTAGCATCCAACCCCGCTGCGGGTTTGGATTTTGTAACTCCAAACTCGACTGTAAAGGGTCGGGGTTCGAGCGAATGTCTGTGGGTGCGAGTTAAATTACCATCCCTAACTAGTTTCTCTAAATGTTTTTATTTTTATTTTTTCATGTCCTAAAATTTTCAAAACACAAGTTAAGTAACTACACAAAAAGATTATGGTTGAAAAACCAACTAAATAAAAGTTCTAAAAATATTTAAAAACCTTGAAAAACATTTTTGAAACTAAACTAAATGCGTCAAATGGACTTCACACAACTTAATATTGTTAGGTTTTAGATTGTGTTGGCATTAATTCCATATCAAAATGATGTTTACTTGTAATGATTTAGTTGTTTAGATTCATGATGATTCAAGCTTCAAAGAAGAAGGAACAACCAGTCAAAGCAAGTTTAAAGTCTTCAAAGAGAAAGGATGCAATATGGTTCTACAAAGGTATACTAAGACCTTATCTTTCTCTTACAAGGCTAAGGCACACACACACAATTCATACATTTGTGTCCCTGCATCGTTGTGCATCATTATAGGCACACACATACAATTCATTCATATATATCCCTATATCATTGTGCACCATGTATAACACATTCACACACTTGAAGATGAATGCTCATGCATTGGTATGAAAATAACATGTTTTGAAAAATGCATGATTGGAGACTATCTCTATGTAGTTTGCATTCCAGTGTGAATTGTGTTTGTATGTGTATATGTTTGTATAACATAGATATTGAACTTGAATTTAATCTTAAATCATTCTTGATTGAGTTCTGGTCATTTCGGTTACTCATACTATTGATGTCAAGTTCTAAGTCAAAAGATACTACACTTTCAACTCATGTTGCATACACTGTCTTCGTCTTCATATATCGAGTCGAATTATTATTTTATGGGTTGTGTATCTTATATGTCCAAGTCTGAGTGAGAGTTATGGTTCGTAATCCGTAAACGGATTCAAATTCCGAGTTTGGAGGCCAAAGAACTGTCGAAGAATGCGAGAGGAGTGCAAGGGAGTTGTACCATGGCCAAAGGCCATTAAATGGTGCAAGCCCGAGATGGCGCGTGGCCATCTCGGCTGCAAATCCTTGCTGCCCCGAGATCCCCACGTGCCATCTTAGGGAAGCATTATCAAACGGGGCATTTTGGTCTTTTTGCTTCTACTCCTTCCCTCTCCTTTATATTTCCCTTCCCTCTCACATTTCATTCTAAGAAGAAATTTAAAACTTGAGTGCATAATTTTCTCTCCATATTTTCTCACCTTCCAATCACCATAACTTCTTCATTTGAACTTCGATTTGAGTGATTCAAAGTTGAGAGTGTTTGTCTATTCATCTTCCATCTTTTCTCTGAAGGTTTGAGTTAGTTTTATTGCTGCTTTTGGAGTCTAAACTCATAAAAACGGGACTACACCAAAATCAACTAAGGTATTGATTTTCTCTCAAAGTTTTCTTTTAAAACTTGGTCAATTGCCTTGGGTTTTCTTCTTTAACATATATATGTGTCTTGTGATTGTTTTGATTTGAGTTTTGAACTTATTTATAGCTAGATTGAGTTTCAAATGAAATCACACATGTTGAGTTAGGTTTTGGTTTTGATTTTGCCTATGTTTTCACATGTTTAGGATTGTATTGTGCTAGCTTTGATTCTATGACTATTTGATGATCTTTGATTGATTGATTTCGTGAAAAATAGTTCCTCAAATGTATTAGGCTCTCTTGACCGAAATCTCACAATGATACATGTGCTTATGTTCTTTTGAGCTATTCATGTGTTTTGTTGAATCCATGAATAGGAAATATGCTCTAGAACTTCAGCTTTAATCTAAATGGTTTTGTCACATGATTTTAGAATGTTTTTGGTTTATGAGATTTAAACTTGATTGTGTGTTAATTGAACATATCTTGTGATTCAAGTTTTAGATCTATGCATGTATCTAGGTTGTAATTAATATTGAACATATCTTACATGATCTAAATGGATTAAACATGCATGATTGACTAGACTACATTTGTTTTGTGCATTCATGCTCATGTCTAGTATTTTTCATAGGATGTGTTGATCATAACATTCTATGTTGCGTGCTTGTTTGCGTTTTGCATTCATGTTCACCTAGTTGCCTTGTGAGAAGGAAGTCTTGACAATAGGTCTGAGACCTATGTTGTTGAGCAAGAAAGTCTTGGCAAGAGGTGGGAGACCTTGGATTGTTAAGCAAGAAAGTCTTGCCTAGGGTCGTGAGGATCCGGAAGGGTGAGCGAGGAAGTATTGACAAGGGGTGTGAAGCCTCAGATTGTTGAGCATGAGGGCGACATCTTCATGAGTAGGATATGAGGGTAGTTTCTAGGTGAAGCCACTTGAGAGATTGTACTTGTCTTATCTACTAGTGGATTTTGTTTGCCGGTGGTTGCTAACCCGTGGATGTTTCCTCTTTGGAGGTTTACCACGTTATATCTTGTGTCAACTTTTCTCTATCCCTATCTCTCTTATATTTGTATTTGTTATTAGAATACTATGGATAGAACTCTATATGTAAGTTGACTTCCTTTCAATAATATAGATTGTGTATGTGTTACAATTACTTGTTTGTATCACACTTTATTTCTTTTATATATTGATTAAGTGTCTTTAATTGATATATATATATATATATATATATATATATATATATATATTGTGATACAAGCAATCTAGAGGGAAAAACTTTTGTTTGTTTCTAAGGGAGTCGAAAAAGGTGTCTAACCTATTCACCCCCCTCTAGGTTAGCCTTGAACATTTATCCGTGTTTGTATTTTTAATTGGTATCAGAGTTGGACACTAGATTGTACTTAGTGAGAGTCCAGGTGATACATTCACTGTTTTTGCAAAGCTTTTGAAGTCATGGGTTTACAAGATAATGTAATGGTGGAAGGAGCCTCAAATACTAGGCCACAATTACTTCGAGGCACTAAATATGGGTATTGGAAGTTGAGGATGAAAGCCTACATCCGTTATATTGATGAAAGGGCTTGGATGGTAGTGGAAGAAGGTTATAGTCCTTCTAACAAGGTTCAAGATGATGGAACTATGATACTCAAGCCAAGGAGTGAATGGACAACGAATGAGTTTGAGGTTGCTAAGTGGCATCATCGTGCTATGAATGCCATCTTTGGAGGAGTTGATAGGTATCAATTCTCCTATATTCAAAATTTTGAATCCGTAAAGGAAGTTTGGGATACTCTCCAAGTTACTATTGAAGGAACCTTAGCGGTGAAGAAATCAAGGCTTCAAATGTTGGCATCACAATTTGAAGGTTTAAGTTTGGGTGAAGAATAAAAGTTCGAAAACTTCCAATTCCATTCCGGCTTCTTAACATTGCTAACCAAAGTCAAGCACTTGGAGTACCTATCTTAGGTCTCTTCCTAAGAGCGTTTAAATTGGAAATCCTTAGGTCTCTTCCTAAGAGATTTAAATCAAAGGTGATGGCTATTGAGGAAAGAAAGGATGTGGATAGGATGAACATTGATGAGTTGTTTGGGTCTCTCCTAACTTATGAGATGTGCTTGAAGCCAAAGATTAAGAGTAAGGGAATTGCTCTCAATGCTATTATGGAGGAGAGTGATGATGAAAACGGAGAGATGGTTCTTTTGGTTAGAAAGTTCAAGAAGTTTCTAAAGAATAATGCCAAGCCTAGAGGCGAGTTTTCTAAGGAAAAGGGAGTTAAAAAAACATCATCTCCAAGGAATGAGAAGAATAGTCAAGCCATGAACAAGAAAGATGTTCAATGCTACAATTGTCATGGTTTTGGTCACTTTGCTAGTGAGCGCACCAAGAAGCCATCTAATAAAGACAAGAAAGGCAAAGTGTTGGCGGCTACTTGGAGTGATGATAACTCTAGTGATAATGAGAGCTCTAGTAGTGAGTCTTCAAGTGATGAAGAGCTAGTGAGCAACTTTGTAGCTCTAATGGCTTCTTATTCTCCACAAGATGTTGATGGGACAATATCTTTGAACAAGAACTTTGATACAAATCATCATGAAAGCTCTAGTTCCATTCCTACTAATCTTAAGTTGTTGGCCAAGATAGAGAAGCTTGAAGAAGATAGAGATAATGCCCTAAGAGAGGTAGTTGAGAAGGATGATTTGATCAAGAAACAACTAGACGAGTTTGTGATTGTCACTCGTAGACTTCTTGGTGAGAAAGGTGATATTATGAAGAAGTTTAGAGAACTTGAAAAGATAAACCTTAAGAAGGATAATGTGATATCTTTTTTGAAGAAGAGAGAACAAGAATTAATGGAAGAGATAGACACGGCTAAGGAGGCCATTAAGGACTTAGTGAATGATTCGGTGTGTGTCTAGTGTAAGAAATCTTGTTAACTCTCATAGTGGTGAAGACGACTTGGTAGTTAAAGATGAGCTCTTGGAAGTACCACTTCCTACTCACTTGGATGAAGTCATGATTGATAAGAAACCACACTAGAAGAGAAGATCAAGAGCCAAGAAGAAATTGGCGAACAAGGTATCTTTGCAAACTCCTAGTGAAGCTAGTTCAACTCCAAAGGGTACAATCTCATATTTTATTCCAATTTGCCATTATTGCAACACAATAGGTCACATTAAGCCTAGGTGTTATAAATATATTGAAAAATAAAAATTAGGAAATGAATCTAGAGACAAGGAGATTAAACTTCAACTTGAACATGCTAAGGATTTGAAAATTGAAAAACATGATAATATTGCTAAGCATAAAAAGAAGTTTTGGAGTAGAAAGAACACTAATCTTGTTCAACTTGACAAAGCTTGTGTTGAAAATGTTAAGGAAGAGTGTATAAATGATATTCTTGTTAATCAAGTCATTGAAGGACTTTACTCTAGATTTAACATTGTTGTCAAGGATGATATTGGAAATGTTTGTGTAGGTACACCCAAGAACAAATGGTTCAAGGGTAAGTTCTCTCATCACTAATATAAGAAGCAAATGTGAGGTAGTTTTGAGGTAATTTATCAATTGTGTTGAGAATTCTTGCTTGCTAGCTTTGAATACTCAATGTATTGATATGAACTTGGTTATCTCACATCATGTTTGTTATGATGGTCACAATTTTTTGGTTAAATTTAGAGAAGTTCTTTTGATATATGTGTTGATTGAGTTGAGATATTATGTTTTTTATACTCTTGTTGTGAAACATCGTCAACTTGGTGTCATGAGCACATTCAAGGCAAGAGTGCTCATAAAATGGGCGGAAGTATGATATTTGGTGAATATAATGCGCAAAAAGTATCTCTATACTCTAATGCATGTTCTTTTAGATATTCATCCTTTGACTCAATTTTTGATATACATCTCATAGCATGTCATAATAGAGAATTTTGTATAGCATTTATATGGTTCTCATTGACAAATGCTATTTTAGGATCTAATAGTGATATTGTTCACATTGATCTTAACTTTGAAGATTATTTATGTATAGTATATTGAGTGGCATTACTTTTGAAAATATGAGCTTCATATTCTTTGAAAGCTACTCATTAGAGAAGTAATGATCCTGAATAAGTCTCTACTTATTGCTTTTAGATCAAGTGCTTATGAGCCATAAAATCTTGGTTTTCTAAAATTGCACCTTGCTTCTCTTATATGTTTTACTAGTAAGTTGAGTTTACTAATAAGTAAACATTGGATACACCTTGAAGTTTTTGTGCTTAAGTACATTTAAAATGACCTATGATTAGTATCCATTTTGCTTCGGCAAATACACAGAACTCAACGAGCACTTTCATGGAAAGGGCTACACACATTGGTTGTGAAAGCTACCTAATGTTGGAAAGAGCTACACCATTGTGATGAGTGAAAGCCACCATGAAGTGAATTTTGTATATGTAAAAAAAAAATGGAAAAATCAAAGAAGTGTTGAAATGGAATCATGAAAAGAAAAATTCTTTGATTCAAAGCCTAAAAAGAAAAGGAGGAAGGCTTAAAAAGAAGTATAGTTGAAAATCAAATGAGCTCGGGGTTGAAAAACAGAAATGGGATGATGAGCCACATGCACACACACGCTCATACGTTGAAATCTATTCTCTTAAAAGCAAAAATCCCGGATGATAATTGGTTTGACTTTTTATGGAAAAACTTAAGATGAATAGTTATTGGAAATTGTTTGCATGTTGATTATCAATCTACTTCTTGATATATATTTGAAGCATATCTGTTAGGTTTTAGTTTGTGTTGGCAATAATTCCATATCAAAATTATGTTTACTTGTAATGATTTAGTTGTTTATATTCATGATGATTCAAGCTTCAAGGAAGAAGAAACAATAATTCAAAGCAAGTTCTAAGTCTTCAAAGAGAAAGAATGCAATTTGATTCTACAAAGGTATACTAAGACCTTATCTTTCTCTTACAAGGCTTAGGCACACACACACATATCATACATTTGTGTCCCTACATCATTGTGCATCATTATAGGCACACACATACAATTCAAACATATATGTCCCTGCATCGTTGTGCACCATGTATAGCACATTCACACACTTGAAGATGAATGCTCATGCATTGGTATGGAAATAACTTGTTTTGGAAAATGCATGATTGGAGACTATCTCTATGTAGTTTGCATTCTAGTGTGAATTGTGTTTGTTTGTGTATTTGTTTGTATAACATGGATATTGAACTTGGATTTAGTCTTAAATAATTCTTGATTGAGTTCCGGTCATTTCGGTTACTCATACTATTGATTTCAAGTTCTAAGTCAAAAGATACTACACTTTCAACTCATGTTGCATACACTGTCTTCGTCTTCATATATCGAGTCGAATTATTATTTTATGGATTGTGTATCTTATATGTCCATGTCTGAGTGAGAGTTATGGTTCGTAATTCGTAAATGGATTCAAATTCCGAGATTGGAGGCCGGAGAACGGTCGAAGAACGCGAAGGAAGGTCGGAGGAGAAAGAAGCAAGCAAGGCACTTCTTTCCCGAGATGGTGCGTGGCCATCTCGGGGCAGAAGGCTTGCTGCCCCGAGATGCCCACGTGCCATCTCGGGTAGCAAGCTTGCTTGGATTCTTCTTGCCCCTCTTGGTCATTTCACATGTCCAAGTTTCCCACTCCTTTATAAACTCTTTCCCTCTCACATTTCATTCTAAGAAGAAATTTAAAACAAGTGTGCAGAAATTTTCTCTCTAAATTTTCTCACCTTCCAAACACCATAACATCTTCATTTGAACTCTGATTTTAGTGATTCGAAGTTGAGAGTGTTCATCTATTCATCCTCCATCTTTTCTCTGAAGGTTTGAGTAATTTTTACTGCTGTTTTTGGTGTCTAATCATACAAAAATGGGACAGCACCTAAATCAACTAAGGTATTGATTCTCTCAAAGTTTTCTTTTAAAACTCGGTCAATTTCCTTGGGTTTTCTTCTTCAACATATATTTGTATATTATGAGTGTTGTGATTTGAGTTTTGAAATCTTTCAAAGCTAGATTGAGTTTCAATTGAAATCATTCATGTTGAGTTAGGTTTTGATCTTACCTATGTTATCACATGTTTGAGATTGTATTGTGCTAGCTTTGATTCTAGGACTATTTGATGATCTTTGATTGATTGATTTTGAGAAAAATAGTTCCTCACATGCATTAGGCTCTCTTGACCGAAATTCTCACATAATACATGTTCTTATGTTCTTTTGAGTTATTCTTGTGTTTTGATGAATCTATGATTAGGAATATGAAAATACAAACACGGTTAAATGCTCAAGGCTAACTGATAGGTTTTAGTTTGTGTTGGCATTAATTCCATATTAAAATGATGTTTACTTGTAATGATTTAGTTGTTTAGATTCATGATGATTCAAGCTTCAAGAAAGAAGAAACAACAAGTCAAAGCAAGTTATAAGTCTTCAAGAGAAATAATGCAATATGGTTCTACAAAGGTATACTAAGACCTTATCTTTCTCTTATAAGGCTTAGGCACACACACACATATCATACATTTGTGTCCCTACATCGTTGTGCACCATTATAGGCACACACATACAATTCATTCATATATTTCCCTGCATCGTTGTGCACCATTGATGTGTGTAAATCGTGTTATAAAAAAACAATACTCGCAAGTGCACGAATCGTGAAGATATCGTACAGTGGCAAGTAAGGATCGTTCCCACGAGGAAAAATGATTTATCTGGTTAAATCCAATTCTAATTAAAGTTAAACCAAAAGTAACCAAGAGATTGATGTTGATTGATTTAAACTAAAACTAAATTAAATTAAAACTAAGAAAGCAATAAAAAAGATTGGATTGTGGTCAAGGGTGAGAAAATACTAGGTCATCAATGATCCCTAATTATAAACACTCAATGCATGGATTAATTTGTAAAAAAGATTCAATCAATTCAAGGGTTCATTCTTTATCTTAAATATTACTATTACCGTATGATCGCGGGATGAGTCAAGTATTCCTAACCACTATTCACCCTTGGTCTATGGTGTGAACAATGATCGGAAACCCGTTTAGCGTAAGAAATAATAACCAAATTCTATACTTTGCTTGGTCTATGCTAAAGATAAAATTCATTCGTTCAAAAGAGCATTAATCAAAGTTAGGTTTGGTCTATACTCTAACCCTAATTCTCATATAGTCTTAACCCTAAAATAATGCCAAATAATTATCCACCCTTGGTCTATGGTGTGAATAAATATTAAAACTAATGAGAGTCAAGCAATTAAAAATAATGAACAAATCAAGAATTGAGTTGATGAAATAATATTATTAATCCAAACATAAGCATTCACAAAAGGTTCACATTGATTCCCTAGTTATGGATTTAGTTACACATTTTGAAAATAGAAGGAAAAGAGAAGAAAAGATAAAACCCATTGAGGCCTTAAACGGATTCTTCAAATCTTCAATGATAAATTCTTTTTCGTCTTCAAATCTTCGAATGTGTAAAGATGAATGGAAGGTACGTGAGGTGATGTATAATGATGGAGTGGTGGGGGATGGCCCCCTTGGTGGCTTGGGACCTCCCTTGGCTTCTCTCCCTTCTTTTTTTCAATTGTAAATAATACGGAGTATTTATAGTTTATTTTTCCTTGTGAACCCCCAATTCATCTTAGGTTTAGGAAATCCATCAAGTGGGAAAGTAGAATGAAATAAGGAATGAGAATCCCTCTTTTGATATTTGACTCATAATTTGAGTTTTGGAAGTTTCCCAAACATCTTTTGGTATTCTAAAATCATTAGAATTTGATTAGGAAAGTTTTGGAACAATTTTGGACCAATTCAGAGTGGTTTTCCGCCAAAAATCCATCAAACCGTGGCCTGGGTCGCTCCGGAGGTCACTGCTGTCCAGACCGCGGAATTTCTCTGCCAATTTCTGCTCCATAGACCGCTGGCTAGGTCTTATGCCTGGACGGTGGTCTAGGCCACAGTTGACAATCCAACACTGACCTTCAGTTACTAAATTGAGCATAACTTCTTCTAGGAATCGGAATTACGATCCGTAAAGTGCGTCGAAAACTAGACTTCCGGGGATTTTGATCCGTAGGTAGTAGGACACACAATTCGATCGGAGCTAAGAGATATTGGCCCCAAAATATGACTGTTATGCACTAGCCGAAAATAGACTTTTTTCTTTTTTTCTCCAAAATAACATCTAACACCTCTCGAATGGAATATGACCTATACATGCTCAACAAACACATAAAATACCTAATTTTACCCAAGAACAAAGCGCAAATAATAGAAAATGCGGATCTAAAACATGTACAGAAATAGACCAATCAACCATGTATAACACATTCACACACTTAAAGATGAATGCTCATGCATTGGTATAGAAATAACATGTTTTGGAATATGCATGATTGGAGACTATCTCTACAAAGTTTGCATTCTAGTGTGAATTGTGTTTGTGTGTGTATATGTTTTGTATAACATGGATATTGAACTTGGATTTAGTCTTAAATCATTCTTGATTAAGTTCCGGTCATTTCGGTTACTCATACTATTGATTTCAAGTTCTAAGTCAAAAGATACTACACTTTCAACTCATGTTTCATACATTGTCTTCGTCTTCGTATATCGAGTCGAATCATTATATTCTGGGTTGAGTATCTTATATGTCCATATCCATATGAGAGTTATAGTTTGTAATCCATAAACGGATTTGAATTCCGAGTTTGAAGGCAGGAGAACGGTCGAAGAACCCGAAGGGAGCACGAGAGGAAAAGAAGTGCATCCAAGCACTCTTTCAAGAGATGGCGCGTAAACCATCTCGGGACAGAAGGCTTGCTGCCCTGAGATACCCATGTGCCATCTTGGGCAGCAAGCATGCTTGGGCACTTAAGATCTTTTTGGTCTTTTCATCTTTCATTCTTATCCCTCTCCTTTATATTCTCTTTCCCTCTCACATTTCATTCTAAGAAGAAATTCAAATCAAGTGTGCATAAATTTTCTCTCTAAATTTTCTCACCTTCCAAACACCATAACCTCTTTATTTGAACTCCAATTTGAGTGATCCAAAGTTGAGATTGTTTATCTATTCATCCTCCATCTTTTCTCTGAAGGTTTAAGTAAGGTTTGCCGCTGTTTTTGGTGTCTAATCATACAAAAACGGGACTGCACCTAAATAAACTAAGGTATTGATTTTCTCTCAAAGTTTTCTTTTAAAACTTCGTCAATTGCCTTGGGTTTTCTTCTTCTACATATATTTGTATATTATGAGTGTTTTGATTTGTGTTTTGAACACTTTGAAAGCTAGGTTGATTTTCAATTGAAATCATTCATGTTGAGTTAGGTTTTGATTTTGGATATGTTTCACATGTTTGGGATTGTGTTGTGCTAGCTTTGATTCTAGGACTATTTTATAATCTTTGATTGATTGATTTTGAGAAAAATAATTGCTCACATGTATTAGGCTCTCTTGGCCGAAATTCTCACATAATACATGTGCTTATGTTCTTTTGAGCTATTCATGTGATTTGTTGAATCTACGATAAGGAATATGCTTTAGAACTTTTGCTTAAATCTATTTGACTTTGTCATATGATTTTAGCATGTTTTTGGTTTGTGTAATTTAAACTTGATCTTGTGATTTATTGAACTTATCTTGTGATTCAAATTTAGATCTATGCATGTATCTAGGTTGTGATTAATATTGAACATATATTACATAATCTAGATTGATTACACATGCATGATTAACTAGACTATATGTGATTTGTGCATTCATGCTCATGTCTAGTATTTTCAATAGGATGTGTTGATCATAGCATTCTATGTTTCGTGCTTGTTTGCGTTTTACATTCATGATCACCTAGATGTCTTGTGAGAAGGAAGTCTTGACAATAGGTGTGAGAACTATGGTGTTAAGCAAGAAGTCTTGGCAAGAGCTGTGAAGCCTTGGATTGTTAAGCAATGAAGTCTTGGCTAGAGGTGTGAAGCCTAGGATAGTCGAGCAAGAAGTCTTGCCTAGAGTTGAGAGAACTCGGATAGGTGAGCAAAGAAGTCTTGACTAGAGTCGTGAGGACTTAGTTGAGCAAGAAGTCTTGCCTTGGGTCATGAGGATACGGATAAAGTGAGCAAGGAATTCTTGATTAGAGGTGTGAAGCTTCGGATTGTTGAGCATAGGGCGACAACTTCTAGAGTAGGATATGAGGGCAGTTTCTAGGTGAAGAGGTCACTTGAGAGATTGTACTTGTCTTATCTACTAGTGGATTTTGTTTGCCGGTGGCTGCTAGCCCGTGGATGTTTCCTCTTCGGAGGTTTACCACGTTATATCTTCTGTCAACTTTTCTCTATCCTATCTCTCTAATATTTGTATAGTGGATAGAACTCTTTATATATGTTGACTTCCTTTATATAATATAGATTGTGTATGTGTTACAATTACTTGTTTGTATCACACTTTATTTGTGTTTATATATTGATTAATTGTCTTTAATTAATATATATATTGTGATACAAGCAATCTAGATGGACAAACTTTTGTTTGTTTCTAAGGGAGTCGAAAAAGGTGTCTAACCTATTCACCTCCCCTTTAAGTTAGCCTTGAGAATTTAACCGTGATTGTATTTTCAATTGGTATCAGAGCAGGACACTAGATTACAATTAGTGTGAGTCCGGGGTGATACTTTCACGGTTTTTGTAATGGCGGAAGGAGCCTCAAATACTAGGCCACCATTACTTCGTGGCACTAACTATGGGTATTGAACATTGAGGATGAAAGCCTACATCCGCTCTATTGGTGAAAGGGCTTGGATGGTAGTGGAAGAATGTTATAGTCCTCCTACCAAGGTTCAAGAGGATGAAACCTTGATACTCAAGCCAATGAGTGAATGGACAACGAATGAGTTTGAGGTTACTAAATGGCACCATCGTGCTATGAATGCCATCTTTGGAGGAGTTGATGGGCATCAATTCTCCTACATTCAAAATCTTAAATCCGCAAAGGAAGCTTGGGATACTCTCCAAGTTACTAATGAAGAAACCTTAGCGGTGAAGAAATCAAGACTTCAAATGTTGGCATCACAATTTGAAGGTTTAAGTATGAGTGAGGAAGAAAAGTTTGAAGACTTCCAATTCTGACTTCTTAACATAGCTAACCAATGTCAAGCACTTGGAGTATCTATCTCAAAAGAGCGTTTAAATTGGAAAATCCTTAGGTCTCTTCCTAAGAGATTCAAATCAAAGGTGACGGTCATTGAGGAAAGCAAGGATGTGGATAGTATGAATATCGATGAGTTGCTTGGGTCTCTCCAAACTTATGAGATATGCTTGAAGCCAAAGATCAAGAGTAAGAGAATCGTTCTCAATGCTATAGAAGAGGAGAGTGATGATGAAAATGAAAAAATGGCACTCTTGGTTAGAAGGTTCAAGAAGTTTCTAAAAAAGAATGCCAAGCATAAAGGCAATACGTCTAAGGAAAAAGGAGTCAATAGAATATCATCTCCAAGGATTGTGAAGAATAGTCAAGCCATGAACAAGAAAGAGGTTCAATGCTATAATTGTCAAGACTTTGGTCACTTTGCTAGTGAGTGCACCAAGAAGCCATCTAAGAAAGACAAGAAAGGAAAAGTATTGGCGGCTACTTGGAGTGATGATAATTCTAGTGACAATGAGAGCTCTAGTAGTGAGTCTTCAAGTGATGAAGAGTTGGTGAGCAACTTTACAGCTTTAATGGCTTCTTATTCTCCACTAGATGTTGGTAGTACAATATCTTTGAACAAGAACCTTGATGCAAATCATGATGGAAGCTCTAGTTCCATTCCTACTAATCTTTAGTTGTTGAAGAAGATAGAAAAACTTGAAGAAGATACAGACAATGCTCAAAGAGAAGTAGTTGAAAAAGATGATTTGATCAAGAAGCTACCAGATGAGTTTGTGGTTGTTACTCGTAGACTTCTTGGTGAAAAAGGTGATATTATAAAGAAGTTTAGAGAATTTGAAAAGATAAACCTTGAGAAGGATAATGTGATATCTTCTTTGAAGAAGAGAGAACAAGAATTGATGGAAGAGATAGACACGGCTAAGGAGGCTATCAAGGATTTAGTGAATAATTCGGTTAGTGTGTCTAGTGTTAGGAATCTTGTTAACTCTTATAGTGGTGAAGATGACTAGGTAGTTGAAGAGGAGCTCTTGGAAGCACCACTTCCTACACACTTTGATGAAGTCGTGATTGATAAGAAACCACACAAGAAGAGAAGATCAAAAGCCAAGAAGAAGTTGGCAAACAAGGTATCTTTGCAATCTCCTAGTGAAGCTAGTTCAACTCCAAAAGGTACAATCTCATCTTTTATTCCAATTTGCCATTATTGCAACACAATAGGTCACATTAAGCCTAGGTGTTGTAAATATATTGAAAAATGCAAATTAGGAAATGAATCTAGGGATAAGGAGAATAAACTTCAACTTGAACATGCTAAGACCTTGGAAGTTGAGAAACATGATAATATTGCTAAGCATGAGAAGAAGTTTTGGAGTAGAAAGAATACTAATCTTGTTCAACTTGACAAAGCTTGTGTTGAGATATTCTTGTTAATCAAGTCATTGAAGGACTTTACTCTAGATTTAACATTGTTGTCAAGGATTATATTGGAAATGTTTGTGTAGGTACACCCAAGAACAAGTGGTTCAAGGACGAGTGCTCTTATTACTAAAATAAGAAGCACATGTGAGATAGCTTTGAGGCTATATATCAATTGTGTTGAGAATTCTTGCTTGCTAGCTTTGAAAACTCCATATATTGATATGAACTTGGTTATCTCACATCATGATTGTTATGATGATCAAAATTTGTTGATTAACTTTGAAGAAGTTCTTTTGTTATATGTGTAGATTGAGTTGAGATATTATGCTTTTTATACTCTTGTTGTGATACATCGTCAAGTTGATGTCATGAGGACATTCAAGGTAAGAGTGCTCGTAAAAAAAGCGAAAGTATGATATTTGGTGAATATAATGTGCAAAAAAGGTATCTTTATACTCTAATGCATATTCTCTTAGATATTCATCTTTTGACTCAATTTTTGACATACATCTCATAGCATGTCATATTAGAGAATTTTGTATAGCATACATATGGTTCTCATTGAAATTTGCTATTTTAGGATCTAATAGTGATATTGTTCACATTGATCTTAACTTTGATAATTGTTTATGTATAGTATATTGAGTGGCATTACTTTTAAAAATATAAGCTTCACATTATTTGAAAGCTACTCATTAGAGAAGTAATGATCTTGAATAAGTCTCTACTTATTGCTCTTAGATCATGTGCATATGAGTCGTAAAATCTTGGTTTTCTGATAATTGCACATTGGTTCACTTATATGTTTTGCTAGTAGGTTGAGTTTACTAATATGTAAACATTGGATACACCTTAAAGTTTTTGTGCTTAAGTACGTTTAAAATGACCTATGATTAGTATCCATTTTTGCTTCGACAATTACATAGAACTCAAAGTGCACCTTCATGAAAAGGGCTACACACATTGGTTGTGAAAGCTACCCAATGTTGGAAAGAGCTACACCAATGTGATAAGTGAAATCCATCATGAAGTGAATTTTGTTTATGTAAAAAAAATGGAAAAATCAAAGAAGTGTTGAAAGGAATTCATAAAAAAAAAATCTTTGATTCAAAGCCTAAAAAGAAAAGGAGGAAGGCTTAAAAATGAGTTTAGTTGAAAATCAACTGAGCTCGGGTTCAAAAACAGAAATGGGATGACGAGCCACATGCACACACACGCTCATGTGTTGAAATCTTTTCTCTTAAAAGAAAAAATTCCGGATGAAAATCGGTTTAACTTTTTATGGAAAAAGCTTAAGATGAATAGTTGTTGGAAATTGTTTGCATGTTGATTATCAAACTACTTCTTAATATATATATTTGAAGCATATCTCTCACATACACACTTTATTTATGAGTATGATGATATCTTTGCAATTGTTGAAGAATTATGAGAGAACTTGAAAAATCTTTGTGTATCTCTCTTAGCAGATGAAGCTTATTTTGTTGATATTTCTTCAAATTGCTTGAATGTGTTATTGTGTGAACATCTTTGTGAACCTTATGCTATCATGAATCTTAGTTATAGCATTTATCAAGGGGGAGCATTGTATGCTAGACATTGTTATCTTTTATGATATGTTCACATGCTTCATTTTGTTACATGTTGGCATATTTTGACTTAATGATACTGGTAAGATATTACTCACTATCTTTGTCTTGCATGATGATTCATTCTTAAGTCATATGTCATTGTGTTTATATATTTGTGACTAATATGCTTGTTTTGTCTTTCACTCACTTTTGTTGTATGTATATAGCATCTTATTTCACAAGAACAAATGGGAAGAACTAAGGTTACAGGAAGTGGAAATCAATTGAATCCCATTGTGAAAGTCAAGTCTACCTCAAAGGGATCCAAAGCTTCAAGGTCAAAGGATTTAGGGATCTTTGCAACTAAAAAGTTATTTCAAGATAAAGGCATTGACTTAGGTAAATGTAAAGATTCTTATGTTCTTAAATGCATTAAGGATAGAAATTGGGAATCTTGGGTGAGCATGCTAGGAATAGTGAATGTCACTATTGTTAGAGAATTTTATCTTGAATATAGAGAGAGTGCTACCTTATTGGATGCTTTGATGGAGATTAGGGGTGTTGTGTTTAGAGTTAACCCGGCAAACATTAACAAGTTTCTTTGACTATCTATTGATATTGATTCAAACTTTCTTGATGTTGATATCATTGAGAATCTTAATATCATTGGTAGAACTCTATGTGACAATACTTCTTTTGAGTGGAAAGGTAGAGCATATATTAGTCAACATGAGTTAACTAAGGCAAGTGCTTTTTGGCATCTTTTCATTTGCACAAATATTATTGATCTTCGAATTCAACCGAGTTGAATAAGGACAAGATCAAAATAGTATATACCTTGGTGACTAATCAACCTATAAACCTTGGGGATTTGCTTATGTTTTACTTAGATAATGTGGCTTTCTCAACTAGAGGAGATAAGAAGCTTGCATTACCGGGGTTTATAACTTCTTTGTGTTTAGCTCGTGGTGTTCAAAGTAGTGGAGATGATATGTTGGTACAACCCTTGGAAAAGTATAGTGATAAATGTGTGTCTTACATATCATATAAGGATAAGGGTAAGACATGTGATACTTTTGGACTATTTAGTAGTTAACAAGTTGATTGTCAAAAGACTAGCATAAACATTCTTCCGGGCTGAGCTTTACATTTGAGGAAGAAGATTGATGAGCTTAGTGCTATAGTTGAAAAACAAGATACTAGAATAAAAGAGTTGGAGGAGTGTATTGCATTAAGTTCAAGACCACCTCTCAAGCAGTATATTAGCTTAACTACACGCACATCTTTCTTTGGTGGATCTAGTAGCTAGTATTTGAGTCTCATGGTATGTTTCTTACCTTTTGGCATCATTTCATGTCAAAAAGGGGGAGAAAGAGTTGTTAAGAGTTGGTAGTTACTTAGTTTCCTTTTTATGTTGTTTTTGTGAACTTTTGAACTTTCAATGGTATGTAATAATTAGTCTTAAGATTTGGTTAAGAACTCTTGTAATTGGCATGTATTGAGGGGTTGATACATGTATTTGTTGACTTAATTGTATATTCTTATCCATATTATATGTTGCCATTTGTAGTTTTTCTCTTGTATATGCATTGTGCTTTGAGATGATTTGTAGGTTGCTTCAAGAGAAGATCAAGATGAAGTTCAATAGTTGGTGAAGATTAGTTATAGGAATCTTACTCATTGTAATGTGAGGGAGTGATTTTATGACCTATCTTCATTTTTATATTTGTAGTAAATGTATACGTGTTTGACATGGAATTTGCCAAAGGGGGAGATTGTTAGGTTTTAGTTTGTGTTGGCATTAACTCCATATCAAAATGATGTTTACTTGTAATGATTTAGTTATTTAGATTCATGATGATTCAAGCTTCAAGGAAGAAGAAACAACAAGTCAAAGCAAGTTCTAAGTCTTCAAAAGAAAGAACGCAATATGGTTCTACAAAGGTATACTAAGACCTTATCTTTCTCTTACAAGGCTTAGGCACACACACACATATCATAAATTTTTGTCCCTGCATCATTGTGCATCATTATAGGCACACACATACAATTCATTCATATATGTCCCTGCTTCGTTGTGCACCATGTATAACACATTCACACACTTAAAGATGAATGCTCATGCATTGATATAGAAATAACATGTTTTGGAATATGCATGATTGGAGACTATCTCTATAAAGTTTTCATTCTAGTGTGAATTGTGTTTGTGTGTGTATATGTTTTGTATAACATGGATATTGAACTTGGATTTAGTCTTAAATCATTCTTGATTAAGTTTCGGTCATTTCGGTTACTCATACTATTGATTTCACGTTCTAAGTCAAAAGATACTACACTTTCAACTCATGTTTCATACATTGTCTTCGTCTTCGTATATCGAGTTGAATCATTATATTCTGGGTTGAGTATCTTATATGTCCATATCTGTGTGAGAGTTATAGTTTGTAATACATAAACGGATTTGAATTCCGAGTTCGAAGGCCGAAGAACGGTCGAAGAACCCGAAGGGAGCACGAGAGGAAAAGAAGTGCATCCAAGCACTCTTTCCGGAGATGGCGCGTAAACCATCTCGGGACAGAATGCTTGCTGCCCTGAGATGCCCACGTGCCATCTAGGGCAGCAAGCATGCTTGGGCGCTTAAGATCTTTTTGGTCTTTTCATCTTTCATTCTTATCCCTCTCCTTTATAATCTCTTTCCCTCTCACATTTCATTCTAAGAAGAAATTCAAACCAAGTGTGCATAAATTTTTTCTCTAAATTTTCTCACCTTCCAAACACCATAACTTCTTCATTTGAAGGTTTGCCGCTGTTTTTGGTGTCTAATCATATAAAAACGGGACTGCACCTAAATCAACTAAGGTATTGATTTTCTCTCAAAGTTTTCTTTTAAAACTTGGTCAATTGCCTTGGGTTTTCTTCTTCTACATATATTTGTATATTGTGAGTGTTTTGAACACTTTCAAAGCTAGGTTGAGTTTCAATTGAAATCATTCATGTTGAGTTAGGTTTTGATTTTGCCTATGTTTCACATGTTTGGGATTGTATTGTGCTAGCTTTGATTCTAGGACTATTTTATGATCTTTGATTGATTGATTTTGAGAAAAATAGTTCCTCACATGTATTAGGCTCTTTTGGCCGAAATTCTCACAGAATACATGTGCTTATGTTCTTTTGAGCTATTCATGTGATTTGTTGAATCTATGATTAGGAATATGCTCTAGAGCTTTTTCTTAAATCTATTTGACTTTGTCATATGATTTTAGCATGTTTTTGGTTTGTGTGATTTAAACTTGATCTTGTGATTTATTGAACATATCTTGTGATTCAAGTTTAGATCTATGCATGTATCTAGGTTGTGATTAATATTGAATATATCTTACATAATCTTGATTGATTACACATGCATGATTGACTAAACTATATGTGATTTGTGCATTCATGCTCATGTCTAGTATTTTCCAAAGGATGTGTTGATCATAGCATTATATGTTACGTTCTTGTTTGCATTTTTTATTCATGATCACTTAGATGCCTTGTGAGAAGGAAGTCTTGACAATAGGTGTGAGACCTATGGTGTTGAGCAAGAAGTCTTGGCAAGAGGTGTGAAGCCTTGGATTGTCGAGCAAGGAAGTCTTGGCTAGAGGTGTGAAGCCTTGGATAGTCGAGCAAGAAGTCTTACCTAGATTTGGGAGAACTCGGATAGGTGAGCAAGAAAGTCTTGACTAGAGTCGTAAGGACTTAGTTGAGCAAGAAGTCTTGCCTTGGGTCGTGAGGATCCGGATAAGGTGAGCAAGGAAGTCATGAGAAGAGGTTTGAAGCCTCGGATTATTGAGCATAAGGCGACAAGTTCTAGAGTAGGATAGGAGGGTAGTTTCTAGGTGAAGAGGTTACTTGAGAGATTGTACTTGTCTTATCTACTAGTGGATTTTGTTTTCCGGTGGCTGCTAACCCGTGGATGTTTCCTCTTCGGAGGTTTACCATGTTATATCTTTTGTCAATTTTTCTCTATCCCTATCTCTCTAATATTTGTATAGTGGATAGAACTCTTTATATATGTTGACTTCCTTTCTATAATATAGATTGTGTATGTGTTACAATTACTTGTTTGTATCACACTTTATTTGTGTTTATATATTGATTAATTGTCTTTAATTAATATATATATTGTGATACAATCAATCTAGATGGACAAACTTTGTTTGTTTCTAAGGGAGTCGAAAAAGGTGTCTAACCTATTCACCCCCCTATTAGGTTAGCCTTGAGCATTTAACCGTGATTGTATTTTCAATTGGTATCAGAGCAGGACACTAGATTGCACTTAGTGTGAGTCCGGGGTGATACTTTCACGGTTTTTGTAATGGCGGAAGGAGCCTCAAATACTAGGCCACCATTACTTCGTGGCACTAACTATGGGTATTGAACGTTGAGGATGAAAGCCTACATCCGCTCTATTGATGAAAGGGCTTGGATGGTAGTGGAAGAATGTTATAGTCCTCCTACCAAGGTTCAAGAGGATGAAACCTTGATACTCAAGCCAATGAGTGAATGGACAACGAATGAGTTTGAGGTTGCTAAATGGCACCATCGTGCTATTAATGCCATATTTGGAGGAGTTGATGGGCATCAATTCTCCTACATTCAAAATCTTGAATCCGCAAAGGAAGCTTGGGATACTCTCCAAGTTACTAATGAAGAAACCTTAGCGGTGAAGAAATCATGGCTTCAAATGTTGGCATCACAATTTGAAGTTTTAAGTATGAGTGAGGAAGAAAAGTTTGAAGACTTCCAATTCTGACTTCTTAACATAGCTAACCAATGTCAAGCACTTGGAGTATCTATCTCAAAAGAGCGTTTAAATTGGAAAATCCTTAGGTCTCTCCCTAAGAGATTCAAATCAAAGGTGACGGCCATTGAGGAAAGCAAAGATGTGGATATTATGAATATCGATGAGTTGCTTGGGTCTCTCCAAACTTATGAGATGTGCTTGAAGCCAAAGATCAAGAGTAAGGGAATCGCTCTCAATGCTATAGAAGTGGAGAGTGATGATGAAAATAAAAAAAATGGCACTCTTGGTTAGAAGGTTCAAGAAGTTTCTAAAGGAGAATGTCAAGCCTAAAGGCAATACGTCTAAGGAAAAATGAGTCAATAGAACATCTTCTCCAAGGATTGTGAAGAATAGTCAAGCCATGAACAAGAAAGAGGTTCAATGCTATAATTGTCATGGTTTTGGTAACTTTGGTAGTGAATGCACCAAGAAGCCATCTAAGAAAGACATGAAAGGCAAAGTATTGGCGTCTACTTAGAGTGATGATAATTCTAGTGACAATGAGAGCTCTAGTAGTGAGTCTTCAAGTGATGAAGAGTTGGTGAGCAACTTTGTAGCTCTAACGGCTTCTCATTCTTCACTAGATGTTAATGGTACAATATCTTTGAACAAGAACCTTGATGCAAATCATGTTGGAAGCTCTAGTTCCATTCCTACTAATCTTGAGTTGTTGAAAAAGATAGAAAAGCTTGAAGAAGTATATTGAAAAATGCAAATTAGGAAATGAATCTAGAGATAAGGAGATTAAACTTCAACTTGAACATGCTAAGGCCTTACAAGTTGAGAAACATGATAATATTGCTAAGCATGAGAAGAAGTTTTGGAGTAGAAAGAATACTAATCTTGTTCAACTTGACAAAGCTTGTGTTGATAATGTTAAGGAAGAGTGTGTTAATGATCTTCTTGTTAATCAAGTCAATGAAGGACTTTACTCTAGATTTAACATTGTTGTCAAGGATGATATTTGAAATGTTTGTGTAGATACACCCAAGAACAAGTTGTTCAAGGGTGAGTGCTCTTATCACTAAAATAAGAAGCAAATGTGAGATAGCTTTGAGGCTATATATCAATTGTGATGAGAATTCTTGCTTGCTAGCTTTGAAAACTCCATGTATTGATATGAACTTGGTTATCTCACATCATGTTTGTTATAATGGTCAAAATTTATTGATTAACTTTGAAGAAGTTCTTTTGTTAAATGTATTGATTGAGTTGAGATATTATGCTTTTTATACTCTTGTTGTGAAACATCGTCAACTTGGTGTCATTAGGACATTCAAGGCAAGAGTGCTCATAAAAAGGGAGGAAGTATGATATTTGGTGAATATAATGTGCAAAAATTTATCTCTATACACTAATGCATAGTCTCGTAGATATTTATCTTTTGACTCAATTTTTGACATACATCTCATAGCATGTCATATTACAGAATTTTGTATAGCATACATATGGTTCTCAATGACATTTGCTATTTTAGGATCTAATAGTGATATTATTCACATTGATCTTAACTTTGATGATTATTTGTGTATAGTATATTGAGTGGCATCACTTTTAAAATATGAGCTTCATATTCTTTGAAAGCTATTCATTAGAGAAGTAATGATCTTGAATAAGTCTCTACTTATTGCTCTTAGATCATGTGCTTATGAGCCATAAAATCTTGGTTTTCTAATAATTGCGCATTGGTTCTCCTATATGTTTTGCTAGTAGGTTGAGTTTACTAATATGTAAACATTGGATACACCTTGAAGTTTTTGTGCTTAAGTACATTTAAAATGACCTATGGTTAGTATCCATTTTGCTTCGGCAATTACATAGAACTCAACGAGCACCTTTATGAAAAGGGCTACACACATTTGTTGTGAAATCTACCCAATGTTGGAAAGAGCTACACCATTGTGATGAGTGAAAGCCGTCATGAAGTGAATTTTGTTTATGTAAAAAAAAATGGAAAAACAAAGAAGTGTTGAAAGGAATTCATAAAAAAAAAATCTTTGATTCAAAGCCAAAAAAGAAAATGAGGAGGGCTTAAAAAGGAGTTTAGTTTAAAATCAACTGAACTTGGGTTCAAAAACAGAAATGGGATGACGAGCCACATGCACACACACGCTCATGTGTTGAAATCTATTCTCTTAAAAGCAAAAATTCCGGATGAAAATCGGTTTGACTTTTTATAGAAAAAGCTTAAGATGAATAGTTGTTGGAAATTGTTTGCATGTTGATTATCAAACTACTTCTTGATATATATATTTGAAGCATATCTCTCACACATACACTTTGTTTATGAGTATGGTGATATCTTAGCAATTGTTGAAGAATTATGAGAGAAATTGAAAAATCTTTGTGTATCTCTCTTAGCATATGAAGCTTATTTTGTTGATATTTCTTCAAATTGCTTGAATGTGTTATTGTGTGAACATCTTTGTGAACCTTATGCTATCATGAATCTTAGTTATAGCATTTATCAAGGGGGAGCATTGTATGCTAGACATTGTTATCTTTTATGATATGTTCACATGCTTCATTTTGTTACATGTTGGCATATTTTGACTTAATGATACTTGTAAGATATTACTCACTATCTTTGTCTTGCATGATGATTCATTCTTAAGTCATATGTCATTGTGTTTATATATTTGTGACTAATATGCTTGTTTTGTCTTTCACTCAATTTTGTTGTATGTATATAGCATCTTGTTTCACAAGAACAAATGGGAAGAACTAAGGTTACAGGAAGTGGAAATCAATTGAATCCCATTGTGAAAGTCAAGTCTACCTCAAAGGGATCCAAAGCTTCAAGGTCAAAGGATTTAGGGATCTTTGCAACTAAAAAGATATTTCAAGATAGAGGCATTGACTTAGGTAAATGTAAAGATTCTTATGTTTTTAAATGCATTAAGGATAGAAATTGGGAATCTTGGGTGAGCATGCTAGGTATAGTGAATGACACTATTGTTAGAGAATTTTATCATGAATATAGAGAGAGTGCCACCTTATTGGATGCTTTGATGGAAATTAGGGGTGTTGTGTTTAGAGTTAACCCGGCAAACATTAATAAGTTTCTTGGACTATCTAGTGATATTGATTCAAACTTTCTAGATGTTGATATCATTGAGAATCTTAATATCATGGGTATAACTCTTTGTGACAATGCTTCTTTTGAGTGGAAAGGTAGAGCATATATTAGTCAACATGAGTTAACTAAGGCTAGTCTATTTTGGCATCTATTCATTTGCACTAACATTATTGGATCTTCGAATTCAACCGAGTTGAATAAGGACAAGATCAAAATAGTGTATGCCTTGGTAACTAATCCATCTATAAACCTTAGAGATCTTCTCATGTATTACATTAATAGTGCGGCTTTCTCTACTAGAGGTGATAAAAAGCTTGCATTACCAGGGTTTATTACTTCATTTTAAGAGTAGAAGATGATGTGTTAGTTCAACCCTTGGAAAAGTAATGTGATAAACGGGTGTCATACATGTAATATAAGAATAAGTGTAAGACTTGTGATACTTTTGGACTATTTAGTAGTTCTTAAGTTGATAGTCATGTGATTAGCACAAACATTCTTCCCGATTGGGCTATACAATTGATGGAGAAGGTTGATGAACTTAGTGTTATAGTTGTTCAACAAGATGCTAGGATAAAAGAGTTGGAGGAGTGCATTGCTTCAACTTCAAGACCACCTCCCAAGTATTATATTAGATCAACTACTCGCACAACTTTCTTTGGTAGAACAAGTAGCTAGTATTTGAGTCTTAAGGTTTATTTCTTAACTTTTGGCATCATTTCATGTCAAAAAGGGGGAGAAAGAGATGCTAGTTACTTAGTTTATTTTTATGTTATTTTTGTGAACTTTTGAACTTTCAATGACATGCAATATTTAGTCTTAAGATTTGGTTAAGAATTCCTATGTTTTGGCAAGTATTGAGGGGGAGATACATGTATTTGTGGACTTTATTGTATATTCTTATCCATATTATATGTTGCCATTTGTTGTTTTTCTCTTGTATATGTATTACGCTTTGAGATGATTTGTAGGTTGCTTCAAGAGAAGATCAAGATGAAGTTCAAAAGTTGATGAAGATTAGTTATAGGAATTTTACTCATTGTAATGTGAGGGAGTGATTTTGTGACATATCTTCATTTTTATATTTGTAGTAAATGTATGGGTGTTTTGACATGGAATTTGCCAAAGGGGGAGATTGTTAGGTTTTAGTTTGTGTTGGCATTAATTCCATATCAAAATGATGTTTACTTGTAATGATTTAGTTGTTTATATTCATGATGATTCAAGCTTCAAGGAAGAAGAAACAACAAGTCAAAGCAAGTTATAAGTCTTCAAGAGAAAGGATGCAATATGGTTCTACAAAGGTATACTAAGACATTATCTTTCTCTTACAAGGCTTAGGCACACACACACATATCATACATTTGTGTCCCTGCATCGTTGTGCACCATTATAGGCACACACATATAATTCATTCATATATGTCCCTGCATCGTTGTGCACCATGTATAACACATTCACACACTTGAAGATGAATGCTCATGCATTGGTATGAAAATAACATGTTTTGGAAAATGCATGATCGGAGACTATCTCTATGTAGTTTGCATTCTAGTGTGAATTGTGTTTGTATGTGTATATATTTGTATAACATGGATATTGAACTTTAATTTAGTCTTAAATTATTCTTGATTGAGTTCCGGTCATTTCGGTTACTCATACTATAGATTTCAAGTTCTAAGTCAAAAGATACTACACTTTCAACTCATGCTGCATACATTGTCTTCATCTTCGTATATCGAGTCAAATTATTATATTCTGGGTTGAGTATCTTATATGTCCATGTCCATGAGAGAGTTACGGTTTGTAATCCGTAAACAGATTCGAATTCCGAGTTCGGAGGCTAAAGAACGGTCGAATAACGCGAGAGGAGTGCAAGGGAGTTGCACCATGGCCAAAGGCTATCAAATGGTGCAAGCCCGAGATAGCGTGTGGCCATCTCGGCTGCAACTCCTTGCTGCCACGAGATTCCCATGTGCCATCTCGGGGAAGCATTATCAAAGGGGTCATTTTGGTCCTTTTGCTTCTATTCTTTCCCTTTCCTTTATATTACTCTTCCCTTTCACATTTAATTCTAAGAAGAAATTTAAAATTTGCGTGCAGAATTTTCTTTCCATATTTTCTCACCTTCCAAACACCATAACTTCTTCATTTGAACTTCGATTTAAGTGATTCAAAGTTGAGAGTGTTTGTCTATTCATCATCCATCTTTTCTCTGAAGGTTTGAGTTTGTTATATTGCTGTTTTTGGAGTCTAAACTCATAAAAACGGGACTGCACCAAAATCAACTAAGGTATTGATTTTCTCTCAAAGTTTTCTTTTAAAACTTGGTCAATTGCCTTGGGTTTTCTTCTTCAACATAAATATGTGTCTTGTGATTGTTTTGATTTGAGTTTTGAACTCATTTATAGCTAGATTGAGTTTCAATTGAAATCTCACATGTTGAGTTAGGTTTTGATTTTGCCTATGTTTTCACATGTTTGGGATTGTATTGTGCTAGCTTTGATTGTAGGACTATTTGATGATCTTTGATTGATTGATTTTGTGAAAAGTAGTTCCTCAAATGTATTAGGCTCTCTTGGCCGAAATCTCACAATGATACATGTGTTTATGTTCTTTTGAGCTATTCATGTGCTTTGTTGAATCTATGAATAGGAAATATGCTCTAGAACTTTAGCTTTAATCTAAATGACTGTCACATGATTTTAGCATGTTTTTGGTTTATGAGATTTAAACTTGATTATGTGTTAATTGAACATATCTTGTGATTCAAGTTTTATATCTATGCATGTATCTAGGTTGTAATTAATATTGAACATATCTTACATGATCTAGATGGATTAAACATACATGATTTACTAGACTACATTTGTTTTGTGCATTCATGATCATGTCTAGTATTTTCCATTGGATGTGTTGATCATACCATTCTATGTTGGGTTCTTGTTTGTGTTTTGCATTCATGATCACCTAGATGTCTTGTGAGAAGGAAGTCCTGACAATAGGTGTGAGACCTATTTTGTTGAGCAAGAAAGTCTTGGCAAGAGGTGGGAGACCTCGGATTGTCAAGCAAGGAAGTCTTGCCTAGGGTCGTGAGGATCTGGAAGGGTTAGCGAGGAAGTCTTGACTAGAGTCGGGAGGACTCGGATAGTTGAGCAATAAGTCTTACCTAAGGTCGTGAGGATCCGGTAGGGTGAGCGAGGAAGTCTTGACAAGAGGTGTGAGGCCTCAGATTGTTGAGCAAGAGGGTGACATCTTCATGAGTAGGATAAGAGGGTAGTTTTTAGGTGAAGGGGCCACTTGAGAGATTGTATTTGTCTTATCTACTGGTGGATTTTGTTTGCTGGTGGCTGCTAACCCGTGGATGTTTCCTCTTCGGAAGTTTACCACGTTATATCTTGTGTCAACTTTTCTCTATCCCTATCTCTCTTATATTTGTAATTTTTAATAGAATACTATGGATAGAACTCTATATGTAAGTTGACTTCTTTTCTATAATATAGATTGTGTATGTGTTACAATTACTTGTTTGTATCACACTTTATTTGTTTTATATATTGATTAAGTGTCTTTAATTGATATATATTTTGTGATACAAGCAATCTAGAGGGACAAACTTTTGTTTGTTTCTAAGGGAGTCAAAAAAGGTGTCTAACCTATTCACCCCCCCCCCCCCCCCCCCCCCCCCTTCCATGTTTGTATTTTCAAATAAACTTGAAACCTAACATTTAAACATACATCATATGACATTTCAAATACAATGAATAATATGTATGTGTGTGTGATCATCCTAGCATTCTCTCAAGAGATTTAGAAAATAGGTTCGAAAACCTTACCTTTGAAGTTCCTCTCGTGATCTTCTAAGCTTGTAATGTGCTTGAACCTTCAAAATCTTCATGTAGCCTTCTATAAGCACCTAATTAAAATTGATTGAAAAATTGTTTTCCTTATGAAATAAAACCAAAAAAACTTATTTGACCTTATATATATAAAAAGATACATATCCCCTGAAATTTAGTTATGGTGTTCTTGAATGCCTACTTGCACAAATCCTTAACCACTTCATCCTATAAGAAAGCAACAACACTCTTGCATAATACTTTATAACCTCCATAAATGAATATTCTCTTTTATATAATAAATATTGGTGATTTTGACTTGGATAGATGAGATAAATTAATAATTTTGATTAAGTTATAAGATAATACAATTTTGAAATTTCCTTGAAAAAATATGCAACTTTTCTTTAGTAGGCATACAATATAGCCATATTTATAATATACTAATACACATCACCACACTTTTTCCATATGTATTATTATGATTGAAGTTATATTGCTTACAAAAATGTGGTGATGTAAATTAGTATGCTACAAATATGTCTATATTGTGTGTCTATGAGAGAAAAACTACAAAAATAGATGATGTCACTCATTTTTTAAATTAAAAACTTGTTAATTGGGAAAAACCATAAATAGCCCTATGATTAAAGGTATATTAAAAAATGCCCATTCTACAAAACTTGATTGTTTATATTCAAGAGGAATTTTTTTAGACAGTATTGCCCTTAATAGCTATCATTTTTTTGTTGCCTTTTAAATTTCGAAACAAATAAAAGTACATTCAAAATTAAAAAAAAAAAGATTAATAAATTTATAGAGAGAGTGAAAAGTTAAATAAGGCATTTCAAGTAAAGAATAAAATTACAGAGAAAGAAAACTGATTTCTAAAGAGAAAAAGTGGTTTTCTTGAGTTTGAAAGCGGTTTCGTAGAGAGAGAAGTTGGTTTCTTTGAGTGAGAAAAGAAGAAGACGAAGGGACAAATAAGGGGTTTTGTGGAAAGATGAAGAAGATGAAGATATGAAAAAGTGGTTTTGTGGAGAGAGACAAAGAAGATGAAAAAGTGATTTTGTGGAGAGAGATGAATGCGGGAGAGATGAAGAAGATGAAGATTTGAATAAGTTGTTTTGTGTGGAGAGACAAAGAAGACGAAGAAGTGGTTTGAAACGATTTGATTTTTTAAATTTCCAAAATCTTTACATAGTGAACTAAGTTTTCATCGTGTAATGCTATTATCAAATTTCATCGTGTAATCATTCATAAATTTTATCGTGTAATGATTCCGTAAAAAAAAAAATCACAAAAGCTTAAAAAAATCGATTTCACTATCTACTCAAGAATAAGAAAACAACTACATGCCTATACATTCATTTAAGAAGTTGAAAACAAAAACAAAGAAAGTCGTTCGAATTAAAAGAAGCAACATACTTTTTGTTAGATTAACTAGTGATGTTTGTTTGTTTATTTAGAGAGAGAATATATTTGTTTACATGATCATTTATGGACAAAAACTTTTTCTCCAAGTAGCCGACTGAACAAAAAAATCATGTAATCGAGAGTTGATTAGAAAGAAAATGTTTGTTGAGAGATAAAGTTGATGAGAGAGAGAAAGAAAGTTCAAAGAAAATTGATGAGAGAGAAAGAAATTTTGTAAATGAGATATAAATGTGTTTGAGAGGGAAAAAGATAATAAATTAAAATTTGAAAAAAATATTTTCATTATTATGGGTAGGTAAGGGTATTCCCATTAAGTCACTAATAAATGTGGATAAAAATAGTGAGGTTATTGAGAAGGGATAAATTTGAACTTCATAAAGATTTAAGTGACAAATACTGTAATTTGCTCTGAAAAATACATATAAGTTTGATTATGATGTAATCTTTAATTGTAAATCTATTGTTCCTTTGTTTTTATTAAAATTCAAGTCTAGTTTGATTTCATCACAATTGTTTCGTATTGCACTTAAATGAAGATCGAAGCAAGGCCCTGTTTGATTTTCTATCTGAAGACTGAACAGTTCTGTATGTTACTAAAGACTGGATAGTGACTAAAGACTGAAAATTGAAAAACATGTTTGTTTTATTTCAATGAAAACTGAATGTAAGTGATAATCTGTTTATTTTTTTAAGTTATAAATATCTGAAAATTAATGATTTTATATCTATGCCCTTCTAACTATTATTTGTTAAATATTTACATTTTAATATATTAAGGATAACTATAACATGTAATTTGATAATTGTAAAACATAATTATTTAGTTATTAATAATATTTTAAATTTATTAATATGAATAATATTTTGACAGAAGACAAAATTAGAAATTAGATAGATTGGTGAGGATAGTTTCGGAAGTAAAAAATTGCATTAAATTCAAGTGGACTTTTGTTAAGTGAAAAGTGAAATTTTTTCACTTTTCTAAACAATTGGTTTTAAAGGTTCTTTAAGTGATTTTATCACTTAAAAAAACAAATAAAATAACTTATGGAGCACATTAAGTGCCATTAAGTTTTAAGTTGAAAAATCAAACAGAGCCTAAATCTCAAGAATTTTTGAACTATATGTTGTATTGAAATTTTGCACGAATATGGTTTATTATCTTTCTAAAAGATTATGTTGTATTCTCAAGTGAACCCAATTGAACCAAATAAAACCCAATTGATGTGGAACTTCCTAGAGATGTGAGAAACGTTTGGAAGTTGAAATAGTGTTGTTTGAGGGATGTTGAATACCAGAAGATCTGAAGAAATGAACAATGCGCTGTATTCCAGGTGACTTGCAACGGTTTAGGAAGCGGATACGCAGTCGTGACCCAAATCGTAGTCAATTCATAAGCATGCGTGAAACGGGAAATCTTAGATGGAAAAGGAACGTGTTCTTTTGGGAAGTTCTTGTGCTTGAAGGAAAGAGATTTCTCCTTAACAAGAAGGCTTGTCATAAATAGGAAATAATTTTTATGTGGAACAAGTAAGTCTTGTACGTTTAGGAGTATGATTTCCTTTTATCATAAACTCCTTATAACTAGTATATATAGAACCTTGTACCTAGGTTATTTTGTGTGGAGACAAAAAACACCATGTGACATCATAGAATAGAGAGATCTAGGTAAGAGACCCATGGGAATATCTAAGAAGAGATCTAAGGGAATATTAGTAGATCAAGTTAGAGATTCATAGGTGATATTTAGGGGAGACCTAGGAGATATTTGGGGTTTCTTAATGAGGATCTTATGAGCTTTGTGAGCTGAGAGACATGATGTAAAACTCGGTTTGTGACATTGGGGACTTGATAATGTTGGAACCCCGTTCACCAGTTACGCAGCGGAACTAGGTTTTAATTTTTTTTTATACAGATCATAATCTGTATCTGGAACCAATGAACTTAGGATCGTAATTATTTTTCGGAACTAATACATACAATATGTATACATAGGAAATTGAAATCGATATAATCAAGAAGAAAATCTTACCAACGTTTGGAGGCTCCTTCACTTTTCGATATGCTCCTGTCTGAACCATTTGATCTTCCTCGCTATCTCCTGGGACTGGTAACTGCGTGTGGGCGCGTTACGATCTCAAGAACTTGAATAGAGGATGTAGAGAAAAGTCTTGAAGAAACTCTTTCTTCTCAATTTGGTGTATTGATTTCATGCACACATAAATTACATCTCATGCAAAATTTATATCAACTGATGTAGTTCGATTCTTAAAATCATAATATATATCTGATATATATATATTTTTATTTCTCACGTACTTCTATGTTGATAACAAAGCAAGCATCCACGCAACCACTTGCGTTTTACATCTCTGTATCGCCTCTCCTGCTTCTTTTACACACACACACACACACACACACACACACACACACACACACACACACACACACACACACACATATATATATATATATATATATATTTCACACTTTATATATATATATATATATATATATATATATCTTATACCTGACACGCCTTGGTCTTGTTCACAAACCCAAAGAAAACAATTGGATCTCCTCTGTATCTTTACACCAAATATATATATATATATATATATATATATATATATATATATTATGTGTATAAGGTATTTGCATCATATGCAAATTATTTTTTTGACTATTGTTTCATGTATACACACCAATTTGCATCAAATGTAATCTCTTAAGTTATTAATTGATATATATTTTTTAATTATCCTGTTCAAATATATCTAATATATTAAAAGTGATAATAATTATTTAAAATTTAAACTTAAATTCAAATACTTAGATAAATGATTTAGTAAAAATAAAATAATCCTGTTATTTTATCTTCACCTAAATCCATATATCAACTAACACCCTTAAATTAATAGTTAATTAATAATTCATAATTATCAATATAATTAAATAATCTAATTATTTAATTAATTTAACTATTAACATTCATTAATTAAATAATCTCATTATTCAATTAATTCTCGAATAAACACGTATCACTTTTGTAACACAATTAATTGGACAATCTAATTAATTAACCGTGACCCTTGTTACCTAAATCAATTGGGCTAGCAAAGGGACCTAATGGACCCATAATATTTTTAGCTCCAATAATCCTCGGAATCATTAATTAAACTCTTTAATTAATATTCCTTGATTATTAACTCCGGTGTTATTCCACTAAAAACCCGAAGCTGCACTCTCTCAACTGTAGACGCTTTTACACAGACCGATACAACTCGGTGTCCATCGATATAGCTATTACATATGGTGTGATCCTCCACAGTAGTTCATAATTAGAGCTAGGTCATAATATCCGTTATACCCCTCTAATTACATATATCCTTTAAGTACCGTTGATTCTATAATAAACAATAAATCCTATTTCCTTACAGAATTAGGAGAGCGCTCATATTGTCCAAGCCCCGAATCAACCCTTAAGGGAACTACCATCTACTTCTCACAAGAAGAAATGGATTTCACTATTGTGTACAAACCTTCCCAGCAACAAGCCAAACCGCAATCCCAACATACGGAGTATATTGATTAGGAAATGCATCTGACCTCACCCATGGTGTATCAAAGACCACGATTTAACCTGAAGGAGTCGATAAGACACTCAGGATTAAGATCACCCATATATAGCCATCATAAGTTGATATATATCAATCTCATCGGTAAACGGATCTTGGTGAGTGATTCATATAGATCATGGCCCAATCCTATATGATCACATCATACTAGATGCCTTCATTCTCATATCTCCATATGAATGATTCATGATAGAATCACCGTACATTACGGAATGAACCGCAACTATAGATTAACCATAAATAAAGTACCCAGCTTTATTTGCTATCTATGGACTCTTTATATTGCACGTCTCTTACTGTATCCATCAGTATATGACACTCATATACACAGTTCGAGATTACATCTGGCAATCTTGGATGTTAAATATATGCACAAGTTTATAAAATAAATAAATAACATAACAAGAATGAATTGAACTTTTCTTTTTATTTATTTCATAAATCCATTTACAAATTACATCTTTAGGGCATAAACCCCAACAATCTCCCACTTGCACTAAAGCATGTGAGGCATGTCTCATAACCCTAGACCATCTAGGTGACCCGAAAACACTTTAGCCGATAAGGTCTTTGTAAATGGATTAGCATGATTGTCTTGTGAGGCTATCTTTGTGACGATCACATCTCCTCTCTACATTATCTCTCTAATGAGATGATACTTTCTCTCTATATGCTTCCCTTTTTTATGGCTTCTTAGTTTTTTGGAATTAGTCACAGCACCACTGTTATCACAATAAAGTGTGATGGGCATATCCAAATTCGGAACAACTTCCAGATCACACAAGAACTTACGGAGCCAAACAGCCTTTTTAGCAGCTTCACAAACGGTTACATATTCGGCTTCCATAGTGGAGTCAGTAATACAAGATTGCTTGATACTTCTCCACACAATGGCTCCACCACTCAAGGTAAATATTGATCCAGATGTAGATTTCCTAGAATCCCTGTCTGACTGAAAATCAGATTGCGTGTATCCTAACGGGATCAAATCTTGTCCAGAATACACTAGCATATAGTCTCTCATTCTCCGAAGATACTTGAGAATTGTCTTGACAGGAACCCAATGATCCAATCCTAGGCTGGACTGGTATCTACTGACTACTCCCACTGCATAACAGATGTTCTGTCTCATTCATAACATAGCATACATGAGACTACCTACTGCCGATGCATAGGGTACACATCTCATATCCTCAACTTCTTGAGGTGTCTTAGGACATTATTCTTTAGACAAGTTAACTCCATGCCTAGAAGATAAATTACCTTTTTTGGAGTTTTGCATCGAAAATCGCACAAGAATCTTATCGATATATGATGCCTGAGACAGTGGTATGAGTTTATTTTTATGATTCCTTATAAGCTGGATCCTAAGAACATAACTCGCCTCTCCCAAATCTTTCATTTGGAATTGGCCAGCCAGCCAACCCTTTACATAAGACAACACTCCCACATCATTCCCAATGAGTAGGATATCATCTACGTATAGGACCAAGAAAACTACTTTCTTATCAATGATACGCTTGTAGACACAAGGCTTATCGATATTCTACTCAAAGCCATAGGTCTTGATCACATCATCAAACCTGATGTTCCAAGATATAGATGCTTGCTTAAGCCCATAGATGGTCCTTTACAGCTTGCAAACCTTTTGCTATTGATCTGGAGACACGAATCCCTCTAGTTGCATCATATAGATGCTCTCATTAAGATTGTCATTCAAGAATGCTGTCTTGACGTCCATTTGCCAAATTTCGTAATCAAAATAGGCAGCAATGGATAAGAGAATCCTAATAGACTTAAACATGGCAACTGGCAAGAAAGTCTCTTCATAATCGACTCCCTCTTTTTAGGTATAACCCTTAGCTACTAGCCTTGCCTTGAAGGTCTCTACCTTCCCGTCTACTCATCTCTTTCTCTTATAGATCCACTTACACCCTATGGGTTTTACCCCATCCGGTAAGTCTACAAGATCCCAGACTGAGTTAGAGTACATGGACTCCATCTCGAGATTTATGGCTTTAAGTCATTCCTCTTTATCAGGATCTTCCATTGCATTCTTAAATATCAATGGATCATCAACACTATCATCTAAGACAACACCTTGCCCCTCATCTATACCTAAATAGCGTTCAAGTTGTCTCACAACCCTCTCACTACGTCTAGGTGGTAGTGTATCCTGATCAGGAACCATTTGACTCTTAGATGTTTGTGGAACAACAACTCTTGTTGATGAAGCACTAGTCTCACTAGGCTCCAACTCATTCAATACAATCTTAGAACGAGGTTTATGGTCACTAATATAACTGTCCTAAAGAAACGTTGTATTTGTCGATACAAATACTTTGTTATCTTCGGGACTATAGAAGTGTCCACATCTGGTCTCCTTGGAGTATCCTACAAACAGGCAGACCACAGACTTGGAGCCTAGCTTTCCAGTTCTGTTCTTCAGCAGGTGTGCTGGACACCCCCATATGCGGAAATGTCACAAACTAGCTTTACGACCATTCCACAACTCTAGGGGAGTCTTAGGAACAGATTTGGATGGCACCACATTCAAAATGTATGCCGCTGTTTGTAACGCATATCCCTAGAAGGAATTTGGTAATGATGAGAAACTAATCATAGATCTCACCATTTCCATTAGGGTTCTATTTCTCCTCTCCGCTACACCATTTTGATGAGGTGTACCGGGAGCTGTGAGTTGGGAAACTATCCCATGCTCGACCATAAAGTCTTCAAACTCTTGGTCAAGGTACTCACCTCCACGATCCGATCGCAGTGACTTGATAGTCCCTACCTAATTGATTCTCAACTTTAGCTCGAAATTCTTTGAACATTTCAAATGTTTCCGACTTACATTGTATTAGGTAAACGTATTCGTATCTTGATTAGTCATCTATAAAGGTGACATAATACTCATAACCACCTCTAGCTTTAACATTCATCGGTCCGTAGACGTCTGTATGTATAAGCTCTAGCAGTTCTTTAGCTCTAAGCCCTGTTTCAATAAAAGGTCTTTTAGTCATCTTACCTTCCAAACAAGATTTACAGACAGGTAAGGTGCCAACCTTTAACTCACTTAAAGGTCCACTTTTTACTAGTCTATCTATCCGGTCAAGGTTGATATGACCAAGCCTTAGATGCCAGATATACGTGTCATTATCTGAAGAAATCTTATGTCGTTTAGATTTGGTTTTGCAACCTTAAACATTTTAGTGTTTAGCAGTGTAGTATGTATTAACGGTCTTAACACATACAAATTGTTTTCATTAATTCCTGAACAAATATTCAGACAATTCTTTCCAATAATAACAAACTTATTATTAAAAGAAATCGAATATTTTTGTTCTAACAACTTAGAAACGGAAATCAAATTCCGTGTAAATCTAGGAATATAAAATATATTGTCCAACAATATATAAATATTACAAAAACGTAATCTAATTACGCTCACTGCTTGTGCCGACACAACATCCCCTGACCCCACACGCATTGAGAAGGCTTGCTCCTCTAGCTGTGTCCAAGAATCAGTCCATTGTAAAGAAGAACAAACATGGTTAGTGGCCCCCGAATCAACTATCCAGGGTGAAAAATCATCTTCCACTAAACACAACTCAATAACAAGTAAATCAGATTTACTTTCTTGGACTTCTTCTTACTTTGGGCTTTCTTGGGTTTGAGCTTACCCTTCACTTGTATGCCTCTCGAACAGTTCGTGTGGCATTTACAGCAGACGCTGGAGGACAATCCTCCGTAAGCACAAACTTGAGGTCTTTGGTGACCAATATTGCATTAATGTTAAGTTTCCACTTAGTGTAGTTATCACCAGTTAATATGTCGTTTGCGAGAATTTGAAGTAATGTAGAAGACATTACTGCTGAAATAAATAAAACATTCATTCAGCCATTTATTTAAAACAAGTGCAAGTGCTTTGGCATAATTTTAAACATGATGCATGCACATGTTTAACGAACTAGAACTACCCTAAAACTAGTTACTATACCACGACAACAATCCAACATACCATAAAGAAGTGCAGCCTTAGGGTCGGTCAAGTCTTTGCATGTTGGACCGAGACATTCTCAATCAAATGATATTCTAGAATAACTCTTATTCCATATCATTCAACCATCATTCATTCAGTCAGGTTTTTAATTAACAAACTTAATCAAAACCATCATGAGTGTAACCCATCATTTCAGATCTCACTAGCTTAACTCGAGAATTCCCGCCTTAGGGTCGGTAAATCCAAAATATCCTCAGAAATCCTATCTGTTAGGAAGTCAACCTTGGTATTGACCTTTGTGGAAACCCTCCTTAGGGAGGACGAAAGCAAAGCCGTCACGAGGCCCTACTCGGATCTCACGGTGTTGAACTAATGATGGAGACCGCGGGATATATATGTCATATATCCCTCTCCCACTCACTATTTTAAAATTAGGGTTTTCTATTAACCGTTAATGTACCTAGATTCTACAGGATTAAACGACTAACTTTAATCAAGTTATCTAGCGCATTAACTAATTAGAAACAAATTCTAATAAACTAATAAATTATTAATGATTTTTAACAATTAAAAATCTAATCTATTAGTGAATAATCTAAGCTTTTGTAAACTATTTATAAAGGTCAGATTATTATGTTAGTGTTTACCAAGTTTTAACTATTAAAACTCTAACACTTTTTCGGTTCATTTTTTATTAGGTAATTAATCATATTAATCCTAGTTACAGTAAATGACCCTATTAATATAACTTATTAAACTCTTTAATAACTAGATTAATATTAATGAGAATTACCAAGTTTTCTAACCATTAAAAACTAATCTCATTATTCATAACCAATTATGTATATTGTCCATTTTAATCACATTAAAAAAAATACATAAAATATCAGGTTATGATGCATGTATGACATCTCAAATATATTTGTGCAAGCACATCTAATCTAAATGACATACGTATGCATGACAATGCCTTTATAATCACATAATATAAAGCATACATGAATTGACCGAGTACTGTGGATTATTTAACCTAAAAAATTGGAATCTAAAATTACAAAAAAAAAAAATCAAGGCATTCCTTGGTCTTCTAGTAACTTCAGATATCTTCCAGTCTCTTCAGGTCACTCTGATTCATCTCATGAATCCGAAACAGGAAATCTGCACAGAAACACACTAGGCAACACTTGCTAATGGAACCGTGCGTGAACAGTACCCAGTGAACAGTGTCGGTCGTGAACAATATGGTGAATAGTGTTCAATGAACAGTACGGTGAACAGTGTTCGTTGAACAGTAATGCCGCCGTAAACAGTACCGACAGCGCCCACGTTTCCAGTTCTTCGTTTACAGGTTACAATTTTTTTTATTTACAATACAATAACAGTAAAATAAATAAAATAAAAATTATACAACCCATAAACCCTAAATCCACAGTACCATAAAAAATTACGATCAACCATGTTTAAATTAAACAATTTAATTATAAACATTCATACAATCATAAAGATGGTGCGTACACATTCATACATACAGGAGCATCGAAAACAATTTCTAGTTCCGAAAAATAAATTGGCTCTGATACCAATCGTTGGAACCCCGTTCACCGGTTACGCAACAGAATTAGGTTTTTTCTTTTTTATATATAGATCATAATCTGTATCTGGGACCATTGAACTTAGGATCGTAATTATTTTTCGAAACTAATACATACAATATGTATACACAGGAAATTGAAATTGAAATCGATATAATCAAGAAGAAAATCTTACCAACGTTGGAGGCTCCTTCACTTTTCGATATGCTTCTGTCTGAACCATTTGATCTTCCTCGCTATCTCCCGGGACTGGTAACTGCTTGTGGACGCATCACGATCTTAGGAACTTGAATGGAGGATGTAGAGAAATGTCTTGAAGAAACTCTTTCTTTTCAATTTGGTGTATTGATTTCAAGCACACATAAATTGCATCTCATGCAAAATTTATATCAACTGATGTGGTTCGGTTCTTAAAATCATAATATATATCTGATATTTTTTTTTATTTCTCACGCACTTCTATGTTGATAACAAAGCAAGCATCCGCGCAACCACTTGCGTTTTATATCTCTGTATCGCCTCTCCTGTTTCTTTTACATATATATATATATATATATATATATATATATATATATATATATATATATATATATATATATATAATGTGTATAAGGTATTTGCATCGTATGCAAATTCTTCATTTGATTATTGTTTCATGTGCACACACCAATTTGCATCCAATGCAATCTCTCTTGTTATTAATTGATATATATCTTTTAATTATCCTTTTCAAATATATCTAATATATTAAAAGTGATAATAAGTATTTTAAATTTAAACTTAAATTCAAACACTTAGATAAATGATTTACTAATATATATATATTATATGTGTATAAGGTATTTGCATCATATGCAAATTCTTCTTTTTTGATTATTGTTTCATGTGCACACATCAATTTGCATCCAATGCAATCTCTTGTGTTATTAATTGATATATATCTTTTAATTATTCTTTTCAAATATATCTAATATATTAAAAGTGATAATAAGTATTTTAAATTTAAACTTAAATTCAAATACTTAGATAAATGATTTAGTAAAAATAAAGTAATCCTATTATTTTATCTTCACCTAAATCCATATATCAACTAACACCCTCCAATTAATAGTTAATTAATAATTTATAATTATCAATAGAATTAAATAATCTTATTATTTAATTAATTTAACTATTAACATTCATTAATTAAATAATCTCATTATTCAATTCATTCCCGAATAAACACGTATCACTTTTGTAATACAATTAATTGGACAATCCAATTAATTAACCGTGACCCTTGTTACCTAAATCAATCGGGCTAGCAAGGGGATCTAATGGACCCACAATATTTTGAGTTCCAATAATCCTCGAATTCATTAATTAAACTTTTTAATTAATATTCCTTGATTATTAACTCCGATGCTATTCCATTAAAAACCCGAAGCTGCACTCTCTCAACTGTAGACGCTTTAACACAGACCGATATAACTCGGTGTCCATCGATATAGCTATTACATATGGTGTGATCCTCCACAGTAGTTTATAATTAGAGCTGGGTCATAATGTCCGTTATACCCCTCTAATTACAAATATCCTTTAAGTACTGTTGATTCTATAATGAACAATAAATCCTAGTTCCTTACGGAATTAGGAGAGCGCTCATATTGTCCAAGCCCCGAATCAACCCTTAAGGGAACTACCATCTACTTCTTACAAGAATGAGTGGATTCCACTATTGTGTACAAATCTTCCTAGCCTCAAGCCAAACCGCAATCCCAACATACGAAGTATATTGATCAGGAAATGCATCCGACCTCACCCATGGTATATCAAAGACCACGATTTAACCTGAAGAAGTCGATAAAACACTCAGGATTAAGATCACCCATATATAGCCATCATTAGTTGATATATATCAATCTTATCGGTAAACGAATCTTGGTGAGAGATTCATATAGATCATGGCCCAGTCCTAAATGATCACATCATACAAGATGCATCCATTCTCATATCTCCATATGAATGATTCAGGATAGAATCACCGTACATTACGGAATGGACCGCAACTATAAATTAACCATAAATAAAGTACCCAGCTTTATTTGTTATATATGGACTCTTTAGACTGTGTGTCTCTTACTGTATCCATCCATATATGACACTCATATACACAGTTCGAGATTACATCCGGCAATCTTGGATGTTAAATATATGCACAAGTTTATAAAATAAATAATTAACATAACAAGAATGGATTGAACTTTTCTTTTTATTTATTTCATAAATCCCTTTACAAATTACATCTTTAGGGCGTAAACCCCAACAGATAATGCTCAGTGGTTTGGGGTTTGTGGTGTGAGAGAGAATCCTAGAGTATATGATTGTAATAATTTATTATATAGTGGAACTTTCTCTGTCGTCCTGACAACCCATGATTTTTTACCCGATCTGGGTTTTTCCACATATATCTTGTGTTGTGATTGGTTTATCTTCTCTCATCTATTTTTCTGTTATATATGTTATTAATTGCTATGAGTTATGGGCGTATATTAGGCATGACAATTCCGCGATCACCGGTTCAAAATCCCCAACATTGGAATACATGTATCTTTAATCTAACATATCATTAATATATTCTTAAACAATTTTTTTACGATACTATCTATCCACATATTGTTATCTAGACTATATATTTTTTTTGAAACTTTTTTTCGTTGGAAGGATTCGAGCTTCTGATTTGAGAGACGTTTACTCAAGCCTCAAACTCGTTCATCTACCTATTAAGCTATGCCCAAAGGGGTATGTATTCTTTAACATTTATTTAGCTTTTTTATTTTTTTCATTCAATTATTAATAGTTATGTTAACATTAAATACAGTTGCATAATTTTGGATTAAATCTCTTAATACGTGAAAGCTGAATAACAAGATTTAGAACATCTCTAATGCAAATATGTATTTTTGAGTTTATAAACGACGTCACATTAGTATTTCTATTCGCTATGGGCCTACTTTTGAAAAAAAATAGAGAAATACATATTCACATCTCCAATGCAATTATCTAAAGTCAAATATGTATCTATTTTATGACCAATAATAATAAAACAATTATTACATTTTCGATCTTATTTTATTTTACAATTAAATAAGCTTTAATATTATTGGTGAAAAGAGTTAGAAATCTTAGTCAGCATTTTTAGGAGAGTTTCTAGAATTAGAAACCTAACTCCATATTCTCTAACTTTTTCTTTACCATATCATCTCCATATCAAAGTAAGATAATTGCATTGGAGAGAGATTTTCTAACTTTTAACTATCTATCCTATGTGACACTCAATTTTCTCCAATTGTATATTTGTATTGAAGATGGTCGATTCTTAGTTGCATTGAGATGCAAAAAGAATTTCATCAAAAATTAATAATATTGGATAATACTAAAAATAAAGTGTATTTAGAAATTTTATTATTATTATTTTTAAATGAAGTTCCTTCATAGGGTTGGAAAAATTAATGGCAATATTTTGGGAGGCTGTTGTGCAAATATCACCACATTAATAATCCATGTATAAAATGCACCAATTTAGGTGACGAGACCAAAATACCCATAAACAGTGGGTTGTCATTTTCAAACTGAGAGAGAAAAAGTAGAGTGAGTTCAATAGACGGAAAGTGAATCGATGGCAACGATTTTGACGGCAAAGTAACCAAAAGTTGAAGAGCAGTCAAAGTTCGAGACTTCACCAGAAGATTTGCAATCGATCGAGGTAAGTTGAGTTTGATTTTGTTATCGTTTTTATTGTTGAGAAGTTGCATTGTATGTTAGATATATTTTTTGTTGATCGTAGGTTGTAGTTATTGTACAGAAACAAAATAATAATAAAATTAATAATTTCATTTTTTATTCAAATTCTTTAAATCTGTTAACGTAGAACAACACACATTGCATACCTCTCAAAATACGAAAACTTAAAAATAACAAGCCCACTAAATTAAACGTTAAGTGAATGTACAAGTCATACTATTATAATAAATGGAAATGACATCAGTATCAACGCCTCCATTCATTCCACGGTAGAGTCCTTGTCAGGGCACGTCTGTTTGTTGTGTCAAACTGAATGACAAATGCTACACTTACGACGGTATTCCTCAAGAACACCTCTGCTTAGACCTTGATTAATCAAAGGTGGGTTAGAACATCTCCTGGAATTATGACCCGATTATCCACATCTTCTACACAATTGTGTGGTTGTCCTTTCCGAAGACGAGACTTGCCGACCCGCCCTTGAGCATCCTGCTTGTCACATGGAGATTGGATTTAAAATCACCCGCTCAACGATGTCTATGGAACTACCCATGAAAAAGGATGACCAACAGACATAATAGGAACCGAGTACGCATCAATAAGTGTTTACCGCTTGAAGTAGTACGCACACAGGGATGTAAAATCCAAGTTTTGATCCCTTTAGTAACAATGAAAACAATGAGATTCACGTTTCAGCAATATAAAGCGTAAACTATTGCTAGTAATGTACCTTGCCGCTGCGAATACGTGCGAACATGGAAACATTTCCATTTAAAATTTGTTACATGTGCAGGTCTTCCGGGCTAAGTCAATAGTCCACTATTTTTTAGACCATTTGACAGAGAATATGTTCCAGTCGACTGGATTAACGGTCATATAGCCACACTTCTTTACACGTTTCAAGAACACAAGATGTGCAACGTCGGTAAACTGATGATGCATGAACTGTGCAGCTCGATGGTGATTGTGAAACCACCTCTGTAATAGCATATTCTTAATAAACTCTGTCAGTGTCAACATAGGCAGTTGTCGTGCGAATTTTAAGCGTGAGTTTATGCACTCTGTAACATTTGTTATCTTTACTTTGTACCTTCGTTCGGAACAGTGTACGCAGGACAACTTGTGTAGACCGGAATCATTGACATAATCGAATGCATTATGATGTAGGCTACATAACTCTTCCATGTGCCAGTTATATTTCAATTCAGTGTACGATTTAGTTGCTTTGTCCATTATGGCGGCAACATTCTTTCTGTGAAATCGCTTCTTGATATTTTCAGAAAAGTGTCAGCAATATATGGTATGGGTGGCATGAGGGAATACTTTAGAAAAATCTCTACTTCAATGCTTGCATGTCAACCGAAAATGAAAACCTGATCATCTATATGACCAAGGGCACCCATCAAGCAATCCAAAAACTACTCTCATGAAAGGTTGTTTTCTGAGTCGCAGTATATAAAACAAATTGGATGCACCTGTTTGTTCCCATCTTGTGCAGTTGTAACAAACAATGTACCACTGAATCTTCCCTTCAAATGGGTACCATTAACTCAATAACTAGACATATACACCCAAAAACCTCTAAGTGAGGCACCCAATGACATGAAAAGTAGAGAAATTTATCATCTTCGTCGCACTGTAAGTCAGTGATTATACTAGGATTTTGTTGTTCCAACACGTAACTGAAACATAATAGTAGTTGGAAGCTTTCTTCATGCGTTCCATAGGTTAGTGAAAACATATAATGTAGGGCTTGATGTGCCTTACTGTACAGGATTTGGATGCCATACATTGTTTTCATGTCGACGATTATGTCCTTAGGACGCATGAGATGACCATCATGTTGTTGCAGTCTAGGTGCAACGACTTCTCCAATTATGACTACACTGACTTATCGATGGCGATAATGAATCTCCTTTAACGGACAAGTGTGTTTGTGGATAAAACTTTTTACTTGGAAGTACGTCCCTTCATCTCTCCTCACAACTCTTAATTTCCACGTACAGTTGTCCATCAAATAGACCAGATGTAACATTGTCTTATTGGACCTTTTACCTTCTACTTGAAGTTCTGCCGCATTGTAAAATGACCAACTAGCCTCTTCAAATCCTTTTAAGTGAATTTTTTTGACCTTTTTAAATCATGTTTATAGGTTCTTCTTTTACCAAGTTTCTGTTTCCACCCATACCAAACGAGTAAGAATTTGCTTTGGGGAATAACTCAAGTTGTGGCATTATCAGAATCATATGGAATTACATTAGCCCAGACTTCATAAGCCATCTCTGGTGCACTGCAATTAAATCTGTGTACAAGTCTTACACATCTTTCCATTTGGACAGGCTCTTCCTCTTCATCAACGTTCTTTACACGATCTACCAGATCAATATTTGCCTCATTATCCACCTCAAGAATCTGTCCAAGATTCAGTTCAGTGTTTTGCTCATTGTTCATGTCATTGTAGATCTTATTGTATTGCTCATTGTACTGCCAATCATTCATCTCAATTTGACAACCAAACACATCGTCGAATTGAGGTCCGACTATATCAGCATGGTCGGTTACTTCCAGTGAGACACCACACATATTTTTCTGACTTTCGATCCCACTCTTTTCTGTGAACACTTGGTTACTTCCGCTAAACGATTGAAATTGTTCAGAATTTTCATGATGAGGGATATCATTACCTATAACATCTTCTATTGCCTTCTCAATTAGAATAATACATACTTTAGGGATCACCCTATCTTCCCCCTGACGTAAACTAAACATCATCGTCGTTTCTAATAAATGTGTGACATGTAGTCCCAGGAACGATTTATATAGACTGTAGATCAATATTGTGTTTGTTCACATTATACTTCGCAACGGTGTGCATGATCGACACCAATTCTTCATAGGTCATACCCTTTGACACATACAATCCTTGGTTATCGGAACCTAAAAACTTCTGACTTCCGTCTGGTAACTGCTCTCATCAACCGTTGTAAGATATGATTGTTCTATCCCGATTCATTCTCTTATCAAAATCATTATCACAAACCATTATTAAGAAAATAAAAATAAAAATTACAATTACAATTAAAAACCATTACAAACAAAAAAAAATGATCAGGAACATTTCCAAAAAGGCTCGGACCCTTCCAAAAAAAACTCGAACCCATGCCAAAATAGCTCGAGGTTTTTGGTAAGGGTTCGAGCTTTTTTGGTAAGGGTTTGAGCTTTTTTGCCAAGTGCCCTAGCTTTTTGGGGAAGAGTTCGAGCTTTTTTGTTAAGGTTATAAAAATGTTTGAACCAATTTAAAAAAGCTCAGACCAATTAAAAAAAGCTCGGACTCTTTTAAAAAAATGTTCAGAAACTACTAAAAAAAGCAAGGAGACCTTTTAAATAAGCTCGGACAATTTAACAAAAAGCTCGGATAGTTTAAGATAATGCTTGGATACTATTCAAAAAAGCTCGAAGTCTTTTAAAAAAGCCTCGGACAGAAAATGGAGACTACATGTTCATACAAAGACTGTGACAACAAATCATAAGGAATAGATACATTGTTAAACCACTCAGAAATGCATGATAAAAAAAATGAAGGTCAGAAATATATATTACCTTTTTGTACAAAATCTGGAGCGAAACAAGTTTTTTGGAAAGAGAGGAGTTGTGGATCGATTTTTTCGAACAACTTTTTTAGAGAGAGAGTGAAAGGAGTTACTGGTTTTTCGTTCTCAAAGTGTAGATGGAAGCACAAACGGAATTAAAAATTAATTATTAAGGGTAATTTGGGTAGTTCACCATAATAAGTGTCTTTTAAACTTAAGTTATTAAACTAGTGACATCATCGCAACACAACAAAAAAAATATGACATTTCTCACCATTTTCACTTCCTTCATAATAGGATTATCAAAAGATAAAAAAAAATGATAATTTAAAAAAAAAAAAATTTTTAAAAAAAGTTTTAACAATGGCATGGCTTTAGAAAATGAGTGTTGAAAAATAAAATTAGATTATAAGGAGAAAATACTATTTGATTATTAGTTGTAATTTGAAAAGAGAATTGCATACTTACTGAAGTTCAAAATCACACCAAAACTTCAAACAAGATTCCAAGCAGCCCAAACCTCGAATGCCTTAGATGGATATATACTGGCAACTGAAGAACATTTGGACACTTCCTCTCTTATAAATAGGTGATTCATGTTCAATAAATAAGTACAATTTCACGTATGTTAATTATATCATCTTTCTAGATTTGATATTGATTTTGTAGCGTTGAAGTATAAACGCCGACTACCAGTCAGCCCTCCCAACGTCTTTTAATCTCTTACTGGTAAACCCCTTCAATTCCCAAGAGCATAACAACTTCCCGAGCAGTCCAAAAGTATACACATCTCATAATATATCCACCCAAAAAGCCTGTCTAGTCATCCAGTGGCAGTCCCTATCTTACGAGGGCTATAGCCGGGTTAGTCTTTTATATATATATATAAATAATATTAATTTTATATATTTGCGTTATTATTTTAATTGTTTAGTTATTGATAATGAGTAGAGTTACGGTATCCTAATGTGTCACTGTCACCTCAAACATCAAAATTCATTCTCTCTTTCTCTCTTACAGCCAATTCTCTATTTCTTTATCTCTTCCCAATTAATAATTCTTTCCTCCCTTGAAATTTACAATTACAAAACTAAATATAAAAAAAAATGCATCTTGGATTCTTCGATTCAGGTATTTTTCTTAATTAAAATTTATTTTTTTAATTAATAAGTTAGTGTTTTGGATTTGTTATTCATTATTTTAATTTAAGGGTAAGACTCATTATATCCATTTCGCTTTTATTGTCTATTTTAGATCAGTGGAGGATTCAAATTCATCCCTCTATCCATGTGTATTTTTGGAATTTGGATTATGTTGTGCTAATCTTTGTCATGACCTAAAGCACTTGAATATAATATTTACATTTAAAGATAATGAAAATGAAATGAATCTCAGTCATTGATACACATATCACCATATCTATTCAGATTCAAAATCACCCAAAATAAATATGATAAAAGTATTGGATAGCTCTGCGAAAATGTAGAGGCATTATTGGCATCAAGTCCATATGAATAAAATTGTACATCAGCTTGAAGAATGCATTGCGAAAGATAAAGAAAAACAAAATTGAAGGTTCGGCAAAAAAGAGAGAAAAAGAAATTAAAGACTTATAGTGGAGAGTTGAGGATGTGGATGAGGGTAGATAGAGTGATTCAAAGTAGAGAAGACATGTACAAATATTCAGCTGGATCAGCTGCATGATAACATTGGTTAAAGAGAAAAAGTCGATGAAGGAAGGATTGCTAGGTTTCTTGAGGAGAGAAAGATATATAAGCTAATGAATTGAAATGTTGGTTATGGAGAAAGAAAGAAAGAGTAGAGAAAACTGAGTGTTGCTAGTGATGACAAAATGGAGGGCAATTTTGGCGGTTCAACCCTAAATGTGATAAGAATAGTAAAAGGTTTGGAAATGGCTAAAAATTAATAAACCCATAATTTTTTTGATTACTTCTTACAATTTCCTCTATTTCTATATATATATATGAGGGAATTGTAAAAAATATTGAGTTATTGTTTTTAGTCAAAAATTTGTTTTTGATTATAATGAGCATCTTTAACTTTGAAGTGATAAGTATACCCTCACTTTTGTTTTATTAGACCCAATATTTACTACCCAAATTTTCACTTATCAGCGTCTTACGCCTCTAAATTTTTTGAAAATCAGATTTCTCACTCTCTCTATATAAACCGATTTGGGTTATTGCTCTCTCTCTAAAATTGATATGGGTCTTCATCTCTGTCTCCCTAAAATCAATTCAGTATACCGATTTGCTTGTTCTCTGTAAGTTCTTCAGTTTTTGATTGGCTCATTTCGTTGACAACCATATTTGAGGATTAATGTGTAAGGGTAGTTTAGGTCATCATTGCTCAAGACCCAGCTCAAGCTTCAGAAGGTAAATTACTTGCTTAACCTTTTCTGAAGAGTTTTTAGTGTGCACACACACTCTCATGCATGTCTTTGATCATCTTGCATGAATGCTTAATTGCCTTAATTGTGTGCCTATTTGCCATAAATCTTGCTTGGGTGTTTGTTGCTTTTTTGTTTGCCCTTAGAAGAGAATTTTCTCCTTGACCGTGGCCGGGACTACTCCCTGTGCATTGCCTCTGCTGCGGTATGCACAGCGGTGTTCTCTAGGCATTGCATGCTACTGCTACCACGACATGTGCACGTTGCATGCACAACGGTCTCCCAAGTGGAGTTTCCCAGTGATGCACCGCTTGCTCTACCGCGGTCTGGACATTGCCTGTACTGCGGTCCAGACATCGTAGATTCCCTGGCGATATACCGCTCGCGATACCGCGGTCTGGACACTTGCCTAGGCCACGGCACGCACAACGGTCACGACGGAATCAGTTTACTTTTGTTCAAAACGATGCCATTTCGTGTAGGGCACAATATATATATATATATATGTTCTCTTCTCTTCTCTTTGGGTCTAAGAGTCCAAGAAGGCATTTTTACTCACCAAGTTTTTTCTTGAGAGAAAAAATTGACTCCAAGAGAGAGAGAGCTCCCAAGAACCCATTTTGACTCAACCAAATTCCAATCCATGAGCATCTAGCATCTTCCAAGCATGGTTTTTCTTGTTTGTCATTGACTAGGTAATCTCTACATGCCCTAGAATTTGTTGTTCAATTCTTATGACATGTTTACCTAGGTTTAGCAATTATTGTTCATTAAATGTATGTTATTGAGTGTAATTGCATTTATAACATGCTTGGGTTGTTGATTGTTGGTTGAGATTTATGTTTTGTGATAGCTAGGGATTGTGACCATTTTGCCCTTCTAGCTAAATCTTTATGCTTTGCATTTAGATATTGTTTAGGACTCATTGATTGTATTTTGTGATTGCATTATAGTCCTTGCCATGTTTTATGACAACATTTTTTGATTGGCTCTTTGTTTGATAACTAGGATATATTGTTGCATAATTATATCTAGTTAAGTATTAATGAACATTCATTTAGACATTGATATCTAGGAATTGTACTTAGTGACATTCTTAAATTCCTAGATAAGCATTTAGTGTTGCCTAGCATTACTTGCATGTTTGAATATTTTATCATATTCACTTAGGTTGTGTTTGACTCTTCATTGAGGTTAAGTCTTGTGACTAAGTGGTTAGGGCACAAGCAAATAGATCAAGAATCACTATTAAGGCCGTTGGATAGAGTGAAAGGGTTAGTAACTGGAGGGTGTGATGGGAGGTCAACCTAGGTTGTAAATTTTCATTCAATAGTGGATTTGAGAATCTAGTGCGACGCATATATCAGCCCGTGGTTTTTTCCATTTGGAGGGTTTCCACGTAAATATTTTGCGTTGTTATTGTTTTAAGCATAATTGACTTTATTGAATGCTTGTTTACCCAGGGTAATTTGTGTTAATATTGATTAATCGAAAAATCACTAATTGATTCGATTAAAACCAATTCACCCCCCTAGGTTATAGACACACAAGTTTTAGGGAACTTTCATTCTCTTTATCTCCCTAAACTGATTGGCTTCTTCTTTCTGGTAAACAGATTTGCTTGTTCTCTTTGTCTCTCTAAACCGATTGGCTTCTTCTTTCTATAAACAGATTTGCTTCGTCTATCTGTAAACCGATTCTGTAAATCGTCTATGTATTTTGGGTCTTCTTCTATACATTTGGGGTCGCTGTCTGTGCAACTTGTCTGAGCATTTATTCTCTCTCAATTGATTTCGCTCACAACATTCTTGAAGGTGGATCCATATCCAAAACCTAGAATTTAACTCTGTCTTGAAGTAGTTGAAGGTATGTATCTCTTTCCCACTTGTTTTTATTTATAAGAATCAACAATTTTAATTTGAAGAAAAAGAGGATGGTTTCGATTTTAAGTGAAACTCATGTACTGTCATTTTTTATTCCCAGGTTACATGCCAGGCTATTTTAATGTTACATGCCAGTTCAATTTTAATGTTATATACCAATTCAATTTAATGTTATATACCGGTTCAATTTAATGTTACATGTCAATTTATTTCTAAGTTTCATGTGTTTTTGTAATTTCGATTTGGAGTGAAACCCATCTATTGTAAATTTTTGTGCCCAAGTTACATGACAATATTTTTAAAGTTACATGTATGTTTATTTTGTGTACCCAAATTACAGGCTAGTTTATTTATGAAGTTACATGCTAGGTTTTTTATGAAGTTACATGCCAGGGGATTTGTGAAGTTACATTCCATCCAATTCCTATTTTGTTACATGTCAGTTAATTTTAAAGTTACATGTCAAATACTTTAAATATGAATTACTTTACATGTAGGAATATGGATGCAATGAAATTGGTCATCCATCACCGTGGAAGTTGGGTGGGTAATTGTTACGAGGGTGGTATGACAAAGTGGGTCAATGTTCGTAAAGGTGTGAGTTATGATGCCTTAATGAAGTTGGTACAAGATGTTGCCAAAGTTGATACTGCTAGGTACAACTTACAATTATGGTCGTTGGCCTTTATAGTTAGTGGTACTGCTCATCCAAGAATTGAGAATGACAATGACGTGTCACATATGATGAATGTAGAAAATGCATTACCTGAGTTTTTGTATCTATCCTTCGAATGAAGGAACAAATTGTGTGCAAGATGACAACATAGTACAATCGATGTTTTTTTACCAATGTAACCTACCTACTTCACAACCCGTGTTTGGCGAGTTTCTCCAGCAACTGTCAGCATGTGGGTCCATTTCAATTATAGACCTAAGTGTATGTAATGATGAAACCATTGATAATCAAGAGAACAATCAGTGGACAGACATCGATAACAGTGATGATACCTCAATACCTGACGTTAATAGAGGGAGTCACGACGATGAAGATTGCCATCATGGTGTGATTTCTGGTTCTGGCAGTGTCGGTGGACATGGATGTGCTGGTCCATCGGATTTTGCTACATTTAGCGGTGTTTCCTTTCGAATGGATGGTTTGGGTGACGATGTTGATTAAACATTTGAACATGCTTCCCCACGAGCTTGGATTATTCCTGGATCTGTAAGGTATTCTTTCGAACCCATTAGCATAATGGAAGCATTTTTAGATGATGACCAATTATACAAGGGTAGAATATTTCAATGCAAGAAGGATTTAAAGCGAACATTGAATATGTATGCTTTGATAGAGCAATTTGAAGTCCAGATTAGAAGGTCTAGCAAGACACGTTATGAGGCTGGATGTAAGGATGATGAGTGTGAATTCCAATTACATGGAATTTAGATGCAAAAATGAGAATATTGGGTAGTTTGAATGTTTGTGAAGGATCATACATGCAATATCAATGGTTTCTATGCACATCTTTGACAAGCAAATTCCTAGACTGTCGGTGAACTATTAGCACCAAAGTTGCAAGTACACGAGCACTCTAGAAAAGGTAAAGACATCATGGTCGAAATACAAGTGGAACATGGCCCCTTGGAAAAATCCTTGTCCATACCAACCAAGTAAGACTGTAAATTTTCATCGATTGTTGGATGTAATTCCTCCAACACAACATGTTGTACAGTTAACACAAGTGTCATGATTTTTTAAACCACTAATATAAAGAAAACTGAATTTAAGGTTAGGAAAGAAAAAAATAAATATTTCCATCTTTTACTTGTTGTTCATACTTTGCAAATTTGGCAAAGAAATTGTGAGGCCTCTTAAAAATTCTCCAATTATTAAAATAGGGATGTCTGTGGCATAAGTTCTCCCCCACCAATTCAAACAATGAGCTGAAGGCTTCCATCACCTAGAACTAGCATTTAAATTTTTTTTAACAATTTAACTACAAAAATTCTAGTAATGTTACATGCTACAAGTAACATGTCGGTTCTTAATGAGGTTACATGCTAGTTGAAAACTAAGTTATATGTCAATTCATTTGATCACAAAATTTGGAAGACTAATCTCATGCATAATTCTAGTAGTTTTACACGTCACAAGTTACATGCTAGTTCATAATGAAGTTACATGTTAGTATGGAAAAATGCTTAAAAATAACATTTGAAAGCTCACCACTACTGTCCAAGGGAAGCCGTATAAGCTATAGTGCGCGACAACCTTCCTCGATGTATTTGCAGACCAAAAATCTTGTCGTAGGTAGTGTATTGTCATCATAAACACATAACTTTCCCATGGAAAAGAATTTAAGGATTCTAGATCCTCCACCAATGTAAACAGCCATAATGTCACTTTCTTCCTCAAATCTTGTCCAAACAAAACATTGTTGGCAATCAATAACAGGGCAATCTTCAGGCCATCCTTCGGTTGTTCAAATTGACCACCCATAAACTTTTCCTATACATATTTCAATTGTACATTCTCATCCCTTTCAAAATATCTATCGTGGATCCCATCAGGAATTGCATGATAAGTTTCAAATATATATCAGACATCACCCCAAATTTTAGGTCTGTGACCAAATAAAATTCTCTTTTTTGTGAATTTGGCCACTTTACGTCCTACTAAGAAGTGAAATTCATCCTCACCGGTCACTCTAGGTATACAAATTTGCCTTAACATCAAGTTATGCAGTACGTCCGTCGAAAAAGTCAGCTCTTTCGGGATGGCAAGTAGGTGCTCCAAACATGTCTTTCGTAACTTACCCAACTCTCCCACTTTTTTAAGAACCTTCGTAATATCTGACAGCCTATTCAAATTGCAGTACAAATTGGTTGTGGACTTTTTTAACTATGATTTCCTCGATTTAATGAGGAAATCCTCATAATTGATATTCTCCATCTATAAAATCACAAAAAAAAAAATGCATTACTGTCACTAAAATAGATCTATAAAACATACATAAGTTTGATTAGGTTAATCAATTCATATCAATGTTTAAAAACTTTAATCTATTACTCTCTAACCAGTCCCTTTTCTTCTCATCTTTGCAAGCCTTTAAAATCATCATCATCATATAATTCCAGTTCTTAATACACTTTTAGTTAAACTAAAACGGTCCCATTTTCTCAACATTTTTTTACTGCAATTTCACCTAAATAATTGTCACTAATCGTATACACTAATCACATACAACAAGACCCATAAACACTAATCATATACACTAATCAAACACAGTTATCGTTTGCAATATCTCTCAATCCACAAACAAAATCGTGGAAGAAATTGTGGTCTCAGATATCTCTCACCTAAACAAATTTTGGTCTCAGATATCTCTCAATCCACAAACAAAAAAACCTCCCCCGAAAGAAAATCAATCGTTTGCGAGTTGCGATCATGAAACAAAAAGATAAAACAGCAAATTCGTAAACAAAAACGGATACACAAATGATAGAAATTATAATTACCTCAGCCAAGGATTTGGGAATTAGATTTGAAGAAGCTCGTCAGATTAAAGAAGTTTGCGACGACAGGAGGGAGGGAGAAGCGAGGCGATCGGTAAAGACACTGAGACATCCACGGCGATAGGGAACGGTAATGACAGTGACACAATGACAGAGAGCGATAGCGCCTGTAATCGACGACAATTGGGAGCGGTGACAGTTCTCTTTTTCTCTCGCTTTCTCTTTCTCTCTCTTTCTACTTTTTTACTAACCCTAATCAGTTTTACTTGATGTAACAAGATAAGCTGTGGAGTTAAACTGTCCAATTCAAATCTAGGGGTACTAAGGTCTGAAAGTGGTTAAAATTGATAAAAACAATAAAAAATTACATTGGTGGCTAAAAAAAATAAATTGATAGATTTTTTGGCTACTTATAAATTCACCCCATATATATATATATATATATATATATATATATATATATATATATAATTTTGTTTTAATCCACCCTAAGAAAAAATCTCGACAACGTCTTGCAGTCATTATCTTTTCGTAGACTAGTCAACCTTTCTGCTTATGGGGTTATTTGACCCCCGTGACTTTATATTTGTTGGATATGACTCGAATTTCCAATGGTTACCAAATGTGATTCAACCAATGCAGAAACTTCTTAGAGACGTGAAAATCATTTGGAAGTAGGATATCGTATTTGAAGGAGGCTTGAAGACCAAAGAAGAAATAAAGAAATGAATTTCGGAAGGAACCGCGGTGTGGATTGCAGTGCGGACAAGGCACATGGACCGCAGCAGAGGGAGCTGCACATTCCAATGACATCACGCATTGTAGACCGCGGCAGATGCAAATGCACCAACCGCTGTATTTTGAGTTGTAGACTTCAATGACGTTCCACGGTGTAGGGAGCGGGTGGCCAACTACGACCAGACCGCGGTGATAGCGGATTTTGCATGAAAATAGGAAAGAGGTTTGTTCTGGACATTGTTGTGCTTATTAGAAAAAGAGAAAGAGTTTGTCTTCATGAAGAATAGGAAATTCTTGTAATTGAAGGAGAAATATTTCTCCTTAATAAGAAGACTTGTCATAAATAGGAAAAAATATTTATGTGGAACAAGTAATTCTTGTATGTATAGGAGTGAGATTTACTTTAATCTTAAACTCCCTGTAATTCATATAATAGACCATAATAGCTAGGTTATTATGTGTGAAGCAAAATAGCAAAATATTATAGAGATCTCAAGAGAGAATTGGGTGTAATTGGGTTTTGGGTATTTTAGAAAGAATCTTGAGTGAAGTTGTAACAATTTTCTTCATAGTAGATTGATCTCTTGTCATCTTGGCGGCCGTGGTTTTTTTTTCGATTTGGGTTTGCACGTAAAATCTTCTTGTGTTGAATGTGATTGGATTGATTATCTCTTCCTTCTTATTTTTATTTCTCTTTTGCTATTGTTTATTTGTGTGCTATCCGGCAACGCTTCCGCGTAGTGACTTTTGTTTGCTAACAATGTTGACTAAATTTACATTTCAATAAGGGACAACTTCATTTCAAAAATTTCATAGAAAATAATTTGGAAGTCTGCCACACAATATTTGACCATCCGATAGAAGACTGGCTGAGAGAAAATGAGGATAGTAAACAATAAAAAAAAACTTCATAGGTACTGATCTCTTTAAAGAAAATCCGGTGAACATCATGTGCACTAAGTAGATATTCTTAGTGCAAATTTGAATCTCATGTCTTGGTAGTCGTACTTTGTGCATGGATAAAGGAATTTATTTTTCCCAAATTTTATATGCTTTGCTTCTTTTCCATTCTTCCCATCACCTTCTTTGGAAATCGATCGCCTTTTTATCTCAAAAACTGAAGATTCTTGGAAGCAACAAGTCTTACTTACCCATGTATGTATAAATAATAGGGCTCGAAAAATTATTGACACTATTTAGGGAGGGAGGTGTTGTGTAAATATCACCACTTTACTAATGTATGTTTAAAAGGTATCATTTAACGTGATCAGACGAAAATACCCTAAAATATTAAAACAGAGAGAAATTTTTCGTTTTCTAAGTCAGAGAAAAGCAAGAGTGAAATCGACAGGAAGCTAATCGACGGTGAAGTGATTGGAACGAGAGTACACGAGAACAGCTGTGATTGACAAAGGTAAGATGAGTTTGTTTTTTTCCTCGTTTTTGTTGTTGATAACTTGCATTGCATGTTAGACTTGAGTTTTGTTGATTGAAATTGTAGATTAGGGTTAAAATAAAGATCTGAGAATGGTTGTGATTTAGGTTAGGGTTTGAAATTTAGTTGAATATCTGTTGAGGAAAAAGAAATTCTGAGTTACCGAGACTTTTTACAGGAGAATCAAGCTTATTTGTAGTTGAGTTGAGTTTTTTTTCGTGAAAATTAGGTTTTGATAAGTAGAGATGTTTTATAAGAGTTCGAGCTTTTTTTGAATGTGATCGATCTTTTTTGAAAGGGATCGGGCTTTTCTCAATAGACTCGAGCTTTTTTTACATTGGATCGAGCTTTTTTGTTATGGGATCAAGCATTTTTTTTCATAGGATCGAGCTTTATTTAAAAGGATCGAGCTTTTTTGTAGTTGAGTCGAGCTTTTTTTTCATGAAATTTAGGTTTTGGTAAGTCGAGCTTTTTTTATAAGGGTTCGAACTTTTTTTGAATGAAATCGAGCTTTTTTGAAAGAGATCGAGTTTTTTTTAAGGGATCGAGCATTTTTCAATAGGATCGATCTTTTATTACATTTGATCGGGCTTTTTCATCATGGGATCGAGCTTGTTTTAAAATAAGATCGAGCTTTTTTTTCATAGGATCAAGCTTTTTTTAAAAGGGGCCGAGCTTTTTTGTCCTGGTATCGAGCTTATTTTTTATAGGACCGAGTTTTTTTTTACATTGGATCGAGCTTTTTTTTTAATTGGACCAAGTTTTTTTTACATTTGATCGAGTTTTTTGTTATGGGATCAAGCATTTTCCTCATAGGATCGAGTTTTTTTATAAAGGGTCGAGCTTATTTGTCCTGAGATCGACCTTTTTTTTTTAAATTAGACCGAACTTTTTTTATATTGGATCTAGCTTTTTTGTTACGGGGATCGACCATTTTTGTCATAGGATCGAGCTTATTTGTTTTGAGATCGAGCTTATTTTTTTTAGGATCGAGCTATTTTTACATTGGATCATGACTTATAATTTTGATTCCGAGATTTTTTCTGTTTAATGATGTTGTATTTCTACTACATTGCAAATGAGAAATAGGTTGAGGGATTTGCTTAAAACTCCACAAGGAGACTGGTACGAGGGCAAATTGACTCGCCACCCATTTTGACTCCCTTGCCCTTATAGATGACGCACTGAACCAGGTCCCTACAGAATTTGTAGATGAAGATCGGTGTCGGTTCATGGCATCATGTTTCGTGCATTTCCTGACAATGCATCGGGAGATGAAGTTTTCAGGTGGTGTTATCCATCGGTTGCTTTTGAGGGAGGTGCATCATAATGGCCAAACAGATGAGATGTAGTTCATGTTAAGGAACCAGTCGGTGAGGTTTTTGAAGGTGGAATTTTGCCTGATCACTAGATTACGGTTTGGAGTTGTACCGGACATAACCGGGTATGCAGAAGTGGAGAATGGCATACATCAGTGGTACTTTCCTGAAGCCGATGAGGTCTCTTTGGAGGAGATAAGGGGTGTTGTCACCGTTGTAGTGTTTGGAGAGGCATACGATACTGTGAAGCTCTGCCTCATATAAATGTTGAACTGGATACTGATGGGGCTGGACTAGAGATTTAAGATTCCAGTTTGGCAGTTTTGGCTGGTTGAGGATTTCGATGCGTTCTACGCGTTCTCATGGGGTGTCCACTTGTACAAGCATTCCATTTACTCATTCAAGCATGTGCTTGACGGGCGACGAGATAGATTCGAGCGATGCCAGCATGAAAAGGGCACTCACGTACATACGGTGGAGACCTATAACATATACGGTCTATCTCACGCCTTATTGGTAAGAACTTCGAATTACAAGTTGTACTTTATTGTTGTTGTCCTAAATGTTATGGATACTTATCATACTTATCTTTGATGCAGATATTTGCTTTCGAGGTGATCCCTAATTTGGGCCAAGAGTTTAGCACCCGGAGGGTTACGGATCTGTCTCCCGGTATTTTGATGTGGGAGTTGACCAAACAACCGAGAGGGAATAAGCTAGCCAAGATTTTCAAATCCAGGGTATGTATTTAATTTGTTAATGTTTATATTAGTTAGTAAGTGTACAATTACATATTTCTAACCAATATTTCAGATGTTTACGAGGAAGGAACTGGTGCTCACACCAGTAGAGAGACAGGCACCGTACTATACGGGGTTAAACAAGGGGGGAGCCTGTATGTAGAGGAGGACATGCTTTAGATTTCGCCTCTGGTCCCTGATCAGGCTACCTTTGGAGGGAACAGTGGGACAGAGGGTGGGGGTTTTACAGACAGGACCAGTGACAATGAGGGATCTGATCCCGATGCTGGGGGTTTAAGGCCTAGTGACAATGAGGGATATCAGACAGACCCTCATCGAGAAAGGAATAGGCATGGGCGAGTTTGTTTTAACACCCCCAGACATGCTACATCTACAGGGGATTTTCTTAGGGGCGTTGGACGCGATGGAGAGGTAAGTTGAAAGAAATTTTTATTTTTTTACTAACACGTGATGTTGATAGTTTTGTACTAACAATGTAGATATGTTTTTAGGCCCCATGGGCAGATCTGTTGAACGATGTGAGTGAAACCCTCTGAAAGAGTGAGGAGGATCGAGAGCGTCATCATCTGGAGTTGGTGGTTATGATCCGAAAGATTGACGAGGATTGTCAGCAACAACACTGAGTGTTACTAGATATGATCCGGGGGCTTTAAGGGTTGACCATGCATACACACAGGGATGCCCCCCACCTCATGATCTAGACTTTAGTCCTGAAGACTGAACTTGTGAGTATTAAGGGGGGTGGACGTAGTGAGGACCCGCCTACCAGGGGGGCAGATCCAGAGAGTGAATCTCAATCGCGTACCAGCGATAGTAAACCTGCTACACATACAACAGTCTTATCGGACCTCCCAGCTGTCATATCTGGATCGACCCAGCTCAAGCTCTACCCACCACCCAACACATCGGTCCAGCCGCAGCGGTCCCCTCCTTTACCCAGCATATCATCCAGCCGTAGCGGCCCCTCCTCCACTCAGCACATCGATCCAGCCGCAGCGGCCCCATCCCTCACCCAGCATATCGATCCAGCCGCAGCGGCACTCTTCCCCACCCAACACATCAAATTAGGCTCAGCGATCCCCTCCCCCACCCAGCACATCAACACAGGCTCAGCGGTCCCATCCCCCACCCAACATGTCGACCCAAGCTCAGCGGTCCCCTTCCCTACCCAACACATTGGCCTAGCCTCAGCGGACCCCTCCCCCAACCCAACACCGTCCAAGAAGCGTAAACTAAAGTGCGGGTGGCAGTTAATGAGCCCTTACACAGATCCATGTCGACCGAAGAGGTTGAGGACATAACCTTAGACCACATAACATATATTTGACCCCCACGGACTTGTGGACGCTAACCAGCTTACGGCATACAAAGCCGTCAAGAAGAACATCAATGGGAAATTGTGAGTACAACTTCATCTATGAATTTGGCAGTGTTTTAATGTTTATTCAATTTTTGATAAAGCTAATCCAACCATTAAACAGACGTGAAGTGGACATGCTGGCACCAGTGGACGCCAAATGGTTTGTGCATATGCAGTACAACTTCATGGACTTGGAGGACACGGTACGTACTTACGTGATTTTCAAATTAACGTTTGTTTAAATAATATTGTATTGTTAACAATTCATTACTTTTATATATTGTCAGCATATAGACGCATACCTCCATATTCTTCGGAAGCGTCAGCGAGGATTCTCCACTGTGTACAACCAGAGGATCAACGTATTGGATACACAATTCTATGTAAGTAGTTATAAATTATTGGTATCGTATCTCGTTTTTTGGTTTTTTTATTGTTGATAAGAATTTGTTAATGAGTGTATGTACATCTACTTATGTTGTTATAGTGGGAGAGAATGATGTCTGGTGATTCTCACGGGGCTGTGATCACGGCGAGGTGAAATGTGTTACAGTTCTGATGGTTGAAAGAGGATCTTCAGACGATCCGTGGAGCTACCACGAGTGGAAACCGTCCATGGCCCGAGGTTAACTTGGTAAGTGTTAGACGGTGGAAATGATTTAAATTATAAATTGTTCGTATATCCTAACCTAACACCTTCTGCATACTATTACAAGTCCTGATACCATGCAACGTTGGGGGCCAACATTTTCTGGTGGTGACCGTCGACCTTATTCTTGGGAAGCTGGACATATTTGACCCCTGGAGACAGGATGTTCCTGATCATTTCAGGAAGCAGTAAGTCCGGCCATTACGGTGGTTTTTGCGTCAATGTGGAATGACATGGGGTTCCACACTACACGACGAGGTGGTCACCGACCGTTCCCCAGGGAAAATAAGCCCTTCTCGGTCAGCATGGTCTCCACCTCTACAGTCCCCCAATAAAAAAAATCGTGAGACATTCTATTTCATTAACGTGTTTAGATATGATTTAAAAACGATTTGTAACACGTTTTAACTGTGGTCCTCATACTTTGAGACTTATCGAGTACTTACTGGCAGGTTGATGCCCTTTTGATTAGTCAGAGGACGACATGTGGATCATTCGAGAGAAAATGGTTGTGGAGATTTTTTGTAACTCTAGGCCCGCCTAGTGATTGGTTGTATATTTATTGTTGTATATTTTTTATATTTTCTACCATTTTTTATGTACAAAGACATTGTAATTCAGTAATATTATTTCAATTTCTTTTAATGTTTCTGTTTCCAATGTTTGTCATCACATGTACGAAACACATAGCAAACCTTGACAATCTGATACAATTTTTTTTATGTACAAAATAAGTTAACGAACAACTTATACAATTCTAAATTATTACAATCAGATACGATTCCAAATTTTTACAATGTGATCAAAACTTTATCATTCATTCCCTATTAGAGTCCATGTTAGGGTACGTCTGTTTTTTGTGTCCAATTGAATGACAGATGCTACACTTGCGATGGTATTTATCGGGAACACCTCTACTTGGACCTTCATTAATCAAAGGTGGGTTAGAAAATCTCCTAGAATTATACCCTGGTTGTCCACATCTTCTACAAGATTGTGTAGTCGTCCTCTCTAAAGACGAGACATATCGACCCGCCCTCGAGCGTCCTGCTTGTCTTTTGGAGATTGGATTCAAAATCACCCTCTGAGCAATGTCAAATGGCACAACCCAAGTGAAAGGATGTTCAATCGGCATAATAGGAACCGAGTACGCATCAATAAGTGTCTGTCTCTTATAGTAGTCCGAACACAAAGATGTGAAATCCAAGTTTCGCTCCCTGTAAAAAAAACATTGAAAACGATGAGCTTCACGTTTCAGTAATAGTCACCGCACATTAAAACTTATAAGTAATGTACCTTGCGGTCGCGAGTGCGTGAGAACATGGAAAATGATCCATTTGAAATTTGTTGCAAGTACAGGTCTTCCGGGCTAAGTCAACAGTCCACTATTTTCCAGACAGTATGACCAAGAAAATATTTCAGTCTACTGGATTTATGGTCATAAAACCACACTTCTCCACACATTTTAAGATCACAATATGTATTGCGTCGATCAATTGACGACGTATGGATTGTGTAGCTCTATAGCGATCGTGAAACCACCGTTGTAGCATATTCCTAATGAACTCAGCTAGAGTCAACATAGGCAGTTGTCGTGCAAATTTTAGGCATGAGTTTATGCATTATGTAGCATTTGTTGTCATCACCCTGTACCTTCTTTTGGGACAGTGTACACGGGACCACTTGTGTGGACCGGTATCAATTGCATAATCATATGCATTTTGGTGCAAGTTTCTTAACTTTTCCATATGCCGGTTATATTCAAACTCGGTGTACACGCCGGCTGTTTTGTCCATTATTGAGGCAACATCCTTTCTATGATATCGCTTTCTAATATTTTCATAAAAGTGCCAGCTACATATGGTATGGGTGGTATAAGGGAACACTTTAGAAATCCCTACTTCAATGCTTGCATGTCTATCGGATATGAAAACTAGCTCATCAATATGACCTAGGGCACCCTTCAAGCAATCCAAAAACCACTCCCATGAAAGGTTGTTTTCTGAGTCGCTGTACCTAAATACCTAAAAGCAATTGGATACACCTGTTCATTCTCATCTTGTGTTGTTGCAACAAACATTATACCCCCAAATCGTCCCTTCAAATGAGGTATCATCAACGGAAATTACTAGACGCATACACTTCTGGAATTCTTTAAGTGAGGCACCAATCGACATGAAAAGGCAGAGGAATTTACCATCTTCATCACACTGTAAGTCAGTGATTGTGCCAGAATTTTTTTGTTCCAAAACGTAACCGAATGATGGAAGCAGTTGGAAGATTTCCTCATACGTTCCATAGGTCAGTGACAATGCATAATCGAGGGCGGTGTGTGCCATACTGTACATGATTTTAATTCCATACATTGATTTCATGTCGGCGACTATATCATTCGGACGCATTAGATGACCATCTTGTTGTTGAAGTCTAGGTGCAACCACTTCTCCAATTATGACTGCACTAGCTTGTCGGTGGCGGTGGTGAGTTTCCTCTAACGGACAAGTGTGTTCGTTGACAAAACTTCTTACTTGAGAGTATGTCCTTTCATCTCTCCTCACCGCTCTTAACTTCCATGTACAATTTTTCATCAAACAAACTAAATGTAATGTTGTCTTATTGGACCTTTTCACCTTCCACTCGAAGTTCTGCCGTATTGCAATAGTCTCTTCAAATCCTTTTTCATTGGAAAAAATTGCCCTTTATATATCATGTTTGTAGGTTCATCTTCAACCAAGTTCCTGCTTCCACCCATACAAAACGAGTATGATTTTGCTCCTGGAATAACCCACGTTGTGGCATTATTAGAATCTTCTGGAGTTACATTAGCCCGAACCTCGGAGGTCCCAGCTATATCTAGTGCATTGGAACTAAATCTGTGTACACTTCTTACACGTCTTTTTGTTTGGACAGGTTCTTCATCATCCTCATTGTTCTCTACATTATCTACCTGATAAAATTGACCTCATTATCCACCTCATGAATCGGCCCAACATTCGGTGATGTATTCTTCTCATTGTTGATGTCATTATAGATCTCATTGTATTGGTGGTTGTACTGCCTACCATTCATCTCAATTTGACAACCAAAGACATCGTTGAATTGAGGTCCTAGTATATCAGCATGGTCGGCTACTTTGGGTGGGACAGCACACATGTTTTCCAGACCATCAATCCCACTTCTTTCTGTGAACAATTGGTTGCTTCCGCCTGACGATCGAAATTGTTGGGTTTTATCACGATGAGGGATATCTTCACCATTGACATCTCCTGCTGGCATCTCGATTAGACTAACACATACTTGAGGGATCACCCTATCTTCCCCTAGCATAAACTGAACATCATCATCATCATCATCGTTTCTTATAAATGTGCATGTAGTCCCAGGAACGATTAATATAGACTGTAGATCAGCACTGTATTTGTTCTCATCATACTTCACAACGGTTTGTACGATCAAAATCAGTTCGTCGTAAGTCAAATTCTTTGACACATACAAACCTTGGTTATCGGAACCTAAATACCTCTGACTTCCGTCGGGTAATTGCTCCCATCAACCGTTGTAAGATATGACTATTCTCACCCTATCCATTGTCCTGTCAAAATCATTATCAAAAACCATTATTAAGAAAATAATATTTAATATTATATTTAGAATTATAAAGGATTAAACAAAAATCTAAAGTGAAAGCGATCGAGCTTTTTTTATATATGATCAAGCCTTTTTTGTACATGATCAGACTTTTTTGAATTTGATCAAGCTTTTTTTATAAGGGACCGAGCACTTTTTGTACATGATCAAGCTGTTTTGAATACGGCTTGAGCTTTTATTAAAAATGGCTCAAGCTTTTTTTTAGGGATCGAGTTTTTTTTTATACATGATCGAGCTTTTTTTGTATATGATCGAGCTTTTTTGTGAGGGATCGAGCATTTTTTGTAAGGGATCGAGCTTTTTAAAAAATCGCTCGAGCTTTTTTATTAATGTTTCGAGCCTTTTTAAAATGCTTTCAAGCTTTTTTACCCAAGATTTTAAACTTGTTAGCACCACTTCAAATCAGCTCGGCCAAATGTAAATACCAAAAAAATGCATACATGTTCATACATTATTTTTTAAAAGTTTACAACTCGTAGACATATCAAAAAAATTGGAGATAACATGTTCATACATGTTCATACATTGTTAAACCATACAAAAATGCATAAAAAAAATAAAAATGAAGATCATAAATATTTGTTTACCTTCTTGTGCAATATCTAAAGAGAGACTCGTTTTTTGGAGAAAAAGATGAGTAGTTGATTGATTTTCAGACAACTTTTTTAAAGAGGTAGACTTTTAAAAAAAAAGAATCGATTATTTAAGTGCAATTTCGTTAGTTCACCATAATAAATGTCTTTTAAACTTAACTTATTAAACTGGTGACATCACTACAATTCACCCAAAAAAAATGTGACATTTCTCACCATTTCTATATATCCCGGTTATTTGGAGGCGCGCGTCTTCTTCCAGAAATGTTGAATCGTAATGTATTTAATACTAGAGTTTATATTATATTAAAATCAGGACATATAGATAAGGATTTCTTCTTTTATATATATATTTTAAAGCTAGTCGGGGTCATCAGGCTCTGGTAGTCTACCCGCAGGTAGACATGACCACGGTTCGGTTCGAACCGTAACCGTGTAAAATGAACTGTTACCGGAACCGTAACCGTAACCGTAACCGGAACCGTAACCGTAACCGTGAAACCGGTTTCGGAACCGGAACCGTAACCGGAACCGGGGAGTCGACAGTTTGGTTCCGGTTCCTTCTCTTGAAAAACCGACCAGGAACCGACGGTTCGGTCCCGGTTCAAGAACCGCCGGTTCCTGGCCTTTATTTAAAAAAAAATTGTTTTTTTTTTTAAAAAAAACAGCCGTTGGGCCCAACGGCTCAATTTTTTTTTTTTTTTTTCTTTTTTTTCTTCTTTTTCTTTTCCTCTTTAATTCTTTATTTCCTATAAATACCCCCTAATTCATTTCTTATCATACAATTGCTCTCTCAAGTCTCAACTCTCTCTCAAATCTCAATTCTCCTAATTCTCTTCAATTCTCTTCCAATTAGTCAATTATTTTTTTGTTTATATTTAGTGTATTACAATTATTATTTTTTAAAATCATTTTAAAATCCTTGTCAACAATTTTTATCTTAATTTTTTTGAAGAGTTTATTTACAATTTTTTTTTTCGATGGGAAGTGGAAGTGGAAGTGGAGTAAAAGATATTCCACCAAGGCATTCCGTTTCCAGGACCGGTAAGGGTCGTATGTCGGAGCTGGATCCGGTCCAACCGCATAATATCGGTTTTGATGACACCGCTTACCATGAGTTCCTACAACGGCAAGCCTATCTTGAATCTCTAAACTATCCAATCAATCTAAATCCCCATTTAATAATTTCTGAACCCAATTCTAGCCAGCCTAGCGCCCCTAGCCCTAGCCCTAGCCCTGGTAATATGACAAGCCAATCAGAAAATATACCCGATTTTGTTGCAGATCCAAATTTTGAAGAGCCGGCAGAGAAGTATAAGAAGCATCTCAAATCTGATCTATTCGTTCTCCACATGAAGAAAGTTACGAAACCGAATGGAACATGTTGGGCGGTGTGCAATTACTGCCCTAAAGAATACAAGTGGACTAAATCTGGAGGATACGGCACATATAGGAAGCATATTACGACCAGTCATCCAGCAGAACTTGCCAAAGGGAATGCACAATCTCAAATTTCCAGGTTTTCTACCCCTGACACTCAATTATTTAAATATAGTGATCAAGCTAATAGAGAAGAATTAGCTAGGATGGTAGTTGTAGAACATTTACCTTTTAGTTTTGGTGAAAAAGTTGGTTTTATTAAATATTGTCATAAATCATTAAATCCTGCTGCATGTCGTGTCCCTAGGACTACTCTCACGCGTACAATGTATGATATTTATAAAAAGGAAAAAAGGATTTTAAAAAAATATTTTGCGAACTATATAGGTCGTGTTTCCGTATGTGCTGATATATGGACTGACCATTGGCGAATGCATTCATACTTAGGTGTAACTTGTCATTATATGGACAAAGCATGGACAATACAAAAAAAAGAATTCTTGCATTTAGAGTTTTTGATGATACACATACTGCTGATAATATTTATAAAAATATGAAAATCATTTTTGAAGAGTATAAAATTGAAAGCAAAATTTTTTCAATTGGTTTTGATAATGCTTCTAATAATACAGCAGTTATTCCTGCTTTAATTGAATTATGCAAGCCTTATTTTAATAGTAAATTTTTTCATCAAAGATGTGCTTGCTATGTTTTAAATTTATGCGTTCAAAAAGGTTTGGAAATTCTTCAAGCTTTTATTAAACCCATTAAAGAGGCCCTCTCATATTTGTGGAAACATCCTAATGTTATAAAAGTATAGGTAAGATTTTGTAAACAGGCAGGTAGACATCCCATTAGATTTTCTCGTGATGTTCCAACACGTTGAAACTCTACTTATAAATTGCTTTGTGAAAGTTATGAATATAGGGATTTATTAGTTTCTTTTATGCAATTTAATGTTAGTCAAATCAATCTTTATGCACACCATTGGGATGTTTGTACAAAAATTTGTAATTTGTTAAAAGTTTTTAATAGTGCTACTAACAATTTATCAGATATGTATTATCCTACTACTCAATTATTTATTATTGAGGGTTGTAATATTGCTGGTGCATTTGCTGACTGTTCATCTGATATACAATTACATGCATGCATTGAAGCTATGAAAAAAAAATGGTTAGACTATTATAGAGAGTTACCAACTATTTACCTGCTTGCGTTGTGTTTTCACCCACGTTGTAAACTAGATGCATTGACAGATTATTTAACTCTTTATTATAAATGTTTAGGTATACAACTAGAAATTAATACTTATTGTGCTGCAATTAAGATATTATTTTATCAGTTATATGATGAATATCGTAGAATTTATGGTCCATCATTAAACATTAGTGTTCCACAAAATGAAAATGTCTCCACACTCGATCTTCTGGAGTGTTGGGGGCAAGGTCTGCACTTTTATCCCAAAAGATCAAAAGATTGCGAGGTTCTTCTTCTTCTTCATCAAGTCTGATCTCGTATGATGAGATAGAAACTTATCATAGTACCAATTTTGAGTTTATAGGAGACGATGATGTGGATAAATTTGATATTCTACATTGGTGGAGAGAACATGAAAAGCACTTCCCAATTTTGTCTATAATAGCCAAACAGATTCTTGCAACACCGGTTTCTACAGTGGCTGTGGAACAAGAGTTTAGCGCTGGTGGAAATATTTTGGACTCAAGACGATCGCTTTTGAGTCCAGAATCAATTCAAGTCCAAGTGTGTGTTGATGATTAGACAAAGGCTGGATATAGACAACAAGAAATGGAGCCAGAAGTTATTTATGATTTCTTCGATGATGATCACACCACCGGCATCGGAATGGATGGCAGCGATTAGTTACAGACTTACAAAATTACATATGTAAAAGACAATAAAATGTAAAAGAACTACGTGGTCTTTGATTCCTCTAAACCCCGAGTCTGAGAGGATACGTAGGCAACTTAATTTTGGTACAAATTAAGTGCAAAACCAATTTTTTTAATTTTTAGTTTTATACATTTATTTCAATTTATGTATTTAGTATTATTTTTTTAAATTTTAATTTCGACTTACGGCCTTACACAATAAAATTTATTTACAAGTTCATATTATTACATGTCTTATGTTTTCGTTTTTTTTTTTAAAATGAATATAAATGTATAATAAGAAGGAAAAAAAAAAAAAAAAAAAAAAAAGGAACCGAACCGGCCGAACCGGTGGAACCAGACCGGAACCGAAACCGGAACCGCGGTTCCACGGTTCCGGTTCTGGCTCCTTCCAGAATCGGAACCGCCGGTTCCGAACCGGAACTGGGGTCATGTCTACCCGCAGGGAATGCAACTCTTACACAAAAGGGCGGGTTTTCCCATACTTTAATTTACGATTTACTCCCTATATTAATTTTTGTTGCAAAATTACAACTTGCTGACCCTGATTCCGATTACCGGTATATTAAATATGATTATCATATTGAAATTAATTAAGTTCCGGATATATAATGGACACAGCCCAGGAAAGACATACATGAAAGTCAACAAGAAAGAAATATATTTTCGAGCATGCAAGTTCAGAAAAAGTTGCGGCTACTGCTTTCTTCATGATGAAACCCATTTGAGGAGACCTCACTGATAGCACTAGAACTTGAAGACGATGAACACGAAGAGATCTCAGGGCTTAATCTAATGTTATTGTCTCTGGTCATGAAGTCGTGAATCCGGCCGGGCTGACCCACCACTCCATTATGATCAGCATCCTCTATCGTGCTTCTTTTCTTCAAAAATATGCGACAGATTACCCAGTTTGAGTTACTAGGCGTGGTTCCTTCTGCATTGACAAGGCGATATTCATGCATGATCCAATCAGTTCTAGATTCATGTGGAGGCTTACCTCTATAGAAAACTAGAGTCTTCTTCATCCCCACCATTTGATTATTATTATTATTCCTGCTTGATGAAGATACTATTTGTCTGTCCACCCCAGTTGCTTTCCAGTAACCAGAAGCAGTGGTCCGGTTGATTCGGTTCCCATTTCGATACTTGGCTTCGTTATTGCAGAAGAAGTACCTCTCTTGCTCCATGTTACCTGAACACACGCACACATAATATATTTATAAATAAAAGACAATTAGGAATGTGATCACTGATCAGTGAGAGTGAGTTTCCACTAACCAGCATGAGGAAGGTCCCAGGGATCGTATCTGCAGATATTGATGTGTGGAATGACAGTGGCAGGCAAGGAGCAGGAGAAGATCTTGGATTTGAGGTACTGAAAAACAAGCTCTTCATCGGTTGGCTGGAAACGGAAACCAGGAGGCAGTCTCATCACTCCATTCTCTCTCACAAACTCCAACCTCCTCTCCGCCATTATGAATTATGATGATGATGATGATCGATTAATTAACCTGAAACGTTGTATTGCCCTCTATCTCTTTCGGGTTGGTAAAGTCAAGTAAGTAAACAAGCAATATGGTTAGGTATTTATAATGCATGAAAAGGAGATCAGCTAGTAGAGCAAATTCAAGAACAAAAGAAGCGCTTCTTTATGCTAATGTTGAGTGTGGTGGAAAGTGATCAGTCCATGGAGTGGGAGATTAAAATAAAAACAAATCAAATAGTATTTGTTTGACACATGATACAACAATGCGGCAAAATTAGTTATTCCAACTTGGAACATTGTAAGACCGAGTGAGCATTCTTCTCTTCACAAAGTTAAAGGGTTGTAATAAAATGTTGGTTTGAAGTGTCATCATTTGGAGTTAAATTTTTTTTTTTTTTTTTTTTTTTTGCTTTTGGAACTTTTTGAAGCAGTAATTTAGGTTTTTTTTTACCCTATAGATATAGGGACGGGAGCTAATGAAGTAGACTTCTCTAGTGCAAACCACCGTGTATCAAAATCATCACCTGTTAATACTTAATGAATTTTGATGAGATTTATGTTCATATGTTAAGAAAAATACGATATTTATCTAGAAAATTTTTAGTATATGTATTTTTTTTTTTCTTCCATTTTTAAATGTTTTAACTTTAAATAAAATGATAAAATAGTTATCAAACTTGAAAAAAAAAATCCTAAATGTCTTAACATCTATGCAAAGGATATCATCAAAATTCATTAAATTTCATCGTAATGTGATTAGTTTGAAAATGAAATGGTTTGCACTTTATGTATAAACTTAAATTGTTTATGTATTTAATTAATTATAAATTCTTAGTTTTTAAATATTTATGATATATATACCTCATCAATAAGGGATAGAGGATCGATCAAAATCTTGAAGTATATACAAGTAAAAGTTTAAATCAATGAACATTGAAAACTATATATATATAATCATTTATTTTAATTTCAGTAAGGACTACCATAAAATCACATCGAATTGAATTAATTTTGATTTGAATTGTCTGTGAATGATAAATTCATTGAAATCTATATATAAATAAAAAAAAATAAAAAAAAATACTAGAACTATTTATCTCGATTTTTTTTTAATATGAATGCATCGGAAAATTAGCCAAATATAGGAAAATTCAAGAAAAATAGTTCTAGCGCTCGAAAAAATTTCAAATTTTATTCATGAATAGATTTCAATGAACTTATCAATCACAAAACAAATCAAATCAAAATTTATTCAAATCAAAGTGATTTTATAGCGGTTATTACCGAAATTAAAATAAGGGACTCTTATGAGAGACTCAATAAATATATATATATATATATATATATATATATATATATATATATATATATATATTCTTATTTGAATTGAAAGCAATAGTGAATTAAGACAAGAATAAAGCATGAAAATTTGAATTGAAAGCAATAGTGAATTAAGACAAGAATAAAGCATGAAAACTGATTTAATTTCTATATAATTATAAATTTATAATTACGTAGGGATGAGTCAATATATGGCATCTGTGAATTGCACGGCATATTTGGTTGCTCGTGTGGAAATTAGACTTTTTTACACTTTAAAATGTCTGAACCAACAGTCTTACGTTGACCTGTATGACTCAATAAGCAGTGATATAATGGATTTTGTCCCAACATAAAAGCAAATAAACGGTGAGCTATTCAATCCCTGAAGAAACATCCGTATCTATTATAACTCCCAAAGCAAAGACATGTAACTAGACTTTAACCTCCAATTCTTTTGCATTGTTTGGTAAAAACAAGAGTTCATGTCCTCTACAGACAATCTCACGTTTAATGCTACAACATAACAAACTTATGTTAATCGTCCCTTGTTTTAGTGGCCAGAGTTTCAAAATGGAAGATTACAGGGGTTCAAACCTTGACATTGTAATTATTGTGTAGATTTATATTTGTTCATCAAATCGTAAAGTGTAGAGAGTCGCTTGTCGTTAGAATTGCAATTCTAGTCATGTTTATAGAGTTTAATTTAGTCATTCTCGACATCCCTGATAAATAATTATGTCAACTCTTAAACAAAACATAACAAACTTATCATTTTTTTTAATGTCAGTTTAATAAAATTAATTTGTGTTAATTAGGGCATTAGCACAAATTAATTTCTCAAATGACTTACTTGTTAAGTTTCAGAAGAGAGGACCAACGTATTTTGTTAAGTAATTAAGTTGTATTTCTTTTTGCATCCAACCATCCATATCGTAATTGTTTTAATTTTTAGTTTAGTGGCAATTGGCTTTTAAGCCTTCTTTCTGTGAAACATTAAAGGGCAATAAGCCTTTACGTACACTTTCCAGGTTGGCAAAATTTGGATTATAATTAAACACCGATGATATACAAATGGTACGTGTAGCGCCGTAGCCGTTTTATAGAGCAAAGTCTCTTTCTTCCCTAAATTTTCCTTTTCTAATTTCAAATGCTTGGGTAGAGGTTGGATTTGAAGAGAAAAGTCATGCTAACTTTTGATAGAAAGCAAAAGGTCAAAGAAGCAGGCCTTCACCTAATAAGTTGAAATTGAATTTGCTGTTTTCCTTCATTGCGAAGATGTTGCTTACCAACCACCCCCAAATGTAACAATCTTCCAGATTCGAGTTATTATCACATATGGTATATAAAAAAAATTGTAGCTGTACCATCTCTTTCCATGTATTATTTGATTGAAATCTACTGATAACATATATAAAAAGGTACGTGGTGTTTACATGGTTGCATGTCATTGCTTAAGACAACAGCAACTAAAGTATATATATCACATGTTTTGAGATCGTTTAGATTGTGACCCTTTTATTTGATATTTCATAATGCTTTTTCTTTCTTTTATTTAATTATTTATAGTTTTTTTGGCAAAGCAAGATTAATTGAAAAAGAGCTTGTATGATGGATAAATTGCTCATGTTAATGTGTGCTCTACTGCTCTAAGCTTAACTTAGAGCACATATTAAGCGACTTTGTAATGTTACACGGTGTAAAAATAAAAATTTATAAACTTCTAAATTTAAGAAAAAAATATCTTCGAGAATATGGAGAGAGCACTATATAGTTAATAATATTATGTAGTTGTTTAACATGCATTAGGACACATGTTAACATAATCCTATAGATAATTTTGAGATTTCGTATTACTACATGTATATCCCGTGTAGAGATACAAAAATAAGGCTCAGTTTGGCATTGTTGTACTGTGGGGAGAAGTGTTTTTAAAATTGTTGTGGGAGGAATTGCTTTTGGAATTGTTGTGGGAAGAATCAGCTGGGTGTTTGGTAAACTGATTTTTAAAAGTACTGTGAGAACTAAAAGAAATTTCAATGTGTTTGATAAACTGAAATAAAAAGTGTTGTGAGTGTTTAAAATTACTAAAAGGACATAGACATCTAAATGGTACTAATGTGCTATACTTTACATTTTTCTTGTTTATTTGTGTTTAGTGTTAAGTGTTATAAAATTATAGTACTTTATTGAATTAATTAGCCTCATTTTTTATTCTACTTTATTTAATTAATTAGCCTCATTTCTTTATTTCTTTATTTCTTTATTTTATTCTATTTTATTTTTTTATTTCATTTTTATTCTACTTTATTGAATTAATTATCTCAATTTTTTATACAGTTATGGCAACATTTTTTTTTTACAGAAATACAAGTCCAATTTTTTTTGTTAAATTTCGTTAAAGGCAAGGACAAAGTTGGAAAGTTATTAAAATTTCATTTAATATCACTGTAGCACGTTTTCTAAAAGCAGAAACCAAAATCCAAAAGCATGTATTTGTAGCTTCTCAAAAACTCAGTTGGGAGAAGCTAAAAGTGACCAAAAGCACTTCCCCGCGATTTTACCAAACACACTGTCTTAGGTCCAGAATCACTTTTGGCCCCAAAAACAGCTGGGGAAGCAATGTCAAACTGAGCCTAAGTCGGATCCTTTCAATCTCATAAAGCTTCTTGAAGCTTGGTATGAAGGGGTCGGATTTAATTTATGGACATCTAATTACTTAAGTGCAAGAGATTTAGTATCTCTTTGAAACAATGCTATTTTGGGATATGGAGTGATAATTAATATCAAATTACATTAAATAGACTGTTTAACTTGCAAGTGATCAAATTAATCAGAAATAAATTAGATTGCGATTTGTGAGAAACTTTTTGACATAATGCATATTGAAGTAAATCTACGTACTGCTACAACTTTTGTTCTTATAATGCAATATGGTGAGTCATATATCAACATTCAACAGATAGCTTTTCCAAAAGTCATGTTAAAGGGGTCCGAAAAAATGAAAATCTTACGTATATGACTCTTGGGAGATTCCTATTTCTACTTTGAAATAATATTTAATTAGGCTCAGAAAAGTTTACGAAATTATGTGAAAACTGAAACCTGATGCAATTGCTAGCTCTATCTCTCACCAAACACTAGCTGAACCAAGCTTTGAAGTAACTTAAAATGTCTTAACAGAGTATAAATTAAGATCGATAATCATTTTTTCCATCGCATATCAATTCATAAAGATGTCCCATGCAGCAGGAGTGAACCCAGGATACTCTAAACCCAGGATACTCTATTAGATAGAGTTGAACGAAATACCAGTTATAAATTATTGTTATTTTAAGATAACCATATTAACGAGAAGTATTTCATAAATTATAAGTAAATATACTACGATTCATTGTGACATGATAAATTCTTTTTTATGAGAATTTGAAGTTTAGTGACAATAAAAAAATAAACAGAGAAGAGAATGAATGGATGAGAAAAAAAAAAGAAAAAAAAAGTTGAGTGAGAATAAAAAAAATAAACAAAGAAGAGAATGAGAAAAATCTTCAATGAGTCGGTTTCATTAACAGATGGTGAGACCGTCTAACAAAAGTGTATTATTTTTAGGGTTTTTAGCAAAACTACCCTAATTTAGGGACCAAATTGCAAATCTACCCTAAAACCCAAAACAATTGCAAAAATGCCCTGAAATGACATTTCTACCCTTGTCAACAACTAAAATCAATTTCATTCAGTTTGCCCTAAATTCCCAATTCCTCAGGCCACCCATGCCGATTGAACCCATCGCCGACACAAGCCGCCATCGCCGACGTCCATTACAGCTGAACTGGAACTTCATCGTCGTGATTTCGACGCCGTCGACGATATCCATCCACCGTCGACGACATCCGACGTCGACGACATCCGACGTCTTCAACTTGCAAGCTGACGTCGATTTTTCTCGCACAGCAACTCATCTTCCGTAGCCGACCGAACTCATCTTCCGTCGCCGATACAAGCCGCCCTCACCGACGTCCATTACAGCCCAACTGCAACTTCGTCGTCATGATTTCGACGTCGTAACGATATCCAGCCACCGTCGACGACATCCGACATCTTCAACTTGCAAGCCAACGTCGAGTTTTCTCGCAACAGCGGTCTTCTGGTTCTGAATCAGCCTCCACGATCTGAAGCGGCAATATTTCTACCATTTGGGTCCAATTTCAGGTATTTCGATTTTGGAACCCTAACATTTAGGTTTATGTTTTGACATTGAAATTGATTTTAGGGTTTTCATTTGTTGAGTTAGACCGATTTGATTTAGGGATTGATTTTAGGGATTTCAATTTCATGTATTTGGCAACCTCACATTTACTGATTTTGGATTGAGTGCTTTGTCGAATTCCCTCAACTTCATGTTATTCCAATCTTGTTGATTTTGATGATTTTTGATTTAGTGATATGTTTATGTGTCGATTTTTAGGATATTTCGTTGGAAATGGTTCAAGTGTGTATTAAAAGAGAACATTGGCAACATGTTGTGGTAACTTGTTTTGAAATTGAAATTTTCTCTGGGGGTGCTGCCCCCCGACCCCCGCGAGCTCGACCCCCGAGTTTGTTACTGTAGCGCAACTAAAGATTTCCCGTAATATTCTCTATTAGGTCCACTTCTTTGTTTGTTGTGTTGCAATATTGTTACTTTTGTTTGCATATAATGCATGCAGTCCATGTATATCACTCTTTATTGTATTTACTTTTACTTTCTCTTCAAGTGTTTGTATTCGTTAGTTCGTATCTGAATGTAATTTGGAATGTTTTTAGGTTGATAATCATGAGTGGAAACAAATTACTTGAATCACTCAAGATTAAGGAATGTGATCGTTTTCCTTCTCGAGTTACTGGCCATTGTAATTGGGAGAGTATAAGGCTTATTAAGTCGCATTTCACAAAAAAACAACTCAAGTTGTTTAGAGTGACATGTTTCGGTCATTTTTTAGATGTGAGCGATATGGTGTTGTCTGGGCATTTTTGCCATCACATATTGCTTAGGGAGTGTCATGTCAAAAACACCGATTATAATGCATCTTCTTTGTGGTACCATGTTGGCAACGGGTTGATACGGTTTTCCCCAGTAGAATTTTTTTTGGTTAGTGGGCTAGCTTTTGGAGAATATTCTGAATCCAATCTGGAGCTTTTCAAAAGAAAGAATAGTCGACTCCGTCGAATCTATTTCCAATCTAGTAAAGTCAAGGTTAAAATGATTGTTGATTGGTTTAGGAATTTAGGTCCTAATAATAAGATTAGTGATGATGAGGATGTTGTGAAGTTGGCGTTAATACTTTTTTTGGAGATGACGTTGGTTGGGAAGGACGATAGGACTAGCATTCTATATTGGGCATTAGAATTAGTTGATGACTTAGATGCTTTTAATAACTTTCCGTGGGGGAAATTCATATACTCGAGGACATTTAACTCCCTTTCTACTTGTCTATTTGGCCGTGATGATAAATTCAAGAATAAGTTCACTGATGAAAAGTTGGAGGAGAATGTCGATGCTCCAGTTAAACGAAAAGCAGAGAGGTACAACGTTTATGGGTTTGTGACGGCCTTTCAGGTGATATGTGTTAAATGATGAAGTTTAATAAAATACATTTTAGGCAATATGCATATTTTGATACAGCAACTTAACTATCATTTTCTTTGTTTGTTTTTCTTTGTTTTTGTTTTCAGGTGTGGGCGATTGAAGCAATACCAAAATGGGTCACACTTGGATATGCCACTAGGGTGAACAATGTCACCCCTAGAATTTTGAATTGGCAATGCACGGGAATTCCTACGTATTCAGACATTCAGAAAACCATATTTAAGTTCAAGAACGTAAGTATTGAATATGGTTAGTTCAAATAAAATTATTTTTGATTTGCTATATTTTAGGTATTACACTGTAATGTTAATTTTTGAACAAAAATATTCAGATTACCATATACAGAACTCTTGGCCCAACTGATGAAGAAGCAAGGCAACCGTTTTGGACAAGTATGGATAAACTAAAATATGTATTACCCGATGTGGATGGTTGTGTTGGTAAGGATGATGTTAAGGATGATGCTGAGGATGATGTTGAGGATGATGCTGAGGATGATGTTCAGGATGACGTTGATGATGCCATGAAGGATGATATTGATGGAGATCATCCAACCAGAACACTTAAAAAAGTTGAATTCAGAGGAAAGAAGAATAGACCGATTACACTTGAGCAAGTCAACAAAAGATTGGATGTTATGCAAGCACAACAAAATGCAATGCAAGCACAACAAAAAGCTATACAAGATCAGATGACTTCCATGCAAAATACAATAATGGATAAGATGCGAATGGGATTTCTTCGCTTGACAGAGCTTATATGTTTGAACAAAGTGGCTGAAAAGGTACTTGTTGTTTTGAATTGTGAATTCGTCAAATTAGTAACTGGTTCTAACAAGGTTCTAACAAATGTGATTTCTATTTCATATAGTTCAATGAACATAATACCACCGATTTCAGCCACGATGACAACAACCAAGACTATCAAAATTCTGTTCCGAAAGGTGTTAAGTCTCCTGAATTTCTCATTTTGTCTGAGACAAGTGAAGATGTTAAGCAGTTCACAAGACCACCGAAGCTGACCATAAGATTACCGAGAGATTGTAAATGGTCAGCCTTAACTGTGAGCCCGTACATTGATCCCACGGCGAAGAGGCCTCGAAAACCGAAAATGCCCGAATTCGGATGTGATAGCAAAGTGGAAGATGAAAATGTACGTTCAATGCAAGCATGGATAAGTGACAACAAGAACACTTGGTAAGTTAAATCATGTGATTTGTGTGAATTGTGTAGAGATTGTTGTGATTTGTGATTGTGATCTATACATAGAAGTGATTTGTGAATGTGATTTGTGTGAACGGTGTAGAGATTGTTGTGTGACGATTAGAAGTGTTATATTTGCAGGGACTGTATAGAAGATATGGAATTGTTGCAATTTCAAATGAAACTCTGTCAAAATTTCGTAAATAATATACTAAGGAATGCCATATTTTTACCATTACTATCCCACATCAATAGTCATGTAGTTACTAGCGGTTACTTATCAGAATATGACTGACTAACTTCATAATACATGTTCATAACACATGTTCATAACACATGTTTCAATAAAAGATAACTCAAGTACATTGCTTATTCAACAACATCATGTGATCTACTTGCCTCACCAATTGCACTAATACTTCCCATACCACTTAATGGTCTACTTGCCTTCGAGTAGGTGCAAGTATGGCTATTGTGACCAACACGATGACAAGTGGTGCAACTCCTTTGAGTTACTTCCTCACCAAATGACGGAATACGATTCTTTTTAGGTCTTCCAGGACCACGACGACCTAATGGTGGGTGAACAATTTTTGAAACAATATCCTCAGGAACCAACCATTCACTGGGTTGTCCAACGGGATGTATTTCTCCACTGTATGCTGCAACCAGAAACACACTAGAATAATAAGGAGAACAAAAATCAACAAATGAAAATCTCCGTAACCTAATGCAACCTAATGCATGTGCACATGGAATTTGGTCGACATCAAATTCTTTATAGGTACATGTTTTTGCAATCAAATCCACATGTCCATCTAAACCCCTATCTTTAACAAGGAATGTGTAAAATGTGATAGGGTAGATCCGCATATATCGTGCTTTGTCATCCTTGACACCGATGGCTACATCTGCGGCTGTTGTCAATTGAGTTGTAAGTTTATGTGCAGCTGTTCGTCGATCATGGAACCAATGCTGCAGAACCCCTCTGATGTAATCAATCACTCCAGTAATAGGCAATTCCTTGCATTCTTTAATTGCATTATTCATGGCCTCTGCAATGTTGGTTGACATTATGTTGTACCTTTTTATTGGACTATGTGCTCGTGTTCAACGCTCAATACCAATATTCGTGACATACTGAGCTGCTTCGGGATTAATATTTGCTAGTTGTTCCATATGTTGTATGAATTGACTCTCTCGATAGACCCTGGCTGCTCGTCGAAAGTACTGTTTCAGTGCCTTATTCCTACCATAGTGACCAACCATGTTCCGTTCTAAATGTACTGCACATGCACTGTGGAAGGAATTGTGAAACACTTTTTCTACACCGGTTGTGATACTGCCTTTTCTGTCTGAAACAATAACCAAATCATCAACTTCGCCCACGGCTTTATGTAACCTAGTTGAAAACCATTCCCAAGCTTCATTTGTCTCTGAATCACCAACACCAAAAGCTAGAGGAAATATTTGATCATTGCCATCCATACACACAGCAACAAATAAGACCCATCTATGAGGACCTTTCAAAAGCGTCCCGTCAATAGCAATAACTGGTCTAATCAAAGAAAAAAAACCATCTATACACGCTTTAAAGCAAAAGAACATATACATGAACCTGTTAGACGAATCAGTGTGGAGGTCTGTAACAGTCCCGGGATTTGCTTGCTCTAACATGTATAAGTATGATGGTAAATTACTGTATGACTCAACCGGTGTTCCTTGAACCTCTTCTAAGGCAATATGTCTAGCTCGGTACCCTTTGTGGTAGTTACAGGAGATGCCAAACTCCCTTTGCATGTCATGTATAATTTCCTTGGGCTTGTATAAACGATGATCACGAAATTTCTCCTGTATTTGTTCCCCTATAACTCGTGCACTTGCTTGCCTTTGATGCGGAAATCGTGCTTCTGTAGAGCATGTGTGCTAATTGTCAAATTTTCTAATCTGGAAATAATCTGAATTATGAACCTTAGCTGCACGTAATCGCCAATTGCAATCCTCAACAATGCACCGAACTTGATATCGTGTTGTATCGGACTTGAACACCCTAGTCTGGAACCGGTTGGTAAAGGCATAACTACCTATTTGTGATTGTAGTTGTCTCTTGCTTGGAAACAATTCACCTACTTCAAGACGTATAGTAACAAGTCTGGGTGCAACTTCACCCGAATTAATAGAATAAAATGCACATGGAGGTGGAACAAGCCTTTGGACATTGGCAAACTGCTCATCATACTGATTGGGAACTCCCTCACGACTGAAATTAAAATGTGGTTCTGTTTCATCATGCTCAGGAATCTGTTGGTTACCCGTCGTATCTTGAAAACTAAAATGACGAGGAGGAGATTGTAATCCCTCTCGAATATCATCCAAATGGGCAGCCATGTTAGGTACATCCAACCTTCGAAACTCATCCATATTGACATGGTGTAGGTTGTGAGAGGACTCTGGTGGGTTATGTTTCATTTCTGGAGATTGATGGCCGATTTCCTCAACACTAATGCAAACTAATGGGTCAACATTCTCTCGACTAAGCAACAACTGAACGTCCTCATCATCAACAATCTCAATGGGCATGCTAGGACGAAAAGTCTGTGGAAGAGTTGTCATACTTACCCGATAATGATCTTTATCAATTTCGGTGACATTGTATACCTTATCTAACAATTGATCATAGTTTGAATCCCTTGAAAAAGTAAAGGCCTTCGCTCTTCGGCCTTCATACCAATACTCACCATGATGACTTTTCCATTCTCCACCCCAATTCGAAACCAAATGCACATTTTTCATCTTTAATCCTGAAAAAATAATTCAACATATATTATCCATCATTAAAAAATTCATTATTTGAAAGAACATAACATAACAAAAAACCACATGAAAAAAAAACGGACCCATTAAAAAAATCATCGGGTTGGGTGACCCGACACCGGGTCAGCTAACCGGATATTTTTTTCCATCGGGGTTAGACTGACCCGACGTCGGGTCAGCCTGACCCGACAGAATTTCTCATGAAAAAAAACCACGAAAATTCCATCGGGTCACCCTGACCCGATGGAATTTTCATTGTTTTTTGTTATGCAAAAGTCTGTCGGGTCAGGCTGACCCGACCTGACCCGATGGAATTTTCATTGTTTTTTGTTATGCAAAAGTCTGTCGGGTCAGGCTGACCCGACCTGACCCGATGGAATTTTCATTGTTTTTTGTTATGCAAAAGTCTGTCGGGTCAGACTGACCCGACGTCGGGTCAGCCTGACCCGATGAAATTTTTCATCGGGTTGGGGTGACCCGACGAAAAATTTTATCAAGTCAGGCTGACCGGACGTCAGGTCAGCCTGACCCGACAGAATTTTGCATGACAAAAAACAATGAAAATTCCATCGGGTCAGGGTGACCCGATGTCGGGTTAGCCCAACCCGATGGAATTTTTCATGGTTTTTTTTTAAAAAAACTTGGGATTAGGAGGTAAATACCAGATTAGGAAGTTGCAATGTTGTTCAGTGGATGACTTTGTGAGTATGTTTGTAATTTTTTGTTGCAAATTGGTAAATATAGTTAATAAATTGGGTGATGTTATGAATAAGGGCAATTTGGAAATTTTATGGCACTTTTGCAATTGTTTTAGATTTTAGGGTAGATTTGCAATTTGGTCCCTAAATTAGGGTAGTTTTGCTAAAAACCCTTATTTTTATTGAAAACATCAAAATATATTTTAAAACTTAAAAAAAAAACTACACTTCTATTGGACAGTTTCATTACCATGTCAATAAGATCGTCCCATCGAAGATTTTCTCAATGAATGAATGGTCTTCCGGCTCGCAAATTAAGAAACAAATTGTTGGTAAATTTGTAATTTTATTGACATGACAGGTCAATAATAATAACAAATCAATAAGGGTATATTAATGTTAGAGATATTTTCTCCTTACAATATATTTTTTTTTTCTTTTCACACATATTTTCTAAATACACTCCATTCTATAATTTTAAATTTTAAAAAGTTCTAAAAACACTCCATTTATTCCAAAATTATTTTTTTTATCTTTTGATCTTTTTTTTTAACATCATAAAAGGGGTCAAAAAATAAATAGCACTTTTTGCAGGTGGCATTTCAACATTTACCCTGCTTTAATAACTTATGTTTAAAAAACACCTATTATGGTGAACAGACAAAAATGCCTCCAATAGTTGTTCCATCAGATTTCTTTCATTCATTTTTTTACAGTGACAGTTGTGAAATAGAGAGAAAAAATTCTATTGAAATTTAGGCAATACGCAAACGCATTTGGGGGTCGAGCTCCTCGCTAAGCTCGCGGTGGTCGAGCTGCCCAGTCAGCTAGTGGGGGGCAGGAGGCGACTCCCCCAGAGCTTTTTTTTTCTGGTAGGTACTTACAAGGCTTTAAACCTTTGCTGAAAAGCTCACTCGATTTAACTAAACTAATTATTCAAAAAATATATTATCGATCCTTTGAAAAATATGTTCGATTCTTTAAGAAAAAATCATCGATTCTTTCTAATATATGTTTGATTTCGCTACAAATATACTTGACTTAACTAAACCTAATTTTATAAAAAAAATTCTCGATCCTTTGAATAAAAATTCTCGATCCTTTGAATAAAAATCTCGATCCTTTGAAAAATATTCTCGATTCTTTAAAACAAATTCTCGATCCTTTAAAAATATTCTCGATCCTTTGAAAAACAATTCTCGATCCTTTGACAAAAATTCTCGATCCTTTGACAAAAATTCTCGATCCTTTGAAAAAGATTCTCGATCCTTTGAAAAAGATTCTCGATCCTTTGAAAAAGATTCTCGATCCTTTGAAAAATATTCTCGATCCTTTGAAAAATATTCTCGATCCTTTGAAAAACAAAAATCAATCATTTGAAAATAATTCTCGATCCTTTGAAAAATATTCTCGATCCTTTTAAAAATATTCTTAATCCTTTGAAAATATTTTCGATCCTTTGAAAAAATATTCTTGATCCTTTGAAACAAATTCTCGATTCTTTGAAAAATATTCCTGATCCTTTGAAAAAAATTATTGATCCTTTGACAAAAATTCTCGATCCTTTGATAAAACTTCTCGATTATTTGATAAAAATTCTCGATCCTTTGAAAAAAATCTCGATCCTTTGACAAATGCTCGATTCTTTCAATTCTTTTAAAAATATGCTCGACTCTTTAAAAATAAGCTCGGTCATAATAAAAAAAGACTCGATTTGGCAACAAATATGCTCGATTTAACTAAAATTTATTTTCAAAAATAAAATGCTCGATCCTTTGAAAAATAAAATGTTCACACATGTTCATACAAAGACTAGACAACAAGTTATAACGAATTGATATATTGTTAAACCACACAAAAATATATAAAAATATATAAACGAATATCTCAAATATATGTAATCTTCTTGTGCAGAATCTGGAGAGAGACAAGTTTTTTGGAGAGAGAAAGGAGTTATCGTTTTCAAAGTATAGATGGAAGCATAATGAGAATAAAAATAGATTATTTAAGGGTAATTTAGGTAGTTTACCATCATAGGTGTCTTTTAAACTTAAGTTATTAAAGTGGTGACATCATTGCAGCACATAAAAAAAAGTGATATATCTCACCATTTCCACATCATCATAAAAACCTTTTCTTAAAAAAAATCATTTTATTTTAAAATTATCTTTTTTCATTGAGGTTTTTTTATTGTTTTTCTCTTTATTTGACTCTTCCTTAAAAAAAAAAAAATTGAGAGTCAACAGAACAAAAAGAAAATCAACCTTAGCACCAATCTCCAAAATAGTACAAGATTTCTCTCCAACCTCACGCTACTTTGTGTATTCTTGATTTCTAGTGCCAAAAGTAGCGCAATCTGGTGATATCTTTATTTTGTATTGTCCCTCAATTTTACAGATTTTACATTTTTAGCAACTTTCTTTAATACTTTAACGATTTCATCCCCCATCTTATAAAATTGTTTAATTACAGTTTTATCCTATTAAATAAAATTTATTACTATTATATCTTTATAATTATCTAATGCTTTGGGTTAATATATACTTGTTTTAATTTAATTAGTTTTTATATTAATATTTATAATAAACTAAAATACAATATATAATACAAAAATTACTAAATGTCATTAATAATAAAAAACACTAAATTTAAAACAAAAAAAATCAAGCAACAAAAATATTATCATCATTTTAGTTAATTAAATTTAATTTCGAAAATTATTAAATACAATATTTTAGTTAATTCGAAAAATATTAAATGCAATATTTTAGTTAATTCGAAAAATATTAATGAATTTATGAACTTATCGTAATATTATATTAACTGAGGGGTGAAATGTTAATTGTTGATAATTAATGAAAAAGAGAATATTTAGGGAATATTCTTTTTAGAGTAAAATTTACTACAATATATTGAAAATAGTGGAATAGAAATTGCTATATTTTACTGTAAAGTTGTAACAAAATAATGTTAAAGGTTGGAGATGGCTTGTTAATCTCATTCTTAATCATCTCGTCCGTGCATCTCTTTTATTCATCAGCTTGTTAACTGTGTGGATCATAATTTCGCAACATTTGCTGTCTTTAACCTGTCCTGAGTCTATTGGTTGGAGGATTTTCCTCCCCTGTTGCGATTCTTGTGAAGGCTGTCATGGTTGATAGTCAAGTAGTTTTATAATCTGTTTTTTTGGCTAATAGATTACTGTGTTTAAAAAAAAATAAAAATCATTCTTGTTGTATTAATGTAGGAGTCTAGAAAGATATTTGTGTAAGTGTATTTAGAATTTCTTTATAATTTTTAGTAATTTTAATTTAGATAAAATTGTCATAAAAAAAAAGGTGGTGAAAACATATTCAGTGGATTGTCCCAAGCCTGCTTTGATGTTGTTGTATGCAACAACTTTTTTATAAAATGGAAAAAATATATACATATATCAATTGTGATAGATTAAAAAAAAACACCTAAGTCATATCATTTTTACGACTTATCACCTTTGTAAATGTTTTTGTTAATTTCATCATTTTAGTTCATCATTTATTCAAAATTCATCACTTTGATTCTTCCTTTAGTCCATGATTAGTTAAAAAACAGTTATAGGCGTATTTCAGTCCTATGTTATATTATCCATATATACAATGATACGTTTAAAAAAAATAAAGGTATATAAAATAAAATTTTAGTTTCAGTAATATTTTTTAATAAAATATTTAATGGTAAAAATGTAAATAATTTTGTGTAATTATCACATTTTGGACAATTATTTTAATAGTAAAGTTGTAAAATTTTAGAGTGTGATAGTAAAATAATAAATAATGTTATATAATGATGGTATATATATACTAAAGTTTAAATTTTGTTTTAAAAAGTAGAGTAAAATTAGTATTTTAAAAAAATAGAGAAAAAAATAGAGTGAGATTTTGAATAAAAGAGAGACCAAAGTGATAAAAATGATAAAAACATTTATAAAAGTAACAAATCATAAAAAAGATAGAACTTAGGTGAACTCTGTTTTAAAAAAAATCAACTCGATCTTCATCCATTTTTTGTTCAACCACCACAAATTTTTCATTTGATCCATTGGCACCACAAATTCTGGATGTACAATTTTCTAAAAATCTTACATTGAAGCAAAAGTTGTGTATGATTAAGTCATTTAAAAATCAAAATTATTTTCATTATTAATTTTAAAAACATATTTAGTCAAAGATAAATAATAAACATAAAAGATTTTAAATTTTTTGGTAATCAAAATAAAAATTTGTTAATAAACATGTTTAGTGAAATATAGTTTTTAAATGGGAGAAACTCATAAATGCCATGTTTGGTTCGATGGAATGGAAAAAAAAAAAGTTATTCCTCATGTTTGGTTCGTTAAAATATAATGGAATAAAGATTCCAGTAGAATAATGATTCCACTATTTTGGTGGAATGAGCTTTCCATCCAAAAACCAATGGAATGTCGATTCCATTCCATACTGAAATTAGTACTCCATAAATACCCTCTGATACCCTAACTCTATTCCAAAAATACATTCCTTTTAAAAAATAATACATATATATATATATATATATATATATTATTACATATATTGTCGATAATATTATATATATATATATATGTATTATATAATACATATTATATGTATTATATATTTTTATATTGTAGTATATATAATATTATACATAATTATAATATTATAATTGTCATATGTGAATTTTATCGTACTTACACGACATCAACAAAGAGGATAAATTGTCAAGTGGACATCCGAATAGACATTTAGAAAATATACTACAAGACATCACCGAAAAAGAAAACCCGAGTAAGCAGATGTTGAACAAAACCTACTCAGGGTCAATCGACATCATATACTACTCGGGATCAGTTAACGACACTCGGGACTGGTTAAATGACGTTTTTACTCGGGATCAAATGATGTTACTCGGGACGAGCGGGTATTGACCTTACTCGGGACAAATATGAAGAAAACTGAATAAAAAGCCCATCGCTTAGCTCACACGGATTAGGTCATTAAATACATGAAGATATCCATATAAAAAAGGAATCTCAATAAGAACAGAATACTGAGTAGGAAGGGTTCTCAATCAAGCAACAACTTTATTTCTTTAAAAAGATTACGCTCTTATAAGGAAACAAATTCTAATTGGACTACATTACTAGAGTCTCATACGATTTCAATACAAGACTCCGAACAGGAAAGAAGACAGTCCGCTTCATGCAAGTAATCATAATTAAATACAAAGATCTATTACTTGTACAAGCAGATTAGGGTTCTATAAATATATAAATAGACCCATAAATCTCGCCAAAAAAATATAGACAGCAATCATAGAAAACAGAGAGAAAAAAGAGAGATCGAGAGTTTGTAATGTTATAATTTTATAGTGGATTTTGGCTTGATTAATCATTCAACCACCCGTGGACGTTTCTCCGGTCATCGGAGTTTTACCACGTAATAAACTTGCGTCTTGATTACTTTCTCTTATCTCTTTCTCTTTGAAATTACAGCTGAAATCCAATCTTTGTTGGCTATTTCTCACACATCGAGAAATCGACGTCAACAATAATTATCAATAATATATCATGTTACTATAAATGTATATATATTATATTATAATATATATATATATATATATTATAGCATATATTATGACATATATTGTTATATTATATAATATATATAATATTATATATACTTTCATATATTATTATTATTATCCATAATATATCACGTTAGTATAATTGTTTTGTAATTAGGGGTATTTTTGTTAAAATACAGTTAATTCCATTCAATTCAGTTGGTAACCAAAATAAATAATAGTGATTTAGATACTAATTCTAAAGTCCCAACCAAACAAAAAAATCAGTTTTCCATTCATTTCCATTACAATTCTCATTCTCATTACAATTCCAATTATCATTCCACCATGGTAACCAAATGTCACCTAAGATCCTACTTAAATTTTGACTTCTAAGGCTTTAAAGAAGCAAAAGCATCTATTATTGAATTAGAATCAATTGTATCAGCAAATTCTCTTTCAATATAAACTACTATATTGACATCTACAATTAATTTTACATCATAAACTTAAAAATAAAATAAATAAATAAATAAAACACAAAATCTGAGAGTTAAAGTTTCTCAATTTGATTTTTAACTTGGTTAAAGAAATACAATGGGTTTGATGTAGACATGATTGCGGTTTGGTTCAAATCATGGAACCGAACTGTAACCGTAAGCCTAAAGGTTCTGGTTCCGGTTCCTAAAAAAAAGACCTATAACCGACAGTTCGGTTTTAAACAAATTTTTTTTCTTTTTTTAAAAATAAAATTAACAAAATTTTGACCATTGGACTCCAACAGCCAGGAGAAATCTCTTTCTCCTCACATTTATTTTTAATCAATTCAAAATCATTGTGAACATTTTATTTCAAATTTATTTCCACCCATTTTTTTGTAATTTTTTCAAGAGTTTTTTTCGGTTCAATTTTTTAAATGGCAAGTAAAAGTGGAAGTGGAAGTGGAGCTAGAGACACTCCAAGACATTTCATTTTCAGGACTAGTAAGGGTCTATGTCGGAGCCGGTGCCGGTCTAGTCAGATAATATCGATTTTGACAATACTACTTACCATGAGTTCCTGCAACGACAAGCCTATGTTGAATCCCTAAACTATCCAACCTATCATAATCCCCTTTTAATAATTTCTGAACTCAATACTGGCCAGCCTAGCGGCTCTAGCTCCAATATCACAAGTCAATAAGAAAATATGTCTGATCCCTCCATAGATCCAGATTTTTAAGTACCACATGTTGAAGAGATCTTCGAGAAAGATAAGAAGCATCCCAAATATGATCTCATTGTACACCATATGAAGAAAATTAAGAAAGAGGATGGAACAAGGTTAGCGGTTTGCAATTACTGGCCCAAAAAATTTAAGTGAACTAAATCTGCAGGATACGACACATATTGGAAGCATATTACGTCCCGCCATCCATCAGAATATGTCAAGTCGAGTACACAATCTCAAATTTCCAGGTTTCTTACCCCTAACACCCAATTATTTAAATATAGTAATCAAACTAATAGAGAAGAATTAGCTAGAATAATAGATGTATTACCTTCTGGTTTTTAGTGAAAATGTTTGTTTTATTAATTATCGTCATAGAGCCTTAAATCTTGTTGAACCACTCTCACACGTACACTTTATGATAATTATAAAAAAGAAAAAAAATATTTTGAGAACTATAAAGATCGTGTTTCTGTATGTGCCGACATATGAACTGACAATTGGCGTATACATTCATACTTGGGTGTAACTTGTCATTATATGGACAAAGCATGGATAATACAAAAAAAGAATTCTTACATTTAGAGTTTTTGATAATGCACATATTGTTGATAATATTTATAAAAATATGAAAATTATTTTTGAAGAGTATAAAATTGAAAGCAATTTTTTTTTCAATTGGTTTAGATAATACTTCCAACAATACGGTAGTTATTCATGCTTTAATTGAATTATGCAAACTTTATTTTAATAGTAAAGTTTTTTATCAAAGATGTAAGTTCTATGTTTTAAATTTATTTGTTCAATTTTTTTTTGAAATTCTTCAAGCTTTTATTAAACCCTTTAAAGATGTCCTCTTTTATTTGTGGAAACATCCTTCTGCTGTGAAAGCATGGGTAAGATATTGTAAACAGGCAGGTAGGTGTCCCATTAGATTTTCTCGTGATGTTCCAACACGTTGAAATTCTACTTATAAATTACTTTCTGAAAGTTATGATTATAGGGATTTATTAGTTTATTTTATGTAATATAATGTTAGTCAAATCAATCTTTATCCACACCATTGAGATATTTGTACAAAAATTTATAATTTGTTGAAAGTCTTTAATAGTGTTACTAACAATTTGTCTAGTATTTATTATCCTACTTCTCAATTATTTGTTATTGAGAGTTGTAATATTACTGGTGCATTTTCCGAGTGTTCATCCGATATACAATTAGAGGCCTGCAGTGAAGATACGAAAAAAATGGTTAGACTATTATCAGGAGTTTCCAACTATTTATTTGTTTGCATTGTGTGTTTGACCCACGTTATATTTAAAAAATTTGACTGATTATTTAACTCCTAATATGAATGTTTAGAAATTGAAGCAGATATTCATAGTTATTGTTCTACAATTAAGACATTATTTTATCGGTTATATGATGAATATCGTAGAATTTATTGTTCATCACTGAACATTAGTATTCCACAAACTCAAAATGTATCTCATACTCGATCGTCTGGATTGTTGGGGTTAGGGTCTCAACTGTTATCCCAAAAGACTAAAAAGTTACGAGCTTCTTCTTCTTTTTCTTCAGGCTTGGTCTCATATTCTGATATTGAAACTTATCAGAATACAGTTTTGAGTTTATGGGAGATGGTGATATGGAACAATTTGATATCCTACATTGGTGGAGGGATCATGAAAAGCACTTCTTAATCTTGGCTATGGAATAAAAGTTTAGCGCTGGTGGAAATATTCTGGACGCAAGACGTTCGCTTTTGAGTCCAAAATCAATTCAAGTCTAAGTTGTGTTAATGATTGAACCAAGACGCAAAACAGACAACAAGAACTCGAACATGAAGCACTCTATGATTTCTTCGACGATGACCACACCACTAGAACGGAAGACAACAATTAGTTACAGATTTACAGTCCCAACTCACCTCACGACTCACGGTTTCACCGAACCAGCAATAAAAGGTAAAAGAACTACATGATCTTTGATTCTCTTAAACCCCAAACGGATACGTTGGCAATTTAATTGTGGTACAAATTAAGTGCAAGACCAATTTAATTTTTAATTTTTAATTTTTATACTTTTATTTCAATTTATTTTTTTAGTTTTTTTATATATTTATTTTATTTTAATTTCAGCTTACCTAACAAAATTTATTTACGATTTCACATCATTACACATCTTATGTCTAATATATATTTTTTAAGTTAGTATAATAATATGTAAAAAAAAAAAAAAAACACAAACCAAACAGCCTAAACCGCCGAACCGGACCAGAACAGGGAGAACCGGAACCACGGTCTACTCTAGTTTGATGCATATTTTTTAATTTATGGGGCTTAAAAGTTTAATGAGTTTTTTTTTTAAAAAAAAAAGAGAAATATGGTAACTTGATGTGGTGTTCTTTTTTTTTTGTTAAGGGATAACGACGTGTACTTAGAACTATTGAAAAAACTTTATATTATTTTTTTGCAAAAAGCTAGGCTGGGTTGCACATGACGTGATGCCGATTTGGTTCTGTAAGTTCCTCTGTTTTTTATTAGCTTATTTCGTTGACAACTACATTTTGGGGTCAATATGTAAGGGTAGTTTAGGGTTTATTGTTTGTAACCGAGCTCAAGCATCAAAGGTAAAATCACTTGCTTAACTTCATTGAAGAGATTTAGTGCACACATTCACACTCATGCATTCTATTTTAATTATCTTGCTTGCATGCTTATTTGTCATTTTGTGTGCCTTGTGTGTCCTATTTTTATTTGAGTGTTTGAATGTATGTTTGTGCCTTAAAGAAAGGAATTTTTCCTCTCTACCGCGGTCTAGACCGCTCTACGTGCAGTGCCTCCGCCGTGGCCTGTACATCGGTGTTTGGCAGAGGATGCTCGCTGTGTCTACCGCGGTCTGTGTATGTTGCCTACGCCGTGGCCTCCCAAGCGGAGTTTCACAGATGATGCATGTTGTCCAGACCGCGGTCTGTGTACGCTGCATGCACAGTGGCCTTCAGAGCAGCGTTGTCCAGACGATGCACCGCTCTCTGTGCCGCGGTCTGGAAACTTGCCTGGCCCACGGAACAGCCAATAGTCCTTACGCGTTTTGGTTGCCTTTCACCAAAAATGATGCAGTTTCACTTTAGGCTTCATATATATACATCATTTTCTTCCCAACTCGTTTTTGAGAGCTTCCAAACCTATTTTTGAGAGAGAGATATATTGTTCTTTAGAGAGAGAAGCTCCAAGAAGCCATTTTTACTCAACCCAACATCATCTCATGATCATCTAGCTTCATTCTAGGATCATTCAAGCATGAAGCATCATCTTCTTCTTGACTAGGTAGCTCCTACATGCTCTAAACTTCATAGTTTCATTACAAAGACATGTATGCCTAGGGTTTTAGTCTTTATTGCATATTAATTGCTTGCTTGTATGTTTAATTGTTTTTATGACATGCTTGTGTGTTGATTGTTGGTTGAGATGGATTAATTTGTGATAGCTAGCATTTAGGACGATTTTACCCTTCTAGCTAATTCTTCTTGCCTTTGCATTTAGAACATTGATATCTAGGATTTGTTTTTAATTGTCATTATTAATCCTAGATAAGCATGAATGTGTTGACCTAGCATTTTTGCATATTGAATATTCTTGCATATTCACTTAGGTTGCCATTATCTCTTCATTGTTGAGTTAGCTTGTGGCTAAGTGGTTAGTGCACAAGGCTAGTGATCCAAAATCACTATTAAGGCTCGTTGGGTAGAGTGAAAGGGTTAGTAACTGGAGGGTTAGACGGGAGGTCAACCTAGGTTGTAAACTTTTACTCAATAGTGGATTTTTAGGATCAAGGGTGTCGCTCTAAATAGCCCGTGGTTTTTTCCATTTGGAGGGTTTCCATGCATATATTGCGTGTTGTTATTGTTTTATATTTGTTGTCTTTTAATTGAACATTGGGGTAGAATTGTAAATATTGATTAATTCGCAAAATTGGTAATCTATCGAATTAAAACCTATTCACCCCATCCCCCTCTAGGTAATAGACACACACTCTTTAGGGAATTTCAATTGGTATCAGAGCCGGTGCCTAAATATACTTAGGTGATCCGTGCATTGTGTGTGTCTTACCTTGTGTTTTTTGATTGTTTGTTTTTTGCATTTCATTTGCATCTCTTTTATAACCCAAACACTATGAGTGAGCTTGGGATGAGTAAAGAGGGAGCTTCAAGCTTAAGACCACATTTTCTTAAGGGTGATAATTACGCCTCATGGAAAGGCAAGATGGAGGCTTATATTTTCCAAATAGATGACCGTGCGTGGATGGAAATTGAAGATGGCTACACTTCTCCAACAATGGCCACCGAAGAAGGAGATGAAGTTCCAAAGCCTAAGTCTCAATGGAGCACACAAGAATTTGAAGCTTCCAAGTGGAACAACAAGGTAATGCATGCCATATTATGTGCCATGGACGACAATCAATACAAGTTGGTTAAAAACACTAGGAATGCAAAGGAGGCTTGGAGATTCTTCAAACGGCTCAAGAAAGAAACAAAGTGGTTAAGGACTCCAAACTTCAAATCCTCTAAACACAATTCGAGATGATTAGGATAGAGGAGGAAGAGTGCTTTAATGACTTTCAAGTGAAGTTGATGGACATCGTAAATCAAAGCCATCAACTAGGTGACCCATATTCGGATAGAAGAATCAAGCAAAAGGTCATGAGGTCACTTCCTCCTAGATTCGAATCCAAGGTGATATCTCTTGAAGAAAATAGTGATTATAAGTCAATGAAGCTGAGTGAAGTGATTGGAAGGCCTCTAGCCTATGAGTAAAGGTGGACTTCTACATCTACACCATTCATGAAGCAAAAGAGCATGGCTTTGAAGACCTCCAAAGTGGAGAAGGAAGAGGATGACTCAGATGGGGAGATGACCCTTATGGTGAAGAAATTTAAGAAGTTTATCAAATTTAACAAGAAGGGGTTTGGATCCAAATGAAAGGAAATGAAGCAAAAGAATTTTTTTAAAGAGGTGGAGAAATCTCACAACATGGATTCCAAGAAGGGAATTCAATGCTATGAGTGTAGTGGGTTCGGTCATATTGCCACTGAGTGTGCTAATTCGAAGAAGAAGAAGAAGAAGAAGAGAGGAAAGATGGTGGTTGCCTCATCAAGTGATAGTGGAAGTGAAGGAGATTCCTCAAGTGATGAAGAGGTTGTTCTTAACTACACGGCTTTTGGAGCCTCTTTTGTGGAAGATGTAGAAAAAGGCAACAAAGCCTTAAGTAGTGACCTTGAAAAAGTAGTAGGTGAAGAAGTAGCTAGAAGTAATTTTTATGAAGCTACCAAGAGGAAAAGTGATGAGAGCATCACATCCTCAAGTGATGAAGAGGTGGAAATACAAAAAAAAAAGACGACTCTAGTGATGAAAGTACCTCTTCTAACTCTAGATTTGATATTGATGAGGAAATGAACTTTGTAGACTTTATGAAGTTTTTTTAAAAGTCTAGATTGAAAAAGAAGAAGGAGATTCAAGAGTTGAAAAAGAAGAACCTAGAGTTGACCTTCAAGATTACTCACTTGAGTGAGAAAGTAAAGAGTGGAAAAGAGTTAGAAGAGAGTTTGAAGTTGGAGCTTGTGGTCACTAAGAAGAGTGAAGAGAACTTAAAGGATGAGCTTAGGGAAACGAATGAATTAGTTGCCAAGATGACATCCGGAACTGAGAGACTTGACAAGATGCTATCATGTGGGAAGAGTCCTAGTGATAAAACGGACTTAGGATATGTGGAAGGTAAGGATGCCACTTCCTTAAAAATACCATCTTTGTCAAGAGTCAAGAGGATAATGAGACTCAAGGTTTACACCAACAAATGAGTTTGAATGAAGTTGGAGAATCATCAAAGCAAGCTCAAATGAAGGCTCAAACAAATTCTCAAGCTAAAGCTCATCCACCAAAAGCTAGAACTCATCAAACAAGACCTCAACTTCCAAGGACCTTTCAAAGTCAACAAAGGAGTTTTAACACACAATCAAGAGTAGAAGCTAATTTGGCTCAATCACAAAGGGTGTTTCAAAGAAGAGATTCGGCTCAACATCAAAGGACAACTCAAAGAAGAGGGAAGTCTTCCATGCTTGCAAAAGGACATGGTATGAATTCTTACTTTACTCACATTTGTCATTATTGTGGTGTTGAATGTCATATAAGGCCGAATTGTTTTAAATTTATTAAGTAGTGTCGTTTTGAAAGCATGATTGAAAAGAATAAGGCTAGAGAAAATATGCATGTGCCTAGGAAGTCTAGAATTAATGATCCTAGGAGAAATATGATGACTATGACCACTATGGATGACATTGTGTCACCTAAATGGATTAGAATAGATGAACCCATATGTCATTATGCTACGATTTCACCCATAGGCTCAACTAGGTCCAATGGACTTGGAAGGTCTATAGGGACTCATAACCCCTTTTGACATGATTTTGATTGACCCCATATGAGGAGCTCAAGCAAAGAGAACAAACTTTCATTTTAATAAGCAAATAATTATTCAATTTTATGCTCTTTAATTAATTGCTTGAGTATCTTGGTTGCATATCTTTTTATATGTCTTTTTGTTCAATAAGTGTGTTTTTACCTTATTTGAAATGCATGTCTCATTTGTGTTTAAACATGCATTTTTGGACTAGGAAATTTGATTGGGAAGTACATTTGTTGACCCCAAGTTTATCTCCATGTTTATGAAAACTTGATCTTGACATGCTTAAAGTGTTATGCATGATGAATTTATTGAATGCCTACAAAATGATTGCAAATCTGTGTGCCAGTGTTTTTTGAGACTTCATTCAATAAGGGTATTGTATCCATTTCAAGGATTTTCACATTCCTATAGTCTATCTCTCTTTACTTAATTGAACAAGGCTACTATCATACGGGCATCTTGTCCGGAAAAATCTAATAGGGTGCCATAGTCGCTCATGTCCTGTTCAACTTGTAAAGTTTGATAGTTACTCTAATTTGTTTTTGGTTCAACTATATCTTGTAATTTGGTGCAACCTGGTTTGACTTCTCTTGGAACCTCATGTGTTATTTTTCCTTTGCCAAATACCATGCTTTTGGAAGTTGATGTTGCATGTACTTCATTCAAGGCAATCTTTCGCACATGTTCAAATCAATAAAACTTCCATGAATTTCTCTCTCTCTTAATTGACCTGCATAAAGTTGTTGTATATGATTATACATTTACATTGCAAATATCTCTCTTTGCTACAGCATCCCGGTTAGGGAATACCCCTTTGCCTATATTGTGATAAAAAAGGGGAGTAGTGTTGGATTTAGGGGGAGTTGATATTGGCATGTTTTAAGGGGAGATTGACATATTGTGAGGGAGTTGACCTATTTAGGGGGAGCATTTGCTTTGTGCATTGTTGATTGCATGTTACTTGTTTCTATTTCATGCACATTGCACCTGTTTTTATTTTTCTTGATCCCTCTCATACACTTGTCTTGGAAAGTGTATGTCTTTGTTTTGTAGGGATGATCATGCTACAAGAGATGAAAGATTTGAAGATTTAGCTTTAGGTATCTCTTGTAACATAGAATGGTTGTTTGTTGACCTCTTGTTTATTTCTTGTTATTTGTTGTGAGGATACTTTATGAGTGAGTGGTTTTGTCACGAAGTAGCCAAATGGGGAGATTGTAAGTTCTTCAGTTTTTGATTGGCTTATTTCGTTGACAACCACATTTTGGGATCAATATGTAAGGGTAGTTTAGGGATTCACTTGCTTAACTTCATTGAAGAGATTTAGTGCACACACTCACACTCATGCATTCTATTTTAATTATCTTGCTTGCATGCTTATTTGTCATTTTGTGTGCCTTGTGTGTCCTATTTTTATTTGATTGTTTGAATGTATGTTTGTGCCTTAAAGAAAGGAATTTTTCCTCTCTACCGCGATCTAGACCGCTCTAGGTGCAGTGCCCCCGCTGCGGCCTGTACAGCGGTGTTTGACAGAGGATGCTCGCTGTGTCTACCGCGGTATGTACGTGTTGCCTACGCCGCGGCCTCCCGAGCAGAGTTTCACAGATGATGCATATTGTTCAGACCACGGTCTGTGCACGCTGCATGCATAACGGCCTTCAGAGCGGCGTTGTCCAGACGATGCACCGCTCTCTGTGCCACGGTCTAGACACTTGCCTGGACCTCGATACAGCCAGCGGTCCTGACGCGTTTTGGTTGTCTTCCACACAGTTTCACTTTAGGCTTCATATATATATACATCATCTTCTTCCCAACTCGTTTTTGAGAGCTTCCAAACCTATTTTTGAGAGAGAGATATGTTGTTCTTTAGAGAGAGAAGCTCCAAGAAGCCATTTTTACTCAACCCAACATCATCTCATGATCATCTAGCTTCATTCTAGGATCATTCAAGCATGAAGCATCATCTTCTTCTTGACTAGGTAACTTCTACATGCTCTAAACTTCATAGTTTCATTACAAAGACATGTATGCCTAGGGTTTTAGTCTTTATTGCATATTAATTGCTTGCTTGTATGTTTAATTACTTTTATGACATGCTTGTGTGTTGATTGTTGGTTGAGATGCATTAATTTGTGATAGCTAGCATTTAGGACAATTTTACCCTTCTAGCTAATTCTTCTTGCCTTTGCATTTAGAACATTGATATCTAGGATTTGTTTTTAATTGTCATTATTAATCCTAGATAAGCATGAATTTCTTGACCTATCATTTTTGCATATTGAATATTCTTGCATATTCACTTAGATTGCCATTATCTCTTCATTGTTGAGTTAGCCTATGGCTAAGTGGTTAGTGCACATGGTTGTTGGGTAGAGTGAAATGGTTAGTAACTGGAGGGTTAGATGGGAGGTCAACTTAAGTTGTAAACTTTTACTCAATAGTGGATTTTGAGGATCAAGGGTGGTGCTCTAAATAGCCCGTGGTTTTTCCCATTTGGAGGGTTTCCACGTATATATTGCGTGTTGTTATTGTTTTATGTTTGTTGTCTTTTAATTGAACATTGGATAGAATTGTTAATATTGATTAATTCGCAAAATTGGTAATCTATCGAATTAAAACCTATTCACCCCCCCCCCCCCCCCTCTAGGTAATATACACACACTTTCTAGGAAATTTCAGGTTCCAACAGTGGAACCGTACCAGAACCGTAGCCTCAAAACTAGGATCGAAACCGGATAAGGAACAAGAGCCAGGGCGGTTCTGGTTCTGATTATGGAACCAACAATTCCTATCCTTGATTTCTTTATTTATTTATTTTTAAAATTTTATGAGTCGTTGGTCGACTTAGCCGTTTCCACTTTTTGGCTATTTATTTCTTTTTCTTTTTTATTTCTTTTTCTTTTCTATAAATACCCCCCTCCTCCCTTCAATTTTCCTCACTCCAATTTTCTTTCAATTTTCTCTAATTCTCATTTCTCTCTCAAGTATCAATTCTCCACGTTTCCAATTCTCTCTCAATTACTAAGCCATTAATATTTTTTTTATTTGCAATTACATTTATTTTTAGTTTTTTACTCAATTAAAATTCATTTCCAGCAAATTTTTCAAATTTATTTCCTACAATTTTTTAAAGTTTTTTCTTCAAGGTTGTTTACAATTCAATTTTTTAAATGGTAAGTGGAGGTGGAGACGGTCCAAGACGTTCCATTTCAATGAAAGGTAAGGGTCATATGCCGAAAAATATCGGTTATGATGACACCGCCTATCATGAGTTCTTGCAACACCAAGCATATGTTGAATCTCTAAACTCTTTTTATCCCAATCATCCCCCACTAGTAATTTTAGTACCTGATGGCACCCCCATTTCACAAACCAATAAGAAAATATGACTAATCCCCTTCCAAATTTTGAATTTGAACCACCTACAAAAGAAAAGTTATAGAAACAACCCAAATCTGATCTTTTCGTGCTTCATATGAAGAAAGAAATGCAAGCAGATGGAACCACTGTAGCGGTTTACAATTACTGTAACAAAGTATTTAAGTGGAGAAAATCTGAAGGATATGGCTCATACTAAAAGCATATAATGAACAGCCATCCAGACGTATAGGCTAGATCGAATTCACAAGCCCAAATTTCCAGGTACACTACCCCTAACCAACAAATTTAAATATAATAATTAAAAAATAGAGAAAAATTAGCTAGAATGGTTGCAGTAGAACACATACCATTTAGTTTTCATGAAAATGTTGGTTTTATTAATTATTGTCAACGAGTATTAAATCTTGTTGTATGTCGTGTTCTTAGAATCATTCTCACAGAAATACTTCGTAACATTTATTACAAAGAAAAAAAGGAAGTTGGAAAATTATTTTGAAAAATTTAATGACTGTGTTTTCGTATGTGCCTACATATGGAGTGACCATTGACAAATGCATTCATACTTGAGTGTCACTTGCCATTATATGGATAATGCATGGACTATCCAAAAAAGAATTCTTACATTTAGACTTTTTGATGATGCACACACTGCTGCTAACTTAGAATTATTTTTGAAGAGTATAAATTCAAAACAAATTTTTACAGTTGGTTTTGATAATATTTCAAACAATACCGTAGCTATTCCTATTTTAACTGATTTATGCAAACCTTATTTTGACAGTAAATTTTTTCATAAAAGATGTGCATGTCAAGTTTTAAATTTATGTGTTCAAAAAGGTTTAGACACTCTTCAAGATTTTATTAAACCTATTAAAGATGCCCCTTTTTATTTGTGGAAATATCATTCTGTAATGAAAGCATGGGTAAAATTTTATAAACAAAGTGGTAGGCGTCTCATTAGATATCCTTGTGATGTTCTAACATGTTGGAATTCTACTTATAAATTGTTTGCTCAAAGTTATGATACTAGGGATTTATTAGTCACTTTTATTCAATATAATGTTAGTCACATTAATCTTTATACCGGACATTGGGATGTTTGTACAAAAATTTGTGGTTCGTTAAAAGTCTTTAATAATGTTACTAACAATTTATTTGGTGTTTACTATCATACGAGTAATTTATTTATTATTGAGAGTGTTAATATTGCTGGTGTATTTTCTCATTGTACAACCTACACAGAATTATTGGAGTCCGTTACTGCTATGAAATCAAAATGGTTAGACTATTATAAGAAGTTTCCAAATATATATTTGATTGCAATGTGTTTTAATCCACGTTATAGATTAGAAAAATTGTTTGAATATCTAAGTATTTATCATCAATGTTTAGAAATAGATTATGATGTTATCATGTCTTCTTCTACAATTAAGACATTATTGTATGAGTTATATGATCAATACCTTAGAGTTTATGGTCCATCACTGAACATAAATATTCCACAAACTCAAAATGTATCGCATTCCCCACCATCTTCTGGATTTATGAATTTAGGGTATAATCTGTTAGCAAAAAAAAAATCAAAAAATTATGAGGTTCTTCTTCATCAAGCTCGAACTCGTATTACGAGCTTGAATCTTATCTAAGCTCTTTTGAGTTTATGGAAACCAGTGATGTTAATTTTTTTTAATATCCTACACTGGTGGAATGAGCATGAAATGTGCTTTCCAATCTTGAGTATTATAGCCAAACAAATTCTTTCAACACCAGTTTTTACGGTTGTTGTGATTTAGCGCTGGTGGAAATATTTTGGACACAAGATGTTCAGTTTTGAGTTCAAAATCAATTCAGATACAAACTTGTATTGATGATTTGACCGATGCGTAAAACTGACTATAAGAAATTGATCAAGAAACACCTTACGATTTCTTTAATGATGACCAAAGCTGAACGGATGATCATGGGAACGATTAGTTACTGTGCCACCTCACATCACGTCATCACTAAACTGCAATAAAATGTAGGAGAACTCCGTGGCTTTTGATTCTTCTAAACCCCAATACGATATGTAAACAACTTAATTATGGTAAAAATTAAGTACAAGACTAATTTTACATTTTTTTAGTTTTAATTTTATTTCTTTTTTTAATTTGTCATTTATTTATTTTATTTTAATTTCAGGTGACCCAATAAACATATAAAATGCATTTACAATTTTACATGCCGATTTTTTTTTAAAATGTATTAATAAATATATGGAAAAAATAGGGACTGCCGTCAGAACTGGATAGGGATCGGAAAACCGAAACCGAAACCGAAACTGATACCGAAATCGAAACTAGAACCGTCGGTTCTGAACCTGAAACCAAACTGAACCAAAAACGGCGTCACCTCCGCTGCTGGTTGGCTACAGCTCAGCCTAGCTAAGTGTTTAAGCCCAAGTCCTCCCTTGCCTATAAACTGATCACATATAGGGGTGTGCAATTTCGGTTTGGTTTGGGTTGAAGCTCAATATCAAACCAAACCGATATGTATTGGTTTGACTATATTTCAATCCAAACCACCAAACCAATGTGATTTGTCAAACCGATTCAAACCAAACCAAAAAAAGTCGGGTTGGTTTGGATTGATTTGACGGTTTATGTTTGAATCTAAAAATCATTTTTTGTATTATTATATAAAATATATTTAAATATAAAAATATTAAGTGGGTGTTATTTAATTATTTTAAAAATTAAAAAATAATATATAATTAACAAATTAACAATAAAATGTATCATAACAAAAAAAATATATAAAATATAACAAAACTCATATTCTAAAATGCAATTGAAGAGATGAGCAACTGTATTTTATTTAATAAAAATATAATTTGTAAAAGAAAGAGAAGTAGCACAATACTAAATGGTTGATGATAATGAATGAGAAGAAAAAAAAAATATTTATATGAGAAGCAAATAAGTATAAATAAAAGTTACAAAACCCAGTAAATATGAATTTGATTTTATTAAATATATGGGGGTTTGGGTCGTATGAATTTTATTTTTAACAACCCAAACCAAACCCATCTTTGATCGGTTTGATAAATGACAAACCAATTAATAAATTTTTTATATTTGAAATCGAACCAACCCATAAAGTTTAGATTGGGTTAGACGGATTGATTCGGTTTAACGGCACACCCCTAATCACACCGTACAAATTAATGAATTAGTATTGTATGGTGTACTAGTCCAGCCTAGTACAATGCACCAAAAAAACCTTTTTTTTTTTTTTTTTTTTAGTATACACCAAAAAACAAAGCATAATTATTTTTGAAAATTTATAAATTTTATGGTAAAATACTGACATTGAAATATCGCTAATGAGTTATTATACCAGTGATACACCCTTGGCTTCGCCAAACACTTTAGGAAGATAATGCTCAAAGGCTATATAATAATCAAATCATTTCAGTTTTCAACCTTGCCATCAGTGAGGGATGTTACATATATTTTATCGCAACATAAAATATACAGTCTCATCTGAAATTCTGAATGCAATATTGGTATTAGTGAGGGATGTTACATATATTTTATCGCAACGTAAATCCATCAATCCGGTTCAGGGCCCATAAAAAATGCCTACAAAAGACCCGACCCGACCCGATGCGATCCGTTTGCTTGCTTGAATCGTGTTTTCTACGTCTAAAATCTGTATATGTAGGAAAGGCGGCTTGATTTAGGGTTTTTGGAGAGTTAATAAGAGGGTTTAAGCGCACCCACGAAGCTATTCGAAAGAAGAATCATGGACTCTTCGGCTCTCCAATCCCCTGAAATGCAGCGATTCCTCAACGTAAGATCTCCCTCTCTCCCTCTCTCTCTCTGTTAAGCTTCGTCAAGACCTATATCAAACTATATTGTTGTCCTCGTCATGATTTTCTTCGGTTTATTGAAACTATCAACACACTCAATCGATTGGAGTTTTATTATTTAGTGTTTAGTTTTGATCGTGGATGCAAATAAAATTATATTAAGCAAAAGAGCGACGGATTCATGTTAACGACAATTCTCCAATTTAAGACTTAAGGGATTTTTGATATGTCGATTGAAATATTGGATAATGCTTTGTTATTTGTTTTTTTTTTTAAAAGGTAATGCTTTAGTTGAAATTAGGGAAAATCAAAGTGCATAGAATGTGTATTTGTATGGGATTTTAAATAAAATAACCTCTATTTATGCTGAATCCAGCTGTTTTTTGGGATGTATATGCATTGATAATTTGGCTGTTTTGTGGGTTTTATCTGCATTAATACTTTTGCCTAAACTTGATTTCGGCATGCTGTTTCCTGTCATTGAGCAATTCAATTACGACGTCTTTATTTACTAGTTATTTGGAATCCAGTTGCTATTATAAAACATTTGAAAAACAATGTAACCTTTATGATTTCTTGTAGCCAATTTGATTACTAGAAGAATGGATTAAATATGGAGGATTACACCTTTTAGTATTGCTTGAGAATTTTGAGCAATAAAATGTAAATTTTAGTGATTGAAACACCTTTGGTCTGTTTGATTTTGTAGGCTGTACCTTTTTTTTTTCTTTTTAGTGTCAAATCCTATTCTCTTGTATCATCTACCTACCACTGTTCATCAGGCCGTGTTATCCCGCTTTGGGCAGTACAATGTGTTAAGGGTTTTGTGATTTGAGATATGTTGGTATGGTTTTAAGACTTGGCCTCATTTGTTTAAGATTTAAACTTCATATAAGTTTCAATGCTATGTGTGTTTCTACTTCTTTAAATGCTATAACATTGGCTGTTGATATTGGTGAATAAGGTCATGGTTGAAAATGCATAGTCCTAAATTTTTGCCATTAATGGTTTAAACTGATGCCTTTAGTATATAAATTTCGTTTTTGAGTAACTATGTTGTGGTTATACAGCAAGAAAAAGAGAAGGCCATGGTTAACGAGATGGTGGCAAAGCTTACAAATGTTTGCTGGGACAAATGCATCACTAGTACACCTGGGAGTAAGTTCAGTTCCAGTGAATCGGCTTGCCTTTCCAACTGCGCTCAGCGTTATTTGGATATGAGCATGATTATTATGAAACGTTTTCAGTCCCAGTAAAGTTTTGCCATATATCCTGGTTACAAGATTTGACTCTTTTTTTTGGTCTCGTCAGTTAATTTGATGAAAAAGAAAAACAAATTTATGTATTTTTCGGTTAGATCTTATTGCATTCTCTCAATTTTTATGTTATATTGGCTTTTGTAATTTAACTACATTAGAAATCACTTTTTTTTTTGGATTTGATTATTTTCTGTTGCTTTGAGCAATAAGCTTTAAAAACACCCCTGATGTGATTACACTTCTTGCCTTGTCTTGAATATAAATAGCTCTGTTGTGCTGTGTTAAAGCTATGGTAGCACACCACACTAGTAAAATGAAACTAGTTGATTGGAGTACTAGGAGTTGTAGCAAATATTTCATTTGAATGCTTAATAGCGGTGTATGACATTACAGATATATCGGACGCGGTTAGGCTGATTTCATGGAACCAAATTTGCTTCAAATTTTTACTTTTGCAAGAGATTCTTCCTCATGTAATTATTGTAATTGATTTTTCTCTATATGTTTTTAGACCTTCAAATAGAATAATATATTTCGCAAAGACAACCTCAAAGTGAAGAAATCACGAATATTTACTCGTACAAATGCAACCAGAACCGATGCCAAAATTATACACAATTATACATACCAAAATCTCAACACCATAGAAACACTGCCCAATACAGCGAACTGCCATAGACCATTAAACCCAATCAACCCGATTCAAACTCAAACGCCACATCTTTTCTTCACGTTGATTTATAATTTGCCCGATTGTTGATTTCATTTGTCAAGTTGTCATTCCGCTTTGATTCCCCTACTGCTGCAGCAATAACTTCAGGTGATATATCCCAGCTTCCACTTTTCCTTCCCCAACTAGAACGCCTAGTATGTGAGATACCCCGTCCCTCGGTGCTCTCAGGTTCGGGGGGAAGGATCCTACTTAAATCTGGAGACAATTCAACTGATCCACCGTGCTTATCTAGTCTGTTATCGTTCCTGACTATTTCTTCATGATCATCTGCATCTCCTACAGCCTCATCCCAAACTGGCTTCCTCCCCATCTCTATGTCGGTAACAGGTTTTCTAAGAGTTGGACTTACATATCCACCTGTTATTCTTCTAGACTGGATTGCTGGCTCCTTCGGAATCTTTGCACGGAAATTGTTCTTTGATGGAGGGATTCTGGTGCAAAATACCTCTATGAAGTTCTTAATAACCCCTTTGTTATATGGATTGTCCCGTTGGTCATACCGATATCTGAAGTTTTCATAGGTAGACTGCCAAAACACATAAACAAATATTTCAGGGGTACACAAAAGAAAACTCAATACGAATTATATAGAAGAAATTCCAATAATCCACTTGTCATCATGAACGATGCACATTAAGTCATGCATTTGACATTTGAGGGAAAAATCCCAATGGTATGAACGGTCTCATGCATCTTTCCTACATAGATGCAGAGTGATGCAATTGATGACCAGAGGACACAAAACTAGTGAAGAAATACAACTACGATATGAAGGAACCATAAATGAATTTCTTACCTGGTTTGTGCTAATTAAATATGTATGGAAAACCGTGAGACCACCCACAAACCATACTGATATAAAAGTGTAGACTAGAAGCACAATAGAGGCAGGAGTCTTGGCCATTGCTTTCCATATTGACAACCCCTCTCCATTCATGATCCTCTTGATGTAGACCCAGCAAAATGCATGCACATATAAGCAAAGAACAGTTGAAGAGAAGACAAACATGAAGAAGAACCGATAATTGCGCTGCATCCACAATCAGAAGACATTTTCTATCAGAGATCATGAGGTAGCACGTGCTTGTCATAGTGTCAATGCAAGTAATAGCGGGAAATCAATCTAAAAATCACCTACTTAACTGCATATAGAATCTTCACTCACTGTTGTCATGGGAAAACGTGGACATAATTTCAGGTTAACAGAATGTATATGAACAATAATTTCAAGATTCAGTGAAGGCAACAACGATAGACATTATAATAACCGACATTATAATAACCGACATTATAATAACCGAACATACTTTCTTATAGAAAGAAAGAATAACTCATTTCTCCTTTGGCAATTTGCTAGTGTTAAGTATTATGTGCATTCACCACATATTATGTATAAGCATTCCACTTAAAATGGTATAAGTTGAATTCCCCTTTAAAAGAAAAGTAAACGTATGATCATGGCAAACAGGTATGGCATTTTAGTATGGAAATATCATTAACAAGTGAAGCAGTAAGTCTAGAGGCGGTTAAAGATTAAAATAAAAACAAGTTTGAATTTAGAGAGCACAATATCTGAGAATGAGCATTACCAATCCAATACATTGGCCAACCCAGGGGCAGTGATGGTCAAATTTTTCGACACAGTTATTGCATATTGAACAGTGAGAGCAGCGAGGAGGTCTATAAAGCATACAGGTGTCACAGTACTTGATCTTTACAGTGATTCCATTGACAATCACATCCCTTGTGCGGGGTAAACGTAATTGTGGAGTTTGGCCAGGCCCAACTTCAGTACTCCCTTCATAACCTTCTAGTTCTGGAGGGTTAGCATTACGAGCTATTATACCTGGGTCTCTTCCTGAGGTTAGCAGAAGAAGAATTAAATCCTGGAACAAGAAGTACATCCATCAGTACAAGAGAATAGCAGTACATATGCAAGATAAACAATCTAATTCTTGTACCAAAGGGAACAACTTTATTTTTGTGGGCAAACTTTTTGCAGCATGTTAGGATCAGACATTTCAGAAAGTTTTGGCACAAAGCATATTCATAAATCATAACTATAACCCCCATAACAATCCAATCTATGCAATATGCATTACTTTCAGTACTAAAGGATATGAGTCATATGACAACCGATAGAATAGTGCACAACCTGTTTAACAAACTAATGCCACTAGTTCAGATTGCTCTTGTACCAAGAGTTTGTTTACTAATAAAAAAAAAAGGGAAATGAAACTTGTTTTAACTTCTAATGAATTCCAGTGTTTACTCTCATTTTTAGGACTTACGTTAGGAGGACCCAGCATACAAATTTGTAATTAGGTTACTTTTTCAACGAGAAGGTATTTCCTCCCTCTCACCTTACGGAATAAGTTCCTTTTACTAATAAAAAAGTAAATAATCTATTTTACCTAAAATTCCCACAATTAATTTTGTTCTCGTGGTCTTATCAAGGACCTTTTAGGAATTGAAAAGTTTCCAAATTTAATTCATAAAAGTTAGTAAACATTGGAATGGAACCTTATAACTTATTTTTTATTGCTCTAATTTCTCTCTCCATTATAATTTAGTTTCATTTCATTTTCGTTACTGATAAGTAAATGTGTCCTCAGTTGCATCATTGGTATTTACTTGAACTTCTAATTCTATTATCATGAGAGTTAAGATACAACTCATAACCACCAGAAATCCCATACTGGCCCAATTTTGTCATTGTCAGAGGCTAATGATAGTTAAAAATTTCGGCAAGCAGCAGAATAAAATCGAGAATGGAGATTTAGGAAGGAAAAGAACTCACAAATAATGTGAGCGCAACAATCAGAACCATTATTGATATTCCCGAGTCATGAGGAAAATCATCCATCAACTTTCTTGCAACAAAGATGCAGAAGACGACAACAGGAACAACAATTAGAAAGATGGTAAAGAAGAGAGATCTAACATCAGGTCCAAATACAAGCCTCCCCTGAAGACAAAATATCTGCAAAATGAAAACAACGAAAACATTACTCAATAACAATAGCGAGTGAACATACAGATTCATTTTGAAAAACAACACCGTCTCAGAAACAGTTTGCCAACTTGTTTTAAGCCTTTAATTCATTACCACTGCAGCTAAAATATCAAACAAAGCCACCCAGAAAGGGATCCACTATTATAAGCAAATGCCAGCGGAAAATTTGATGCAGTATATTGTACAACAAGTGTTGTATACCTTAGAGTTGCCAATGTCCCCATTGAATTTCAGAATTTTAAATTAGTTTAATAACTATAAAAGACAACACAATGTTTGCACTTTAAAGCCAAAACCCTGATGTGCTGATAAAATTATATTGAAAAAACTGAAAGGATAACCTGCTAATATGCTGATGAGTTAAAAAAGAAGAAGCAAGTATTGGCTCTAATTGGTTCAATCAGCATAGACAAGAATGTGAACTAGAATACAAAAATCACAAGTGAAGGAAAAAGGAATCGCAAACAAAATCCCAATTCCAAGTTGTGAATTAAGTGCTTTTCTCATTCGTTAACATCTGATTCCTAAATTAGCTATTGAACAGAAAAGTTCTACATAATTGACTGACAGACAACATATGTAAACAATAAGATTGTTTTCTTCTACGCCCACAACAGCTGAATTCAATCCCATCAAACCCCAAAACCAGATCTTATTGCTAATATTCAAATCAGAAAACAAAAAACCCCAGATATAGAAAGAAAGTAAAATCACTTACATTACTGCCTTTCCAGGCCTGATAGGTTCTAACAAGAACCGACTTATCGACGGCACCGGCACCAGAATCGGAAGCCCTAAACGAGGAAGGTGGCCCCACATTCATTTCCCACACACACACTCTCTCTCTCTCTATAAAAAATACCTCTCTCTCTCTCTCTCTCTAAGCAGCACAAAATAATTCAAATGAATATTTCAAAGTCAAAAGAAAAGAAATTTTGAAAGAAAGCACTCTGGAAAAGCAGCTAAGCCAACCAGCAAATAAAGGCGGCTCTTTTTTAATAAATGGGTCATTGACTTTTCAAGCCATTTTTAATAAATCCTATTAATAATTATAATAATCCAAAGGTTTGTTATATTAAAAAAAATAGTGATTAGGCTAATTATGTATTTATATGCGATTAGTGATTTAAATATATTCTTCTTTGTTCAGACAAAGTCAGGTTAGCTCGCAACTTGGATTGACTGATTATATTAGATTACATTTTTAATTTTATTTTTTTGGAATGATATTAGATTACAATTTACAACATGAGTCATGCATCATGACATTTTTATTGTAATTTGTAAAGACATCCTATTTTCTTGTACTCTTCATCTCTGTTTCATTACACGCTCTCAAATCTCAATGTTTAGTTTGTCTTAAGCGTCGCCGTTTTATGCGAGTCGTCTGTAGCATCAGTGACAAACAAAATTACATAAAAACACGGATTAATTGTTTAAAATGAAGAAGCAGTACATGACAAGCAACTTCGAGAAAGTTTTGATCCTTTTCGAAAGATAAATTTTAAGGGTGGTTGCCGGTTGGGTCAATTCAGTTTTCGATCGGAACTGTCTACGACTTATATTCTATTCTTTTTTAAAAAAAAATCGGATTGATTTGTCTCAAAAGGTGATTGGAAACTATTTTTTTTCCGGTATGAGTCGAATCGGTTTAATTCAATTTTAGGCCATATAAACTTTCTGGGTTTAATGAAAATTTTATGTACGTGTTTAAGTATGTCTTTTGGACCATAAATCAATAACAATATTAAAAAATATATTTAACTCCATAATATAAATTGGGATGCGAGCAACTGAGACGTGAGAGAGAGCTGTGAACTTATGATGATTTTAAGGTGATGTTTGGTTGGGTGGAATTGAATAGAATGGAATGGAAATAAATTCATTTCATTTGTTTGGTTTGTTAAATGTCAATGAAATGGACATTCCATTGGAATGAGGATTCCACCATTTTGATGGAATGTGCATTCCATTCAAAAACCAATGGAATGCCAATTCCATTCCATTAACACATTTTCTCTTCCAAAAATAACCTTCTATGCTCCAACTCTATTCCAAAAATACCTTCATTTCCAAAAATAATATATATATATATATATATATTATATTATATTATCATAATATATATTATTATATATATTATAAATATCATACTATTCATAGAGATAGATGTAAGCTAGACGAAGAAAGGGACTTCTCAAAACAATGGCAAACAACTCATTTGATAACGCCCCATCTAGGCTTTCTTCTGCTATTTCTAATCGTCAAACTCAAACAAACAAAATACAGAACCTTGTTGAATATACCCATATCCCAGAATCCACACAGATCACTGAAACCGCTCTCCCCTTGTTAAACCCTTATACTGTGTTTAAACGCAGTAGGTCACTCTCCAGAAGAGTCACTGCCTTAGTCCAACACCGTTCCCCTCCGATAAAAGAATATATTCAATCTACTGCTTTGGATAATTGCCTAATCCCAGCCTCCACAACTGAACAATATGTTGATTTAGAGATTGGTCAGCCCTTAATTGATCAATGGATCAAAGAAGGCTACTCTCATCTGCACATCAGAGCCATAAGAATAATCATCACCCTATATGGTAGGAAATGACTTCCAGTCACGGCCAAAATTGCCCTTCTCAACACGATCTACAAACAGTATGAACACGCAATTATCGAACGTGTCTGTCAACCCTTCATGCGGGGAGTATCTCACTCACCTACTACCCCCAATTTCAACATCCCTCTCAGGGATCTAAACCTCCACAATTGTCTCAAGATCCAACTCCAAATAGTAGGAGCTCCTATGATGCCAAATTCCTATATGGCAACGTTGCACCACCAGATTGCTTACAAACTTCAAGATCATGCCCTTGATCTCCCCATCCCTGGACATACTGGAGACACCATCTTCATAAAAGCCGAAAAGGAAGATGAAGTTCCCACTATCATCCAGATTCCTAAGCAACTGCCCAGAGAAAAGCTCACGGAGATCATGCCTCTCAAGTGGATCAATAACTATGAGAAGGCCTTTCAAACATCACTCCTGTTGTCGCTACAGACACCAAGTTCCTCAAATTAGCCGATGGTTCCATCCAGACTACTTATGAACAAATTGGCACTTCTACGACATAGGTGACCAGCACTCCAGCTATAGAAACATCACCCAGTGCTCCTCCGGTGCTCCAGGTCCTCATGATCCGACCTGTTATAACTGAAAAGGAAATTCCAATCCATCACTTCGAACCTGATGGAACTCCCGTTTATACAGACAAGATCAACGGCCATTTCATATGGGACGTTGACCCAGAAAGATGTGATGCTGACTGTGAATGCAGAGCTTGTTACAAACCGGTGAAATCGCCTTGTAAATCCATTCGCTCTTACAGAGATCCTAAGGACCCTCACAGTCCTTGGATTGGTTTACAACCAATAAAAAACAAGCCTCTCTCTATCCATGGTAGAGCCCTCCAAATCCTGAAAGATGAAGGATTACTTCTGGATGAGCCAACAGAACAAACACTACCTCCTACTCCGGCTCACATTCCTTGCTTCATGGCCTCCAGCTATGATAAGGACTTTCCACCTTTGGAATCCTCTTCAAACCCATAAAGAAATTTATTTTCTAGGCCATTCATCCAATCTACTGAGGTCTTACCTGACGGATCTCTGAAGCAGCCCTCCCAGGCTGAACAAGTCCTCAATTGGCACACTCGTAACGCTACTGTTCAGAATAGAGTTCTCCACTCTATCGACCAGAAAATTGACCAGGTCTCACACCATGTTTCCCAACATGATCACCAACTCCATCATCTCAATTCTACACTACGCGACATGTATACAAATTTACAGTCAAGAGTTTCCCGGTTAGATTTTGATCTCCACCAATACATCAACCAAGGATATTTTGGCCTCGAATTCTACAACAAAGAAAGGGAAATCAGACAGCTCAAGGACCAGTTAGACCAGATAACTCGGGACCATTTCACCAGCACAACTTATATCCCAAGGCCACATCCCTACTCCCCATCCTTGATCTTCCCTACTCAGTGGCCACCCCCTCCTTCCAAGCCCCCTGACCATACCCAGTTTTTCAAATCAACTGGAGACCTTTTCAGAAAATACCCACATTTGTCTACACATCCTGAACAGCCATCCTCAAGCAGGACGAAAAGAACATCTCCTCGAAAAAAGAAACCATGGGGTACCCACAAGCATTCACTGCCAGATCACTGGAAGCATGCCTTTTATGCAGTTTCTCACCAATTTTCCTCTTCAGGAACCTCTGACAATCCTACATAATCCTTTTATGATTCCCCCTCTTCGTCGAAAACGTATTCCCCAGATTCCTTGGGCTCTCCAGGCTCCTCAGATCATGCGAATTACACTTACCCAGATGCATTGCCAGATCTTTCCCAGATCTACTTGGCTACCAGAGCTGACCCTCAACCATCCACCCAGCCAGTTGACACATCTGAGTCTTCAGATGAAACCTCGGAGGAACCAGCTTCTATGGTCTACGAACCTCCTAACCAAAGGCCCAGGACCCAGGCCCCACCTTAGAAGCCTACAAATGGCCCTTGGTTTAATTTTGACGACCTAAAACCTCACCAATGGAGAAAAAGAATGTCAGAAATGAGCGCTTGGCTCGACCTGCAGACAGCAAAACGGGAAAACAACACGGAGTCCATTTTGAGAGAATTTGTCTCCAGATTTACTGGATCTCTCAGAGATTGGTACCAAGCTCTTGGAGAATACTGACAATTGCAACTAGTTCGATGTTGTTCGGTATCCTAAGCAATGGGAATTGTCTTCCGAGAGTTCCTCGGAGATGCCTCTCAATTCTATAAACAGACAAGACAAGAATTCTTTGAAATGCGAGTCTGTTCACTAGACAAGAGAGACATAGATTACCACTATAGGCACATGTCTTTCAGGTACCATGCACTCGGTGGAATCAACGATGAAACCTTGAGACAGGTGTACTTGAACTCCCTCCCTACAGAACTTCAGGGAGAACTTCAAAGATTAATTGAATTCTCAGGCAGGGGCCTACGAGACATTACTCTAGGAGAAATCCACATGTTCACCCATACTGCATTAGATAAACTCTGTGCCACCCAAAGAGTTTTTGCAAAAATGATCAAAGAAGGTAGAAAGTATGACAGATACTGCAAATTTCCTCCCATCTACCATCTCAAATGCAACTCCACTGAACACTGCAACTGTAGAGCAAACAGGTCCCACAGAAGACGGCCTTCCAGAAACACACTCCAAAAAGACAACAATTCCTCAAACCCAGGAGGAATAGGAAATATAAATATTACAGGAAGAAGGCAAGGAGATCATAGAACAAGTCCAACAAGTGCTTTGCCTGCGGACAGGAGGATCACTATGCCAAGCAATGCCCTAATAAAAGAGCAAAATCTGCTAAGCTCATCCAACAGCTTAGATAGGTCGTTGATGAGATCCCCTCAGATGCGGACATTGAATCTTTCTTTTCAGAATAAGAAGATGTTAACCAATTGACCTCCTTTATGGTCCACGATTCAGATGACTCCAGCACTTCCTCAGAACAGACAGGATACAGATCTTGATTCCCCTTCAGAAGCCTACCAAGCCACCGGTAATGGTAGTACAGGCTCCCATGTCAAAATCCAGGTTCTAACAACCAAATACTCCAAGCCCATCTCTGTCGTTGACTATTTCGATACTGGAGCACATTCATCGATGATGAATCCTAAAATCCTTCCTGCTAATGCCTGGAAAGAAGAAGTAAATGAGTTTCTAGCAGCATATGGACAAATTTTCAATACTTACCTGATCTCCAAGTACAAAGTGGGCATACAGTTTTTCCTTCGTTCACCCTTTGGACTCAGGTCATTGGAACCCCTCTTCCAGATAAAGACATCCTCATCGGATAGGACATCTACAGCTAATCCAGAGCCATCAGAATCCTCCCTAATGGAATCCGCTACAAAAGGGAGTTCAAACCCTTCATCGACATCCCCAAGATTTTCCCCCTTTCAGACATCAATCCAGATTTCCAGTAAATTCAAGAAAAACTCCTACAATTTTGCACCAACAGCCATACAGACTTCAAACATCAGCACCCACTATAGAAAAACCCTGACTTCTTCATTAGACTCCCTTTCAAACTCAATGAAGATATCAACCCAACGAAAGCTACTCACTCGGGAATGTCCCCTTCTGACATATCCTTGGCAACTGTAGAATGTGACGAGCTCCTCAGACAAGGCCTGATAGAGCCTACCTCTTCTCCATGGGCTTGGCAAGCCTTTTAAGTTGAGAAAAGGTCAGAACAACTCAGAGGAAAGAAAAGACTCGTAACTGATTACAAGCCTTTCAACATCTTCCTTTTAGATGATAAGTTCCCATTTCCCAGAGCCAATTCGTTATTTTCCCAAATTCCTGGAGCCACTGTTTTCTCCAAGTTTGACTTGAAAAGAGCCTTCTGGCAGATTGGTATCCATCCAAATGACAGACCCAAGACGGCTTTCTGCCTTCCTAATGCCCAATACCAATGGACAATCTTACCTTTTGAGCTAAAAACAGCCCCTTCACTCTTCCAAAAGGCCATCACCAGGATTTTCCGTCCTATCCTCCATACGGCCCTGCTATACATCAACGATATCCTACTATTTTCACCTAACAAGGAATCACATGATAAGCTCTTACAACACTTTCTCCAACTTATTGGTGTTACTGAGATTGAGTTCCTTGGCATGAAGATTAAAGATGGGTCCTATGTTCCTGGACCTCATCTCTCTAGACAGCTTCTTACCTTCCTAGATTCGAACCTTTCACAAAAGCAGGTCCAACAATTCCTTGGCATTGTCAATTATATCAGAGACTTTATCCCATGAGCAAGCCATTACACTACAACCTTGTCCAAAATCCTCAAGAAGGATCCCCCTCCGTGGGACACCTCTCACTCCGAGGCAGTAGTCCACTTAAAGAGTGTCTCTCAGAGACCTCTCTCTCTGCATATCCCTTCTTCGGGACAGCTCATCCTATAGACTGATGCCAGTAATCACTTCTGGGGAGCTGTCCTCTTTGAAGAATCCAATGGAAAACGTCACTACTGTGGTCATGCTAGTTGACAGTTCAAAGACGCCTAGAAACACTATCATACCATTTATAAGGAGATCCTTGCTGTGAAAAATAGAATCTCTAAGTTTGATTTCCATCTCAGGACCAAGAAATTCGTCATCGAAATGGATAACTCATCCTTTCCAAAGGTTTTTGAATTCCACAACAAGCTCTCCCTAAACCCCCAACTCCTGAGACTCAAGGATTGGTTCTCCAGATATGACTTTTCCGTTAAACACATTAAAGGGCACCACAACATCATCTCTGATATGCTTTCGAGACATCACCCTATCACCCTGATATCCCGGGTTGGTCCAATCCCCTTGATTTACATGATATCCTCACAAGACTTTTTCTCAACAACTCCGCTTGTAGTTCCACCACCTCCTACTTTCCCGCCAGAATTTATGGCTACCCTTCCATCGGGCCATATTCCTTCTGTTCAACAAGTCCATGACTTTGTAAAATTATACCTCCCCATGTATCTTGCCCAGATCAACGATCAGGGTTGCGACTACCAGTTAGCCAACCCTAGCAAACCTTTCCTCGATCCTTTTATATCTCCACCCTTTTACTATTATTCCGACCAAGTACTATGGTTCCTATGGTGCTTATCGGTCCTCCACCACCATGCCATAATTTTTCCTCTCCAAGCATTATACGGCTTCGTCCATAGCCCGACCTCTCCTAACCTCCGAACCTTCCTACAGTGGTTCAATCCTCTATCCGTCTGGCGTACCGAACTTACCAGGCTTATGGGCCAATACCATAATTGGAAAATGGACCCAGAACCTGCGTCCAAAGTATGTTGCATTTGGGTTTTTAGCAGGCCCTACATGCACAACCCACATACCAGGCTTCTTTGGTCCTCCAATGTCAGCTACGACTGGGATACTTCGTATGACTACGAAAGACTGTATCGGACAAGTATCCAGATTCCTCTCCTCTATTTCCTTTGTGATGTTAACAATGACAAAACAGACGTCCTTTTCATCCTCCAGAGGTCCCACGGGACCCAGCAAGAAGCTGACACCCCTTCCAGAACTCTTATCTTATGGATTCCCAAGACCAGGATAACATGTGGCCCTATTCCATTTGTGGGGCTTTTGACTCAGACAACGAATACCACGCCACCTGCAACCTCAGCAGTCCATAGTTGTCTCGCCTACCCTATCTGTAAAATTATTAGTACGTTTGCCAGTTGCCAGAACAGCTTTCTAGTGCTTTGTTGACTTTTGTATAATTATTGTTGTATGTCGGCCTCTGTCTCTGGCCTTATCCTTTGTAAGATAGGCTTGCCACTTGTTTGCTGAGTGCTTCCTTTTCCTATATAAGGAAGCCCTCTTCTCTTTGTAAAATCATCAGAAAATCAGAATAAAGCTTGAGTGTTTATGGCTTTCTAAACAGTTTCCCTCGTCCTAATCTTCAGACGGTTCTACGTCTAGAACTATGATTCTTAAAGATCCCAGTATGCTCTATGCTTGCCTCGTATGAGGATCCTACATATCAGAACAGATTTTGGTTTTCCAGTCTTGTATATCGGCTGGAATACCTGGACATATCCGGAACCAGAATGTTGCTGGCTAGGATAAACTCAGGTTTAACAAAGCCAAGTACTGACCAAAACTTAGCTTAAGATCTCCACCTATCTCTGTTAGTATTTTGTAAGTAAGTACCCTGTTATGGCCATTGAGGAAGGCCATCTGTGGGGAAAACGATACTATGATACTCTCTGTGAGATGGTCGTGGAGCTCCCTGCCGCCTACATGTATTATAATATATATATATATATATATATTCATATATTATATGATATATAAATATATATTATCTTATATTATTTTTATATTATATTATTATTATCCATAATATATATTATATTATACAAAATATATTATTATTATTATATGTATTATACATAATAAATATTATAATAAATATTATATATATAAACTATATATATATACTATATAATTTATACTTTTTATATTTTATTGTTATTATCCAAAATATATATTATATTTTTTTAATTATTTATATTATATATTATGTATTATTATATTACATAATATATATACATTTATATATTAATATTTCTAATATATAATATATAATATATATTATATTATATAATAAAATATATATAATAATATTTATAACATATTTTATTATTATTATCCAAATTGAACATCATATTTTCTAATTATATATATATATATTATTTTATTATATATATAATATATATATATATATACAATATATAATAATATATAATAATATATAATATATTATATATTTAATAATATTAATATTAGTATTTCTAAAAATATATATAATAATATTTATAATATATATTATTATGTAATATATGTATATGATATATATTATATATTATATAATAATAATAATAATAATAATAATATATAATTATGTAATATATTTATATGATATATATTATATTATATATAATATTTTTAATATTACTAACATATAATATATAATATAGAAATATATCATATATATTGTAATTATATATAAATATATATTATATATTATAAAAATATATATGTATATATTATAATGATATTTATAATATATAAATGTTATATGTTATAATATATATATATATATACATATATATATATATATATAATATTATATTATATATATTTTCCTATTTTATTATTATTATTATCCATAACATATAATGTTATTATAAATGTTTTATAATTAGGGGTATTTTGGTTAAAATACAGTTGATTCCATTCCATTCAGTTGTTATCCAAACAAAATATTACTGATTCAGATATTGATTCTAAAGTCTCAACTAAACAAAGAAATCAGTTTTCCATTCCTTTCCATTCCAATTCTCATTCCCATTACCATTCCAATTCTCATTCCACCATGGTAACCAAACGCCACCTAAGGTCCATGGTGAGGTGGATAAAATCTTATGCGCAGCCGCTGAATGGTGTATCGGACCACTAAAAAGTTGAAATATGTCAATTTTTTAATTAAATATATTATTTAAAAAGTTTTTCTTTTTACTCTCACCAATATTTAAACTAATAAAACAACACATGTTACATGTCTAAGTGTTAGTGGCCCGGTGCATCAATCGCCAATGGTGATTAGTGTATTAGGGTGCGTTTGGTACGCGGGATAGGATAAGACAAGATGAGACAGTTTGTTCTTGTCCCACGTTTGACGCGTCCTTAGCATGGGACAGGATGGGATAAGATGGGACAAAAATCACAAAAATTTGTCCCACCCAAGACCCTAGAACAACTTGTCCCATGACATGGGACAAATGTCAAAATGACCAATTTACCTTTTAAAATTTCAAACAATTACAATCATGTCCAATAAATTATATATTATAATTACATATAATATAATATATTTTATTATATTATATTATATTATTATATAATAATATATTATATTATATTATATATATATATATATTACAACACATAATATATATGATATATATATATATATATTATAAAATATATAAAATATAATATATTTAAGATAAATGATATATATATATATATATATATTAATATGTATTATTGATATATATAATATATGTAATATAAATATATATTTATATATATTAATAATGAATATCAATTTATATTTATATTACATATATATTTTATTGCATATTATAATATATATATATTTATATATATATATATATAATAATATTTATAATATTATATATATATATATAATATGTAGTATATATATATATAATATAATCACGATTCTGCGTATCAACGTTGAGGTACCTCGGGGTACCAGTCTGGTGGCATGGCGCTTGACCGATCATTCTTGAGCTTTCCGGCTAACTTCCTTCTTACTTGATGGACATGTCACGTACCTAGAAGGGGTGGCGAGATGGTATCAAGGTACTCAGTCGGATATTTAGGTGTTTTCTGTATATGATGAAATCTCACAAGTGGTAATATCGAAGTACTCGGGTACCAATTTAGGGCTGGCAATTCGGGTTCATGGGTCGGGTTGACCTCAACCCGACACGACCCGAATAGAATTAACCCTCAACCCGACACGACCCGTTTAATTAAACGGGTTAACCGTCTGAAACCCAACACGACACGAATAAATACACGGGTTAAACGGGTTGACCCGTGACACGTTTAATAATCTAATCGAGTCTTACTGGGTCAGGTTTGACCGGTGTGACCCGTTTAACCTGAACCCATTTAACACATTTGCCTAACATTTTTTTTTAAATCATATTAATCTAACACAAATATATCAAACCTTATTACCTTATAGAGTAATAAGTTTTAATAATCCAATCCAATCAAATCCAATCTAATATCATTAAATAATACAACAAATATAAAATTAAATACAGTCATTCCGAAAGACAAATATAGTTATCCACTTATCCATAGTCCTTACAAAGTTAAAAAAAAAAAATGAATCCATAAATAATCCATACAGTCATCCATAATCACAAATTGGTCCAAATGGTTGTGCAAATAAATTGATGGATCAGGATATGTATTTAATAGCCTTGAATTGAACTTTGGTCGTGCATTGTTTGAGTACTAGCAGGAGTACTGTCATCCTCCATTTCCCACAAGTCTTTAGTAATTTCTTCACATTTCAAAATTGCACTCTCTACAATAATGATTAGGTGATATAAAATTAAATAAAAATATCAATTATTAAAAGTGAAATCAACAATACAATTATCAAAGTCACGGTAAAATCATTACCTCCATTTCCAAGTATCCAATCACGACTGCAAACTAAGGCTTCTGCTACATTCGGAAGAAGTGAACTCCGGAATTGATCATGAACCCGACCACCCATGCTAAATGCTGATTCAGATGCCACTGTAGATATTGGAACGCTTAAAACATCACGAGCCATGGCAGCAAGTTCAGGATAACGAGGTTCATTGCCTTTCCAAAAGTCTAAAATGTTTAAATTAATTAATCTTTCAAGTCTTCTCTCCTCCAAATACAAATCCAATTGTGTTCTTTGAATGTCAACAATATCACCATTGATATTATTATCAAAGTCCTACACATGTGTAATTAAAATATTAAAGCAAAAAGTTATAACTATAAACAAATACTGATTAAATAAACAAAGAATTTATTACCAGTAAAACAAGATCAAGGTCATCTACTCTTTGCCGTCCACTAGAAGTACTAGGATCAGAAAACAAATCTAAACCTGAACTTGAACAGTAGCAAAAAATGGCATCGAATTTGTAATATACAGTAAACCCAACTTCAAACAGTCCAAACCCAAAAACACAAAAACAATTCCAGATTCAAACAACTGAGACTCTTACAGGACTGTCTAAAAAATTCCAGATTCAAAAACAAAAAGAAATGTCATATTCAAACAGTCCAAACCCACAAACACAAAAACAATTCCAAATTGAAACAACATTCAAACAACTGAGACTCTTGCAGGTCTGCCTAAAAAATTCCATATTCAAAAACAAAAAGAAATGCCATATTCGAACAGTCCAAACCCACAAACACAAAAACAATTATAGATTCAAACAACATTTGGATTCCGTTTCAAACCTTAAAAAATTTCATAAAAATATAAAATAAATGTTATATGGAATATTGGAATTACCGCTTGAAAATCTCAGTAGCCGGTGAGGGAGACGACAACCTGTCGACAGGTGAGTGACGATGACCAACCAAGCAGTTCTGACTTCTGACGACGACGACCACAACGACGAAGATGACGACGACCACAACGACGATGTGGGAGAGTCGGAGAGTGATAGAAGGTGACTGGCGATCTGTCATTGGCGATTGGTCACCGTCGGAGAGTGATAGATCATCGTTGGCAGGTGAGGGATGATGACAGGTGAGGACGACGACGACGACGACGACGACGACAGGTGAGGGATGACGACAGGTGAGGGATGACGATGACGACTACGATGACAGATTGACAGGTAAGGGACGATGACGACGGACGTGGGAGACGATGACAAGTTGACGACGACGTAGGAGAGTGACTGAGTGAGCGACTGAGACTCTGAGTCTCTGAGGGTGAGCGATTGAAAGGGTTAGGCAGTTAGGGTGAGGGGCTGACCGGCTGAGGGGTTGAGGGCAATGAGCAAGTGATAGGGTTAGGGTTTGTGTTAAAAGAATGTTAATATAGTTTGTTAAAATTTATTTTTAACCCCTATAATAATAATAATTAAAAATTTATCTGTAAAACTATACAGGTTAAACGGGTCACCCGCGAACCCGTGAATCCAAACCTGAAACGACCCGTATAATAAACGGGTTACACGGGTTGACCCGATTATAACCCGAACCCGTTTTGAAGCCAACCCAACCCGTTTATTGACCTCGGGTTCATGTTGGGTTGGCGGGTTACAGGTCAATTTTGCCAGCTCTAGGTACCATGCTGAATGAGGTACCTAAATATCAGGCTGGAGGTATCCCGGTACCTAGGTAACAGGTAAAAGATATCCCTGACTGGTTTCAGATTGGTGTCGAGGTACTCGGGTACTGGATAGTTATTCTGGTTCCAAGCAGGAAGTACCAAGACGCTAGCTCGACTCGATATCTGGCAGTTCTGGAAAAGTGATGTTGATCTTCCTCTTAGCAATGGAATTGGGGTACTTAGGTAGTGTATAACCTAGTCTCTCGAGCTTGGTAGTAGCAGGTTGTATCAAGGGGCACATTCTACCAGGTAGAAACAAGTGAAAAATTTCTCTTTAACCCCTTGCCAAAAAAGGCTGTTAACAGAAGTCCCCTTTGACTTGAACACCGGTGACTTATTGGGCTTAGAGTCAGGTTCTTAGGATCGGTTGGGAAATTTTCCGTTTCGAGCTAGTTAACAGAATCTAGGAGAAAATATTCTAATTAAATGCGACGGTCCACGTGTCAGGCGAAAAAAACTTACCAGTTTGAAAAAATGAAACAGTTCGTGCGTATATTGAAATTGCCTTTCCCATCATCTGTGAATCTCGTATCCTAGATCACGCTCCCATCACTGGTTACTGTTCCATTCCATTTATTTAAACGTGTGTCCCCCTTCATCTTCCTCACTCCTTTAAAATCTTTCTTTTGATTTTCATAAAACCCTAACTTGATTTCCTTTTGCTTTTTCCGCCTTCTTCAAATCTTCTTCCTTTAATCTTCTATTGCTACCATGTCTAACTCCGATACCGACAACGTCAATAGGCTGGTGGAGGGTAATTCCAACAGGCCTGACCAATGAAAGAGGGCTCGAGAAGAGGATAACGGTGAAAGCGACACCCCTCATTTACTACGTCCATATTCAAACCGGAATATTGCCATCTGGACTGGTTTCTCAAACAACCTTGGCACCCCGCTGGAGATAGTTGAGAGAGATTCAGACAAAGAATCTGGTGATGTTAGAGCTGGTGGAGACCTAGTTGGGGTTGAAATAAGCTTACTAGGGGGATCACTTACACTTCCCTATGATTTTCGTGTCATCCTTGAGTCCACTGCTACCCATGATTAAGTTCAGCATCTGAGGGTAAAATTCCTGATTCCTAATAGCATCACGATCACCATCCCATACTGAGGGTAAGACGTGTACTGCTACTTTTGAGAGTGGGGTTAGGTTTCCTCTCCACCTCACTCTTCGCAGAGCTCTAATTTCCTTGCAGCTAATACCCTTCCAATTGACCCCGGGGTTCTAGAGGAATCAGGTGGGGTTTCTAGTTGTGAAAAGAACAATACAAGAATGATAACCTCGCAAGGGAATCGAGATAAGATGTGATCGGATTTGTCTTCCAAAGAACTGCCAACTTATCAGGCCTGAAAGGATAATTCTACGTCAGGGCGAATAATAGTTTGAATTTCATTGTCCCTGGTGCTACTATGAAGGATGCCCTTAGAAGTAGAATAGGTCGTGGTAAGTGGCGATTGGGGGATCTCAGTTCACATCGGGGGGAAGGAGTTCGATGTCCCTACCCAGTTCAATGGTTAGCTTACCTAGGAGAAAATGACACTTTTTTTACTGAATCGAAGGCAATCCTAAGAACCATCATCCACCGGTCCTACCTCAACCTATAGTATCCCACCTTTAATGCTTATGACGCCAGCAGAGTGAATCACTATATTTACATCTCTATTGCTTCTCTTGGTAGGCGAGATCTTCCAATTTTGCTTTATTATATTCTTATATTGCTAATGATAAATGCTAACTCTTTCTGGTTTCTCACAGTTTCTATGGTCCCTCTACCAGTCCAGGGGGAGCCTGTGCCTTCTGACGATCTATCATTCTCTCTCCATCATACTCCTCATGTGTCCCTTATTGCTCAGACTGCTATAACCATCCTCTTCTACCCTGGTTAGATAGGACGGGTAAACAACTGTCTCGATCGAGGTACTAAAGGTACATCTCTCTTCTTCTTCTTCTAGACCTGGATCTCGGTTGGATGTATTTGCATCCATATTGGTGAGGGTGAAAGGTCAAGACGCTGACCCTACTATGGCTGTTGTTGCTGCTACTTCTGTCGTTGTACCTTCCACCCTCACAGTTGTTGCTACTACTCTTACTGTTGTTCCCCCCCCCCCCCCCCCCCCCCCCCCCCCTCCTCGCCTGCTCTCACTCCTACCAGGGCGGTGGGAGGTGTTTATTCTACTACAATCACTGCTGTAATTGCTTATAAGGACCAACCTCGATCCAGGCCAAGGATTACTGGCCAAGATGAGGTTCTAGATCGGTTCAAAGTTTCCTACCCTGGTAGGGGGCTAGGAGCTATGATCCTTATGCCAGTGGACTTGTTGATGACCAAGGGTTCTGCCCTCTTGACCGAGGTAATGTATTTTGTTCCTTATTGTGTGCTTGGTTCCTGGGTGGTAGCTAACACGTTTGTTGTGACTTGTAATCCTTCAAGTTTAATGTTTCCATGAGTAACTAGGTTACCTCTCTTAGGAGGGGCGCTGAAGTTGTAGAGGCAGGACTCGAAGGAGCTTGCCTGATCGCAGATTGCTAACAAATAGCTGAGTCAGTCACTGGACAATGTTGAGAGGTCTTTTGAAGAATCCGAATACAGCACAGAGCTATACAAGCATTCATACGACACGGAGACTCTCAGGTCCAAACTTATGGCTTTGGAGAGAAATAACGCGAGAAAGAAGGTCCAGGAGTTAGAGGAAGAGAACCAAGCTCTGTAGGCCAAGGTAGCAAATTTAAAGTCCTAGGTAGACATCTTCTTCGGTGACAACTACTTTTATGTTGCCTTTTAGGTGGCTCATGCCTTAACTATTCCATTCGACCTGCGCACCGTAGAGAACTGGGATAGGCACGGGGATAATGAAAAAGACCAGAAAGATGGGCTCCCACCACTAATGAGGCTGGCACCCCATGAAAATACAAACACGGTTAAATGCTTAAGGTTAACCTAGGGGGGTGAATATGTTAGACACCTTTTTCGACTCTCTTAGAAATAAACAAAAGTTTATCCCTCTAGATTACTTGTATCACAATATATATATATATATATATATATATATATATATATATATATATATATATATATATATCAATTAATACATAATCAAGTTTAAATCTCATATACCAAAAACATGCTAAAATCACGTGACAAGGTCATTTAGATTAAAGCAAGAGTTCTAGAGCATATTTCCTATTCATAGATTCATCAAAGCACATGAATAGCTCAAAAGAACACAAGCACATGTATTATAGTGATATTTCAGCCAAAGAGAGCCTAATACATGTGAGGAACTATTTTTCACAAAATCAATCAATTAAAGATCATCAATCAATCCTAGAATCAAAGCTAGCACAATACAATCCCAAACATATGAAAACATAGGCAAAATCAAAACTTAACTCAACATGTGAGATTTCAATTGAAACTCAATCTAACTTTAAATAAGTTCAAAACTCAAATAAAAAAATCACAAGACACATATATATGTTGAAGAAGAAAACCCAAGGCAATTGACCAAGTTTTAAAAGAAAACTTTGAAAGAAAATCAATAACTTAGTTGATTTGGTGCAATCCCATTTTTGTGAGGTTAGACTCTAAAAATAGCAATAAAACTAACTTAAACCTTCAGAGAAAAGATGGAGGATGAATACACAAATACTCTAAACTTTGAATCACTCAATTCAGAGTTCAAATGAAGAAGTTATGGTGTTTGGAATGTGAGAAAATTTGGGAGAAAATTCTGCATTCAAATTTTTAATCTCTTCTTGGAATGAAATGTGAGAGGGAAGAGATATATAAAAGAGAGGGAAAAGGGACATGTGAAATGATGAAAAGGGACAAGAAGCAACCAAGCTTACTTGCTGCCCGAGATGGCATGTGGGCATCTCGGGACAGCAAGCCTTCTTGCTCGAGATGCTCACGCGCCATCTCGGGAAGAAGAGCTTGGAGCTGTCTTCTTTTCCTTCAACCTCCCTTCGCGTTCTTCAACCGTTCTCCAGCCTCCAAACTCGGAATTCGAATCCGTTTATGGATTACAAACCGTAACTCTCTCACGGACATGGAAATATAAGATACTCAACCCAAAAAATAATAATTCGACTCGATATACGAAGAAGAAGACAATGTATGCAACGTGAGTTGAAATTGTAGTATCTTTTGACTTAGAACTTGAAATCAATAGTATGAGTAACCAAAATGACCGGAACTCAATCAAGAATGATTTAAGACTAAAATCAATTTTAATATCCATGTTATACAAACATATACATATACAAACACAATTCACACTAGAATACAAACTACATAGAGATAGTCTTCAATCATGTATTTTTCCAAAGCATGTTATTTTTCATACCAATTCATGAGCATTCATCTTCAAGTGTGTGAATGTGTTATAAATAGGCACAACAATACAGGGACACATGAATGAATTGTATGTGTGTGCCTATAATGGTGCACAACGATGCAGGGACACAAATGTATGAATTGTGTGTGTGTGCCTATAATGGTGCACAACGACGCAGAGACACAAATGTATGAATTGTGTATGTGTGTGTGTGTGTGTTCCTGCCTATAATGGTACACAACTATGCAAGGACACAAATGTATGAATTGTGTGTGTGTGCCTAAGCCTTGTAAGAGAAATATAAGATTTTAATATACCTTTGTAAAACCATATAGCATCATTTCTATTTGAAGACTTTGAACTTGCTTTGACTAGTTGTTCATTTTTCGTTAAAGCTTGAATCATCATGAATCTAAACAACTAAATCATTACAAGTAAACATCATTTTGACATGGAATTAATGCCAACACAATCTAAAATCTAACACCCCACGGGCTGCTGGAGTTGATGAGGGGGCAGATGGTGATGAAGACCAACAACCTATCTCCTCCTTCTTACCTAGTACCAGGGTTGTTGGAGCAAATCCCTCCTTGAAATCTCCTAAAGATGTCACGGTCCAGACCAAGGGAAGTGCTCCAATCCTGCCTGCTACTCCGTTTGGGCAGCCTGTTTTAAAAAGTTGGTGGGGAGCAGGCTAACACTGAAGAGGTGGTGGAGCAAACAGCTGTCAATGAGGTGATAGAGAGTCAACCTGTTGCTAAAGAGGTGGAAGCGCAAGCTTGGAAGAGCGTCACGGTTGAACTTCAGACTGATCCTACCCAGGTTGAGGTTCTAGCTGATGTGATGCTGTTTGAGGTAGAGGAGCAAGCAGCTGAATAGCCTACAGGAGAGGTGGTGAGAGGTGCTGGAGGAGGTGCGAAGGAGAAGGAAACTAGGAGGAAGTCCGCACATTATCCCGTGGTATAAACTCAGATCGTTTGTTGCCTGGAAAGGGGGGTGAGCACCATGCTAGATCAGAAAACAATCAAGTCTTTTTGTCCCCCCCCCCCTTTTTTTTTTTTTTTTTTTTTTTTACATATAGCTTGGACGAGGGGGATAGGCTCCCTGATTTGAAGAATGAAAAATTATCTTTTTCTTCATAATTGTATCTAGTTGTCCTCTTTCCTTGGTTGAATCTATCCAACTCCCTATATATCACATGTTGGACCTAGTAGGAAGTCCCCTACATACACATGAATTAACAATATCTGGTAACAAAGAAAGACATAAAATCTACGAAATATAAAAATTAAGTATTTTAGGTGACCGGTACCAGATTATCAAGGTACTTAGTCAGGGGATTTTTTCTAAGGTATGTTCCCAAGCTCGATCACCTTTTCTGGTAAACCATGGCACCATATATCCTTATCTGGAGGACTCGGGTACCTTGACAAAAAATCAATCCAACCAATCCTGATACCTGGGACTCCCACGTACACGGGGTCCCTGTACCTAGATGGTGTCTCAATTGTGGCGTAATCAAATCCTATATCAAGTATCTTCTTACTTTGGCAAAATAATCAGCTGTTGTAACCTAGGTATCATGGATACTTATATATGTGGTATCCTGATATCTGGACGATACCGTGAGCATGGTATCTTCCATCTCTACATCAAGTCCCCTATGTATTTCTGGCAATACAAGAAAACTAACAAACTGATAAGGAGAAAAATCGTGTGATAAGTGACTAGTACCAGGTTTCCGAGGTTCTAATCAAAATGATGTTAGGATTATGCTCGATAACAAGAGTGTAATATTGTAATTAACAATCTTTTCATATGAATAAAGTGATTTCTAGTTTAACAAATCTTATAGCATTTATAGTTTAATTATTATAATTTTCAAAAGTAAATAACCATAAGGTCAAAAGACTATGAGAAAAGAAGAATTGTTCATACATCTATATATGTATGAGGTAGACACAATTCTTTAGTTAGTCTTGAATAATATTCACAACCTAAGATAGAAGGTTGGGCGCCTTTATCTTGTTAAAGTTGTAGATTCTTTTGCTAGCATTTGAGTGGGATCAAATGTGTTATGATGAGTCTAAAATCATCAAAGTGTGGTGTCTTTGGACAAAAGAATCTAGTGCACTGGGTGCATTGAATAGGATCAAAATGAAATACTTTATCTAGAACCGTCAATGGATAAAAGTTTTCATTTGAAGACAATCAGAGAGTATCTTAATCCTGAGATAAATGATGGACATTTAAGCTATCAATGAGTACGATTATATAGCATAGCTTATCCTCGATAGTTTGGTGGTATTCATTTGTTAATCGATAGAGGACTTCATTTATAGATATGGACATCGTGGCTCCAATAATTGAATGAGAGTAGAATACCATCATATGGATGTTTTGAGGTATTGGATATTAAATCTGAATGTTAAGTTTTCAATAGTGTCTATTGAAACATGGCTTCTAGACAAGTCAAAATATCCAAGTTCAAAATGTGGTTATATGTGTAAAAATGGTAACTTGGAGAGCTATAGGCAGTCTATGAGCTCTTGGCGATTACTGGTATTCTTCACGAGGATACACATTCTCCAATAAGGTTGTCTAGGGTACGAATGAGTAACATCAACTTATTCTATATTTATTTAAAAGTTCAATTTTAGTTCTTTAGTGGAATGAACTAAAATTAAATAGATCGGACCTAAGTGAATCATTTGTTGATTGAGATTGGGTTGTGTCAATTGGAACTTAAATTTAGATAGCCCGCCAAGATCTCCAATTCACACGAACTTGCATGGATCACTTGATAAATTCTACCAGACCAATTAGAGGTTCATCTAGAATTGTATTAAGGCATGTGAACTTGTTTCTTTTTGTAAGAATAGGTCTAGTTTACATGTGGACTTTTTATTAAGGTCCAATGGATTTAATAAAATAAGAAAAATAATATATTACCTTTATACTAGGTATGGGTGGCAATGGCTATGGTGTATAACTTAAATATATTATTTTTATTTTATTATTATTATTTAAATAAATGGAAATTAATTAATTTGTTGATTAATTAATTATTTTATTAAAAGTCAAAATCTTTTCCTATTAGGAGATGGTCTCCTAAAACTATACTATTGTTGGTAGTACAGTTAATGTTAAAGACTATATTTGATAAGTAGATAAATAAAAGGAGTTATTTATCTAATCAAATTAGGAAGTCTTTAATATGGTTACAAACACACTATTGAGTTAGATTAGGAGTCTTGGTGTAGGAAAAAAATCTTTTTGGAAAAGGATTCTTGGTCACCAAGTAAAACTACTTAGTGGTAGAATTCTTATTTGAAAAGGATTCATAACCACCAAGTTAATCTACCTAAGGATAGGATTCTTGTCCATCAAGTAATCTTTCTTAGGTAAGATTAAACTCTCCTAAACTACATCAAAGAAGGGAATTTCGTTCATCACATGTATAATATAGGATAGGATAGATTTCCTTTTAGATAAGGATTCTAACTACCAAATAAATCCACTTAAGGAAAGGATTCTTGTCAACCAAGTGAATCCTTCTTAGGAAAGGATTTATGATCCTATATATATGAGCATGATGAATTCGGCCAGCCCTAAGGTAATTAGAGGTGAAATTCGGCCAAGGTATATTTTTCTTAGTGAAGGATTCGGCCATCATAGGATTTTGGAGGAGAAAAATCTGATTTTACTCTAGATAAAATTCCATCATCTCTAAACAATACTGTGTGAATTCGGCCAAGTAGAGAAAAAAGGGGAACGTTTTTGTTTTCGATAGTACACTAGTATCTTTTACATCAAAAGGGTTTTGTGTACAACATCGAATCAAGGTTCACTCGAGTTTCAATCAAATTGATTGATAATTCACAAGTGACCGGACGTTCTTGGATTGTTTCTCTTGGAGGATATTTGTAACTAACATAGAAAAAAATATTTGCTTTGTCTCCATCCTCAAGAATACAATTTAAAAAAAGGGAGCCCACACTCCTAGGTGATTCACGTTCGTGATTGGATTGGAAGATCTTGCGGAATCAATTCGGCGCTTGTTCAATCGTCACGCGAAAAAGGTACGATACTTTTATATACATCAATTAATTTAGGGTTAAGGCTCTCGTTGCATAAAAGGGAAAATATTTATTTATACGCAAACCCTAATTTTTTTTTATCACGCTTCCACTGCATTTCTAAACTGTTTTTTCCCTACAATTGGTATCAGAGCCTGGTTGTACCCTTGATTAATTGATGTATGTGTTCGTGAATCTTTTTCTTTTATTGTATATATGCATGTTTTAGAAAGAGATGACACTCTAGGTATTCACATATATATTTACCTTGGAATGTATGGATATATGTATGTTTTATATGTGGATTGTTATTGCTTAATTTTGGTCCTAGAATTTCAATGTAATTTTGTTTTGGGATTGTAACAAGAAGGGTGGTCTATTATCGCCATAATTTCCTTCTTGGTAGTTGCTAAGTTTTTTTTTATTTTGTTGTTGTAATAAAAAAAAACTGCAGTATTTTGTTATGTAAATTCTTCTTTAATACATTCAAGTTTCGAAGACTCGAAGGTTTGAAGAATTAGGAGTAACTGGAACAAGTTTGGGACCGTACGAGCCGTAACAACGAACGTGAGCGAAGAGCACGCAGCCACGTTTGTTGTGGCATGGGCTGCGCACGGCAACCCTTGTTGTAGCCATGGGCTGCGCATGGAAGCCCTTTATGGGCTTGTGACATGCGCACGCCCATCGGTAAGGGTATGTGCAAGGGGTGCGCATGCCCATGGGAGGTAGCGGAGGGAGTCCGAAAGACGAAGGTCACGTGAAGACTTGTTCACCAAGAAAGAGTTCTTGTATTCCAAGATAAATGTAATTTACTTGCTTTTCTAGGATGGACCAAAATTGTAGCTATTTATATTTTTTGTAAATATTTCAATGTTTGTCATTGTTTGATAACATGTCATATAGAATAGGAGTGCCACTCATATATCTCTTTTGGTATGAACATGCATTGAATGGTTTAAATATCTAAATTGGCTTCTAGATAACTTGGTAATTCATTCTTTGGAATTCGATCACACGCCTTAAACAATTGAGTGGGAGAAGGTGTTTTGGAACACCTACGGCCTCCAAGTTTAGTTGAGATTTATGTTTCGTGAATAACCTCCCAAGAGGTATTCATGAATGGAATTTAGCAAGATACTTCCTTACAAGGATATACTAGACAATTAGCCCAAATGATATCTACTCCTAAAGAAGGGATATTCGTGAGGGATTCTATTGAAGGTCGATAACTTGGTAACACACTCAATGTGAATTTATTAATATCCTCCCAAGAGTTCTTTTTAATAAAATCACAAGGCTAAAATTGAAAACATTGGTTGTTATGTTAACAATTAGGTGAGACCTAGTCCAACTAGTAAATATTGCGGACTCCCAAAGGAGGCGTGACATTTATGGGTGTTGGATCACCGTTGAATTTTTACGATTGAATTATTTTATACAATTCAAGATAAATATTCAAAAGTGCTTAATCATTATTATTTACTCGTATATAATTTTTGTTATTGTTTAGAAATCATGACCCCATCCCTAATCAACATCCTTAAAGACAATACTTTAACTGATGATTATTATGTCACATGGAAAAGGAATATTGGGTTGTTGTTGCAAGCTGAAAAGTATAAGTTCATTCTGTATATTCCTTAACCACCAAACTAATGAATCTAACTCAGGAAGCAAAGAGATGAGTATCAATAGTGGAAGTCTTCAGATGAGATGGATAAATGTACGTTACATTATGGCCATCATCTCCGACGTGTTGCAACAGCAACATGAAGGAATGGAGACCGCTACCGATATAATGATGTCTCTAGATGAGATGTTTGCTATGAGGTCTAGAACGACTAAGAGAGAGGCAGTGACTGCTTTTATGAATCTTAGGATGAAACCTAGACAGGGTGTGAAAGATCACACAATGAAAGTCATAGCACATCTCAACATTGTTGAACTGAATGGTGCTGAGATAGATGATGAGACCAAAATTGACATGATTGTCAACTCACTATCAGATTCCTTTGATCAATTCAAGTTGGACTACACCTTGAATAATAAGGAATACACCTTGCAAGGCCTGATGCAAGATATTCAAAGCACCAAGATAATCATTGTGAAAGGTAAGGGTAAAGAGATTCATATGCTTGGTAAGTTGCTACTGTTAAACACCCATAAGAAGGTCAAGAGACAACAGAAGAAAAAGCAACTTGAGCCTTCTTAGAAGGAGACCAAGAAAGTAACCAAGATCAAAGGAAAGTGTTTCTTTTGTGATGAAAAGAGTCAAAGGAATAGACTGAATAAGAATTAATTCAACTTGCATTAGGCAATAGAGCATTGGTGTCTACTAGTGTAGTGGGAGATATTAGAATCAATTTTGATTCTTAAAGGCATTTAGTTTTTATAAACATTTATTATGTACCGCAATTCAAGAGGAATTTAATTTCGGTCTCTTGTCTAAATAAATTTGGATATTCGGTTACTTTTAATAAAGGTTTTATTATTAGTAAGAATAACAAATTTGTTTGCAAAGGTACATTGGAAAATGGTTTATTCTATTTGCATGGAAATATCTCTCACTTGTTAGACACGGAATCAACGGAACCCAATCATAAAAGAGTAAAATTTTCAAAAGATGAAACCTATCTATGGCATTTGCGCCTAGGTCATATTAACCTTAATAAGATTGAAAGATTGGTATGTGACAGACCTCTAAGTGACTTAAAGGTTGATGATCTACCAACTTGTGAATCTTGTTTGGAAGGTAAAATGACCAAAAGGTCGTTTACGACCAAAGGCACAATAGCCATTGAATGTTTAGGATTGATACACTGATATGTGTGGACCTATGAGCATTCAAGCTAGAGGTGGATATGAGTACTTCATCACTTTCACGGATGATCACTCAAGATTTGGCTATGTGTATCTCATGAGACATAAGTCGGATGCTTTTGATATGTTCAAAGCCTTTAAAGCTGAAGTGGAAAATCAGCTTGAGAAACGTATAAAAATCTTGAGGTCTGATCATGGTGGAGAATATCTATCTGGTGAGTTTCAGCAATATCTTATTGATAATGGAATAATTTCTCAGTTTTCTGCACCAGGCACACCTCAACAAAATGGGGTGGCAGAAAGGAGAAATATAACTCTTTTGGATATGGTTAGGTCTATGTTGAGTTATTCAACGCTCCCTAGTTCTTTTTGGGGTTATGCTTTACAAACTGCCATGTATATTCTAAACGATGTACCATCTAAGTCAGTTCCTAAAACACCACATGAGTTATGGACTGGGCGAAAACCTAATTTACAACACTTAAGGATATTTGGATGTCCTGCACACGTGTTAAAAGGAAAGACAGAGAAGATGGAGTCCCGTTCAGAAACATGCATATTTGTAGGGTATCCAAAAGGAACAAAATGATATTATTTTTATAGTCCTTCAGATCTTAAAGTATTTGTTTCGACAAATGCTAAATTTCTAGAATAGGACTATATGAACAATTTTGTGCCTAAAAGTATAATTGTCCTAAATGAGGTTTTAGGGAATACAATTCCACAGGAGGTTTCACAACCAAGCCCAATTGTAAATTCTGTACCAACACAAGATCAACAATCCACCATACCTAGTCGTAGTGGGAGGGTTGTTAGATAACCTGAGAGATACATCGTTCTAGGAGAATCTGTAGAGAATCTTCTGGACGTCGATGATCCCTATACGTACAAGGAAGCAATGAAAGATGTTGATTGTCACCATTGGCAAAAGGCAATGCAATCCGAAATTGAATCTATGTTCAAAAACAAAGTCTGGTCTCTTGTAGACTTGCCTAAAGGGATAAAACCCATCAGGTGCAAGTGGGTATACAAGAGGAAAAGAGGAATGGATGGAAAGGTGGAAACCTATAAAGCTAGATTGGTAGCTAAAGGTTATAAACAGAAGGAAGGTATCGATTATGAAGAAACCGTCTTTCCTGTGGCCATGCTTAAATCCATTAGGATACTCTTTTCCATTGCGGCATCTCTAGACCTAGAGATTTGACAAATGGACATCAAGACAGCTTTCCTTAATGGAAGTCTTGACGAAAGCATCTATATGATGCAACCAGAAGGATTCATTGAAAAGGGCCAAGAGGAAAGGGTATGCAAGTTGCAAAGATCCATATATGGATTGAAGCAAGCATCCAGATCCTGGAACATAAGGTTCGATCAAGCTGTTAAAGGTTATGGATTTATTCAAAACCTTGATGAACCTTGTGTATACAAAAGGATTAAAGGCGACAAGTTGGTTTTCCTAGTTCTTTACGTTGATGATATACTACTCATCGAAAACGATGTAGGTGTATTGACATCAATAAAAGAATGGTTATCAATACAATTTGATATGAAGGACTTGGGAGAAGCAAATTATTTTCTTGGTATCCAAGTCATAAGGGATAGAAAGAATAGAACGATTGCATTATCCCAAGCTTTATACATAGATAAAATATTGTCTAGGTTTTCCATACAAGATTCCAAGAAAGGTATGTTACCTTTCAGGCATGGAATCAAACTTTCTATGGAACAAGTTCCTAAGAATGAGCATGAAGAGCAATTCACGAGTAGGGTTCCATACGTATCGGCAGTTGGAAGTCTCATGTATGCAATGCTCTGCACTAGACCAGATATTTGTTTTGTGTAGGCATAGTTAGCAGGTTTCAATCGAAACCTGGTCCTGATCACTGGACGGCAGTCAAGCATATTTTCAAGTACCTTAGGAGAATGAGAGATTATATGCTTGTATACTCAAGAGGGGATTTAATTCCCGTTGGGTATACAGATTCTGATTTTCAGTCAGATTCTGACTCCAGGAGATCAACATCAGGATCTGTGTTTACTATTGGAGGAGGGGCAGTCATATGGAGGAGTATCAAGCAATCTTGTATTGTTGATTCCACCATGGAAGCCGTGTATGTTGCCGCATGCGAGGCTGCTAAAGAGGCTGTCTGGCTCCACCAATTCTTGATTGACTTGGAAGTGGTTCCTGATGCGAATAAGCAGATCACTATCTATTGTGACAATAGTGGAGCAATGGCTAAGTCGAGTGAACCAAGAAGTCATAAGAGAGGGAAACACATTGAAAGAAAGTATCACCTTCTAAGGGAAATTGTGCATAGGGGTGACGTGACGATTACCAAGATCGTGTCAGCAGAAAATCTAGCGGATCCCTTTACAAAGGCTCTTCCTCAAAAGAGTTTTGATGGGCATCTAGAGAACATGGGGATGAGAGATATGACACACTTGCTATAGAGCAAGTGGGAGATTGTTAGGATTATGCTCGATAGCAAGAGTGTAATATTGTAATTAACAATCTTTTCATATGAATAAAGTGATTTTTAGTTTAACAAATCTTATAGCATTTATAGTTTAATTATTATAATTGTCAAAAGTAAATATTCATAAGGTCAAAAGACTATGAGAAAAGAAGAACTGTTCATACATCTAGATATGTATGAGGTAGACACAATTCTTTAGTTAGTCTTGAATAATATTCACAACCTAAGATAGAAGGTTGGGCGCCTTTATCTTGTTAAAGTTGTAGATTCTTTTGCTAGCATTTGAGTGGGATCAAATGTGTTATGATGAGTCTAAAATCATCAAAGTTTGGTGTCTTTGGGTAAAAGAATCTAGTGCATTGGGTGCATTGAATAGGATCAAAATGAAATACTTTATCTAGAACCGTCAATGGATAAAAGTTTTCATTTGAAGACAATCGGAGAGTATCTTAATCCTTAGATAAATGATGGACTTATGGTTGCAAGTGTTATCATTTGAGCTATCAATGAGTACGATTATATAGCATAGTCTATCCTCAATAGTTTGGTGGTATTCATTTGTTAATCGATAGAGGACTTCATTTATAGATATGGACATCGTGGCTCCATTAATTAAATGAGAGTAGAATACCATCATATGGATGTGTTGAGGTATTGGATATTAAATCTTAACGTTAAGCTTTCAATAGTGTCTATTGAAACATGGCTTCTGGACAAGTCAAATTATCCAAGTTCAAAATGTGGTCATATGAGTAAATATGGTAACTTGGAGAGCTATAGGCGGTCTATGAGCTCTTGGTGGTCTATGAGCTCTTGGCGATTAGTGGTATTCTTCACGAGGATACACATTCTCCAATAAGGTTTTCTAGGGTACGAATGAGTAACATCAACTTATTCTATCTTTATTTAAGAGTTCAATTTTAGTTCTTTAGTGGAATGAACTAAAATTAAATAGATCGGACCTAAGTGAATCATTTGTTGATTGAGATTGGGTTGTGTCTATTGGAGCCTAAATTTCGATAGCCCGCCAAGATCACCAATTCACACGAACTTGCATGGATCACTTGATAAATTCTACCGGACCAATTAGGGGTCCAGCTAGAATTGTATTAAGGCATGTGAACTTGTTTCTTTTTGTAAGAATAGGTCTAGTTCACATGTGGACTTTTTATTAAGGTCCAATGGATTTAATAAAATAAGAAAATTAATATATGGCCTTTATACTAGGTATGGGCAGCAATGGCTATGGTGTATAGCTTAAATATATTATTTTTATTTTATTATTATTATTTAATTAAATGGAAATTAATTAATTTGTTAATTAAAAGTCAAAATCTTTTCCCATTAGGAGATGGTCTCCTAAAACTATACTATTGTTGGTAGTATAGTTAATGTTAAAGACTATATTTGATAAGTATATAAATAAAAGGAGTTATTTATCTAATCAAATTAGGAAGTTTTTAATATGGTTACAAACACACTATTGAGTTGGATTAGGAGTCTTGGTGTAGGAAAGAATTCTTTTTGGAAAAGGATTCTTGGTCACCAAGTAAAACTACTTATTGGTAGAATTCTTATTTGAAAAGGATTCATAACCACCAAGTTAATCTACCTAAGGATAGGATTCTTGTCCATCAAGTAATCTTTCTTAGGTAAGATTAAACTCTCCTAAACTACATCAAATAAGGGAATTTCATTCATCACATGTATAATATAGGATAGGATAGATTTCCTTTTAGATAAGGATTCTAACTACCAAATAAATCCACATAAGGAAATGATTCTTGCCAACCAAGTGAATCCTTCTTAGGAAAGGATTTATGATCCTATATATATGAGCTTGATGAATTCGGCCAGCCCTAAGGTAATTAGAGGTGAAATTCGGCCAAGGTATATTTTTCTTAGTGAAGAATTCGGCCATCATAGGATTTTGAGGGAGAAAAATCTGATTTTACTCTAGACAAAATTCCATCATCTCTAAACAATACTGTGTGAATTCTGCCAAGTAGAGAAAAAAGGGAACGTTTTTGTTTTCGATAGTACACTAGTATCCTTTACATCAAAAGGGTTTTGTGTAAATCATCGAATCAAGGTTCACGCGAGTTTCAATCAAATTGATTGATAATTCACAAGTGACCGGACGTTCTTGGATTTTTTCTCTTGGAGGATATTTGTAACTAACAAAGAAAAGATATTTGCTTTGTCTCCATCCTCAAGAATACAATTTAAAGAAAGGGAGCCCACACTCCTAGGTGATTCACGTTCGTGATTGGATTGGAAGATCTTGCGAAATCAATTCGGCGCTTGTTCAATCGTCACGCGAAAAAGGTACGATACTTTTATATACATCAATTAATCTAGGGTTAAGGTTCTCGTTGCATGAAAGGGAAATTTTTTATTTATACGCAAACCCTAATTTCGTTTTTCATCAGGCTTCCGTTGCGTTTCTAAATCGTTTTTTCCCTACAAATGATCCATGTGGGACTTAATCAAACAATCGAGGTACCTAGCATCCTTGTTCAAGAGAAAACCTGGTATTTGGGCAAGCGTGATCAGGACAGGCAACTATGCACTTACGACCCTGATCCTTCTTGGGGTGGTTTCTCCGATTGAGGCATCATGAGAGCCACTTGGTTGTCCTGATCTTGTGATCTGGCTAGCAACTATGCATTTACGCTCATACCTTTCTTAGAGTGGTAGCCCAACCAAGGCATCATGAGGGCCATTTGGCTGTCCTGGTCTTGTGGTCTAGCTGACAACTATTCAGTTACGCTCAGACCCTTCATGAGGGGTCGTCCGACCAAGGGTATCAGGATGATCATCCTGGTCTCGTGATCTAGCAGGCAACTATGCTCTTACATTTAGACCTTTCTTGGAGAGTGCCTGATTAAAGCATCGGGGTAGCTATATGGCTTTTCCAGGTCCCTGGTGATCATGGTGAACATCTATGGTGAAAACCTTGGCCACTAAATAACACAGAGAGAGATGGAGAGAAATGGAGAATCTTTATTAATGTTCAAATGGAGATATATATCGTTCATGGAGTGCAAATACCGGTGCCTATCTTGGATGCACTGGTATATCATGGAGCTTCTAACCTCCAATGGACAGAACCTTTTCAGGTGGTCAACATTCCAAGTGTGGTCAATGGGTTATCCATCTATGTCTTCCAACTTGTAGGCTCCGTTTCGGGCCACTACCTTCACTAGGTAGGGGGTCTTCCCAATTTAGCGCTAGTACCCTGTCTTACCGGTTCCTGGTGTTCTAGGTCACCTTTTGGAGCACCATGTCTCATTCCTTAAAACTACGGGCTTTTACTTTTCTATCGAAGTACCTCGCAATTCGATTGTGGTAGATTGCAAATCTTTCTGCCACCCTATCTTGTTTTTCTTCTAGGAAGTCCAATTTGGCCCTCAGCTTGACCTTGTTGCTTTCTGGTTCGAAATGTTGGACTCTGAACGAGGTCAATTTATGCTCGATAGGTAGTACCGCTTCCACTTTGAAGGCCAAGGAGTAGGGGTTTTGCCAGTCACGGTCTTTTTGGTGGTGCGTTAATCCCAGAGCATATCTGGAAGCTCCTCTACCCATTTGCCCTTTTTTTGTTATGATTTCTTCTTTAGAAGCTTCTTGATGGTCTTGTTTGTAGCTTCTATCAGGCCGTTAGTTTGAGGGTGAGCTACAGAAGCAAAGCGAAGATCTATGCCTAGGCCGTCACAGAACTCCCTGAACCTCGTGTTATTGAATTGCTTACCGAGGTCAATGATGATGATCATCGGGGTACCGAACCTACAAACTACATTCTTCTTGATGAATTTGGTGGTGTTCTTCTCGGTTATCTTGGAGAGTGGTTTGGCTTCCACTCACCGGGTGAAGTAGTCGATTACGACTATGGCATGATGGCTTGACCAGGAGCCATAGGGAGAGATCTGATTAAGTCTACTCCTCAGATAGCAAAGAGGTATGGAGAACTGATAGAGGAGAGCCGTTCTGATGGTAGATGATTCAAATTTACTGTCTTTTGACATGGTTAACATGAATGTACGAACATCCTCTCGTCATGGTGTAAGGTTGGATAGTAATATACCATGCGGAGCACTTGCTAAGCTAATGTTTCTCCCCAAGCATGGTTCTCACAATCCATTGAGTGAACCTCTCTTAGTGCCTAAGCAGCATCGTTGGGGTGGAGGCACTGGAGTAGAGGTAAATACCTGCCTCTACAATATAGGTACTCATCAATTAAGCAGAATCAAACCGAGATCCTTTTGATCTTGTGAGCTTGATCGAGGTCTCTTGGGAGCTTTTTTTCCTTGAGGTAATCCACAATGGGATCCATCAAACATGGGAGTCGATCCACTGGGTTGATCTTCTTACCGTTTACTATGCTAGGATGAGAGATAACCTGGAGAGGTACCCCTCTTAGGTAAAGCTTGACCTCCATTAGCTGCTATCTTGGCTAGGACGTCTGCTCGATGGTTTTGTTAGTGAGGTATATGTTGATCTTTAACCCCCTAAATCAAGCTTTGAGCTATTGGACCAGTTACAAGTAGGTTGTCATTTGTCTCCATTGGATTGATAGAGCCCGGTGACTTGCTTGACGACCAATTGCGAATCATTTCTGACATGAAGGTAGTTTGTTTTGAGCTCGGTTGCTACCCTCATTCCTTCTAACAAAGTTTTGTACTCGGCTTCATTGTTGGTGGCACAAAACTCGAAACAGAAACAATGGTAAAGCTTGATCTTTTTAAAATCAGTTAAAATGATTCCAGTTCCGCTACCTGCTTGGTTGGATGCCATATTTGTATATAGGACCCAGACGTCTCGGTCAGCTAGCCAATCTACTGGCTCTTGATTCTTTTTGGAGCCCGAATCTAAGTCGGGAATGGTACTAGGATTATAAAGGGATGAGAACTCGGCCATAAGTCTGCTAGTGCATGGGCTTTGATGGTAGTCCTGGTTTTATATTTGATATTGAATTGGGTGATCTCGAGAGTCCAGAGTACCGGTCTTCTTGACACATCTAGCCTCTATAAAAATTGGCAAAGAGTTTGGTCGGTGACAACAGCAATCATGGGGCCCTAGAAGTAGGGGAGTAACTTCCTAGTTGAGGTTACCAGGGTGAAGGCAAGTTTTTCCAGGAGAATATAATTTCTCTCTGGTTTGGTTAAGGCATGTCTTACATAGTATATAAGTCGTTGAGTCCCATCTTAACACTCCTTAACCAGAGTCTCACTAACTGCTATCTCTGACACATCCATGTATATATATAGTTGTTCCCAGGTTCCCGTTTAACTAACAGCGATGGCTTGCTAGGTACTTCTTTAAGGAATAGAAAGCCTGCTCGTTGTTCTGGTCCCACTTCATGTTTCTCCCCTGCTTGATTACCTTGAAGAATGGGAGACATTTCTCAGTTGACCGAGGTATGAAGCGGTTGAAAGCAGCTACTCGACCAGTCAGAACCTATACCTGCTTGAGAAAACTAAGGGATTCTAGGTCTAAGATGGCTTTGATCTTCCTCGGGTTAGCCTTTATTCCCTTTTCATGGACCATGAGCCTAAGGAATTTTCTAGCTGATACCCCGAATGCTTATTTGGCCAGATTTAGTCATATCTGGTTCTCTCTTACTATCTGGAAAGTTTGACGGAGATGGTCCTAGTGCTACTCGGCTAAATAAGACTTGGCCATCATATCATCAATATAAACCTCCATCATTCTTATTATCTCCTGCTTGAACAACCATTTGACCAATCGTTGGTAAGTGGCACCTGCATTCTTGAGACCAAAGGGCATTACCTTGTAGTAGTAAAGGCTTTGCCCGGTAATGAAACTGGTATTGTCTTGGTCAACAAGGTGCATCATGATTTGGTTGTACCTTGAGAATGCATCCATGAAGCTAAGAAGCTTGTTACCCGCAGTGGAATCCACCAATTGATCGATCTTGGGCAGGGAAAACTGTCCTTTGGGCAGGCACAGTTGAGATCTGTGTAATCAACTCACATGCGACACTTCCTATTAGCATTGGTGACCATTACCACATTCGCGATCCATTCAGGTTACCGGGATTCCCTGATGAATCCAGCTTTCAACAATGTGTTGACCTCCTCTTGGACTGCGATATTTCTTTTAGGGTTAAAATATCACCACTTCTGTTTGACCGGTTTTAAGGTGGGATCGACTGCTAACCTGTGAGTTGCCAAGAAGATAGGGATCCTTGGTATCTTGTCATGACTTCAAGCAACGATGTCATTGTATTCACAGAGAAGCCTGGTCAAACCTTCCTTCGTTTCTGCCTCTAACCCGGCTCTAATCTTGACCACTTTAGTGGGGTCATTCTCCCTAACTGGTACCTTCTCTAACATGTCAACTGGCTGGCCACTAGCCTACCCCCCTATTATCGTCTACCTTCTTTTTCACTAGGATCTTTACCTCTTGTTCTTCTTTTGTGGCATCTGGAATTTCAAGATTCTTTTTCTGACAGTTTATGCACGAAAGCTACATGTGCATATTGCTTGGCCAATGTTGTTGGGTAAGTTGATGTGGCGTAGCACTTGCAGGCCATCCGCCGATCACCACGTACCTCGCCTACCTGATCTCCTACCAAAAACTTCAAGACGTTGTGGTAGATAGACAACACTCTCTTGAGAGATGACAGGAACAGTCTCCCCAGTATTGCGTTGTAGACTGATGGGGTTTCAACCACCATAAAATCAGTCATGAGATTCTGCTAGAAAGGAACAACCCCCACGATGATCGGAAAAATCTTTAATCCAACTGGTACTATTGAGTCTCTGGTAAATCCAAATAGCGGGGTAGTGAAGCAATTGTAGAAGCACAACTTTAGATTGAACTTCTCTAAAGTATCTTTGAAGAGGATATCCAAGCTACTACCAGTATCTATCAAGACACAATGGACTAGGCAATTGGTGATTTGTATAATGACAACCATGGGATTATTATGCGGTTGCACTGTTTGTACACATCCTCCTCAATGAAGACGTTCTGGGCTGATTGAGAGGTACCTGCTAATCCCCGAGCAACCTTGAAAACGTCTAACCCTTTCTCTGTCTGGGTATCTTCCTAGCATAATTCTTTCTTGAATTGTTGGAAGTTCCTGCCAAGGTAGGACTACCACTGATGGTGTGAATTACTTGGATCTACTGTATTAGATCATTGCCCTTCGCTTTCCTCTTTTATGTATCCTCCTTAATCTTTGTGTAACCTCCTTCCTCATATGAATGTTATCCTGCACTTGATGTAGGAATTCCTTCAAACAATCGCCTCTCATTAAAGCCCTAATCTGGTTGTCCAGGCTGTAGCACTCGGAGGTGTTATGTCCTACGTTCTTATGAAAATCGCAGTAATTGTAGCAATTCCTCATATTGACTGACTATTTGATGGGAATCGGATTCCTAAGTAGCCTTTTATCACGGATGGTGAGGTAGATCGTCTCACGAGATGCATTGGGGGGTGTAGTGGCTATACCCCATTTCTTCATAGGCTATCAAGGCTACTTCTCTAGGAGGAGATGAAGCCCGTGGCTGGGTTCTCCTTGCTGGATACCGCTCTCGCTGAGGTTGGAAAGGTGGGGGCGGTGTATGGACCGGTTGAGAGGTTTATTCTGGGCCTTCTGGACCAGTGCTGACTTGGGTGCTTCTTTCTTTTGCCGTTTTCCAGCCCTCAGGTCATCGTGCTCAATCTTGACCTGAAGCCGTTCATCTATCTTCACCGCTCGAGCTCCCTGTCATAGGCCTCCTGGTATGTCGATCGGAACAACCTACCAACTTAGAGGTTCCTTCTAAAATTGGTCAGGTCTCATTTTCTATGAAGATCCTCATCCGTATTACTTCTTTATCGAATCTCTCTACATAAGATCTGTGTGACTCACTCCCCTCGTGGATTATATAATGCAGGTGGATGGGGTCTTTTGAACGCTGCTTGATTCCCTAGAACTGAACGTAGAAATCACTAGATAGTTTAGTAAATGAATTAACACTACCTCATGGTAACTTTCGAAACCACGTTTTAACGTAGTCAGTTAGTGTGGTTGGGAACATCCTGCATATGGTGCCCCAGGGAGCGTTTGAGACTTCTGTCTGCAGCACAAAGCTCTCTAGGTGGCTCAAAGGATCCTCAGTTTCGGAGTACTTATCAGTAGGCATTTTGAATTTCCTGGTCCTTTTGGAGAATGGGGCGTTCATCACGCCCAATGGATATTTTCGATTCTCTTAGTACTTCCCCTTATTCAGTTCTTGGAGCTCCTTTGCCATCCAGGCTACTTGGTCCCGTAAGAGCTTGTTCCCAACAATCTTGGATTCGACCTCTGAATCCTCATTACTAGACTCATCTGATGCCACAGAGGCTTCGTCCCGGTTCTCCTCATGAAGGGGGTTCTTTCAGGCACTTCTCTTGCTCCCTCATACAACAGATCGAGGTTGTTTTCCAGCGGCTACCAGTTGTACTAGTTAACGTGGTTTCTTAAGTGGGAGGTCAAAAGTTGACCTTACCTATCGGGGTTAGTAGCTCACCGATCTATCTGGCATTGGAGGCACAGGCCCTAACTTGTCTAGAACCAAGGGCAAGGGGCCTAGCCTCTTGTGGACAGGTACCGGTGGCGGTGGTCCCAATCTATCAAAGGTTGGTACCCTGGTACCTAGCCTACTGGTATCTTCTTTGGCCTTTGACGCTGCGTGCTGAGAGGTGATACCTTTCGCGGCTAATCTGAGATGTCCACTCTCCATAAAGGCCATAACTTGCTGCTTCCAAATCGCTTGGCCTAACACTAGGGCAAGTAGGACCTGGGTTGCGACTCGCATGGTAGCAGGCGGTGCTGGAGCAGGTTTTTGGTGCTTTAACTTCTTTCCTTTCTTTTTAACCTTCCAGGTGGAGGCTATGGACTGGTGCCCTGATGCTTCGGGCTATTCTTGAGAGGATCGAAGTCTCAAGTTGTATGCTATAAAAGTAAAAAATGTGATTTCAGAGGCTCTTAAAAATGGGTGTAGAAACTCGCCACAGACTGCGCCAAAGAGTGTTGACTGAGAATTCGCTCAAGGTGAGGAATTTCAATCAACACCGTCAAGACCGCTATCTGATAGGTTACAGTCTGGGTAGATACTTCGTATATAGGTGACAAAGATCACAGTAAGATGGATATATAGATTTGTAAACAAGTCAAATATGAAGAAACTCAAACTAAAAAAATGGTTTTATTGAAGAACTAGTACAATGATCTTATGAAATCACTCAAACTCTCTTGTTTACAAAGGTTCGAGATAACAAACTCGTGTGTAGCGATAAGTGGCTAAATTCTCTGAGAAAATTGGCGAAGAAGCTCTACCCTTTTTCTTCCATTTTTTCGTTACCATGTCAAGATCCTGACGTCCCCTTTTAATCCCTTTTCATCGTCAATCAAATCCCTGTAATTTAGACCAATTTATTGGGCATGTTACCGGAAATGATTGACGTTGATGGGGGAATCAAATTACGTAGGAATTACTCCCGTTGATTACGCCAGGTTTCCATTTGGTTTTAAATTTGAATAAATGGCGAATTCGTTGACCTATCTGGTCACATTATGGTGCTTTAATGGCAAAGAAGTCAACTTTGTAGCTTGGAGGATAAATCACGATTTTGTGTATCAGTGGCGAGGTACCTTGGGGTGCCGGTATAGTGGCGTGGCGCTTGACCGATCATTCTGGAGCTTTTCGGATAACTTTCTTCTTACCTGATGGGCATGTCAAACCTAGAAGGGGTGGCGAAATGGTATCGAGGTACTCAGTCGGATATCTTGGGCTTTCTGTAGATGTTGAAATCTCTCAGGTCATCATATCGAAGTACTCGGGTACCAGACTGAATAAGGTGCCTAGATATCAGGCTGGAGGTATCCCGGTAACTAGGTAACAGGTAGGAGATATCCTGGACTAGTCACGGACTGGTGTCGAGGTACTCGGGTACTAGATAGTTATCCCGGTTCCAAGCAGGAAGTACCAAGACGTTAGCTCGACTCGATATCTAGCATTACGAGAAAAGTGATGTTGATCTTCCTCCGGGCAATGGAATCGGGGTACTTAGGTAGTGTAGAACATGGTCTCTCGAGGTTGGTAGTAGCAGGTTGTATCAGGGGGTTCATCTTACCAGATAGAAACAAGTGAAAAAATTTTCTTTGACTCCTTACCAAAAAAAACGGTTAACAATAATAAATTTTAAATTATCAGTTTAAGTTGATTTAACTTGATCTATATATATAATATAAATTTAATATTTACTCGATTTAGTCGGATCGGTTCGGTTTTTGGTAAAGCAAAATCTTCCATTACTCATTTAAAGTCAGTTTTCAATTTTTTTGAATCAGATCGAATCGTCTTAAAAGAGTGACCGACTCGAACACGTATTTTTGGTTTAGTTTGGTACGATGGATCGTAAAACCGTGCCCACCGCTAATATATTCTATTAATAAGTTTTATTTTTTTCCAAAAAGAGGGAGAACTAGTATAACTAAATCAATTAATTTGAAAACATGCATTACATATATTAGAGATCATTAGAATTGTTACATTTATCCAAAAACCCAAATCTTTAATTGGATTATCAGAAGAGGTAATTGACTTCACAACTTCAGCTCCGTCGGACTCTAGAATCAAGCCGCTAAAAACTAAATCACGGGCAAACCTCAAGCCTTCTAAGCACACAAAAGATTCTAACAACATAATCGAAGAACACACCACAACCGGAATCAAAATTGTAGCCATCACTTGACCCAAATGGTTGTAGACTACGGTTCCCACACCTGCCTTGTTAGTTCGAACTTAGAAGGTGGTACGAAACATCACAATTGATCTTGACAACCCTTTCTAGTGGTGGATTCCAGATTGGTTGAAGAGCCAGGTTTTCCTTGTGGCTTAGTATTCTCACAGGCCGAAACTCTTCAGCATAATTAGAAGACTATTCTACTATTGACTCTGCTTTCAAGCATTCATCACCTTGAGCTATTATATTTTTATTAGAGCACAGACTCAAACAAGCGACAACAAAAAATTCGAAAAAAGAAATGTCTAGTAAAGCTTATGGATCCAGCACAACACTACTAAAGTATACATTTTGAAAATGCCTACTAATCTCTGGACCAAACATCTTTTCTCACACAGAACAAGCCAAACCGTAACCCAAAAAAATACGAGTGATAGACTCACCAATCCTCCACCAGAACATTGCGGCTACCTAAATTGGCAGTCGTAGGAAGCCGCCCATTAAAAGCTTTCAGAAAAAGATTTTTACCTTGCTATGCACTGAACAACTCCGCAAAAAAATGCGCCACCAAGTCTTCAAAAAATTCGAAGTAGAAGTATGTGGGCAATATATATCCTTCATGCCCAGGGCAACCTTATAACCACTTCTTACACTCTATTCTCCTTTCCTATCAAAATGCCAACTCAGAACATCCTCACGATGCGAAGAAAGGCGGAGAAGACTTAGAATGAGGTCTGCATCAATTGGTAACAAAGACTCACGAACTAGCTAACCATTTCAGGCTCTTGATTGTCAGCATAAATATGCTACCTTGGCATTTTTTTTTGGAAGGATAAGAGGTTAAATAGACTTGAAATTATAAGGTCAAGAAAGCCACATATCGTTGTAAATCTTCACCAATTCTCCCGATCCTAAGCACCGACGCGATCCTTTATCAATAACATATTTCCCCCATACGAGGCTTCACTAAATGAAAGAGGGATTTCTACCCATTGTAGCTTCCAATAGAGATGAATTGGTAAAATATCTACTCTTTGAGGATATCTACTGTTTGAGGATTATAATAAATTCTTCAAACTTGTATAACAAGTGTCGCTTGATTAAAAGCCTGAAAGTCTCTAAACCCAAACCTCCATTTTCTTTAGCCCGACACAAGTGATATCATGAAGTCTAGTGAATTTTCTTGTGCTTTTCTGCAGAGCCCCACCAAAAATGAGCAGCAAGCTTGGACAACTCCTTACATAAAGTAATTGGGAGCTTAAAACAAATCATTGCATAAGTTGGAATGGCCTAAATAACTGCCTTTAGCATGACCTCCTTCCCCATACAGAAAAAAAGGTTTTCCTTCCAACTCTGAAGTTCTTTTCACAACCTATCCCGAATATAGTCAAAAACTGTTTTCCTATTACGACCTATAGCTGCTAGTAGCCCCAAGTATTTTTCACGGCGAGCCTCCACCTTAACACCTAACATGGAAGCTATTTGTGACTTCAAATATATTGTCATCCAAGTTAGGACTAAAAACTATACATGATTTCCTCAAAATTAATATGCTGAATTGCTGACCAGAAGAAACTTCATACACTTGAATGCATCATTTCAAAGCAGCACAATTCTCCAACTTACCCCTAGCAAATAAAATAACATCATCCGTAAAGTAAAAAATGAGAAATAGACGGGCAATGCTCACAAAAAGAAATACCTGTTAAATTGCCATCGCGTTCTTCCAAAAGTAAATAAGAGTCTTTCAGCACATAAAAGAAAAAGATGCGGGGGCAACTGATCCCCTTATTGCAGCCGTCTCTGTGGGATTACTGAACCTCTAACCTCCCCATTGATAAGGAAGGAAAAATGAACGGTGGAAATGCACCGCATTGATAAGCCCCAAGCTGTCGTTTCATTTGCGTTATAGAGATCAAGAATCACCTCATCTTTTTTACCATTATATTAAGCTAACTAATACACATCAGCCTATAGAAGTGTCTTCCGCTCATCATCTATCACAAAACCTCGTTTGGGCTCTTTGTAAGTTGAAAAACGTCCATTCCCATGGAGCTTGGGTTTGACTCCTTTTTTGCACCAGCTAAAGTGATGGATTCCTTGGGCTCATGTGACCCTACACCTTGTTTGAACAGGGGAGGTCAACTCTGCTTGATTTTATTTTAAGATTTCTAAATTCTAGCCTCCACCAAATCTGGGGTATCACGATTCCCAATCCCATCATTATAGGAAGAACAAGCGAATCAAGGACTTCCTTTCATTATCGGGTTTTTGCAGCTCCTCATTTTAATCGAGGATTTCTTCTTTGACACAAGCAAAAAGCAATTGACTTTCCTTTTGGGTCACCTACTAATCGAACATCTTTTCTGATGTTTGTTTCTACCACCGGCCCGATCTCCGATTGACTCCCCTTCACCTGTACTATATCTCAAACCATTCCCAATCGACTCCCCTTCACCTCTGGGTCTCTTGCCCCTAGATTCCCCAGCAGATCCAAAACCAGCTTTAATCCATGCTCCATATTTCAAAGATCCTCAATGCCATATTAGAAACATAGTTCTGGTAACTGTTCATATTGGACTATGATTCATGATTGTTGCCATTTCATCGGAACCGTCAAACATCACCCGTAACGCTCTTTTGAATGGCTTCGAAATTCTGAGTAAGAACCATTCCAAGCAATGCCCAAAAGAGCCAGAATCAAGTCCCACCATTTTTCCTAGGATCATTCCCAATTCTTGCTTCATACAAAGTAGTGGGAGGTTGTGGAATTGCACCCAGAATGATATCATCTTAAACCCCAAGCTCTCGAACTTACCTGACGTTTTTCCAATACTACCAGGCTGTCGTTGAAACAACAAAGACCCCGGTAACACCCTTCTTTTATCCTCCAAACTTAAAACATATATATATATATATTCTCTTACTTATCGCATTAACCTCAAAGCTCTCGCTCATTCTCCATTGTCTCGACATCCACGAGATATCTTAATTTACTGGTTTTGTCATTAGAACTTTGCCAACAAGCGAGAAAGTCTCCTTCCGATCAACTACATGCTTAACTGCATTTATCGTTGTTGTCGGAATATCCTCATCATTCTATAAAGACACAGATTTAATGTAATCTTTTACTTTTAAATCTATTTTTACTGTTCTAATTAATTTTTAATTTTATCTTTAGTTAGACCGTTAATCATATATATATATATATTTACTATAAACAACTTAAAACTTAATTGTTTCAATACCTTACAATTAGAGACTAGTTTTTCTATAATATTTCGGTACCATATTCCGACTTCGGATAAGAACTTGTTTATTTTTTTCTCATAATTTAATAATTAATTTTATTAGTATTTTTTTAGAGTTTGATTACTTCTAAATAATATTATTAATATAAATTTAAAATATTATTAATATCTAAATAATTTTGTTTTATAATTATTAAATTACTTATTATAGCTGTTTTTAATATATTAAAATGTAAATAATAATAAATAGTTGGAAGGGTATAAATGTAAAAGTATTAATTTTCAGATATTTATAACTTAAAAAAACAAATAAATTATCACTAATATTCAATTTTCGATGAAAAAAAAACAAACATGTTTTTCAGTTTTCAATCTTCAGTAATATTTAACGCCGTTCAATCTTAAGATAAAAGTCAATAAAGTCCTTAAAGAGATTATTATGATCCATTTTGAAAGTCTACACTTAATCACAAGTCACAACAGTAAAAGACATCAATCGACGCCAATTTTACTAGGACTCTTGGTTAGCCAGAGAGAATACTGGAGAAGACTTATATATATTTATAGAAATTATATTATTTTAATACTAAAATGATTAAGCAATTTGATTTTAACTTGTAAAAGTGCTGTTAAGGTTAACATAGATTTAATTTTCTAATTAAACTATTAATATATATTTTTTTAAAAAGCAATTAAAAAATCTATGTAGAAATTGGTTTATTTCAGGGCCTTGGCAAAATGAAACTGGGCCTTCATCTGGAAAAGGACGCTGGGCCTGATAATCCTCAGAATGCTTATTGCAAAAAAATATAAAAAAAAGGACACGCCTAAGGTCCTACTGGGAGTCGAACCCAGGTCGCTGGATTCAAAGTCCAGAGTGCTGAACCACTACACCATAGAACCTTAATGTGAGAGTTTCATCGTTTTATTAATTATAATCACTTTTCTGTAACTCAATTTAAATCTTTTAAACTCTGATGAAGAAGTCAGGTCAGTTTTCATGAGTAAAACCAAACCAGATTCTATCTCTTCTCCATTTGTGAAAACCGATCACCATTTCCCTTTCTACTCTGTTTTCTTCAACTACTCCACCTCCTTCTCTCTCTCTCTCCTCGGTAACCTCATGTGTTTGCAAATATACATATAAAACTTGCACACTATCTAATCGTAATCTGATTTTGCTTCGTTTATATATTAAATATTTTTTTTTAATGAAATTGGACTGATCTAATGAGAAAAAATATTACAAGCAATCATATGCTGAAAACTCCCTAAACAGTATCAGAAAATTTATAAATAAAGAAAAAAAGTAACAAAAGTAATAGCAATCCATCACAAACCAGAGGACGCAGCCCCAAAAAAAACCAAAGGCACGCAAGCCACACAAGAAAAACAAAGCTAGGAAAATCTAAACGACTCTCTACCCATACAATCATAACCAACTAATGAAGAACATAACGAATGAGTGGAAGACCACCAGGAATCAGAAGATAGACCCAAAATGTGCTTAGAGAGCATTCGCCAATTGATTACCTTCCCTAAATATGTGAGAAACCTGAAACTCCATATGCGAGATCTGATAAAGACAACGCTGCCAAGCTTGACGAACACGCCAGGTAACCTGATCTAACATAACCGAAAGAAGCTGCACAACATAAGAAGAATCACTCTCGGGCCAGATCCTATGCCAACCCAAATTCCAAGCATAATTGATGGCTAAAGAAGCAGCAAGGAGCTAAGCCACAAAAGCAAAAACCTGACCAAGGGGGACTGCGAAACAAGCCTAAACAAATGATCTGTAAGTCCGAAAAACACCACCACAACCTCCCACACCTGGCAAACCCAAGGCAGAACCATTTGTGTTAACCTTGATCCATCCTGGAGCTGGAGGCGACCAAACCACACTCCTAATAACCAGAGCCTTGCTAGGACGACCATAGAGACCAAACTGGTGAAGAATCAACATATCATCTGTAAGGACCTTGATTTTATGATTGACTTATTTCATGACAAACCACACCACATTGGGGATGATTGTGTAATGGATAGCTTAGGTCCTCATTGGCAAGCTTCCAAGCATCTCCATGACTTCAAGAGCTAAATGTATATTCACTTGACTTTGTCTCTTGAAGAGTTTAGGTGCACACACACACCTCATGCATGCTTTGTTGATCTTGCATTTGTGTTGATATTGTTTATATGTGTGCATCTCTTCACAATCACACTTGCACTTCATTTATAGATTTAAGTGTGGTATTGTATTGTTTTCGCGCTTGCACGATGGTGTGCTTGTTTTAGCGCGTTGATTGACCATATGAGAAGGTCTCATTCTTCTCTTGATTTGGTTATATGGAGTAAGGTGTCTAGTTTCAAAAAAGTGTATTTCAATTATTTAAATGTTTTTCAAAACTGACCTTTGTATGGTCTTGTCACCTTATATTTTTATACATTGATTCAAAATGGGTTTTGAAAATTTCTGTACAAACTAGACACCCATACCTTTCCAACGGTATATTATTCGTAATATTTTATGACTGTTTGGATTGGTTTTAAAATCTCCAAAGTGACCACAAAAACAGAGCATCTCTATTGTTGTCTGTTTCTGACCTTTGGTCACCAAAATGATCATAACGTTTTTTACAGACATCTAAATCATATTTTGTCAATTGGAGTATAAAGTAGACTTCCATACCTTTCCAACGGTATATTATACAAAAGGTTTGGATGTCGTTTAGTCATGTTTTGGGTCTCTCGAAGATCGAGCTGTTGTGCTGTCTGGAGTGTACCGCTGCCTAGACCGCTGTTGGTGCCATGCCTAGCCAGCGACCTAGGCAGCAGTAATGTCCAGCCAATCACTGCTGCCTGGAAAGCTGCCTAGGCACTTGCCTGGCTAGCGGTATGCACATCAATCGTGCGGGATTTTGCTTCCCAAGTCCAAAAACGATGTCGTTTTGTGTAGGGCTTCTTTATATATGTTTTCTTCTTCTTCCTTGCCTTCTTAGAGCTCAAAGAACACATTTTTAGAGAGAGAGAACCTTCATTAGAGAGAGAAAGCTTCAAGCTTATTTCTTTGACTCTCCAAACCCAAAACCCATCTCCATCTTGCATCATTCTTCATCATATGAGCATGGGTGTTCTTGGTTTCATGACTAGGTAAGTAAGAACTTCATTGAACATCTTTTATTGTTCTTCTTACTCTAGATTAGGTGTTTATTGCATGGTTAAATACCTAGACTCTAGTTATTGCATATATTTAAGAGTCTTGATAATATGATTGAGTTTGTTTGTTGATAGCTAGGGTTTGTGACCATTTTGCCCTTATAGCTAAATCTATATGCTTTGCATTTAGATATTGTTTAGGACTCATTGATTGCATTTTGTGATTGCATTATAGTCCATGCCATGCTTAATGACAACTTGTGTTGATATGGCTTTTGTGATAGCTAGCATTTAGGTCATTGTTGCCTCTAGCTAATTAGGTCATATTGATTGCATTTTGATGATTGCATTTTATGACCATGCCATGCGTAATGACAACATATGTTGAAATGACTTTGTTTGATAACTAGGATATATTGTTGCATAACAATATCTAGTTTAGTCTTTATGAATATTCATTTAGACATTGATATCTAGGAATTGCACTTAGTGACATTCTTTAAATTCCTAGATAAGCATTTAGTGTTGCCTAGCATTATTTGTATTTAGAATATTTTTACATATTCACATAGGTTGTTAACTCTTCATTGAGGTTAAGTATTGTGGCTTCGGTGTGAAGTTGCACAAGCAAAGGAAGTCTTGCAACCAAGGGTGGGTTGACAAGCAAATTGGTCGAGTGCCACTATAAAAGGCCCAATGGGGTAGAGTATGAGGCGTTCACGCCAAGAGTAGTATATCAAGGGATATCACTAGGGACTGAACCAAGAGTGGTAAGTGGCAGTGTCCATAGCCTGAGGTTGTCGAGAGTGAGAGTCTGAGAATCACTTGAGGGTGTAACCTTTTATTCATATAGTGGATTTCTGTGACCGAGTGTGGCGCACTTAACAGCCCGTGGTTTTTCCCATTTTGGAGGGTTTCCACGTATACATCTTGTGTTATTTATATTTCCGCACCTTAAACTTGATGTTGTATGTTTGTTCTATTGGGTGAATTTTGAATATTGACTAATAAAAAAAATTGGTAATTAACTTGATTAAAACCTATTCACCCCCCCTCTAGGTATAGAAACACACGTTCTTAGGGCACTTTCATCATCAACACAATTACGCATACAACCGATCCCTAAGCGGTTCACGTCATAAACAGAGAGCCACACTAGAGATAAAGCAACCCTAAAATCAACAGATTTACCTTCAAAATTCCACTGGTTATGAGAATACCACACATTCCAAACCACCGCATGAATAACAGCTCTCCACAAAATCCTAATATGAGTGTGAGCGGAGACACGTCTCTAAAATGTGGAGAAAACAGCCTCCCAAAGAGCTACTGCAAGAGGGCAGTTTAGAAAAATATGATCCACATGTTCTGAACTATCTCCACAAACACTACATCTAGAAGCTAAATGAAAATCGGACCTACACAAACGATCGTCGGTGGGGAGCCTATCAAGCAAAAGCCGCAAAGTCAGAACCGAATGGGAGGGGGGGATATAGCCAGACCAGACATCCCTCAACCATTGGACCTGCGGGATGTCATGAAACATTCTAGAGTAAGCCGCCTTATAAGAAACAATACCATCCATAGGGTGAGGTCACACCAAGTAATCTGTCACCGGAGAAATCATTATCCTATTAATCCGAAAGTAGAGATCTGGAAACCGAGCTCGAAAGTGATCATCCAAAATCCATCTACCATCTCAAATGAATCAGAAACCCTAGCCTAAAGATGTATGACCAGGAAATTAGGAATCCTAAGTAGATCCAAAATGGGCACCCCAAGCCAATTATCACGTCAAAAATCCCTCTTGGAGTCTTCCCCGATTAGCCAGATACCATTCTTAATGAGCTCAAAATAGTTAGTCCTAGAAGAAGACCAAATGGAAGATGTGATGTAACCTCCCTAAGGTTTCTGCAGCTGTCTAATATACCTCTCGCGTAAAAAAGTAAAAGCAAAATTGTTAGAAGTTATCAACTTCCAAGTGAGCTTCAGAAGTAATGAATCTTTCAACAAGGCTAGATCTTTCAAACCAAGTCCACCAAGAGCATAAGGTCTGCAACAACGGTTCTAGACAACACGGACTAACTTGTACTCCTCACGAGAGCCAGTCTATATAAAAATTTCTGATCTTCTTAGTAACCATCTTTGTTAAGAAAACTGGCCACTTATAAATCATAAAAGAGTGAACAAAGGAAGGAGCCAGTAATCACTGAGCGAATCAAAGTAGCCCAACCAACCAAAGAAAAGGACTTACCTTTCTACTTGGCAAATTTAGACAAAATCTTATCTGCAATGGGCATCAAAATAACTTTTCTGGGCTTACCCCGAAAAAGAGGAGCCCCTAGGTAAGAAAATGGAAGCCGACCAATCTGCATCCCAACTAAGGACTGAAGAGAACTGATCCGAGCTGGAGAAATCGAAGACCTAAAAAAGATGGAGGACTTACTCCAGTTAACAAGTTGACCCGAAATGCTACCTTAACTCTGAAAACAAGCATAACACTCTTCGGGTTTTTACTGTTCCCCTACAAAGACCAAAACATCATCGGCATACAACAAATAAGTGGGAGTGGAAAAACCCCTCGGAGAAGAAATAGGCAAAAGCTGATCCGACGCCACCATCCTCGAAAGTAATCTATTGAGAAAATCCTCAGCGATACCAAAAAGAAGAGGAGAGAGATGATCCCCTTGTCTAACCCCTCTCGAGCAACTAAAATAACTAGTCGGAGATCCATTAATCAAAACAGACAGTCTCGAAGAGCCTATAATGCTAACAATCCAATCCATAAAGGTTTGAGAAAAACCAAAAGCCTTAAGAACTCAACAAAGGAACTTCTAGTCAAGAGTATTAAAAGCCTTTCGGATGTCTATTTTCATAGCCACATTACCCCCATAGCATATCTTATGAAGCACACTAAAACAATCAGAAGTGAGGGCAATACAATCCTCAATGTGCCGATCCCTGATGAAACCAAATTGTTGCGGAGAGATAATCCTAGCAGCATCCTAAGCTAACCTATCAACCAGGATTTTGAAAGTAATCTTAAAAAGAAAATTACCAAGCACAATAGGACGAAACTGATCAACCGTTATTGAATCCCTCATCTTCAGAAGAAGAATGATAAAATTAGAATTCAAACCCGGGGCAACCACTCCAAAATGGAAGAAATCCTGAACTGCAAGAATCGCATCTCTACCCACAATCTCCTAACAACGTTAAAAGAAACGACCAGAAAAATCATCAGGCCCAAGAGCTGAAAGAGCATCCATGGCAAACACCGCATCATGGATAACATCAACAGAGGGAATAACAACTAAAATGGAGTTCTCCTATTGGGAAACTAAAGAGGGAACAATGTCATCCACAATAGAAAGATCCTCATCAATCTGAGCCAAATACAGAAGAGAATAAATCCATATAAAACCTGACAATGTGATCTTTGATAATAGTCTGATCAACCGAAATAACACCATCAATCGAAAGTGAGGACAAAACACTCCGACATTGCCTACGCTTGATCAAAGAACGAAAAAAAGGAAGAATTACGATCTCCATCTTGCAACCATTTCACTCTGGATCGATCACAAAAAAAGCACTCATGCCTACGTAAAAGCACATCAAGAACACAATGAATGCACGACTCAATCAAAAAAAGCTTCTTAGAAAAACCAAAATCAAACATTTGGCTTTGAAAAAAGCGAAGCTCATTAGACTTCCTAGATATGTTAGAATTGAGATCACCGAAAACCTCCCAATTCCAAGACTTGAGAGCTTTTTTTAGATTCTTAAGTTTTCCAATAACTACATGAGGAGGTCGACCAATAGAAGGAATGCTTCATACCCTGTAAACCAGATTTATGAATTCAAGATGATCCACCCACATACTTTGAACACGAAATGGTCTAGAAGTAGAGACCTGGGACTCAGCTAACTGAATCTAAAAATGATCAGAAATCAGAAAATCGAAGGGGGAGAGCCACACAAGAGATATCACGCCAACAGGTAGTGCAACCCTAAGAATCCAAAGTCCTGTCCAACCCCCACTCAACTCTATTGCGATTAGAACGACCTCTAACTCAAGTAAAATGAGCACCCTGAGACCGAATACCAATCAGATTGCAATTCTCAATCATCGACTTAAAGTCCTCACAAGAACCCTTAACAGGAGATCGAGAACCCAAACACTCATGAGCGCCCAAAACTGCATTGAAATCACCAACCACTAACCAAGAGGAAGAAAAAGAACTAGCCATCTCTTGAAGAGAACACCAAAGCACACGGCGAACCGAGGCAGAGGTACTAGCATAAACTAAAGTGTACCAATGCATCACAGATCCAATAGAAATGATGACGGTCAAATACTGCTCATGACACAAAACTATTTGAGTATCTGAAATAGAGTCACAAGTAAATACCCAAATAGACGAAATCAATACACCCCTATCATTCATACCTACCAAATGAAGACCAAGAGAAAACCAAAACCAAGAAGAAATAGAATCAAAAGCCACAATGGGCTCCGAAATGCAAACCAAGGAAGACCGATGGGATCAACATAAATCTTTGAGCACACGTTTCGAAGAGTTGTTCCCAATACCACTGTAGTTCCAATAAAGGATACTAATCATGGGAACTCTAGAAGAAGTCTGAAACTCAGACTTATATGACTCCAACCTACTTTTAACAATCATGGTTAAGGGTGGGCGTGGATCGATTCGGTTCGGTTTTGGTCGAAACCGTATTGAACCAACATATATGTAGTTTTTGAAAACGTGAATCGGTTTGAACCGTTTTGAACCTGAAAACCGAATTGAACCGAACACCCTTATTTCGGTTTGATTCGGTTCAATTCAATTCTATTTTAGGCCAATTAGGCTTTGAAGAATTTTTTATATTGTTAATAATAAAATTTGACTAAGGGGTCAAAGAGAAATTTTCCACTCTCTTAGCCCGAATCAAAGCCCAAATTCGACATTCATAGGGCCTCGGGCAAGTCATAGAGCTACCCCGCAGAATCGAGGAAGGATCACCGGGCATCTGAGCTATCAGGAGGGAAGATAGGCAAGTCCAGGTCGAGCCCACACGCGAACACTAGATTATGGGCTTCTCGAAGTAACCTATCCTAGAACCTCGGTTCCTGGGGCCTGTCTCCAAAACCACCCCTTGAAAGCGAGAAAAGATCGTCCAAGCTTAGGAAACACTCGAAGCGAAGCCCGACATAAACAAAAGTGAGCTTCTTTCAGACCACGACTTCCCGAGGTCAGGTTCGACTCGTAGCCTTAGCCAGAAGCCCACCAACCTCTCCGGAAGCCGCTGTCCACACTAGGCATGAAAGAAGAATCTCCCCTAAACTACACTACCTCTAGTAAGTGCCCACGAGTCCATTCCCAAGCTTCTGAGAACAGTTAACCTCGCTCTACAGGACAACGCGCAGCTAACTCAATAACCTCCATGAAGAATCATGCCATGAATACACACAAGATCGTATCTACGTTATAACCAACATTAATTATGCGTGCGTGTAAGTCAAGAGTTTGATTCCAGAAAGGAAATAAACTTATCCTTGTCAAATATATCATCGAATCAGTTATCAATTCAAAGTCAACAATTTTCAAAATAACGAATCTCGTCCGATAAGGGAGGAACGGATTCATAGGATCATGACGGGATATTTATGAGTTTAAACTTACTTGGACCGGATATAAAATAAGGCCAAGCAGAAATGAAAAGATGAGGGAGAAAGTGAGTGAAAGAAAAGGAGAATTACATCGGGCCTAAATTCTGTGATCTGAACACGACTGTCGTGGTATCTATTGTTCGACAAGCATGAAGTTGCCACCTTCTTATATCCTAGAGAGATTGTTAGTGTTCATGAGAGATTTCTGTATATCACGAGTGTTCAATAATAAAACTCTCATTTACTATTGTCATTCAGTCATTCGTTTCTATCTAAGCAGGTTAGGTATCAAAGGTACCGACCCTGGCCACTATCTGTGTGGTATTGATCTCGAGGGTGTTAGTTGGAATTTCTCATCTTGAGTAAATTTTTCGTTAACACTTTCTGGCGGCGTCTGTGGGAAACTCCCACACCACCAGTTTTTATTCACAAGTTTGTTATTTTGCAGTATGCGTGAGGCTTCGCTCCTCCCAAGGACAGCCAGGCGCATCGGGACAGCCTTCCACTGCATCGACAAGAAAGGTCCCGAAGAAAGGAAGAAAATCTGGGCTCCATAGCCAGGTCCCAGACCAGCCAGCCACTGTGCGGGCTTTGGATCCCCCTATGGGAAACCAGGTCGAGCTTGACCAATAAGCGGCGACCTTCGTGGAAAACGTCCGTATACTTTTGCTCGTTGAGGGTATTATTGTCCAGCAAGCAAACCTCTACAATCAGGGGGAACCAAGCAGGCCCGAGACTAGGCAACCCGCCTTTGATCGCCTGGGACCTACCCCTCCATTGCCAGCTCATAATAGAACGGGACTCCAACCCTCGATCCGGGATAGGTCAGAGCCCATGCCCTCCATTCATGAAATGCTGCAACGCTATTAACCCAGGCAAGCCAAGTCCGTGGTGAACGTCCCTCCCTGAGAGCAACGATATTTTCTTCACCCAACAACTTTAAGGAGAAGAGCCCGAGTTAGGGAGGATGAAAACCAGTAAAGCCCCCTGGCAGAATCCTTCCAAAGAAGAAATTGGGTAGAGGTCGCTAGCTCTTCAAAGGGGTCTGATAGTGAGGAGACTGAAATCAACTCAAGGAAACCCGAGAGCAAGCGTCTGAGAGGCCAGTTAGCAGAGCTTTAGAAAGAGGTTCAGCAAATGAAGAAGGGGAAGTACAAGGAAGACAAGAATGACTCTTTAACTGAAATGAACGCTCTCTTCACCAGAAGGATCCGGGACGCGGAGCTCCTGCTAAAATTTAAATTGCTGACTGATATATTCTCCGGGATTGAAGATCCCCTGACCCATTTGGAGAGCTTCGTTCAACAGATGAAGGTCCAGAACACGACCAGGGTTGCTATGTGTCGAATGTTCCTAACTATGCTAATAGATTACACTAAGACCTGGTTTAGAAAGCTGCCTGCTGGCAGCGTGGATTCCTTTACGAAACTGTCAACTGATTTCTGCTCATAAATCCAGGGAGTTAAGCCACGATTGAAGGATCCAATCCATCTACAATACGTGATCCAGGAGAGAGGGGAAACCCTCCGGGCTTATATCGAGCGTTTCCATAATGAAGTCATCCAGATGTGGGTCTTCACCAAGAAAGAAACCCTTGCCAACTTCAGAAGGAATTTGTTGGCAGGCAATCTTTTCCGGTCTTTTGTCAAGAAACCTTCAGATACCTACCAAGAAGCCTATGATCGGGCTCTGGAGAAAATTGAAGTCGACGAACAACTCAAGGTCAAGATGGAACATGACTATATAAGAGCTGTAAAGCGAAAGAAGAAGGAAGCTCCTAAACCCAACCAAGCTCAGAAAAGCCAGAACAAACCCCTCAATAGGTTGGCGTATCACTTCCCTATTTCTCAACCCAGATCGGAAAGACATCCAGCAAAATGAACTCCTCCGTAGGCTTCACCTCCTCCCAGAAAAATGGCCTCAATAGCTCGAGATGAGAGAGGATATGATCGTTACACGCCCCCCCCCCCCCCCCCCCCCCAAATGCCCGTGAAACAATCTATCTCGCCATTCAGTACAAGGGGTTGCTACAGATGCCCACACTCATAAAAGCCCCTGTCGATAAGAGAAATCGTTATAAATATTGTGATTTTAACGGAGAGGTGGGACACAACACCTCAGAGTGCTATAACCTACAAAATCAGATCGTGGCTTTGATAAGGGGATGATGTTTGGTAGAATTCTACAGTAAATCAGGGATAACATTCAGAATGGAAGGGAAGTGTAAGCCGAGATCCGTGAGCATGTTGAGAAAATCAATGTGGGGCATGCGGATCTGATGCAACAAATCCAGATGATACATACCATCAGCGGAGGGCCAACTATGGCTGAGACCTCCAATAATTCCAGGAAAAACCACGTAAGAAAAGTCCCTCGTATGGACGAAGGGCGGGGTATCTTCAAGGTCGACCAGAGCCCTACCAACCCCTCCCAGTTGTCACAAATCATTTCATCGAAGCGGATGTCTACAAAACCGTGCAACCTCATGATGATCCCATGGTGATCACGGTACAGATTGCCAATTGCATGGTACACCTTGTGCTCGTCGACACAGGCAGCAACGTCGACGTTCTATTTAAAGACACATTGGAAAAATTAAACTTGACACAGTGGTGTTACAATAGCTGTATTACCCCGCTGTATGGGTTCACTGGGGACTCAATCATACCTATGGGATCGAAAATCCTGCCAGTAATCATTGGAACCACACATCTCCAACAGAATATTATGACAGACTTCGTGGTGGTGGATACCCCATCGGCTTACAATGAAATATTAGGAATGGCATTTTTATCATCCTTGAAAGGGGTCCTATCCATCTACCACAACGTTCTGAAGTTCCCAGTAGAAGATAAGGTGGGGGAAGTTTGGGGTGACTAGTAAGCAGGCAGAAGATGCTATGCAGTGTCTGCCAACCCAACAGCTCTAACTAAACAACTTGCTCAGGTAACAACGATCTAGGATGGGGCAACACCTACATTGACCCTATAAGATGTAAAAATCACAGATCACCCAGATGATGACCCCATGGTGCCAGACAAAGAGAAGCAGAGAAAGGTATGGGCCATCCGCCATCCAGTAGATAAGCTAGAAGAGATTTTCATCCGAATGGGCGATCCCCTCGAAGGTCGTCAAATTCGGAGCCACCCTTGAGCCGGGAGTGAATGAGGGTTTTGTCGGGCTTCTCAAAAAGTTCAATGAAATCTTTGCTTGGAGTCATGACGAGATGTCTGGGATCCCGATGACTTTGGATGCTCACCGATTAGCCGTGGATCCGACCTTCAAGCCCATCAAACAAAAAATGTGTCACTTCAACATCGAAAGAAATGTTGCGGTTCAAGAAGAAGTGGACAAATTGACCCAAACAGGCTTCATCAGAGAAGCACGCCACCCCGAATGGATCGCCAACGTAGTTATGGTCACAAAGGCAAATGGAAAGTGGTGCATGTGCATCGATTATACTGAACTCAACTAAGCATGCCCGAAAGATAGTTTCCCCTACCGAAAATTGATCAGTTAGTTGACTCCACCTCTGGAAATAAGCTTCTGAGCTTCATGGATGCATTTTTAGGATACAATCAAATTATGATGCATCCCTTCGACCATGAAAAAACCAGTTTCATCACCGGACGAGGTCAGTACTGCTACAAGGTGATGCTTTTTGGGCTTAAGAACGCAGGAGCTACATACCAACGGTTAGTCAATCGACTGTTCAAGCCTTTAATTGGAAGATCAATGGAGGTGTACATCGACGACATGATCACCAAGTCATCAACCTCTGAAGGCCATCTAAGTGACCTTCGCAGAACCTTCATGATCTTAAGGGAAACCTTTTGGGGTGAATGCGGGGAAGTTTCTAGGCTTCATGGTCCATGAGAGAGTCATAGAAGCTAACCCGAAAAAGATTAAGGCTATCCTGGATCTAGAGTCCCCCACATCACTTAAACAGGTTCAAGTCTTGACAGGGCAGGTAGCAGCGCTCAACAGGTTCATTTCTCGGTCTACCGATAACTGTCTCCCATTCTTTAAAGCCATTAAGCAAGGAAAAAACTTGAAATGGGACCAGGAGAGTGAACAAGCTTTTCAAACCTTGAAAAATACCTGTCAAGCCCTCCGCTATTGGTGAAGCCAAGCCCTGAAGAAGAGTTGCAAATCTACTTGGCCGTTTCAGAAACTGCGGTAAGTAGGGCTTGGTCAAGAAATATGGAGATAGGATCCAGCGGCCTATCTACTACGTGGGCCATGCTCTAACTAAGCCCGAGAAGAACTATACCCTTTTGGAGAAGCTCTCATATTCCTTGGTAACATAGGTAAGGAAGCTCTGTCTTTACTTCCAAGCTCATTCAATAGCAGTAGTGACGGACCTACCCCTCCGTTAGTTCTTGCAAAGACCAGATGTTTCTGGAAGGTTGGTTTTATGGGCCCTGAAGCTCACCAGTTTGATTTAAGGTATAAGCCCAGGACCGCAATTAAAGCCTAGGCTCTGGCAGACTTTGTAGTGGAGCTCTCAATGCCCCCAGGCTAAGCGACCTCTGCAGCAACAAACGTAGCCCCTGAAAGGATTCTAGAATCTGGCAACTGGCTGGAAGGCTGCATGTCTTGGATCTTCTACATCGATGGAGCTTTCTGTCAAGCTAGGGGAGGAGCGGGTATAGTTCTAATCGACCCAGAAAGGACTGAATGTTGCCACTGTTTCAGATTTAAATTTAACCACTAACAATGAAGCGGAGTATGAAGCCCTCTTAGCCGGAATAAGGACAGCTGCAGAGCTCGGGGTCGATTACCAATAGGTTAGGAGTGACTCGCTGCTCATAGTCAAGAAAGTCTCTGGGATTATCAGGTAAAAGGGGATAACATGATTGCCTACCTGAAGCTAGTTCAACAGCTTATGAGCAAATTCAAAGGTTTCAGGATTGAGCAGATACCTCGACAACAGAATCGTCAAGCAGACATCTTAGCCAAGATAGCTGCGAATGGCGGCCAGACCTTACCACAAGGAGTCCCTCTCCAAGTGATCCCCCTACCAAGTACCACAGCAGGTAACAAGACTTATACCTTGGATCGGCGGCCATGTTGGATAGACCCAATTGTGGATTATCTCCAAGCAGGAAGGCTCCTCAGGGAGTCTAACTAAGCTAGGACGATCAAAAGACTCTTGGTTCGATATTGCTTGGTGGATGGGTACTTGTATAGGAGGGCCAGATCCCTCTTTTTGCTTCGATGTTTACATCCTGAAGATGCCAAATGGGCACTGAGAGAGGTTCACTCTGGGGAATGCGGGAACCACATTGGTGGGGAGGCTCTGGCATATCAGGTACTCCGCATGGGGTATTACTGGCCAACCATCCATCAATATGCAAAGATCTTGGTATGATCATGTAAAGCTTGCCAGAAGACCGCAAACTTGAGTCACCTACCGCCGGAGCGATTGTCATCCCTTAGCTCACCATACCCCTTTGCTATGTGGGGAGTCGACTTGATCGGACCGCTTCTAACTGCTTCTGGTCAAGCCAAGCATGCTATCGTGGCAATCAACTATTTCACAAGATATCGGAAGAAAATACAATCATAAAAAATAATGTAGTTTGAAGGTTCAGAACCCCTCTTGCCATTATAGCTGACCTCGGTAAGCAGTTTGATAATGGTCGATTCAAAGACTTTTGTGAGGGCTTAAAAATCGACCTTAGGTTCGCTTCAGTAGCCGACCCCCAGACTAACGGGTTGGTGGAATCACCCAATAAAACTACGAAGAAGCTGTTGAAAAAGAAACTACAACAGAAAAAGGGTAGATGGGCTGAGGAGCTTCCCGAGGTCCTCTGGGCTTATCGCATTACGAGGAGAATGGCTATCGGGAAATGACCTACTCCCTAGCCTACGGGGTTGAAGCGGTGCTTCCCATTGAGCACAATCTGATCTTTTTTAGAGTCCAACATTTTGAACCGGGGAGCAATGAGGGTAAGCTCCGAGCTAGCTTGGATCTCTTGGAAGAAAAACAAGATCGAGTAGCTGAGAATGTAGCAGTTTACCAGAGTAGGATTGCTAGATACTTTAACCGGAGGGTTAAAGCCCGAAACTTTAAGGAAGGGGACCCAGTTCTCAGGAAAGTGACGTTGAATACTAGGAAGAGGTCAGACAGGGTCCTGGGGATCAGCTGGGAAGGGCCATACTTGGTCAAGGTGGTGATCCGCAATGGGGCATACAAGCTCGAAGACATGAATGGCCGACTCATCGATCATACTTGGAATGCAGATCACTTGAGAAAATTCTACCCCTGAACAGGGGACTCATGAGTAAGCTACTTCCACCTAGTTTTTAATCTCCAGCAATAATGTACTCCTTTCTTTTTATCAATAAAGCCTATTTTTTCTCCATCTTCAACTATATTCTACAAAGATTTAGGTCTACATGGGAAATTCGACTTTATCGTTCCAAGACCAGGGATTAGTCGGGGAAGCCCTCTCGCTATCCCTGATGCCTCGACTGGGCACTACCCCCCGCCAAGAAGGGTCTGAGTATAAGTGCATAGTTTCCATCCAGATCTCGAGACTAGAAAATAGCTAGATAGCCCTCTTGATGCCTTGGTCGGGCTACCACCCCCAAGAAGGGTCTGAGTGTAAGTGCATAGTTGCCATCCAGATCTCGAGACCAGGAAATAGCTAGATAGCCCTCATGATGCCTTAGTCGAGCTACCACCCCTAAGAAGGGTCTGAGTGTAAGAGCATAGTTACCATCTAGATCTCGAGACCAGGAAATAGCTAGATAGCCCTCCTTGTTATGTTTAAGATTTGTGTTGGCATGATTCCATAACAAAACTTCATTTCTTTGTAATGTTTAGTTGCTTAAATGGTTCGTGATGATAAGAGCTTCAAGGAAGAAAAGAAACTTCATATGATGCAAAGTTCATCTTCAAGACAATTGGTACTGTTCTTGGATGCTAAGGTATCGAGATTCTTCTTCCTCTTGCAAGACGTAAGCGCACACACACACAATTCATTCATATGTGTCCCTGCTTAGTTGTGCATCATTAAATGCGTGCACACAATTCATTCATATGTGTCCCTACTTAGTTGTGCATAATTAAATACGCACACACACACACTTCATACATTTGTGTCCCTACATCTTAGCGCATCATTTGGTATAACATATTCATACACTTGAAGTTGAATGCTCAAGCATTGGTATGAAAGTAACATGTTTTGGAAAATGCATGATTGAAAACTATCTCTATGTAGTTTGCATTCTTGTGTGAAATGTGTTTGTTTGTTTATATGTTTGTATAATATGGATCTTGAACTTGGTTTTAGTCTTAGATTTTTCAGGATTGATTTCCGTTCATTTTGGTTACTCATACTATTGATTTCGAGTTCTAAATCAAAAGATACTACACTTTCAACTCATGTTGCATACATTGTCTTCGTCTTCATATATTGGGTCGGATTCTTATTTTTTGGGTTAAGTGTCATATATTTCCATGTCCATGAGGGAGTCCCGGTTTGTAATCTTCAAACGGATTTGAATTCGGAGTTCAAAGGCCAAGAACGGTAGAAGAACGTGAGAGGAACGCAAGGGAAGAGGTGCGATGGCACAAGCCATCACTTGGCACCTTCCCGAGATGGCGCTTGGCCATCTCGGCCCCAAAGCCTTGCTGCCCCGAGATGCCCACGTGCCATCTCGGGGAAGCACTAAGGCATGAGGGCAATTTGTTCTTTTGGTTTGTTTTTCTTTAAAACCTCTCATTCCCTCTCATTCATGATACGTTGAGAAAAACGAATTTGAAGAACAATGACAGAATTTTTTACTCAACATTTTGATTTTTGTTTTTGTGATAACTTCTTCATTTCTACTCCGAATCACTTGATTCAAAAACCAATTTCGAGTGTATTGAAGAGTTTTACAAACTGCAAGCATTTCCAGAACCAAAGGATGTCTAGATTTTTTGTTGTGATCAGAACTTCAGTTCGTGATTTTCATCCTTGTTGGTAAAATCATCATCTTCTTAGTTTTCTTCTTAGATCTTATTATTGATTGATGCCTTTTGATTAAGAAGCATGAATAAGATGATTTTGATATCATTTTGTGGTTTTTGGATTAGAGTTTCAAGTTTAGCTAGATTTGTGATAAGTTGATTGATTTGTGCTAAACTTGATAAACATGAAATTGTTTCTAGAAATCTTTTGTTCTTATGCTTGATTGACTATTTCTAGATTTAATTTCATTTTCTAAGAACTAGGTCTACATCAATTGGTATATTCATTTCATTGAGTTGGTTCTTAGTTAATAACATGCTTAGGTTGCCTAGATACATTTGTGATTGTTCTTTGAAAGCATAATCTAGCTATCTAGTTGCATGTCCATAGAAGTTGTTGATCATCATTTTCTATGTTGAGTGCTTATTTGCGTTTTACATTCATGATCAATTAGATGCCTTGTGAAGAGGTAGAAAGTCTTATATCTTAGAGTGATTCTTTGATTTGAGCAATTGGAAGTCTTAGCTAGAGTCAGGAGGACTTGGATAGCTAAGCAAGTGGTAGTCTCGACAAGTGGTGTGAGACCTCGGATTGTTGAGCAAGGAAGTCTTGACTAGAGTCAAGAGGACTCGGATAGTTGAGCAAGAAGTCTTACCTAGGGTTTGGAGGATCCGGATAGGTGAGCAAGGAATCTTTCTAGAGACAGGAGGTCTTGAATAGGAATTCGGCTTAGTAGATCACTAGGTTCAAGGATAGAGTAAGAGTGATAGCTTGGAGAGCATGTGTTGATTGCTTGAGTGTGTAAATCTTATTTGAAATAGTTGATTTGCTTTCGCTGGTGGTTGTGGTATCAACCCGTGGATGTTTCCTCTTTGGAGGTTTACCACGTAAATATTATGTGTCATTGTTTTCAATTTTCATTGAGCATTATTAAAATTGCATTGTTATTAAAAGAAGACAAAAATTGGACCATATACCTATTCACCCCCCCTCTAGGTATATTCACACTATAAAGACAAATGGATATTTCAATTGGTATCAGAGCCGGTGTCTAGATGCACTTAGATAGATCTTCTTTGTAGTGTTTGTTATCTTCTTTTGTTTCATCATGATTAAAGAAATGTATTCTTTTGTGGCTTCTTTTGTTGAATGTGAGTCTATTCACTTAGATGATCAAGAGATCAAAGATCTTATTCAAGAAAATGAAAGGATCTCTAAGATCAATAAGTCTCTCACTAAGAAGTTAGAAAATCATGATTGTAGCTCAAAATGTGTTATTGATCTTAATGACAAAATTCTTAATCTTGAGAAAAACTTGATTGATAGCAGTGATAGATTAAGTATTTTGAAGCATGAAATTGAGCAAAGAGTTGAATCTCTTGATCGTGCTATGAGAATTGAAAATGTGCTTAAAGCAAAACTTAATGAGCATGAGAATCAAGTGAATGTGCTTAATGACAAACTTAATGAGGCTAAAGAGATGATTAACAAGATGTTATCTAGCTCTAATAAAGTGAAAGCTCTCATTAAGGTTGGAAAGTCTTCAAGCGATAAAAGAGGTTTAGGATATGTTAATGAAAAATCAATTCCTTCATCTAACAAATCTACTTTTGTCAAAGCCTGTAGCAATTTAATTGTAGGTACACTCTCTAATGGTAAGGCCATGAATGCTACCGGAGGTGCCTCAACATCAACAATGAAGGTCAAGGAAAAAACTCAACAATGCCAAAGACAAGCTACACCATCATCAAATGCAAAAGGCAAGACATCTAGTATTGCACGCCAAAGAGGTAAAAATGTGAGAAGGCAAAATGAGTTGAATGCTCAAGCAAATGGTAAACTTCTCAAATTCATACCTATTTGTCATTATTGCAACATGGTAGGACACATAAGACCTAGATGCTTTGAATACATTCATAAATATAGAATTGCCAATGATTTGCATGATATGTCTTTGAATGGTCCTAGGCAATCATCCATGTATAGATCTAGAATTAGACCAAAGAAGACCTTGGAAAAGCATGTTGAGAATAAATGTCTTCATGATTTGTTTGTTAAATCTTGTGTTGTGCCTCGTTCTACTATGCATAAGAAAGTTGATAATGCTTTGTTTGATTTGTTTGAAAATGTGACTAATGGAGTCAATATGCCTAAAAACAAGTCTAATCATGTTAATAAAAGTAGGAATGAGAAACTTGTCAAGAAAGTTTTGGTTAAGAAAAACACAACACAATGTTTGGTTGTACAATATGCTTTAACAGCTAATTCATCCTATTGTTGGTACCTAGATAGCGGTTGCTCTAGGAATATGACCGGTAACAAGGAATTCTTTAAGAATCTTGTTATGAATGATGGTGGATGGGTTACATTTGGTGATGGCACTAAAAAGCAAGTTCTAGGCAAGGGAACAATTTGCATCCCCAGATTACCTAAACTTCGTGACACCTTGTATGTAGATGGTCTACAAGCTAATCTAATAAGCATAACTCATTTGTGTGAAATTTTTAAAGAAGTTAGCTTTAACAAGGATGTGTGCACAATAATCGATAAAAAAAGCAAAATTGTTTTGAAAGTCAAAAGGTCTTCGGACAATTGCTATTGTTTAGAGGATGATCCACTAACATGTAATATGACACATGAGTGCAGCAAGCTTGAAATATGGCTTGAAAGATTGGGCCACATAAATTATAAAGATTTAAAGAAGCTTGAGAAATATAACATTGTTAGAGGTCTTCCTAGTCTTGGTAAAAAACTTGATGGTGTTGTGAACCATGTCAATTAGGTAAACAAACCAAAGTGTCTCATAAACAGAACACTAATTTTGCTACCAAGAAGCCCTTAGAACTTGTGTATATGGACCTAATGGGACCAATCCAAACCAAAACCATAAATGGTAAAAAATACATTTTTGTATGTGTTGATGATTTTTCTCGATTTGTTTGGGTATATTTTCTTAGAGATAAGACCGAAACTTTTGGTTACTTTAAGAAGTTTTGCAATCAAGTTCAAAATGAAAAAGGTCTTGAGATCAAGAAAATATGTCTCATTAGGAGTGATCATGGGAGTGAATTTGAAAATACTAGATTTAGTGAGTTTTGTGATGATTATGGGATTACATATTAGTTCTAGGCTCCTATAACTCCTCAACAAAATGATGTTGTTGAGAGAAATAATCATGTCATGCAAGAGATGGCTAGGGTCATGCTCAATAGCAAGAAAGTCCCTAGAAATCTTTGGGCCGAAGCGGTCAATAGCGTATGCTATGTCACTAATAGAGTTTTTAGAAGGCCCGACACAAAACAAACCTCCTATGAACTTTGGAAGGGCAAGAAGCCCAATGTGAGTTACTTCCACACTTTTGGGAGTAAGTGTTTTATTTTTAATGATAGAGATCACTTAGGAAAGTTTGATGCTAAAAATGATATTGGTTTCTTTTTTGGGTATGCTAATAATAGTCGTGCATATAGAGTGTTTAATTTGAAAACCAAGACTATTATGGAGTCTATTAATGTGAAAATAGATGATCTTAGCATGCTTGATTTGTGTGATGGTAATGGTGTCAATGAACCTAAAGAACGTTTGTTAAATGACACGAAAGCACCTATTGATGTGACTAGTTGTGATGAAAGTGAGTCTAGTCATAATGATGATAATGATAGTGTTGTTAGAGAAGAGATTCAAGAGTTAGAAAATGGTTTGAATGATAACCAACAAGATGTTGAAAATTCTAATTCTAGACTTAGGAACATGCATTACCAACAAGACATCATAGGTGATTTGAATGAAGGGGTTAGAACTAGAAGGCAACTAGCTAACCAAATTTCATATGCTTGCTACACTTCTCAAATTGAGCCCAAAAATATTAATGAAACAATTATTGATGAATATTGGGTTAATGCCATGCAAGAAGAACTAAATCAATTTGAGATGAATGAAGTATGGTCCTTAGTTCCTAGACCAAAAGATGTCAATGTGATTGGTACAAAATGGGTGTTTAGGAATAAGACCGATGAATGTGGCAAGATAGTGAGAAATAAAGCAAGACTAGTGGCTCAAGGATACACTCAAGTTGAGGGTGTAGACTTTGATGGGACTTTTGCACCCGTTGCACGTCTTGAGTCCATTAGACTTTTGTTGTCCATTGCATGTCTTAAAAAATTCAAATTGTTTCAAATGGATGTCAAAAGTGCTTTTCTCAATGGATATCTTCAAGAAGAAGTGTATGTTGAACAACCTAAGGGTTTTGTAGACCCACACTCTCCTAATCATGTGTTTAAGTTGAAAAAGGCTCTTTATGGCCTTAAGCGAACTCCTAGAGCTTGGTATGATAGGTTGACTCAATATCTTATTGACAACCAATATAGGAGAGGTGGTATTGATAGAACTTTATTTGTCAAGCACTATGACAATGACATTTTTGTTGCACAAACATATGTTGATGACATTGTGTTTGGGTCTACATGTAAAACCAAGGTTGATGATTTTGTGAATGTTATGTCAAGAGAATTTGAAATGAGTATGGTAGGTGAACTCAATTACTTTCTTAGTATACAAGTAAAACAATCTAGCAATTGTATCTTGTTGTCTCAATCTAAATATGCTAGAAATCTTGTTAAGAAATTTGGCCTTAAAAGTGGAAAAGAATTTGAAACACCTATGAGTACTACTTTAAAACTTGACAAAGATGAAAAAGGAAAAAATGTTGATCAAAGTCTCTATAGGAGCATGATAGGTAGTCTTTTCTACCTAATGGCTAGTATGCCGGATATTTGTTTAAGTGTTGGTTTGTGTGCTAGGTTTCAAGCCAATCCAAAAGAATCTCACTTGAAAGCCGTTAAAAGAATCAATTGATATATAAAAGGAACACATAATCTTGGTTTATTCTATTCTTTTGATACTAATGATATTCTTGTTGGCTACTGTGATACGGATTGGGCAGGAAACATTGATGATCGTAAAAACACATCGGGCGGTTGCTTTTACTTGGGGAATAATTTGGTTGCTTGGCAAAGCAAGAAGCAAAATTACGTCTCTCTTTCTTCATCCGAAGCAGAGTATATTGCGGCCGGAAGTGCTTGCACACAACTTCTATGGATGAAACAAATTCTCAAGGATTATGAGATCGATCAAGGTAAAATGACTCTCTATTCTGATAATATAAGTGTCATTAACATCTCTAAAAATCCTGTTCAACACTCACGCACAAAGCATATAGACATTAGGCATCATTTCATTAGAGAACTTGTTGAACATTCAATAGTAACTCTTGAACATATGCCTACTAAAAATCAACTTGCGGACTTGTTCACAAAGCCCTTGGACAAAAAGAGATTTGTATCTCTTAAAAGATCCATTGGCATGATTTGTGTTGATTAATGCTTGTGTGTGGTTATGAATGGCTTGATAAGTAAAAATATATTGTATATCTATTTCTTTGAGAGCTACTCATGTGAAAAGTAATGATCTTGATAAAATAGCTTTTATTGCTTCTAGATCATGCACTTAAGTCTTTGTAAATCTTGTTTTTAAAAGTGCACAAATGCTTCTCTTATATGTCTAAGTTTGAGTAATTGAGTTTGAAAGCATGTATATTATGGATGCATCTTGAAGTTCATTTTTTAGTACATGATAGATGACCTATCGTTAGTATCCATTTTGCTTCGGCATCTACATAGAAATCAACGAGCACCTTCATGGAAAGGGCTATACACCTTGGTTGTGAAGCAGCCCAATGTAGGAAAGGGCTACACCATTGTGATGAGTGAAAGCCGTCATGAATAGTATATGTTTATGTTAGAAAAATCAAAGAAGTGTCGAAAAAGAATCATTTAAAAAAAATCTTTGATACAAAGCCTAAAAAGAAATGGAGGAAAGCTTAAAATGGGGTATAGTTGAAAATTGTGTTTGCTCGGGTTGTAAAACAGAAATGGGATGACGAGCCACATCCACACACATGCTCATATGTTGAAATCTATTCTCTTTAAAGCAAAAATTCGGATGATAATCGGTTTGACATTGATTGGAAAAGCTTTAGATGGATATGTGTTGAAGTGGTTTGCATGTTGATATCACAATCACTCTTTTTATATATGCTAGAAGCATTTTTTTTTCACACACACATTTTTGCTTAATGTGCTTGATTCATTAGCAATGAGAGATTATTTTTGAGAGAATAATGAAAATCTATGATTCTCTTATTAATTTTGAAAAATAATGGTTTACTTTCTTTTAATGCTTGAAATGTGTGATTGTGTGATTCCCTTGTGAACAATTTTACTTGCTTATTAATATGTGGAGCATATGTTAAGGGGGAGCTTAGTTTGTTAAACTTAGTTATCTATACAACTTGTTTGCTCACTATCTCATGATTTCATTATGCATCCCTTATAACCTTGTAGGCATTTTCAATTGGCATTTATTTCTCTCTCTAGGTTGTGTAATATGTTTTTGTCTATTCCTTGCCAAAAAGGGGGAGAAAGTGTTTTCCTCTCCATGTTACTTACTTTTGATATAAAGGGGAGACAATCCATCAACGGGGAGAAATTTTGTCTTAAGGGGGAGAAAGAATTTGTGTTTGCATGAGATAAGAAGAGATAAAGGAATTTTTTTTATTTCGTATATTGTTTGTTTATCTCACCTATCTTCTTTGTAGAAGATTTCTTTTGGTTGTTCTTGTCTCACAGGTGCTTTTAATGTGTGAAGATATTCTTGAAGATTCTTGAAGACATGTTAGTCTAGGAATATCTCACAGTAATGTGAGGATGTGAGAATGCAATCAATATTGATTATGAGTGATCATTGTATGGTGAGGTAGAGGTTTTGTCATGGAATAGCCAAAGGGGAAGATTGTTAGGTTTTAGATTTGTGTTGGCTTGATTCCATAACAAAACTTCATTTCTTTGTAATGTTTAGTTGCTTAAGTGGTTCGTGATGATAAGAGCTTCAACGAAGAAAAGCAACTTCACATGATGCAAAGTTTGTCTTCAAAAGGATTGGTACTGTTCTTGGATGCTAAGATATCGAGATTATTCTTCCTCTTGCAAGGTGTAAGCGCACACACACACAATTAATTCATATGTGTCCCTGCTTAGTTGTGCATCATTAAATGCGCACACACACACAATTCTTCATATGTGTCCCAGCTTAGTTGTGCATCAATAAATGCCCACACACACGCATTTCATATATTTGTGTCCCTGCATCATAGCGCATAATTTGGTATAACATATTCACACACTTGAAGTTGAATGCTCATGCATTGGTATGAAAGTAACATGTTTTGGAAAATGCATGATTGGAAACTATCTTTATGTAGTTTGCATTCTTGTGTGAAATGTGTTTGTTTGTTTATATGTTTGTATAACATGGATCTTGAACTTGGTTTTAGTCTTAGATTATTCATGATTGATTTCTGGTCATTTCGGTTACTCATACTATTGATTTCGAGTTCTAAATCAAAAGATACTACACTTTCAACTCATGTTGCATACATTGTCTTTGTCTTCATATATCGAGTAGAATTATTATTTTTTAGGTAGAGTATCTTATATTTCCATGTCCATGAGGGATTCCTGGTTCGTAATCTTCAAACGGATTTGAATTCAGAGTTCGGAGGCCAAAGAACGGTCGAAGAACGCGAGAGGAGTGCAAGGGAAGAGGTGAGATGGCACAAGCCATCACTTGGCACCTTCCCGAGATGGCACGTGGCCATCTCGGCCCCAAAGCCTTGCTGCCCCGAGATGCCCACGTGCCATCTCGGGGAGGCACTAAGGCATGAGAGCAATTTGGTCTTTTGGTTTGTTTCTCTGTAAAATCTCTCATTCCCTCTCATTCATGATAAGTTGAGAAAAACGAATTTGAAGAACAAGTGCAGAATTTTTCACTCAACATTTTGATTTTTGTTTTTGTGATAACTTCTTCATTTCTACTCCGAATCACTTGATTCAAAAACCAATTTCGGGTGTCTTGCAGAGTTCTACAAACAACAAGCATTTTAAGAACCAAAGGATGTCTAGAGTTTTCGTTGTGATCAGATCTTCAGTTCGTGATTTTCATCCTTGTTGGTAAAATCATCTTCTTCTTAGTTTTCTTCTTAGATCTTGTTATTGATTGATGCCTTTTGATTAAGAAGTATGAATACGATGATTTTGATATCATTTTGATGTTTGTGGATTATAGTTTCAAGTTTAGCTAGATTTGTGATAAGTTGATTGATTTGTGCTAAACTTGATAAACATGAAATTGTTTCTAGAAATCTTTTGTTCTTATGCTTGATTGACTATTTCTAGATTTAATTTCATTTTCTAAGAACTAGGTCTACATCAATTGGTATATTCATTTCATTGAGTTGGTTCTTAGTTGATAACATGCTTAGGTTGCCTAGATACATTTGTGATTGTTCTTTGAAAGCATAATCTAGCTATCTAGTTGCATGTCCATAGAACTTGTTGATCATCATTTTCTATGTTGAGTGCTTGTTTGCGTTTTGCATTCATGATCACTTAGATGCCTTGTGAAGAGGTAGAAAGTCTTATATCTTAGAGTGATTCTTTGATTTGAGCAATTGGAAGTCTTAGCTAGAGTCGGGAGGACTTGGATAGTTAAGCAAGTGGAAGTCTCGACAAGAGGTGTGAGACCTCGGATTGTTGAGCAAGGAAGTCTTGACTAGAGTCGGGGAGGACTCAGATAGTTGAGCAAAAAGTCTTGCCTAGGGTTGGGAGGATCCGGATGGGTGAACAAGGAATCTTCCTAGAGACAGTAGGTCTTGGATAGGAATTTGGCTTAGTAGATCACTAGGTTCAAGGATAGAGTAAGAGTGATAGCTTGGAGAGCATGTGTTGATTGCTTGAGTGTGTAACTCTTATTTGACATAGTGGATTTGCTTTCGCCGGTGGTTGTGTTATCAACCTGTGAATGTTTCCTCTTTGGAGGTTTACCACGTAAATATTGTGTGTCATTGTTTGCAATTTTCATTAAGCATTATTAAAATTGCATTGTTATTAAAATAAGACAAAAATTGGAGCATATACCTATTCACCCCCTTCCCCCCTCTAGGTATATTCACACTATAAAGTCAAACGGATATTTCACTCCTGATGCCTTGGTTGGGCTATAACCCCCAAGAAGGATCTAAGTGTAAGAGCATAGCTGCCATCTAGATATCAAGACTAGGAAATAGCTAGATAGCCCTCCTGGTGTCTTGGTCGGGCTACAACCTCTAAGAAGGACTTGAGCTTAAAAGCGCGATAGTCATCTTGATCTCAAGACTAGGAGAGAGCTAGATAACTATCATTGATACCTCACTTGGGCTATAACCCCCTAGAAGGGCTCAAGAATGGAAAGCTCTTCTACTTAAACTCCAATGTCCCAGTCATTGTTGGTCGCTAATTCCCCGTGTATATATGGTTGCTTACTGAGACAAGTGCAGACTAGCTTACAATCACACAAAGGGACTATTTACTAAAGTCATTGAGCTACAAGTTTCTATCAAGAGTCGAAACGTTCGAGCTAGCTATCTACTTTCACACTTAATCAGTTTTCCTATCTTGTTACTTTTCCCAAGCTAAGTCAGGCTACTATAGAGGCTAAACCTAGATGGAGATCAGAAATGAAGCAAGTACATGCTAATCAGAATTTGAACCAGATCTAAAGATAAATTCCATTATTAAAATGGGGACCCTATTCCCCGGTAAGGCTACAACGATCGAGCAGGGAGCCCAACCCCTGGTCCCCGGGCTACAAAAAAAATGATAATGATGATCAAGCATGGGTAAGGATGGGATGCCTACCCCTCTTTCCAAGCATTCAAAATAAGCTACAAGAAGATGGATTCAAACTTCTGTGTCCTCCTGATTTCCTCCAGCTTCCCCTCCTTCCAGATGAACCTTGCATTCTTCTCCTCTCTCTGGTGATCGCTTATCCAGGATAGCCGCCTCCACCACCTCTTCCCGAGGATGCCCCCTGATTGCCAATTGCTCAGCAGGGTCCTCCTCCAAGACCTTGTTGACCACCTCCATGACCTCAGGAGGTATGGATGCATCAAGAAGGTTAGCCATTGACTCTGGCATAATCTCTCATACTGTTGACTCTTCCCTTGAAGGCACCTTAGAGGGACCTTGGACTTTGGTAGGGCCTCCTTCTGGTTGAACCCCCCTCGAAGATTCTCTGAGACCTGATGCTGGGAAGGTTGGGACATGAGGAGACAAATCTGGTACTTCAGGCTGCTTCCCAGCTCCGTCTCCAGTAGAAGGACCTGTTTTGTCATTATTGGGGTAAGACATCTCTACAGCCCGAGACATGATTTCTTCCCTATCCCAGCCAGTGATACTGGAGAGGTCAAATGGGAGGGGGATGGATTTTGCAACATGGAAGGAGGCATAGAAATACCCCTCGCTAAAAGAGGCTTTTACTTCGGCTTGAAGCTTGGAAACCTGAGACTGCAGATTTTGGTTATCAACATCCAGTGCCTTCGCTTACTCCCTCCAATCATCCCACTGACTGGCTCGACGAAGAGACCGAAGGGTCTCATGGTCACACTGAAGCTCTGCCAGTTGTGCTTCTATCCCCTTCTGGCTAGAAGTCATCTCCTGAACTAGGGCTTGAGCCCGCGCCAACAATCCTATGGCTCGCTCAGCCTTAGCTTCAAGCTTAGATGTCCGATCGCGGAGGAAAGCTACCTGGTGTCCCATGGCTACTTGAAATTTGAAGGCATGCAAAGGGAATTCATGATAGAAAATGATAAGTCAAGTTATTACATGAGAAAATAAAGGCGATGACTACATCGGCCAGGAGGGCAGACCCCTTGGTAACCAGAATATCCATATGCATGGAAGCCATCCTAGAGAGCCAGCCACCCGGGCAAGACGTAACAAACTACTTCAGAACCTTGTCCTGACCAACCGAGCCCGACTGGTGATGGGGGCAAGGAGGGGGAATCTCAAGAATACCAGCCTTGGGATCCCCTAGAGCCTGAACTGCTCAGGATATAGATGGATCAGCTGAAGGAGTGGGTAATGTGACTAGAGAAAAAATGGTTGTAGTGGGGGCCATTAATGAGGGGAATGATGAGGATATATCAATGGCTTGAAGAGCTAGCCCTCATCGACTTAGAGCTTTAGCAGCCTGAGTTGCGAGAATATCCATCTTAGATCTTATCTGGGAAGGCGAAACAGCTATAGCAGGCGAAACAGCTATAGCAAGCGAAGCAGCGGCTAAAAAGGTTGGCCCTCCTTTCTCCGAGGTAGCCAAGAAGGTTCCCTAGGATGACCTGGTAGGAGAGGGAGGCGTCCGAACTTGTCGGGATTCACGGGAAGTTGGAACAATCACAAAAACTGTTATAAAAAATGAAGGATGTCAGAGGCAAATCAACTAACAAAACTGTTAATAGCAAAATTTGGCTAGGGACCAAAGAAGAATTTTCCACTTCCCAGCCTTCCCGCAAGGGTCCAAATTCGGGAGTGCATGACGGGGTATCAAGGTCCCCGAGGTCGAGCTACCACGTGATCCTATAGGAGCAAGGCGAGGCCACCCATACCATCCGGGCATCTGACAAGTGTCCAGGCTTACCAAATAAAGCCCGACGAGACCACGTCAAGCTCCTTATGCCAGGATAAAGCCCGAAGCTAGGTCGACGTGAAAGGACCTGGGTCCGCCGACATCAAGGCCCTTCTGTCTCATCGAGGTATAATCTCGACCTATCCGAGCATTAAAGGAAGAAGCCCGTAAAGCCTCATTGTCACCAAAAAGCACCAAGATCCACTATAGATCCTGGCATGGTTAAATCAAGTTGCAAGAGCAGTGCTCGAGCGTACCTCTCCATCCTTCCAGAAGCAAGCCAAGGTCGCCTGTTTATGGAAAACACCTTACCAGGGCCTGCTAGCCAAGCCCCCTACCCTAGGAAGCCTGCATAATTAGGTCAAGCTCCATGATGAAGACCAGCATCTAGCTCCGTGACAATCGAGAGGTTCCCGGGGGATCCCGCCAGTGTACTGGATCCTAGGGTACCTCAACCTCAAGGAATATCAAATGTCACCTCAGGTAACCTCCATGAAGTACCTCTCCAAAGTTACATGCAGAACTAGAGCTCTCCTCTCGGCAATATAGGAAGAGAGGGTTGACTTTCATGACATTTAAAGTACCATTAATGAGGTCAACCGTATTAATGGAGGTAGTCAACCCTATTAATGAGGTCAAATATATTAATAGAGGCAGTCAACCCAATTAATGACATGATCAACACCATTAATAAGAGAATATATAACTCTTTAATGGCCATCGTTAGTGATAGAGTCTAAAGAGGAAACAAATACATTTTCCTCCAAGATATCCTCCACAACCGATTATTGGGGGTCAACTATAACAGAAAATCCTGCTTATCAAGGAAAGAAGAGTTCGAAGAGGAAACAAACACATCCATTCCAAGATATTAGCCACGATATGATCAATTACATTAAAGGAATAATCATACTCAATAAGAAGAGGAAGATTGAAGAATCCTGGACTTACACGCCAAGGCAGTCACCATTTATAAATATGTATGTAAAAGGCATAGAAGGGGTCCGATGAATGACAGAAGACAAACATTCTTCGTTTAAAGATCTCTCGACATCATCAATGTACATATTACCTTTACCTAGAATATACCGGTATCAGTCTACATTCGACCACAATTGTAAGCTCTCCGGAGCAACTACGTTGTATTACTTCACCATTCTTGTAAGCTCCCTGGAGCATTCTCTGATATATACATAAGAAAGGGTATTCCTCCTTCCTCCGGATACTGCCTTAGGGTTTTTCCGCATGTGATCATTGGTGATGATTTTTCCCCTTTGGTCAGTCCATCTCCCTCTACAAAAGACTTGTGTATTTCCTATTATCTACTGTGTTACGCATGTGTGTATGCGGGCTAGGAACCGATCTCATTGGTCCTAGCTCTCTAATCTTTCTTACATGAGATCGGGAAACAACAACGAAAACCTAAGGAAACGAAGCTAGATTCCTACCCGGCTGGACCTAACGCTCTTATCCTCTCATCTATACGCCAAAGTCGCACATCAAGATAAGGAGAAACAACCTAGAACAGCTTAAGGAATTCGATGAGCTCTCCCGCATCATTTCTGTGGCAGAAATCAAGATCGGGGAATTACAGGAAGGAATCGGGCTCCAGAACCCAGCTCCAGGTACCATGACGGTCTCCGACCATGACCGAGGCCGAGGACCAGGACCAAGATCAACCAATTCACACCAACAAGAGAACCTCAAGCTCCCTAGATTTACTTCATAAGCACGAAGCCCGACGGGCGGGATAACTTGTCTCCTCGAGCTCCCTATATCTACTACATAAGCGCGAAGCCCAACGGGCGAGATGGCTTGTCTCCTACCTCCGATTTCATCCTCCTTCATATTCATACAAGATCAGGTCATGTATCAGCAGTACCGACCCCGGCCACCACTTTCGTGGTAGTGGTCTCGAGGGCGTTAATGGGGATTTCTCATCCTAAACAAATTTACCGTTAACACTTTCTGGCGCCGTCTGTGGGAAATTTCCACACCCCTCTTGAAAGCCTCTATCTCTCTACATGAGTATTATTATACTATCGAGGTAACAGATTCATTATTCATGAATATCATTTACTATATACGATGTCTTTTCTCCATACTTGTCTACATCGCCTATGTATCACATGTGGTGCTCATTTTATAATTTAACGAGTTTCGTTCATTGTGGTGCAAATATGGTACGTGGGATTTCTGGTGGAACCAGTTCATTATGCTACTCCTATGAATTGAACCTGCTTAGATAATCGTAGAGCTCCAATACAGTAGCTCCCCGCTTGAAGATCCCCTATATAGCTGAACCATTCTGATACATCGAGAGCTCCTATACAATAGAACTGCACCTCTCCCGCTCTTCTACAGCAGATTCACTCCGCCACCAGTGTATCACTTGTCCAGCAGATCCACTAGGCTTCGACCTATTCATACAGATCCCCTCATGCCTCCAGGTCCGCCCTTCGTAAGCTCCTAGGTAGAGATAGCAGGTCAACTCATGAATCCGAGAAGCCAACTCAGCTGTGTAGCCTTTAGAGCAACATCACCAGTAGAGGCTTAGTGGCTCCTCACTTGGTGTACCAGGTCGGTCAACGCTCAAGTAAGCCACTAAGCTCCTGATTCATTCTAGCAGGGTCTAGAGCCCTCTCTCAATTGCTGGGGACTTCTAGGATCCTGAGCATGCATCTGGACCAGCACCTCTGGTGGTTTCACTCCATGTTTACCGGGTCATTCACTGCCCTAGCAAGCCACCGAAGCCTAATCTGATCGAGGAGAGCCCAGAGGTTTCCTACTCTTGGTAAGGCCTCCTACGTGCCTAAGTAAACCTCTGGACTAGCAGCCTCACTGAAAGGCCAAGTGGCTCCTCACTTCTTATATAGGGCTTGTCAACGCATAAGTGAGCCACTGAGCTCCTGATTCATTCTGGCAGGGTCCAGAGCCCTCTCTCAATTGCTGGGGACTTCTATGATCCTAAGCATGCATCAGGACCAGTACATCTGGTGGCTTCAATCAATGTTTACCGGGCCATTCACAGCTCTAGCAAGCCATCGAAGCCCGATCCGATCGAGGAGGTCTCAGAAGCTTCCCACATTTGCTAAGGCCACCTACGTGCCTAAGCAAGCTTCTAGAGAAGTAACACCGCTACAAGACCGGTGGCTTCACTCCATGTTTACCGGGTCATTCATCGCCCTAGCAAGCCAACGAAGCCCGATCTGATCGAGGAGAGCCCAGAGGTTTCCCACTCTTGGTAAGGCCTCCTACATGCCTAAGTAAACCTCTGGACTAACAGCCTCATTGAAAGGCCAAGTGACTCCTCACTTCTTATACAGGGCCGGTCAATGCCAAATTGAGCCATCGAGCTCTTATTTCGTTCCAGCATGGTCTAGAGCCTCATTTCAGTTGCAGGGGACTCCAAAGATACCAAGCATGCTTCTGGAACAGTACCAGACCGGTGGCTTCGCTCCATGTTTATCGGGCCATTTATTGCCCTAGCAAGCCACCGGAGCCCGATATGATAGATGAGAGCCTAGAGGTTTCCCACTCTTGGGCCGGTCAATGCCCGATTGAGCCATCGAGCTCCTGTTTCGTTCCATCATGGTCCAGAGCCTCATTTCAATTGCAGGGGACTCCTTGAATTCCCAATTATACCTCTTGACCGGTACCAGACAGATAGCCTATCTCCATTCATATAGGGTCATCCAATGCTCAAGTAAGTCACCACTCATCCCGGAGGGGTCCAAAGTGTTCTCTCAGTCGCATGAAACTTCTAGAATCCCAAGCATGTCTCCAGACAGTTACTAGGCCGGTGTCTCCTCTCTACTTGTTTGAGGCCATTCATCTCCCTAGCGAGCTACCTTGGTCCCGATCTACCTCTCTTGTTAGTCTCCTCAACAGTAGCAGCTCCTTCCTTCTTAGTCTCATTGCTTGGTTGAAGGACGGGTCATCATCCCTTAACATTACTACTTTAGAGCCAACTTTCACCACCTTGGTTGGATCAACTTCAATCAGCATTGACCTCCATCTCCTCAGTTGGATCAATCGATATCTCTTCTTGCTCTCTTACCTTTCCTACCTTGGTAACACCAATTTGGACCTCTACTTTGACAGATTCAGATAGACAGGTAGGCAGACTTGAAGCCCTTCAAGCATTTACAACAGCGGAGGACTTCAAGGTAGTTCCTACCCTAACACGACTAGACATGAAAGCAAAAATGGGAACCAAGTCCTCCTCATCATCTGTGCATTTATCATCTCAATAAGGTCCGGCTTCAGTCGGAGCGGACCCAGGTAACTCTCAACTTTCTCTGTGATCTACTCAAGGTATCCATCCTCTAATGATGATCATGTTAGAAGGAAGAAGAGCTCGAGCTGCCTAGTAAGCAACACAGAAGCGTCCTTCGGCAAATGAAGCACCCGCCTAAGTTTACCTCCTCCTTCGGAGAAATCCACACATGACACGACGCATGGACCTGAGTCTCTCCACATCATATGCATGTTGGATCCACTCCCGAGTTCCCTGCTTATTAGCCATGGTTGCCTCAATTCTGGTCATTCAGAACAACTGCACCCCTCACTACCGTGGTCAGCTCCTTCACCTTTTGGTTTGACGTCACCTAAGAGAGTAGTTTTCTCCATCCAAAACATCTACTTCTGGATCAATCGGGGCTCACCTGCCATATAAACAACCACCTCAGTTGTGGTCTTTATTTAAAGGAGAAGCTCCCTCTTCGGATTGATCATCTACTGCACCATGATTTCGAGCCTGGGTCTGCTTCAGCAACCCAAGACTTGCCAGCTAAGAGGGGAACATACACAACCATCTCAGCAGATTTCTTCTTAATCCCCTCCATTTTCCGTCCATCAATGACTCTTAAATCAAATGGAGGAAGTAGAGCCAGCTCTATCTGGAAGGTTGTGAAGAAGTAAGCAAACACCAGCTTGCCCTCGAAGATTATCATACCAATGGCTCCTCTCCATTTGTACTGGGCTTTCCAATGCCCTAGTGAGCCATCGAGGTCTCGATCTGTTCGGAGAGCACCCAAAGGTCCCGATTAGTTCAAAATAGAGTCTCGAGCTCCATTACGATTGTTAAAGGCTCTCATCTACCCCAAGTGGGCTTCCGAAATAGTTATATCACTTGAAAACTTGAAGCTCGTTATTCTCTCCAGTAACCATATGGAAGGGGCAGTAACCCCAACGTGGGGCGATCTGTCCCAGTAATTGGTTTACAATAAAAAGCGTCTTTTACGGAAAGTCAGTCTACAATCTGCACTCATAACTCAGATCATCTCAAGAGATTCTACTCATGAAAAAGCTCTTAGAGCGAGGCTGGTTATCAACTGATACCACATTGCATTGATACAACTGTGTATCGGCTCACCATGAGTTTGCATCTCCTTCAATTTCGATCTCCATCATAGTTCTCCTATGATCACCATTCGCTCATGATCGAGATACCCTAGACCGGATCAAATCCCTTCAGAAGGATCGCCATCACCGGGAGAGCTATATAGCGTTCCTGATGCCCTGGACTGGATAAATCCCTCAAGGAGGAACGCCATGTTATTTCGAAAATGATCGCCTCGAGACCAGGAAATAGCTAGATAGCGCTCCTGATGCCTCGGTCGGGCACCACCCCCCGCCAAGAAGGGTCTGAGTGTAAGAGCAGAGTTGCTATCCAGATCTCGAGACCAGGGATCGATCGGGGAAGGGGTCCGATGAATGACAGAAGACAGACATTTTTCGTTTAAAGATCTCTAGACATCATCAATGTACGTATTACCTTTACCTAGTATATACAGGTATCGGTCTACATTCGACCACCATTGTAAGCTCTCCGAAGCAACTACGTTGTATTACTTCACCATTCTTGTAAGCTCCCCGGAGCATTCTCTGATATATACATAAGGAAGGGTATTCTTCCTTCCTCCGGATACTTCCTTGGGGTTTTTCCGCATGTGATCATTCGTGATGCTTTTTCCCCCTTGGTCAGTCCATCTCCCTCTACAAAAGACTTATGTATTTCCTATTATCTACTGTGTTACGCATGTGTGTATGCGGGCTAGGAACCGATCTCATTGGTCCTAGCTCTCTAATCTTTCTTACATGAGATCGGGAAACAACAACGAAAACCTAAGGAAACGAAGCTAGATTCCTACCCGGCTGGACCTAGCTCTCTTATCCTCTCATCTATACGCCAAAGTTACATGTCAAGATGAGGAGAAACAACCCAGACCAGCTTGAAGGAAGTCGATGAGCTCTCCCGCATCATCTCTGTGGCAGAAATTGAGCTTTCCGACACTGAAGCTAGATAAGCCCCCCTCCTTACTAGCTATCTAGATCGGGGGATTACAGGAAGGAATCAGGCTCAAGAACCAAGCCCTAAGTACCATGACGGGCTCCGACCCCGACCCAGGACCAGGACCAGGACCAAGATCAACCCCTTCACACCAACAAGAGAACCTCAAGCTCCTTAGATTTACTTCATAAGCACGAAGCCCGACGGGCGGGATGGCTTGTCTCCTCGAGCTCCCCATATCTACTACATAAGCGCGAAGCCCAACGGGCGAGATGGATTGTCTCCTACCTCTAATTTCATCCTCCTTCATATTTGTACAAGATCAGGTCAGGTATCAGCAGTACCGACTCCGGCCACCACTTTCGCGGTAGTGGTCTCGAGGGCGTTAATAGAGATTTCTCATCCTAAACAAATTTCCCATTAACAAAAACAAAGCATAATAACTTAATATTACTCACTAGGAGAAGCATCAGAAATTTGCAGATACTTGTTCACCCTGCGGGGATCGAAGGGAACAACGGTTGGAAACCTCAGGTTTAGATAATTCCTAGCGAGAATAGTCTTCAGCACAACCTCGGACTCGACAAATAGGGAATCCAGCAAACTCATGCCCGCCGATGAATACGGAGCTTCCCCAATCTCCCGCCGCTAATATCCATTCTTCCTTCCAAGCTGGGTCTTTTCTTGAAGTGCCAGGGATGGTGAAGTTGAGCTTGTTCTTGGCCTTCACATAGAACTGTCCCCGGAGACCTCCAGACAACCTCCTGATTTGAAAGAGGTAGGCCAGCTCTTCTGCTCCGGGTTTCCTGGGTGACCTTATTCAGCTCGTATTGTTCCCTCCACAGCATGAGGAAGCCAATCAGATGCCTCTAGAAGCTGAGCGTCAACTGAAGGGGAGCTAGTTGAAGAGCGTTAAGATCCCACCGAAGAGTATGGTGAAGGGGGAGTCTGACCCTATTCTCAAAGGCCGTCAAGTGAATGGGGAGCACGTTCACGGGAGGGTTAAAAACATCATAGTTCCTATAGGGAACTGTAAGGGTGACACATTTAGGAATGCCATATTTATCCCGAATGCGGTTGATCGATTGTGGGTCAACAGTAGAGTCGGTGATAACAGTAAATTCAGAAGGAAGAGGCTTCCTTGAAAGAAGCCTAACCATCGCAATTTGAACCTTCTCAACGGCGTCGACCCTCTCTCCTACATTAGAATCCTCGTTAACCAAGTTCAGAGGGTTGTCAGATTGATTGGAGAAGCCGGAGCCTATCGAAACATTCCTACTAGAGCGACGAAGCTGACAGACCGGGGAAGAGTCATTGCACCCATTTCCGAGGAACCAAATTAGAATTGCCAGTGCCCTAGACCATGGATTAAATGATGTCAAAGGAGTTCGACATTGTTGGATGAAAAGAGCTTGAAGGTGGGTGAAAGACAATAATGTGGTCGGAGAAAACAGTATGGGAGAAGAAGTCTGAAAATTTGAAATTGAAAGAAAGCGTGAAGAAAGGGATGATGAGGTCGGGATTAAATAGAGGTGGAATAGCCATTGACATCAGCCGAATCTTCGGTAAGATCGCCTCGAATCTAGGAGCGGCCGTAACGTAGCTGGATTATTTCAAGGAAAGTACCAATCCGCCCACGACACATCATCCGAACAATTAATGAGAAGATTTCATTCGAGATTCCCAGTAATTACCTTGTAACAAAAAATTTCCCAAATAAACAGTGAATTTGACTCCAACCCCAACTCTACCTCCAGTGTTCAAGTCAGAGGGGACTTCCGTTAATAATAAAATTTAGCTAGGGGGTCAAAGAGAAATTTTTCACTCTCTTAGCCCGATTCAAAGCCCAAATTCGACATTCATAGGGCCTCGGGCAAGTCCTAGAGCTACCTCACAGAATCAAGGAAGGATCATCGGGCATCAGAGTTATCAGGAGCGAATCTAGGCAAGTCCAGGTTAAGCCCACACGCGAACACTAGAATCCGGGCTTCTCGAGGTCACCTATCCCAGAACCTCAGTTCCTGAGGTCGGGCTCCAAAACCACCCCTTGAAAGCAAAAAAAGATCGCCTGAGCTCAGGAAGCACTCAAAGCGAAGCCCGACATAAACAAAAGTGAGCTCCTTCCGGACCACATCTTCTTGAGGTCAGGTTCGACTGGAAGCATAAGCTTGAAGCCTACCGAACTCTCTAGAAGCCTGTTGTCCCCACTAGGCATGAAAGAAGAATCTCGCCTAAACTACACTACCCCTAGTCAGTGCCCATGAGTTCATTCCCGAGCTTCTGAGAATAGTTTACCTCGCTCTACATGACAAAGCGCAACTACTTTATAACCAACATTATTTCCGCGTGCGTGTAAGTCACGAGTTTGATTCCAAAAAGGAAACAAACTTATCCTCGTCAAAGATATCATCGTATCCGTTATCAATTCAAAGTAAACAACTTTCAAAATAACAAATCCCGCCCGATAAGGGAGGAACAGATTTATAGGATCATGGCAGGATATTTATGAGTTTAAACCTACTTGGACCAGATATAAAATAAGGCCAAGCAGAGACGAAAAGAAAAAGGAGAAAGAGAGTGAAAGAAATGGAGAATAACGTTTGGCTAAATTCTGTGATCAGAACACGACCGTCGTGGTATCCATTATTCGACAAGCACGAAGTTGCCACCTTCCTATGTCCTAGAGAGATTGTGAGTGTTCATGAGAGATTTCTGTATATCACGAGTGTTCAATAATAAAACTATCATTTGCTATTGTCATTCAGTCATTTGTTTTTATCAAAGAAGGTCAGGTATCAAAGGTACTGACCCCAACCACCACCTCCGTGGAAGTGGTCTCGGGGGTGTTAGTTGGAATTTCTCATCTTGAGCTAATTTCCTTTTAACATATATGTTTTTAATTTTTTTTTGGGCTTTTAAGTTCATTTTTTGGCATTTAGACTTAAACTTTTTTAAGAAAACATAATATGTAAAAAATAATTTAAACAAAATACAACCCAATTTTCAATCCAAATCTAATATTTTAATCATATTCAATCTACATACTCAATCAAAATATAAAATCTTCATAACTTATAGTAAAATATAAGTGTTAACGAGAAAGTTACCCAGGATGAGAAATTCCTGCTAACACCCTCGAGACCACTACAACGGAGGTGTTAGCCGGGGTCGGTACCTTTGATACCAAATCTGCTTAGATGGGAATGGAGATTTGTATGATAATGAAAAACAGGAACTTTTATTATCGATCACTTTGACATACAGAATTCTCTCTCATACATTATCTTTGACGTAGGATGGTGGTCTCTTTGTGCTTGTCGAATAGTAGAAACAACGGCGGTCGTGTTCTGATTACATAATTTAGGCCCTCCTCTCCTCTTTTTCTTATTGTCTATCTTTTTATATATATATATATATATATATCTATCTTTACCATTTCTTGACCTTATTTATATTTGGTCCAAGTAGGTTTTAATTTCACAAATATCCTGCCACGATCCCATGAATCCGTTCATTTGAATTTGACTTGTTACTAGATTCATTGATATCGTTGACGGTGATAAGTTTGTTTCCTTTTTGGAATCAAACTCTTGACTTACGCATACGTGGATTTAATGTTGTTTGTTACGTAGATTTGATTCTGTGTATACTCACGGCACTTTCTTCATGGAGGTCGCCGAATTAACTAGTCATTGTCTTATTGAGTGAGGTAGATTCATGCTTTGGTTCTATTCAGAGAAGCCTGGGATAGACTCGTGGGCATTTTCTAGAGGTAGTGTAGGCTAGGCAAGATTCTTCTTTCATGTCCAACGGGAACGGCAGACTTCTGGAGAGGTTGGTGGGCTTCTATCTTATACTACGAATCAAACCTGACTTCAGGAAGTGCCTATGAGTGGAAGAAGCTTACTTTTGTTCGAGTCGGGCTTCGCTTCAAGTGCTTCCTAAGTTCAGCGATCTTTTCTTGCTTTCGTAGGGTGGTTTTGGAGCCCGATCTCAGGACCCGAGGTTCCTGGATAGGTGGCCTCAAGAAGCCCGGATTCCCATGTTTGCACTTAGGCTCAACCTGGTCGTGCCAAACTTCATCCCCGATAGCTCCGAAGCCCGGCAGACCTCCCCTGCTCTGGTGAGGTAGCTTTATGGTCTTCCTAGGGTCTCGTGAATGTTGAATTTGGGTTTTGATTCGGGTTTGGAGAGTGGAAAATTTCTCTTTGACACCTAGCCATATTTTACTATTAACAGAAGTCCCTTCTGACTTGAACACTGGAGGTAGAGTTGGGGTTGGAGTCAGATTCCTTGTCTAATTGGGAAAATTTTCCATTATGAGATAATTATTGAGAATCTCGAACGAAATCTTCTTATTAATTGCCCAAGTGATGTGTTAAACTTGAATTGGTGTGTTCTTCGAGAAAAATCGGTTGCATTACGGCTCTCTCCATGGCTCGAGGTGATCTTTTAGAGGATATCACCGACGACATTACACTCCTAACCTCTATTTAAATTCAACTCCTTGCCCGTTTCTTCACACTTTCTCTCAATCTTGAACTTTACAGATTTCTTCTCCTTTACTTGTCTTCTCCGACCACCTCTTTATCTTTCGCCTACCTTCAAGCTCTTTTCATCCAACAATGTCGAACTCCTCTAATAGTATTGAAGTCTTGGTCGAGGGCACTGGAGGTGTAAAATCCTCAATTGTTGATTGGCTTATTTCATGAACAAATCACATGTTTGGAGTATTATGTAAGGGTAGCTTAGGCTCTCAAGACCTCAAGAGGAGAATCACCAAAGGTAAAATTCTTGTGCTTACTTGCTTTGAAGAGATATAGTTGCACACACTCACAACTCATACATATTTCTTATTCGTATATGCTGTGTGTTTATATGAGTGTTCATTCTTGTTTTGATAACTCTTCTTGCATGTTTATATTGATCACATCTTTGCATTTGCATTGACATGCATTATGTGTTGCTCACACATACACTTACTTGCATTTGATTTGTTATGCATGTGTGCTTCATTGTTGTCTATGTGCATTCATAGTGTGGTTTTGTGTGTTATTCGCGCTTGCACGATGGTTTGTTTGTCTTAGCACATTGAGTGACCATTTGAGAAGGTTGTATTCTTCTCTTGGTTTGGTTATGTGGAGTAAGGTGTCTAGTTTCAAATGAGTGTATTTCAATGATTTAAATGTTTTTCAAAACTGACCTTTGTATGGTCTTGTAACCATATCTTTTTATACAATGATTCAAAATGAGTTTTAAAAATTTATGTATAAACTAGACACCCATATCTTTCCAATGGTATATTATTCGTAATATTTCATGACCGTTTGGATTGGTTTTGAAATCTCCAAAGTGACTACAAAAACAGGGCATCTCTGTTGTTGTCTGTTTCTGATCTTTGATCACTCAAATGACCATAAATATTTTTACAAACGTCTAAATCTTGTTTTATAAATTTTAGTAGAAATTAGACTTCCATACCTTTCCAACGGTATATTATACGAAAGGTTTGGATGTCGTTTGGTCATGTTTTGGGTTGCTCGAATCTCGAGCTTTTGTGCTGTCTCGGCCGCGTCGGTGCACAAGCGCACCTCACCAGCTCCCCTTAGACAGTAGGTGTGCGCTGGTGTGGCGCTTGTCGATCAGCGTAACTCACCAGCGCACTGAGTAAAATTCTGCGCATTTTCAAAACGATGTAGTTTTGTTCTAGGGCTCATATTTATGTGTCATCTTCTTCCTCACTCGTTTTTCAGAGCTTAAAAACCATTTCTTAGTGAGAGAAAACATTTCCCTTGAGAGAGATGCTCCAAGAGTGGTTCCTTAACTCTCCAAACCCAAAACCCATCATCCTTCATGCATTATTGATCATCTTTAGACATGGGTCTTCATCATTCATGACTTGGTAAGTAAGAACAAACTTTTATCTTTGATTATTGTTCTTAAACTGCAAGAGTTCATTTTTATTGCATAGGATTTATAGAAATCATTTTTGAATGCATATTTTTGTTTAATGATAACATGATTGGGTTTGTATTTTGATAGCTTAATTGATTAGGTCATTTTTGCCTAAAAGCTAGGTCATAAACATTCTTGTGTGATTCATTGTTGACTAGGTTGATAGATTGTTCATTAATCAACTTGTTAAGCTTTTGAATGTTTATGTGATGTTTTTTGTGACAGTTAGTTTGTTAGAAAATCTCTACACAACTAATTGAGCTTGTTATTGATAGACATTGGTCTAAGACTTGCATTTATTGTGTGGCTAAATGCTTTGTCTCAATCACATGAATATGTACTAAGTATATATTGAATACATTGTAAGCATATTTGTTGATTCATTGTGATTGTTTGTGATAGCTAGGAATGTTGTTATTGATAACTTCTAGCTAAATCTCAATGCTTTGCATTTAGATATTGTTTAGGACTCATTGATTGCATTTAGTGATTGCATTATAGTCCTTGCCATGCTTAATGACAACATGTGTTGATTTGACTTTTATGATAGCTTTATAGGATTACTTGTTTTATGTTTAGCTAAGCTTTATGACATGTCATTTAGCTCTTGATATCTAGGATTGCATTTATCGTCATCTCATAATTCTAGATAAGCATATAAGGTACCCTCGCCTTGTTTGTTGTTTGGACATCGTTATATGTTCACATAGGGTGTTTATCTCTTCATTTAAGAGAAGTAAGTCTTGCGTTGCATCCGGGAGTAGGATGCTTCAAGCGTAAGCAAATCGGACTAGGTCCACTTAATACCGGGATTAGGTAGTGGTAGTGGGTTATATACCAGGAAGAGGTTGTAACGTCTTTATCATCAATGGATTCGTTGTTCGAGTGTGGCGCAGTTAACAGCCCATGGTTTTTCCCATTTGAAGGGTTTCCACGTATATCTCAAGTGTCTTAATTATTTCTGCACTTATTACACTTGTGATATTATTGTGACTAGTTAGGGGTATTTTCGTCTAATTAACCATTAACGAAAATTGGACAAAATTTGATTAAAATCTATTCACCCCCCTCTAGATTGTTATTAAACACACCATAATAATTGTTTCAAGAGGCACTCACTTAGTTCCTCAGAAACGGGTGCGAGGAATTTTGAGTGACGAGGACTCCTCTCCGGTCGGTCAGCACCGTCGCTCTGGTGGGAACGTCTCAATCGGTTTCTGCTTCTCGAATCAACCCGACAACCCTATAACTTAGTTGACCAGGATTCCGATGCTGGAGAGAGGGTCGACGCCGCTAGAGAAGTTCAAGTTACGGTGGCAGGACTTCTTTCAACGATGCCTCTTCCTTCAGAATCTAGGGTTATTCCTAATTCTACCGTTGACCCACAATCGATTAACCACCTTCGGGAGAAATACGGCATTCCTAAGGGTGTTACCCCCACAGTTCCCCATAGGAACTATGATGTTTATAATCCTCCAGCGAGCGTGCTTCCCATTCATTTGGCAGCCTTTAAGAACTAGGTTAGGCTCCCCCTTCACCCCACTCTTCGGCGTGCCCTTAATGCTCTTCAACTAGCTCCCCTTCAACTGACGCCCGATTTTTGGAGGCATCTGATTGGCTTCCACGTGCCGTAAAGGGAACAGTGTGAGCAGATCAATGTCACCCTGGAACCAGGGGTAGAAGAGCTGGCCTATCGTTTCCAGATAGGGAGCTTGTCCGAAGGTCCCCGATGACAGTTCTATGTGAAGGCCAAAAACAAACTCAACTTTTCATCCCCGGTGCTTCAAGAAATGACCCTCTTGGAAGAAAGAGTGGATACTAGCAGGGTGGGGGACTGGGGGAGTTTCATATTTATCGGCGGGCATGAGCTCGCGGTTTCCACTGCTTTTAGTGACAAACCCTTATGGGATCGGGACTCCATGCTTGCTGAGTCTGAGGCCATTTTGAAGACTATCCTCGCTAGAAATTATATGAACTTGAAGTTTCTAACTGCTGAGACCCCCACAGGGTGAACAAGTATCTACGGATCTCCGTTGCTTCCCCTCGTGAGTAATTTTATGCTATCATGCTTCGTTTTCATTAACTGATTTGCTTCTGACATCTTTCCTTTTTTCTTACTTTTTTACAGTTTTTGTGGTTGCTCCAGCTTCTCGTAAAGCCCAGAAAGCTCGGACCCCTCCTCATCCTTCCATGTCATCCCCAGGAGCCTTCTTGTCTGCCTCGAAAAAAGGGGGCCAATCATTATGGCCACTGCCTCGCTTATTCCTGCTTCATCGCCTTCCCATATGAGGTCTAAGATGGTTGTTCTCACATCCCGGGCAGCAAAGGCTCTAAATCAAAGAGGTCCCGCTTCTCAAGCCACTGATACGTCCACCTTAGCCCCCCTCACCAGTGGTTCCCGCTTCAGTTGCTGCTTCCCCAGTTATATTACCCCCTCATTCCACTGATCCAGCTGTGTTCTGAGTAGTTTAGGCTCCAAGAGATCCCGAAGCTAGTACTTCTGAGATTCCTCCTTCTCACCCCTACCATCAGTCATGCTCGATTAGCTAGGATGAGGTTTTAAAATAGTTCGTTACTTCATGATTGGGTGGCGAGCTCTCTAGGATGGCTTCAATGCCCGTGAATTTTCTAGTTACCAAGGGGTCTGCCCTTCTGGCTGAGGTAGTCATTACCTTTATTTCCTGTGATTGTGAGATTTGATTGCTTTCTAACCTTCGTTTCATGTTTTGCAGGCTTTCAAGTTCAATGTAGCCATGGGCCACCAAGTATCATTTCTTCGAGATCGGGCAGCTAGGGCTGAAGCTGAGGCTGAACGGGCCATGGGATTGCTGGCGTAGGCTCAATCCTTGGTCTAGGAGATAATTTCCAGCGAGAGGGAAATGGAAACAGAACTGGCTAAGCTTCGATGCGACAACTAAAGGCTGAAGCGATTTTTTGACCAAGAAACTCTTCGGTCTAAGCGACGAGCCAGCCAAAGGGATGACTGGAAGAAAGAAGTGAAAGCGTTAGATGTTAATAATCATGCTCTTCAAACCCAAGTCACCAAGCTTCATGATAAGGTGGACTCCTCCTTTAGCGAGGGATACTTATACGCCTCTTACCAAGTCGTTGAGGCCCCCCTCCCCCTTTGATCTGTCGATTATTGCTAACTGGGATAGAGAGGAGTTAATGGCCAATGTCACAAAGATGTCTCGCCCTTTAGGTGATGACCTGGATCCCTCTAACGTGGCCGAAGTAGGGAAGCATCCAGCTGGGTCAGATCTCACTCCTCCTCCTCCTCCTCCTCCTCCTCCTCCTCCTCCTATTGTCTTCCCAACATTAGGTCCCGGAGAATCTTCGAAGGGGGTTCTACCCATAGAGCAGAAAGGAGATCTTACAGAAGTCCGAGGTCCCCTAAGGTGGCTTCAAATGAGGAGTTAGTAGGAGGGGAAACCATGCCAGAGTCAATGGCCAACCTTCTTGATGCAACCATAACTCATAAGGTCATGGCGGTGGTCAATGAGGTCGTGGAGGAGGACCCAGCTGAGCAACAAATCGTTGAAAGGCATCCTCAGGGCGAGGTGGCAAACCGGGATGAGCGACCACCAGGAAGGGAAGAGGGGAGTGAGGTTCATCCTGAGAAGGGAGAAGCTGGAAGAAATCAGGAGGACGTAGAAGTTTGAACCTATCTTCCTGTAACTTGTTTTGAATGCCCTGAAAGGGGGGTGGGCTCCCCATCTTTAATCATGATTGATTGTTATTCTTTCTTTTTTTATAGCCCGGAACCAGAGGTTGGGCTCCCTATTTGCTGTAGCCTTACCGGGGAATAGGCTCCCCAATTCATCAATGAAATTTAGCTTTTCGACTTGGTTCAAATTCTGATTTGCATGATGATTCAGCCCCTATAGCACCATGATTTAGCTTGGGAAAAGTAACAAGATAAGAAAACTATTTAAGCGTGAACGTAGATAGCTAGCTTGAGAGTTTGACTCTCTATAGAAACTTGCAGCTCAGTGACTTTGGTTGACAGTCCCCTTGTCGGATCGTAGACCTTGAGCTTTTTTAGTGGGTTATAGCCCGAATGAGGTATCAAGGAGAACTATCTAGCCCTCTCTTAGGCTGGGAGGGTTACCGCGCTCTTAAACTTGAGTCCTTCTTGGGAGGTGATAACCCGACCAAGGCATCAGGTGAGCTATCTAGCTATTTCCTGGTCTTCTAGATCTGGATGGCAATTATGCTCTTTCACTCAGATCCTTCTTGGTGGTGGTAGCTCGACCAAGGTACCAGGATGGCTATATAGCTATTTCCCGGTCTCGAGATCTGGATGGCAACTATGCTATTACACTCATACCCTTCTTGGGGTGGTATCCCGACCAAGGCATCAGGAGGGCTATCTAGCTATTTCCTGGTCTCGAGATCGGGTTGACAACTATGCTCTTATACTCAAACCCTTCTTGGCAGGGGGGTAGTGCCTGACCAAAGCGTCAGGAGTGGCGACGGGGCTTCCCTGGCTAACCCCTGGTCTTGGAATGATAATATCAAATTTTCCATGTAGACCCAAACCATTGTAGAACACAATTGAAGATGGAGAAAACAAGAAAACAGGCTTTATTGATAAAAGGGATGGAGTACATTATTGCCGAAGATTAAAAACTAGGTGGAGGCAGCCTGCTTATGAGTCCCCTGTTCAAGGGTAAAATTTTATTAAGTGATCTGCATTCCAAGTATGATCGACGAGTCGGCCATACATGTCCTTGAGCTTGTATGCCTCATTACGGACCACCACTTTTACTAGGTATGGCCCTTCCCAGTTGGGCCCCAGGACCCTGTCTGACCTCTAGGTCCCCTTCCTTAAAGTTTCGGGCTATTACCCTCCTGTTAAAGTACCTGGCAATTCTGCTCTGGTAAACCACTACCTTCTCAACTGCTCGATCTTGCTTTTCTTCAAATAGATCCAAGCTAGTAAAAGACGTAGTTTATGCTCAATGGGAAGAACTGCTTCAACCTCGAAGGCTAGATAATAAGGTGTTTCCCCGATGGCTGTTCTTCTCGTGGATCGGTAGGCCTAGAAGATCTCAGGAAGCTCCTCTGCCCATCTGTCTTTCTTCTGCTGCAACTTCTTCTTTAACAAACTCTTAATGGTTTTATTCGTGGATTCCACCAAACAATTGGTATGGGGGTGGGCTACTGAAGCAAATCTAAGGTCGACTCTCAAGCCCTCGCAGAAATCCTTGAACCGGGCGTTGTCGAACTGCTTACCGAGGTCGGCTATAATGACTAGAGGGGTTTTGAATCTACAAACCACATTGTTCTTAATGAATCTTGTTGTGATTTCTTCTGATATCTGGGATAGTGGTCCGGCTTCGACCCATCTTGTGAAATAGTCACGTGCCATGATAGCATGCTTGGCTTGACTAGGAGCAGTAGGAAGAGGTCCGATCAAGTCGACTCTCTACATAACAAAGGGGTATGGTGAGCTAAGGGATGACAACCGCTCTGGCGGGAGGTGACTCAAGTTCGCGGTCTTCTGGCATGCTTCGTAAGATCGTACTAAGTTCTTTACGTCTTGATGGATAGTTGGCCAATAGTACCCCATGCGGAGCACTTGGTATGCCAGAGCCTCCTCTTTAGTATGGTTCCCACATTCCCCGGAATGGACCTCTTTCAATGCCCATTTGGTGTTTTCAAAATGTAAACATCGAAGTAGAAGAAGGGACTTGCCCCTCCTATACAAGTAACCATCTACCAAGCAATACCGGACTGAGAGCCTATTGATTTTCCTAGCTTGGTCGGGCTCTCCGAGAAGTCTCCCTTCTCGAAGATGATCCACTATTGGGTCAATCTAGCATGGCTGCCGATCCAGGGTATAAGTCTCATTTCCTACCACTGTGCTGGGTAGGGGAATCACTTGAAGAAGGACCCCTTGAGGTAAGGTCTGGCCACCATTTATAGCTATCTTGGCTAGGATGTCAGCCCGCTGATTCTGTTGTCGAGGTACCTGCTCGATCTTAAATCCTTTAAACTTGCTCTTAAGCTGTTGGACTAGCTTCAAGTAGGCGATCATGTTATCCCCTTTTGCCTGATAATCCCTAGAAACTTGGTTGACTATGAGCAACGAGTGACTCCTGGCCTGCATGAAATTGACCCTGAGCTCTGCAGCCGCCTTTATCACGGCTAAGAGGGCTTCATACTCTGCCTCATTGTTAGTGGCTTTGAATTCAAATCTGAAACAATGGCAGCACTCGGCCTCTGCTGGGTCGATAAAACTATGCCCGCTCCTCCTCCAGCTTGCCCGGAGGCTCCATCTATGTAAAGGATCCATGATTTGCAGCCTTCCGATTAGCTGTCAGATTCTGGAGTCTTCTCAGGGGTTGTGTTCGTTGCTGTGGAGGTCGCTTGGCTTGGGGGCATTGGGAGCTCTGCTATAAAGTCCACCAGAGCTTGGGCTTTAATTGATGTCATGGGCTTATATCTTAAATCAAACTGGGTGAGTTCCAGGGCCCATAAGACCAATCTTCCAGATACGTCCGGTATCTGTAAAAACCGGCAGAGAGGTTGGTCAGTCACTACCGCCACTGAGTAAGCCTAAAAGTAGGGACAGAGCTTTCTTGCTGAGGTCACCAAGGCATAAGTGAGCTTCTCCAAGAGGGTATAGTTCTTCTCGGTCTTGGTTAGAGCATGGGTTAGATAGTAGACAGGCTTCTGGACTCTATCCCCGCATTTCTTGACCAAGGTCCCACTTACAGCGGTTTCTGAAACAGCCAAGTAGATTTGAAGCTCTTCTCTAAGGCTTGGCTTAACCAATAGCGAAGGGCTTGACATGTATTTTTTTAAGGCTTGAAAAGCTTGTTCACTCTCCTGGTCTCATTTCATGTTTCTTCCCTGCTTAATGGCTTTGAAGAACGGGAGACACTTATCGGTAGATCGAGAAATGAACCTATTGAGCGCTGCTACCTGTCCGGTCAAGATTTGAACCTGTTTTTGCAACGAGGGGGACTCTAGATCCAGGAGCGCCTTAATTTTTTTCAGGTTAGCCTCTATGCCTCTCTCGTGGACCATGAAGCCTAGAAACATCCCTACGGTCACCCCAAAGGCGCACTTGGAAGGGTTCAATCTCAATTGGTTCTCCCTTAAGATTACGAAGGTTCTGCGGAGGTCGTCCAGATAGCCTTTCGAGGTTGATGACTTGGTGATCATGTCATCGATATACAATTCCATTAACCTTTCAATTTTGGGTTTGAACAGCTGGTTGACTAACTGTTGATACGTAGCTCCTGAATTTTTAAGCCTGAAAGACATTACCTTGTAGCAATATAGACCTCGTCCGGTGATGAAACTGGTCTTTTCCTGGTCGGCGGGGTGCATCATAATTTGATTGTACCCTGAAAATGCGTCCATGAAGCTCATGAGCTTGTTTCCAAAGGTGGAATCGACTAACTGATCAATTTTTGGTAGAGAAAAGCTGTATTTCGGGCATGCCCGATTGAGGTCGGTATAATCTACGCACATGCGCCACTTTCCATTGGCCTTTGTGACCATAACCACGTTGGTGATCCATTTGGGGTAGTGTGCTTCTCTGATGAAGCTCGCTTGGGTCAATTTATCTATTTCCTCTTAAACGGCAGCATTCCTTTCGGTGTTGAAGTGATGCCTTTTTTGTTTGATGGGTTTAAAGATCGGATCCCTTGCCAATCGATGAGCTGCCAAAGTCATTGGGATCCCAGGCATTTCGTCATGACTTCAGGCGAAGATGTCATTGAACTCTTTAAGGAGCCTGATCAGGCCCTCCTTCATCCCTGGCTTAAGGGTGGCTCCAACTTTGATGACTTTCGATGGGTCTCTCATTCAGATGGAAACCTCTTTCAGCTTATCCACTAGATGGCCGCTGGCCTACTATCTGGCACCACAGGGTCGTCCTCGGGGCAATTTATGGGTCCTACATCTTCCAAAGCCAACACTAGTGCTTCCCCGTCCTGGATCGTTGTCACCTGGGCAAATTTTTTTGATAGAGCTGTTGGGTTGGCAGACACTGCATAACATCTCCTGGCTGCCTGTTGGTCGCCTCGAACTTCCCCCACCTTGTCTCCTATTGGAAACTTCAGGATGTTATGGTAGATGGATAGGACCCCTTTCAAGGATGATAAAAACGGCCTTCTTAATATTGTATTGTAGGCCGATGGGGTATTTACCACCACGAAGTCTGTCATGATATTCTGATGGAGAGGTGTGGCGCCGATGATCATTGGTAGGATTTTTGACCCTACGGGTATGATTGAGTCCCAGTGAACCCATACAGCGGGGTGGTGCAACTATTGTAACACCACTGTTTCAAGTTAAGTTTTTCCAAGGTGTCATTAAATAGGACGTCGACGCTGTTGCCTGTGTCGATGAGCACTCGGTGTACTATGCAGTTGGCAATCTGTACCGTTATCACCATCGGATCATCATAAGGTTGTACAGTGTTGTAGACATCTGCCTCGGTGAAAATGATATGTGACAACTAGGAGGGGTTTATCGGGCTCTGGTCGACCTTGAGGTTACCCCGCCTTTCGTCCATACGAGGAACCTTCCTTGCATGGTTTTTCTTGGAATTATTGGAGGTGCCAGCCCAAGTAGGTCCCCCGCTGATGTTATGTATTATGTGGATTTGTTGCATCAGATCCGTCTGCTCCTCTTTTCTCTTCTCAGCGTGCTCGCAGATCTCGACTTGTACTTCTCTTCCAGTTAGAATGTTATCCCTGACTTGCTGTAAGAACTCCACCAGACATCCTCCTCTTATCAAAGCCTCGATCTGATTTCGTAAGTTGTAGCACTTTAACGTGTTGTGCCCCACGTCTTCGTGGAAGTCACAATACTTATAACGATTTCTCTTATCGACATGGGCTTTTATGGGTACGGGCTTCTGTAGCAACCACTTGTCCCGAATGGCGAGATAGACTGTTTCACGGGATACATTTAAGGGGTGTAATAATCATACCCCCTCTCAATTCCAGCTATTGGGGCCACTGTTCTGGGAGAAGGTGAAGCTCGTGGAGGAGTTCGTTTTGCTGGATATTTTTTCGATCTGGATTGAGAAATGGGGAAGCGATACGTCAATTTATTTGGAGGTTTGTTCTAGCTTTTCTGAGCTTGCTCAGGTTTGGGAGCTTCCTTCTTCTGTCGCTTTACGGCTCTCATGTCGTCGTGTTCCATTTTGACCTTAAGTTGTTCATCGACCTCAATTTGCTCTAGAGCCCGATCATAGGCTTCTTGGTAGGTTTATGGAGGTCTCTTGGCAAAAGACTGGAAAAGCTTGCCTGCCCACAAGTTTCTTCTGGAGTTGGCGAGGGTTTATTTCTCTGTGAAGACCCCCATCTATATGACTTCCTTATGAAAACGCTCGGCATAAGCCCGGAGGGTTTCCCCTCTCTCCTGGATCACGTACTGTAGATGGATTGGGTCTTTCAATCAGGGCTTAACTCCTTGGAATTATGAGCAAAAATCGATTGACAGCTTCGTGAAGGAATCCACACTGCCAACATGTAGTCTTCTAAACCAGGTCTTAGCGTAATCCGTCAGCGTAGTTGGGAACATTCGACACATAGCGGCCCTGGTCGTGTTCTACACCTCCATCTGTTGGACGAAGCACTCCAAGTGGCTTAAAAGATCCTCAGTCCCAGAGAACCTGTCAGTCGGCATTTTTAATTTTGGCGGGAGCTCTACCTCCCGGATCCTTATTGTGAAGGAAGCATTCATCTCACTTAGAGAGTCCTTCTTGTCTTCCTTGTACCTCCATTTCTTCATCAATTTGACCTCTTTATAAAGCTCTGCTAACTGGTCTCTCAGGCGTTTGTTGTCGGGTTTCCTTGAGTTGATCTCAGACTCCTCACTGTCGGACCTTTCTAACGAACTAGTGACCTTTACCCGGTCTCTTCGGAGGAGGAGGTCTGCCTGAGGGCTTCGCTGACTTTCTTCTTCCCTAACTCGGGTTTCCCTCCATGAAGTTACTTGGGTGGAGAAACTCTCCCCACTCTTGGGGAAGGATATCTGCCATGTATTTGACTTGCCTGGGCTGGTAGCGCGGTAACGCTTCGGGAACAGGGGGAATAGTCCCTAACTTATCCCGGATCGAGGGTGGAGGTCCTGTTCTGTTATGAGCTGGCTCCGGAAGGGTATGTCCCAGGCGATCAAAAGAGGGTTGTCTAGCCCCAGGCCTGCTTGACTCCACTCGATTGGAGAGGTTTGCTTGCTGGATAGTGATACCCTCAGCGAGCAGTCGAAGGCAGAAGCTTTTCACGAAGACATTCGCTCGCTGGTCAAGCTCGACCTGGTTTCCCATAAGGGGGATCCAAAGCCCACACAGTGGCTGGCTCGTCTAGGACCTGGCTATGGAGCCCGGATTTTCTCTCTTTCTTTAGGGCCTTTCGTGTCGATGCAGCAGAAGGTTTTCCCGATGTGCCTAGCTGTCCCTAGGAGGAGCGAAGCCTCATTACTCCTGTAAAATAACAAACTTGTGAATGTAAAGATGGTGGTGTAAGAGTTTCCTACAGACGACACTAGAAAGTGTTAACGGGAAAGTTACCCAGGATGAGAAATTTCTACTAACACCCTCGAGACCACTACCACGGAGGTGGTGGTAGGGGTCGGTACCTTTGATACCTAACCTGCTTAGATGGGAATGGAGATTTGTATGATAATGAAAAATGAGGAACTTTTATTATCGATCACTTTGACATACAAAATTCTCTCTCATACATTATCTAGGATGTAAGAAGGTGGTCGCTTTGTACTTGTCAAATATTGGAAACAACGGTGGCCGTGTTCTGATTACAGAATTTAGACCCTCCTCTCCTCTTTTTCTTATCGTCTATCTCTCGTCTTTCTCTTTATATATATATATATATATATATATATATATATATATATATATATATATATCCTTACCATTGCTTGGCCTTATTTATATTTGGTCCAAGTAGGTTTTAATTTCACAAATATCCTGCGACGATCCCATGAATCCATTCCCTCCTTATCGGGCGGTATTCGTCATTTGAATTTGACTTGTTACTGGATTCGATGATATCGTTGACGGTGATAAGTTTATTTCCTTTTTGGAATCAAACTCTTGACTTACGCGTACGTGGATTTAATGTTGTTTGTTACGTAGATTTAATTATATGTATACTCACGACACTTTCTTCATGGAGGTCGTCGAATTAACTAGTCGTTGTCTTATAGAGCTAGGTAGATCCATGCTTTGGCTCTATTCAGAGAAGTCTGGGATAGACTCGTGGGCACTTACTAGAGGTAGTATAGGCTAGGCGAGATTTTTCTTTCATGCCCAACGAGAACGACGGACTTCTGGAGAGGTTGGTGGGCTTCTATCTTAGACTACGAATCGAACCTGACTTCGGGAAGTGCCCACGAGTGGAAGAAGCTTACTTTTGTTTGCGTCAGGCTTCGCTTCAAGTACTTCCTGAGTTCAGCGATCTTTTCTTGCTTTCGCGGGGTGGTTTTGGAGCCCGATCTCAGGAGCCGAGGTTTCTGGATAGGTGGCCTAGAGAAGCCCGAATTTCCATGTTCGCGCTTAGACTCGACCTGGTCGTGCCCAGCTTCATCCCCGATAGCTCCGAAGCCCGGCGGACCTCCCCTGCTCTTGTGGGGTAGCTTTATGGTCTGTCTGGGGTCTCGTGAATGTCGAATTTAGGTTTTGATTCGGGCTAGGAGAGTGGAAAATTCTCTTTGACCACTAGCCATATTTTACTATTAACAATGAGTAAAAAAAATTAGTACATAACGTAGTCAAAAATAAAACATCATCAATAAACAGTCCATAATAAAATTAAACGTTACAAAATAATTCATCAAGACAATTCGGTTTATTCAGTTTATTCGGTTCAGTTCGGTTTTGTATGTTCAAAACCGAAACCGAACCGAACTGAACCGAGTTTAATTTGGTTTTCAAATTTCAAATTTTAAATTTCAAATTGGTTTGAACCGAATAGAAGCTATGAACCGAACCAAACACCCTTTTTTGGTTCGGTTCGGTTCGGTTCAATTTGGTTTCAGTTTTAATGACCACCCCTAATCATGGTTCTCTACGCAAGACCATCAGAATCCAAATCCTCAGATACCACTTGTTTAGCCTAAGAAGAATCAACAATAAAGCGAAGCTCAGCCTGAGAATCCGATAAAAGCTTATCATCCTGAATGGTCGGACCAGAAGAAGCAACCAAAACTCCAACACCTAAAGACTGACTATGGACACCCAAAAAGATAGTGTCCATAATCGGAGGGCCTGAAGAAATAACAACAGAGGAAGAGGGGGAGCCCTACAGGGCAAAAGGCTACAAACATGTTGAACATTATGAGCGCCTAATAACGGAAATGGGATCAAACCCACAACAGTGGATGAAAGCTCTGATTAAAGATCGCTCGAAGAAATAGTCAAACAAGAATATGAGGACTGAACAAAAAAAGGACCCGAAGAAACCGATTGATGAACCACCATAGAATCTATAGGCCCCAAATCTTGATAAATATCAACATAAGCATTGGAGATCGGGACTCCTAAACTGTCTTATCTATCAGACAATAAACCATCTTAGAGGACCTGGAGCGAACTGGCTGAAAAGCTGTATCCTCAATAGAAACCTCTACCATTAACTGAGATGACTTTCCAATATTAGCAGTAGGAACCTTAGATTTGTTCCAACGACAAGAACAGGGCAAATGGCCAATGGAGGAACAAATGGAGCAAAATGATGGCAAGTTTTCATACTCCACCGAAATGAAAGAGCTATGAATCTCATCCTTCTCTAAAAGAACCGAGGAAGGAAGCAGAGTAGACATGTCAACATCCACTAAAACCCTAGCATAATGCCTAAAATCACCATCAATAGTAGCCTTATCCAATCTCAACGGGACCCCAATACCTTTGGCCAAATAAAAAATGATATTCGGGTGCCAATATTCCCAAGACAAATCATAGAACCTAACCCAAACCTGTGCGTTAGTTGACTTTTGCAAAGAGGGATTAAAATCCAGAACCCAAGGTTGAAGACAAAGAACTCCTGGCTTCAGATTAATCGAATCCAAACCCCAAACCTTTTTCTTGTGCCTAAGAGACTTCAAAATGATATGGAAATAGCCTTTCCCTAAAGATATAAGTCTCCAATCCTCTGAAATCATCCAATGCTTACCAAGCTTAGCCTTGAGGTCAGCAAACTTCCAAGGACGCTCCTCACATTAAATATAACAACATATTGGCCAAACAATACTCAGATCATATGCATCTGATTTATATTAATCAGACGAGCTAGAGAGGGTGCGAAATGCTTGTGTAGAGAAATGGCGTGATGAGAGATTGAGCAAAAACAGATGGCGTCTGATTTATTAGAGGAGAAATGGAGAGTTAGAGAGAGTAGTGAGGTGATCGAGGGACCGTGGTTTGCTTTTTTAAGCATGAGAAAATCTTCAATGGGACGGTCTCTTTACCGCTTGGTGAGACTGCCTCAATAAGATTGCATCATTTATTTCGAGAACATAAGACGGTCTCATCAAGTGACAATGAGACCGTCTTATTGAAAATTTTCTACTTTAGAGAGTGTCTGATATAGAGAGAAATTGTTTTGTTTTGTCCATACATTCTTTTAGACAGTGTCTGATATAGAGAGATTGTTTTGTATTGTCCATATATTTTTCTAGAACCGACGACCAAGAAATTAAATTTGTGTAAAATCCGGGATCTCTGAGGTGATCATTCCTCATTCTTTAAACATCACATGTTTTTATTTTAAAATTACCCATTATTGAGTTAAATTTGTTGTTTTAGATGGCATGTGTAAGCTGCTCACAGACAAGAAGTTAGACACTAACTTGAAAATACTATTACTATGTAACTAAACAAAGGAATAAGGCCAAAATAATACAAATTATGTTCCAACAAGCCGTAACATCCAAAATTAAATGGAGAACTCTTGATTTCATCAAAATATTTGGTGGTGAATTTGGCCATTTTTGATTACCAAAGAATATAGAAGGAAGTGACCAATATTACAGCCTTACAGGGGATATATCCACGTCAAAATCAAAATGCTGGTGGACATTTAAATGGATCTTGTTGGGCCAATATGGCCCAATGGTAGTCCATGTGGGTTGTGGGTTGTGGGTTGTATCGACCCAACACCACCAATGGCATAATATGGCACGACCCAACTCGAATTGGATATTTCTAGTTGATAAAATACAAGGAAAAGGCATTCGGTAAAGAATTTGAGTGAATAAATGATAAAAATCGGGAAATCAGTTTTTATTGCACATTTGCACTACATGTGTTCAATGTTTTTGTTTTTTTTTGTACTGACCCACTAAGATGGAGTTTAGTTGGGTGGAATGGAATGAAAAAAAAATTATTCAATTTGCTTGGTTTGTTAAATGTCAATGGAATTGATATTCCATTGAAATGGGGATTCCACGATTTTGGTGGAATGGAAATTCCATCCAAAAACCAATGGAATACACATTCCATTCCATTAACACATTTTCTCTTCTAAAAATAACCCTCTATGCTCCAACTATATTCCAAAAATACCCTCGTTTCTAAAAATAATATATATATATATTATATTATTATAAATATCATATTATATTATATATGTATTATTAAAATATATATAATAATATTTATAAAATATATATACACACATTATATAATAATATATAATAATATATAATATTTATATATTTAATATTATTATATTATATATATATAATATTTATATGTATTATATTTACTTTCATATTTTATTATTATTATTATCCATAATATATAATGTTATTATAAATGTTTTGTAATTATGAGTATTTTGGTCAAAATACAGTTGATTCCATTTCATTCAGTTGTTAACCAAACAAAATATTCCTGATTCAGATATTGATTCTAAAGTCTCAACCAAACAAAGAAATCAACTTTCCATTCTTTTCCATTCCAATTTTCATTCCCATTACCATTCCAATTCCCATTACACAATGGTAACAAAACGTCACCTAATTTAATCAATGATTTATTTTATAAATTTTAGTTTAATCACAAATTGTTATATTTTTTAATAAAAAACATTTGTTTTAATTTGTGAAATAATGGATAAAAATAGCTCCATTTATCCATTAATATTTTCCCAAATGGCATAACAGAAGATAAAAATATATATTTACTGATATATCTTTTCTTAAAATTAGTAAAAAAAACATATTTGTATTATAATTTGTTTGGAAAGGATAATATCACAAATCAATTTTAATTATTTTTGTTAATAATATCTGTATAATTTAACAACAAAAAGTTTATCTCATAAATCAAATTACAAACAATCGCTTTTTACTCTTGCAATATATTGAAAACTTGTGTTTTCAAAATAATTTCACCAAATATATATTATAATATTAAAAAAATTCAGAAAACTTCAATTTTTACTATCAGATGCATTTCATATTCAATTTTCTTAAAATAGTTGAGGATCTTCTCTGAATAATTATATTTCTCTATTAATTATACATCCGACTATCCAAAATAAATAGTTGACACGTCTTATACTTAGGGACGGAAACTCTGTGGGGTTCACATTAAAAAATTAATAGTATATATATATATATTTGTTTATGTTTAAAATTGTATATTTTACAATTTAATCCTATCAATTTCAAGTTGTTGTAATTTGACCACCCAGTTCTGAAATTTGTGAAAATTATATCTCGGTGATGACCAAACGTGCGACAATATTGATAAAGGAATAGTTTAAATCAAGATAAGATGGGGAGACTCATTTAAGGAAGAATATGATTTCCATCGGCTAATTGGTAAAAGATTGTGATGTGACAATTTTTGTAGGCGATATTCGAAAGATTTCAAAGGGAGCTATTACTGTTACACTATGTTGTATGGATACTTCAAAATGGGGAGGGAACTCGTAGTAAACTCGTATCATGTTCGAATACACCATAATACACTTGGATATGTATCAGATATACAATTTGGCGTATCCGTTGACTTTTTCTTAAGTTTGACTGGGGATACGCCGATGATACGTCATGGGATACGGTAAGGATACGACAATGATACGTTTAGGGTAAAAATTCAATTTTTTTAGTTTAAATTGGGGTCAAATTGCGACTTTATAAAGTTGAAGGGTCAAAATATAAGGCCCTGTCCTGCAGCTGTTTTTCAATCAGTTTTCATTTTTATTTTTCAAAATTGATTTCGAAAATGCGTTCGTTAACCGTTTTTCATTTTATTTTCGGAAAAAAAAATGAAAAACAAAACCAGTGTTAAAAGTGAAAGATTTGAAAAACACAAAATACTTGTTTTTTGTTTTTGTTTTTCACTTTTTTTAAATAAAAAATCATTTTTTAAAACTATTAATTGTACTGTTATGCGTTTGATATGGGTAGGACAAGACGAGACAAGATTTTTAAATGACCAAAGTGCCCCTCTTATATATATATATTAGAATAATTTATTTCCAACTAGAACTAAAAGCATTCATGAAATAATATATATATATATATATATATTATAAAATAATATATTTTATGTATATTATAATATATAATATTATAGAATATTAATATTTATATGTATTATTAAAAATAATAAATATTATATATTATTTATATAATATATATTTATATAATATGTATGTAATAATATATATAATATTATAATATATATATATATATTAATACTATATATATTATGATATATAAAATGTTATTATATACAATAATATATTATATTATATTATATTATATAATATATATATATATATATAATATCAAATATTATATATTTATATAGGATATAATGTAATATATTACGTATTATTATATATAATCATATAAATATTATAATTTAAGAGTTTAGTTTTGATTAATTCATTTTTTGATATGCTTTTTTGAATTAATTTTTGATGTGTTACTTTTGTTTAATTTAAAAATTACAATACAAAAATTATATTGATTGATTATCTTATCAATTTCTTTATAGTTGTAATAATATTAAACAAAATGCCAAAATTGATATTTCAATTTTTGATAGTTTTCGACTAACCTACCGGACGCATTTTTTCTGTTTTCATTTTAAAAATACAGCTTTAAGTATATGCTACTAAACGCATTTTCAGAATTCGAAACTAAAACAAAAAACAATGTTTTAATTTTTATTTTTATTTTCGAAAAACAGCAACCGAAAAACGTTTACAAGACGAGCCTTAATTGTTTAAAATAAATCTAAGACTAAGTTTCTACTTTTTAGGGTTCGTTTCTTATAATATAATTATATCTATATAGTATATATTTTGAATGAATTATCAGATTGTTTTTTTTTTAGTATAAAATATAAAAATATTATTTTAAGTGACGTATCATGCAGTATCTGTATCCTAATTTTTGAGATGTACAATATCAACGTATCATGCCGTATCTGTATTCAATATCCGTGCAACATAGCTGTTACATGTAGTGGCAGACTCAAGAAGGATCTAGGTGGGGCACGTGCCCCACATCAAATTTTGAAAACAAAAATTTATTGATTAAAATATTAGTTTTATTCCCACTATTCCTTTTTGTTTTCTTTATTTTATGTAATTTTATCCCTAAAAATAATAAAATTACAAATGAACCAAAAGCATTAAAAATAATCAAGAATATGTATTTATTTATGTATTTAATTTTTTTTTTATAAATCCAAGTAAATACTCATTGTCAATGTTTTTGGTTCGTTTGTAATTTTGTTATTTTTAGGGATAAAATTATCCACAAAATAATTTTTCCTTTGCAAGTTAACATTCCCACTTTTTATATCATTTTATTAATTTATTTATGAGGGCATAATGGTCAATTAACACAATTGAAGCTTAAATAGAGACATTGTAGATTTTTTAACGGTCAAACTCAGTCAACTCAAACGTAAAGCTAATGGTGTTAGTTTGTAGGGGAGGTTTCTAAAATAAAAGCTTTTTTAACTATACATCCAATAATAGTTCGGGGGAGGGGGCAGGTTTTTAACATTAATCCTTCTTTCAATTCATTTTTCTGCAACAAAATAATTTACTTTCTCATTCTGGCCATTGTTGTCAACTTTTTATCTACATTTATTTGTTTTTCTTTTTATTTTTTCTTAAAATCTGTTTTTTTTAATGTTACAATAATTTGGGGTTTGGGGATAGGGAAAGACTCGAACCCACAACATCTTAATGTAGGTGTGAGAGTAATACCGCATTACCACTAGACTAATCTCATGTTGTCACACAAATGTTAATTTATTATATTAAAATTGTTCATTTAATATCGTGATTCATTTTTTTTTATCCCTAGTATTTTTTTATATTCTATAGTGTTAATTTATTTAGAATTAATAAAGTAAGAATTAAAAATTCAAAAATATATCTACATAGTAATATTGATTAATTAATATTTTTGTATAAATTCAAAGTGACTATGCAAATCATAATTTGTTGAATATAAAATTAGATTGCATATTTTTTATGAATAAATATTGTAATTTATACTGTTTATGCTGTTTTTCTTACTATTATTTATTTATTTGTCTTGTTATTTATTTATTTTTAAGTGTAATACTATTTGAATTATATAATTGATTTGGTGTTCTAATTGTTTTATTCTATTTAAACTTCAACGTGACATCGATTTTTCTTTATATAAAAAACTCATTATATTATGATTTTAATTTTTAAATATTATTATCACTGCACCACCGTCCAATGTGACTTGTTGTAAGAGCAATATTCATTCAGCCTAACATAACTTGGTGGTAAATGACTCATTTTGCTTATTAACCTCTCAAGTTTGAGTTGTTGCAACATAGGTGCATATCATTTTTTTAAAACATTATTATTATTATTATTATTATTTTAGTGCCCCTCTTCAACAAAATTTCTAGGTATCTGCCACCTGTTGTCAATGGTAAATAACCGTGACATTAGAGGCTTGGGCGCATTAGTAGCAGTAATAATTATTATTATTATTATAATTCTAAAGTTTCAAATTTGGAATTTCACACGGTTTTTTATGAGGAGTTTTGGATTTTCATATATGATAATCCCATTTGTAATGATTATCAAGTCTGATAATTAATCTAGGACTCAATGTGAAAAAAACGTTCGAGAATGGAGATGAATATAATTAATCCCCAATATATATATATATATATATATATATATTGATATATATTGTAACTTGTCCCCTTATATATATATATATATATATTGATATATATTGTAACTTGTCCCCTTTTAGTTAAAAGGTTTTTACAATTTGGCTCTTCCAAACATACGGATGATAAAATTATACATGGATACAAAAATCCATAAGAAAGAATCTAGCTCTATTTACGATTAGGATGTATATTGTTATATTGGGGAGGTGCGATGACATACATGATCTAAATATCAATTTTATCTACGAGAATGGAGATAAATATTATCTTGGGTATCTACCCCACCCACCTCAATTATGAATTATAATATTTTATAAGTATAATATATTTATTACATACTTGTTAACTATAATCATATAAATTATTATTTATACTTTTTATAACCAAAATCCTAATGTTAACCGAAAATTCACTCTAGGTGAAGAATCTTAATTAACACCTTCAACTCGCTACCCGGTAGGTTGCGGGGGATAAGTACCTCGTACCTTTGAGATCTTGTATGAATAAGGAGTAACTCTCTCAGACTGCAACCTAGGAGATCACAATGAAGTTGGTACCTCTAGGTACTAGGGTTTTGTTTGAGCAAGGAGTAAGGTGCAGTATGTAGGATTGAAATCACCTCGCCCATCAGGGCTTCGAGCATAAGAAGGAGTTATGGCGCTTGAGGTTCCCTTGCTGGTGTGAAGGGCTAGTTCTGGTCTCGGTACTCCTGTACTGGTACTCGGTCTTGTAACCCAGTCTCTTCTCTACGTTCCCTATGTAGTTCCTCAATCTAAATATCAAGCTAGGAATCATGGGGTTAGAGTCTAACTCATATGCATACACACATACATAATACAAGAGATAGATGGGAGAAAGACAAGTTTTTTGGTAGAGGTAGACCGACCTAAGGAGAAAAAACATCGCAAATGATCATATGCTGAAAAATCCTTAGGCAATATCCAGAGGAAAGAGAGAAACTCTTCCTTATATATATATATATATATATATGTATGTATGTATGTATAATTCTTGAAGCACTCTTAGGAGCTTATAGGAAATTTCAAGGTGGTATAATGCAAGTGCTCTAGAGAGCTTACAATAGTAGTCGAATGTTTAACCGATACCGGTATGTTCCTGGTAAGGATAAATACATATAGTCGAGATGATCCCACCATGGTAGTGTAGGGGAAATTTAGGTGAGGTAATTTTGACACTGTAAACATCTCTCTCTTTGGTTGATTTTTGAATTAGATTAGCCATCATGGATCGATTGAAGCATGTCTTGTCTTTCTTGGAGAGAGCTTTGCCATATTTATAGGTTCTAATTCTTGTTGTCCACTCTATTGTTTTGGTTAATCAATTCGCAATCATAGGAACACCGATTTGGTATTGATGAAGTTGACTCGTTAATGGCGTTGTGAATGACCATTAAATAGTTGACTGATTACTTATTAATGGCGTTGTGTATGACCATTAAAGAGTTGTCTGATTACGTATTAATGACATTGATCACCTCTATTAATAGGGTTGACTATCTCCATTAATGACGTTGTGTATGGTCGGAGAGCTCAACTTTCTCTTCCACGTTGTTGGAGGAGAAATACAATGATTCTTACCCTTGGAGGTGTGGTACCCTGATGTACCGATCTACTCTTGTTGTTGTGGTGCTTGTTCTAGCATGTCGGTACCTTCATGGTTCCATTCTTCTTGCTTGACAGGTAGGGCATATATTCTGATATGATCCTGGACTGGTATCGCGGTACTCGGGTAGTACCTAGGTGCTAGGTAAGAGGTACTGTGGTACTGATTCTGCTTGGTAGCCGGTAATATATACGACATGGTGCTGACTTCTTCCCGGTTCGTGGTATTAAGTATCCCCATTATCTAGGTACCAGTCTCGATCTAGATCCTACCGGATAGGCCTAACCAGGTATCAAGTAGATGAAAAATTCTTCTTTGGACCCTTGCCAAAAAAGACTATTAACAACTAGTTTATATCTAAAAAAAGAATTAGAAAGTTGCCGACAAATATGGGGAATAGATATAGAGATGGTGTGATATTTGTTAGTCCATCTTGTTTCGTTTATAGGCCCATTCTTAGGTCTAATTGAAGCCCAATGATGATTGCCAAAAGTTAAAGCTAGGAGAAACCCAATATATTAGCTTCTATCAGACCCTTTTGTGAACTAAGTGAAACAGTTGCATTTTGGTTATTTGATGAAATTAGATGAGGCTGAGTCAAGATTTTCTTGATGACTTGGCATGTAGTGATTGATCTTCGTCGCTTGGTTGGATCTTATTTGATAAAAAGTATAAAAGATGAAGTGAAGGAGAGAGAATTCTTTAATCTGATTTTCTCTACAGTTTTAGTGTTTCTCATATCTCTTTTCTCTCTATCTTGGTGTTCATCTTGAATGTACGGGTTCTCTGTTTTGATTTTTGCAAGATAGTAGTGAATAAAAAAGAGAGATAAAAGTGTTGTGATTCTATTGATGTAATTGTTGAGCAATTCAGTTGTTGTAATAATTACTTGTAAGTTCATGTTAGGTCTGTTGGTTAAGTTGTAACAGATCTGGGTTTCTGGGCTCTTTTTAAGGGTTTTCATGTTAGGTTTCTAGGTAAATCAAGGTTATACATATATTATATAGTGAGAAAGTCTATCCAAAGAGACTCACGTGGATGTAGGCATTTTTGCTAAACTGTGCTCAAGTTTCTGCGTTCTTTCCTTTACTTTCTTACTCTATGAAACTTGTTCTTGTATGTGTTAGTTTTTTAGATTTATACCTCTTATTGGTATTAGTGTTTTCTTTTCTTGTTTGTAAGTAAATCTTATAGGTAGTTAAGTCAAGAAAAAGCTCGTTAGGATTTTGTGTGTGAGCCAAAATCCCTAACAATGGTATCAGAGCCTCCAATTAGTACCAATAGAGGACTAAGGGAACTAGGATCCTCAAGTGGTTGAGATTTCAAACTCTAAAGACTCATCTGGTGAAGAGGGAAGCACCAACGAGGCAACAAGCAATTAGTAAGAAGTACCAGTGTTTATTTTTGGTAACTTTAATTCGTCTTGTATTTCAATGGACTTTGAGATTGACAAGTTCAATTGCATTAGAGATTTTGGGATTTGGAGAAGAAAGGTGAAAACCCTTTTGTCTCAACAGAAAATCCTCAAGGCCATCGAAGGTCTTGATAAGTTGCCTGATTCTTTAACCGTTGAATAAAAAGAAGACATGTTAGAGATGTCTTCAGGCACAAAAATATTGAACTTTTCTTATAACATACTTAGAGAAGTAAATCAAGAGACTACTGCCTTTATTGTTTAGAAAAAACTTGAAAGCTTATATCTTGTAAAATCTTTAACGAATAAAATTTATCTTAAAAGAAGACTGTTTAATTTTAAGATGGACCCTAGTAAAGACTTGGGTCAGAACTTATATGAATTCAAAAAGATGACCATTGAGTTAGTCACAACAGGGGATAATGAGAAGTTGGGTGATGAGAATGAGGTAATCATTCTCCTCAACTCAATTCCAAATTCTTTTAAGGATGTAAAAGCTGCCATTAAATATGGTAGGTCTTCTCTTAAACTAGAAGAGTGTATCTCAGCTTTAAAGTCTAAGGACTTGGAGCTCAAGATTGAGAAGAAAGATGGAGGTGAGAACATGTTTGCTAGAGGTAAGCCTTTAGCAAAGAACAACTATTCAAACGGTAAGAATAAAGGCAGTAGTAGAACCCCAAATGATAATAGATCTCAGCTTAGAGGTAAATTTAGGTTTAAGAGGTGTTTCTTCTGTGGTAAAGAATGACACATCAAGAAACAGTGTTTTGAGTTTAAGAAGAAGTGCCAAGATAAAACTCAAGTGGATGGAAATGCTGCTATTGTATCAAAATCTTTTGAACCTAGTAAAGTACTTGCTATAAGTATTAAAGAGATCAAATCTGAATGGATTATAGATTCGAGTTCTTCCTTCCACATGTGTTCTAGAAATGATTGGTTTTCTGAGTTTAAGGAACTTAATAGAGGAAGTGTGCTGATGGGAAATAATCAACAATGCAAGGTTGAAGGAATAGGTTCTGCTACTATTAGGATGTATGATGTCATTACTAGAGTCTTTAGTAATGTGAGGTTTGTCCTAAATATGAAGAGAAAATTAATTTCTCTAGGTACTCAAGAGGAGAAGGGATACTTGATCGGTCATTTTACATATATGTTTTTTATCCTCATTTCTCCAATCAATTGCTTATTTCTCGAGTTACTTAGGGGTTTGAATTTGTTTGTTTGAACATTTTCTGGTTGTTGGTTCTTTTATGTGTGTTTGGAGAATTTTTGACGACAAGAGTAATTCTGAAAGAATCAAGGGACTTAATCATAATTTTTTAGGATCACTGTGAATTTACACAGTGGTACCAACGGTGGTGAAAGTCCAGAAGAAATCGTTGTCAAGACAGCTGTGAATTTCCATAGCGGTACCAACAGTGCTATGAGTGGCAGAAGGCACCGCTCCCACACCACTCCAAGACCGTAGTGAATTTCCACAACGGTACTCAAAGTTTCGATGGACAAAAAGCTACCGCTGTGTTACCCACACCGGTACTCACAACGATCGGAGAATTCCTTGTTAAAGGCAGACTTATGATCTTGTGCAAACTATTGTCTCATATATATACATCAGTATCTTTAGGGTAAAATAGGATCCTTACACATCACCTTTCTCCATACTTTTCTAGAACATAAGCCTACAGCTCTTAACCTTTAATCTCTCTTTCACAAGTACAACAATTCTCTCATCCATCTTTCTACATTGAAGATTTAAACACTAAGAAGATTTTAATATTGAAGACTTGAAGAATTCATTGGAGGCCTTAATGAGTTTTATCTTTTCTTTCTCTTGTCATCTTATCTTTAATATGTGTAACTAATTCCAAACTAGGGAATCGATGTGAACCTATGTAATGCTCACGTTATGATTTAAACTCCATATTTTTTATTAATCATTTCAAGTTTAGACTTGTTCAATTCATTATATGTCTTAATTCTTGATTTGTGTTGATCTATGGAAATTAATTGATACTTATCTAGGGTTTTGATAATTTATTAATTGATTTTATGCTATAGGAATATATGTTTTCTTTATTACTTTTCAATTGAATGAGTATAATTGTTCTCAACATAGTAATATGCGAGACGATTTTGGTTCACGAATTCTTGCAGTTAATGGGTTCTTGGTTATTACTCACACCTTTGACGAGGGTGAGTTGTGGATGAGAACACATGGTTAAATCGGTTAAGAATCACAACAACACCATAATTAAAATAAGAATGAACTCTAAATTTGGATTGAAACTTGTTAATGGAGTTAATTGATGAACATTGAGTATTGCATATGAGGATCATCGTTTACCTAAGTAAGGACCTTGATTTTATGATTAGCTTATGTCATGACAAACCACACCACATTGGGGATGAATGTGTAATAGGTAGCTTAGGTCCTCGTTGACAAGCTTCCAAGCATCTCCATGACTTTAAGAGAAAAATGTATATTCTTTTGACTTTGCCTCTTGAAGAGTTTAGGCATATACACATATACTTCATGCATGATTTGTTTCATCTTGGACTTGTGTTGTCTGATGCTTATATGTGTGCATCATTTACAGATTGCACACACACTTATATGCATTTGTATTGACATGCATTTATTCCATGTTGCTCATGTGTGCATTCCTTCACAATCACACTTGCACTTCATTTTTAGATTTAAGTATGGTTTTGTATGGTGTGTTTGTGTTGTGTCCATGGTTATATGATGGTGTGCTTGTCTTATCACGTTTAGCGGCCATTTGAGAAGGTCTCATTCTTCACTTGGTTTGGTTATTTGGAGTAATATGCCTAGTTTCAAAAGAGTGGATTTCAATGATTTAAATGTTCTTTTAAAACCGACCTTTGTATGGTCTTGTGATGATAACATTTTATACAATGATTCAAAATGAATTTTTTTTACAAACTAGACACCCATACCTTTCCAAATGTATATTATTCTTAATATTCCATGACTGTTTGGATTGGTTTTGAAATCTCAAAGTGACCACCAAAATAGGGCAACTCTATTGTTGTCTGCCTCTGATCTTTGGTCATTCAAATAATGATAAATATTTTTACAGACATCCAAATCATGTTTTGTAAATTGGAATAGAAAGTAGACTTCCATACCTTTACAACGATATATTATACAAAAGGTTTTGATGTTGTTTGATCATGTTTTGGGTAGCTCAAATCTAGGGCTGTTGTGTTTTTCCCGAGAGCATAGCGACCTCAGGTTGATCTGACTTCCAAGTCAATTTTTCGAGCGTATTTTGGCACACAAACTCGAGAGCAAAGCGACCTTGAAGCAACCATTGTCCAGGTAGCCCTAAGGTCACTTTTGATGCCCATAATTCATTTTTTAGCTTCCCAAAACGGCATAGTTTATAAATACATCCTTAACTCATCTTCTTCATTCCATGACTCTCAAGAACGAACCCTAGAGAGAGAGATGTCTTAGAGAGTGAAAGCTTCAACCCTATAACCTATCTTCATCTTGCATCTCTAGCATTCAAAGCATGGGTCTTCATTAATTGATAAGTAGAACTAGCATTCACTCATTTATTGTTATAACTTACTAAGACATGTCATTTATTGCTTAGGTTAGCAAATCTTCCCATTTATTGTATATCTTTTGAAGTTATGACATGTTAGGGGTTTGTATTATGATAGCTAGCATTTAGGTCATACCTGCCATCTAGCTAAGTCTCCATGCATTGCATTTTGACATTATTGTTTATGCCTCATTGATTACATTTATTGATTGTAAAATTATTGCCCTTGACTCTATGTTGTGACAACTTGTGCTGGTTGGACTTTTGTTGACAATTAGGATGTTGGAATTTATCTACATCTAATTGAGTCCTTTTATATGGGCATGTAGGCATTGTTAATAACTAGGATGTTGTATTGCATTATCTACATCTAGTTAGGCATTGTATGTTTAGTCTAACATATCTTGCATTGAGCATTCATTGATTTTTCACTTAGACCTTTATACTCTTCATGGAGTCAAAGTCTTGTGGCATATAGGTGAAGTTGCACAAGCAAGTTAAGTATTGCAACCAAGGGTGAGTTGGCAAGCAGTTGGTCAAGTGCCACTGTATAAGACCCGAGGGGTAGAGTAGGAGGTGCTCACGTCAAGAAAATAGAATCAAGGAATATCCCTAGAGATTTAACCAAGAATGATGAGTGGCGGTGTCCATAGCCTAAGGTTGTTGAGAGTGAGAGTCTGAGTATCACTTAAGGTTGTGACCTTTTATTCATTTAGTGGATTTTTGTGACCGTGTGTGGCTAGCAGAATAGCCTGTGGTTTTTTCTTGTTAGAAGGTTTCCACATATATACATATCAAGTGTTATTTATATTTCCACACTTTACACTTAATTTTGTTTGTTTGTTTATTGGGTGGATTTTGAATATTGATTAATAAAGAAAAATTTGTAATTAACTTGATTAAAACCTATTCACCCCCCTCTAGGTTTATTAGACACACAATTTTAGGGTTATTTTAAATTGGTATCAGAGGGGGTTCCTAGACATACTTAGGTGATCCAAGCTCTAGTTTTTGTGTGTCTTGCATTTGTGTGCTTTTTGTTCTTTGCATTTCATTTGCCTTCATTCATTCACTTCACCTAAACACCATGTATGAGAGTGAAACACTTAGAGCGGGTATTGTTATGGTGACCTCTAAAGATGAGAGGGAGAAATATGACTCCGATGATGAGATGACTCTTATGGTGGAGAGATTTAAGAGATTCACAAAATCCCATAAGAAGATTATGACCTCTATTGTGAATGAGGAGAAGAGAATGAACTCCAAAGTGAATAAGGTAAACAAGAAGACCTTGTTCAAGAATAGTGAATAGCATGTGCCTAACTTCATCGCTTTTGAGGCTTTTTATGTGGAAGGTGAAGAACAAGACAAGGTGGTGAATATTGATCCTAAAGAAGAGGAAAATGTTGGTGTGGCAACAAGTGACCAAGGCAAATGCCTTGATGAGGAAATTGACTGAATTATTGAGTGTCAAATGACCTTTCTCAAAGTCTTGAAGCAAAATAAAGAGCTCTCCAAGGAGAATGAGACTTTGAGAATGTTGAAATACCCTAGAAGAAAACAAGCAGAATTGTTAAATTCAACTTTATCGGTACAGAGAGATCATTGATGAACAAATGGAAGACATCTTCATTTTTATCTCTAAATTGAAAACTATAGAGAATGAGACCTCCATTGATGACTTCTTGAAGATGGACAAGATTGACGTGTCCAAGTATGAGAAGGAGATTGAAGATTGCCACCAACAAATGAAGGCAATGAAAGATGAGTTTGCCAACAAAGAAAACTCTTTGGAGATTGTCAAGGAAAGAGAGATGAGGTGCCTTGAAGAGTTAATGCAGGCCATGGTTAAACAATCTCAAGCTTAAGGCAAGAGCAAAGCTTTATCCAAGCAATACTCAACTCCCAAGCCTTGGCAACTCAATAAAATCCGAGGCAATCTAAGAAGGAAGGACAATCCCTTGAGAAGTCAATCACCTCCTCCAACAAGTCAACTATGAGGAAATGAGGTGATCACAAGATACATGAAAAACCAAGGAGGCAAGATCAACTTGCTCAACCACCTCGATAAGTAAAACCACAAAGGTGCCGCTAATCGGCTGAAGCTCTAAAGAGAAGTAAGCCGATGCACCATCAAAGACAACATCATCAACATGGCGTTGCCTAGATGAGATCATAATGCAATAATATAAATTCTTACTTTGTACCTACTTGTCATTTTTATGGTATGATTGGTCACTTAAGACCAAAGTGCTTTAAATATATTGAGAGGTGTAGGTTAGAGAGTGTAAAAGATAAACTGTTGAAAAAGAGGGCTAGCTTGCATGAACCTAGGGAACTTAGAAACATGTCTTTGACCACTAAAAATGATAAAGTGTAACCTATGTGGATTAGAAAGAATGAACCTGCTTGCCATAGTGACCATGTGTCACTCGTAAATGCATCTAGGTCCTTTGGACTTGGTAAGTCTATAGGGGCTCATGCCTTCCATTGACTTGGTTGGATTTAACCCCATTTGGGGAGCTCAGGCAAAGAGAGTGAACTTGCATGATTTGCTATGTACAAAAAATAGATTAATTTTATACTCTTTTGATAACTGCTTGAGATTCTTGGTTGCATATATATGCTTATACATATATTTTTAATAAGTTTGCACCACTGTTTTGCTTGTGATCCATATCATATTTTAGTTCAACAATGGATTTTTGGACTTTCAGATTTGATTGGGAAGTATATTTGAATGACTTATAATTTATCTTCATGACATGGAACTTGATAATGACATGCTTAAAATGATATGCATGAAATATTTTTGATTGCTTGTATGCAAAATATGTGTGAAAAGCAAATGAGAAGACTAATCAATAAGGATCTTGTATCCATGCAATCAATAAGGATTTTACATCCAAATTAATCTTCTCTCTCTTCTTAATGGTTTGAACAAGACAACAACCAATAAGGATTTCATATCCATTCAATCAATAAGAATTCTATATCCATGTCTTGTTTGGCACTTAAGGATTGATATAATTGTTTGTGTGTTGAAAACTTTTCGAAAGGCTATATCATGTTTGCTTATGACAAAAGGGTACAAATTAATTTGAATTCTTATGGAAACCCTTTTGAAGTTTTCTTTTCCAAATACCATTGCTTGAACTTGAATGCTACATGTCTTGCATGCAAAGCAACAATTTCACACATTATCTGTAAAATAAAACTTATTGAATCTCTCTCAATTATTTAAGTTGCATAAAGTTTGTGTATATGATTATGCAATTTATTTATGCAAATAGCTCTCTTTTCTAAAGCAACCCGATATGGGGAGCTCCTTTGCCTATCTCATGATAAAAATGGGGAGAAGTCTTGAGAGACAAAGGGGGAGCATGGTTTATGCTTTGGGGGAGTAGTCTTGAGAAAGAGTAACCATTTAGGGGGAGAATTGAACATGCATTTCTTTATGCTGCTTTATTGAGCGCAATTGTTTTTTGTATTTGTTTACCTCATAGATACTTGTTTTTGGAAAGTGCTTTCTTGTCGAAGACTTAGAATATCAGGTATCTCTTTTTAAAATGTAGAATGGACTCACATGGACAATAGCTAGATTTTTTTTATTTGTGTGAGGAATTATTTGTGAGTGGTTGTTTTGTCATGAAATAGCTAAAAGGGGAGATTGTAAGGACCTCGATTTTATGATTGGCTTATGTCATGACAAACCGGACCACATTGGGTATGATTGTGTAATGGTTAGCTTATGTCCTCGTTGGAAAGCTTCCAAGCATCACCTTGACTTCAAGAGCAAAAGGTATATTCATTTAACTTTGCCTCTTGAAGAGTTTAGGCACACACACACACATACGAACACACACACACACACACACACACACAAACACACAAACACACTTCATGCATGATTTTTTTCATCTTGCACTTGTGTTGTCTATTGCTTATATGTGTGCATCATTTACACATTGCACACACACTTACATGCATTTGTATTGACATGCATATATTCCTTATTGCTCATGTGTGCATTCCTTCACAATCACACTTGCACTTCATTTCTAGATTTAAGTGTGGTTTTTTATGGTGTGCTTGTGTTGTGTTTGCGCTTGCACGATGGTGTGCTTGTCTTAGCGTGTTAAGTGACCATTTGAGAAGGTCTTATTCTTCTCTTGGTTTGGTTATTTGGAGTAATATGTCTAGTTTTAAAAGAGTGGATTTCAATGATTTAAATGTTTTTCAAAACTGACCTTTGTAAGTTCTTATGATGATAAAATTTTATATAATGATTCAAAATGAGTTTTGAAAATTTCTGAACAAACTAGACACCCATACCTTTCCAACGATATATTATTCATAATATTTCACGACCGTTTGGATTGGTTTTGAAATCTTAAAGTGACCACCAAAATAGGGCAACTCTATTTTTGTCCGCCTCTGACCTTTGGTCACTCAAATAATGATAATCCTTTTTCTAGAAATCCAAATCATGTTTTGTAAATTGAAATAGAAAGTAAACTTCCTATATATTATACTAAAGGTTTCGATGTTGTTTGGTCATGTTTTGGGTAGCTCGAATTTAGTGCTGTTGTGTTTTTCCCAAAAGTATAGCGACCTCAGAGTGATCTGACTTCCAAGTCGCTTTTTCAAGCGTATTTTGGCACACAAACCTGAAAGCAAAGTGACCTTGAAGCAACCTATTGTCCAGGTCACCCTAAGGTTGCTTTTGATATCCATAATTCATTTTTTAGCTTCCCAAAATGATATAGTTTCTTTTCCTCACTATAAATACATCATTAACTCATCTTCTTTATTCAATGACCCTCAAGAAAAAACCCTAGAGAGAGAGAGATCTTGGAGGGAGAAACCTTCAAGCTTTGTTCATTAACTCTCCAAAACCCCACAACTCATCTTCATCTTGCATCTCTAGCATCACTAAAAGCATGGGTCTTCCTTAATTGGTAAGTAGAACTAGCATTCATGCTCATTTGCCGTTCTAACTTACCAAGACATGTCATTTATTGCTTATGATCATGGGATATCACTAGGGATTGAACCAAGAGTGGTGAGTGGTGAGTGGTAGTGTCCATAGCTTGAGGTTGTCGAGATTAAGAGTCCGAGTATCACTTGAGAGAGTAACCATTTATTCATATAGTGGATTTCTGTGATCGTGTGCGACTAGCAAAATAGCCCATGGTTTTTTCCAGTTGGAGGGTTTCACGTATATATCAAGTGTTATTTATATTTCCGCACTTTCACTTGATTTTGTTTGTTTGTTTATTAGGTTAATTTTGAATATTGACTAATCATGAAAAAATGGTAATTAACTTGATTAAAACATATTCACCCCCCTCCAGGTTTATTAGACACACATTTTAAGGGTTATTGTCAACCTAATTCTTCTTCTCTTGATCACAACATCAAACAGGAACCAAAAGACCAATTACACCAGTTGAACCTATCAGGATCATGAAGGATTATAGCAGGCATATTATGGATAATCATCCGTTGTGCATTACACTTGAAGTGGCAGTAAGGAACTACTAGCTTAAGAGTTTCCATTAAAACCTATTTCTCATTTTCCATGGTTTACCCAATGAAGATGTACTTCAATTCCTCAGAGAATTCTACGTGGTAATAAAATATTTTCCAAACAACAGGGTGACCGAAGTCCAGCTGCGTATGAGATGTTTCCCACATGCTTTGAAGGAAAAGGTGAAGACATGGCTCTTGACTTTACCTCCAGCATCACTAAGAACATGGGATGAGGTGGTAGAAAAACTCACAGACTAGTATTACTCTCAACAGAAAACCAGTGAGTATAGAGCATAAATTTCTAACTTCTTTCATGGGGACCAAAAGACGTTTCATGAAGCTTGAGAGTGCTACAAGATGCTTCTTTTTCACTACCCTCAGCACGAATATCAAACTCTCTAAATTTGTCAATGGTTCTATGATGGCCTGAATGATGTATTAACAGTCTTGATGATTAATTCTTATGGAGGATCCATGAATGACAAGACTCTAGATGAGCTGTACGTAATTTTTGAAAAACTTTCCAACAATTCTCATAAGAAGAGTTTTAGGTGAATGAAGGGAATCTATGAAGTGGATGCTAACATAAGAAATTCATTGAAAATGGCACATATGTAGAAATCCATAGAAACTCTTACCAACTAGATAGGACAAATGAAGTAACAGATGATATGCATGGGAGGTGAATAACCTGGGCACGACATAGAAGCTTGTCAAACAGTATGCCCTGTACCTATTGATGTAAAAGAAGCACAAGCTGTGAACAACTTCCATCCCAAACTACAAAATGATCCATTCTCAAACACGTAAAATCTGGGTTAAAGAAATCATACCAACTTCTCTTGGACCAACAATCAAGGCAATGGAAATCAGAGGGGAAACAACAACAACAATTATGGTTAGATACATTACAATGTCGACGCCTAGCAAAATCATGTACATCAACCCAAAAACCTATCATTACAGGAGACACTAAAGAATTTCATACAATCTACCATTGTTTCTATGAGGAAACTAGAATTGATAATTGGGAAATTGGTCGAAGCTACTCAAAAGAGCAAACCAGAAAGTTTTTCGAGTCATACTGAGCAACCAAATGTGATGACAGTTCTCCGGAATGGTAAGGTACTAGATAACGATAGATCCGTCGAACTTTCTAATAAATCTACCGATGTTTCAAGTTCTTTAAGGGAGAACATGGCACCAGAAAAAGATGAGGGGATTTAGGTACAAAGATCCAAAAAGCTACCACTATTACATAAGTCACCTAATATATATGTTCCTTCAGTCCCATTCCCAGGAAGATTGCAAAAAAGCAAGTTGGAAATTTCATATAAAGACATATATCCTTTTAAAAGTCAACATCAACTTGCCCTTATTGGTGATGATTCAGAAGATGTTAGCTTATGTAAAATTCTTCAAGTGCCACTATACTTACAAACCGAGGTTTGTGGAGAATCATCAGGAATTCATAACCGAAAGTGCCAATGTTGTCCTCCAGAAGTCTTTGCTACCAAAACTCCAGGACCCAGGAAACAGGAAGCTTTTGCGTCAACATTACTAGTGGAGGTACTACCTTGGAAAGACGATGATAGATTTGAGAGCCAACAACAATTTGATGTCGTACAACATCTATGAGCACCTAGGGTTGAATGATCTAAAGAAGACAACCATGTCATTTTTATTGGCCGATGGTTCAATCAGATACCAGAGAGGTTATGTGGAAGATGTTTTGGTCCAGGTAGACAATCCTATTATTCTTGCTGATTTTATGGTGCTTAACATAGATGAAGGGGCCAAGAAGCAAGGTTACAAACCTATTCTTTTAGGAGACCTTTCATGGCGACTGTAAAGTCCTTCATGGACATTCATAATGGAAAGCTAATAATGACTGTGCTAGATGAGACAGTGGAGTTTAAGGTTTTTGAATCTCAAATTTCCTAAAGTAGTCGATAATTGCTACTCAGTTGATTGTTGTTCAATTAACGTAAATGATTCAGCAGTTAAAGAAGAGTCATCTAATGAAGATCTTGATGAGCTACTGGATTGGGTCAATGATGTCTTTACGGATTATGAAGAAAGTCAACAAAAAAAGGTATAGAGGGAGAGTCGAAACTTAAAAAAGTAAGTATGAACATTGAAGACGAGATCAACAAGTTATTAATCTCTTCTACGAGCTCTTCCCATGCACTAGAGCTCAAACAACTACCTTTAACCTCAAATATGCCTTATTAGGGGAGAATGGGACTCTCCCAATGATTATAGCTTTTGACCTAGATGAAGAAGAAGAAGAGAAGCTATTGAAGGAACTCAAGCAATATAAAGCGACAATTGGATGGTCCATAGCAAATATTAAGGGAATAAGCCCTTCCATTTGCTTGCACTGAATCAAGCCTTCATGAGAGACTCAACGAAGGCTGAATCCCAACTTTAAGATAGTCATGAGGGAAGATGTCCTGAAGCTATTCAGTGTGGGCATCATATACCCTCTATCTACCGTAAGTGAGTGAGTTTGGTCCATATAGTACCTAAGAAGTTGGGGATCACTGTGGTACCAATGAGAATAATTAGTTGATTCCCATATGAAAAACAACGGGGTGGAGAGTGTGTATAGATTACCATAAGCTCAACACGGCAACCAAAAATGATCACTTTCCTTTACTGTTCATTGACCACATGCTTAAGCGCTTGGCGAGACATGCTTATTATTTCTTCGTAGATGGATTTTTAGGATTTAATCATACTGTCATTGCTCTAGAGGACCAAGAGAAGACGATGTTCACATCCCCCTTCGACACCTTTGCATACCGAAGAATGCATACTGGGTTGTGCAACGCCCCTACCGCTTTCCAGAGATGCATGATGTCGATTTTCTCTAACGTGCTTGAAAATTTTATTTAAGTATTTATGTATGATTTTTCTGTTTTTCGATAATTCTTTTGACCACTGCCCTGAAAACTTAACTCTTGTTTTGAAAAGATGCTTGAAGACTAATTTGACACTTAGTTAGGAGAAAAGCCCTGTTATGGTTAAGTCTGGCCTAGTTCTAGGACATGTGATTTCTAATAAAGGCATAGATGTAGATCGACCAAAAATTGAAGTGATTGCAAAACTTCCACCACCCCACTTCGGTGAAGGGCGTGAGAAGTTTACTTGGTCATGCAGGTTTTTATAGGCATTTCATAAAAAAAATAATTCAAAAATTAGTTGTCTATGTAATCTCTTAACCAAGGATATTGCATTTGTTTTTTATGATGATTGTTTGCATGCTTTTGAATCCTTAAAAAGTAAGTTGACATCCACTCCTATAATTATGCCTCTTATTTGGTCTCTTCCCTTTGAGTTAATGGGTGATGCATCTGACTATGTTGTATGCTCTGTTTTAGGACAACGGGTAGATAAATTGCCACATGCCCTTTACTACAATAGCCACACTTTAAATAATTCACAATTGAATTTCTCCACCACTAAAAAAGAACTGCTTACTGTTGTTAGTGTCTTAGAAAAATTTGTTCATACTTAATTGGGTCTAAGATCATTGTTTATTCTGATCATGCTGCTTTAAAGTATTTGCTAACCAAAATGGAAGCGAAATCGAGATTACTCCGATGGATCCTTTTATCGTAAGAATTTGATTTGGAAATTAGGGATAAAAAGGGTTGCGAGAATGTGGTGGTGGATCATCACTCTCGATTGGTAGAAGATGAAGGAATGGAGAAGCATACTGAGAACCTACCCATAAATGAGAACTTTCCAGATGAACAACTTTTAGTGGTGGGAAGCAAAGATCCTTGGTATGCAGACATCGTGAATTATCTTGCAAATGGAATCATACCACCTGATTTGGATTTACATGCAAGGAAGAGGTTTCTTTCCATCACCAGACAGTATTTTGAGGTTAAGCCATTCATGTTCAAATATGATGCCAATCAGATCATTCAGATATGTGTCTCTAAGGAGGAGCAACAAGATGTGCTGAAATTCTACAATAACCTTCATTGCGGTAGGCATTTTATTGCCATGAAGACTGCTCAGAAAGTTTTTCAATTAGGTTTCTTCTGGTCCATTTATTCAATTAAATTCCCTTAAAGTGTGTGTCAAAACTGATACCCGGGGGGGGGGGGGGGGGAGGGGGGGTTGAATAGGTTTTCAATAAAGTCAATTTCCAATTTTTTTTGGATTAGTCAATATTAAAGATTCATCCAGCAAACAAACAAACAAACAAAATCAAGTGTAAAGTGCAGAGTTATAAATAAAACTTGATTTATACATGGAAACCCTCAAACTAGGAAAAACCACGGGCTATTCTGCTAGCCATACACAATCACAGAAATCAATTATATGAATAAAAGGTTACACCCTCAAGTGATGCTCGGATTCTCATTCTCGACAACCTCAGGCTATGGACACTACCACTCGTCACTCTTTGTTCAATCTCTAGTGATATTCCTTGACCCATTAATCTTGGCGTGAGCACCTCCTACTCTACCCCTCGGGCCTTTTACAGTGGCATTTTACCAATTGCTTGCCAACCCACCCTTGGTTGCAAGATTTTCCTAGCTTGTGTAGCATCACATAAAAGCTACAAGATTTTGACTCAATGAAGAGTATAAAGGTCTAAGTGAACAATCAATGAATGCTCAATGCAAGATATGCTAGAACAAACATACAATGCCTAACTAGATGTAGATAATGCAATACAACATTCTAGTTATCAACAATGCCTATATGCCCATTTATATAAGGACTGAATTAGATGTAGATAAACTCTAACAACCTAATTGTCAAATAAAGTCCAATCAACACAAGTTGTCACACCATATGATCAAGGGCAATGATTTTTCAATCAATAAATAGAATCAATGAGGTATAAATAAAGATATCTAAATGCAGTGCATAGAGACTTAGCTAGAGGGTAAAATAGTTCTAAATTCTAGCTATCAATAAAATCTAAACTCAATCAACAATCAATGTCTTAAACATGTTAGAAACAACATTAAGCAAAAAGACATGCATTTGATCATCAAATTAATGCTAATCCTAGGCAAACATGTCATAAGAATACAACAAGAGATTCTAGGGCATGTAAAGAATACCTAGTCAAAGAAAATAAGAAGACCCATGCTTGAATAATGCTAGGAAAATGCTTGATGCTCATGGGAAGGTGTTTGGTTGAGTAAAGATGTGTTCTTGGGGGCTCTCTCTCTATTTAGGGAATGAATTTCAGAGCCCTAAAGAGGCAAGGAAGAAGAATAGAACATATATATATATATATATATGCCCTAGAGAGAACGACGTCGTTTTGAATTTGGAAAACAGAATTCTATCAAAACCGTTGTGTATACCGCCGTCTAGGCAAGAGTCCAGACCGTGGTGCATGCAGCATGGAACGGCTAGGAACGACCACTATCGGGATCGTTGCAGAGATATGTGCACCAACAATGGTCTAGACCGCGGTGCATGAAACAAGGCACAACTGGAGAATACCGCTCCATGTCCTGCAGTACATGCAAGAGCACATACAACGTTCTAGATTGTGGTAAAGGGAAGAGAGCTATCTTAAGACCTACACATAGAGAAAAGACCACACTAGAGAAGAACATGCCTTATCTAAGGGTCAACCCACTTAGTCTATGTGCTTGTGTGAAGTGTAATGCAAACACATCAAGTAAATATAGTTAACAAGAAAGACATGCAATCACATGAAGTGTATGACTATAAATGCATAATTACTCAAATGCATATAGGTGTGTGTGTGTGTGTGTGCAACAAAAAATGCATGTCAATACAATGCATACATGAATCAAATCATGCATGAAGTTTATATATGTGTGCCTAAACCTTTAAGAGACAAAGTCAAGTGAGTATATCTTTTGCTCTTGAAGCTATAGAGATGCTTGAAAGCTTGCCAACCCGAACCTAAGTTACCCATTACACAATCATCCCCAATGTGGTATGATTTGTCATGAAATAAGCTAATCATGAAACCGAGGTCCTTACATTCAAAGATGCTTATACTTTCTTTATTTCTGTATTTCTTGTGACTGGTGCCAAAGGACGAGAAACATTGGAAAAAGAGATGAGATGCCATTTTCAAGCCAATTGGTCATCGAGATAATTTTATGGGACATTTCCCATCCTCGTACGGATACAATTACATATTGGTTGCTATGGATTATGTCTCAAAGTGGATCGAAGTAATCGAAACCAAGATGAATGATAGCAAAGTGGTGGTGAATTTTGTCAAGTAGAACATATTCACTGGGTTTAGAACTTCTCGTGCAGTCATAAGTGACGGTGGAAGCCACTGTTGTAATAAGGTCTTTGCCTCGTTGATGAAGAAATATAGTGTCAAACACAAGGTGGCAACTTCATACCATCCTCAGATATTAGGATAAGTTGAAGTGAGTAATAGACAAATTTAGCAGATATTGGAAAAGACTGTGCAACCGAATCGAAAAGATTGGTCACTCAAGCTTAATGACGCCTTGTGGGCATACCGAACTTTCTACAAAACTCTTATTGGAAAGAGATCATATATGATAGTCTTCGGTAAGGCATGTCATCCTCTAGTGGAATTGGAACACAATGACTATAGGGCTTGAAAGTTTCTTAAAAATGTGTTTGTCTATACCTAGATAGGGGGGGTGGTGAATAAGTTTTAACCAAGTCAATTACCAATTTTTCTTGATTAGTCAATATTTAAAATTCACCCAATAGAACAAACATACAACATCAAGTGTAAGGTGTGAAAATATAAATAACACAAGATGTATACGTGGAAACCCTCCAAATGGGAAAAACCACGGGCTGTTAAGTGCGCCACACTTGGTCACAGAAATCCACTATATGAATAAAAGGCTACACCCTCAAGTGATACTCGGGCTCTCACTCTAGACAACCTCAGGCTGTGGACACCGTCACTCACCACTCTTGGTTCAATCCCTAGTGATATCCCCTGATCCACTACTCTTGACGTGAGTACCTCCTACTTTACCCCTCGGGCTTTTTACAGTGGATACCCGACCAATTGCTTGCCAACCTACTATTGGTTGCAAGACTAGACTTGCTTGTGCAACTTCACCTAGAAGCCATAAGACTTTGACTCTATGAAGAGTATAACAACCTATGTGAGTATGATGGAATATTCAAACACGCAAATAATGCTAGGCAAAACACTAAATGTTTATCTAGGACTTTAAGAATGTCACTAAGTACAATTCTTAGATATCAATATCTAAATGAATGTTCATGAAGACTTAACTAGATATAGTTATACAACATTATATCATAGTTATCAAATAAAGTCATTTCAACATATGTTGTCATTAAGAATGGCATGGTCATTAAATGAAATCATCAAAATACAATCAATATGACCTAATCAATATTGTCTAAATGCAATGCATAGAGACTTAGCAAGAAGGGAAAATATGTCCTAAATTCAAGCTATCAACAAACAAACCCAATCATGTTATCAAGACGCTTAAATATATGCAATAACTAGAGTTTAGGTATTTAGTCATGCAATAAACACCTAATCTAGAGTAAGAAGAACAATAAAAGATATTCAATGAAGTTCTTACTTACCTAGTCATGAAACCAAGAACACCCATGCTCATATGATGAAGAATGATGCAAGATGGAGATGGGTTTTGGGGTTGGAGAGTTAATCAAGCTTTAATGAAGCTTTCTCTCTCAAGAAACTCTCTCTCTCACTCTAGGGTTCATTTTTTTAGAGTCATTAAAATGAAGAAGATGAGTTAAGGATCTATTTATAATGCCCAAGTGAAATGACATCATTTTGGATGAAGAAAACAAAGTTTCGTCACAACTGCTGTGCATGCCGCGGCCTAGGCAAGTGTCCAAACCGCGGTCTATGCAGCATGGCACGGCTGGACATTACCGCTGCCTAGGTCGATGCCTAGGCATGGCACCAAAAGCGGTCTAGGCAGCGGTACACGCCAAACAGCACAACAGTTTGAGCTTCGAGCGACCCAAAACATGACCAAATGACATCCAAACCTTTCGTATAATATACCGTTGGAAAGGTATGGAAGTCTAATTTCTACTCCAATTTAAAAAGATAATTTGGATGTCTATAGAAAACGTTATATTCATTTTAGTGACCAAAGGTCAGAAACGGCCAACAACAGAGATGTCCTGTTTTGGTGTTCACTTTGGAGATTTTAAAACCAACCCAAACGATCATGAAATATTAGGAATAATATACCGTTGGAAAGGTATGGGTGTCTAGTTTGTATAGAAATTTTAAAAATGTATTTTTAATCATTGTTTAAAAAGATATTATCACAAGACCATATAAAGGTCAGTTTTGATAAACATTTAAATCATTGAAATACACTCTTTTGAAACTAGACACCTTACTCCGAGAGAAGAATGAGACCTTCTCATATGGTCACTCAACGCGCTAAAACAATCACACCATTGTGCAAGCATAAACACAACACAATACCACACTTAAATCTACAAATGAAGTGAAAGTGTGATTGTGAAGAGATGCATACATATAAACAATATCAATACAAATGCAAGATCAACAAAGCATGCATGAGGTGTGTGTGTGCACCTAAACTCTTCAAGAGGAAAAGTCAAGTGAATATACCTTTTGCTCTTGAAGTCATGGAGATGCTTGGAAGCTTGCCAATGAGGACATAAGCTACCCATTACACAATCATCCCCAATGTGGTGTGGTTTGTCATGAAATAAGCCAATCATAAAATCAAGGTCCTTACAGGGCTTTAAAGAAGTTGAAATTTGATTTAGTTAAGGCTGGAAAAGAGAGAAGTTTGCAAATGAGTGAGCTTGAGGAGCTTTAAAATAATGCCTATGAGAATGCAAAGATATAACAGGAAAAGACTTAGGAATTGCATGGTAAGAACTTCCACTGGAAAGAGTTCCATCGAAGAATTCTGGTCCCATTGCATCAATCACGTTTGAAATTGTTTCTAGGGAAGTTGAAACCAAAATGGATTGGATCATATAAAGTGTAGCAGGTTTTTCCTCATGGTACAATTGAAATTATTAATCTAGAAAATGGAGAGGTATTCAAGATGAATGGGAATAGATTGAAATTCTACCTTTGAGGAATGCCTAATGAATTTGCTATCAAGTGGGTCGAGCTCACAGAGTTGTAGTTCTCTTATTCGTCTCACCTAGACGTTAAATAGAATATATTGTGGGAGGCAACCCACCCATATACTTTTCTTTTAATTTATTTATTTTTATGTTGGTCATAATTTAGTGTTCCCTTAACTTGAAATCAGGTTTCGGTTTTTATTATTATTGTTAATAGCAAAATTTGGATATGGAACAAAGAAGAATTTTCCACTTCCCAGCCTTCCATGCAAGGGTCCGAATTCGAGCTTATATGACGGGGTATCAAGGTCCCCGAGGTCGAGGTACTACGCGATCCTACAGAAGCAAGGCGAGGCCGCCAATATCATATGAGCATCTCGCACATATCCAGGCTTACTAAATAAAGCCCGACGAGACCCGTCAAGCTCTTTATACTAGGATAAAGCCCGAAGCTAGGTCGACGTGGAAGGACCTGGGTTCCCCGACATCAAGGTATCTCGTGACACTCTCCTAGAGCTTGTTACTATCTCTACTTTCACTAGGAAACCTTCAAGGTGCCAAATTTTTCTTGCAAAGGCACTCCTGCCTCGTCGAGGTATAATCTCGACCTGTCCGAGCATAAAAGGAAGAAGCCCGTAAAGCCCCATAGTCACTAAAAGCGCCAAGATCCACTGTAGATCCTGGCATGGTTAAATCAAGTAGCAAGAGCAGTACTCGAGCATACCTCTCCACCCTTCCAGAAGCGAGCCAAGGTAGGCTGTTTATGGCAAACACCTTACCAGGGCCTGCTAGCCAAGCCCGCTACCCGGCTAGGAAGCCTGCACAATTAGGTCAAGCTCCATTATAAAACTCGGCATAGCTAAAACAAGCTCCCAGCTACAAGGTTGGAACCCTATGGGATATTTCTCCCTTAAAATGGTTAACACAAGCTCCATGGGAAGACCAGCATCTAGCTCCGTGACAATCAAGAGGTCCCCGGGGGACCCCGCCAGTGTACTGGATCCTAGGGTACCTCGCCCTTAAGGGATATCAAATATCACCTCGGGTAACCTCCATGAAGTACCTCTCTAAAGTGACATACAGAACTAGAGCTCTCCTTTCGGCAACGTAGGAAGAGAGAATTGACTTCCACGATATTTAAAGTGCCATTAATGAGGTCAACCGCATTAATTGAGGCAGTCAATCCAGTTAATGACATGATTAACACCATTAATAAGAGAATATTCAACTCTTTAATGGCCATCATTAGTGAAAGAGTCCACAGAGGAAACAAATACCTTTTCCTCCAAGATATCCTCCACAACGAGCTACCTTGATCCCGATCTACCTTGAAAGAGTCCTCTCCACTTGTATGGGGCCATTCATCGCCCTAGCGAGCTCCCTTGATCCCGATCTACCTCTCTGAGCCAGCTTCCACCACCTTGGTTGGATCAACTTCAATCAGCATCGACCTCCATCTCATCAGTTGGATTAATCGAGATCTCTCATACCTCTCTTACCTCTCCTACCTTGGTAACACCAATCTAGACCTCTACTTTGACAGATTCAGATACAAAGGTAGGCAAACTTAAAGCCCCCCATGCATCTACAACAGCATAGGACTTCAAGGTAGTTCCTACCTCAACACGACTAGACATGAAAGATGGGAACCAAGTCCTCCTCATCATCTGCGCATCCATCATCTCAGTAAATTTTCGGCTTAAGTCAGAGCAGACCCAGGTAACTCTCAACTTTCTCTGTAATCTATTCAAGGTATCCATCCTCCAATGATGATCAGGTAAGAGGGAAGAAGAGCTTGAGCTGCCTAGCAATCAACAGTGAAGCGTCCTTCAGCAAATGAAGCACCCTCATTGGCTCCCAAGGTAGCCGCGCTGCCATACAGAGTTTAAACCACTCCCACCATGTGGTCGAGAGTTGAAAAAGTAACCATCCTCCTTGGTTGGCACGAGCTCAACCTTATCAAACACCAGCTTGCTCATGGAGATTATCATACCGATGGCTCCTCTCCATTTGTTCAGGGCCTTCCAATGCCCTAGTGAGCCATCGAGGTTTCGATCCGTTCGGGAAGCACCCAAAGGTCTTGATTCGTTCACAATGGGGTCTCGAGCTCAATTACGATTGTTGAAGACTCTCATCTACCCCAAGTGGACTTCCAAACCGTTTACATCACTTGAGGACTAGAAGCTCAATATTTTCTGAGTACTCTAGTGTGAGAGGAGATGGCCCTAGCATCATCTCAAGAGATTCTACTCGTTAAAGAACTCCTAGAGCGAGACTGGTTATCAACCGATACCACCATGCATTGATACAACTTCGTATTAGCTCGCTATGATTTTGCATCTCTTTCAATTTCGGTATCCGTAGTAGATCTCATGTGTGTCACCATCACCAGGAGAGCTCCATAGCCCTCCTGATGCCCTAGACTGGATAAATCCCTCTAGGAGGAATGCCATGGTATTTCGACAATGATCGCCTCTAGACCAGGAAATAGCTAAGATAGCATTCATGATGCCTCGGCTGGGCACCACCCCTCGCCAAGAAAGGTTTGAGTGTAAGAGCATAGTTGTCATCTAGATCTCGAGACCAGGGATTGATCGGGGAAGCCCCCTCATCACCCCTGATGCCTTGGTCGGGTGACCTCCCCCAAGAAGGATCCGAATGTAAGAGCATAGTTGTCATCCGGATTAAAATACCAGGATATAGCTAGATAACGCTCCTGATGCCTTGGTCGGGCTACGACCCCCAAGAAGGGTCTGAGTGTAAGAGCATAGTTGCCATCTAGATCAAAATACCAGGATATAGCTAGATAGCGCTCCTGATGCCTTGGTCGGGCTACGACCCCCAAGAAAGATCCAAGTGTAAGAGCATAGTTGCCATCCATATCGAAATACCAGGATATAGCTAGATAGCGCTCCTGATGCCTTGGTTGGGCTACGACTCCCAAGAAGGGTCTGAGTGTAAGAGCATAGTTGCCATCCGGATCAAAATACCAGGATATAGCTAGATAGCGCTCCTGATGCCTTGGTCGGGCCACGACCTGCAAGAAGAATCCAAGTGCAAGAGCATAGTTACCACCCAGATCGAAATACTAGGATATAGCTATATAGCGCTCCTGATGCCTTGGTTGGGCTACGACTCCCAAGAAGAGTCTGAGTGAAAGAGCATAGTTGCCATTCGGATCAAAATACAAGGATATAACTAGATAGCGCTCATGATGCATTCGTCGGGCTACAACCCCCAAGAAGGGTCTGAGTGTGAGAGCATAGTTGCCTACCAAATCTAGGAACAGAAATTTCAGGCTCTCAGCCACTAAAGCTTCATCCGACATGATCAAGCAATACAGTTTGTGACCTTTCTCACTTACCAAATTTTACACTGACTAGAGCATCGAAAATTCCACAATGAGAATATCCCTTCTGTGGTCTGCCATCGCTCATTTATTTTACAGGCACGCCGAATGCATCTATGTCTCGCCTATGTATAAAGAACTGGTGAGAAAGTGGCCTAAGTTGCCCACCAGGATCTTCTTCGCCAAATGTACCAAGACTCCTAAAACAGGAATGACTAGTACCCCAATCCACTAAGCCAAACACTGTGAGCGATTCTGGTTACAAGTAAGAAGCGACATGCAAAATTCTTCATGTAGTACAAGATTCAGACTCCAACCCCAAATACTTACCAGTGTTCAAGTCAGAGGGGACTTCTGTTAATAGCAAAATTTGGTTACGGACCAAAGAAGAATTTTCCACTTCCCAGCCTTCTATGCAAGGGTCTGAATTTGGGCTTATATGACGGGGTATCAAGGTCCCCGAGGTCGAGGTACTACGCGATTCTACAGAAGCAAGGCGAGGCGGCCCATATCATCTGAGCATCTCGCATGTGTCCAGGCTTACTAAATAAAGCCTGACGAGACCACGTCAAGCTCCTTATACCAGGATCAAGCCCGAAGCTAGGTCGATGTGAAAGGACCTGGGTTCTCCGACATCAAGGTATCTTGTGACACTCTCCTAGAGCTTGCTACTATCTCTACTTTCACTAGGAGACCTTCAAGGTGCCGAATTTGTCTTGCAAAGGCACTCCTACCTCGTCGAGGTATAATCTCGACCTGTCCGAGCATAAAAGGAAGAAGCCCGTAAAGCCCTGTCGTCACCAAAAACGCCAAGATCCACTGTAGATCCTGGCATGGTTAAATCAAGTAGCCAGAGCAGTACTCGAGCATACCTCTCCACCCTTTCAGAAGCGAGCCAAGGTCACCTGTTTATGGCAAACACCTTACCAGGGTCTGCTAGCCAAGCTTGCTACCCCACTAGGAAGCCTGCACAATTAGGTCAAGCTCCATGATAAAACTCGGCGTAGCTAAACCAAGCTCCCAGCTACAAGGTTGGAACCCTATGGGATATTTCGCCCCTAAAATGGTTAGCACAAGCTCCATGGGAAGACCAGCATCTAGCTCCGTGACAATCAAGAGGTCCCTAGTGTACTGGATCCTAGGGTACCTCGCCCTCAAGGAATATCAAATATCACCTCGGGTAACCTCCATGAAGTACATCTCTAAAGGGACATACAGAACTAGAGCTCTCCTCTCGGCAACATAGAAAGAAAGGATTGACTTCTACGACATTTAAAGTACCATTAATGAGGTCAACCGCATTAATGGAGGCAGTCAATCCAGTTAATGACATGATCAACACCATTAATAAGAGAATATTCCACTCTTTAATGGCCATCATTAGTGAAAGAGTCCAAAGAGGAAACAAATACCTTTTCCTCCAAGATATCCTCCACAACCGATTATTGGGGGTCAACTATAACAGAGAATCCCGCCTATCATGGAAGGAAGAGTCTGAAGAGGAAACAAACACATCTCTTCCAAGATATTAGCCACGATCTAATCAACTACATTAAAGGAAGAATCGCACTCAATAAGGAGAGGAAGATTGAAGAATCCTGGACTTGCACGCCAAGGTAGTCACCATTTAGAAATATGCATGTAAAAGGCATAGAAAAGGTCTTCAATCAATGACAGAAGATACATGCTTCATTGAGAGATCTCTCGACATCATCAATGCATGTGTTACCTTTACCTAGAATATCCCGGTATCGGTCTACATTCGACCACCATTGTAAGCTCTCCGGAGTGACTACGTTGTATTACTTCACCATTCTTGTAAGCTCCCCGGAGCATTCTTTGATATATACATAAGGAAGGGTATTTCCCTTTCCTCTGGATACTGCCTTGGGGTTTTTTAGCATGTGATCATTCGTGATGCTTTTTCCCCCTTGGTCAGTCCACCTCCCTCTACAAAAGATTTGTGTTCCTACCTCACTGGACCTAGCGCTCTTATCTTCCTATCTACATGCTAAAGTCGCATATCAAAATGAGGATAAACCACCCAGATCAGCTTGAAGGAAGTCGACGGGCTCTCCCGCATCATCCCTACGGCAGAAATCGAGCTTTCCGACACTGGAGCTAGATAAGCCCCCTCTTTACTTGCTATCTAGGTCGGGGAATTACAAGAAGGAATTGGGCTCCAGAATCGGGCTCCAGGTACCATGACGGGCTCCAACCCCGACCGAGGACAAGGACCAGGACCAAGATCAACCCCTTCACACCAGTAAGAGAATTTCAAGCTCCCCAGATCTACTTCATAAGCACGAAGCCGACGGGCGGGATGGCTTAACTTCTACCTCCTGTTTCATTCTCCTTTATATTCATACAAGATCAGGTCAGGTATCAACGGTACCGACCCTAGCCACCACTTTCGCGGTAGTGGTCTCGAGGGCATTAATAGGGATTTCTCATCCTAAATAAATTTCCCGTTAACAATTATTATTTTGGAATATTTTTTTTTGCTTAAGTGTTTTCAGTTGGAAAAATAAATGATTAGGTCTCAAAACGCTGTGTTGACTGCTGTCAAAGCTACAACACTTTGAAAAATGGTACCTACCGGAATGCAAGCATTGTGACTAGCGCTGTCATAATTCGCAGTGGTCCTACTAGCGATACCTACCGGAATCAGAGCGCTGTGGATGGCGCTGTCATAATTTGCAGCGGTCCTAACAACGAACAATACTAGGCAAAGCGCTATACATAGCACTGCCACTACCGCTGTATCACTCACAACGATCCATTAAGTTAAACGGAGCATTTTACACACAGTCCAAGCCAGCCAGCTAATGCATGCTGACTGCTGTGAGGACCGTTGTACCTCCCATAGCAGTACACACAACGATCGAGCCCTATTTAAGTTGCGTCAATTCATTCAACGCACCACATCAGGTCTGACATTTTCTTTTTCAAAATTTTTGTTCGTCCTTCTTTCCTCCCTTCACTCTGTCAAGTATTCAACATCTAATGTATGTTCTTAACTCCATTTCTTTTATTTCTTTTGCTTGTTCTTCATCCCCCATTGCATGAATTCATTCCCTTGTTCCCATTAATTTCCTTCAAATTTTTCTAAGGTTTATATAACCAATATATGTGTTTGTTCAGTTGGATTTTGCAATTTATTTAATTCTTTAGCACTTGTTTTGGAATTTGACTATCTAGTGTTTTTGTGGACTTGATTTGGGGATTTCAAAATTTCAGTTGATTTTTCTGTTTCATGCGAATATTGATAGATTTCTATGGCACTAAATTTATGTCGGGACATTATTTTTGCTTGATATATTGTGATAAATTCTATTCACGCTCAACTTGGGAGATATTGTTAATTTTAATATATTTTGGGCTCAAATTTTTGAATATATATGCAATTGAATATTCACATTGTGTTGAATGTGTTTTGGTTGGAAATATGAGCAATTAAGTCACATGGAGTCGATGTTTTACTCCAAGAATGCTGCCAAACTTTTGTTATAATTTTTCCTAACTTGAGTTTTATGTTGCCTGTGCTTATTTGTTTATTTTCTAGAAGTGTTGCAGACAGCTTTCTGTGGTCTGATCATGTCAAAATACACGTGTTGACTCTCATAATATCACGAGGTTGGATTGGTAGTATAATGACGAAGTAAGGATCGTTCCCATAGGGACGAAGGTTATGATCACTGGAGTTTAAAGGTTTTCATCCCATTTGAACATTCAAAAATATGAGTTTCCAAGGTTTCATCCTAAGTTAATTAATCTAAAGCAAAAGAGAATATCCAACACAATAAAGGACAAATTTGATATGAACTTGGTAGAACTCGAATCCACCTCACCCTTCTAATGATACACTTGACTCTAATGACCTCTAAATCGTGCGTGCATATGTTATATGTTCGTATCCCCTATAACAATCTCTAATATCTCTTGATGTCTTAGAGATAGCATCCATATATACCCGAAATTTCTCTTAAGCATTCCAGACAATATACATCAATCTGTTAAGCACTTTGGAATACTAAATCAAACCCTATACGCTAGCCTAGTGGTTCTAGCTCTTTCTAGTCAGCATAATGAATGTTTGTCTAAGCATTGTCAAATACATCTCTTCTCGATACATAACATTCAACCATAGATCAATTACAAACTGATCAAGAAAGTAAAGGCTTTAAGCATTAAAACATCAATATAACTCCATAAGCACAAATAAAGAGATCAAAGAGTCATTTACAAATACATCAAGGGTTTAGCATCATTTTGTTCTAACACTACTATATTTAGCTCAAACTACACAAACATGACATGCATGAGTTGAAATAACTACATGCCATGAAAACACAAAGAAATTAAGAGAAAGAGAGTTTAGGAGAAAAACTATGTTGAAGAACTCTTTCTTATCAAGCTAGGGCTTCAATAGCTTTCTTGATGCAACCAAAACCCTTCATTCGTGCTCAAATCCTTCATGAACTCGAACCAAAATACCTAGGGAGAGCTCCAAAATGCTAGAGAAGAAGAAGAGGTCTGGTGTGTTCTATTTCCAGATCCTTTTTCTCTCTCATTTATCTCTCATTTTATCACTTCTCAAATAACTCATCCACTTGTAGAGGAGAGCACCAAAGGCATTCCATTGGTTGCACAAAGATGTCCCCTCACCATACCCTATAAGGGATAAGAGAAAGGGACCCACGAGCTGTCACATCATTGGTTCATGAAACAAAGACTTTGTGATTTGTACATTTACGCGGTATGCCACACAGTATAACTTGACGTAGCGTACCGCGTGGCTCTTTATTTAGACCTGCTGTGATGATTTGTGGTACGCTACGTTGTAAGATATTTCTTCTATTACGGTACGCGTAACACATACAGAGTTCTTTACATTTCCTGACAACTTCTACGGTATGATCTTATGGTACGTGATCTATTCTATTGCAGTATACGTACCGCATGTCAAGATCCATGCTTCTTCTGATCAGTTATGCAGTATAGGATGCGGTACGTGATCTTTTCTCTTACGATACACGTACAACGTGGCATACTCCTCCACTAGCCAAAAACCTTGATTTAGCCACGAACATCTCCCGAACCCGCTCAAGGACGCCTTTATCATGGAAAGGCCTGCAAAAGCTATATGGTACATTAAATGATGGCATTTGCAAAGAAAATAAGCACAAAAGTATATGAAATGATGGGGGATGTAAATCATAAAATGAGCTTATCAAATACCCCCCAAACCAGAATTTTGCTCGTCCTCGAGCAAAACCTGAGACAAAAATTTTAAGAAAAACTAAACTATCTTCACTTTATTTCTTGCTAAGGCAACAAAAGAGTGAGATACGAAATTAGGAAAATCAAATACAGAGTACAAGCATGCTAAGGCTACTGAACAAGAGCAAGAGAAGTTCAGACCAAGGTGCTACAACACGAAGGATTACAGTTCCAAGCTAAACTACGACTTTAGCTCTAAAAGTTTCGAACCCAAAAGTCTTATGATTGCATTTCACCTTGACTCTAGGCCTCATCAGAATCACTCTCATTTTTCCACACAGACCCTAGGCTCAGTCATCAAGCATATACATAAAACTAGAGTGATGCACGTAGAGATTAAGAATTTTGTACATCTGAAAACCTTTAAAGGCCAGTGTTTAGGAGAAGTGAAAAATTAAGACTAGAATCAGACACTAACATCTTACTGTGGTAACATTTCAAAAATCAAACAAGCCCCTTCCTAAAGATCAGCTAGGACTTCTATTTGACTTTATTGGGGAAATGGTAAATTAGTGATGGCGAGGATGGGTGGGTATGGAAATAGGGGAGGCTAGTGATCAAGTGAGGACACAAAAAGCACAATGTGTGTAAAACACATTTCTAAGCTCAATTGACTAGGCCATGATTACAAACAAGAGCATTAACTAGCTCTGTGTCTGTTGATGACCAACATAAAATATATTGGAGTTTTTTTTAGAGAGCGATCAAAGCTCGGTTGCGTTCCAGAACTGTACATTTCACCGAGCTAGTTATTCAAGCTCTCATTAGATCTACAAAGTCATGATCATAGCAAAAGGGGTTGGTTTTGTGTTTAAGATTTTATGTAGTGTGTAACATGGTTGGGCCAATTATGAAGGTTCTATTAAGCACACATACGGTTACGGGAAATGCTTAGGCCATTTTCAAAGGTTGCACACATATGCCTACTTCATCTCTAAAGGCATAGGACAAGCGAAAATGAAACCACAACAAAAACTAAATGATAAATGATCACACGTGTCTAATTTCGAATGATGTCTGCTAAATGCCTAGTGGTCTAGTGTATAGAGAGGCCAATAAAATTATCACTCAAGTGTCGCACTATGGGCTCTGAAAATGCAAAAGGAGTAGCCTCCACTAATGGTCTACACGTTTCAAGCGCGCTACCCTTTTACTGGGACACTATAGAGCCTGGTCGGATGTGTGTAAGCCATGCGGTGCAGCTTTGCATAGCACAACCTCAGTGGTGCAAAGCATGCAAAGACTGTCTGAAAAAGGCACGACCCAAAAGCATCTCAAACGAGAAGAATTACTGCTCTGGAATTTGACTTGATTAAGCAAGAAAAACAAAATTTTTGTAACAATTTTGCTATGTGCAATGGCCATACAACCTAAATCTAACATTGTTCTCAAGGTTATTCAGAAAATTGGACAAGGACAAAAATCAGAAAAGGAATTACTACCACACAAAATTAAAATAAAAAAAAACTAAATAAAAAAATCCGTAATAAACTAAATTTAGCAGAAAACTAGACAAACATTTATGTGATACAAAATAAAGTGAACATAAATAAAATGCATGAAGAACAGTACTTGCAAAGTAGAAAAATTTGTTAGTGAAAATTGATTTTAAACTGGACTGTGCTACATACGATTCTTCCCTTTGGATTGTCGTACTGTCTTCTCTTCTGCTTTAGCACACTCAGCCTCTTCTTGAGCCATCTAGCCCTAGTACTCTGGCATTTAGACACTGGTAGTAGACTGATGTGGCCTCTTCATTCGATAGGTCTGCAAGCCCACCTCTCTCCGAATAGAGGCAGGGTCATCCCGCTGGTCCCTCATCTCTTGCTCGAAGAAGCTCATCATAGTATCAAACATCTCTGTTGGCTCCTTCACTTCCTTGTGGTTATCCTTGAGGTTCGTCATATCAGACTGGATGCCCTGTACTACACTCAAAATCTGGCCCAACATGGAATGTGAGGCAGGGTTCTTATAGTCTTGGTTCTCCTCTGAATCCATACCATGTTCCTCAAAGTAAGACTCTAGCTCTGTGTCATCCGGAATGGGTTTGGTAGCACTGGATTGGCCCTTAGAAGTCCTCATCCTCTTCTTACCTTTGGTCTTGATGGCAATGTCTTGTCATGATCACTTACTGAGGTCCTCCATGGGGTTGATCTTTATCTCATTTGTAGCACTTTTTAGGGCTCATTCCTTCTTTAAGAGGGCAGTGATAAGGCTTAGAAAGATGATTGACTTCAACTTTTCCCCCGACTGCACACTGACTGAGCTTGTATCGATAATAGCCTTCATGATGACCTAACTTATATCAATCCTTGTCTGCTCTAGGAGGGAATTGAGCAAATCAACAAAGAGTTCTAATACTATCATTCAATGGAGGGATGGCATGAGGGATAAGGTATTGAAGAGGTTCCAAAATGCCAACTCTTGAGGGAGCTCGAATTGTTTTAGCATATGGTCAGGCTCCCAAACATCATCATCTATTCCTCTGAACGCCTTGGCCAAACTTGCTTTAGTGGCATGCGTGGCGTTATACCATTTTCTGAGATATGGGTAATCTGGCGTGCCAAAGTGGGCGTTGATCTTGCTGGTGCTCATCTTAACATGCATCTCTAAAACTTCCCCACCAGCCTTAACTGCCTCTGGGACCATGCTGGAGTAGAATTCCTTGACTAATGTGGCATTTAAGGCCCCCGAAACGCTGACAAAGTTCTGTCGCCTCCGTTGTATCATGGTTGTGGGGACTGTCATATCCTTCAGCTCCACGAGGTGAACACCTCTCTAAAAAAATAAACTGGGATTCATTGAGCTTAGCCATTCTCCTTATAAAATCTCAGTTTCGCACACATTGCGGCAGACCTTTGAATGACAACCCGACATTCCTCTTCCCAATGGGAGTGGACTTCTAATTTTTCTTTGGTGGCATTTATTTACTGTGGCGTTTTAATTCTATAAAACAAGCCGAAAATCACACAAAGCCAAAACCACACTTAAACTAACACTCCAAAGATCACAATATACACATTGTTATCTCGTTACAATCCATAAGCTTCCAAATTAACAACACAATGCACAAGCTCATATCAATCAAAATATCAATCTTATTTAACATATGCGTTTTCATGAACGAAACCAAATTCACCAACCACTATTCTAACACTTGAGAAAAACAACACATATAATCATAGAACACAACTCACTTGCACCCATAATCACCTTAGATTCAAAATTCATTGAAGATCAAGCATTTATATGCACTATAAACTTTCAAATTCGAAATTTCTTCAAAACCCACATGAAAACACATCAAATCCATATACAAAAATTGCTCAAACGATCAATAAACACTATAATTTGTTATTTCATGTATGTTTATGGTCAACAGAACCATAATAATCTTCAAAATAGCAAGTTTAAGTAAAAACCCCCAAATTGGAACCCTAACCCTAGAAGTTTTCAAGAATCTATGCCATAAAATGTTTAGATTAAAAGAATAGATGCTTAGGGCTTTAATTACTACAAAAATTAAAGAGAAATGGTAGGAGATACATACCTGTTATGCATTTGGAGGAAGACTTGCTTGAGAGAAATTTGAAATGTGAGAGAGAGGGAATTAAAGGAACTGTTGATGATTTACCTGATATAGGTGTTTTTTCCAGTTTCACGTGGTACGTTATGCAGTATAGCTTGTTGTGGCATACCACACAACTGAGTTTTCACTTTGAAAGCGCTGTGTTTCATTAACTGGTGTAGGTTACGGTACGTGTGCGGTACGCGTATCACATGTTCAACCGCATAACTTCTTAGAAGTTCCATTTCATTTCTATGCGTAGGTGTTACAGTTCGTGTACCGTACATCTTTTCAATGGTGTGTCTCTTGTATCCACACAGTAATCCATGCGGTTTGCCATTTAGTCTAATGCAGTACACGTACCACGTAGCTTGTTAGCGCTACTCTTGAGGTTTTACGTGGTATGAGTTATGGTACGTGTTTTCCTCTTACGCGGTTTGTGTACAGCTTAACTCATCAGTGGATTCCACTGACGAGGTATATATTTTTGCCTGCTACAATACGCATACCGTGTGAAGCTGTATTTTCTGATACTCCTTGCTTGTTTCGTGGACCCTTCTTTCCTAAATGCAAACCTTCCTACCTATAGACCTGTGTCCTTTCAAAACTCACAAAGTCATATCAAATGCAAGGGCAAAAATGAGGGATTCATCATGTGAAGACAAAAAGATAGAAATACACAAATCTGATAACTCAAATTAAACTAAACACTGATCTACTTTTTATAGCTCTGGTACCTTCCTTTTTACTCTCAGATAGGTTCCCGGAGGTTTATTACCTCCATAATTCCTTCTACCTCATGCTGCCGATAGATTTTCAATCTATACCCATTTACCTTGAAGCTTTCCCTTACATCATTCTCGATCTCCACAGTTCCATTCGGAAAAACTCGTTTCACCATAAATGGCCGTGTCCATTTGCTCTTCAATTTTTCGGGGAAGAGACAAAGTCTTGAATTGTATAGTAAGACTTGATTTCCTACATGAATTTCCTTCTCAACAAACGCTTGTCATGCCATTTCTTACTTTTCTCTTCGTACATCTGGGCATTCTCATAAGCATCAAGACACATTTCGTCTAGATCATTCATTTGGTGGAACCTCTTTACACCCGCAGCTCTCATGTCAAAGTTCAATGCTTTCACTGCCCAAAAGGCCTTAAGTTCTAACTCGATTAGGAGATGACATGCCTTTACGAAAACCAACCTAAAAGAAGACATGCCAATTGGGGTCTTGAAAGTGGTTCTGTAGGCCTAAAAATAATCATCAAGCTGTTTTGACCAACCTTTTCTTCGAACCCCTATAGTCTTCTCTATAATACTCTTGAGCTCATGGTTGAGATTTAAGCTTGACCGTTCGCTTACGGATGGTAAGGAGTGGCCACCTTATGTTTCACTCCGTATTTCCTTAGCAATGCTTCGAATTGCCTATTACAGAAATGTGAGCCTCCATCACTCACTATTGCCCTTGGAGTGCCAAACCTTGAGAAAATGTTTCTCTTTTAAAATACGGTGACGGTCTTCGCATCACTTGCTGGATTGGCTACGGCTTCAACCCATTTAGACACATAGTCCACTGCTACCAATATGTACTGATTCCATGTGCAAACTTGGGAAAGAGCCCATAAAGTTGATACCCCAAACATTAAATAACTCCACCTCCAACATGACATTCAACTGCGTTTTATTTATTTTACTGATGTTCCCGATTCTTTAGCACCGGTCGTATGCTTCTACAAAGCTTCTAGTATCATAAAAAATAGTAGTCCACCATAAACCCAACTGAAGAATTTTTCGTGTTGTTCGGATTCCACCAAATTGTCCCCCACACTCCCTGGAGTGACAATGGCCTAAAATGTTACTCCCTCCTCCTCCAAAACGCACCTTCTTATCATTCCATCAGTACAAGTTCAGAATAAAATACCACTTAACTTTGTCCAAAAATATCTTCCTCTGCTGGTAGTTCATGTCTATTGGCACAATACTACTTGCCAAGTAGTTCACATAGTCGGCAAACCATGGAACCATTAGGTCTTTAATAGCAAAGAGCTGCTCATCTGAAAAATATTTATTGATTGGAATAACAACCTCTTCCTTCTTATCTCTCTTTAGTCTATAAAGATGGTCTATCACAAGATTCTCGGTTCCTTTCTTATCTTTGATTTCTAAGTCAAAACTCTTGTAAGAGCAAAACCGATCTTATTAACCGAGGCTTGTAATCTTTCTTGTTCAATAAATACTTGATGGTTGCATGATCGGTGTATACTACAACCTTCGATCCCACCAAATACGAAATGAATTTGTCAAAGGCAAACACATTAGCTAAGAGCTCCTTCTCGTTCTTTACATAGTTACCTTGGGCATCATTCAAAGTCTGGCTTGCATAATAGATCACATTAAGCCTTTTCTCTCTCATTTGGCCTAAAACTGCACCCACTGCGAAGACAATTGCATCACACATTAGTTCGAACGGTAAACTCCAATCCGAGGCTGAAATGATTGGAGCGGAAGTGAACCCTTTCTTCAATATCCCAAAAGCTTTATGACACTTGTTATAAAGAACAAACGGTGAATCATTCATCAACAAGATGCATAAGGGCTTTGAAATCCTTGAGAAGTCTTTTATGAAACGCCTATAGAACCCGACATGTCCTAGAAAGCTCACGATTCCTTTAATTGAAACCAGCGGTGAAAACTTTTCAATTACTTTAACTTTCGCTTGATCAACTTCTATACCTTGGTTGGAAATTCTATGGCCAAGCACAATCCCTTCTTGTACCATGAAGAGACATTTTTCCCAATTGAGAACAAGGTTCATTTCTTCACACCTCTCCAAAACTAACTTTAAATTGTTCAAGCAGATATCAAATAATTTCCCAAAAATAGAAAATTCATCCATAAATATCTCTATGAATCTCTCCACCATGTCTGAAAAAATAGTTGTCATACACCTCTGAAATGTGGCTGGAGCTTTACAAATCCGAAAGACACTCTTTTGTAGACAAAAGTCCTATAGTGACAAGTGAAGGTAGTTTTCTCCTGGTCTTCGGGGTCGATAGGAATTTGGTTATATCCTGAATAACAATTTAGAAAATAGTAGTACTCATGTTACGCCAATCTCTCTAACATTTGATGGATAAACTGTAACGGGAAATGGTCTTTTCTAGTAACACTATTCAGTTTCTGGTAGGCCTCTCTGTCCTAAAATTTTTCGAGTAGGAATCAATTCATTGTTGGCTTTTTGCACTACCGTTATTCCCCTTTTCTTGGGCACCACCTGAACACGGCTTATCTAAGGACTATTCGATATCGGATATATGATTCCTTCATCTAAAAGCTTCAAAATTTTTGCTTTTACTACCTCCTTCATGTTGGGGTTCAGCCTCCTTTGGTGCTCCACCGTGGGCTTGAATTATTCTTCCATTAAGATTTTGTACATACATAAGGATGGACTAATTCCCTTGATTTCTGAAATAAATCACCCAATTACCTTCTTATGCTCTCTAAGAACTCTCAAAAGCTTTCCTTCTTCCACCTTGTTCAAAAGGGATGACACAATCATCATCAACCTTATTGGTTCCTATAAGAAGGCATACCTTAAGTAAGAAGGTAATTGCTTAAGCTCAAGCTGTGTAGGCTTCTTTATCGATGGAGAAATTATTGGCTTGCTCATGTCAAGGTCTTTAAATCTCCATAAGTTTTTAGCATGCCACACCGGGAATGCATCTAAGTGTGAAGTATACTCCGTTACTTCCTCAACATCTTCATCATTAGTTGCACTATTAACAATGCAAGCTAGTAACAGCGCCTTCAATTCTTTCATTCTAAAAACTTCTTCTACAAATGGGTCCATAATTTTCACTCTTAAGCAATCATCTACTTGATCCGACTTCTTCACTACCTTAGCCATATCAAACACAACTTTCACATCACCGACTCTTAAAGTCATCTTATCATCCCTTAGGTCAATCATTGCTCCTACGGTTTTCAAAAACAGCCTTCCCAAAAGTAAAGGCACTTCTACATCCTTTTCCATATCTAAGATCACAAAGTCCACCGAAAAGTATAGCTTTTCAACCTTCACTAACACATCTTCCATCACTCCTCTTGGATATTTTATTGATCAATCCACTAGTTGCAAGGTGATATTTGTTGGCTTCATTTCACCTACACTCAACTTCTGAATTATTGAAAATGGCATTAGATTAATGCTAGCTCCCGAGTCAATTAATGCCTTGTTGAAATCCGATGTACAAATGGTACAAGGGATGGTGAATTTTCCCGGATCTTTCAACTTTGGTGGAAGCTTATTTTGTAGTATTGCGTTACATTCTTCCATTAATTTCACTGTCTTAAACTCCTCTAGCTTCTTTTTGTTTGATAGAAGCTCCTTTAAGAACTTCATATAAGTCGGCATTCGTGCTAGAGCATTGGCAAAATGGATACTGATCTGCAGTTTTTTGAATACTTCTAAGAACTTTGCAAAGCTTTAGGCATCATTATGCCTTCTAAACCGTTGAGGGTATGGGATTTGTGGAACATATGTTTTGACTTGTGAAGGCGGTGGTGGATCACATGATGTTGTTGGTGGCTCACTAGATTGACCTTTCTCCAATATCACTTTCTCAACCTTCAGCTCCTCATCATTATCAACCATAATTTCCTCACCATCATTAATCACAACCTCATCCCTTACCCCAAAATCCTTCGACAACCTAACATTCTTTCCACTCCTAAATTTGATAGCTTGGCACTAGACTCTTAGATTGGTGATTGTATCACTAGGCAAGGTCCCTTGTTGTCATACTTGGCTCCCCTTGCCAATTGACCAACTTGCACTTCAAGGTTTTTAGTGGAGGCTTGGTTATGTTGAGTAACTTGGTCCAATTTAGAGTCAAGATTCTTCAGTGCTGCATCTTGGCTATCCATCCGGTTGTCTATCTTCACAAGGTACTTGGAAAAGAGGTCTTCAAGGGTTGGTTTCCTTTCCGTATCAAAGCCATGATTTTGGTTCTGAAAACCAAAATTCTGTTAGTTGTAAGCTTGAGGTTGCTACTGGCTCTCAAAATCGGGAGGTTGCCTTTGGTTCACATTCTGTTGTTGCTGTTGTTGTTGGTTATCCTTCCAAGAAAGGTTGGGATGATTCCTCCTTCCCGGGTTATCGATGTTGGAAAATGGGTTGTTTTGAGGGCTTTGGGTTGCTTGTTGGTTGTTGAAATTTCTGTTATACCTTACAAAATCCACTTGATCTGAAGAGTAGGAAGCAAAAGCTCGCCATCTTGGCAATCAGAACTCACATATGGCCTCGAGCATAGTTCACAGCTAGCAACAATAACTTGGCTAGTTCCCGCACCCATCCTATTCATTTGCTTGGTAAGCGTCTCAAGTTGGGCCTACACACTTGTTAATTCATCAACCTCAAGCACATCTGGACCCTTCTTCAAAAGTTGTCTTTTGCAACCCCAATGGCTGTTGTTAACGGCCATTCCTTCTATGAGCTTATAAGCCACATCCATCATTTTACTCATAAGCGACCTCCCATTTACCAAGTTTCTTGTTGAAATTGTGATCCCATTTTAGAAGGATTGCAAAATCTTCAATTTTACTAATCCATTGTGTGGACACATTCGAATAAGTTCCTTGAATCTCTCCCAAGCTTCATAGAGATTTTCATTTTCGAACTGGACAATGGAGATGATGTCATTTTGAATGAGAGCAGCCTTTCCTGGAGAAAAATATTTGTTCAAAAACTGTTGCTCCAACTGATCAAATAGCTCTATAGAATCTAAAGGTAGTGATAGTAGCCATGCCTTTTCTTGGTCCTTCAAGAAGAACTGGAATAACTTCAGCTTGACAAAGTTTTCTGACACTCCGTTGTTCCGTAAGATGTCACATATCTCATTGAAACTCTAGAGATGCATATTTGGGTCTTCATGAGGCAACCCATAAAACTGAGCCGTGGCTGCAATCATCTTAATAAGAGCTGACTTATTCTCAAAATTATTAGCAACAACTATAGGTCTTTTAATAGATTATATGGTATGGTCCACCCTAGGCATAAGATAATCGTAGAGAGTCCTTTTATCTACCCAGATAATATCAATTGGTTCTTATGCTTCTTGTGCCAGAATTTGAACTATAGGTGGGTTTTGATTAGGATTCGCCATAGCTATAGTTCTTTTTCGATTCTGGTGATTTCTCCTTGCAGTTCCTCCGATATCCGATTGAATTGCAAGTCTTGTGGACTGTTACTCATTGTACATTAGTGCATACAAGAGCAACTTGCTTGAAAATAAACAGCAAAGAAAAGAAAAAGAACACATTCAAACTAGTAAAAACCAAATATTTCCAAATCAAGTTCTACTTAAACCCTGACAGCGGCACCAAAAATTGATCACGTCAAAGTACACGTGTTGACTCTCGCAATAGCACGAGGTCAGAGTGGTAGTATATTGATGAAGTAAGGATCGTTACCACAGGGACGAAGGTTATGATTACTGGAGTTTAAAGGCTTGTATACTATTTGAACATTCAAAAATATGAGTTTCCAAGGGTTTTATCCTAAGGTAATTAATCTAAAGCAAAAGAGAAAATCCAACACAACAAAGGACAAATTTGATATGAACGTTTTAGAACTCGAATCCACCTCACCTTTCTAATGATACACTTGACTTTAATGACCTCTAAACGTTGCGTGCATATGTTATAGGTTCGTATCCCTTAAACTAATCTCTAATCTCTCTCGATTTCTTAGATATGGCATCCATATATACCCGAATTCTCTCTTAAGCATTCCAGACAACATACATAAGATCTATTAAGCACTTTGGAATACTAAATCGAACCCTATACGTTAGCCTAGTGGTTCTAGCACTTTCTAGTCAAGCTTAGTGAATGTTTATCTAAAAATTGTCAAATACATCTCCTTTCGATACATAGCATTCAGCCAAAGATCAATTACAAAATGATCAAGCAAGTAAAGACTTTAAGCATTTAAAACATCCATATAACTCCAAAAACACAAATAGGGAGATCAAAGAGTCATTTACAAATACATCATGGGTTTAGCATCATCTTGTTCTAACACTACTATATTTAGCTCATACTACACAAACAAGCATGAGTTGAAATAACTACATGCCATGAAAACACAAAGAAACTAAAGGAGAGAGAGTTTAAGAGATAAACTATGTTGAAGAACTCTTTCCTAGGGCTTTAATAGCTTCCTTGGTACAACCAAAACCCTTCCTTCATGCTCCAATCCTTCATGAACTCGAACAAAAATACCTAGGGAGAGCTCAAAAATACTGGAGAAGAAGAAGAAGTGGCATGGTGTGTTCTGTTTTCAGATCCCCTTTCTTTCTCCTCTTTCTCTCCATTTTTCTCTCCATTTATCACTTCTCAAATCACTCATCCACTTGTGGAAGAGTGCCTCAAAGGCACTCCATTGGTTGCACAGAGACGTCTCTAACCATACTCTATTAAGGATAAGAGAGGGGGACCCACGAGCTGTCATATCAATAGTTCGTGAAATAGAGACTTTCTGATTTGCACATTTACACTTTACAACTTGACATAGTGTATCTTGTGGCTCTTTATTTGGACTTGCTATGATGATTTACGGTACGCTACGTGGTATGATATTTCTTCTATTGCGGTACGCATACCGTATAGAGAATTCCTTACATTTCTTGATAACTTCTACGATACGATCTTATGGTACTGATCCTCCGAGTTTAAAGAGGTGGAGAGACAAATTCAGAATGTGGAATAGACCTTTATGGATAATTTGGATTTCCGGTAACAGATGAAAGACTCTGTGGGATGAAATTTTATACTCGAGGGATTGACTTAGTGAAGTTGAGTCATACCACCATTCTAGAGGTGGTTGCTTCCAAACAATGGGCACGGTATGTTGAATAGCCATGTTTGAAGACAAACATTGAATAAACTTTTTTTTTCTTCACTGCAGTAACTGTAATACATATAACCTATATTATAGCCATACCTTATAGCTTGGGATCTTGCTTTGAGAATGTGAAGAAGATGTGATAGTTCTACATGTGATTTTATGCATTATTCTATCATATGTCGATGAAGAAAAGAGTTGCGTTCAATCCAAAAGCGTAAGTCTGAAAGTAACATTTTTTTATAATGCTCTGATTCTAAAGTCTACATTTGTTCAAAATAATAATAATAATGATGATGATGGTGATGATGATGATGATGATGATGATGATGATGATGATAATAATAATAATAATAATAATAATAATAATAATAATAATAATGTTAATAGCCAAATTTGGCTAGGGACCAAAGGTAAATTTTCCATTCTCCTAGCCAGGGTCTGAATGCGAGATTACTCAATACGGTACCGAGGTTTCTGAGATCGAGCTACTGTATGACCCCATAGAAGCAAGGAAAGGTCGTCACACCTTAGGAACACCCTAGATGAAGCCTGACATGATCAAATCGAGCTCCTTACATCGAAATAGGAACCCGAAGCAAGATCGATACAGGAAAACCTAGGCTCCCCAAAGTCGAAATACCTTGCGACCTCCCCAGAAGCCCGCCACCTTCTCCAGATGCATAAGGAGACCTATAAGGGTATCTAGTTTGTGCTACCATATCTCTCTGTTTTGACTAAGGAAGAATCGAATCTATCTAGGCAAGTAGGAGAAAGCTCGTAGAAGCTCAGTTATCACTAAATAGCATCGACATGGAGCTCAAAAAGATATCTGGAAAGGTCAGATCAAGCTCCTAACACTAAGACAAAGACATAGATGTACCTCCATATTCGACGACCTTCATGATGTGTCTTACCAGGGCAGTACACATGATCGCTTCCATTGGTCAACTTAAGTTAAAATGCTACATACCTACACGGCAAGTGATTGAGTCCAAAGAGGAAACAAACTCATTCTCTAATATGTTATCAAGCCAAAGTCAATGACATTTAAATAGCATATCCCATTCGATAAGGAGGGATTCGATTCATAAAATAATAGTGGGAAAATCACAAGTTTAACCTAGTTGGATTGTGTATAAGTAGCCCCGAGCATGCACGAGTAGGAAGAATGAGAGAGAATAAGAGACATATAGAAAATAATCTTACCTCGGCCAAAATTCTATTGATAGAACACGACCGCCATTGTTATCTACTTCTCGACAGACACGAAGTTGTCGCACTTATTGTACCCAAGAGAAGTTGAGAGTCTTTAAGTGATCTTCATATGTCATAATATATTCATTTATGTTAATAATAACAGTTCAATTCACATTATATATATATCTTACGCATACCTTGTCACCATCGCACATGTAAATGAGGTACCGAAGGTACCAACCTCAACTGTGACCTCCGAGGTAGTGGTCCTGAGAGTGTTAGCTGAAATTCCATACCCCGAGTGAATTTTTGGTTAATACTTTATGATACAGCTATAGGAACACCCACACCCAATTTATGCAAAGTTTATGTGTTTGTTATTTTTTAGGAATAATGAGGCTTCGCTCTTCTCAGGGACAACCCGAGGTTTTGGGACAACTGTCTACTGCTTCAACAAGAAAAGCCCTAAAGAATGGTAGAAAATCTGAGCACCATAGCCAGGCTCCGGTCTAGCCAACCGCTGCAGGGGCTTTTGGCCCTCCTATGATAAGTCAGGCCATGCTCGACCAATAAGCAACGGCCTTCGTGGAGAATGTCAGCCTTCACCTACTCGCTGAGGGCATCATAACCTAGCCGACGAATCCCAACACTCAGAGAGAGACGAGCAGGCCTAGAACCAGGCAACCCACATTCGATCAGATGGGACCTCCCCCTCTAGAGCCATCCTACAATAGTGTAGGGCCTCAACCCACGATTCGAGATAGGCTAAGGCCCATGCCCTATGTCCCTTGCAGGTCATCATGCTACCAACCCAAGCGGGTCAAATCTACAGCAGATGCATTGCCACAGGATCAGCGTAAAGCCTCTCGCTAGGCAGCGTCTATGAGGGAAACCTGGGTTGGAGAGAAAGGTAACCAGCCAATCCTTCGAGCAGATCCCCCTCAAAAGAAGGACACGATTGAGGTCTCCAGTTCATCGAAGAGATCCGACATAGAGGGGTCTGAGGTCGATTAGCAGAAGCATGGGAATAAGCGCCTGAGCGAACATCTGAAGAAACTATAGAGAGATATCCAACAGATAAAGAAGGGGAAACACAAAGAGGTGAAGAATGATCCTTTAAGTGAAATGAATGCCCCTTCACTAGAAGGATCCAGGAAGCTGAGCTCCCGCCAAAATTAAAATGCCGATGATTAAGTTCTCTGGAACGGAAGACACTCTCTGCCACCTAGAGAGCCTTGTCCAACAAATGAAAGTCTAGAATATCGATCGCCATGTGCAGGATGTTCCCTACCACCCTGACCGATTATGAAAAAACTTGGTTCAAGAAGTTGCCCGCTGGTAGCGTGGATTCATTCATAAAGTTATCAACATACTTTTGCTCACAGTTCTAGAGGACAAACCGAGCCCAAAGAACCCTATACACCTTCAATATGTGGTCAAGGAGTGTTGTGTGTGTTGCCTATGCACATTAATCTGAAAGGAAATTAGAACCAATGTCTTTGAAAGGTGTTTTACTAGGTTATCCCTTAGGTGTCAAAAGGTATAAAGTTTGGCTTAGACACCAAAAGGGGTTTAAGGTAACAATTAGTAAAGATGTGATATTCGATGAGTCTAAGATGCCTTGTAAAGATAATGGAATTGTTACTGAACCTATGCCATATCCTTTAAAGGATTATGGAAACTAGGTTCAGGTGGAAATTAGTAGCCTTTCCAATAGTCTAGTCACTGTTCAATTTTAACAAAATAAGAATGATGAGACTGCCCATTTTAATCATAATGATCAGGTGGAAAATGGCCAGAATCAGCTAAAGAATGATGATGAATCTCTAGCTGATTACCAGCTTGTTAGGGATAGGGCTAGATGAATTATATATAACTAACCGCAAGTTTGCACACGTAGATATCATATCATTTGTATTGTGCATTATCCAAGATATAGAAAACTATAAACCTATAACCTATGAAGTGGATGTCAACTCTATTGCAAGCAAAAATGGTTGAGTGCCATGAAAAAGGAGATGGAATCTCTTAATAGGAATAACATTTGTACTCTAATTAGTAAACCCTAGAATCAGAAAATTGTAGCTTGTAAATGGATTTTTAAGATTAAATATGAGAATGGGTAGAATGAACCAACTAGGTATAAGGCAAGATTGGTGGCTAAGAGGTTTACTCATAGGGAAGGTATTGGTTACAATGAGATTTTCTCTCAAGTGGTCAAGTATAAAACCATTAGAATAATTCTTGCCCTAGTTAGCTACTATAACTTAGAATTAAAACAACTAGATGTTAAAACTGCTTTCTTGCATGGAGACTTAGATGAGACCATCTATATATCTCAGCCTCAGGGTTTTAAGTCTAAATCTAAACCCTCACATGTGTGTATTATTAGAAAATCTCTTTGTGGGTTGAAGTAAGCCCCTAGGCAGTAGTACAAGAGATTTGGCATATATGATTCAATAATAGCAAATATGATGCATGCTTTTACTTTAGTAGTGAAAATGTAGAAAAAAACTGTGTTTTTACTCTTGTATGTTGATGATATGCTTATAGCTAGTAAAGATATGACAAGGATTAGAGATTTAAAGAATAAGTTAAAATGATATGCTTATAGCTAGTAAAGATATGACAAGGATTAGAGATTTAAAGGAGAAGTTAAAATTTGAGTTTGAAATAATGACTTAGGAACTATAAGAAAAATTATAAGAATAGAAATTCTAATAGTTGGAAAAGATTCTAGGCTATGCTTAAATCAAACCCAAAGTATCTGTCAAAATTAGTGGATAGATTTGCAATGAAAAATTGCAAGCCTGCCAATGTGCATTTAGCTTCTAATTTTGTGTTATCTGTTGTTTTGTCTCCTATGTCTATAGAGGAAAGTAGATGTATAGAGATTGTCCCTTATTCTAGTGCAGCAGGCTCAATTATGTACTCTATGATCAATACAATACCAGATTTGGCACTGTTCATTAGTGTATTATCTAGGTATATGTCAAAGCCTGGAAAAGGGCATTGGCATGCTATAAAGTGGCTGATATGGTACATCAGTTCCACTACAACAGTAGGGATGATTTATGATTGTTTTAACATTGAGTTAGAACATATAAGTTATATTGATCAGACTATACTGGGGATAAAGATAATAAGCGGTCTGTTTCCTTTTATTTCTACACCATAGTTGGTTGTTGTGTTACCTGGAAGAGTTAGCTACAATTAGTTGTGGCATTCTATACAACTGAAGCAGAGTATATTAGGAGAGATTAATGTGTTTAAGGGTAGAACTGTGATATTCACAGATAGTCAAAGTGCCTTGCACTTATATAAACCCTATGTTACATGAAAGGATGAAACACATTAAGGTTGAGTATCACTTTATTAGAGATTGGATCTTTGGTGGAATGGTAAAAGTGGAAATGATTTTCACTGATGATAATCCAGTTGACCACTAAACAGTACCTTATATCAAGTTAAAACATTGCTTAAACTTGCTTAAGATAGGTGAATATGATTATCTGTTTTTTGTGTCTTGAGCCATGTATCTTTGGAGGGATTTCTCTTGTTATATAGGTGGACAGTGCAACCTTGATCTATGAAGATGGACTAAGGTGAAATTTGTATATTTATATTCCACCTTGTTCAGTTTGGATGCCCATTCTTACGCCCAATTGAAGCCCAATGATGATTGCCCAAAGTTAAAGCTAATATAAGCCCATTTCTTAGGCCATGAGGCTGAGTCAGGATTTTCTTGATGACTTGGTGTGTGGTAATAGGTCTTCGTTGCATGATGGACCTTATCCGATAAGCAGTATAAAAGCTAAAGCGAAAGAGAGAGAAATCTTTAATGTGATTTTCTCTATGTTTTCTGTGTTTCTTGGATCTCTTTTCTCTTTAGTTTGTACTTGGTGTTCAATATTTGGGTTCTCTGCTTTGAATTTGTGAGATAGTTGTAAATAAAAAAGAGAGATACGAGTGTTGTGATTCTATTGATGCAATTGTTGAGCAATTCTATTGTTGTAATCACTACTTGTAAGTTCTTATTAGATCTGTTGGTTGAAAGGTAAAAGATCTAGGTTTTTGGACTCTTTTTGTCGGTTTGCGTGTGTTTCTAGGTAGATCAAGGTTGTAAAGGATATTATATAGTGAAAGAGTCTCTCCAAAGAGGCTCACGTGGATGTAGGCATTTTTGTCGAACCACGCTAAAGTTTTTGTGTTTTTTTTCCTCTACTTTCTTACTCTGTAATACTTGTTCTTGTATGAATTAGTTTTTTAGATCTATATCTCTTGTTGGTATTAGTGCATACACTTTGAGTCAAAGTATGTGAATCTAATGGTCTACATCCAACACACTAACGAATTTATATCAGTGACTTGAAAATTTATGTATATATAAGGTTTATCTACATATGACCAGGGTCGGTCCTAACTTTTTGGGGGTCTAGGGTAAAATTCTAAGATTGGCTCCTTTTATATTAATTCTAAGATTTGAGAGAAAGATCGAAAGAAAACATTTAATGGTGGCCGGAGAGAAAAATAAGAAGCCCCGAAATCCTTTAGTGATTTAGATGACAATATGACATTGAAATCTGAATATTGATGTCTCATGTCTAGGAAAAAAAATCAAAATCCAAGTTGGCCATATTTTACATTTTTACTTTATTTTAATTATTGGATTTAATGCTTTATCATACCGGCTTTTTTTAAGACTAATACTCAAAAGAAAATTTTGGATCTTTTATGAACTAAAATAAAATAAAATTGAGTCCATAAATTAATACTGAAATCATGTTAATATGTGTATTTTTTAGACTAATACTTAAAATAAAATTTGTACTTTTTATGAACTAAAATGAAATAAAATTGGACCCCTAAAAAAATATTGAAATCATGTAAAATATGGCTCCTATAAAAAGAGGTCTGGGGCGGCCGCCCCTCCTACTAAAGCCCCCTGCTGGCCCTGCATATGACATGCATACAGAAAAAGGTATGTCAAAAATGATAGTCAAAGTATAATTGATAAATCAATTATGTTGGCATCGTTTCAAGTGAATTTAAAGAGGTATAGTGAAAATATACATAAATAACACGAAGTTTCGTTGAATTTGTGCATTCGTTATTAACTTATGTTTTAATAGCATATTCGTATAGATACCGACAAAATGCCTATTTAAAACCCATTTTCACCTTCTCCTTTATATTTCCTCTTTATTTCACCTTTTTTTCTCACAACTTTCTTTTACCATTTTTCCCTAGAATATAAATCTAAAAATAATAACTAAAAAGTTCTAAAAAAAATTGGAAAAAAAAGATCCACAAATTAGTCTCAGGTTGAGACTTATTTAAGTCACCATCAAAGTAAACAAGTCGCAACGAAAGAGTCTTTGGTTGAGATTTATCAAATACTCGTGTGTTTTTTTTTCTCTTCTCTATTTCCAAACTTCAACTAATGTATTTGTATTGAGGGGAAATTTTATCATAAACATGATTTTTTTACTATTAAAACTTAAATTATTGACTAGATGCTAGTTATAGAAAAATAACAGTATTGGATGGTGCTAGAAATTTAAAAAACTCGGGCAACATGTAGTATTGAAAACCAGCACTTTAGTCAAAACCTTGGTTAATTAACTTTGACACTCTCAAAGACCTTTAAAAAAAATGCATTTTCTTTGGTTTAAGCTCTGATCGCATACTCAATAGCCATAAAATCACAGATCATAAGTTGAAATTGTTAAAAATAACTATAACTATTATGAAAATTTTATTTTTAACCACGTACGAACATTTATTTGTTAATAGCCACTTTTTTTAGAAATTACTTGAATGTCTCTATATAAAAACCATCCCCAAACATTTTCTCTCTATTTTTTTTTTCTCTCTCCTATCCTCTCTCTCCCCAATCTCTCTCTCCCGCCGGCGAACCGTCGCGCGGCATCCTTGCGAAGGCGGATGCCGGCGAACCGTCGCCGGCCTCCTCTCTCTCTCTCACCCAACCTCTCTTCTCTCTCCCCGCAGCTCTCTCTCTCTCTTTTCTCTCTCTCTTTCACTCACATCTCTCTCTCTCTCCTTTCCTTTCTCTCTCCTTTCCTTTCTCTCTCACATGTCGTCGACGGCTTGCCGGAGTGCCGTCGCCTGGGCTTCACGACCGTCCAGCAAAGCCGTCGAGCTCCCCCTCCGCCGGCGATTAGATCTGCTGAAAAAATGTATAGAAAAAGAAATATTATAAACCCAGAATATTTCAAGTTAGAACATTTCAATTTAATCAACATTTCAAGTGTCAACATTTCAAGTGTAAACATTTCAAGTTAGGCAACATTTCAAGTTTCAAAATTTGAAAACGAAAAACTTAAAAACCCAGAACATTTCAAGTTTCAACTTCAATTTTCAATTTAGTCAAGATTTCAAGTTTCAACATTTCAATTTATGCAAGATTTCAAGTTTCAAAATTTCATTTTTTAAAACAAGATTTCAAGTTTCAAGTTTCTAGTTTCTAGCCATGATTTCAAGTTTGGTTTCAGATTTTAATTATGATTTCAAGTTTTCTTTCAGATTTAAAGAAAAAATCAAATCCATGGGTATTTTTGTAATTTATGGACATACACTGAATTGTTTTTAAAAAAGTGGCTATTAACAAATAAATTTTCGTACGTTGTTAAAAACAAAATTTCCATAACAAATTTCCATAATAGTTATGATTATTTTTTATTTTCTCTCATTATACCTAAACCTTAATTGTAATTTGTAAAGATCACAACAGGCAGGCTGTTGGTAAGATAAGCACGAACACAGTTGAATTAGCAGAATATAACCAACTTGGGTACTGAATTACAAAAATTGGCAGTAGTGGGCCACGCAACTCCAGAAGCCCAGTAGAAGCAGCCCAACCGACAAAAAGTTAGATGATGTGGCAGAAGCTGCTGCTGACTTATCATTCACCTCCAAAGACACGCCTGTAATTGGCTGCTACTTGAATTCGTTAAAAAAGTATTAATAACTGGACTTACTTTTGGTACAGAAAAAGAAAAAGTGAAATAATAATGATTGAGATATCATAATAATAATAACAACGCAACCCAGAAACCCAGTAGAAGCAGCCCAGCCGACAAAAAGTTAGATGATGTGGCAGAATGCTGCTGCTGACTTATCATTCACGTCCAAAGACACGCCTGTAATTGGCTGCTACTTGAATTCGTTAAAAAAGTAATAATAATTGGACTTACTTTTGGTACAGGAAAAAAAAAAAGTGAAGTAATAATGATTGAGATATCATTTTAGAAGAGAGAACATAAACAGACAAAACCAGAAAGACTTGGGTGATGATATTATAGAATCTAGATATTTAGTGCGCACGATTTAGTACTGATAAATATTATTGTCCCCCCCTCCCCCGGGGTACTTCATTAAACATCTAACCAGCTAAAATAGATATTTTTATTAATTGATTTGCCTTATTGTCTATTTATTTTATGATTTTAAATAAGTAGCATTCTCTTAAACTCTCTATTGTAGTCTTATTTACTTAGAGCATTGGAAATAATTTTTTTATTTGGTTGTCTAATAACGATACTTTATGCCATATAACAAAATGTCTTAAAATTTTGGGTATTTTAATATTTATTGAAATACAATTATTGAGATGGTCTAAATATTTGTGTTTTGATATTTTCTTTTCTATATATTTGAAATAGAAAAATCAAATATAATAATATAAATTTTAGATATGTTTCAGACATTAACTTATGCATTTTATTTTCTTTATAGTTTCATATTAAAGTTTTAAAGTTCAAGAATAGAATATTTACCTATTTAGTATTAAAAAGAGAATTCTTAAGACAAATTTGAAATGATTTAATGATTCAATTCATACCCTCCTCCCCCAGTTTTCAAATGTATAGTTTTTTAAAAAAAAATAAAAAAAACTCATAAAAAATACTAACCCCACTCTCCTTCATAAGCGCTTATCCTTTTCTTTTTGAAGGCCAGTTTGTTTTGTCCAAGTGGTTCTTCCATGTTCACCAAGTTCATCCTCAATTATGTTAAGGTGGGTCACTTGATGATCTCACATACATGTGTAGATGGATAATCTTATGTTAATTAAATACATATATGTTTTGAGACATGACGTTGTTTTCTCAGTAAAATTTTGAAATGCTATATAATTAATATCTACAGTAAACCAATTACACAGTATATTTCAATTAATTATATATACGAAATTAGCATTACTGCCAATTACATAGTTCATAATTACTTAGCAAGATTAAATCTCGACAAAACTCCCTTAATTCCTACACTAATTAATGAACTAAAACGTGTTCTAAGTAGCCATCATCAAATATTACATAAATTTCGATTCATGATCAATAATAATTGCATGCCTATATTAGTGGCTACAATTAACGTGCTAAATATATGTAGTTTCGTTTATGTCATTCAAGACAAATGTAATTATGATAACTGTTTGTTAATAGTTCTAGAAATAAGAAAGGTGTTAGATTTCCATCAACATTTATGCTGACATATGAGATAAAAAAGAGAAGAACATGAAAGGAAAGAAGTGAAATATGAATCACAAAATTATAAAAAGCAAAACGTGATATTCAAGTGGTAATGGGGCACAAGAATTCATAGACAATATGAGATAAAAAGAGAAGCAGCCTGAAAAGAAAGGAGATATGGATCACAAAACTAAAAAAGAAATATTGCATCGATCATGCACGATCTATGGACTGTGATATATACAAAATATTAATGAAAAACATGATGAATTAATACGTAGTGCAAAGATAATGAGATAAAGACGGCAAAAATGGGGAAGTGGGTGTAGGTACGTTGAGTGTGATCAATTGTTTTCTCCTTTTTCTCTTCTCTTTTTTCATCGACGATTGAGGACAGAGTGGGGATGCAACAATATTGGTTCATTTTTATTATTTTAGTATTTTATGTATTTAGTGTGTTATGCGAAAACAAAATAATCCAAGAAGTTTGGGTGGATATGCTGGTTTTCTTTTCATTTCTCCATGTTTTTAATATTAATTTTAGCTCTATAACGATAAGTTTCAAGCGTCTTTAATGCATGCAATGATTGATTGAAGACACAATTATTAATCCAAACAAGTACAATATTGAGAAATATATTGGCATGCACCTGTCTGTCTGGTCATTTGTACTGGATAAACTTGTATTCCTTCTTTTGATAAAATACCAATCATCGAATTTTGATATTTCAGCCAATTTATTCAAATGGTCGTTAATATATTTGAGATGCCAATTTGAGTATATATACGTACCCGTCTCTCCGACCATCAGGAGAGAGCCATAATGTTTACAACAGCTGGAGTTTAATTAGGCATGCCAAAGCATCCATTTTTGGGTCCATTCAAAGTTTGGCGTCTATCTTTGACCATTTTGTTCATCGAAATCTATATTAATTCATCTATTTTGATAATACTATAATTATTAGTTTTTAAAAAGTGTGAGTGGGACTGGTATTCTTACAGTATTTTCTCACCTGTAGCAGATTTTTATGGTGCTTTTTCATTAATTATGCATGGGGACGCAAGTTAACTAGGACCGTGATTAATGTGGACAACGTTGAATATATAATCCTCTACCGACCCTGATATTTTGTAATTTGGTATAGTGTAATTCTGGGAGAAAATCTTTAATAGGATGGTCTTATTGTCACTTGGTGAGACTATCAAGTTGTACCAAATTATAATTTAATAATATATATATATTTATGTTATCGTGATAACTAATACAACTGGAACGGTATTATCAAGTGACAATGAGACTGTTCCACCAAATATATTCTTTTGATTATGAATAAAAACCGAGTAATGTTAAACATCCCATCTTTTTCATCCCAACACATGAGTGCATACACATCAATTGTAATTTATCTTACTTACTCATGTATATACTCAATAATTAATGTATATTCACTCATAAAATGATAACTAAACTGCCACATGTGTTGGAATGGAAATGGTGAGATTGTAGGTGAGATATGTAATATTATTCAAACTCTTTAATTCTTATTTAATTATATCCCCAAGATCTCTACGTGAAGTCCAGCTGGTGGCCAATTTCATCAACATTATATCATCTTCCATACCAGTAACATCGATATCAACCTGGATTCAATTGATCTTCATATCTGTGTTTTTCCTCAGCTTTGCTAAGTCTTACGACACATTAATATTGTTAATTATAGCTAGTTAGCTAGATTGTTGATTTTTTTTTAATTAATAATCAATCATAAGTATCAAATATATATATATATATATATTCAGATAAAACTTATATTAGTTGAAAATCTAAATTCTTGGAAATTATGATTATGAAAAACAATAATTAAATGATTTATGAAAAACCTTGGCAATACTTCATCATTTGTAATACCATCCTTCTCTATAATTAGATTGGGTTGTTAAATGATGTGACAGTTTTAACTAGGTAGCAATATCAGTTGCAATCGGACGGACCTGAGGAAGAGCCTATGCAACTGGCCCTCTAGCCATTATATTTCGTTATTTTTAATATATATATATATATATATATATATTATATCGATTAATCTCTATTTTTTTAATTTAATCTTTAAATTATTATATTTTTCTGGTAAGATCCCTCCAAAAATAAAGTGTGGTTGAAACATATACAGTAAGATACAATCTGTTGAAAAGTGTTATAGTACTATCATTTGAAAACAAAAAAATCTTTACAATCATTTTGACCTCATTATCTGTCAATTGGAAATCAAAACCTAAAATCGATAAATGTAAGGTAATATGCAACCAATTGGAGACAAGAAGGACCACTTGATCATTCTAGAATATATCCATATCATGATTCTTGAAATCTAATCAACCTTTAAAGGGATTTGAACATGAATTAATTGTTCAGTTGATCAACGTTAGTCCCACAATTAAAATTTAATTAAGAAGAGAAATCCCTTCAGATTATTATTAATTAGAGATTAGCTCCCCCCTCCCCCCGGCGCGCGCACGCACACACACACACACATATATATATATATATATGTGTCAGTGCATTGTATCTAAATCATAGATTATGGATAAGCATTAATAAATGCATGGAGACTGAATTAAATGAATTGAATTTAATGGTCCACATGCAGTGCACTGCTATATATTTATTAGTACGTACTTATGAGAAAATTTCAATATATATGTAAAGCAGTTTCCGTGAAGCATGCACGTTAATTAAGACTTATGTCCCGTTCGGTATTACTTTTGAGAAGTTAAAATTTAATTATTTAATAATTTTGACATAAAAAAGATGTTTGGTAAAATTTTCAAAAGTGGTTATTTGAGAATTTGGATTGATGTGACAACAATTTTTAGAAACAGATAGGGGTTACTTTTACAAAGCAACTATGATAGAATCTACTATCTGATTTAATGATTCTATCTAAAAACTAAATTATCCATTGTCACTTAATATAAATACAAATATATCTTATGTTTAACTTCATACGATTCAATTTTATTTGTTCATCATTAATTAAATATAAGATTAATTAAAATATTTTTAAAAATAATTTGTTCGTCTTCTCAACCTAATTCCGGAACAAACACCTAAACTTAGAACTTAGAACAAACCCCTAAAACTCATCTTTTTCGCCATCTTCTTATTCTTCTCTACCATTCTTCTTCTTTACCGTCACAAACTCACCCAAAAATACAATCAATAAAAATTATATAAAAAAGTGATAAAGATTGAAGTATTTAGGTACGTGTATCCGTATGTCAAGTAAATAAATTAAAGAATATTGTAGTGAAAAGAAAATAAAGGAGTAAAGGAAGAAGCACTTACTTACTTTTTTTTCTAGACTTAGTGTTGTCAAACATTAGATTTTTCGGTTTCCATGGGAGTTTGAGATTGAGAGATGTGAAAAGAAAATTTATGCTTTACTTGATAATTTAATTTTATATCTGTTTTAGTCATTATGTAAAATCATAGCAATTAAAGGTAAAATTTACCAAACACATGAATACTGTTTTTAAATCTACAACAATTTCAACAACAACATTAACCAAACAATTATTTGATTAACTTTACAGCAAATTATTTTTTCAACACAATTAACAGTGATTATTTAAAAAGCTACAATAATACCCAACTGGCCCTTAGTTTGACATTGTTTCCCGATGTTCTTTTGGGATAAAAAGTGATTCTAGGCATAGAATATGTTGTTTGGTAAAATTTCAAGGAAGTGTTTTTGGTTATTTTTGGATTTTTCCAAATGAGAAAATGAGAACTACATTTTATAGCTTTTAAAAAACTAATTCGCTTGTCATTACTTGGAATGTAAGAGAACTTGGTAAGGGAGAGAAACAAAAAAATGGTTAGTGGTCTGGGCAATAGGCATAAACCTGAGATATTATTCATTCAAGAATCTAGGTTAAAATTCTTCGATAATAGAGTAATCAGATCTCTTGGGAGTTCTAGGCTGACTTGAAGAGTCAGGGGTTGAGGTCGAAGGAGCCTTAAGTGGGTTGATCACTTTGTGGAATAAGGATGCTTTCAAAGTGGAATATTGTATCATAAACAGAAGCTGCATTACTGTAACAGAGGTCTTGATGAAATTAAAACAACACATTGTTGTTTGCAACGTGTATGCAACTTCTGTGGAAATTGAAAGGAGGGAGTTGTGGGACTTTATTCCCTGTTCTATACAAACTTTTTCAGCTTTGTGGTGTGTGGGAGGTGATTTCAACACAATCCTTGATCCATTTGAGAGAGTGGGAGTGGGTTGCAATATGGGATCGATGAGAAGTTTTAACAGCTTTGTGCTTTAGGCGAATGTCGTTAACATTCCACTGCATGGAACGACATTTACTTGGTTTAATAATAGAGAGAGACAAGCTTATGCGAGATTAGATCGTTCCCTTCTATCACCTTCTATTTTATTGTGGTTCCGAAATATAATCTAGCGAAGTCTTCCTCAGTGTCTTTCGAACCATAATCCTATGATGATAAGTGAGAATACAGTAGATTAGAGGCCAAGCCCTTTTTGTTTCTGCAATCGGTGGCTAGATGAGTACGACAAAGGAAATCATTAAGGTTGGTCTAATTGTAAAGTTGTGGGTTAGAAGGGTTTTGTGTTTTTTTTCCAAGGCAAAGGCTTCAAAAATTTCATTGAAAAGGTGGCTTAAGTCGACCAAGATGAGTTTGTTGAAGCCAAAAGAAGTAAAATATAAACTTGAGGTTCTTGATGTTAATGCTAAAGTAGTGGGGTGGATAGAATGGTTGAGACAAGAATGACTAAATCTCTTAGAGAAATTGTGGAAAAAACTTCGGAAGGAAGAGCTAGCAATCTTGGAAACAAAAATTAAGGATCAATTGGTTAATGGTTGGAGTTAAAAACACAACCTTTTGTCATAGTGTTGCTAATTGTAGAATGAGAAAAAATGTGATTACCAAGATGTTTATTGCTGTGGTTATAGAAACCGATCCTCATGGTTATTAAAAGAGGGGTTTTCAGATTTTTTAAGGAGCATTTTAAAGAGGTGGAATGATAAAGACCTAAAATGCCATAGGATGTTTTAAAGAAGATTTCTAAGAAGGAGAGTGTAACCTTAGAAGAAAGATTCAGCGTGGAGAAAGTTCGTATTGCTTTATTGAATTTTGATGGTAATAAGGTAGCGGAGGCGGATGGTTTTAATTTGAATTTCATTAAAGCTCATTGAACAGAAATTCAAGTTAACTTTATGAATTTCATTCATGAGTTTTACAAGGAAGGATAGATGGTTAAGAATCTAAATAGAGCTTTCATAGCTCTCATTCCTAAAGTCGGTAAACCGAAAATGATAAAAGGATTATAGACCCATTTGTTTAGTAAGCTCCTTATTAAGATGTCTTCGAAGGTGTTGGCGAAAAGGTTAAGGAAGATTATGTACTCGATCATAGAAGAAACTCAAATGGCCTTCGTCCCGAAATGCCAAACCTCGGATTCTTGTGTGATAGCCGAAGAGATTATCAACAAATGGAAAGGTGTCAAGGTGGGTGGTTTGCTTGTAAAATTAGATTTCGAAAAGGCATATGACAGTGTAGACAACAGATTTTTTGTTCTTGTGAATGAGAGTCCAACTCCACAATTTGGCATGGAAAAGGGTTTGAGGCAAAGAGATCACATATCTCACTTTATGTTCAACATAGTTGTAGAAGGACTAAATTGCCTTATTCAAAAGGCACACAACTTGGGTATAATTAAAACTGAAAGTTTGATGGCACGAAAGTCCATATACTCATTTACAATTTGTCGATGACACAATTCTCTTCTTCAAACCTAGAATGCAGTATGTTCTCAATTTGAAAAGGGTGCTTCGTTGTTTTGAGTTGGCATAGCGATTAAAAATTAATTTTCATAATTCTTGCATTGTGCAAGTGGGTTTGGCGTGAGCTTTGGAGTCTCTCAGGTGTGCGACAACCTTCAATTATAAATAAGAAACTCTTCTCATATCTTATTTTGGCTTTCCGCAAGGTGGTAGGATAGGGTCGAAGGATTTTTGGAATCCGTTAGTTTCTAAAATTGAGAAGAGACTAACGCCTTAGAAGAGGAAATTTCCGTCTAAAGGTGCTAGAGTAGTTTTGATAAAATCAATCATCTCTAGCATCCCAATGTATTTCCTCTCTGTTTTTAAAATGCCGATATAGGTGGCTAAGAAAGTTGAGACACTTCAAATGAGTTTTTTTATGGGGTGATGGGGCCCTTAAAAGAAAGCTACATGTTGTTAGTTGGGGGAATGTGTGTAAGAGAAAGGATATGAGTGGTTTTTGTATTAATAGAATGCTTGATAAGAATAGAGCGTTGTTGGTGAAATGGACGTGGAGGTTTGGTAGGGAAGATAAATCGCTGTAGAGGAAAGTCATTTGTTCCAAATATAGGATTTAAGAAAGGTCTCTGTACTAGAGTTGGTAGGGAACCAAGTCTGCTTACTTTATCGTCAAGTCTATGGAGTGAGTGTTGAAAACTAGCTCCCAGACTGCTAGAGTGATCAAAGACGGTTCTCAAATGATTGTAGGCTATGGGAATCGAACAGGGTTGTAGACGGACATTAACATCGATGGAAGACCTCTAAAGGAAGTGTTTTCGAGAGTTTTTGCACTCGCTGTTATGAAGACTATGGTGGTGCAAGATTTTGATAGTTTGTCGGTGAGAATTTGTGTGGGAAATTGACACAAAAGACCTTTGTTCAACTGGGAAACAGACCAATGGATATGCTTCTTAACATTCTTGATTGTATTCCTATTCGAAAATACATTTTTGATACTATAGCTTGGTCTTTGAGTTCAAACAGAATATTCTCAGTTAGCTCTTGTAGAAGAGAATTGGAAAAATCGTCAATTATCACAGATTCGGTCCCAAAGTATATTTGGAAGGGAATTTGCCCTCCTAAGATGGGGGTTTTTTTATGGCAGTTGTGGAAAGGAAAATTATTTGTGAAGGACGTTCTGAATAGATATGGAATGGACCAAATCTCGAACCTGGAATGCTCCTTATGCAGAGCAAAAAAGGAGACAATCAATCATCTTTTCCTTCATTGCTCGTGGTCGAAGTCTCATTGGCAGATTTATATGGCTTGGTGGGGAGTTTGTTATTGTGTGAATCATGCTGTGAGTGAATGGATGGAAGGATGGAAGGATGGAGTGGTTTATGCCCTGCTATCAATCAGGAGAGAGCTTGGTATTCAATATTTTTTACAACTGTGTGGACAGTTTGGGAGTTAAGAAATCGCTTAGTTTTTTCAATGAGTGGAGCCGGATGTGTTACAAGAGGCTGATATGGTGAAATTCTGGATTGTTTATTGGTTTAAACATTTAGGGGGAGGCTCTTCTGAAGCAGTGGATTCTTTGTTACGTAACATTAAAGATCTCTAGGTGAAGCACATGAAGACGAATAGAGCTAAAATAGATGATTGGATTCCTCTTTTAGTTGATAATCTCCAATTTTAATGTAAATGGCTCTACGATAGGAAAGCCAGGGCCATCTGGAATTGGAGGAGTGTTGAGGGACTTCAATGGGAGGGTGCTACACCTATTTTCTTACTACATAAGGATATTAGATTTGAACACAACAGAGTCGTGGGTCATCAAAAGAGCAATTATGCTGGTTCTTTCCAATCCTAACCTTAGAAGCCATGACATCATGGTGGTGAGTGATTCGAAGGTGGTCGTATCTTGGGTGAATAAAGGTGACTTTGGGAATGTTTCTCAAGTTAAGACTATACTTGAAATTTGTGGTATCCTAAAGTCAGTAGATGGCTTGGAAGTTGTCTTTGATTCGAGAATCTTCAATTCCTTTGCTGATAGCTTGGCAATGATGGGTTCTAGCATGTCTGAGGACTTTAAGGAATTGGGAGATGTCTAATCTGTTGTCTGGGGTCTCTGTGACATGGGGGATATTTGTTTTGTGCTTTTTATTCCTTTTGTTGGTTAGGTTGGCCGTGATCGTTCAGTTTGAGGTGATCTGTTTTTGGGTTTGGTTGTCTTTTTGTTGGGTTTGTTGTTCTTCATGGAGTTGTGGTGATGTTTATGTGGCTTTTAATTGTTTGTTTTTTGTGGCATCCATTGCTTGGCTGCTTGTTTTGCCTAGTATCTATACAGGCTCGTCTGTTTATTGTTTGCTTGGCCTTTGTGGCTCTTTTATGCAGTTTCATATAAAAAAAACCTGCTTTGTGCAAAAGTAGTAATGAAAATAAATTATTTTCAAAGCATTTTCTTGATATATTCGTAATGTATGTGGCAATAGATAAAAAAAAGGAATAATTTGTTACGGTCATATAAAAATAAAATAAATTATTTATTTATTTGATAACATGTTTATGGTCTTACAAAAATAAAACAAATTATTATTTTATAATATGTTTATGGTCTCATAAAAATAAGATAAATTATTTATTTTTAAAACATCTTTATTCGTATACTTTCTAATAAGTTTATACTGTCATAATATTGTTTACTTATAATTTATTAAGTACATTGAAATTGCTTTTATATCACACAAAACTTTTAAAAATCAATTTATCAATCACCCATTGAATCATGATTATGAATTATAATAAATTGGTTTCACGTACTCATAAGTCGTAATAAGTATGAAAGTAACTAAACCTCGTATCACATATATAAATGGCACGTGCAGTCCACAGACCACAAGTAGAAGTGGTAGCTATATAAATATCTGTCAATCTAATAAGTTGTTAAAATAATGAGTGTGTTGATACTGATCATAGAAGATATATTAAGCTATTCGAATCAAGTGAGATATACTTAGTAAATCTTATCCTTTCAGGTGGTCTTATATTCTACCATTCCACCTACCACTTCCAAGCCGCACTAAAAACACAACTAAAAGGCAATCACAAATTAAAACCTTATAAAATTGAAGCAACTTTTTCTTTGAATTTTCCATTAAGTCCCTTGAAATGACATCAAAGGAAGCATATCATCGAATGTATATTCTTTATATATATATATATATAGTTGTTTTTCGATTAGTATGTACCGATATAAGTTATTTTAATGCATTGTATGTGGATCATTGATTGTGGAAAAGTTTTGATAAGTACGTACACTTTGAGTTAAAATATAAAATCTAATGATTCACATCCAATGAACCGATGAATTTGTACGGATTTAAAAATTTATATATATAAAACTGTAGGCAGATACATATGACTGTCATTAACATCTAGCGGTGCCACTTGTAACAATAACATGCTAAGTTTGAATCCTCTGTTCACGCGTGACAGTCAAAAGCTATATGAGATAGAGCGCAATAAAACTTATTTAATTATATAATTAATTTCATACACAAACAAAAGAAAGTAAAGAAGAGTTGCTCAAAAAAAAGGAGAACAAATAAGAAGATGAATAAGAAGTATTTGGTTGACAGAGTGACAGGCAATACATGTGATTACACGTGCCATAGTGTGAACTTTGACGAGAGGCATCTGAAATCTATAAACTAATTTGACGGTTGATTTATTATTTTCTTTCATGTAAAACAAAAACTATTATAGTGGAATCGGCGAAATCAAATGTCAAATGATATATGTAAAATTCGAATAAATAAATTGACCTTTTAAATCAAAGAGAAAACTCTTTATTAAAATATGTATGATTGGAATTCAAATCTCTCACCATTAATATAAAAGGAAAGTGTACTATAACAGGTATTAGTGGTGTTATGATAGACGCTAAACATTAGTCCTACGGTACACCTTAACACCTAACACAGACAATGAAGCTGAATTAACCTAAACGACTCCATTTTAACCCAAAATGGCATTAACTTTACCTAGTCCGCTTAAGAGCCTGACCGGCTAAGACTTGTCAGTCGACTAGGTCAATTACTTGAACACAGTAGTTAATGACAAATAGGCGAGGAAAAAGGGCTGAAACCCTTGAAAAGGTTCTATTTAAAAAAAAAAAAAAAAAAAAAATTTGCACGGAAACGGTCACGTGAACGCTATATGTGGGGTTAGGGTTTTGGTTAACTTTTTTGTTTCAATTTTGTAAGTTATAATTGCAAGTTGCAACGTAAGTGTGGCAATATTGTAATTTGTCAGCAGCACAAAAATGGGCTTAGCATGCAATTAATCACAGCATGTCCACCACCTCCACCTTCCTCTATAAATAGGCTTGGCCTTGCATGCCTCCGTTCGTATCAGTAATCAGGTTCAGGACTTGAGTTTGTGAGAGAAAGCTAAAGGAAATTTTCTCTTTCCAGTCCTTCTCTTTTTCATATTCATATTCTCTTATTCGTCCTTGTAGCCATGACTATGTTTGATACTCACAATCCAGGGGCTTTCGTATTTGGCCTTCTAGGTAAATCAAATTCCATATATAGTCCTGCTACGTTATTATTATTTCTCCATTAACTTCAAATAAATTTTACAAAATCATTTCCTTGTTATTATTACTTTGCTGGCTTTTCTAATTAGATACCTTTGTCTTTCTTTGTAAATGTTGTAGGTAATCTCATCTCCTTCATTGTCTTTCTAGCTCCAATGTAAGTTCTCACTTGTTCAACTTTCTTCTATATGATTCACGTATAATGAAAGCAAGAACTGACTAGAAAAAAAATTTGGCCTAATTATTACAGCCCGACGTTCTATCGGATTTGGAAGAAGAAATCAACAGAAGGGTTTCAATCAGTTCCTTATGTGGTTTCACTATTCAGTGCAATGCTGTGGATATACTATGCAACAATGAAAACTGATGTTTCACTTCTCATTACCATAAACGCTTTCGGTTGCTTTATAGAGACCCTTTACATTGCCCTCTTCATTGCTTTTGCATCAAAGCAAGCTAGGGTAAATAACTATATATATATCATCAACTCTCTCTCTCTCTCTTCGTCTCTTATAATTTCTTCTTCGATCTCCTAGTGATGAGTTTTTGGACATGATGGATATACAGATTTCTACTCTGAGGCTACTTATTGTGATGAATTTTGGGGGATTTTGCGCAATATTACTTCTCTCCCATTTTTTAGCCCAAGGACCAACCAGGGTTAAAGTTCTCGGATGGGTTTGCGTTTCATTCGCAGTCGGTGTTTTTGCAGCACCTTTAAGTATTGTGGTAAGGATGGAATAGGTTAACTGTTCTTTTTTTGTTTTTTGTTAAATTTTACCCACGTCAGTTTTTCTAATGTTATTAGAGAAAAGTGTTGATATATTACCAAACTGTTGCTTTGCAGAGGTTGGTCATACGCACCAAGAGTGTGGAGTTTATGCCATTTTATCTATCGTTATTTCTCACCTTTAATGCTGTCGCATGGTTCTTTTATGGCTTTCTACTCAAGGACTATTATATTGCCGTAAGTGCTCTCTCTTTCCAATTCAAAGAATTATTACCAAGATCAGTCACTAATTATTTATATATTTGATTTTCCTTTTCTCTTCGAGCTGCAGGTTCCAAATACACTCGGTTTCATATTCGGTATTCTTCAGATGATACTCTATATAGTGTACAAAAATTACAAGCCGATTGTAGCAGATGCTAAGCTAGCTGATCACGATGTTAAGTTGTCAGAAATCAGTGTAGATATTCAAAATCTGGACTATGAAAATGGTACTAAAACTATGCACGACAAGACTCAAGAAGATGATCATGATAAGGACATCAAAGAAGACCCACTCAGTAAATGCTAAAGTGTTATGGCATGCTAGCTTTACTTGTGCTTAAATTCACCACTCTTTGCGTGTGTCTTGTATTTCCATCGTCACCATGCTATGCTACTACATCTTTTTGATTATGTAAACTTTTGTTTATGTATATCCCATCCGAGTTTTCGGGTCTAATAAAAGTTCATGTTTCTACTTCCACATATGTATAGAATCACTTAGCTTGTGTTATTTCATATATTATAGGTTTAATTTTGGCAAACAAATATATCTTCTTATAATAAATCGAGAGAGTTTCATGTACTGTAATGGGTGAAAACATTACTAATTAACAGTATTGAGATAGGAAAAACCATAAAACATCTGGACATTATGTAAACGAAAAGCACTAAATACTCGTAAACAAAAAGCACTTACTCAAACAAAAGAACAGCTAACATAATTATTTTCACTTTTACATTATCTATCCAACTTTTAAGAACATGCATCATAAAAGAAAATTCATAATATTATATATATATAGGGGGCTTTTCTTAAATAGGCATAAAATTAAGGTTTCATTCAAAACTATCCATATTCAATAAGTTGATTGTTTTTATCCAAGAGAAAACTTTTCTGGACATTAATACCCTCAAAGGAAAATGACATGTCATTTTTTTTAATTAATTTTGAAAATTGATAAGAAAAAACAATTTAAAAAATAAAATTGGAAAGTAAATCGTAAATCGTAAAAAAATAAAAAGGGATCCTTTTACTGAGAGACCTAGCAAACTGTTGGAAAGTGACTGGTTGATTTCCGGTGGACGAAGGTCGACGAAGAAGCTATTGAAGGCGACGACTGTTGAATTCCGGAGAAGACGAAGGTCGATGAAGAAGCTATTGAAGGAGACGACTGTTGATTTCCGGTGAAGACGAAGGTCGACGAAGAAGCTCTGTTATTTCCAGCGAAGTCGAACATTTGTTTTCCTTTGAAGACGAAGTTGTCGTCAGAAATCGACGAAGGTATGTTCTTGGATTCGGGAAGTTAGGTTTTCCAAACATAATTTTCCTTGCCTGATTTGAATTAGAGTTGTGTGTATTCCGATGGGTGTTAATTTGATTTGTCTTCAATAGACGATTTGTGTGTTTGATATATGTGAAAGAATGATTTCAATCGACGATTTGGTTTGTGGGTTTGTTTTACAGTTATGAAAGGTTTGATTTGTATTTGAGTTAATGTGTTGTGAATTGTCATTATTAATTTGTTGGATTTCTTTTTACTGTTCTTTCTTTTAAAGAGAATTTTTTCCAGAAATGAAGTGATTTTTTTGGCATTGCTTGTGGTATACCACTAGAAGAGATAATGTTTTTCTTGCATGTATACATAAAAACTGCATATGTGAGTGTATTTTGACAAGTTTCTCGAGAGATTAATGGATCCGGAGAATCGAAAATTAGGTGAGAATTTAAGTCTAGATAGTGTCATTGCAAGTGAGAATACAAGCAAATCGAGTAATGGGGTGTGTTGGAGTCTGTAGTTGTGACGAATTAAGATGATAGAGAGGATTTGGTATCACAAGTTGATGAATTGCAAGCACTAAAGGGAGTAATAAATGAAGAGACTTGTGATAGTGTGGTAGTTGTTGAAAGTTCAAGCAATTCTGCTGATGGTGTTATGTTAGAGACCGTGATTGATTTGAATTCTGATCGAATTTCAAGTTTCAATGGGCGAGGAGACGGGGATTGTGGGTCGAAAAATGATGAAGTGGGGTCAAGTGAAGCATCTGCAGCTTCTATCCGGCAACGTATCATTGAGAGGATAGGTCAAATTGATCAAAGTTGTAGTGGGGATTCGAGTACTTTAGTCGATGTGGTTGTGCTTGAGACTGTTATTGTGGTGAGGAGTATGAACTTTTGTTTAAACATAACCTGACTTTTTATGTATAAAAAAGCTCGTGTTCTGTTAATTTGATTGCACTTTAACTTTTGATGAGAAATAATAATAGCAATTGCGTGACTTTGTTGCCTCTCCCCCCTGTTGTTGTTGTTGTTGCTCTGTGTGTTAATGAATATAGTTCATTTTGAAAACAATAATGGTTCATATGGCATCATGTAATAAACTTTTGATCACATCGTGTAATGTATGTCATATTACATCGTGTATTGAATTGTATATCACATCGTGTATTGAATTGTATATGACATTGTGTATTGTGTTGTATATTACATCGTGTAAACATTCTGGAAATAGTTTGAACCTGAGTATTGCAAACTGTTTGAATGCAGATGGTTAGTACCGAGGAAGAAGATCTGGATCAGTATTTGGTATACCCAAGGGATACGTGGTCATATAACATTACGATAAACACGCATTGCAAACATAAGTTCATACGGCAGATTGAAAGTGTGTTGGACAGTTGCGGTGAGTTGGACGAGTTCAGGAGCAGCTGTTTTGGTCATTATTTGGATTTGCCAGTAGGGGGTTATTTCCAAGCCCAGTACATGCACAATTTGCTTTTAAGACAAATCACCCCTCCCGGTGCTAGCAATAACGAAATGTCGTTCGGTTTGGGGAAGACTAAGGTTATGCTTGGTGCTAGAGAGTTTTGTTTGTGTACTGGTCTAAAGTTTGGCAAACTAACAAATATATTTTCAAGGGTATATGAGCCTATTACAGATGGTATACACTTTAGATATTTTGGTGGATCGCGTTTGTTGTTGGATGAAGTTATTGATTTGTTTTTGGCGAAGTCGTTTCAGCGCAAAGGTGATGCTTTAAAGATGGCCCTAGTGTTGTTTGTAAACTACATTCTTTTCGGTGTAGATGAAAGGACTCAAGTTTCATATGACATTGACCGAAGACACAAATGGCTTTAATATGTTTGCATGGGGCCACTTTGTTTTCAATATGACATTGCATTACATCCGTCAAGGATTCCGGATGCCTGATCCCACAGGTCCAACATGTAGATACAACATTTATGGTTTTGTTTGGGGTGTTCAAGTATCCTTGAAATTTAATAATGCTATATTTATATATATTTGATTTAATGTATAATTTGACTTACTTTTCTTTTTTGTTTGGCAGTTTTGGGCAATGGAGGCCATTCCAGTGATGCGCCATAAGTTGGGCCATTACTTAGGGTCCAGTTATCCACGTTTCAAAAAATTTGATTTCATCACAAAGGCTTCAAAAATGCGGGAAACTTGGTTAGAAATGGAGTTAGATGGAAAGGTGATTTAACATAATTCCTTTTTTTTTTTTTTACATTTCATATATTGTAGAATTTTTTTATGTTACTGACTTTGAACTTTATAAAATAGCTCACTGGTCGACAAGAGCTCACTCTTACAAAACGTGAGTCGAAACAAGATTATTGGGTGGACGTTGATGTTGATATGTCCATAGGACCACAGTTTGAACCTTTGGTCTTAATTGGTGCCAATGAAGGGGTAGCAGAACCGATAGGAAACAACGTTGGGAAGAAAAGGAAAAGACGCTATAAAGGTCCCGATGTCCCTACTAAACGAAGACAACGAAGGCCACTAAAAAAGGCAACAAGTAGACAGCCGACACGACATGATTCCCTACCTCTCTTTCCTCAAGAATCAGCTACTCCCACGTTCCAAACCCCATCTGCTTCAACAAAAGAACTCCGAAAACTTATATGTGAAATTGTAGTGGAAGAAATTGCAAAGTTCCGGAGTGAAGGATTTGAACATGTTGGGGGGTTTCAGGTATGTTTCATTCATCTCTTACAAAACAGTATTTCATTTTAATTTTAATTTTAATTGATTGTTTTTTTTTCCACAGAGCTATCATGATTGCATGAATGAGCAAGATCATGGTGATAAAGATAATGAAGATTTGTTTGATACAAATTGGAATATGGAGTACAATGGTGATCGCTTAGGAAAAAATGGGAACACACAACCAGGGACCTCAGAAACAGTACCCCAACCAGTCATCACTGAAACCGCCCCATCACTCCGACCTACCACCACAGAAACAGTACCACAACCTACCATCCCTGGATCAGCCACCTCACCCTAACCTCGCACCACAGAATCACCCAATACACCTCCACCAGCCAGCACAAAAATTACCATTACACCCCAACCAGCCATCCTTGTAACAACTTTTCTCACCCCAATCTGCCACCACTGAAACAACCCGTTCACCTAAACCGACCACCAAACCCCCACCAGTCACTACTACCCTCGATCCACCCACATTACAAACAACCCATACACCACATTCCCCACAAACAGCCACCAAACAAACAACTATTGCACCTGAACTAGCCACCACACATTCAGCCTATTCCCCACAACCAGCCACCTCAACAGCCCTTACTCCTCCCTATCCAAAAATAATAGACCCTACTGATATTGTCAAGGGATCGTTTGAGGTTAAATTATAAGCAAAGTTCATACACCAATCCTTTTAGACAACAAAACATGAAGACAGGCCCAATGGGGTAGTATAAAACTTTCAAGGCCAGCAAGAAAGTTCAATAGTAAGTGTTGAACATGTACTGTTTGTTGTCAAGTATGTTGGTAATTATGTTCATAATTGTGTTTAACTTTACAGCCGTAATGTGGGGATCGAAGCATGTGTAACACAAACGTTTTTCAAAACGTTGGAGGACCCTAATGAGTGGTTGTCAAATGAACATGTGGATGCATACATCAATGTGTTGTACAAGGGAAAAAATGACCCTAGCGCGGGAGAAAACTTTTCGAAGCATGTGGCTGTACTCGATTGCAATTTCTTTGTAAGTAATACAAATTCTTTGGTTTGGCTTATTTCTTTGTTACTATTATTACTAACTGAAACACCTTTGTTCTGGATGCACTTAGTAAATGTTGGGCCCAATTTCAGTCGGATCTGCATCAAAGGTTGGCACGTCGATTTGTCTCGGCTAAGTTTGAGGTGCCCGTAGATTGGATATCGTATGCAATCGGGGAGCAACCTCTTTGGGGCACACATTGGGCAAATGTGGAGATGATTAATTTCTTCTACCATTAGAATTACAACATTTCTTTACAGCAATAAATTTTGAACACAAAATATATAACAGATGTTTTTTATGGCAGATTTTGGTTCCTTATCGTGTGGACAACGACCATTGATTGTTGTGCAAAGTCAATCTTCTCACTTGGGTCATTACAATATACGACTCTGCAGCATATTTGAAACCGACGAATGGTAAGTATAGAGAAGAACATGTGCTGCCATTACGGTGATTATTCCCACTTATTTGTAATCAGTCGGGTTACTACGAGGTTAGTAAACGTGCTCCCCGCAAGCCACTAGATGGTATGAAGGCCGTTAGATTGTCTCCACGTCAATTTCCACAGCAACACGATGGAACCAGTTGTGGCATTTTTATGCTTCAAGGAATCGAGAACATAATGCGTAATAAGGACCAGCAGTGGAATTGGAGTAATGACACCGTCCCCGGGTTGAGGAAAGACATGGCTTTTGAAATATTTGGGTGTTCATTAGAGGAAGATTAGGTTTTTTATTTGAATGCTGTAATATTTTGTTTAGATACTGCATTTGCTGAATATTTTGGTTAACAGGTTGACTTTTCTGTGGCTTTAGTTGAAAGACAGTGAACAGATTAACAGACTTAGTGTACATGTGAAGTCATGTTGGTCTTCCATTGTTCTAATCGATCGTGTAATGCTATCTTCATTTTATCGTGTAATGTTATCTAAGGTGCAGAATATTGCTGTTTTGTTTACCTGGTAATATGAAATGCGAATAAATGGTATTTGTTAAAAAAAAGTTGAACTAATCGTGATGGTAGCATGATTGTTTAATCCTAATTACATACTTGATGGTAGCATGAATGTTTTTTCATTGTTCAAAATAATCGTGTAATATTATCTACATTTCACCGTGTAATGTTATATACATTTCACCGTGTAATGTTATCAACATTTCCCCGTGTAATGTTATCTACATTTCCCCGTGTTATGTCATATACACCTGGTACCTGTTACTGACAAAAAAATAACTTACTGCCACAGTATATTTGGAACCTAGTACATGAATTAACACTAATAAATAAATTGAAGTTCAAACAAATACATCATTTGACATAAAAAATATTTAAGTTCAAATACAAATTCTGAAATCAACAAGTAAAAAAGGTTCTAAACACCAATAACATCTTCATCATGCAACGAATCTGTTGTGCTAGTCTGCCCATGGGAGCATGTTCATTTGTTATGGCCTAGGCCCCCACAACCACCACATTTGCGTTGTTTACGTGTTTGAGTAGGCTGAGTCTCAGACGTACTTGACACTGCGAATCCGAGGGGTGTTAGACAATTTTGACGATTATGGTCAACCTGTTTGCACCATGAACATGTTCTAGATTTCTTTCCACGATACTCACTAGATGATGGAATCCTACTCTTCTTTGGTCAGCCAGCCTGCGAAACCCATGGAGGAGCATTCACAACTATTGAGTTGATGTCTTCAGGAACACCCCACTCGCTTTTGTGCCCAACTGGTCTAATAACTCCCGAATATGCTTCTACTAGACTGGATTTTTTATAGTGATCCGAGCAAAAATCGATGAATGGTTTTCTACAAGCACGTAAAACAGCTAAGGCATGCTTACATGACAACATATCGATTTGGAATTCTCAACAAGTACATGTCCTCTCTATAAGGTTTACCAGACTCCTTGTAACACTTGGATGCATGCTTAAAAATTCCCGTAACATCTTCTCTTTTGAACCTATTCTTGATATTCATTACCATATGGAAGCCACATAAACCATGTGGGGCATTGGGATATACAATTTCCATTGCCTTTGCAATCCTTTTATGCTGATCGAATATGAACATATAGTCTTCCGAGCATCCGATGCAATTGCGCAGTTGTTTCAAAAACCAACTCCATGACTTTCTGCTTTCCTTTTGACCAATGCCAAAGGCTAGTGGATACACTTGCTCGTTAGTGTCTTTACATACTGCAATGAACAATATACCCCAAAATCTTCCCTTCAAATGAGTCCCGTCAATAGCAATAACAGGCCTTATAACCGCCCGAAACCCACGAAAACATGCACCGTATGCGAAGAAGCAGTATCTAAATTCATTACGAGCATTCAATAAATAAGCTGTAACAGTTTCAGGGTTTTCTCGCTCAAGCTTATACAAATAACTTGGAATCTGTTGAAACGACTTGGCCGCCGATCTGAATACAATTGACTCTGCATAATCCCTCGCTCGCCAAGCCTTACTGTAAAGAATTTGGAGACCATATTCCAACTGCATTTCTGTCATTATATCTTTTGGTTTTAAAGTTATGCCATTTACTCGAAGCTTTGGAGAATATAATTCACCAATAATCGAAGCACTAGCTTGTCGAAATCGACCATGGAACCCGTCAAGAGTGCAACTGTGTTCCTTGTTATATTTTCAAACCTGCCAATACTCTCCCTCACGCATTTTCGTTACACCTAACTTGAAGACACAATTTTCATTCTTACAACCTACTTCAAATCTCTGTTTACCAAACCTCTTGATTCTGAACTCAAACCGTTCTCTCAATGCATAAAACCTCAAATCTCGTTTTAGGTCTTGTTTGGTAGAATAAATCTTACCTTTATAAAAGCGACCATTATTAATCGATGGTTCATCATTGTTAATAGTTTGGATTGAGTACTTCTCTCCACTGGGAATTATCCAAGGCAGAGGGGCTGCAAATGAATCGCCTCTATCATGCCCGCAACCATCACTATCAACATCCAACTCACAACCACAATCAGTATCACCATCTACATCACTACCACTATCACCATCCAAGTCACAACCACTTTCACCTTCACCATCTATGTCACCACTGTGACTATCAGTATCACTATCACCATCTAAGTCAAAGACACTATCACTATCACCATCAATATCTTTTTTCAAACGGGTATGGTTCAGGTAACCCATCCAGTCCATTATCTACAAAGGTTTCAAATTCAGATGTACTGACACCTACTTCGTTATTAGTTCCAACAACTAATGATGCATCATTAATTATGTATGATGGATCATTAACAACTGACCTTTTTTGCTTGCTAGATAAAGGTATTGTTGGGGGTTGTTTTCTATCTAAAACATATGGAATTAATCCACACACTGTGTTACTCCAACAAACGGGTCTATATTGAGAAGCCAATTGTGAAATAAAACTTTGTTTTGTATGTAGCTGAGATGGTTGGCCATATGTTTCAAAGTAAGGTTGGCTATTTGGGTGTTGAATAGATTGAGAATATGGATGTTGAAAAGGTTGACAATATTGATGTGCAAATGGTTGAGGCAAAAGTGGGAACCCTTATTGTAGAACAATGTTCGGAGGAATTTGGGCCTGCATTTCTGTCTCAGTTTGCATGCTACCACCAACCCTCTCATACCTACCAACAGTTGTTACATATACTTCTGGAATAACTCTCTCTTCAGACATAAAAAATGCCACACCTCTGTCATTTTTTATTGTGGGTATGGCACGCCTCCCACTCGTAGTCATAACAGCCATTAACTCAATGTTGAAAGTAGATGAATCAATCCTCACAATATCTTCAATTCTATTCATTAACCCATGGTATGTCAAATCAGGAGGAACAAATACCATTTCTAAATCACCGCCCTCATAGTTCTGACCAAACCACTTGCCACCGTAGAAAATAAGCAATCGCAACTCTCTCATAACTCTACAAACACAGCATGCCAAAACAATATATTATTATACGACTTAATATACATATCAATACACGAAGAAATGTTAATAACATTACACGATTAAATAAAAACATCTTTACACGATAACAATTTCCGTCGTCCAACGATTCTGAGTTAACAAAAATAGGGTTTGTAACAAATTCATAATCGATTTCACTTTCATGACACAGTTCATTTAAGAGATTCAAAACATAAACAAAAACAAAAGCGTCATACCTTCGATTACAAAACGGTTACAGTCAAGATGTGACACAACTGATTTCTAGATAATGTGGATTTCTGGATAATGTGGATATGCAATGGTTCTCTATATTGTAGAGAGCAAGTTGAGGAATGTTGGGAGATAGACAACAGTTTAGAACAAAGATTTAATGTTCTTAGAGAGAGACCATCAATTGAGAAACCTCTGATTAACTGTGTCAAATAAGCATTAATAACTCCCTCATTACTCTGCACAAACAGTAGGCCAAAACAATATATTATTACACGACACGACACGACTTAATATATATATCATTACATGAAGACATGTTAATATCATTACACGATTAAATATACACATAAATTTTAGATAAATTTTAGATATCTTTCAAACATTAACTTGTACATTTTATTTTCTTTATAGTTTCAGATTAAAGTTTTAAAGTTCAAGAATAGAATATGTACCTATTTAGTGTAAAAAAGAGAATTCTTAAGACAAATTTGAAATGATTTAATGATTCAATTCATAAGATTACTCACAAAAAATACTAACCCCACTCTCCTTCATAAGCGCTTATCCTTTTCTTTTTGAAGGCCAGTTTGTTTTGTCCAAGTGGTTCTTCCATGTTCACCAAGTTCATCCTCAATTATGTTAAGGTGGGTCACTTGATGATCTCACATACATGTGTAGATGGATAATCTTATGTTAATTAAATACATATATGTTTTGAGACATGACGTTGTTTTTTCAGTAAAATTTTGAAATGCTATATAATTAATATCTACAGTAAACCAATTACACAGTATATTTCAATTAATTATATATACGAAATTAGCATTACTGCCAATTACATAGTTCATAATTACTTAGCAAGATTAAATCTCGACAAAACTCCCTTAATTCCTACACTAATTAATGAACTAAAACGTGTTCTAAGTAGCCATCATCAAATATTACATAAATTTCGATTCATGATCAATAATAATTGCATGCCTATATTAGTGGCTACAATTAACGTGCTAAATATATGTAGTTTCGTTTATGTCATTCAAGACAAATGTAATTATGATAACTGTTTGTTAATAGTTCTAGAAATAAGAAAGGTGTTAGATTTCCATCAACATTTATGCTGACATATGAGATAAAAAAGAGAAGAACATGAAAGGAAAGAAGCGAAATATGAATCACAAAATTGAAAAAAGCAAAACGTGATATTCAAATGGTAATGGGGAACAAGAATTCATAGACAATATGAGATAAAAAGAGAAGCAGCCTGAAAAGAAAGGAGATATGGATCACAAAACTAAAAAAGAAATATTGCATCGATCATGCACGATCTATGGACTGTGATATATGCAAACTATTAATGAAAAACATGATGAATTAATACGTAGTGCAAAGATAATGAGATAAAGACGGCAAAAATGGGGAAGTGGGTGTAGGTACGTTGAGTGTGATCAATTGTTTCCTCCTTTTTCTCTTCTCTTTTTTCATCGACGATTGAGGACAGAGTGGGGATGCAACAATATTGGTTCATTTTTATTATTTTAGTATTTTATGTATTTAGTGTGTTATGCGAAAACAAAATAATCCAAGAAGTTTGGGTGGATATGCTGGTTTTCTTTTCATTTCCCTATGTTTTTAATAATAATTTTAGCTCTAGAACGATAAGTTTCAAGCGTCTCTAATGCATGCAATGATTGATTGAAGACACAATTATTAATCCAAACACGTACAATATTGAGAAATATATTGGCATGCACCTGTCTGTCTGGTCATTTGTACTGGATAAACTTGTATTCCTTCTTTTGATAAAATACCAATCATCGAATTTTGATATTTCAGCCGATTTATTCAAATGGTCGTTAATATATTTGAGATGCCAATTTGAGTATATATACGTACCCGTCTCTCCGACCATCAAGAGAGAGCCATAATGTTTACAACAGCTGGAGTTTAATTAGGCATGCCAAAGCATCCATTTTTGGGTCCATTCAAAGTTTGGCGTCTATCTTTGACCATTTTGTTCATCGAAATCTATATTAATTCATCTATTTTGATAATACTATAATTATTAGTTTTTAAAAAGTGTGAGTGGGACTGGTATTCTTACATTATTTTCTCACCTGTAGCAGATTTTTATGGTGCTTTTTCATTAATTATGCATGGGGACGCAAGTTAACTAGGACCGTGATTAATGTGGACACGTTGAATATATAATTCTCTACCGACCCTAATATTTTGTAATTTGGTACTGTGTAATTTAAGGAGAAAATCTTTAATAGGACGGTTTCATTGTCATTCGGTAAGACTACAAGTTGTACCAAATTATAATTTATTATTATATATTTATGTTATTGTAATAAATAATACAACTCATTGGAACGGTATTACCACGTGACAATAAAACCGTCTCATCAAAGATATTCTCGTGATTTATGAATCAAAACTGAGTAATACTAAACATCCCATCTGTTTCATCCTAACACATGAGTGTATACATATTAATTGTAATTTATTTTACTTATTCATGTATACACTCAACAATTAATATATATTCACTCATAAAATGATAACTCAACTGTCATATGTGTTGGAATGGAAATGGTGAGATTGTAGTTGAGATGTGTAATATTATTCAAATTCTTTAATTCTTATTTAATTATATCCCCAAGATCTCTACGTGAAGTCCAGCTGGTGGCCAATTTCATCAACAATATGTCATCTTCCATACCCGTTTATGGAATTACGTGTTAACATCGATATCAACCTGGATTCAATTGATCTTCATATCTGTGTTCTTCCTCAGCTTTTCTAAGTCTTACGACACATTAATATTGTTAATTATAGCTAGCTAGCTAGATTGTTGATTTTTTTTTCATTAATAATCAATCATAAGTAGCAAATATATATATTCAGATAAAGCTTATATTAGTTGAAAATCTAAATTCTTGGAAATTATGATTATGAAAAACAATAATTAAATGATTTATGAAAAATCTTGACAATACTTCATTATTTGTAATACCATCCTTCTCTATAATTAGATTGGGTTGTTAAATGATGTTTCGATGAATCAAGCTAAGGTTGGTTGGGTGAGCTGCAGGTCAACTGGGTCTGCTGGTTTCGTTTTGTCAGCTAGAGTAAAATCCTCTAAAAAACACATTCAGAATTATCTGCTGTTGAAGAAGAAAGATGCATTCTCTTTAAAAGACTGTGAGTTACGCTTGGACACTGTAGAGAAAAGAGCAGTGGTTGAGGGCTGGTCTGAGGTTTTGAAAAAACGAAGGATCGATATTCTCTCGGAATTATGGTGGGGCATTCGAAAGGAAGAGCAATTGAGGCGACAAAAGTCGAGGGTAAAATGGTTGAAGGAGGGAGACAAGAATTCTAAGTTCTTTCATTGTATTGCCAACAACAAAGTAGAATTTTGGATCCTACTAATGTAAAAAATGGGATTCATGATTTCTTCAAAAATCATTTCAAAAATGTCTCATGGAAAATGCCTACAATATCAGGTTTGGATCTCAAAGTGCTTGCGGAAGTGGATAGAGAGAATCTTGAAAAGCCGTTCAATGAAGAGGAGGTCTCGACAGTGGTTAATGGGTGTGATGGCAATAAGGCGTTGGGGCCTGATGGACTGAACCTTAATTTTGTTAAGGCTAACTGGGTTTCGATCAAAGACGACTTCATGAATTTCATCAAACGTTTCAAAGACATAAACAATATGTTTATTGCTCTCTTTCCAAAATGTGGTACGCCCGAGTCCCTTTCTGATTATAGGCCAATCCGTTTTGTGAATTCTACGTATAAAATCTTAGCGAATGTGCTCGCTAATAGGTTAAAGACAGTGATGGGAGAGATTATCAATGAGTGCCAGTCGACTTTTGTGAGGAATAGGCATATTATGGATAGCTTTGTGGTGGCAGAAGAAATGATCCATTCTTGGAAAAGGGATAAGGAAGGTGGCTTGGTCATCAAGTTGGATTTCGAGAAAGCTTACCACAATGTAGATCATGCCTTTCTAGATTCTATGTTGAAAGGTTTGGGTTTTAGGGAGAGGTGGAGGTTGTGGATAACGAGTTGTATATCAACCTTAAAACTTTCACTTTTGATAAATGGGAGTCCTACTACTCAGTTTGGAGTGGAGAGAGGCCTTAGACAGGGCGATCTTATGTCTTTTTTTTTGTTCATCATTGTCACATAGGGATTGAATTGTCTAATCGAAAAGGCAACCGGTTTAGGCTTGGTGAGTGGTGCCACTTTTGGTACTGATTCTATCCATATTACACACCTTCAATTCGCTGATGACACTGTTCTATATTTCAAACCAAAGATAAAGTATCTTCATAATGCAAGGAGACTTCTCAGGTGTTTTGAATTAGCTGCTGGTCTGAAGTTAAATTGTCACAAATCCTGTCTTGTTAAAATCGGTAAAGGTAGTCCCATGAATGTGGATTGGGCTTAGATTTTTCACTACAGACAAGTTAATCTCTCCATCACTTACCTCGGTCTTCCGTTTGGGGCCAAACCGTTTTCAAAGTTTTTTTGGGACCCTATCTTGAAATTCATTGACAGCAGGATGGCTCCTTGGAAAAAGAAGTTTTTGAATAAGGGTGGTAGGTTGGTTCTCATCAAAGCTGTTTTATCCAGCATTCCTGCTTACTTTTTGTTGATTTTTAAACTTCTGAAGGGGGTGGCCAATACCATCGAAGAGCTTTAAAGAAGTTTCTTTTGGGGTGATAGTGTTAAGAAGAAAAAAGCTCATGCTATCAATTGGAAAACGTTATGCAAGAGTAAGAATTCAGGGGGTCTAGGCATTGGTAGTATGAGTGATAAGAACAAGAGTTTACTGGTAAAATGGATATGGAGATTTGGTTTGGAGGACAAGTCTTTATGGAGATTAGTCACTTGTGCTAAATATGGGGTTTCCAATGCTGCTCTTAATTGGGATTGGAAAGGTAATTGATGTCCCTCTCCTTTTGTAAAGGCGATGGCTAGTCTTTTTACTATGGGTTCTGGTTCGGAGAAGGTCTTGCGGATGGGTTTAAAGAACGTGATAGGTAACGGTTTAAGAAGCACGTTTTGGGAGATTGACATAGGATAGAGTGGTTAGCTAAGGTCTGCTTGTCCGAGAATATTTGCTTTGTCTACTTGAAAACATGGGTTATAAATGACTTTGGTAAATGGCATGGGTCGCAGTGGGTTTGGGAGGTGCCTTTGCGGAGGCCCTGCTTCAATTGTGAGAAGGAGCAATGGAGAGTGTTTATTAGCTGTTTGGACTGCATAATCATTCATAGAGATGTTTCGAATATTCTTGTTTGGATGCATACTTCAGATGGAAAGTTCACGGTAAGCTCTTTTCGTAATTGCTTGGAGGACAACTCTATGGTTAATTCTATAGATCACAAATTCATTTGGCAAGGGTTAAGTCCTCCCAAGACCGAATTTCTTTTATGGCAACCGTTAAGAGGGAGGGTTATGGTGAGGAAAGTTTTGTATAGGTTTGGTTATGATCCTACTGCCACTTTAATGTGCTCTTTTTGTGGTAAGGATGAGGAATCAATTGATCATCTTTTCCTTCATTGTCAATGGTCATGGAATCTGTGGACTGAGTGTATGAACTAGTGGGATATGGAGTGCTGCGCTAATAATTCCGTTTTGGACTGGTTTCATAATTGGACTGGTTTATGTCCGAGAGCCAAGTATGGGTGCGTTTAGAACACGTTACTTTTTACAGTCCCTTGGACTATATGGGAGGCTCGCAATCTGCTGGTTTTCAGAGATATTTAGACATCAATTATTCAAGCCTCCGACTCTGTTAAGTTTCACGTGGTTTTATGGTTTAAGCACCATGGGAAAGGCACCAATACTCTCATTGCTAAGATGCTTTTAAACCTGAAAGAAAGTTGCATTTTGCAGCAGTCGGGCAACCATTGTAAGTTAACAAGATGGATCCCTCCTCCAAGCAATGCTTTGAAATTCAATACGGATGGTTCAATAAGGGGTGATCTCGGAAATGTTGGGATATGCGGGATTTTGAGGAACAATTCAGGTATAATTTTAGGCTTGTTTTCATTTTTTGTGGGGATTGGGAACTCAAGTTTTGCTTAGATTTCTGCGATCCACAAGGCTATTTCTTTATGTTCTCAATTGGCTTCTCTGATAGACAAAGAAATTGACATTGTTAGCGACTCGTCTAAGGTCCTTTCTTGGGTAAAATCTGATGGTCCAGGGAATTTGGTCCATAGGAACACCATTTTAGAGATTGGTTATTGTTTGTTGTAAGGACCTTGATTTTATGATTGGATTATTTTATGACAAACCACACCACATTGGGGATGATTGTGTAATGGGTAGCTTAGGGGCTCATTGGCAAGCTTCCAGCATCTCCATGACTTCAAGAGCAAAAGGTATATTCACTTGACTTTACCTCTTCAATAGTTTAGGTGCACACATACTCTCTCATGCATGTTTTTTATTATCTTGCATGAATGCTTAATTGCCTCAAGTGTGTGTCTTTTTGCCATAACTATTGCTTGGGTGTTTGATGCATTTAGTTTGCTATTAGAAGAGGATTTTCCAATTAACCGCGGTTGGGACCGCTCCCAGTGAATTGCCTCAGCCGCGGTATGCACAATGGTGTTCTCCAGGCGTTGCACGTTGCTTCTACCGCGGCCTATATTCGTTGCATGCACAACGGTCTGCCAAGCGGAGGTTCCCAGACGTGTACCGCTGTCTAGACCGCTTTTGGTGCACATGCCTAGGCAGCGACCTAGGCAGCGGTAATGTCCAGCCGTGCCATGCTGTAAAGACCGCGGTCTGGACACTTGCCTAGGCCGCGACATGCACAACGGCTGTGACAGAACTTTGTTTCCTAAGTCCAAAAATGGTATAAAAAACAATACCGTTTTGTGTAGGGTTTCTATATATATGTTCTCTTCTTCTCCAAATCGGTTTAGAGAGCTTAATGAACACATTTTAAGAGTGAGAACCCATCCATTAGAGAGAGAAAGCTTCAAGCTTTATTTTTAACTCTCCAAACCCCAATCTCATCTTCATCTTGCATTCAAGCATCATTCCAAGCTTGGGTTTTCATTGATTGGTGAGTAGAACCATCATTGTGTTTCATTTATTGTTCTAGCTTACCAAGACATGTCATTTATTGCTTAAATTAGCATTTCTTCATATTAATTGCATATTTATTGAAATTATGACATGTTTGAGGTTTGTATTGTGATAGCTTACATTATTAGGTCATTTATGCCTAAATAACTAATCCATGAATGTTCATGTATACATAATTGATGATTAGGTTGACTTTGTGCATCTAGTCTCGTTTATAAACATTTATGTGTATACCTCATTGATTGCATTTATTGATTGCAAAATATTGCCCTTGATTATATGTTGTAACAACTTGTGTTGGTTGGACTTTTATTGACAATTAGGTTGCTAGAATCCTTTTGCATTTAATTGAGTCCTTATGTATGAGCATGTAGGCATTGTTTGATAACTAGATTATTGTATTGCATTATCTACACCTAGTTAAGCATTGTATATTTGGTCTAACATATTTTTGCATTGAGCATTCATTGATTGTTCACTTAGACCATATACTCTTCATAGAGTCAAAGTCTTGTGGATTCTAGGTGAAGTTGCACAAGCAAGTCAAGTCTTACAACCAAGGGTAGGTTGACAAACAATTGGTCGGGTATCCACTGTAAAAGGCCAGAGGGGTAGAGTGAGAGGTGCTCACGCCAAGAGTAGTGGATCAGGGGATATCACTAGGGATTGAACCAAGAGTGGTGAGTGGTAGTGACCATAGCCTGAGATTGTCGAGAGTGAGAATCCGAGTATCACTTGAGGGTGTAACTTTTTACTCATATAGTGGATTTATGCGATTGAGTGTGGCGCATACATCTTGTGTTGTTTATATTTCTGCACTTTACACTTTATGTTGTATGTTTGTTTTATTGGGTGAATTTTGAATATTGACTAATAAAGAAAAATTGGTAATTGACTTGATTAAAACCTATTCACCCCCCTCTAGGCTATTAGACACAGTTTTTAGGGAACTTTCAATTGGTATCGGAGCGGGTTCCTAGACATACTTAGGTGATCTAAGCTCTTGTTTGTGTGTCTTGCATTTGTTTGCATTTGTTTGTTGCATTCATCTCATTCACTAAACAATATGAGTGGCATTGAGATGATACAGGGAGATTTGACCTCCAAAGTTGAGAGGAAGAAATATGACTCCGATGAGGAGATGACTCTCATGGTTGAGAGATTTAGGAGATTCACAAAATCTCACAAGAAGAATATGACCTCTAAAGTGAAGGAGGGGAAAAGGATGAACTCCAAAGTGAAGGACGTAAACAAGAAGACCTTGCTCAAGAATAGTGAAGAGCAGGTGATTAACTTCACAGCCTTGGGTGCTTCCTATGTGGAAGATTTTGGTACGGTAACAAGTGACCAAGGCAAAGGTCTTGATGAGGGAATTGAATCAATTGAGAAATGTCAAATGACCCTTCTCAAAGTCTTAATGCAAAATGAATAACTCTCCAAGGAAAATGAAACTTTGACAATGTGGAAGATTTCCTCGGAGGAAAAGATCCGTACCCTTGAAGATAGCAAGCAAAATTGTCAAATTCAACTTTATCGGTACAAATAGATCATGGTTGAACAAATGGAAGACATCTTCATTCTTATCTCCAAATTAAAGACCATGGAGAAGAAGACCTCCATTGATGACTCCTTGAAAACGGACATGGTTGATGTGTCCAAATGTGAAAAGGAGATTGAAGATTGCCACCAACAGATGAAGGCCATGAAAGAAGAGCTTGCCAACAAAGAAAATTCCTTGAAAATTGTCAAGGAAAGAGAGATGAGGTGCCTTGAAGAATTAAAGAAGACCAAGGTCAAACAACCTCAAGCTCAAGGCAAGAGCAAAGCTTCATCCAAGAAATCCTCAACTCAAGGAATGTCCACACAAGTCTTGGCAACTCAACCAAAGCCTAGGCAATCCGAAAAAGAAGGACAGTCCCTTGAGAAGTCTATCACCTCTTCCAACAAGCCAACTATGAGGAAAGAAAGTGATCACAAGAAGCATGACCAACCAAGGAGGCAAGTTCAATCGACTCAACCACCTCGACAAGCAAAACCACAAAGGTGCTATAAATTGGCTCAAGCTCCAAGGAAAAACAAACCGATGCACCATCAAAAACAACCTCATCAACATAGTGATGCCCGGATGAGATCACAATGCAATGGCATAAATTCTTACTTTGTACCTACTTGTCACTTTTGTTGTATGATTGGTCACTTAAGACCCAAATGCTTTAAATATATTGAGAGGTGTGGGTTAGAGAGCATAAAAGATAAACGGTTGAAAAATAGGGCTAGCTTGCATGAACCTAGGGAACTTAGAAAAATGTCTTTGACCACTAAAAATGTTAAAGTGGAACCTAGGTGGGTTAGAAAGAATGAACCAACTTGCCTTAGTGCTCATAAGACACCCGTAGATGCAACTAGGTCATTTGGACTTGGTAGGTCTATAAGGGATCATGCCTCCCGTTGACTTGTTTGGATTTGACCCCATTTGAGGAGCTCAAGCAAAGAGAGCAAAATAGCATGATTTGCTATGTGTAAAAAGTTGATTAATTTTATACTCTTTTGATAATTACTTGAGATTCTCGGTTGCACATATGCTTATATATTTTTCTTTAATAAGTGTGAAATATTGCTTTATTTGCAATCCATGTCATATTTATGTTCAAACATGCATTTTTTGACTAGGAGAATTAATTGGGAGAGTACATTTGAATTACCTATAATTTATCTTCATGACATGTGAACTTGCTTTATAATGACATGCTTTAAAATGATATGCATGAGTTGAGCTTGATTGCTTTAATGCAAATGTGTGTGAGTGCAAATGAGAGGACTAATCAATAAGGATCTTTTATCCATGCAATTAATAAGGATTTTATATCCAAATTAGTCTTCTCTCTTTTCTTAATGGTGAATCAAGACTATTATCATATGGATAATTATCCGGAAAAATAAAAAAGGGTGCAATAGTCGATCATGTCTTGATTTGCCTTTAAGGATTGATATAGTTGCTTTATTTTCGAATTTTTGAAACTATATCTTGTTTGCTTATGACAAAATGGTACAAATTGGTTTGAATTCTTTTGGAAACCCTTTTGATGTTTGCTTTGCGAAATACCATTTGTTTTGGATTTGAATGCAACATGTCTTACTTGTAGAGCACCCTTGTCACACATTTTTCTTTACATAAAACTTCTTGAATCTCTCTCAATTACTAGTGTTGCGTAAAGTTTTTTTATATGATTATGCATCATAATTGTGCTGATAGCTCTCTTTGCTAAAGCAACCCTGTAGGGGGGGCTCCTTTGCGTAACTCATGACAAAAAGGGGGAGAAGTCTTGAGAAATATAGGGGGAGTATTGGTTATGCTTTGGGGAGAGATAATGAGAGAGAGTAACCCATTTAGGGGGAGCATTGCACATGCATTTTTTCATATTGCTTTATTGAGTGCAATTGCATTTTATATTTGTTCACCTCACATGCACTTGTTCTTGGAAAGTGTTTCTTATTATTGTGTGTAGGTACTATGATATTTCTTCAAAGAGATTGATGATATTGAAGATTTAGATTGTAGGATCTCTTTTGTAATGTAGAATTAATCTCTTGGACAATAGCTTTATTTTTGTTTTGTGAGGATTTATTTGTGAGTGATTGTTTTGTCATGAAATAGCCGAAGGGGGAGATTGTAAGGACCTTGATTTTATGATTGGTTTATTTCATGACAAACCACACCACATTGGGGATGATTGTGTAATAGGTAGCTTAGGACCTCATTGGCAAGCTTCCAGCATCTCCATGACTTCAAGAACAAAAGGTATATTTACTTGAATTTACCTCTTGAAGAGGTTAGGTGCACACATACACTATCTCTCTCATGCATGTTTTTGATTATCTTGCATGAATGCTTAATTGCCTCAAGTGTGTGTATTTTTGCCATAACTCTTGCTTGGGTGTTTGATGCATTTAGTTTATCCTTAGAAGAGGATTTTCCTCTTAACCACGGTTGGGACCGCTCCCGGTGCATTGTCTCCATCGCGGTATGCACAACGGTGTTCTCCAAGCGTTGCACGCTGCTTCTACAGCGGTCTATGCTCGTTGCATTCACAGCTGTCTCCCAAGCGGAGGTTCCCAAGAGTGTACCGTGGTCTAGACAGCCTTTGGTGCACATGCCTAGCCAGCGACCTAGGCAGCGGTAATGTCCAGCCGTGCCATGCTGTAAAGACCGCGGTCTGGACACTTGCCTAGGCCGCGACATGCATAACGGCTGTGACAGGACTTTGTTTCCTAAGTCCAAAAATGGTATAAAAAACAATACCGTTTTGTGTAGGGTTTATATATATATGTTCTATTCTTCCCCAAATCGGTTTAGAGAGCTTAATGAACACATTTTAAGAGTGAGAAACCATCCATTAGAGAGAGAAAGCTTCAAGCTTTGTTTTTAACTCTCCAAACCCCAAAATCATATTCATCTTGCATTGAAGCATCATTCCAAGCTTGGGTTTTCATTGATTGGTGAGTAAAACCACCATTGTTGTTCATTTATTGTTCTAGCTTACCAAGACATGTCATTTATTGCTTAAATTAGCATTCTTCATATTTATTGAAATTATGACACGTTTGGGATTTTTATTGTGATAGCTTGCATTATTAGGTCATTTATGCCTAAATAGCTAATCCATGAATGTTCATGTATACATAATTGATGATTAGGTTAACTTTGTGCATCCAGTCTAGTTTATGAACATTTATGTGTATGCCTTATTGATTACAAAATATTGCTCTTGATTATATGTTATGACAACTTGTGTTGATTGAACTTTTATTGACAATTAGGTTGTTAGAATCCTTTTGCATCTAATTGAGTCCATGTAGGCATTGTTTGATAACTAGGTTATTGTATTGCATTATCTACACCTAGTTAAGCATTGTATGTTTGGTCTAACATTTTTTGCATTGAGCATTCATTGATTGTTCACTTAGACCATATACTCTTTATAGAGTCAAAGTCTTGAGGCTTCTAGGTGAAGTTGCACAAGCAAATCAAGTCTTGCCACCAAGGGTAGGTTGGCAAGCAATTGGTCGGGTATCCACTATAAAAGGCCTGAGGGGTAGAGTATGAGGTGCTCACACCAAGAGTAGTGGATCAGGGGATATCACTAGGGATTGAACCTAGAGTGGTGAGTGGTAGTGGCCATTGCCTGAGGTTGTCGAGAGTGAGAGTCCGAGTATCACTTTAAGGTGTAACTTTTTACTCATATAGTGGATTTCTGCGATCGAGTGTAGCGTACTTAATAGCCCGTGGTTTTTTCTATTTGGAGGGTTTCCAAGTATACATCTTGTGTTGTTTATATTTTCGTACTTTACACTTGATGTTGTATGTTTGTTTTATTGGGTGAATTTTAAATATTGACTAATCAAGAAAAATTGGTAATTGACTTGATTAAAACCTATTCATCCCCCACTAGGTTATTAGACACATAGTTTTTAGGGAACTTTCATTTGTCTCTTTTAGGAAACACTCGAATCATCTTCAACCCTAGGACTAGTAATCATCTTGCTGACGGTTTGGCCAAAAACGGTTCAGCTTTGAATGGGGATAAACTGATTTGGGAGATGTAATGTTTTCATTTTGCTTTCGCTTTTTAGTTTCTGCTTTCGTTCCGTTGTTTGCTAGGTTTTTGCCCCTACTTTTGTTTTTGTTTTGTTGGTGTTTTGTCTGCGTTTGGCCTCGCCTTCTCTTGTTTTGGATGCTGATTTTATTTTGCTGTGTGTTTGCTCTCTGTGTTTTCTTTGTAGTGTTTCTCTTTTTTGGCCTTCTTTGGGTCATTGATTAATCTATACAGTTCAAAAAAAAATGATGTGACAATTTTAACTAGGCAACAATATTAGTTGGAATCGGACGGACCTGAGGCAGAGCCTACGGAACCAACCCTCTAGCCATTATATTTCGTTTTTTTAATATATATATATATATAAATTATATCGATTAATCTCTATTTGTTAATTTAATCTTTAAATTATTAGATTTTTCCGGTAAGATCCCTCCAAAAATAAAGTGCTAGCGAGTGGTTGAAACATATACAGTAAGATACAAACTGTTGAAAAGTGTTGTAGTACTATCAAAACAAAAAATTCTTTACAATCATTTTGACCTTATTATCTGTCAATATGAAATCAAAACCTAAAATCGATAAATGTAAGGTAATATACAACCAATTGCATACAAGAAGGACCACTTGATCATTCTAGAATTTATCCATATCATGATTCATGAAATCTAATCAACCTTTAAAGCGGATTTGAACAGGAATTAATTGTTCAATTGATCAACTTTAGTCCTACAATTAAAATTTAATTAAGAAGAGAAACCCTTTCAGATTATTAATAATTAGAGATTAGAGTAAATAACCACACACACACACACACACACACACACAGATATATATATATATATATATAATTCATTTTCTCCTTTGACCAAACTGATATAAAATACATTAGTACATTGTATGTAGACCATAGATTATGGTTAAGCATTAACAAATGCACGCAGACTGAGTTAAATGAATTGAATATAATGGTCCACGTGCAGTGCACTGCTATATATTTATCAGTACGCACTGCTGAGAAAATTTTCAATATATATATGAAGCAGTTTTCGTGAAGCATGCACGCTAATTAAGACGTATGCCCCGTTCGGTATTACTTTTGAGAAGTTAAAATATAATTATTTAATAATTTTGAAATAAAAAAGATGTTTGATAAAATTTCCAAAAGTGGTTATTTGAGAATCTGGATTGATGTGACAACAATTTTTAGAAGCAGGTAGGGGTTACTTTTGTAAAGTTATTATGATAAAATCTACTATCTGATTTAATGAATATATTTAAAAACTAAATTATCCATAGTTACTTAATATAAATACAAATATATCTTATGTTTAATTTCATATGATTCAATTTTATTTGTTCATCATTGATTAAATATAAGATTAATTAAAATATTTTTAAAAACAATTTGTTCGTCTTCTCAACCTAATTTCGGAACAAACACCTAAACTTAGAACTTAGAACAAACCCTAAAACTCATCTTTTTCGTCATCTACTTCTTCTTCTCTACCATTCTTATTCTTTACCGTCACAAACTCACCCAAAAATACAATCAATAAAAATTGTATAAAAAATTGATAAAGATTGAAGTATTATAGGTACATGTATCTGTATGTTAAGTAATAAAATCAAAGAATATTGTAGTGAAAAGAAAATAAAGGAGTAAAGGAAGAAGCACTTAATTTTTTATTTTTTATTTTTTATTTTTTTAGACTTAGTGTTGTCAAACCTTAAATTTTTCGGTTGCCATGGGAGTTTGAGATTGAGAGACGTGAAAAGGAAATTTATGCTTTGCTTGATAATTTAATTTTGTGTCTGTTTTAGTTATTATGTAAAATCATAACAATTAAAGGTAAAATTTACCAAACACATGAATATTGCTTTTAAATCTACAGCAATTTAAACAACAACATTAACCAAACAATTATTTGATTAACTTTACTGCAAATTATTTTTTCAGTAGATTATTTTTTCAGCATAGCTAACAATGATTATTTTAAAAGTTACAACAATATCAAACTGACCCTTAGTTTGACATTGCTTCCCCATGTGCTTTTGGGATAAAAAGTGATTATAGGAATAGAATATGGTGTTTGGTAAAATTTCAAGGAGGTGCTTTTGGTCATTTTTGGCTTTTCCTACATTTTATAGCTTTTAAAAAACTGCTTCGCTTGTCATTACTTGGAATGTAAGAGAACTTGGTAAGGGAGAGAAAAGAAGAATGGTTAGTGGTCTGGTCAACTGGCATAAACCTGAGATATTATTCATTCAAGAATCTAGGTTAAAAGTCTTCGATAATAGCGTAATCTGATCTCTTGGGAGTTCTAGGCTGACTCGAGGAGTTAGGGTTGAGGCTGAATGAGCCTTAGGTAGACTGATCACTTTGTGGAATGAAAATGATTTTAAAGTGGAATATTGTATCACAAACAGAAGCTATATTACTGTAACATGGGTCTTGACGAAATTAAAACAACACATTGTTTTTTGCAACGTGTATGCAACTTTTGTGGAAATTGAAAAGAGAGAGTTGTAGGACTTTATTCCGTGTTCTATGCAAACTTTTTCAGCTTTGTGGTGTGTGGGAGGTGATTTCAACACAATCCTTGATCCATTTGAGAGAGTGTAGTGGGTTACAATATGGGATCGATGAGAAGTTTTAACAGCCTTATGCTTCAGGCGAATGTCGTCAACATTCCAATGTATGGAACAACATTTACTTGGTTTAATAATAGAGAGAGACAAGCTTGGGCGAGATTAGATCGTTTCCTTCTTTCATCTTCTATTTTATTGTGGATCCGAAATATAATCTAGCGAAGTCTTCCTCGGTGTCTTTCGAACCATAATCCTGTGATGATAAGTGAGAATACAGTAGATTGGGGGCCAAGCCCTTTTTGTTTCTTCAATCGGTGGCTAGATGAGTACGACGAAGGAAATCATTATGGTTGGTCTGATTGTAAAGTTGTGGGTTAGAAGGGTTTTGTGCTTTTTTCCAAGGTAAAGGCTTCAAAATTTCTTTGAAGAGGTGGTTTAAGTCGACCAATATGAGTTTATTGAAGCCAAAAGAAGTGAAAGATAAACTTGAGGTTCTTGATGCTAATGCTGAAGTAGTGGGGTGGATAGAATCGTTGAGACAAGAATGACTAAATATTGTGGAGAAATTGTGGAAAAGACTTCGGAAGGAAGAGCTAGCCATCTTGGAAACAAAAATTAACGATAAATTGGTTAATGGTTGGAGTTAAAAACACAACCTTTTGTCATAGTGTTGCTAATGGTAGAATGAGAAAAAATGTGATTACCAAGATGTTCATTGATGTGGTTACAGAAACTGATCTCATGGTTAATAGAAGAGGGGTTTTCAGATTTTTTAAGGAGCATTTTAAAGAGGTGGAATGACAAAGACCTAAAATGTCATGGGATATTTTAAAGAAGATTTCTAAGAAGGAGAATGTAACCTTAGAAAAAAGATTCAGTGTGGAGGAAGTTCGCATTGCTTTATTGAATTTTGATGGTAATAAGGTAGCGGGGCCGAATGGTTTTAATTTGAATTTCATTAAAGCTCAATGAAACGAGATTCAAGATGACTTTATAAATTTCTTTCATGTGTTATACAAGGAAGGATAGATGGTTAAGAATCAAAATAGAGCTTTCATAGCACTCATTCCTAAAGTGGGTAAACCGAAAATGATAAAGGATTATAGACCCATTTGTTTAGTAAGCTTCTTATATAAGGTGCTTTCGAAGGTGTTGGCGAATAAGCTAAGGAAGATTATGGACTCGATCATAGGAGAAACTCATATGGCCTTTGTCCCGAAATACCAAATCTCGGATTCTTATGTGATAGCCGAAGAGATTATCAATAAATGGAAATTTGACAAGATGGGTGGTTTGCTTGTAAAACTAGATTTCGAAAAGGCATATGACAGTGTAGACAACAATTTTTTTGTTTTCTTGAATGGGAGTCCAACTTCACAATTTGGCGTGGAAAAGGGTTTGAGGTAAGAAGATCACATATCTCCCTTTTTGTTCAACATAGTTGTAGAAGGACTTAATTGCCTTCTTCAAAATGCACACAACTTGGGTATAATTAAAGGTGAAAGTTTGATGACACGAAAGTCCATATTACTCATCTACAATTTATTGATGACACAATTCTCTTCCTCAAACCTAGAATGCACTATGTTCTCAATGTGAAAAGGATGCTTCGTTGTTTTGAGTTTGCATAGGGATTAAAAATTAATTTTCATAAGTCCTGCGTTGTGCAAGTGGGTTTGGTGAGAGCTTTGGAGTCTCTTAGGTCGGTGGAAACATTCAATTATAAATAGGAAACTCTTCTCATATCTTATTTTAGCTTTTCGCAAGGTGGTAGGATGGGGTCGAAGGATTTTTGAAATCCGTTAGTTTCTAAAATTGAGAAGAGACTGACGCCTTAGAAGAAGAAATTTCCGTCTAAAGGTGGTAGACTAGTTTTGATAAAATCAATCGTCTCCAGCATCCCAATGTACTTCCACTCTGTTTTTAAAATGCCGATATAGATGGCTCAGAAGATTGAGACACTTCAAATGAGTTTTTTGTAGGGTGATGGGGTCCTTAAAAGAAAGCTATATGTTGTTAGTTGGGGGAAGGCGTGTAAGAGAAAGGATATGGGTGGTTTTGGTATTAAGAGAATGCTTGATAAGAATAGAGCGATGTTAATGAAATGGACGTGGAGGTTTGGTAGGGAAGATAAATCGTTGTCGAGGAAAGTCATTTGTTCCAAATATAGGATTCAAGAAAGGTCTTTGTACTAAAGTTGGTAGGGAACCAAGTCTGCTTTCTTTATCGTCAAGTTTATGGAGGGAGTGTTGAAGACTAGCTCCCAGACTGCTAGAGTGATCAAAGACGGTTCTTTAATGATTGTAGGCTGTGGGGATCAAGCTGGTTTGTGGACGGACATTAACATTTATGGAAGACCTCTAAAGGAAGCATTTTCGAGAGTTTTGCACTCGCTGTTATGAAGACTATGGTGGTGCAAGATTTCGAAAGTTTGTCTGGTGAGAATTTATGTGGAAAATTGACACAAAATGACCCCTTGTTCAACTAGGAAACAGACCAATGGATATGCCTCTTAACATTTCTTGAGTGCATTCCCGTCTGAAAATACCTTTTTGATACTATAAATTGGTCTTTGAATTCAAACAGAATATTCTTAGTTGGCTCTTGTAGAAGAGAATTGGAAAAATTGTCGATTATCACAGATTCAGTCCTAAATTTTATTTGGAAGGGAATTTGCCCTCCTAAGATAAAGGTTTTTTTTTATAGCAGTTGTAGAGAGGAAAAATATTTGTGAAAGACGTTTTGAATAGATGTGGAATGGATCAAATCTCGAACATGGAATGCTCCTTATACAGAGCAAAAAATGAGACAATCAATCATCTTTTCCTTCATTGCTCATGGTCGAAGTCTCTTTGGCAGATTTATATGGCTTGGTGGTATGCCTGTTATTGTGTGAATCATGTTGTGAGTGAATGGAAGGAAGGATGAAGTGGTTTATGCCCTGCAATCAATCAGGAGAGAGCCTGGTGTTCAATATTTTTTACAATTGTGTGGACAATTTGGGAGTTAAGAAATCATTTAGTTTTTTTAAGGAGTAGAGCCGGATGTGTTACAGGGGGCTGATATGGTGAAATTCTGGATTGTTTTGTGGTTTAAACATTTAGGGGGAGGCTCTTCTGAAGCAGTGAATTCTCTGTTACGTAACATTAAAGATCTCTAGGTGGAGCACATGAAGACGAAAATGGCTAAAGTAAAGGATTGGTTTCCTCCTTTAGTTGATAATCTCCAATTTTAATGTAGATGGCTCTATGATAGGAAATCCAGGGCCATCTGGAATTGGAAGAGTGTCGAGGGACTCCAATGAGAGGGTACTACGCCTATTTTCTTACTACATAGGGATATTGGATTCGAACACAGTAGAGTCGTGGGCCATCAAAAGAGCAGTTAAGCTGGTTCTTTCCAATCCTAACCTTAGAAGCCACGACATCATGGTGGTGAGTGATTCGAAGGTGTATCGTGGGTGAATAAAGGTGACTTTGGGTTTCTCAAGTTAAGACTATGCTTGAAATTTGTGGTATCCTAAAGTCTGTAGATGGCTTAAAAGTTGTCTTTGATTCGAGAATCTTCAATTCCTTTGCTGATAGTTTAGCAACGATGGGTTCTAGCATGTCTGAGGACTTCGAGGAATGGGAAGATGTCTAATCTGTTGTCTCGGGTCTTTATGACTTAGGGGATACTTATTTTGTGTTTTTTTTATTCCTTTTGTTGGTTGGGTTGGCCGTGGTTATTCAGTTTGAGGTGATCTGTTTTTGGGTTTGGTTGTCTTCTTGATGGGTTTGTTGTTCTTCATGGAGTTGTGGTGATGTTTTTGTGGCTTTTAGTTGTTTGTTTTTCGTGGCATCCATTGTTTGGCTGCTTGTTTTGCCTGGTTTCTATCCAGGCTCGTATGTTTGTTGTTTGCTTGGCCTTTGTGGCTCTTTTATGCAGTTTCATAAAAGAAAAAAATCTGTTTCAAGCAGAAGTAGTAATGAAAACAATTTTTTTTCAAATGATTTTTTTGATATATTCATAATATATGTGGTAATAGATAAAAAAAAGGAATAATTTGTTACTGTCATACAAAAATAAAATAAAATATTTATTTATTTTATAACATGTTTATGGTCACATAAAAATAAACAAATTATTTATTTTATAATATGTTTATGGTCATACAAAAATTTTAAAAGATTACTTATTTCTTATATAACATGTTTATGGTCATACAAAAAATAAAACAAATTTTTATTTTATAAAATATTTATAATCATTTAAAAATAAAATAAATTATTTATTTTCAAAACATCTTTATTCCTATTATTTCTAATAATTTTATACAATTATAATATTTTTTATTTATAATTTATTAAATATATTAAAATTATTTTTATTTCTCTCGATACTTTTTAAAATCAATCTATCATACACCGATTCTTTTTACAAAAAACCACATGAAACATGATTATAATTATAATAAATTGGTTTCACGTACTCATAAGTCGTAATAAGTATGAAAGTAACTAAACCTCCTATCACATATATAAATGGCACGTGCAGTCCACAAACCACAAGTATAAGTGGTAACTATGTAAATATCTGTCAATCTAATAAGTTGTTAAAATAATGAGTGTGTTGATACTGATCATAGAAGATATATGAAGCTATTCGAATCAAGTGAGATATAATTAGTAAATCTTATCCTTTCAGGTGGTCTTATATTCTACCATTCCACTTGCCACTTCCAAGCCGCACTAAAAACACAACTAAAAGGCATTCACAAATTAAAACCTTATAAAATTGAAGCAGCTTTTTCTTTGAATTTTCCATTAAATCCCTTAAATGATATCAAAGGAAGCATATATATTCTTATATATAGGTTTTCTGATTAGTGTGTATTAATATAAGTTATATCAGTGCGTTGTATATGGACCATTGATTATAGAGAAGTTTTAATAAATACATATATTTTGAATCAAAGTATTTAAATTTAATAGTCTATATCCAATACACTGACGAAATAATATAAATACATACCGATTTAAAAATACTGTTATATACATATAACTGTCGTTCACATCTAGCTGTGCCACATGTAACAATAACATGCTAAGTTTGAATCCCCTGTTCACGCGCGCCAGTCAAAAGCTATATGAGATAGAGCGCAATAAAACTTGTTTAATTATATGATTAATTTCACAGAAACAAAAGAAAGTATAGAAGAGGTGCTTAAAAAAAAGGAGAACAAATAAAAAGAGGAATAAGAAGTATTTGGTTGACAGAGTGACAGGCAATACATGTGATTACACGTGCCATAGTGTTAACTTTGACGAGAGGCATGTGAAATATATACATTAATTTGCCGGTTGATTTATTATTTTTTAATATAAAATAAAAACTATTATAGTGAAACATAACGAAATCAAATAATATATGTATAATTTGGATAACTAAATTGTTTTTTTTTAAATCAAAAAGAAAACTTTCCATTAAAATATATACAGTGGAATTCGAATCTCACTATAACAGTAGTTAACAGTATTCTAATAAACACTAAACGTCAATCGTACGGCAGACTTAGAGCCTAACGTATAGATAATGAAACTGAATTAACCTAAACGACACCATTTTAACCCAAAATGGCATTAACTTTACCTAGTCCGCTTAAGAGCCTGACCGCCTAAGACTTGTCAGCCGACTAGGTTAATTACTTGAACACGGTAGTTAATGACAAACAGGCGAGGAGAACGGCTGAAACCCTGAAAAAGTTCAATTTTTTTATAAAAAAAGATGTCACAGAAACGGTCACGTGAAAGCTATATGTGGGGTTAGGTTAACTTTTTTGTTTCAATTTTGTAAGTTGTAATTGCAAGTTGCAACGTAAGTGTGGCAGTATTGCAATTTGCAGCAGCACAAAAATGGGTGCATCATGCATGGTTCTTTGTACCACCACGAGAAACATTTACTACTGCTGCGCATGCAATTAATCACAACATGTCCACCACCTCCACCTTCCTCTATAAATAGGCTTGGTCTTTTATGCCTCCGTTCGTATCAGTAATCAGGTTCAGGACTTGAGTTTGTGAGAGAAAGCTAAAGGAATTTTCTCTTTCCCAATCCTTCTCTTTTTCATATTCATATTCTCTTATTCGTCCTTGTAGCCATGACTATGTTTGATACTCACAATCTAGGGGCTTTCGTATTTGGCCTTCTAGGTAAATCAAATTCCATATATAGTCCTGCTACGTTATTATTATTTCTCCATCAACTTCAAATAAATTTTACAAAATCATTTCCTTGTTACAAAATCATTTCCTTGTTGTTATTATTACGTTATTATTATTTCTCCATCAACTTCAAATAGATATCTTTTGTTAACGGAGAATTTATTCGAGGTGAGAAATTCTGGTTAACACTCTCGAGACTACTACCACGTAGGTGGTGGTCGGGGTTGGTACGTTAGGTACCTCACCTGACAAAAATGATGGATGTATGAACACAAGTGTAATGAAAACAGGAATGCAATGACTTTATTATCAACTGCGGATATCGTACATAAAGACTCTTAAACATTCTTAATCTCTCCGGGATACAGTAGGGTGCCAACCTCGTGCCTGTCGAATAGTGGAATAATTGAGACCGTGTTCTGAATACAAAATTTAGGCCAAAGACTCCAAAAAAACTCTTATTTTCTTTTCTTCTCATGCTTGGACCTATTTATACATGGTTCAAGTGGGTTTAAACTTGTAAATCGACCGCCACGATCCTAAGAATCCATTTCCTCCTTATCGGGTGGGATCCTTTATTTGAAAGTTGTTGACTTTGAATTAATAATGGAGTCGAGACTATCTTTGGCGGAGATAAGTTTGATTCCTCTTTGGACTCAATCTCTTGCCTTACACATACGCCGGGTTTTAATATTCGTTGAAGTGTGGATATGATCTTGTGTGTATTCATGACATGATTCTTCATAGAGGTCGTCGAGTTAGCCGTGCGTTGTTTCGTAGAGTGAAAGAGCCCTTGCCATAGCTTTGGTACCAGAAGCTCGGCCTAACCTTTCCTGTCTCTTTAGAGCTTGAGACGGCCTTGCGGGCACTCATTGAGGGGTGGGGGGTGGGGGTGGGGGGGGGGGGGGGGGGGGGGGGGGGGGGTGGGGGAAGCGTGGATTATGCGAGCTTCATTTTTCTCGTCCAGATGGGTTCAAGCCTTCCTTAGCGAACTGGAACGTAGCTATAACATGAACCTGATATCTTTAAAGGTCCCCCCTTTTATGCCCGGAGACGTTAGCGGGCTTCTAGGGAGGTTGTGATGTAATCTTGATCTCAGGAAGCCCAGACAATCACGTGTCGGGCTTTGCCCGAGTTCTAGTGTTGGCGTAAGGGGCTCGATCTAGTCGTGTCGAGCTCCATTCCTGGTAGTTATAAAGCTCGATGACCCTTCCTTGCTTCTACGGGGTAGTTCTATGGCTCGCCCTTAAGACCCGGGGTCCAATGACTGGTGAACTCAAGCTTTGGGTCGGGTTAGGAGAGTGGAAAATTTCTCTTTGGTCCCCTAGCCAAATTTTACTATTAACAGAAGTCCCATCTGACTTGAACACCGGTGATTGAGTTGGGGTTGGAGTCAGATTCCTTGTTTTAATTGGGGAAATTTTCCCTTTTTTACCATTACCAAATCTGGGTGGAAATCTCCTCCTTAATTGTACCTGTGACGTGGCAGGAAAAGACCAATGTATTCTCCAAAATAATTCGGCTACATTATGACCGTTTCCGTTATTTGAAGCAATCCCTCAGAAGATTTTGTTGATGTCACTGCCTCTCCCACCTCTATTTAAACCCGGCTTCCTCATCACTTTCCTCACGCTTCACTTTTGAACTTCAAATTTTAAAAAATCCCTCTCTTTTGCCAACTTCTTCAACTACGCCTCTCTTCTTTCCTTTTTTCTCAGCCTCCAAATGTCGATGATCAGTCATGACTCCGTTGATTCCCTCGTTGATGGCATAGAGGTTTCCAGTCTTTCCCAAGGAAAGCGGGCTCGATGAGACCTTGACGATGACGATGACGATGACGATGACGATGACTCACCTCCGACCCCGCAGCGTCGTCGGTCGAACAAGAACGTAGATATCTGTTAGGTTCTAGATTTGCGTTGGCTTGATTCCATAACAAAACTTTATTTCTTTGTAATGCTTAGTTGCTTAAGTGGTTCATGATGATAAGAGCTTCAAGGAATAAAAGAAACTTATCATGATGCAAAGTTCGTCTTAAAAAGGATTGATACTCTTCTTGGATGCTAAGGTATCGAGATCCTTCTTTCTCTTGCAAGGCGTAGGCGTACACACATACAATTCATTCATATATGTCCCTACTTAGTTGTGCATCATTAAATGTGCACACACACACAATTCATACATTTGTGTCCCTGCATTGTAGCGCATCATTTGGTATAACACTTTAACGCACTTGAAGTTGAATGCTCATGCATTGGTATGAAAGTAACATGTTTTGGAAAATGCATGATTGGAGATTATCTCTATGTAGTTTGCATTCTTGTGTGAAATGTGTTTGTTTTTTTATATATTTGTATAACATGGATCTTGAACTTGATTTTAGTCTTAGATTGTTCATGATTGAGTTCCGGTCATTTCGGTTACTCATTCTATTGATTTCAAGTTCTAAGTCAAAAGATTCTACACTTTCAACTCATGTTGTATACATTGTCTTCGTCTTCGTATATCGAGCCGAATTCTTATTGTTTGGGTTAAGTATCTTATATGTCCATGTCCGTGAGGGAGTCCTAATTCATAATCTTCAAACGGATTAGAATTCGGAGTTCGAAAACCAAAGAACGGTCGAAGAACGCAAGGAGAGCGCAAGGGGTGAGGTGCGATGGCTTAAGCCATCATCATGCACCAACCCGAGATGGCGCGTGGCCATCTCGGCCCCAAGAGTGTTCTTATGCTTGATTTTTGTTTTTGTTATAATTAAAGAACAAGTTGAGAAATTGAAAAACAAGTGCAGAATTTTTTTCTCAACATATTGATTTTTGTTTTTGTGATAATTTCTTCATTTCTACTCCGAATCACTTGATTCAAAAACCGATTTCGAGTGTCTTGAAGAGTTCTACAAACCCCAATCATTTCCAGAACCAAAGGATGTCTACATATTTCGTTGTGATCTGATCTTCAGTTCGTGATTTTCATCCTTGTTGGTAAAATCATCTTCTTCTTAGTTTTCTTCTCAGATCTTCTTATTGATTGATGTTATTTGATTAAGAAGCATTACTAGGATGATTTTGATATCATTTTGTGGTTTGTTGATTTGATTTTCAAGTTTAGCTAGATTTGTGATATATTGAATGATTTGTGCTAAACTTGATAAACATGAAATTGTTTCTAGAAATCCTTTGTTCTTATGCTTGATTGATTGTTTCTAGATCTAATTTCATTTTCTAAGAACTAGGTTTTGTTTCAATTGATGTCTATATTTTCATATCTATGTTCTTAGTTGATAACATGCTTAGGTTGTCTAGACGCATTTGTGATTGATCTTTGAAAGCATAATCTAGTCATCTAGTTGCATGTCCATAGAATTTGTTGATCATCATTTTCTATGTTGAGTGCTTGTTTGCGTTTTGCATTAATGATCACTTAGATGCCTTGTGAAGAGGTTGAAAGTCTCATATCTTAGAGTGATTCTTTGATTTGAGCAATTGTAAGTCTTAGCTAGAGTCGGGAGGACTTGGATAGCTAAGCAAATGGAAGTCTCGACAAGAGGTGTGAAACCTTGGATTGTTGAGCAAGGAAGTCTTGGCAAGAGGTGTGAAGCCTCGGATTGTCAAGCAATGAAGTCTTGGCTAGAGGTGTGAGGCCTTGGATAGTCAAGCAAGAAGTCTTGCCTAGGGTCGGGAGGATCCGGATAGGTGAGCAAGAAATCTTCCTAGAGACAGGGAGTCTTGGATAGGAAGTAGGCTTAGTAGATCACTAGGTTCAAGATATAGTAAGAGTGAAAGCTTGTAGAGCATGTGTGATTGCTTGAGTGTGTAACTCTATTTGAAATAGTGGATTTGCTTTTACCGATGGTTGTGGAATCAACCCGTGGATGTTTCCTCTTTGGAGGTTTTACCACGTAAATATTGTGTCTTTATTTGCAATTTTCATTAAGCATTGTTAGAATTGCATTGTTTTAAAAGAAGATAAAAATGGAAGCATATACCTATTCACCCCCCTTTTAGGTATATTCACACTATAAAGATAAAGGGAATTTCAATATCGGGTCTGGGTTTTCTAATCGACGAGATAATCCCCTGAGCTTAGTTGATGAGGATTCCAGTGAGAAAAATAGGGACGGCCGTGCTGGGAAGGGCCAAGTCAAAGTTGCCGGTCCTTCTCTAGAGAGACGTCTTCCTTATGACTTTAAGTTTATTTTAGACTCCACCGTTGATGCGCAGTCGATCAGTCATATGAGGTCTAAATATGGCATTCCTGATAGCGTCACCCTCACAGTCCCCCACAGAAACTATGACATCTTCAACCAGCCCAAAGGCGTTCTCCCCATCCACGTGGCATACCTTGAGAATGGGGTCAGGCTCTCTCTTCATCCTACTCTTCGGTGGGCTCTCAACGTCTTACAGCTAGCTCCCCTCTAATTAACACCCAGCTTCTGGAGGTATCTGATTGGCTTCCTCGTGTTATGGAGGGAACAATGCGAGCTAAGCAAGGTTATTCGGGAGCCCGGAGTTAAGGAGCTAGCATACCTCTTTCAAATTGGAAGCTTGTCAGGGGCTCATCGAGGTCAGTTCTATGGCAAGGCAAAGAACAAGCTCAATTTCATCATCCCTGGCGCTTCGAGGAAAGATCCTGCTTGGAAGGAGAAGTTGATCCTAGCAAAAAAGGATTAGAGAAGCTCGACCTTCGTTGGCGGGTATGAGTTCACAGTTCCCACTGCTTTCAATGACAAACCTTCGTGGGGTCGGCATTCCTTGTCTGCCGAGTCTGAAGATGTGCTAAAGGCCATCCTCACTAGGAACTATTTGAATCTGAGGTTCCCAACCGCTGATCCCTTCGATCCTCGTAGGGTGTATCGATACCTGCGGATCTCTGATGTTACCTCTCATAAGTAACACCAAGCCATTATGCTTTGTTACGTTAGTTAGCTAATTCATGACATCCTTCTTCTTTCTTTTTTTTTTTAAAAAGTTTTTGTTATTCAACCAGCTTCTCGTGAAGTCCAGCAGACTCGTACCCCTCATCCTCACTCAAGACTATCTCGGAAAGCCCCCTCAGTTGCCTTGGAGAAAAAAGGGCCTACTAATCCAGCTGGGGTTTCTCCTGCTTCAGTTCCATCACCCTCCCAAGTTTGCTCTAAGATGGATATTCTTGCATCACGGGCTACTAGAGTTCTAAACCAAGGAGGGCCTGATTTCCAGGCTACTGATATAACCACCTATGCCCGTTCATTGATGGCCCCTGCTACAGCTACCACTCTTTTAGCCATGTTACCTGTTACCTCTACTGCTCTGTCTATGCCCCAAACTCCTTAACCTTCAGGGGACCCAGAGGTCGGTATCCCTAAGGTTCCCTCTACCCGCTCCCACCATCAGTTAGGCTTCGTTGGGCATGACGAGGTCTTGGAGCAGTTCGTTATGCCCTGCCAGGGTGGCGGGCTCTCTAGGATGGCTTCAATGCCCATAGACATCTTGCTTACCAAGGGGTCCTCTCTTCTGGCTGAGGTAACTTCCCTTTTATCTTTCATATGACCGTGGGTGCTGAACATTCTTTAATCTTGGTTTTACACCCTGCAAGCCTTCAAATTCAATGTGGCGGTGGGCTATCAGGTAACGTCTCTTCGTGATCGGGCTGCACAATCTGAGGCCGAAGTCAAGAGGGCCATGAGGCTACTTGTTCAAGCTCAGTTTTTGTTACATGAGTTGACTTCCATTCAGAAAGGAATGGAAGCAGAACTGGTTGAGCTTCAGTGCAATCATGAGAGGTTGAAGCGATCTTTTGATCAAGAAACCTTCCGGTCTCGACGTCGAGCCATTCAGCGGAATACTTGGAAGAAGAAGTGAAGGCGTTGGACATTTAAAACCATGGTTTGCAAGTCGAAGTTGCCAAGATTCAGGCCGAGGAAGACACATTCTTCAATGATGGATACTTTTATGCTTCCTACCAGGTCGTAGAAGCTCTTCCTCCTCCCTTCGACCTCTCTATCATATCTAGTTGGGATAGGGAGGAGGTAAAGGCCAAGGCTATGTTGATGTCTCTCTCGGAGGGTGATGGAACCGATCTTTCTAGCGGGACTATAGCCGAGAAGCAGATAGCTACGCCAGGCATTCCTCTTGCTACTGTAAACTTCCTATCATCAGGTCCTGGAGAGTCCTCGATGGGGCTTCAGTCCGTGGAACCTGAAGGAAGCCAACCAGAGACCAAGGCTCCCCTTGAAGAATCTTCTAGAGGAGAGCCAATGATCGAGAGAGTGGGATGAAGTCAATCACTACCCTTTTTGATATGTCCAATCCTTTTGAGGTAATGACGGTGGTCAATGAGATCTTGGAGAAGTACCTCGCTGAGCAGTAGGCAGTGAAGGATCCCCCCGGAGGAGCGGGTAGCAGTGGTGACCATCCAAGATCAGCAACCATCGGAAGGATGGATGAAGGGCGTAGAGCATCATGGAGGAGGAGCAGTCGGGGGCGATCAGGAGGACGTAGAGGCTTGACGTAACCTATTTTGGACATGTTTTGATTGCCCGGAAAAGGGGGTAGGCGCCTCATTCTATTCATGCCAGATCATCATCATTTTTTTTATAGCCCGGAACCAGGGGTTGGGTTTCCTATTTGACAATTATAGCCTAACAAGGGGATAGGCTCCCTTACCATTAATGAGCATTAGCTTTAGACTTCACTCGAACTTACTTCAATGAATTTTGATTTGACTAGCATCCTCTTAATTTATTCCTAATCCCGACCTAGATGCGACCTCTGAAACAACTTGACTTACTCGAACTTTGGCGAAGATAACGAGAACTACAATTTTGTTTAAGCATGAAAGATGACAGCTAACTCGAGCTCTTAACTCTTCCGCAGAAACTTGTAGCTCGGTGACTTTAATGAATAGTCCCCTTATATGATTATAGGCTAGTTTGTACATGTCACAGCAAGCAACCATATATACATGGAAGATTAGTAGTCAGTAATAACTAGAACATTGGAGTTTAAGTAGGAGAGCTTTCCACTCATAGGCTCTTTTAGGGGGCTATAGCTCGATCGAAGTAGCAAGAGGGCTTTTTAGCTACATCCTAGTCTTATAGTCTGGATGATAACTATGCTCTTACGCTCATTCCCTTCTTAGGGGTGGTAACCCGATCAAGGCATCGGGAGGGCTATCTAGCTATTTCCTGGTCTTGTAGTCTGGATGGCAACTATGCTCTTACACTTAGGCTCTTTTTAGGGTGGTAGCTCGACCAAGGCATCAGAAGAGCTATCTAGCTATTTCCTGGTCTTGTAATCTAGATGGCAACTATGCTCTTACACTCAGACCTTTCTTGGGGTGGTAGCCCGACTAAGGCATCAGGAGGGCTATCTAGCTATTTCCTGGTCTTGTGATCTGGATGACAACTATGCTCTTACACTCAGACCCTTCTTGGCAGGGGGTGGTGCCTGGTCGAGGCATTAAGGATAGCGAGGGGGCTTCCCTGGCTAATCCTTAGTCTTGAGATGACTATGTCGGACTTACCTGTGTAGATCCTGGTCGGGTACAGAGAAATTAATGTGGAATATAATCGAAGATAGAGAAAACAGACTTTAGTGATGAAAAATGGAGTACATTATTGTTTGAGATTTTATTGAAACCTAAATGGAGGTAGTCCGCCCACGAGTCCCCTGTCTAAGGGTAATACTTCCTCAGATGATCAGCATTCCAGGTGTGATCGATGGATCGGCCATCCATGTCCAAGAGCGTATATGCCCTATTGTAGACCACTTCCTTTACTAAATAAGGTTCTTCCTAGTTAGTCCCCAAGACCCCGTCTGACCTCTTTCTAGTATTCAAGGTTACTTTCCTAAGAACTAGGTCCTATTCCTTGAAGTGTCGGGCTTTAACTCTCCTGTTGAAGTACCAAGCAATCTTCCTATTGTAAATCGCTACTTTCTCAACTACCAGATGTTGCTTCTCTTCCAAGAGATCTAGGCTAGCTCAGAGCTTATCCTCATTGCTTCCAAGCTCAAAATGTTGAACTCTGAAGGAGGTTAGTTAGTGCTCGAAAGGAAGAACTGCTTCAACCTCGAAGGTTAAAGAATAGGGTGTTTCTCCAGTGGTTGTTCTCTTTATAGTAAGGTAAGCCCAAAGGACCTCAGGAAGCTCTTCGGCCCATCTACCATTTCTCTGCTGTAACTTCTTTTTCAACAACTTTTTGATAGTTGTTTTGGTGGATTCCACCAGCCCATTAGTCTAAGGATGGGCTACTGAGGCGAATCTAATGTCGATTCAAACCTTTGCAAAAGTCCTTGAATCGACCGTTATCAAACTGCTTTTCAAGGTGAGCTATAATGATAAGAGGGGTCCTGAACCTGCAGACTACATTGTTTTTTATGAACCTTGTCGTATTCTCTTCCGATATCTGGGAGAGTGGTCCGGCTTCGACCCTTCTAGTGAAATAGTCGATTGCTACAATAACATGTTTGGCTTGTCCATGAGCAGTTTGAAGTGGACCGATCAGGTCGACTCCCCATATGGAAAAGGGGTAAGGCGAGCTGAGAGATGAAAGATGCTCCAGTGGGAGGTGGTTCAAGTTAGAGGTCTTCTAGCATGGTTCATAGGATTGAACAAAGTTCTTTGCATCTTGATGGATTGTTGGGCAGCAATACCCCATACGGAGTACCTGATGTGCCAGAGCTTCAACACCAATATGGATCCCATATTCCCTGGATGAACTTCTCTTAAAGCCCATCTGGCATCATCAGGATGCAAACATCACCGCAGGGGGAGGGACCTGCCCCTCTTGTAGAGGTATCCATCTACCAGGCAATATCGAACGGAGAGCCTTTTAATTCTTCTGGCTTGATCGGGCTCCTCAGGAGTCCTTTCTTCTTGGAGATATACCACTATTGGGTCCATTCAGTATGGCTATCGATCCAGGGTATAGGACTCCTTACCCGCTACTGTGTTTGGTAGGGAGATCACTTGGAGAGAACTCCCTATGGTAAGGCCTTGCCACTATTCATAGCTATCTTGGCTAGGACGTTAGCTCGATGATTATACTGTCAAGGCACCTGCTCGATCTTAAATCCCTTGAATTTATTCTTAAGCAACTGAACTAGCTTCAAATAGGCAATCATGTTATCCTATTTAGCCTAATAGTCCCAGAAACCTGATTAACTATGAGTAAAGAGTCACTCTTGACCTAAAGGTAATCGACCCCGAGCTCTGCGGCCAACTTCATCCCAGCTAAGAGGGCTTCATATTCTGTTTCATTGTTAGTGGCCTTAAATTCGAATCTTAAACAGTGGCAACACTCAGTCCCTTATAGGTCTATCAAGACTAAGCCCGATCCTCTCCCGGCTTGCCCGAACGCTTTATCAGTGTGGAGAATCCATGACTTGTAGCCTACCGGCCAGTTGTCGGACTCTGGAATCTTCTCAAGAGCTAAATTTGTCACTACGGAGGTAACTTGGCCTAGGGGCACTGAGAGCTCTACCACAAAGTCCGCCAAAGCCTAGGCTTTAATTGCGATCCTGGGTTTATACCTTAAATCAAACTTGGTGAGTACCAGAGCCCATAAGACTAGTCTTCTGGACACGTCCGGCCTTTACAGAAATTGACGGAGAGGTTGGTAATTCTATTCTGGCTTGGTCAGGGCGTGACTCACGTAGTAGATAGGCCGTTGGACCCTATCTCCACATTCCTTGACTAAGGCCCCACTCACTGCGGCTTTCGAAAAGGCCAAGGATGATTTGCAGCTCCTCTCTCGGACTTGGCTTGACCAATAACGGAGGGCTCGAAAGATACTTTTTCAAGGCTTGAAAAGCTTGCTCACTTTTCTGGTCCCATTTCATGTTCCTTCCCTCCTTGATAGCTTTGAAGAAAGGGAAACATTTATCGGTGGACCGAGAAATGAACCCGTTGAGCGCCACTATCTGCCCAGTAAAGACTTGAATCCGTTTGAATGACGTGGGAGATTCTAGATCGAGGATAGTATTGATCTTTTATGGGTTAGCCTGTATTCCTCTCTCATGAACCATAAAGCCCAGAAACTTTCCCGCAGGGGTACATCATGATCTAGTTATATCCCGAGAATGCATCCATGAAGCTAAGGAGCTTATTTCTAGATGTGGAGTCAACCAACTGATCGATCTTTGGTAAAGGGAAACTGTCTTTCGGACATGCTCTGTTGAGGTCGGTGTAATCGTCGTACATACGCCACTTCCCATTCGCCTTCGTGACCATGACCACGTTGGTGATCCATTCGGGGTAACACGCCTACCTGATGAAGCCTGCTCTGATCAACTTGTCCATTTCTTCTTGAATTGCAACATTTCTTTCAGCGTTAAAGTGATACCTTTTTTATTTGACGGGCTTGAAAGTCGGATCTACTGCCTAACGGTGAGCAACCAATGATATCGGGACCCCGGGCATCTCGTCGTGACTCCAAGCAAATTTTTTATTGAATTCTTTGAGGACCCGATCAGACCTTCCTTCACTCCTAGTTCGAGGGTGGCTCTTACCTTGACAACCTTCGAAAGGTTGTCCATCCGGATAGGTATCTCTTCTAGCTCATCCACTGGATGCCCGCTTGCCCATTCCCTGGTCTGCTCCGCTTCTTTTCATCTTGAATCTTGGGATCATCCTCTGGGTGATTTACGGGCTTTACGTCCTCCAAGGTCAACCCAGGGGGTTACCCCATCCTGTATCATCGTAACCTGTGAGAACTGTTTCGCTAAAGCTGTCGGGTTGGCAGACACTGCATAACACTTCCTGGCTACTTGCTGGGCACCGCGTATTTCTCTCACCTTGTCTCTTACTAGAAACTTTAGGACGTTGTGGTAAATGGATAAGACTCCCTTCAAGGATGACAAGAAAGGTCTTCCTAATATCACATTGTAGGCTGATGGGGTATCCACCACCACGAAGTCCGTCATGATATTTTACTGGAGAGGGGTTGTTTCACCGATTACTGAAAGGATCTTCAACCCCACAGGTATGATTGAGTTCCCAGTAAATCTATACAGCAGGGTTGTGCAACTATTGTAACACCACTATTTCAAATTTAGCTTTTCCAAGGTATCTTAGAAAAGGATATCGACGCTACTGCCTGTGTCAACAAGCACGTAATGGACCATACAATTTGCAATTTTTACCGTGGCCACCATGGGATCGTCATGAAGTTGCACAGTATTGTAGACATCCGTCTGAGTGAAAATAATCTGCAAAGATTAGGAAGGGTCAGTTGGACTCTGGTAGACCTTGAAGATAGCTTGCCCTTCATCTACACGAGGGACCTTCCTCGAATGGTTTTTCCTGGAATTATTGGAGGTGTGCCAACCAATGTAGAACCTCCACTGATGGTATATATCACCTAGATTTGTTGCATCAGATCCGCCTGCTCCTCTTTTCTCTTCTTGACGTGCTCACGGATCTCAGCTTGTACTTCCCTCCCAGTCTGAATGTTGTCCTAACTTGCTGCAAGAACTCTATCAAACATCCCCCCCTTATCAGAGTCTTGATCTGGTTGCGTATGTTATAGCACTTTGAAGTGTTATGGCCCATGTCTTCATGAAAGTCACAGTACTTATACCGGTTCCTCCTATCGATAGGGGATTTCATGGGTGTGGGCTTCTGTAGTAGCCCCTTATCCCAGATGGCGAGGTAGATCATTTAATGGGATGCATTTAAGGGGGTGTAGTGATCGTATCCTCTCTCATCTTGCGTTATAGGGTTACTGTTCTGGGAGGAGGCAAAGCCCGCGGAGGGGTTCGCCTTGCTGGGTACCTTTCTTGCTTGGGTTGAGAAACGGGAAAACAGAAGGTTGACCTGTTTGGAGGTTTGTTCTGACTTTATGAACTGGTTCAGGTCTAAGAGTTTCATTCTTCTGTCATTTTACTGTTCTCTTGTCGTCATGCTCTATTTTGACCTTGAGCTATTCATCGACTTCGACTTGCTCTAGATCCCGATCATAGGCCTCTTGGTAGGTCTCAGGAGGTCGCTTGGAAAAGTATCGGAAAAGCTTACCCACCCATAGGTTCCGCCTGAAATTGGCGAGGGTCTCTTTCTCAGTGAAGACCCCCATCTGGATGACCTCCTTGTGGAACCACTCCACGTAAGCCCGGAGCGTTTCCCCTCTCTCTCCTGGATCATATACTATAAATGGATGGGATCCTTCATCCAGTGTTTGATTCCCTAGAATTGTTAGCAGAAATCAAATGATAGCTTTGTGAAGGAGTCCACGCTGCCCGCAAGTAGCTTTCTAAACCATGTCTGTAGGGAAAAAATGGTTCAAAACGCAACGGAAGCGTGAGAAAATTAGAATATTAGGGTTTGTGTATAAATAAAAAAATTTCCCTTTTATGCAATGAGAACCTTCACCCTAGATTAATTGATGTATATAAAAGTATCGTACTTTTTTCTCGTGACGATTGAACAAGCGCCGAATTGATTCCGTAAGATCTTCCAATCAAATCACGAACGTGAATCACCTAGGAGTGTGGGCTCCCTTTCTTTAAATTGTATACCTGAGGATGGAGACAAAACAGAATCTTTTCTTTGCTAGTTACAAATATCCTCCAAGAGAAAAATCAAGAACGTCCATCCACTTGTCAATTATCAATCAATTTGATTGAAACTCGCGTGAACCTTGATTCGATATTGTACACAAAACCCTTTTGATGTAAAGGATACTAGTGTACAATCGAAAACAAAAACGTTCTCTTTTTCTCTTTTCTCCTTGGCCGAATTCCACACCATTTATCTATGAGTTGATCGAATTTTGTCTAGAGCAAAAACTAAAATTCTCTCCCTCAAAATTCTCTCTTGCTATGCCAAATTCTCTCTTGAAAATTACCTAGCATGGCCGAAATTTTCATCATAGAATTCTTAGGGCTGGCCGAAAATCACACACACACACACACACACACACACACACACACACACACACACATATATATATATATATATATATATATATATATATAGGATCATAAATCCTTTCCTAAGAAGGATTTACTTGGTTGGCAAGAATCCTTTCCTTAGGTGGATTTATTTGGTAGTTAAGAATCCTTATCTAAAAGGAATTCTATCCTTTTGTATATATATATGGACTGGCCGAATTTTATAGGATATAGATTAGGATCACAAATCCTTTCCTAAGAAGGATTTACTTGGTAGTTAAGAATCCTTTCTTTAGGTAGATTTACTTGGTAGTTACGAATCCTTTTTAAAAAGGAATTCTATCATCAACCAAGGCTCCTAATCCAACTCAATAGTGTATTTGTAACCATATTAAAGACTTCCTAATTTGATTAGATAAATAATTCATTTTAATTATCTACTTATCATATATAGTATTTAATATTAATTATACTACCAACAATAGTATAACTTTAGGAGACCAACTCCTACTAGGAAAAAGATTTTTACTTTTAATTAAATAATTAATTAATCAACAAATTAATTAATTTCCATTTAATTAAATAATAAAATTAAAATAATATAACTAAGCTATTCTCAATAGCCTTGCCGCCCAACACATGTATATGGGCCATATATTATTTTTCTTATTTTATTAAATCCATTGGACATTTTATAAAAAGTCCACATGTGAACTAAACCTATTCTTACAAAAAGAAACAAGTTCACATGCCTTAATACAATTCTAGATGGACCCCTAAATTTGTCCAGTAGAATATATCAAGTGATCCATGTAAGTTCGTGTGGATTGGGGATCTTGGCGGGCTATCTAAATTTAAGCTCCAATAGACACAACCAAATCACAATCAACAAATGATTCACTTAGGTCCAATCTATTTAATTTTAGTTCATTCCACTAAAGAACTAAAATTGAACTCTTAAATAAAGATAGAATAAGTTGATGTTACTCATTCATACCCTAGACAACCTTATTGGAGAAAGTGTATCCTCATGAAGAATACCAGTAATCGCCAAGAGCTTATAGACCGCCTATAACTCTCCAAGTTACCATATTTACTCATATGACTACATTTTGAACTTGGATATTTTGACTTGTCTAGAAGCCATGTTTCAATAGACACTTTTGAAAACTTAACGTTAAGATTTAATATCCAATACCTCAAAACATCCATATGATGGTATTCTACTCTCATTCAATAAATGGAGCCACGATATCCATATCTATAAATGAAGTCCTCTATCGATTAACAAATTAATACCACCAAACTATCGAGAATAGACTATGCTATATAGTCGTACTCATTGATAGCTCAAATGATAACAGTTGCAACCATAAGTCCGTCATTTATCTCAGGATTGAGCTAGACTCTTCGATTGTCTTCAAATGAAAACTTTTATCCATTGAGGGTTCTAGATAAAGTCTTTTATTATGATCCTATTCAATGCACCTAGTGCACTAGATTCTTTTGCCCAAAGACACCACATTTTGATGATTTTAGACTCATCATAACACATTTGATCCCACTCAAATGCTAGCAAAAGAATCTACAACTTTAACAAGATAAAGACGCCCAACCTTTATCTTAAGTTGTGAATATTATTCAAGACTAACTAAAGAATTGTGTATACCTCATACATATCTAGATGTATGAACAATTCTTCTTTTCTCATAGTCTTTTGACTTTATGATTATTTACTTTTGACAATTATATTTATTAAACTATAAATGCATCACTTTATTAATATGAAAAGATTGTTAATTACAATATTACACTCTTGCTATCGAGCATAATCCTAACAATGTCTTGGCGCAATCGGTAAGGGTAGTAGGGAACATTCTGCACTTGGCAGCCCAGGTTGTTTTTTGGACTTCCATATGTTAGACGAAGCTCTCCTAGTGGCTCAAAGGATCCTCCGTACCAGAGAACTTGTCTGGTGGCATCTTAAACTTTGGTAGGAGCTCTGCCTCCCTGATTCTTCTGGTAAAGGGGGAGTTCATCTCTCTCAAAGGGTCCTATTTGACCCCCTTACCCTTCCCTCTTTTCAACTGTTGGATCTCCTTCTGCATCTTGACCAACTGGTTTCTCTGGCGCTTACTTCCGTGCCTTGTTGAGTCGACCTCAGAACTCTCGCTGTTAGATTCCCCCGATGAACTGGATACTTCCACTTTGTTGTCCTTAGGGACGGGCTCTATTCGTGCAGTTTTCTGGCTCTCACTGGCTTCATTTAAAGGTTCCCTTCTTGAGGTCACCGGTCGAAGAGGGCTGCGAGGTAACCTTGGCGGAACGTCGGCTGCCGACTTAACCTGTCTAGGTCGATAGCTGGATGGCCAGTCCGGGACTGGGGGCATGGGCCCTAGCTTTTTTTGAATGGATGTTGTAGGCCCTGTCCTATGATACACAGGGATCGGTTGGAGGGGTCCCAGCCGATTGAAAGCAAGCTACCTAGCAGCGGGTCGGCTCTCTTCTCTTCAGATTCCTAGATCTACCGGTTGAGGATCAATTCCTTCTATAGGAAGATGGAGGTAAACATTTTCCATAATAGTTGTTGCATGTTGATTGATCACAGTTGGGTCCACTGCCTAAGGAGTTAGAGCCCACTCTGCGCATGACTGATATGAGGTTGGCTTATGGTGCTTGGAATTCTTTCCCTTTTTTTGCCCTTTCTGGGTTGAGGGGCATATGGATGTCTCGATGTTTCGGGTTGTCCTTAAGAGGAGCGAAGCCTCATGATTACTGTAAAATAACAAATATGTAAGTGTAAAAATTACGGTGTGGGTTCTCCCCACAGACGGTGCTAGAAAGTGTTAACGAAGAATTTGCTCGTGGTGAGAAATTTCCGTTAACACCCTCGAGACCACTACCACGTAGGTGGTGGCCGGGGTTGATACCTTAGGTACCTAACCTAATTGAATAAAGATGGATGTATGAGTATAAGTGCAATGAAGACATGAAAGTAATGGCTTTATTATCAACCTTGAATATCGTACAAAAAGACTCTTAAACGCCCTTAATCTCTCTGGGATACAGTAGGGTGGCAAACTTGTACCTGTCGAATAGTAAATAATCGTGGAGATTACAGAATTTAGCCGAAGCCTCAAACTCTCCTCTTTTCTCCCTTTTTTTCATGCTTGATCCATTTATACACAGTCCAAATAGGTTAAATTTATGACTCTCCCGCCATGATTCTCAGAATCCTCTCTCTCCTTATCGGTGGGATCTTTTATTTAAAATTCATTGACTTTAGATTAATAACGGATTCGAGAATATCTTAGGTGGAGATAAGTTTGTTTCCTCTTTGGACTCAATCTCTTACCCTACACGTACGCAGTGTTTCAATGTTCGTTGAAGTGTAGATATGATCCCGTGTGCCTTTATGGCACGATGCCTCATGAAGGTCGTCGAGTATGGTGTTCATTGATTCGTAGAATGAGATAGATCCAGACCCTGGTCTTAATGTTAGGAGCTCGATCTGACCTTTCCAGGTCCTTTTTTGAGCTTGAAATGACTGTGCTAACGCCCGTAAGTGGTGGCAGGGCTTATGCGAGCTTCCTTTGGCAAAGTGGACCGGTGCTATAGCATGAGCTCGATATCTTTATAGGTTCTACCTTTAGGTACTCGGAAAGGTTAGCGGGCTTCAGAGGAGGTTATGATGTAATCTCGATCTCAGAAAGCCCGGACAATCACGTGTCGGGCTTTGCCCAAGTTTCAGTGTTGGCGTAAGGAGCTCGATCTGGTCGTGTCGGGCTCCATTCCTAGTAGTTATGAAGCTCGGTGACCCTTCCTTGCTTCTACGGGGTAGTTCTATGGCTCACCCTTAGGATCCGGGGTCAAATGACTAGCGAACTCGGGCTTTAACTCGGGTTAGAAGTAGTAGAAAATTTCTCTTTGGTCCCCTAGCCAAATTTTGCTATTAACACAAATATATATATATATATATATATATATATATATATATATATATATATATATATATATATATATAGAGTACTTTTTTTATGTAAGGAACTTGTATACTCATTTAAATTATTTTGCTATTGCTCTGATTGCATACCGTACATACTTGCACAACAAGCGTTTTTCTTTCATATATATATATATATATATATATATATATATATGAGGAAATAGCCCTTTTTAACCAAAAAATTAAGGGAGTTTCTATTTTTAGCCAGCATTAGTGTTTTTATTGTTTTTATCAGACATTCCACTGAAGAGACTATTTTAACCTTGCACCAGATTAACACACACATGAATTAAACACATACGAATTGAACAAATTGGGGAATTAAACTGGAGGTGTATTTAATGATGAAAACTGGTGTTGCGTTTTATTCTCAATGTGTTAAATTCTAGTGAGTTTAATTCTCAGTGTATTTAATTCCTAGTGTGTTTAATTCTAATGTGTTTAATCTGGTGCATGGGTAAATTTGTCTCTTTAGTGGAAAGTTTGCTAAAAAGAATCAAAACACAAATGCTCGCTAAAAATAGAAACTCCACTAATTATATGGTAAGTTTTAATTTTAACCATATATATATATATATATATATACACATACATATGACACAGATTAAAACACTATAAAAGAAAAGTCAATCTGTATTTATTGTCTTGTTTCTGCATTTAGAGCTTCTCCAATCCATTATCAAACATCACACCAATCTCTGAAACCCATCAGATGATGCCTCCAACCCAATGCCATTCCTTATGTCATCGATCAGTTGTTAAACAGTGTCACACAATAGACTGCGCGACACTGTGCTTTAGCGCCAAAATGGCTCTGGTTTTTTTTTTCCAAATTAGTGGAAAGTTTGCTAAAAACAATCAAAACACTAATGTTGGCTAAAAATAAAAACTTCACTAATTATACGGTTATTTTTAATTTTAACCCCAAATATATAAATTTACATATATATATATATATATATACATATGGCAGAGATTAAAACACTATAAAATAAAAATCAATCTGTATTTATTGTCCTGTTACTGCATTTAGAGCTTCTCCAACCCATCATCAAACACCACGCCAATCTCCAGAACCCACCAGATGATGCCTCCAACTCAGCGCCAGTCCTTGCGTCATCGATTGGTTGTTGAACAGTGTCACGCAATAGACTGCGCGACACTGTGCTTTAGCTCAAAAATGGCTCTGTTTTTTTAAAAAAAATTAGTGGATAGTTTGCTAAAAATAGTCAAAACATTAATTCTATCTAAAAATAGAAAAGTAAATCTGTATTTATTGTCTTGATTCTGCATTTACAGTTCTTCAACCCATCATCAAACACCACTACAAACTCCAAAACCCACCAAATGATGCCTCTAACCCAACGCCATTCCTTGTTTCATCGATCTGTTGTTGAATAGTGTCACGCAGTAGACTGCGCAACACTGAGCTTTAGCGTAAAAATGGCTCTGGTTTTTTTTTAAACAAATTAGTGTAAAGTTTGCTATAAACAATCAAAACATTAATGCTGGCTAAAAGTAGAAACTTCACTAATTATATGGTTAGTTTTAATTTTAACCCTATATATATATACATATATATATATATATATATATATATATATATATATATATATGCATATATATATATATATATTTGGCACAGATTAAAACATTATAAAAGAAAAGTCAATATGTATTTATTATCTTGTTTCTGCATTTAGAGCTTCTCCAACCCATCATCAAACACCACGTCAATCTCCAAAACCCACAAGATGATGCCTCCAACCCAGTGTCATTCCTTGCGTCATCGATCGGTTGTTGAACAGTGTCAAGCAATAGGCTGCGTGACACTATACTTTAGCACAAACTGGTTCTGGTTTTCCTTTTAAAAACGAATTAGTGGAAAGTTCACTAAAAACAATCAAAACACTAATGCTGACTAAAAATAGAAACTCTATTAATTATATGATTAGTTTTAATTTTACCCATATATATATATACATGACACAAATTAAAACACTATAATAGAAAAGTCAATATGTATTTATTGTCTTGTTTCTGCATTTAGAGCTTCTCCAACCCATCATCAAACACCAGGCCAATCTCCAAACCCACGAGATGATGCCTCCAACCCAACACCATTCCTGGCGTCATCGATCGGTTGTTGAACAGTGTCACACAAAAGACTGCACGACACTGTGCTTTAAAGCAAAAATGGATCTGGTTTTATTTTTTTTTAAATTAGGGGAATGTTTGCTAATAACAGTCAAAACACTAATGCTGACTAAAAGTAGAAGCCCCACTAATTATAAGATTAGTTTTAATTTTAACCTCATATATATATATATACATCTATATATATATACATATATATATATATATATACACACACGCACATACATATGGCACAGATTAAAACACTATAAAAGAAAAGTCAATCTGCATTTCTTGTCTTGTTTATGCATTTAGAGTTTCCCCAACACATCATCAAACACCACTCCAATCTTTCATTACGTCATCAATTGGCTCTTGAACAGTGTCACGCAGTAGACTGCACGATATTGTGCTTTAGCGCAAAAATGGTTCTGGATTTCCTTATTTTTAAAAAAAATCTGTGGAAAGTTTGCTAAAAACAATCAAAACACTAATGCTGGCTAAAAGTAAAAACTCCACTAATTATACGGTTAGTTTTAATTTTAACCCACATATATATATATATATATATATACATATGGCACAAATTAAAACACTATAAAAGAAAAGTCAATCTGTATTTATTGTCTTGTTTCTGCATTTAAAGCCTCTCCATCCCATAATCAAACACCACACCAATCTCCAAAACCCACCAGATGATGCCTCCAACCCAGCGCCATTCCTTGTGTCATCGATCGGTTGTTGAACAGTGTCACGCAATAAACAACATTAGTGTTTTTCTTAATTAGTGGAAAGTTTGCTAAAAATAGTCAAAACATTAATGCTGGCTAAAAATAGAAACTCCACTAATTATATGCTTAGTTTTAGTTATATATATATAAATACATATGACATAGATTAAAACACTATAAAAGAAAAGTAAATCTGTATTTATTGTCTTGTTTCTGCATTTAGAGCTTCTCCAACCCATCATCAAACACTACTCCAAATTCCAAAACCCACCAGATGATGCCTCTAGCCCAACACCATTCCTTGTGTCATCGATCGGTTGTTGAATAGTGTCACGCAACAGACTGCGCGACACTGTACTTTAGTGTATAATGGCTCTGGTTTTTTTTTTAAATTAGTGTAAAGTTTGCTAAAAAAAATCAAAATATTAATGCTAGCTAAAAGTTGAAAATTCACTAATTATATGGTTAGTTTTAATTTTAACCCTATTTATATGGCACAGATTATAACACTATAAAAGAAATGTCAGTCTGTATTTATTGTCTTGTTTCTATATTTAGAGCTTCTCCAACCCAACATCAAACATCACGCCAATCTTTAAAATCCACCAGATGATGCCTCAAACCCAACGTCATTCCTTGTGTCATCGATCAATTGTTGAACAGTGTTGTGCAATAGATTGCGTGACACTGTGCTTTAGCGCAAAAATGGCTATGGTTTTCCTCTTTTTTTTTCAAACCCTTAACTTTTAAATGATCACAGTTTAACCATATTTATTAAAAATAGTCAAAACATTAATGCTGGCTAAAAATAAAATTATATGCTTAGTTTTAGTTATATATATATAAATACATATGACATAGATTAAAACACTATAAAAGAAAAGTAAATCTGTATTTATTGTCTTGTTTCTGCATTTAGAGCTTCTCCAACCCATCATCAAACACTACTCCAAATTCCAAAACCCACCAGATGATGCCTCTAGCCCAACACCATTCCTTGTGTCATCGATCGGTTGTTGAATAGTGTCACGCAACAGACTGCGCGACACTGTACTTTAGTGTATAATGGCTCTGGTTTTTTTTTTAAATTAGTGTAAAGTTTGCTAAAAAAAATCAAAATATTAATGCTAGCTAAAAGTTGAAAATTCACTAATTATATGGTTAGTTTTAATTTTAACCCTATTTATATGGCACAGATTATAACACTATAAAAGAAATGTCAGTCTGTATTTATTGTCTTGTTTCTATATTTAGAGCTTCTCCAACCCAACATCAAACATCACGCCAATCTTTAAAATCCACCAGATGATGCCTCAAACCCAACGTCATTCCTTGTGTCATCGATCAATTGTTGAACAGTGTTGTGCAATAGATTGCGTGACACTGTGCTTTAGCGCAAAAATGGCTATGGTTTTCCTCTTTTTTTTCAAACCCTTAACTTTTAAATGATCACAGTTTAACCATATTTATTAAAATCTATTCTGATTATATCCTTTATTTAAAGGTTTTATTTAATCACAGTTTTACCCTAATCAATTAAATTTATTTCAATTTGATCATTTTAATTATTTACTGATTTTGATGTGATTTAGTTATTATTGTCATTAATTGTAATAAACTAAAATGAAGTGTATAATTACAAAAATTAATTGCAATTTTAAAAAAAAAAATCACTTTGTTGACGGTGATTTCTGGATTAATCCCCCGCCACACAATTGATGCGAAGTAGCATCTAATTGCAAACAAAAGGTAATAAGAAAATAATGAGACACGGGATTTTATGTGGTAAAAACCCAATACAGGGAAACGTTCACGGTTGCCAATGGCAACAACAAGAATTCACTATGTTGGAAAATGATTACACACTCAATCACTCTTGCCTTTTCTCTCTCAATATTGCGTTCAACCATTTTATGGGTATTTTTAGGGCCTATTTATACATGCATAATACCCTAATTCTTTGTGTACAAGAAGGAAAGTTCTTGTTGTTTAATAAAACTCTGACTTATTGAAGTCGTGCTCTTCTTCTTTCCCGTTTCAAGTTGATAGTATTCCAATTGTCCTTAGATCTCTTTCCTAATTTAGATTCTGGCATCTGTAAGGAAGTTTGTTTCTTTATTAGAGTACGCTTCCACAAACCTTGTTCGAATCGAACCATTTTTTTGCGTATTTGAGTCGTAATTCCATTGATTTTGGGTGTTGTCCACGTGTCACGCGTTGTCTTTTTTCCTGACCATTTTTGTTTACCCCGATCATCGATTCTACCTGGCCCTGGTCACCACCATCTTAAAAGCCCAATCGGGTTTTCTAACCCGATCATCGACGTTATCTGAGTCAGGAGGGATTGGTCAGGTTTTCTCAATTCTATTCGTGTTGACTTAATCTGATCGTCTACTAGGGACGTGGTGCCCCTGACCTCAGTCATTTGCTGACGTGTCACATCACCTAGGATTTTCCAATAACACACTTCATTCGTAACAGCGGAAATTAAAGTAAAATACATTAAAAATAAAATACAAACTTTATAGTGATAAAATAAATTACCACTAATTAGAATACACTAAAATTAAGGAAATATACAACATAAATTACATCAACAATTTAGTAGTCTGGAAGACCATTTCCAGGTCCTTGAAGATTATTGAAAAAATCACCAAAAGACCCAGATGTATTTTGAGATCCTTGGTCTTGTTGTCGAGCTCCTTTTGCTATAATTTTTAATTGTTGTTGATTCACAAACTCGTGCTTTATTATATCAGTTATGGTATTCAAATCCATCATCAAAATTTTTACCTCACGACACTCCATTTTTCTCTCCAAAATATCGTTAGTTCTTTCCCTCTACACAATGTTTTTGGTATAAACTTCCAACATTTATTGTTGTCTTTCTTTCAAAGTTTCACAATATGTTGAATTTTGGTCCTCAACACTCATTTAAAATTTTTCCTTCTTCACCCCAACGAGCGTTGAGATGAACTACCTCCACCGTCATCACTAGTTATATTTAGAGAAAATAAAGATAGTCCAAGAGATGCCGATATGGGAGACTCTGGAGAGTCTTCTTGTGATGATACAAAATAACCACATTCACTTTGAAAGGTTGATGTTGTAGTATCCTTGTCTGTAAAAAAAATCATATATTTTAGGATGGACCACACATGGTCAAATTTGAAACCATGTTTATATTTGTTATCTTGGGCTAATAAAATTTTCGTCTGGTTCATTTGTAAAATGATACAACTATATTGTTAAAATCAAATATTAAAAATAATTTTAGGCAATTTTAATTTTAAGAGTTTCAGTCTGTCGTAGGCACCCTCACAATTTCCCTATTGCGGTAAGGATAGTTTGCATGCGACACTGCAAACTACTCATGTTAAGAGGTTCAGTGAAAAAACATGGTATGTTGTTGTTGTAATTAGTCTCAACTCGAGCCCATAACATATCTTTCGATTGATAAATACATATGATTGGGTTTTGCGAAACATCAAAATATATGTGACAAAGATGTCTGTCTTCTGCATGTGTGTATGAAGAACTTCTTTTTGTATACATTTTATGGAAAAAGTGATTTGAAGGGATATATTTAATTTAGTATGGGTTGATATTTATAGAAACTAGGAGGTACTCTCATCAGATTTCATCGTACGGTTCAAATGGCGAGGAAATCAATCCATTAGTTGTCATTTGAATAAATTTATTATCCATAGATTTTGGGAAAGGTGAAAATAAGAATTTTGGAGAAGTCTATATATTTTTTTGAGATTTAATCCTAGGGTTCAAATGATGATGCAATCCAATGGTTGGCATTTCATTGATCAAATATCTTATCTTCCTATTTTGGGAAAAGTGAAGAACAAATTTCTAGAATAGTTAAGATATTATTACAGAGAGGTGGTCGGAATATATATTTTTTGAATTAAAATGTTTTTGTCCGTATCTACTTTTTTCACATGGGCTTGTTGTTACTGTCGGCTACATAAACAAAGAGAAGATATTATTTTCAAGATTTAATCCTATTGTTCATATGGTCATGCAATCAGATGCAGTAATAGACATGTCATTGGATTACAATGAAGTGTGGGACCTGAAGAAGGTGTAATGATTTCTACTAGTGTTGACATTGGAGTCGGAATGACATGAAACTTTAACGGTAGAAGTGAATCGTCGAGATCTTTAAAAGTCATGACCTTTGTTCGTGAGACATGCCATTTTTCGGCCAAATTCCATCGTTTAGGCCTTGAAATTACCGTTTTCCCCATTTTAGGACAATTTTATTTCATAATAAGTTGAGTTTTCCAAGTCCAAATTACAATATATTTGTGAAAAATGTCCTGTAAGCAGAAAGACTATTCAGTTTTTTATTAATAAATAATACAGAGAATTGTTTCTCAAATCCCTCAGATATCTTATCTAAATATTTTCTGGAAAAGTTGAGATATTATTACAGAGATGCGCTCTGAAAAGCAAAGATTAGATTTCTACATATTATTTTGTCTGCATCTACTTTTTCCACTTTGGCTTACAGCTATTGTCGGCCATATGGACAAAGAGAAGGTATTGTTTTCAAGATTTAATCCTACAATTCAGATGGTAATGCAATCCATCGAATGGTCGGCAATTATGATAACTAATATTTCTTATCTACAATAGCATATTTCACAAAGATAAATAGTCTACGCCAAAGTCAGCTAAACCTCATTCAATTCAACTCCAAGTAAAAATGAATTTCAATATTAGAGGTCCATCTAATTTCTCATCTTCATCTTCATCTTTCGATGAACAGAAAGAGCAACTTCTGACAGATCTTGAACCGATTGATGCAAAACAAGAAGCGATACGTGCCCAACATGGTAACTTCCAACGGGCTATTGCTCAGTATATCAATCAACAAAATAGCCCAGTGACCCATGGAGTCTCAATTCCTAAGCACCTAGTGATCAATTGAGATCAAGAAGTGAGGATCGTCGTTTGTTCTATGACTATTTTACAGAGAACCCACGGTATAACGATCAGATGTTCCGTCGACGCTTTCGAATGGGTAGAAGTTCATTCCTTCGTATTGTTGAAAAAATGGAAGCTCGTGACAACTGCTTTGTGCAACGAAGAGATAGTGTTGGTAGACTGAGTATGTCCGCTCTTCATAAATTAGAAGCAGTATTTTGGATGTTGGCATAAGGTTTTCTAGTGGATGCTACTGACAAGTATATTAAAATAGGAGAGTCCATAACAATTGAATGTTTGAAGAGATTTTGTCGTACCATTGTGGAGGAATTTACAGGTGAGTATCTAAGATCACCTAACGCTACTAAAATTGCTAGACTACTTCTTGTTAGTAAAGTTCATGATTTTAAAGAAATATTGGGTAGTCTAGATTGTATGCACTGAAAGTGGAAAAATTATCCAACGGCTTGGGCATGACAATATGCAGGTCGTAGTGGATCCCTAACTATTATTCTAGGGGTTGTAGCTGACTATGATCTGTGGATATGGAATGCATATTTTGGTTTCCCAGGTACGAACAATGATATTAATGTGTTGGAGGCATCCCATATTTTTTCCAACCTCGCTCAAGGTATTGCTCCTCCAGCTCATTATGTCATTTAAGGAAAAGAATTAATATGAGTTATTATTTAGCTTATGGTATTTACCCTAAATGGTCTATGCTAGTACAAACTATTCACGATCCAAGTGGTCAGAAAAAAAAATTGCAAAGAAACAAGAGGGATTTAGATAAGACGTAGAACGTGTATTTGGTGTTCTCCAATCACAGTTTGCAATTGTGGCAGGACCGACGCGTTTTTGGCATAAACATGTTTTACATGATATAATGACTATGCGCATTATTATGCGCATTATTATGCATAACATGATAATCACGGATGAGATTGGTGCTGATGCATCAATTGATGATCATAATCATGAGAATTAAGAAGCATCACCAAAGGAACCATTGCATATTCCAATTGGGCCAATTAAAAGGAGGCAAGAGGATCAAAGAAGCATTAAATGATGGGATGATTCCGAGTTGCTAAAGTCCAAATTCGGCCCACACGAAGACCAAATCCGGGTTGACTTTGTGGACCTTTATAAAGAGCATCTGAAGTTGGATTATCTATTATATTATGTTTTTGGAAAGCCCAAGACAAGCTCTACAGATGCTATACAGACCCCGTCCTCTGAAACAGGTCAGAACAAGTTCAAATTCGGTCATCTATCTTATTGTGCGAAGACTTGAGCTGAGCAGTTCGAATTTCAGCATATTTCCTAATTTTTGGGCGACGTATGGTTGGAGGAGAATCTAATATCAGCATATTTTCTACTTTATCATATTCTCTATTTTTTTTCCCCAAATAAAAAGTTGATTTGTTTTCCGAATTCAACTTTCCAAATAAGAAACAAATCAACTAGTTGCTAGTTTTTTAGTCTTTAGTTGTTTCCTAAATTTGTTTGCATTTATTTTCCTGATTGTAAAACATTAATTGCCTAATATTTATTACCTTTTAGGTATTAGATATTTTTAGTATAAAAGAGACCAATTGATGTAATTTGAGACAAGACTTGAATTGAAATAAAATTGAGAGAATTTTTCTCTTTGGTTCTTCATAGAACTATGAACTTATCAAGGTTCTACCTTGTGACGTTCAAACCTTGACTTATCACTATATTCTTTCTTATTCTTGAGTGTGGCATCTACAACCTTCTTGATACCGTTGGTTCTTATCTCCATATAGATAACGGGTCGCGGTCCTTTTTATTTTCTTTGTTTAAAAACTTGAATTAGAAACAATCCTTGCTACCATATATTGGTTTCGGGTCTCACTGCGCTTGGTGAGGATCATATTAGTTGGTATCAGAGCTTAGGTTTTTAAATCAGGTTTAATCTATCCTTATTCTTTTTCTTCTCTGTATTCGTTTGTTTCAAAAAAAAAATCTATTTGATCAAATCCGGTACAAAAAAAAAAGTACCAAAAGTTGTGCTTGAGTTCATTTGATCAAGGTCGAAAAAAAAATACAAAACTTTTTTTTTTGGGTCGTGTAGTTGAACCTATATCGACTATTTCTATTTTTTTTCTTGTCTCCGTGCATTGATATTCAAATATATATATATATATATATATATATATATATATAGCTGAAGAATCCAGTCTTTATTATTCTTGTCCTTTTGTTTTGTTACATCTATTTTTGTCTTGAACTTCTTGTGAGTGTCCGTATAAGTAAAAAAAAAAGGAAGAACTAAAAGAGTGAACAAAGAGTGGAAAAAGGCAAGAGTGTGTGAGCTCATCAGAGGGTAAAAACCAAAGAATCGAGTGAAACATGAGTGTGAGTGCCACCATCTTTGAGAGTAAACACATGAGGGAGTGTTTATTAGGTTTACTATTTTTTTTTTGTTTTGCAGGTTTCGAATATGTCACGTGATAAAAGTAGAGACTTATGTGATGATGCACCAGAAACGGTAAATCTCAATTTTTTGTATAAAACCATATAAAAAAACAAGGAGCAGATGGAGATTAAGATTGGTAAGGTCCATGATAGGATAGATAAGGTGGAGTCCATTTCACAAAGGGAGCAGCCAATTAGGGTTCCTAATGTGGAACGAAGATAAAGAAACCCACCTAGGGATGATTATGAAGACGATTATGGGAATGACCAAGAGGAGGGTGATCGCATATCTAACGTGGGTACGGTCAGATTTCGACTTGGAATGGGAGGTAGAGGAGTTAGGTATGGGAATATAGAAGATATGTATGAGAATAGAGGAGATAGATATGAAGAGCTTTTGGTGGCAAGAAGAGCTATTAGTGCTCAACCCAAGGAAGATGATGAGGTACAATGTGACAATATTTTTCACACTCGTTGCCATGTTAATGATAAGGTATGTAGCATGATTATTGATGGGGGGAGTTGTACTAAAGTGGCTAACACTAGTTTTGTTGAGAAACTGAATTTGGCCACTTTGAAGCACCCAAAACCTTATAAGTTACAATATGATAGTGGGGAAATCAAGGTGACTAAACAGGTGTTGGTGTCGTTTTCAATTGGAAAATACAAAGATGAAGTCCTTTGTGATGTGGTACCAATGAATGCGAGTCATATCCTTTTGGGGAGACCATGGCAATTTGATAGGCATGTGACGCATGATGGGTATACCAATAGACACTCCTTTGTACTAAATAAAAAGTCAATCACTCTTGTACCTTTAACCCCATGACAAGTATATGAAGATCAAGTGAGGTTTAAAAAAGAGAGAGGTGTAAAAAAGGAGTGTGAGAGTTCAAAAGAAAGAGAGTTCAAAATGGCAAAAAAAAGAAACAAAAGGTGAAAAAGAAAAAGAGGCTAATGAGAAAAAGAAAGAAAGAAAACAAGTGAGTTTTTATGTAAGAGACAGTGAGATAAAAAATGCTTTGTTTTCAAATCTGCCAATGATTGTACTTTTGTATAAAGAGGTATGTTTTAGCACTAATAGAATTAACCCTTCCTTGCCTAGTGTTGTTGTTTCTCATTTGCAAAGCTTTGATGAAGTGTCGCATGCTATCAACAACATTATGGTGAAGATTCGATGACAAATCCTTTTGAAGAGAGGGGGAATGATGAGAATTAAGAAGCATCACCAAAGGAACCATTGCATATTCCAATTGGGCCAATTAAAAGGAGGCAAGAGGATCAAAGAAGCATTAAATGATGGGCTGATTCCGAGTTGCTAAAGTCCAAATTCGGCTCACATGAAGACCAAATCCGGGCTGAAATCGTGGACCTCTAGATAGACCATCTGAAGTCGGATCGTCGATTATACTATGTTTTCAAAAATCCCAAGACAAGCTCTACATATGCTATGAAGACTCCGTCCTCCGAAACAGATCACAATAAGTCCAAATTCGGTCATCTATCTTATTGCGCGAAGACTTGAGCTGAGCAGTCCGAATTTCAGCATATTTCCTATTTTTTGGGCGACGTATGGTTGGAGGAGAATCCAATTTCAGCATATTTCTTGCTTTAGCATATTCCCTATTTTATTTATTTTCCAAAAATAAAGAGTTAATTTGTTTCCCGAATTCAACTTTCCAAATAAGGAACAAATCAACTAGTTGCTAGTTTTTTAGTCTTTAGTTGTTTCCTAAATTTGTTTGCATTTATTTTCTTGATTGTAAGACATTAATTGCCTAATATTCATTTCCTTTTAGGTATTAGCTATTTTTAGTATAAAATGGACCAATTGATGTAATTTGAGACAAGACTTGAATTGAAATAAAATTGAGAGAATTTTTCTCTTTGGTTCTTCATAGAACTATGAACTTATCAAGGTTCTACCTTGTGACGTTTAAACCTTGACTTATCACTATATTCTTTCTTATTCTTGAGTGTGGCATCTACAACCTTCTTGATACCGTTGGTTCTTATCTCCATATAGATAACGGGTCGCGGTCCTTTTTATTTCTTTGTTCAAAAACTTGAATTAGAAACGATTATTGCTACCATATATTGGTTCCGGGTCTCACTGCTCTTGGTGAGGTTCATATCATATGGAAGCACCAACTCCAAAAGTTCAGATGATTTTAGATGAAAATACCCGATTTCCACAATTCCTAGCTCGACATAGAGAAATCACGGATAAAGATGCTCACATTGCACTCCGAAATGCCTTAATAGATCATTTGTCGGATGAATATACTAATTCAGATAATTAGATTATAATCAATATGGACTTTTATTTTTATGCTTTTTCTTTTTAATTTGTTGAAATGTAATGTTTAAGTTATTTTAATAATAAATGCAATATTTTACCTAATGAAATTTAATTTCTTTTAATGTATTAATTTCATAATTTTTTATCTTATTGCAATATTATGTTAATTATGAGGTGAAATGCTAATTGTAGAAAAATATAAAATAAAAAGGAAAGAAAGAAAATATTTAGAGGAATATTCAGAGGAATATTCTTTTTAATATAAAATTTGTTATAATAAGTTAGAGAATAATACAACAGTTGTACTATTTTAATGTAAAAGTTACACTAAAACCACTATTGGGGTTAGAGATGTCCTTAGTGTGATTTAAAACATTAATTGTCTAACTTTCATTTTATAATGTTTTAGAGTATAGGTTAACACCTCCCGTATATATATTCTTCACTCTCGAAATTAATAACTTTATTATCAAAGTAGAAATTTAAATCATCAAAAAATGATTATAAATTTTCTTTTCCTTTTTCACCCGTACCAAAGTTGATGTCCCCGTCTGACGGTAGAAATTCAGATATTGAGGGACTATTATTAAAAGAAAAATAAAATAAAATAAAATTAGAGAAGCGAAAGTGAAAAGGGTTTAAAATTTAATAATTTTTTAACAAGACTTTTAAATGGCTCCTGCCAGCTCCATTCCCTTTGCACCTGGTCTCACTAACTTGATCAATCTGGTGCTGGGAAGATACATTTTTGTGGTTCAATCCACCAAAATGGAACGTCTTCAATGGTGAGACGGTCATCTAAGATACAATTAATATACAATTAATATATTGAATGAATGTCATTTAGTATTAAGCTGCAAAATGAGTTTGTTTATGGTGATAAATAACAACAATGCCTCAGACGCACACACAAATATAAATATATAATGGTACGTGGGAGTGTGGGACCATGTTTGGTGGACTAAATATTTTAACCTACTTTGCACCCTTTAAATAATGCAGTGCTGTAGCCACGAATTTTAATTTGGGGGGGTTAAAATAAACAAGTAATGCTAGGCTTTTCAATTTTGTTTCTAAATTCCTTCCTAAATAGTATTAACACGTGAGGTGTCAACATCTTATAAATCATAAGAATATATGGTAAGTGATGTGATGTTGACACCTCACGTGTCAATACTGTTGAGAATAAATTTAGATAAAAAATTAGAAAGCCTAGCATTCCTCAAACTAAACACATAGTCAAAATAAGTTTATGTAATTTTGATGATACAGACCAATTGGCAAGCTCTTATTTGGGTTGCTTAGAGCATCCAAAATGAGGCTAACTTTGTGGGTTCATATCTTTCACATATGAGCTTCAAATGACAATTATAATATGTTTTCAGAAAGCTCATGACGAGCTTTACATTTTATCTCAGAGCTAATGTTCCCCGTTATCATGCCCAGAAGGGGTCTAGAAAGTGTCGTTTAGATTGTTGTCCAGAGATTTTTAGTTTCTTGCACAACAAATAGGGTTTTTCTTTCCTTTTCCGCTTAGCATTATTTTTTAGCTTTTAATCTGAGATTGTTTCCCGATTTAGTTGAGGTGTTTTAGGAGTCATTGAAATTTTTTTCTCTATTTATTTGGTTGTAATCACTTTGAGGTTTTCATTGTTGAATAAAATTAAAAACTTCTTATGTCATTTAATTCAAAGTATCTCTCCTTGATGCAGTATTTTTGATCTTACTCAATTTAAATGATTTATTCGTTCACTGGGATCGATGATTCAAAATAGTTGAACTAATTAACTCGATTAATCCTACTAAATGCAATAAAAGTTGAAGGCATAATGCTTGTCTTGGATTGGTATTCTAATTCACTAATATGCAGGAATCTAATAAAATAAATGATACAAAAGCTCACGTAAAAATATGAATATGTGAGAAACGCTAGGGAATCAATGCAACCTAATTAAACTACTCATTGTAATTTCCAAGTCTCAATAAAGCACTTAAATCCAATTGATAGGGTCTTTTTCATGAACACTTAATCATTCCCATTACTCACATACGGTCATGTAATGAGCAATGGTTAGAATTAATTCTTAATTACAACTCTTAACCAAATCACACATAGCATGGTCATGCATATGAAAATTTTCTCAATTATTAAGCTTGTAGTTAAGGATTAAATGGGATGGTCACCCACATCTAACCCTCGACATCATATATAAACTAATCCTCATACAAAGATTCATTAAGGTCTCATTTGAATATAAGTAGAGGAATTAGAGCAAGTATTTTAATAAAAGAGACTACCAAAGCATTTAATTAAAAACCATTAGACTAAGAATTACAAAGAGTTGTTCAACCGGTTACATTAATCCCCTAACTTGGAGGTTAGTTACACATCATGGAAAAGAAATAAAACTGTTAACTGAAAATTTACTAGCGGTGAGAAATTCCGGTTAACACCATCAAGACCACTATCACGAAAGTGGTGGTCGGGGGTTGATACCATAAGTACCAAGATTAAATGTGCAATGGTGAAGTATTTTACGTAGGGGTCAATGTGATGAGGAGAAGATTCAGGCGGCTTTATTATAAATCATATATGTCGTACAGAAACTCTCGAACACTCTCAATCTCACTAAGATACAGTCGGATGGCAACCTCGTGCCTGTCGAATAGTAGAACACAACGACGACCGTGTTCTGATTTCAAAATTTAGGCCAAGTATCCCTTTTTTACTCACCCTTTTTTCCTCTGTCTTTCTCGTGCATACTTCGGTGTATTTATACATAGTGCAATCGGTTAAATTGGTGATTCTCTCGTGGTGATTCTCTGAATCTAATCCCTCCTTATCGGGCTGGATATCTTATTTTGAATGTTGTTGACTTTGATCTAATGATAGAGCTGAGAATATCTTTTGGAGATAAGTTTGTTTCCTCTTTGGACTCAAACGCTTGCCATGCACGTACACGGTGTTTCGATGAAGTGCGGATATGATCCTTTGTGTCTTAATGGTGCGATTCCTCATGGAGTTTGTCGTGTATAGTGTTCAAAATTTCGTAGTGTGGGGTAGATTCATACCCTAGTCTTAGTACTATGAGTTTGGCTAGAACCTTCCAGATCCCTTGGAACTTAAGGTGGCGGTGCAGACGCTTTTTGGTGGCACTGGAGCTTTGGCGAGCTTCGTCCCACTGGTCTAGATAGGTTCGAATCTTCCTTCGGGAGACGAAGTAGTACTGTAATGCAAGATGGACAGTTAATGGCTCTCTATACTTGGGGAGGATGACTGGCTTCTAGAGAGGCTACAAGGTAGTTTCTACCTCAAAGAGCCTTGATTTGGCGAAAGAAGCTCGATTCGTTTGTGTCGGGTTTCACCTTAGATGCTTCCTGAGATCGACGATCCTTTCTTGCTTTTACGGGGTGGTTCTGAAGCTAGACCCCAGGATCCAAGGTTCCAGGATAGGTGATCTAGGGTTTGGATTCGGGCTGGGAGAGTGAAAAATTTCTCTTTGGTCCCTAGCCAAATTTGGCTATTAACAGAAGTCCACTCTGACTTGAACACCGGTGATTGTGTTAGGGTTGGAGTCAGATTTACTATTTTTATTGGGAATTTTTTCCCTTTTTATCTTTACTAAAAATCTCAGAGGAAATCTTCTCATTAATTGTACAAGTGACGTGGTGAGCATTGGCCGGTACATTCCCCGAAACAGTCCAGCTACATTATGATTATTCCCGCTATTTGAGGCAATCCGACCGAAGATTCCTTCGACATCATCGCCTCCCCCTACTTCTATTTATACCCTACAGTTTCACCACCTTTCTCACGTTTACTCTTAAACTTCAAATTTTAAAATCTTTCTCTTTTGCTAACCTCTCTAACTACGCCTTTGTTCCTTCTCTTTTTCTTAGCCTCCAAACTTTATTTCATTATGTCAAAAGTCAGCCATGACTCAGTCGATTCCCTCGTTGATGGAGCAGAGGTTTCTAGTTCTGCCCAAGGAAAGCGGGCTTGACGAGACCTTGACAGTGATGACTCACCTTCGGCCCCGCAGCGTCGTCGGTCAAACAAGAACGTAGCTATCAGGTCTAGGTTTTCTTATCGACCAGATAATCCTTTGAGCTTGGTTGATGAATATTACGGTGTGGAAAATAGGGACGGTGCTACTGGGAAGGGCCAAGTCATAATTTCCTATCCTTCTCTGGAGAGGCTCCTCCCCTTAGATTTCAGAATTATCTCGGACTTTACCACTAACCCTAACTCGCTTGATCTCCTGCGGTCGAAGTACTGCATCCCGGACAACGTTTCTCTCCCCGTCACTCATAAGAATTATGACTTCTTCAAACCTTCCAGTGGCGTGCTCCCAATTCATGTAGCGGTCATTGAGAATAGGGCCAGGCTTCATTTTCATCCTATTCTTCGACGGGCCATCGTCGCCTTATAGTTAGCTTCCCTCCAACTGACACCCGACTTCTAGTGGCATCTGATCAGGTTGCTCCAACTTCCCGCGAAGCCCAACAAGCTTGCACCCCTCCCTTTTCAGTCAAATCGAGTCGAGAAATCCTTTTGGCTTCCTCAGAGAAAGGTCAATTGTTCCAGCTGGGACTTCATCCGTTCTTGCTTTGTCCTCCTCCCAGCACAGGTCTAAGATGGCGCTCCTTGCATCGCAGGCTACCAAGGCGCGGGGTAAGGGGGCTTCTATTTCTCAAGTAGCTGATGCAACAATGACAGCTCCTGCTCTAGTTGTCCCTACCTCTACTTATGCAGATGTCGCCTCTACTTGTAACTTTCCAGGCGCTTCTGTCTTTCCATCTACATTCCTAGCCCCCTGAGCTTCAAAAGACCAAGAGGTTAATGTTGAAGGGTCCCCCCCCCCGTTTGCCTATAAAATCAGTCTAGCTCTGCCTTGCATGAAGAGGTTCTGGGGTAATTCGTCACTTCCTGCCCCGGGGGCAATCTATATGTGATGGCTTCAACGCCCATAGATATCCTGATCACCAAGGGGTTTGCCCTCTTGACTGAGGTAATCATCATCTTCATCTTTTCCTGCAACGATTTGTTGTGTCACTTTCTAACTTGAACTCTTTTATTGGCCTTCAAATTTAACGTGGCTATGAGCCATTAGGTGGCCTCTCTCCGTGATCGGGCAGCCAAAGCTGAGGCTGAAGCCGAACGGGTCGTAGATCTAGTGCAAGAGATGACCTCTAGTCAGAGGGGGATAGAGGCGGAGCTAGCTGCGCTTTATTGTGACAACGAGAGGTTGAAGCGATCTTTTGATCAAGAAACCCTCCGGTCTCAACGTCGAGCAAACCAACAGGATTCCTGGAAGGCTGATTCTAAGATGCTAGAAGTCGAGAGCCAAGCCTTTCACGCTCAAGTGGCCAAGTTGCAAACGAAAGTGAATGCCTTCTTTAGTGACAGATACTTTTATGCCTCCTTCCAAGTCGTCGAAACCCTCCCTATTCCTCTTGACCTTTCTTGTATCGCCGTCTGGGATATGGAGGAAATCGTGACCAGGGCTGTAGAGATGTCTCACCCTGAGGGTGATGGAGCTGATCCTTCTAGAGGGGGTGGAATGGTAAAGCAAGCAGTCATGATAGATCCTCCCCTTCCTCATCCCATCTTGCCAGTCTCAGGTCCCGGGGAAACCTCTAGCGGGGTTCTACCTGCACACCAAAAGGGGGACCTCCCAGAAGGTCGGGAGGAGGTCCACCACCACCCCAAACAACCCTCTAAAGAAGAGTTTGAGGTTAAACAGAACATGATCGAGTCTGTAGCAAATCTTCTCGATGCGGCCATCCCTCCTGAAGTTATGGCGGTGGTTAATGAGGTCCTAGAGGAGGACCCAGCTGAGTAGCAGGCAATTGAGGAGCCTCCAGAAGGAGGGATAACAGAGAAGGCCAATCAGGATGAGCAACCACCGGAATGAGAGACGGAGGGCGAGGGTCGTCATGGAGGAGGAGCGGATAGAGGCAATCAAGAGGATGCAAGAGCTTGATGCGACCCATCATTGACGTACCTTGACTACCCGGAAAAGGGGGTAGGCACCCCACTTTTCTCTTGACCAAACAAATAGTCTTTCTATTTTTATAATTTTATATATATATATATATATATATATATATATATATATAGGCCGGAAGTCTACTTTCTACTCCAATTTACAAAGGTATTGAAGTCTACTTTCTACTCCAATTTACAAGACATGATTTAGAAGTCTGTAGAAAGAGTTATAGTCAAATGAGTGACCAAAGGTCAGATTTGGACAGCAACAAGAGTGCCAAAACTCATAGAAACAACCATGTGACCAAAGACTAAAACCAAGAGAAGAATGAGACCTTCTCAAATGGTCACTCAATGTGCTAAGACAAGCACACCACCGTGCAAGCGCGAACACACACAAAACCCCACTATGAATGCATATAGACAACAATGAAGCACACATGCATAACAAACCAAATGCAAGTGAGTGAGTGTGTGAGTGTGAGCAACACATAATGCATGTCAATACAAATGCATAATATGTGAGTGTGTGCAACTAAAACCTCTTCAAAGAAAGTTAAGCAAGTGATATACCTTTGAAGCTTGAGCTTGGTCACGAACAAAGAGGGTCTAAACTACCCTTACATTTTATTCCCTAAATATGGTTAGTCAATCGAAATAAGCCAATCAAAAACCGAAGAACTTACAATCTCCACCTTTGGCTATTTCGTGACATAACCACCACTCACAATTCATCCTCACAAATAAACAAAACAAAAGACAGGGGTCAACAAAGTTTTTCTACATTACAAAGAGATGCCTAATAAACTAGATCTTCAAGTCATCAATCTCTTATAGAATCAACATCCCTATAAAAAAAAATAACTACACTTTCCAAGACAAGTGTATGTGAGGTGATCAAAGAAATAAAAACAAGAGCAATTTGCATACAATAGAAAAAGCAACATGCATCAACAATGCAAATCCAAATGCTCCCCCTAAATAGGTTAACTTCCCCTCAACAAGTCAAACTCCCCCTAAATAGGTTAACTCCTCCTCAAATCATGCCACTTTCAACTCCCCATAAATCCACACTACTCCCCCTTTTTGTCATGAGATAGACAAAGGAGTATCCCCTTAAGAAGGCATTATCAAGGAGAGCTTATGGCACAAGACATATGCATAATCATATAAACAAATTTATGCAACTCAATTAAGAATAGAGAATCAAGGAGTTTTATTACATAAAAAAAATGTGTGAACGAATGCTTTGGATACAAGACAAGTTGTATTCAAGATCAAAACACGGTATTTGGCAAAGCAAAATAACAAGGGTTTCCAAGAGAATTCAAACCAATTTCACCCTTTGTTATGGAATAAACAAGATATAGATTGTAAAATAAATTCATTTTAAGAACAACTATATCAAACTTTACAAGCAAAACAAGACATGAGCGACCATTGCGTTCTTTTTGATTTTTTTGGGTGGAATGCCCCTATGATAGTAGCCTTGTTCGACAAGTAAAGAGAGAGAGAGACTTTTGGATTGTAAAATCCTTGAAATGGATACAAGATCCTTATTGATTGAATCTCATAATTGCTTTCACACACACATTTTTACATTCATTTTAGAGCATTCAATAATTTCATCATGCATATTACTTTAAAGCATGTCATAGAAAGAATCAACATGTCATGTAGATCAATTATAGGTCATTCAAAATGTACTTCCCAATCAATTCTTATATTCTAAAAATGCATGTTTGGCCATAAATAAGACATGGATTGCATGTAAAGCAAATTTTCACACTTCTATAAAAAAAATGTACACCTAATCATCTAAAGCAATTAATAAAGAAGGATAAATATTATCAATGAGCACAATGCATAGCCAATTTGCTCTCTTTGCTTGAGCTTACCATATGGGGTCAATCAAAACAAGTCAAGAGGGGATATGAGTCCTTATAGACTTACCAAGTCCATTGGACCTAGTTGAGCCTCTGTGTGAACCCATAGCACAATATCATTTAGGTTCATCTTTTCTAATCCACTTAGGTGACACATTATCATTCCTAGTGGTCAAGGTCATCATATTACTCCAAGGATCATTGACACTAGATTTTCTAGGCACATGCATATTGGCTCTACCTCTTTTTCTTTCAATCATGCTCTTAGTTCTACACATGTTAATGTACTTGAAGCAATTTGGTCTAATATAACCATCAACACCACAAAAATGACATGAAGGAATAAAATGAGTGGTCATACCATTCCTTTGCGAGGACAAAGGTGTTTTCCCATGTCTTTGAGCTTTTCTTTGGTGTGGTATTGGTTCTCTTCTCCTTTGTTGTTGAGTTAAAGAAGATCGCATCCTTGGTTGAACTTGCATTAAATGCTTATTGGATTGATGGCATTGTAGTTGAGGAAGACTTGCTTGATGTGCTCTCATTGGTTGAGCTTGAGCTTGACTCCTTGGTGCCATCTTGACTTGGAAATTCTTAGAGCACTTTCCTAGTTCATTTTTCTTCCTAGGATGAAGTGGAGGAATGGGCTCTTTGAAGTCCATTCTCTTGACAAATACCGTCTTGCTAGGAGTTGAGGTCTCCTTGTCATCTTCAAACCCTAGACCTCTCTTGTCACTTGGCTTCTTGCCAACTCCCAACATATGATCAAGCTTCTCCATACTCGAAGTCATCTTAGAAATCAACTCTCTAGATTCTCTAAGCTCCTCCTTCAAGCTTTCTTCCACCTTTCTTCAATTCTTCACTTTCTCACTTAAGTGAGTCACTGCGGTTGATAGCTTGAGGTTCTCTTCCTTTAGCTTTCGAACCTCTTTCTTCATATTCAACCTTGAGCTTTGAAAAAGCTCAATGAACCCTTCAAGGTTCATATTCTCTACATTTCCATCTGTAGAGTGAGATGAGGAACTCTCATCACTGGAGTCATCACTAGTGTCTTATGTTGTCATATTTACAACACTTCCATAAGTAGCTTCATCAATCACACTTCTAGCTACTTTATCTTCAATTTCTCCTATAGGGTAAGGCCTTGTTGCCTTTTTCAATATCTTCTACAAGGGAGGCTCTAAAAGTCGTGTAGTTAAGAATAACCTCTTCATCACTGGAGGAATCTTCTTCACTTCCACTGTCACTTGATGAGGTAGTCACCACCTTTCCTTTCTTCTTCTTCTTCGAATTAGCACACTCGGTGGCTATATGACCGAACCCACTACACTCATAGCATTGAATGCCTTTTCTTGTAAGCTTCTCTTGCCTTGGCTCAATCTTCTTCTTTGAGTCATTCTAATGAAGTTTTATAAACTTCTTGAATCTCTTTACTATAAGAGCCATCTCCTCATCTTAGTCATCCTCCCCCATCTCTAGTTTGGATGTCTTTAGAGCTATGTTCTTTTGCTTGATCCTTCTATCCGAATATGGGTCGCCTAGTTGACGGCTTTGATTTATGATGCCATCAACTTCACTTGGAAGTCATTAAAGCACTCATCCTCATCCATCCGAATTGTCTCAAATTACATTTGAAGGACTTGAAGCTTGGAGTCTTTGACCACTTCAGTTCCATCATGAGCTGTTTTAGAATCTCCCAAGCCTCATTTGCATACCTAGTATTTTGAACAAGCTTGTATTGATTGTCATCCATGGCACACAAGATTGCATGCAAAGCCTTGTTGTTCCATTTGGAAGCTTCAAATTCTTGTGTGCTCCATTGAGACTTAGGCTTGAGAACTCCATCTCCATCATCATAGGTCATCTTCGGAAGAGTGTACCCATCTTCAACTGCCATCCATGCACGGTCATCTGTTTGGAAAATATAAGACTCCATCTTGCCTTTCCATGAGGTATAATTGTCACCTTTAAGCAAAAGTGGTCTTATACTTGATCTCCTTCTTTGCTCATCCCAAGCTCACTCATAGTATTTGGGTTATAAATGAATGAGATGCAAATGTAATGCACCATACAAGATGCAAACAACAAAAATGCACAAGGTAAAACACACACAGTGCACGGATCACCTAAGTATATCTAGGCACCGGCTCTGATACCAATTGAAATTCCCTTAAAAGTGTGTGTCTATAAACCTAGAGGGGAGAGGGAGGGTGAATTGGTTTTAATCGAATCAATTACCAAATTTTTCGATTAATCAGACAATATTAAAAAACAACCCCAATCTAGTCACAATAATAAACAAGTGTAATAAATGCGGAATTAAAAATGAACACTTGATCTTTACGTGGAAACCCTCCAAATGGAAAAAACCACAGGCTGATATGTGCGCCACACATTCGATCCTTAAATCCACTATTGATTGAAAGTTTACAACCTAGGTTGACCTCCCGTCACACCCTCCAGATACTAACCCTTTGACTCTACCCAGAAGGCCTTAATAGTGATTCTTGATCAATATGCTTGTGCACTAACCAATTAGTCACAAGACTTAACCTCAATGAATAGTCAAAACAACCTAAGTGAATATAATGAAATATTCAAACATGCAAGTAGTACTAGGCTACACTAAATGCTTATCTAGGAATTCAAAGATGTCAATAAATACAATTCCTAAATATCAATGTCTAAATGTAAGTGCAAGAAGACCTAACTAGATATAGCTATGAGAGTCTAATATCTAGTTATCAAACAAAAGCCAATCAACAAAAGTTGTCATGACACATGACAAAGAACAATCATTGCAATTAACAAATGCAATCAATTAGACCTAAACAATATCTAAATGCAAAGCATAAAGATTTAGCTAGAAGGGTAAACTTGTCCTAAATACAAGCTATCACATGACAAAATTCTCAACCAACAACCAACATCACAAGCATGTCATAAAAGCTTTTAAACACAAGAACATGCATTTAATTTGCAATAAAAGCTAAAACCAAGGCATACATGTCATAGTAATGAAATAATGAAGTCTAAGACATGTAGAGATTACCTAGTCATGAAACATATGAAGACTCATGCTTGAATGTTGAAAAATGTTGCTAGATGTTCATGGATGGAAGTTTGGTTGAGTAAAAAAGTGTTCTTGGGGAGCTCTCTCTCACTAGAAATTACTTTCTCTCTCTAATGATAGATTTTTAGAGCTCTAGATCTGATTTGGGGAAAAATTGATGTATTTATAGGGTCCAAATCAAACTACATCATTTTGGGAGAGAAAACAATGATATCCGGGAGTCAGAAGTGACCTTAGGGTGACCTGGATGATTGGTCGCTTTGCTCTCGGGGTAATGAGCCAAAATATTCTTGAAAAAGCAACTTGGTAGTCAAGTCGCCCTAAGGTCGCCCTAGGGTCGCATTTAGGTCTCCTTGAGGTCGCTTTGCTCTCGGGAAAAAAACGTGACATCACAATAACTCCAGATTTGATCTACCCAAAACATGGCCAAACAACATCCAAAAATTTCATATAATATACCATTGGAAAGGTATTGAAGTATAATTTCTACTCAAATTTACAAGACATGATTTGGATGTCTATAGAAAGAGTTATGGTCAAATGAGTGGCAAAATGTCAGATTTGGACAGCAACAAGAGTGCCCTAAACTCATGGAAACAACCATGTGACCAAAGACCAAAACCAAAAGAAGAATGAGACATTCTCAAATGGTCACTCAATGCGCTAAGACAAGCACACCACCATGCAAGCGTGAACAAACACAAAACCCCACTATGAATGCACATAGACAACAATGAAGCACACATGCATAACAAACCAAATGCAAGTGAGTGAGTGTGTGTGAGCAACACATAATGCATAATATGTGAGTGTGTGCAACTCAAACCTCTTCGAAGAAAGTTAAGCAAGTGATATACCTTTAAAGCTTGAGCTTGGTCACGAACAAAGACGGTCTAAACTACCCTTACATTTTAATCCCCAAATCTGGTTTGTTAATCGAAATAAGCCAATCAAAAACCGAAGAACTTATAGCTATCTAGACAACTCCTAGTATTGAGATTAGGATGGAAATTGTGCTCTTAAACTCAAGTTCTTCTTGGGAACGGTAGCCCGACCAAGGCATCAGAAGGGCTATCTAGTTATTTCCTGGTCTTGTGATCAAGACGACAACTATGCTCTTATACTCAGATCCTTCTTGGGGGTGGTAGCCTGACCAAGGCATCAGGAGAGCTAACTAGCTAATTCCTGGTCTCAAGATCTGGATGACAATTATGCTTTTACACTCAGACCCTTCTTGGCAGGGGTAAAGCCCAGCCGAGGCATCAGGGATAAAGAGCGGGCTTCCCCGGCTAATCCCTGGTCTTGGGATGATATTATCGAATTTTCTCATGTAGACCCAAATCAATGTTGACCCAATCACTGTAGAACATAGTTGAGGATGGAGAAAACAGGCTTTATTGATAAAAAAGAACGGAGTACATTATTGCGGGGAATTAAAAACTAGGTGGAGGTAGCCTGCTATTGAGTACCCTGTTTAGGGTAGAATTTTCTCAAGTTATCTGCATTCCAGGTATGATCGATGAGTCGGCCATTCATGTCCTCAAGCTTGTATGCCCCGTTGCTGACCACCACATTTACTAAATAAGGTCCTCCCCAGTTGTGTCCCGGTACCCCGTCTAACCTCTTCATGGTATTCAATGTCACTTTTCTGAGAACTATGTCCCCTTCCTTAAAGTTCTGGGCTTTAACCCTCCTGTCAAAGTATCTAGCAATCTTGTTCTGGTAAATTGCTACATTCTCAGGTACCCGATCTTATTTTTCTTCCAAGAGATCTAAGCTAGCTCGGAGCTTATCCTCATTGCTTCCCTGTTCAAAATGTTGAACTCTGAAGGAGGTCAGTTTGTTCTCAATGGGAAGAACTACTTCAACCCCAAAGGCTAAAGAATAAGGCATTATCTAGTGGCCGTTCTCCTCGTAGTGCGGTAAGCCTAGAGGACCTCGGGAAGCTCCTCGTCCCATCTGCCCTTTTTCTGTTGCAGCTTCTTTTTCAACAGCTTCTTAATAGTCTTATTGGTGGATTCCACCAATCCGTTAGTCTGAGGGTGAGCTACTGAAGCGAATCTAAAGTCGATTCATGAGTCTCGTAAAAGTCCTTGAACCGGCCGTTACAATGACAAAAGGGGTCCCGAACCTACAAATTACATTATATTTAATAAATCTTATTATATTTTCTTCCGATATTTGGGAGAGCGGTCCGGCTTCGACCCCTCTTATGAAATAGTCAATCTCCACGATAGCATGCTTGGCTTGACCATGAGCAGTAGGAAGCGGTATGCGATCCGATCAAATTTACTCCCCACATAGCAAAATGGTATGATGAGATAAGGGATGACAGCCACTTCGACGAGAGGTGACTCATGTTTGCGGTCTTCTGGCATGCTTCACAGGTTTATACTAAGTTCATTGCATCTTGATGGACGGTTGGCTAATAATACCCCATGCGGAGTACCTGATATGCCAGAGCTTCCCTACCAATATGGTTCCCACATTCCTCATAGTGAACCTCTCTTAATACCTATTTGGCATCATCAGGATGTAAACATCGAAGTAGAGGAAGGAATCTGCCCCTTCTGTATAGGTTCCTATCTACCAAGCAGTATTGGACTGAGAGCCTCTTGATTTTCCTAGCTTGGATGGGCTTCCCTGGGAGCCTCTTTTCTTGGAGGTAATCCACTATTGGGTCCATCCAGTATGGCTGTCGATCCAGGGTATAAGTCTCCTTACCTGCCACTATGCTGGATCGGGTGATTACTTAGAGGGGGACTTCCTATGGTAAGGTATGGCCACCATTCGTAACTATCTTGGCTAGGACGTCAGCTAGACGATTCTGTTGTTGAGGCACCTGCTCAATCTTAAATCCTTTAAATTTACTCTTAAGCTGTTGAACTAGCTTCAGGTAGGCAATCAAGTTATCCTCTTTTGCCTGATAATCCCTAGAGATTTGGTTGACTATGATAAACGAATCGCTTATGACCTATAGGTAATAAACCCTGAGCTCTGTGGCCATATTTATCCCGGCTAAGAGGGCTTCATGCTCTGCCTCAATTTTAGTGGCTTTAAATTCAAATCTGAAACAGTGGCGACACTCAGTCCTCTTTGGGTCAATTAGAACTATGCCTGCTCCTCCCCCGGCTTGCCCAGACGTTCCAACTGTGTAGAAGATCCATGACTTGCAACCTTCCGGCCTGCTGTCGGTTTTTGAAATCATCTCTAGGGTTATGTTTGTCACTACGGAGGTCGCTTGGCCTTGGGGCACTGAGAGCTCTGCTACAAAGTCCGCCATATCCTGGGCTATAATTGCGGTTCTGGGCTTTTACCTTAAATCAAACTGGGTGAGCTTCAGGGCCCATAAAACCAACCTTCCGGACACATCCGGCCTTTGTAAGAATTGACTGAGGGGTTTGTCTGTCACTACCGATATCGAGTGAGCTTGAAAGTAGGGACGGAGCTTCCTTACCGAGGTTACCAAGGCATAAACGAGCTTCTCCAAAAGGGTATAATTCTTTCCTGGTTTGGTGACTTACTGCAGTCTTTGAAACGGCCAAGTAGATTTTCAGCTCTTCTCTAGGACTTGACTTAACCAGCAACGAAAGGCTTGATAGATATTTTTTCAATGCTTGAAAAGCTTGTTCACTCTCCTAGTCCCATTTCATGTTTCTTCCCTGCTTAATGGCTTTGGAGAATGGGAGACATTTATCGGTAGACCGAGAAATGAACCTATTGAGCGCTGCTACCTGCCCGGTCAAGACTTGAACCTCTTTAAGTGACGTGAGGGACTCTAGATCCAAGATAGCTATAATCTTTTATGGGTTAGCCTTTATGCCTCTCTCATGAACCATGAAGCCTAGAAACTTCCCCGCAGTTACCCCAAAGGTGCACTTGAAGGGGTTCAATCTCATCTGATTCTCCCTTAAGATCACAAAAGTTTTGCGAAGCTTTCAGCGGTTGATGACTTGGTGATCATGTCATCGATGTACACCTCTATTGATCTTCCAATTTCAGGCTTGAACAGCTGATTGACCAACCGTTGATATGTAGCCCTCGCATTCTTAAGCCCGAACGGTATCACTTTGTAGCTATACAGAGCCCGTTCGGTGATGAAACTGGTCTTTTCCTTGTCAGTGGGGTGCATCATAATCTGGTTGTATCCTGAAAACACATTCATGAAGCTCAGGAGCTTGTTTCCAGAGGTGGAGTCAACCAACTGATCAATTTTTGGTAGAGGGAAACTCTCTTTCGGACAAGCCCTGTTGAGGTTTGTATAATCGACGCACATGCGCCACTTCTCATTCATCTTTGTGACCATGACCACGTTGGCGATCCATTCGGGGTTGCGTGCTTCTCTGATAAAGCTCGCTTGGGTCAATTTGTTCACTTCTTCCTGAACTGCAACATTTATTTTGGCGTTAAAGTGAAGCCTTTTCTGTTTGACGGGCTTGAAGGTCAGATCCACTGCTAATCGGTGAGCAGCCAAAGACATCGGGATTTTGGGCATCTCGTCGTGACTCCAAGCGATGATGTCATTGAATTCTTTGAGGAGCCCGATAAAACCCTCATTCACTCCCGGTTCAAGGGTGGCTCCGATTTTGACGACCTTCGAGGGATCTCTCATCCAGATGGGAATCTCTTCCAGTTCATCCGTTGGATGACCGCTGGCCCATTCCCTTATCTTCTCCTCTTTGTCTGACATCACGGGGTCATCCTCTTGGTGATTTGTGGGTTATATATCTTCCAAGGTCAATACAGGTGTTAACCCATCCTGGATCGTTGTTACCTGGGCAAGTTGCTTTGCTAGAGCTGTTAGGTTGGCAGACACTGCATAACATCTCCTGGCTTCTTGCTGGTCACCCCGTATCTCCCCCACCTTGTCTCCTACTGGGAACTTCAGGACATTGTGGTAGATGGATAGGACCCCTTTCAAGGATGACAGAAAAGGTCTTCCCAGTATCGCATTGTAGGTCGATGGGGTATCTACCACCATAAAATCTGTCATAATATTTTACTGGATGGGGGATGTTCCAATAATTACTGGGAGGATCTTCGATCCCTCAGGTATGATCGAGTCCCTAGTGAATCCATAAAGCAGGGTGGTGCAACTCTTGTAACACCATTGTCTCAAATTCAATTTCTCCAAAGTTTCTTTGAAGAGGATATCGACGCTGCTGCCTGTGTCAACGAGCACGCGATGGACAATGCAATTGGCAATCTGTACAGTGACCACTATGGGGTCATCATAAGGTTGCACGATGTTATAGACATCCACCTCAGTGAAAATGATATGTGACAACTGGGAAGGGTTGGTCGGGCTATGGTCTACCTTGAAGATACCTCGCCCTTCATCCATACGAGGGATTTTCCTCACTTGGTTTTTTCAAGAATTATTGGAGGTGCCAGCCAGAGTAGGCCATCCGATGATGGTATGTATCACTTTGATTTGATGCATTAGATCTGCCTGCTCCCCTTTTCTATTCTCAGCGTGCTCACGGATCTCGGCTTGCACTTCCCTTCCAGTCAGAATGTTATCACTGACCTGCTGTAAGAATTCTACCATACATCCTCTCCTTATCAAAGCCTCGATCTGATTTTACAGGTTATAGCACTCTAAAGTGTTATGTCCCACATCTTCGTGAAAATCACAATACTTATAACTATTTCTCTTATCGAGGAAGGCTTTCATGGGTTTGGGATTCTGTAGCAACCCCTTTTCCCGAATGACGAGATAGATTGTTTCACTGGATACATTTAAGGGGGTGTAGTGATCATATCCTCTATCATCTTGAGCTATTGGGGCCACTGTCTAGAGAGAAGGCGAAGCCCGCGGAGGAGTTTGTTTTGCTGGATATCTATCCGATCTGGGTTGAGAAATGGGGAAGCGATACGTCGACCTATTGGGGGGTTTGTTTTGACTCTTCTGAGCTTGCTCTGGTTTGGGATCTTTCTTCTTCTGTCGCTTTACGGTTTTCATATCGTCATGTTTTATCTTAACCTTGAGTTGTTCGTCGACTTCAATTTTCTATAGAGCCCGATCATAGGCTTTTTGGTTGGTCTCTAGAGGCTGCTTGGCAAAAAACAGGAAAAGCTTACCCGCCCACAAGTTTCTCTTGAAATCGGTGAGGGTTTCTTTCTCAGTGAAGACCCCTATCTGGATGACTTCCTTGTGGAATCATTCGACATAAGCCCGGAGGGTTTCTCCTCTCTCCTGGATCACGTACTGTAAATGGATTGGATCTTTCAATCGGGGTTTAACTCTCTAGAATTACGAGCAGAAATCAGTTGACAGCTTCACGAAGGAATCCACAATGCCAGTGGGTAGCTTTCTGAACTAGGTATTAGCATAATTCGTCAGCATAGTTGGGAACATCTGGCACATGATAACCCTAGTCGTGTTCTGGACCTCCATTTATTGGATGAAGCTCTCCAAGTGGCTCAAGGGATCCTTTTTCCAGGAGAATCTATCAGTCAGTATTTTGAATTTTGGCGGGAGCTCTGCCTCCTGGATCGTTCTGGTGAAGGGACCATTCATCTCACTTAGAGGATCTTTCTTGTCTTCCTTGTACTTCCCCTACTTCATCTACTGGATCTCTTTCTGAAGCTCTGCCAACTAGTCTCTCAGGCACTCTTTCTCGGGTTTCTTTGAAATAGTCTTAGATTCCTCACTGTCAGATCCTTCTAAAGAGTTGGCAATCTCTATCTGATTCCTTCTACGGATGGAATCTTCCTGGCGCCTTTGCTGACTTTCTTCCTCTCTAACCCGGGCTTCCCTCCTTAAAGTCATTGGGTGAACGACGTCTGCCGTGAATTTAACTTACATGGGTGGGTAATGTGGCACTGCTTCGAGAACGGGGGGCATGGGCTATAACCTATCCCGGATCGAGGGATGAGGTTCATTTCTATTACGAGTTGGCTTCGGAGGGTTAGGTCCCAGGCGATCAAAGGCGGATTGCTGAGTCCCGGGCCTGCTTGGTTCTTCTAGATTGTAGAGTTTTGCTTGCTGGACAGTAATACCCTCAGCGAGAAGTCAAAGGCGGACATTTTGCACGAAGGTTGTTGGCTGTTGGTCAAGAGCGGCCTGGCTTACCATAAGTGGATCCGAAGCTTGCATAATAAATGGCTGGTCTGGGACTTGGCTATGGAGCCCAGATTTTCTTTCTTTTTTCAGGACCCTTCGTGTTGACGCAACTAAAGGTTGTCCCGATACACCGGGCTGTCTTAGGACATAAGCACATGTATTATGTGAGAAATTCGGCCAAGAGAGCCTAATATATGTAAGGAACTATTTTTCTCAAAATCAATCAATCAAAGATCATCAAATAGTCCTAGAATAAAAGCTAGCACAATACAATCCCAAACATGTGATAACATATGCAAAATAATAACCTAACTCAACATGTATGATTTCAATTGAAACTCAATCCAGCTTTGAAAGTATTCAAAACACAAATCAAAACACTCACAATATACAAATATATGTTGAAGAAGAAAACCCAAGGCAATTGACCAAGTTTTAAAAGAAAACTTTAAGAGAAAATCAATACCTTAGTTGATTTAGGTGCAGTCCCGTTTTTATATGATTAGACACCAAAAAAATCAGCAAAATTAACTAAAACCTTCGGAGAAAAGATAGAGGACTAATAGATGAACACTCTCAACTTCAAATCACTTAAATCGAAGTTCAAATAAAGAAGTTATGGTGTTTGGAAGGTAAGAAAATTTAGAGAGAAAATTTCTGCACGAAAATTTCTGCACACTTGATTTGAATTTCTTCTTAGAATGAAATGTGAGAAGGAAAGAGTTTATAAAGGAGTGGGAAACTTGGACAAGTGAAATGACCAAGAAGGGAAAAATGAAACCAAGCAAGCTTTCTTCTTGAGATGGCACGTGGGCATCTCGGGGCAGCAAGCCTTCTGCCCCGAGATGGCCACGCGCCATCTCGGGAAAGAAGTATATGCTTGCTTCTTCTCCTTCGACCTTCCTTCGCATTTTTCGACCGTCCTCCGACCTTCGAACTCGAAATTTGAGTCCGTTTGAGAATTACAAACCGTAACTCTCCCATGGACATGGACATATAAGATACTTAACCCAGAAAATAATAATTCGAATCGATATATGAAGACGAAGACAATATATGCAACATGAGTTGAAAGTATAGTATCTTTTGATTTAGAACTTGAAATCAATAGTATGAGTAACCGAAATGAACGGAACTCAATCAAGAATGATTTAAGACTAAAACCAAGTTCAATATCCATGTTATACAAATATATGCACACATAAACAAAATTCACACTAGAAAGCAAACTACATTAGATAGTCTCCAATCATGCATATTCCAAAACATGTTATTTCCATACCAATGCATGAGCATTCATCTTCAAGTGTGTTAATGTGTTATACATGGTGCACAATGATGAAGGGACACATATGAATGAATTGTATATGTGTGCCTATAATGTTGCATAACTATGCAGGGACACAAATGTATGATATGTGTGTGTGTGCCTTAGCCTTGTAAGAGAAAGATAAGGTTTTAGTATACCTTTGTAGAACCATATTGCATCCTTTCTCTTGAAGACTAAGAACTTGCTTTGACTTGTTGTTTCTTCTTCCTTGAAGCTTGAATCATCATGAATCTATACAACTAAATCATTACAAGTAAACATAATTTTGATATGGAATTAATGCGAACACAAACTAAAACCTAACAATCTCCCCCTTTGGCAAATTTCATGTCAAAACACCTATACAATTACTACAAATATAAAGATGAAGATAGGTCACAAAATCACTCCCTCACATTAGAATGAGTAAAATTCCTATAACTAATCTTCATTAACTCTTGAACTTCATCTTGATCTTTTCTTGAAGCAACCTACAAATCAGCTCAAAGCACAATGCATATACAAGAGAAAAACAACAAATGACAACATATAATATGGATAAGAATATACAATTAAGTCCACAAATACATGTATCTCCTCCTCAATACATGCCAAATACAAGAATTCTTAACCAAATCTTAAGACTAATTATTACAAGCCATTGAAAGTTCAAAAGTTCACAAAAACAACATAAAAAGGAAACTAAATAACTAGCAATACTTAACAACTCTTTCTCCCCCTTTTTGACATAAAATGATGCAAAAAGATAAGAAATATACCATGAGACTCAAATACTAGCTACTAGATCCACCAAAGAAAGATGTGCGTGTAGTTGACCTAGCATAATGCTTGAGAGGTGGTCTTCAACTTGATACTATACACTTTTCCAACTCTTTTATTCTAGCATCTTGTTTTTCAACTATAGCACTAAGCTCATCAACCTTCTTCTTCAAATGTAAAGCCCACCGGAAGAATGTTTATGCTAGTCTCTTGACAATCAACTTGTAAACTACTAAATAATCCAAAAGTATCACATGTCTTACAATTATCCTTATATGACATGTATGACACACGTTTATCACTATACTTTTCAAACGGTTATACCAACATATCATCTCCACTACTTTGAACACCACGAGCTAAACACAAAGAAGTTATAAACCCCGGTAATGCAAGGTTTTTGTCTCCTTTAGTTGAGAAAGCCGCATTGTCTATGTAAAACATAAGCAAATCCCCAAGGTTTATAGGTTGATTAGTCACCAAGGCATATGCTATTTTGATCTTGTCTTTATTCAACTCGGTTGAATTCGAAGATCCAATAATATTTGTGCAAATAAAATGATGCTAAAATGCACTTGCCTCAGTTAACTCATGTTGATTAATATATGTTCTACCTTTCCACTCAAAAGATGCATTGTCACATAGAGTTCTACCCATGATATTAAGATTCTCAATGATATCAACATTCAGAAAGTTTGAATTAATATCACTAGATAGCCCAAGAAACGTGTTAATATTTACCGGGTTAACTCTAAACACAACACCCCTAATCTACATCAAAGCATCCAATAACGTGGCAATCTCTCTATATTCATGATAAAATTCTCTAACAGTAGTTTTAATCACTATTCCTAGCATGCTCACCCAAGATTCCCAATTTCTATTCTTAATGTATTTAAGAACATAAGAATCTTTACATTTACCTAAGTCAATGCCTCTCTCTTGAAATATCTTTTTAGTTGCAAAGATCCCTAAATCCTTTGACCTTGAAGCTTTGGATCCCTTTGAGGTAGACTTGGCTTTCACAATGGGATTCGATTGATTTCCACTTTCGGTAACATTAGTTCTTCCCATTTGTTCTTGTGAAATAAGATGCTATATGCATACAACAAAAGTGAGTGAAAGACAAAACAAACTTATTAGTCTCAAATATATAAACACAATGACATATGACTTAAGAATGAATCATCATGCAAGACAAAGATAGTGAGTAATATCTTACAAGTATCATTAAGTCAAAAATATGCCAACATGTAACAAAATGAAGCATGTGAACATATCATAAAAGAGAACAATGTCTAGCATACAATGCTCCCTTTAATAAATGCTATAACTAAAACCAATGATAGCATAGAGTTCACAAAGGTATTCACACAATCACACAATCAAGCAATTTGAAGAAATATCAACAAAATAAGCTTCATATGCCAAGAGTGATACACAAAGATTTTTCAAGTTCTCTTATAATTCTTCAACAAATGCTAAGATATCATCATACTCATAAACAAAGTGTGTGAGAGAGAGATATGCTTCAAATATATATCAAGAAGTAGTTTGATAATCAACATGCAAACAATTTCCAACAACTATTCATCTTAAGCTTTTTCCATAAAAAGTCAAACCGATTATCATCCGGAATTTTTGTTATTAAGAGAATATATTTCAACATATGAGCGTGTGTGTGCATGTGGCTCGTCGTCCCATTTCTGTTTTTAAGCTTTCCTCCTTTTCTTTTTAGGATTTGAATCAAAGATTTTTTTTTATGAATTCCTTTCAACACTTCTTTGATTTTTCTATTTTTTTTTACAAAAACAAAATTCACTTCATGATGGCTTTCACTCATCACAATGGTGTAGCTATTTCCAACATCGGGTAGATTTCACAACCAAGGTGTGTAGCCATTTCTATGAAGGTGCTCGTTGAGTTCTATGTAATTGCCGAAGCAAAATGGATACTAACCATATGTCATTTTAAATGTACTTAAGCACAAAAACTTCAAGGTTTATCCGATGTTTACATATTAGTAAACTCAACCTACTAGCAAAACATATAAAAGAAGCAAGGTGCAATTTTTAGAAAATCAAGATTTTATGGCTCATAAGCACATGATCTAAGAGCAAAAAGTAGAGACTTATTCAAGATCATTACTTCTTTAATGAGTAGCTTTCAACGAATATGAAGCTCATATTTTAAAAGTAATTCCACTCAATATACCATACACAAACAACCATCAAAGTTAAGATCAATGTGAACAATATCACTATTAGATCCTAAAATAGAAAATGTCAATGAGAACCATATGTATGCCATACAAAATTCTCTAATATGACATGCTATGAGATGTATGTCAAAAATTGAGTTAAAAGATGAATATGTAAGAGAATATGCATTAGAGTATAGAGATACCTTTTTGCACATTATATTCACCAAATATCATACTTCCGCCCTTTTATGAGCACTATTGCCTTGAATGTCCTCATGACACCAAGTTGATGATGTTTCACAACAAGAGTATAAAAAGTATAATATCTCAACCCAATCAACACATATAATAAAAGAACTTCTTCAAAGTTAATCAAAAAATTTTGACCATCGTAACAATCATGATGGGAGATAACCAAGTTCATATCAATATATGGAGTATTCAAAGCTAGTAAGCAAGAATTCTCAACACAATTGATGTATAGCCTCAAAGAAATCTCACATGTGCTTCTTATTTTAGTGATAAGAGCACTCACCTTTGAACCACTTGTTCTTGGGTGTACCTACACAAACATTTCAAATATCATCCTTGACAACAATGTTAAACCTAGTGTAAAGTCCTTCACTCAATTTTCGTTAATGGTCAATTAGACGAAAATACCCGTAACTAGTCACAATAATATCACAAGTGTAATAAGTGCGGAAATAATAAAGACACTTGAGATATACGTGGAAACCCTCCAAATGGGAAAAACCACCGGCTGTTAAGTGCCCCGCACTTGAACAACGAATCCACTGATGATAGAGGCGTTACAACCTACTCCCGGTATGACCTAATCCCGGTATTAAGTGGACCTAGTCCAATTTTCTTACGTTTGAAGCAACCTACTCCCGGATGCAACGCAAGAATTACTTCTCTTAAATGAAGAGATAAACACCCTATGTGAACATATGATGATATTCAAGCAACAAACAAGGCTAGGGTATCTTATAAGCTTATCTAGGATTATGAGATGGCAATAAATGCAATCCTATATATCAAGAGCTAAATGACATGTCATAAAGCTTAGCTAAACATAGAACAAGCAGTCCTATAAAGCTATCATAAAAGAAAAATCAACACATGTTGTCATTAAGCATGGCAAGGACTATAATGCAATTACTAAATGCAATCAATGAGTCCTAAACAATATCTAAATGCAAAGCATAATGATTTAGCTAGAAGTTATCAACAATAACAATCCTAGCTATCACAATACAACACTCAGTCATGGCATCACAACAATCTCTAATTTGTATCTAGAAAATGTTCTAAGAGCATACAAATAATTAAAGAGAAGGATTAGTAAGTAAAACCCTTAACTTGTAAGAAGATAGTGAAGAACTTACCAAACAAGATGTGATGAAGCAACCCTATCCATTGATGCACTCTAAATGAACTTAGATGATGCAAGATGAAGTTTTGATGCTCATGGGGATGCTTTGAGTGATTAAAAATGAGTTTTTGGAAGTGTTTTTCCTTTAAAATGTGTTTTAAGGAAAATATATGATATTTTGAACTCTTACATGACCTTAAGACATGGAGATATATATATATATATATAAGATCCAAACAAAGTGATGTCGTTTTTGAAAAAAACGTTCCAGCTTCTTCATTGTGCGCTGGTGAGGTGCGTTGGTCGAGTAGCGTACCACCAGCGCACTGCCTAAAACTTTCAATAGGTGCTGGTCGAGTGGCGCAGCACAAGCGCAAAACCACTAGAATGTTTGCGCTGGTGGGGCTGCGCTAGTCGAGTAGCGCACCACCAGCGCAAGTCCTATTTTTTCAACACTCAAATGCAGAAAAACAATAAATTCAAGAGTGATGAAATTGCATCCTATTTTAATGCCTAGCATGACATACAACTTTCATAGCAAGATGCAAATAGGTCAACAAAAGTTATTTAAACTAAAATGCACACAAGAAAACACTCAACATATAAGATCAAGAGTTATGCATGAATATGTGAGTGTGTGCAGCTATCTTTTCAAAGTAAGTAAGCACAAGAATTTTACCTTTGGTGCTTCTCCTCTTGAGGTCTTGAGAGCCTAAGCTACCCTTACATGAACCCCAACAATGTGGTTGTTCATGAAATAAGCCAATCAACAAATGAGGACTTTTCAATCTCCCCCTTTGGCTATTTTATGATAAAACCTCCACTCACATTGACCGTCACAAAACAAAATAGAAAAACATCGGGAAGATATTCTACATTACAAAGAAATAAACATAAAAAAAAACTTCAAATCTTCAATCTCTTGTAGAACTATCAACTCTACACACAAAGTAAGCACAAATACACTTTCCAACCAAGTGCATGTGAGATGATCAAGTGAATATAAAACAAAAGCAATTGCATTCATTAATATGAGTATGACATTGTGAAATGCTCATGCAATGCTCCTCCTCAACGAGGTTACTCCCCTTACATGTAATCTCCCCCTCAAACAAGTACACTCATGCAATGCTCCCCCTCAAAGCCAACACATGCTACTCCCTTAACATCACAATGCTAGGTCATTGCTACTCTCCCTTTTTGTCATGATATAGGCAAAAGAGAAGTCCCCAACAGGGTCACTCAAGGCAAAGAAAGAAAAGAGCATACAAGATTGTTGCATAATTATAAAAGCCACATTTATGCAATCTCAATTGATAGGGGAGACACAAGGAGATTTTTTGAAGGACAATGTGTGAATCAAAAAGTGTTTTGCAGACAAGACATGTTGCATTCAAGTCTAAAAACAATGGTATTTGGCAAAGCAAATGACAAAGGTTTCCAATATAATTCAAACCAATTTTACCATTTGTCATGAGAGAAGCAAGGATATAGAGTTCTTATAAATATCAAGTTTTAAAGGCACTATATCCAACTTTAAAAACTAAATATGGCATGAGCAACTTTGCACCCTATTTGATTTTTTCGGGAGGATACCCGTATGATAATAGTCATGTTCAACTAATAAAGAAAAAGAGACATTGATTAAACATTTTAGTCTCACTAGTATGTTTCACACAATGTGTTACATTTAACAATTGCAATCAACAAATCATGCTTTATCATTTTTCATTAGCATGTCATTTAAGAATCATCATGTCATGGAGATAATTATAGGTCATTCAAACATGTACTTCCAATGTATATCTCCTAGTCCAAAAATGCATGTTTGAACATAAATATGACATGGATTGTAATCAAAGCATTGTTCACACTTATTTAAGAAATTACAATATACTATAAGTGCAACCAAGCTACACAAGCAATCAATAAAGAGGCATAAACATATTTAAGAAAAATTCCATGTAACAAGTATACAATAGCTCTCTTTGATTGAGTTCCCCATATGGGGTCAAAAATCATAACTCATCACTCCATGTGACAAATCCCAATCGATCTACTAAATCCATTGACATAGTTGAGCTTATGGGTGAAAACTTAGCACAATGACAAGCGGGTTCATCTTTCTTAATCCACTTAAGTGACACATTGTTATTCCTAGTGGTCAAGATCATCATATTACTCCTAGGATCATTAACAATAGCTTTCCTAGGCTCATGCATATTGGCTCTACCCCTTTTTCTTTCAATCATGCTCTTAGCTCTACACATGTTAATGTACTTAAAGCAATTTGGTCTAATATGACCATCAGCACCACAAAAATGACATGAAAGATTAAAATAAGGGGTCATACCATTCCTTTGTGATAACAAAGGTGCTTTCCCATGTCTTTGAGCTTTCCTTTGGTGTGGTATTGATTCTCTTCTCCCTTGTTGTTAAGTTGGAGAAGATTGCTTTCTTTGTTGAGCATGCAAGAAATGCTTCTTGGCTTGATGGCTTTTAGTTTGAGGGATAGTTGCTTGAAGTGCTCTCATTGGTTTAGCTTGAGCTTGACTTATTGGTGCCATCTTGACTTGGACATTTCTAGAACACTCTCTTAGTTCAATTTTCTTCTTAGGATGAAGTGGAGGAAGAGGTTCTTTGAAGTGCAAGCTCTTGACAAATACCGTCTTGCTAGGAGTTGAGGTCTCCTTGTCATCTTCAAACCCTAGACCTCTCTTGTCACTTGGCTTCTTGCCAACTCCCAACATATGGTCAAGCTTCCCCGTACTCGAAGTCATCTTAGCAATCAACTCTCTAGCTTCTCTAAGCTCCTCCTTTAAGCTTTCTTCCACTTTTATTCCATTCTCCACTTTCTCACTTAAGTGAGTCACTTCGGTTGATAGCTTGAGGTTCTCTTCCTTTAGCTTTCGAACCTCTTTCTTCATATTCAACCTTAAGCTTTGAAAATGCCCAATAAATCCTTCAAGGTTCATACTCTCTACATTTCCATTTGTAGAGTGAGATGAAGAACTCTTATCACTAGAGTCATCACTAGTGTCACTTGTTGCCATGATGGCATCATCAATGTAAGTGGATTCACTTATAACTCTCTTAGCTACTTTTTCATCACATCCTTCTTCAAGGTTGTAAACTAAGGCCTTGTTGCCTTTTTCTACATCTTCCACAAAGGAGGCTCCAAAAGTCGTGTAGTTAAGAATAATCTCTTCATCACTAGAGGAATCATCTTCTTCATTGGAGTTATCACTTCCACTATCAATTGATGGGGTGGTCACCACATTTCCTTTCTTCTTCTTCTTCGAATTAGCACATTCGGGGGTAAAGTGACCTATCCCACAACATTCATAACATCAGACCCCTTTTCTTCCGATCTTTTCTTCCCTAGGCTCAAACTTCTTGAAAGGAGTCTTTTTCTTCAAGTCTTGATCCTTGGATCTGAAACCTTTCCTCTTGGACTTGTAGAATTTCTTGAACTTCCTCATTAGTAAAGCCATTTCCTCATCCGAGTCATCACTTTCCTCCTTCTCAACTTTGGAGGCTTTCAAAGCAATTCCCTTTTGCTTTTTAGGAGATGTGATGGTAAGACCCTTCCTAGATTCATAAGCTAGTAGTCTCCCAATCACTTTACTCGGCTTCATATCCGTGTAAGCACTATTCTCTTCTAAAACCGTCACCTTAGACTCAAATCTTTTAGGTAGAGTTCTCATAATCTTTTGCTTGATTCTCTTATCCGAATAAAGGTCACCAAGTAGATGACTTTGATTCACAATGTCCATTAATCTTACTTCAAATCATTAAAGCACTCGTTCTCATCCATCTTGAGTAATTCAAATTGCGTTTGGACAACTTGAAGCTTTGATTCCTTAACCACATCGGTTCCCTAACGTGCAACCTCTAGGATATCCCATGCCTCCTTAGCTATCCTAGTATTTTGAACCAACTTGTACTGGTTCTCATCCATTGCACATAGGATGGCATGCATTGCCTTCCTATTCCATTTTGATGCCTCAAAATCTTGTTCGTTCCACTATGCCTTTGGCTTGAGTACATAATCTACTCCATCCGTAAGAGTCATCATGGGTGGAGTGTATCCATCTTCAACCGCCATCCATGCCCTGTCATGAATTTGACAAATATACAACTCCATCTTGCCTTTCCAAGAGGCATAATTCAATCCGGTGAGAAGTGGAGGTCTAGTGCTAGAAGCTCCCTCGTTGCCACCGTTTCCACTCATTGTGTTTAATGAATGAATGATATGAATGCAAATATATGAATGATCAATACACACACAAAATGCCACACACACCAAAATTGAGCAAGGATCACCTATGTATGTCTAGGAACCCGCTCTAATACCAATTGAAACAAATATTATGGTGTGTATAGAATTAATCTAGAGGAGAGTAAATAGATTTTAATCAAATTTCACCCAATTTTCGTTAATGGTCAATTAGACGAAAATACCCCTAACTAATCACAATAATATCACAAGTGTAATAAGTGCGGAAATAATAAAGACACTTGAGATATACGTGGAAACCCTCCAAATGGGAAAAACCACGGGCTGTTAAGTGCGCCACACTCGAACAACGAATCTGCTGATGATAGAGGCGTTACAACCTACTCCCGGTATATAACCCACTACCACTACCTAATCCCGGTATTAAGTGGGCCCAGTCCAATTTGCTTACGTTTGAAGCAACCTACTCCCGGATGCAACACAAGACTTACTTTTCTTAAACGAAGAGATAAACACCCTATGTGAACATATGATGATATTCAAGCAACAATCAAGGCTAGGGTACCTTATAAGCTTATCTAAGATTATGAGAGGGCAATAAATGCAATCCTATATATCAAGAGCTAAATGACATGTTATAAAGCTTAGCTAAACATAGAACAAGCAATCCTATGAAACTATCATAAAAGCCAAATCAACACATGTTGTCATTAAGCATGTCAAGGACTATAATGCAATTACTAAATGCAATCAATGAGTCCTAAACAATATCTAAATGCAAAGCATAAAGATTTAGCTAGAAGTTATCAACAACAACAATCCGCTATCACAATACAACACTCAATCATGGCATCACAACAATCTCTAATTTGTATCTAGAAAATGTTCTAAGAGCATACAAATAATTAAAGAGAAGGTTTAGCAGGTAAAATACTTAACTTGTAAGAAGATAGTGAAGAACTTACCAAACAAGATGTGATGAAGCAAACCTATCCATTGGTGCACTCTAAATGAACTTAGATTATGCAAGATGAAGTTTTGGTGCTCATGGGGATGCTTTGAGTGATTAAAAATGAGTTCTTGGAAGTGTTTTTCCTTCAAATTGTGTTCTAAGGAAAATATATGATATTTTGAACTCTTACGCGACCTTAAGGCAATATATATATATATATATAAGAACCAAACAAAGTGATGTCGTTTTGGAAAAAAACGTTCCAGCTTCTTCATTGTGAGCTGGTAAGGTGCACTGGTCGAGTAGCGCACCACCAGCGCACTTCCTAAAACTTTCAATAGGGGCTGGTCGAGTGGCGCAACACAAGCGTAAAACCACTGGAATGTTTACGCTGGTGGGGCTGCGCTAGTCACCAGTGCAAGTCGTATTTTTTCAACACTCAAATGCACAAAAACAATAAGTTCAAGAGTGATGAAATTGCATCCTATTTTAATGCCTAGCATGACATACAACTTTCATAGTAAGATGCAAATAGGTCAACAAGAGTCATTTAAACTAAAATGCACACAAGAAAACACTCAACATATAAGATCAAGAGTTACGCATGAATATGTGAGTGTGTGCAACTATCTCTTCAAAGTAAGTAAGCACAAGAATTTTACCTTTGGTCCTTCTCCTCTTGAGGTATTAAGAGCCTAAGCTACCCTTACATGAACCCCAACAATGTGGTTGTTCACGAAATAAGCCAATCAACAAATGAGGACTTTTAACTTCTCAAGGTTTATCATTTCAAGTTCTCTAAATTTCTTCATATCACCTTTCTCACCATGAAGTCTATGTGTAACAACCACAAACTCATCTAGTTGCTTCTTGATCAAATAATCCTTCTCAACTACTTCTCTTTGAGCATTGTCTCTATCTTTTTCAAGCTTTTCTATATTTTTCAATAACTCAAGATTAGTAGGAATGGAACTACAGCTTCCATCATGATTTGCATCAAGGTTCTTGTTCCAAGATATTGTACTACCAACACCTAGTGAAGAATGAGAAGCTGTTAGAGCTACAAAGTTGCTCACCAACTCTTCATCACTTAAAAACTCACTACTAGAGCTCTCATTGTCACTAGAATTATCATCACTCCAAGTAGCCGCCAACACTTTTCCTTTCTTGTCTTTCTTAGATAGCTTTTTGGTGCACTCACTAGCAAAGTGACCAAAACCTTGACAATTATAGCATTGAACCTCTTTCTTGTTCATGGCTTGACTATTCTTCACAATCCTTGGAGATGGTGTTCTCTTAACTCCTTTTTCCTTAGAAGACTTGCCTTTAGGCTTGGCATTATGCTATAGAAACTTCTTGAACCTTCTAACCAAGAGTGTCATTTCTTCATTTTCATCATCACTCTTCTCCTCAATAGCATTGAGAGCGATTCCCTTACTTTTCATCTTTGGCTTTAAGCACATCACATAAGTTTGGAGATACCCAAGCAACTCATTGATATTCATACTATCCACATCCTTGCTTTCCTCAATGGCCGTCACCTTTGATTTGAGTCTCTTAGGAAGAGACCTAAGGATTTTCCAATTTTAACGCTCTTTTGAGATACGTACTCCAAGTGCTTGACATTAGTTAGCAATGTTAAGAAGCCAAAATTGGAAGTCTTCAAACTTTTCTTCCTCACCCATACTTAAACCTTCAAATTGTGATGCCAATATTTGAAGTCTCGATTTCTTCACCGCTAAGGTTCATTCATTAGTAAATTGTAGAGTATCCCAAGCTTCTTTTGTTGATTCAAGATTTTGAATGTAGGAGAATTGATGCCCATCAACTTCTCCAACGATGGCATTCATAGCACGATGGTGCCATTTAGCAACCTCAAACTCATTCATTGTCCATTCACTCATCGGCTTGAGTATCATGGTTCCATCTTCTAAAACCTTGGTAGAAGGACAATATCCTTCTTCCACTACCATCCAAGCCCTTTCATCAATAGAGCGGATGTAGGCTTTCATCCTCAACTTCCAATACCCATAGTTAGTGCCACGAAGTAATGGTGGCCTAGTATTTGAGACTCTTTCCGCCATTACATCATCTTGTAAACCCATGACTTCAAATGCCTTGTAAAAACCGTGAAAGTATCACCCCAGACTCACATTAAGTTCAATCTAGTGTCCTGCTCTGATACGATTTGAAAATACAATCACGGTTAAATGCTCAAGGCTAACCTAGAGGGGGAGGGTGAATAGGTTAGACACCTTTTTCAACTCCCTTAGAAACAAAAAAAAGTTTGTCCCTCTAGATTGCTTGTATCACAATATATATATTAATTAAAGACAATTAATCAATATATAAACACAAGTAAAGTGTGATACAAACAAGTAATTGTAACACATACCAAATCTATATTATAGAAAGAAAGTCAACATATATAAAGAGTTCTATCCACAATACAAATATAAGAGAGATAGGGATAGAGAAAAGTTGACACAAGATATAACGTGGTAAACCTCCGAAGAGGAAACATCCACGGGCTAGCAGCCACCGGTAAACAAAATCCACTAGTAGATAAGACAAGTACAATCTCTCGAGTAACCACTTCACCTAGAAACTACCCTCCTATCCTACTTTAGAAGTCGCCGCCCTATGCTCAACAATCTGAGGCTTCACACCTCTTGTCAAGACTTACTTGCTCACCTTATCCGGATCTTCACGACCCAAGGCAAGACTTCTTGCTCGACTAAGTCCTCACGACTCTAGTCAAGACTTCCATGCTCACATATCCGAGTTCTCCCAACTCTAGGCAAGACTTCTTGCTCAACTATCCAAGGCTTCACACCTCTAGCCAAGACTTTCTTGCTCGACAATCCAAGGCTTCACACCTCTGGCCAAGACTTCTTGCTCAACACCATAGGTCTCACACCTATTGTCAAGACTTCCTTCTAACAAGGCATCTAGGTGATCATGAATGCAAAACGCAAACAAGCACGTAACATAGATTGCTATGATCAACACATTCTATGGAAAATACTAGACATGAGCATGAATGCACAAATCACATATAGTCTAGTTTATCATGCATGTGTAATCAATCTAGATTATGTAAGATATGTTCAATATTAATCACAACCTAGATACATGCATGGATCTAAACTTGAATCACAAGATATGTTCAATAAATCACAAGATCAAGTTTAAATCACACAAACCAAAAACATGCTAAAATCATATGACAAAGTCAATTAGATTTAAGCTTAAATTCTAGAGCATATTCCTAATTATAGATTCATCAAAACACATGAATAGCTCAAAAGAACATAAGCACATGTATTACGTGAGAAATTCAGCCAAGAGAGCCTAATACATGTGAGGAACTATTTTTCTCAAAATCAATCAATCAAAGATCATCAAATAGTCCTAGAATCAAAGCTAGCACAATACAATCCCAAACCTGTGATAATATAGGCAAAATGAAAACCTAACTCAACATGTATGATTTCAATTGAAACTCAATCTAGCTTTGAAAGTGTTCAAAACACAAATCAAAACAATCACAATATACAAATATATGTAGAAGAAGAAAACCCAAGGCAATTGACCAAGTTTTAAAAGAAAACTTTGAGAGAAAATCAATACCTTAGTTGATTTAGGTGCAGACCCGTTTTTGTATGATTAGACACAAAAAACAGCAGTAACATTAACTCAAACCTTCAGAGAAAAGATAGAGGATGAATAAATGAACACTTTCAACTTTGAATCACTCAAATCAGAGTTCAAATGAAGAAGTTATGGTGTTTGGAAAGTGAGAAAATTTAGAGAGAAAATTTCTGCACACTTGATTTGAATTTCTTCTTAGAATGAAATGTGAGAGGTAAAGAGTTTATAAAGGAGTAATAAACTTGGACAAGTGAAATGACCAAGACACACAAAATGAAGCCAAGCAAGCTTGCTGCCAGAGATGGCATGTGGGCATCTCGGGGCAGCAAGCCTTCTGCCCAGAGATGGCCAAGCGCCATCTCGGGAAAGAAGTATATGCTTGCTTCTTTCTCCTTCGACCTTCATTCTCGTTCTTCGACCGTTCTCCGGCCTCTGAACTCAGAATTCGAATCTGTTTACAGATTATGAACCGTAACTATTACATGAACATGGACATATAAGATACTCAAATCATAAAACAATAATTCGACTCGATATACGAAGAAGAAGACAATGTGTGCAACATGAGTTGAAAGTGTAGTATCTTTTGACTTTGAACTTGAAATCAATAGTATGAGCAACTGAAATGACCGGAGCTCAATCAAGAATGATTTAAGACTAAAATAAAGTTCAATATCCATGTTATACAAACATATACACACATAAATCACAATTCACACTAGAATGCAAACTACATAGAGATAGTCTCCAATCATGCATATTCCAAAACATGTTATTTCCATACCATTGCATGAGCATTCATCTTCAAGTGTGTGAATGTGTTATACATGGTGCACAATGATGCAGGGACACATATGAATGAATTGTATGTGTGTGCCTATAATGTTGCACAACTATGCAGGGACACAAATGTATGATATGTTTGTGTGTGCCTTAGCTTTGTAAGAGAAAGATAAGGTCTTAGTATACCTTTGTAGAACCATATTGCATCCTTTCTCTTGAAGACTTAGAACTTGCTTTGACTTGTTGTTTCTTCTTCTTGAAGCTTGAATCATCATGAATCTGTGCAACTAAATCATTACAAGTAAACATCATTTTGATATGGAATTAATGCCAACACAAACTAAAACCTAACAATCTCCCCCTTTGTCAAATTCCATATCAAAACACCTATACATTTACTACAAATATAAAAATGATGATAGGTCACAAAATCACTCCCTCACATTACAATGAGTAAGATTCCTATAATTAATCTTCACCAACTCTTGAACTTCATCTTGATCTTTTCTTGAAGCAACCTACAAATCATCTCAAAGCACAATGCATATACAAGAGAAAAAAAACAAATGGCAACATATAATATGGATAAGAATATACAATTAAGTCCACAAATACATGTATCTCCCCCTTAATACTTGCCAAATACAAGAATTCTTAACCAAATCTTAAGACTAAGTATTACAAGCCATTGGAAGTTCAAAAGTTTACAAAAACAACATTAAAAGGAAACTAAATAACTAGCAACACTTAAATAACTCTTTCTCCCACTTTTTGACATGAAATGATGCCAAAAGTTAAGAAATATACCATGTGACTCAAATACTAGCTACTAGATCCACCAAAGAAAGATGTGCGTGTAGTTAACCTAACATAATGCTTGAGAGGTGGTCTTGAACTCGATACAATACACCATTCCAACTATTTTACTCTAGCATCTTGTTTTTTAACTATAGCACTAAGCTCATCAACCTTATTCTTCAAATGTAAAGCTCAATCCGGAAGAATGTTTATGCTAGTCTCTTGACAATCAACTTGTCAAATACTAAATAGTCCAAAAGTATCACATGTCTTGCCCTTATCCTTATATGACATGTATGACACACGTTTATCACTATACTTTTCAAAGGGTTATACCAACATATCATCTCCACTACTTTGAACACCACGAGCTAAACACAAAGAAGTTATAAACCCCGGTAATGCAAGCTTTTTATCTCCTCTAGTTTAGAAAGCCGCATTGTCAAAGTAAAACATAAGCAAATCCCCAAGGTTTATTGGTTAATTAGTCACCAAGGCATATACTATTTTGTTCTTGTCTTTATTCAACACGGTTGAATTCGAAGATCCAATAATATTTGTGCAAATAAAAAGATGCCAAAATGCACTTGCCTTAGTTAACTCATGTTGACTATTATATGCTCTACCTTTCCACTCAAAAGAAGCATTGTCACATAGAGATCTACCCATGATATTAAGATTCTCAATGGTATCAACATCTAGAAAGTTTGAATCAATATCACTTGATAGCCCAAGAAACTTGTTAATGTTTACCGGGTTAACTCTAAACACAACACCCCTAATCTCCATCAAAGCATCCAATGAGGTGGCACTCTCTCTATATTCATGATAAAATTCTCTAACAATAGTGTCATTCACTATTCCTAACATGCTCACCCAAGATTCCCAATTTCTATCCTTAATGTTTTTAAGAACATAAGAATCTTTACATTTACCTAAGTCAATGCCTCTCTTTTAAAGTATCTTTTTAGTTGCAAAGATCCCTAAATCCTTTGACCTTGAAGCTTTGGATCCCTTTGAGGTAGACTTGGCTTTCACAATGGGATTCGATTGATTTCCACTTTCTGTAACTTTAGTTCTTCCCATTTGTTCTTGTGAAATAAGATGCTATATACATACAACAAAAGTAAGTGAAAGACAAAACAAACTTATTAGTCACAAATATATAAACACAATGACATATGACTTAAGAATGAATCATCATGCAAGACAAAGATAGTGAGTAATATCTTACAAGTATCATTAAGTCAAAAATATGCCAACATGTAACAAAATGAAGCATGTGAACATATCATAAAAGAGAACAATGTCTAGCATACAATGCTCCCCCTTGATAAATGCTATAACTAAAACCAATGATAGCATAGAGTTCACAAAGATATTCACACAATCACACATTCAAGCAATTTGAAGAAATATCAACAAAATAAGCTTCATAAGCTAAGAAAGATACACAAAGATTTTTCAAGTTATCTCATAATTATTCAACAATTGCTAAGATATCATCATACTCATAAACAAACTGTGTGTGAGAGAGATATGCTTCAAATATATATATCAAAAAGTAGTTTGATAATCAACATGCAAATAATTTCCAATAACTATTCATCTTAAGCTTTTTCCATAAAAAGTCAAGCCGATTATCATCCGAAATTTTTGCTATTAAGAGAATAGATTTTAACATATGACCGTGTGTGTGCATGTGGCTCGTAATCCCATTTCTGTTATTTAACCCGAGCTCATTTGATTTTCAACTAAACTCCTTTTCAAGCCTTCCTCCTACTTCTTTTTAGGCTTTGAATCAAAGATTTTTTTATTATGAATTCCTTTCAACACTTCTTTGATTTTTCTTATTTTTTTACATAAATAAAATTCACTTCATGATTGTTTTCACTTATCACAATGGTGTAGCTCTTTCCAATATTGGGTAGCTTTCACAACCAAGGTGTGTAGCCATTTCATCAAGGTGCTTGTTGAGTTCTATGTAATTGCCGAAGCAAAATGGATACTAACCATAGGTCATTTTAAATGTACTTAAGCACAAAAACTTCAAGGTGTATCCAATGTTTACATATTAGTAAACTCAACCTACTAGCAAAACATATAACAGAAGCAAGGTGCAATTTTTAGAAAATCAAGATTTTATGGCTCATAAGCACATGATCTACGAGCAATAAGTAGAGACTTATTCAAGATCATTACTTCTCTAATGAGTAGCTTTCAAAGAATATGAAGCTCATATGTTAAAAGTAATGCCACTCAATATACCATACATAAAAAAATCATCAAAGTTAAGATCAATGTGAACAATATCACTATTAGATCCTAAAATAGCAAATGTCAATGAGAACCATATGTATGCCATACAAAATTCTCTAATATGACATGCTATGAGATGTGTGTCAAAAATTGAGTTAAAAGATCAATATCTAAGAGAATATGAATTAGAGTATAAAGATACCTTTTTGCACATTATATTCACCAAATATCATACTTCCGCCCTTTTTATGAGCACTCTTGCCCTAATGTCCTCATGACACCAAGTTGATGATGTTTCACAACAAGAGTATAAAATACATAACATCTCAATCCAATCAACACATATAACAAAAGAACTTCTTCAAAGTTAATCAACAAATTTTGACCATCATAACAATCATGATGTGAGATAACCAAGTTCATATCAATATATGGAGTATTCAAAGCTAGTAAACGAGAATTCTCAACACAATTGATATATAGCCTTAAAGCTATCTCACATGTGCTTCTTATTTTAGTGATAATAGTAATCACTCTTGAACCACTTGTTCTTGGGTGGACCTACACAAACATTTCCAATATCATCCTTGACAACAATGTTAAACCTAGAGTAAAGTCCTTAAATGACTTGATTAATAAGAATATCATTAACACACTCTTCCTTAACATTTTCAACACAAGCTTTGTCAAGTTGAACAAGATTAGAATTCTTTCTACTACACAACGTTTTCTCATGCTTAGCAAAATTATCATGTTTCTCAACTTGCAAGGCCTTAGCATGTTCAAGTTGAAGTTTAATCTCTTTATCCCTCGATTCATTTCCTAATTTGTATTTTTCAATATATTTATAACACCTAGGCTTAATGTGACCTATTGTGTTGCGATAATGACAAATTGGAATAAAAGAGGAGATTGTACCTTTTGGAGTTGAACTAAATTCACTAGGAGTTTGCAAAGATACCTTATTTGCCAACTTCTTCTTGGCTTTTGATCTTCTCTTCTTGTGTGGTTTCTTATCAATCACAACTTCATCAAAGTGTGTAGGAAGTGGTGCTACCAAGAGCTCCTCTTCAACTACCAAGTCATCTTCACCACTATGAGAGTTTACAAGATTCCTAACACTAGACACACTAACCGAATCATTCACTAAGTCCTTGATAGCCTCCTTCGCCGTGTCTATCTCTTCCATCAATTCTTGTTCTCTATTCTTCAAAGAAGATATCACATTATCCTTCTCAAGGTTTATCATTTCAAATTCTCTAAACTACTTTATAATATCACCTTTCTCACCAAGAAGTCTACGAGTAACAACCACAATCTTTGTCTTGCATGATGATTCATTCTTAAGTTATATGTCATTGTGTTTATATATTTCAGACTAATATGTTTGTTTTGTCTTTCACTCACTTTTGTTGTATGTATATATCATCTTATTTCACAAGAACAAATGGGAAGAACTAAGGTTACCGGAAGTGGAAATCAATCGAATCCCATTGTGAAAGCCAAGTCTACCTCAAAGGGATCCAAAGCTTCAAGGTCAAAGGATTTAGGGATCTTTGCAACTAAAAAGATATTTCAAGAGAGAGGCATTGACTTAGGTAAATGTAAAGATTCTTATGTTCTTAAATGCATTAGGGATAGAAATTGGGAATCTTGGGTGAGCATGCTAGGAATAGTGAATGACACTATTGTTAGAGAATTTTATCATGAATATATAGAGAGTGCCACCTTATGGATGCTTTGATGGAGATTAGGGGTGTTGTGTTTAGAGTTAACCCGGTAAACGTTAACAAGTTTCTTAGGCTATCTAGTGATATTGATTCAAACTTTCTAGATGTTGATATCATTGAGAATCTTAATATCATGGGTAGAACTCTATGTGACAATGCTTCTTTTAAGTGGAAAGGTAGAGCATATATTAGTCAACATGAGTTAACTAAGGCAAGTGCATTTTGGCATCTTTTTATTTGCACAAATATTATTGGATCTTCGAATTCAACCGAGTTGAATAATGACAAGATCAAAATAGTATATGCCTTGGTGACTAATCAACCTATAAACCTTGGGATTCGCTTATGTTTTACTTAGACAATGCGGCTTTTTCAACTAGAGGAGATAAAAAGCTTGCATTACCGGGGTTTATAACTTCTTTATGTTTAGCTCGTGGTGTTCAAAGTAGTGGAGATGATATGGTTGTACAACCCTTGGAAAAGTATAGTGATAAACGTGTGTCATACATGTCATATAAGAATAAGAGTAAGACATGTGATACTTTTGGACTATTTAGTAGTTCACAAGTTGATTCTCAAGAGACTAGCATAAATATTTTTCCGGATTAGGCTTTACATTTGAAGAAGAAGGTTGATGAGCTTAGTGTTATAGTTGAAAAACAAGATGCTAGAATAAAAGAGTTGGAGAAGTGTATTGCCTCAAGTTCAAGACCATCTCTCAAGCATTATATTAGGTTAACTACACGCACATCTTTCTTTGGTGGATCTAGTAGCTAGTATTTGAGTCTCATTGTATGTTTCTTACCTTTTGGCATCATTTCATGTCAAAAAAGGGGAGAAAGAGTTGTTAAGAGTTGCTAGTTACTTAGTTTCCTTTTTATGTTGTTTTTGTGAACTTTTAAACTTTCAATGGCATGTAATAATTAGTCTTAAGAGTTGGTTAAGAACTCTTGTATTTGGTATGTATTGAGGGGGAGATACATGTATTTGTGGACTTAATTGTATGTTCTTATCCATATTATATGTTGTCATTTTTTGTTTTTCTCTGGCATATGCATTGTTCTTTGAGATGATTTGTAGGTTGCTTCAAGAGAAGATCAAGATGAAGTTCAAGAGTTGGTGAAGATTAGTTAAAGGAATCTTACTCATTGTAATGTGAGAAAGTGATTTTGTGACCTATCTTTATTTTTATATTTGTAGTAAATGTATAGGTGTTTTGACATGGAATTTGCCAAAGGGGGAGATTGTTAGGTTTTAGTTTGTGTTGGCATTAATTCCATATCATAATGATGTTTACTTGTAATGATTTAGTTGTTTAGATTCATGATGATTCAAGCTTCAAGGAAGAAGAAACAACAAGTCAAAACAAGTTCTAAGTCTTCAAGAGAAAGGATGCAATATGGTTCTACAAAGGTATACTAAGACCTTATCTTTCTCTTAAAAGGCTTAGGCACACACACACATATCATACATTTGTGTCCCTGCATCATTGTACACCTTTATAGGCACACACATACAATTCATTCATATGTGTCCCTACATCATTGTGCACCATGTATAACACATTCACACACTTAAAGATGAATGCTTATGCATTGGTATGAAAATAACATGTTTTTGAAAATGCATGATTGGAGACTATCTCTATGTAGTTTGCATTCTAGTGTGAATTGTGTTTGTGTGTGTATATGTTTGTATAACATGGATATTGAACTTGGATTTAGTCTTAAATTGTTCTTAATTGAGTTCTGGTCATTTTGGTTACTCATACTATTGATTTCAAGTTCTAAGTCAAAAGATACTACACTTTCAACTCATGTTTCATACATTGCATTCGTCTTCGTATATCGAGTCGAATTATTATTTTCTGGGTTGAGTATCTTATATGTCCATGTCCGTGTGAGAGTTATGGTTAGTAATCCATAAACGGATTCGAATTCCTCTTTTGGAGGCCGGAGAATGGTCGAAGAACGAGAAGGAAGGTCGAAGGAGAAAGAAGCAAGCAATGTCTTCTTTCCCGAGATGGCGTGTGGCCATCTCGGGGCAGAAGGCTTGCTGCCCCGAGATGAACACATGCCATTTCGGACAGCAAGCTTGTTTGGCTTCATCTTGCCCCTCTTGGTCATTTCACATGTCCAAGTTTCCCACTCCTTTATAAACTCTTTCCCTCTCACATTTCATTCTAAGAAGAAATTCAAACAAGTGTGCAGAAATTTTCTTTCTAAATTTACTCACCTTCCAAACACCATAACTTCTTCATTTGAACTCCGATTTGAGTGATTCAAAGTTGAGAGTGTAAATATATTCATACTTCATCTTTTCTCTGAAGGTTTGAGTAAGTTGTACTGCTTTTTTTGGTATCTAATCATACAAAAACTGGACTGCACCTAAATCAACTAAGGTATTGATTTTCTCTCAAAGTTTTCTTTTAAAACTTGGTCAATTGCCTTGGGTTTTATTCTTCTACATATATTTGTATATTGTGAGTGTTTTGATTTGTATTTTGAACACTTTCAAAGCTAGTTTGAGTTTCAATTGAAATCATACATGTTGAGTTAGGTTTTGATTTTGCCTATGTTATCACATGTTTGGGATTGTATTGTGCTAGCTTTGATTCTAGGACTATTTTATGATCTTTGATTGATTGATTTTGAGAAAAATAGTTCATCACATGTATTAGGCTCTCTTTGCCGAAATTCTCACATAATACATGTGCTTATGTTCTTTTGAGCTATTCTTGTGTTTTGATGAATCTATGATTAGGAATATGATCTAGAACTTTAGCTTAAATCTAATTGACTTTGTCTTATGATTTTAGCATGTTTTTGGTTTGTGTGATTTAAACTTGATCTTGTGATTTATTATATATATCTTGTGATTGAAGTTTAGATCTATGCATGTATATAGGTTATGATTAATATTGAACATATCTTACATAATCTAGATTGATTACACATGCATGATAAACTAGACTATATGTGATTTGTGCATTCATGCTCATGTCTAGTATTTTCCATAGGATGTGTTGATCATAGCATTCTTTGTTTCATGCTTGTTTTCGTTATGCATTAATGATCACCTAGATGCCTTGTGAGAAGGAAGTCTTGACAATAGTTGTGAGACCTATGGTGTTGAGCAAGAAGTCTTGGCAAGAGGTGTGAAGCCTTGGATTGTCGAGCAAGGAAGTCTTGGATAGGGTCGGGAGGATCCGGATAGTCGAGCAAGAAGTCTTGTCTAGAGTTGGAAGAACTCGAATAGGTGAGCAAGGAAGTCTTGACTAGAGTCATGAGGACTTAGTTGAGCAAGCAGTCTTGCTTTGGGTCATGAGGATCCGGATAAGGTGAGCACGGAAGTCTTGACGAGAGGTGTGAAGCCTCGGGTTGTTGAGCATAGGGCGGCAACTTCTAGAGTAGGATAGGAGGGTAGTTTCTAGGTGAAGAGGTCACTTGAGAGATTATACTTGTCTTATCTACTAGTGGATTTTGTTTGCCAGTGGCTGCTATCCCGTGGATGTTTCCTCTTCGGAGGTTTACCACGTTATATCTTGTGTCAACTTTTCTCTATCCCTATCTCTCTAATATTTGTATTGTGGATAGAACTCTCTTTCTTTCTATAATATTGATTGTGTATGTGTTACAATTATTTGTTTGTATCACACTTTACTTGTGTTTATATATTGATTAATTGTCTTTAATTAATATATATATTGTGATACAAGCAATCTAGAGGGACAAACGTTTGTTTGTTTCTAAGGGAGTCGAAAAAGGTGTCTAACCTCTTCACCCCCCTCTAGGTTAGCCTTGAGCATTTAACCATGATTGTATTTTCAACTTCCTCCCTGGTTCTACTACTTGGGCAACGGAAGAACAACCATCCCCTAGCACTGCTACCTCGGAGCCAGCTCCACCACCTTAGTTATGTTAGCCTGAATCAGCTCGATCCCTTACCTCTTCAGCTGGATTGATTGGGACCTCTTCCATCACTATGGATTTAGTCTGGACCTCCCCTTCCTGGGTAAGGGCGATCTAGATCCTTAACTCCTTGACAGATTCAGACAGACAGATATATAGGTTTGAAGCTTCACCTACATCCATAACCTCTGTTGTAACCCACATCGGCCAGACCAGTTCGGACCACCATTTCCTTGGAAAGATCAAACTGGACCTTTACTTTGGATGATTCTGATGGAGAGGTAGGCGGGCTTGGAGCCCCCCATGCTTCCACAGTAGTAGAGGACTTCAAGGTAGTTCCTACCCTAATACGACTAGACATGAAAGCAGAAATGGGAACCATGTCCTCCTCATCATCTGCTCATCCATAATCTCAATAAGGTCCAGCTTCAGTCGGAGTGGACCCAGGTAACTCTCAGCTTTCTCTGTGATATACTCAAGGTATCCATCCTCCAATGATGATAAGGTTAGAGGGAAGAAGAGCTCAAGCTGCCTAGCAAGCAACACAGAAGCGTCCTTCAGCAAATGAAGCACCCACATTGGCTTCTAAGGCAGCCACACTGCCATACAGAGTTTAAACCACTCCCTCAAGAGTTTACCTTCTCCTTATGAGAAATCCTCTCATGGCACGACACATGGACCCCGAGTCTTTCCAGATCATATGCATGTTGGATCCACTCCCGGGTTACCTGCACATTAGCCATGGTTGCCTTAATTCTGGTCATGTCTTCATTCAGAATAACTGCGCCCCTCACTACCATTGTCAGCTCCTCCTCCTTTTGGTTTGACGTCCTTTGAGAGAGAAGTTTTCTCCATCCGAAACATCTACTTTTGGATCAATTGGGACTTACTTGCCATATAAATAACCACCTCAGCTATGGCCTTTATTTGAGGGAGAAGTTCCCTATTCGGATTGATCATCTACTGCATCATGGGATTTTGAGCTGGGGTCTGCTTCAGCAACCCAAGACTTGCCAGCTACAATGGGAACATACACAACCATCTTTGCAGCTTTCTTTTTAATCCCCTCCCTTTTTCGTCCATCAATGACTCTTAAGTCAAAGGAGGAAAGTAGAGCCAGCTCTACCTGGAAGGTTGTGAAGAAGTAACCATCCTCATTGGCTTGCACAAGCTCGACCTTAGCAAACACCAGTTTGCTCTCGAAGATTATCATACCGATGGCTAATCTCCATTTGTACTAGGCCTTCCAATGCCCTAGTGAGCCATCGAGGTCTCGATCCGTTCGGGGAGCACCCAAAGATCCTGATTCATTCACAGTGGGGTCTCGAGCTCCATTACGATTGTTGAAGACTCTCATCTACCCCAAATGGACTTCCAAACCGGTTACATCACTTGGGGACTAGAAGCTTAATATTTTCTCAGTACTCCAGTGAGATGAGCGATGGCCCCAGCGTGAGACAATTTCCCCTAGTTTGCAATAAAAAGCATCTTTTGCGTAGAGCCATTCTACTATCTACACTCATAATCAGATCATCTCAAGCGATTCTACTCGTGAAAAAGCTCCTATAGTGAGACTGGTTATCAACCGATACCACCATGCATTGATACAACTTCGTATCGGCTCGCCATGAGTTTGCATCTCCTTCGATTTTGGTATCCGTAATAGATCTCATGTGATCACCATCACCAGGAGAGCTACACCGCATTCCCGATTCCCTAGACCAGATCAAATCCTTCCAGGAGGATGGCCATTACTAGGAGAGCTACACCGCACTCTTGATGCCCTGGACCGGATCGAATCCTTCTAAGAGGATCACCTTGACTAGGAGAGCTAGATAGACCTCCTAATGCCCTGGACTGGATTAATCCCTCCAGGAGGATCGCCATAGTATTTCGACAATGATCTCCTCAAGACTAGAGACTGGTCGGGGAAGCCACCTCACTACCTCTGATGCTTTGGCCGGGCGCCACCCCCCGCCAAGAAGGGTCTGAGTGTAAGAGCATAGTTGCCATCCAGATCTTAAGACCAGGGATTGATCAAAGGAAGCCCCCTCATCACCCCTAATGCCTTGGTTGGGTGACCTCCCACAAGAAGGATCCGATTGTAAGTGTATAGTTGTCATCCGGATCAAAATACCAGGATATAGTTAGATAGCGCTCTTGATGCCTCGACCGGGCACCACCCCTCGCCAAGAAGGGTCTGAGTGTAAGAGCATAATTGCCATCTTGATCTCATGACCAGAAATTGATCGGGAAAGCCCCCTCATCACCCCTGATGCTTTGGTAAGCTGACCTCCCCCAAGAAGGATCCGATTGTAAGTGTATAGTTGCCATCCGGATCAAAATACCAAGATATAGCTAGATAGCACTCCTGATGCCTTGGTCGGGCTATGACCCCCAAGAATAATCTGAGTGTAAGAGCATAGTTATCATCTAGATCTCAAGGCCAGGAAATAACTAGATAGTGCTCTTGATGCCTTGGTCAGGGTACGAACCCCAAGAGGGGTCTGAGTGTAAAAGCATAGTTGCTATCCAGATCTCGAGACCAGGATATAGCTAGATAGCGCTCCGGATGCCTTGGTTGGGTGACCTCCCCCAAGAAGGATCCGAATGTAAGTGCATATTTTCCATCTAGATCAAAATACAAGGATATAGCTAGATAGCCCTCCTGATGCCCCGAGCCGGATTAATCCCTCCAAGAGGAACGCCATGGTATTTCGAAAATGATCGCCTCGATACCAGGAAATAGCTATATAGCACTCATGATGCTTTTGTTGGGCTACCTCCCCTAAGAAGGATCTGAGCGTAAGAGCATAGTTGCTAGCTAGATCACGAGACCTGAACAACCAAAAGGTCATCCTGCTGCCATGGTCGGGCCAACCATGCCCAAGAGGGATCTGAGTATAAGTGCATAGTTGCCATCCGGATCCCAAGACTAGGGTAGCTAGCGTTCTCGATGCCTTGGTCGAGTGACCTTCCCCAAGAAGGATCTAAGCGTAAGAGTGTAGTTGCCTGCTAGATAACGAGACCAGAACAATTAAAAGGTCATCCTGCTGCCATGGCCTGGCCAACCCCTCCAAGAAAGGTCTAGATGGCATAGTTGCCTACCAATTCTAGGAACAGAAATTCCAGGCTCTCAGATTAGCCACTGGAGCTTCATCCGACATGATCAAGCAATACGGTTTGTGACCTTTCTCGCTTACCAAATTTTACACTGACTAGAGCGTCGGAAATTCCACAAAGGGAATATCCTTTTCTGTGGTCCGCCATCGCTCATTAATTTTTCAAGTACGCCGAATTCACCTATATTTTGTCTATGTATAAAGATCTGGTGAGAAACTGGCCTTAGTTGCTAACCAGGATCTTCTTCACCTAATGTACTGAGATTCTTAAAGCAGGAATGACTAGTACCCCGGTTCGTTAAGCCAAGCACTAGGAGCTCGATTCTGGTTACCAGTAAGAAACGACAAGCATAATTCTTCATGTAGTACAAGATTCTAACTCCAACCCCAGCTGCGTATCAGTGTTCAAGTCAGAGGGGACTTGTGTTAATAGCAAAATTTGGCTAGGGACCAAAGAAGAATTTTCCACCTTCCAGCCTTCAAGCTAGGGTCCAAATCCGGGTCTATGTAGCAAGGTATCGAGGTCCTCTAGGTCAAGGTACCTTATGACCCCGCATAAGCAGGGTGAGGTAATCAACACCTTCTCAACACCTTGCATGCATTCAGGCTCTCTAATTAAAGCCCGTTACCCCGCTATGAATCTTGCATAATTAGGTTGAGCTCCATAATAAAGCTCGACGTAACTCAACCAAGCTCCCAACTACAAGGTTTGAACACTGTGGGATATTTCACCCTTAAAATGGTTAGCACAAGCTCCATGGGAAGACCAACAACATTGATCTAGCTCCATAGAGACCCTACCAGTGTACTGGAACCTGGGATACCTCGCCCTTAAGAAAAATCAAGCGTCACCTCAGGTAACCTCTATAAAGTACTGTTAGGTTCTAGATTTGTGTTGGCTTGATTCCATAACAAAACTTCATTTCTTTGTAATGCTTAGTTGCTTAAGTAGTTCATGATGATAAGAGCTTCAAGGAAGAAAAGCAACTTCTCATGATACAAAGTTCGTCTTCAAGGTGATTGGTACTATTCTTGGATGCTAAGGTATCGAGATCCTTTTTCCTCTTGCAAGGCGTAGGTGCACACACATATAATTCATTCATATGTGTCTATGCTTAGATGTGCATCATTATATGCGCGAACACACATAATTCATACATTTGTGTCCCTGCATCGTAGCGTATCACTTGGTATAACACATTCACACACTTGAAGTTGAATGCTCATGCATTGATATGAAAGTAGCATGTTTTGGAAAATGCATGATTGGAGACTATCTCTATGTAGTTTGCATTCTTGTGTGAAATGTGTTTGTTTGTTTATATGCTTGTATAACATGGATCTTGAACTTGATTTTAGTCTTAGATTGTTCATGATTGAGTTCTGGTTATTTTGGTTACTCTTTCTATTGATTTCAAGTTCTAAGTCAAAAGATACTACACTTTCAACTCATGTTGCATACATTGTCTTCGTCTTCGTATATTGAGTCAAATTATTATTTTTTAGGTTGAGTATCTTATATGTCCATGTCCTTGAGGGATTCCCGATTCATAATCTTCAAATGGATTTGAATTCGAAGTTTGGAGGCCAAAGAAGGCGAGGAGAGCGCAAGGGGTGAGGTGCGATGGCTTAAGCCTTCATCATGGACCAACCCGAGATGGCGCATGGCCATCTCGGCCCCAAGAGTGTTCTTCCCCGAGATGCCCATGCGCCATCTCGGGGAGACACTAAGGAAGAAGGGCAAAAATGTCTTTTTGGCTTTTCTCTCTTTAAAACCTCTCATTCCCTCTCATTTCAAAAGACAAGAACAAGTTGAGAAATTGAAGAACAAGTGCAGAATTTTAATCTCAACATTTTGATTTTTGTTTTTGTGATAACTTCTTCATTTCTACTCCGAATCACTTGATTCAAAAACCGATTTCTAGTGTCTTGAAGAGTTATACAAACCCCAAGCATTTACAGAACCAAAGAATGTCTACATTTTTCGTTGTGATCTGATCTTCAGTTCGTGATTGCTTCCTTGTTGGTAAAATCATCTTCTTCTTAGTTTTCTCCTTAGATCTTCTTATTGATTGATGTTATTTGATTAAGAAGCATGACTAGGATGATTTTGATATCATTTTGTGGTTTGTTGATTTGATTTTCAAGTTTAGTTTGATTTGTGATAAATTGAATGATTTGTGCTAAACTTGATAAACATGAAATTGTTTCTGGAAATCCTTTGTTCTTATGCTTGATTGATTGTTTCTTGATCTAATTTTATTTTTCTAAGAACTAGGTTTTGTTTCAATTTGTGTATATATCTTCATATCTATGTTCTTAGTTGATAACATACTTAGGCTGTCTAGTTGCATTTGTGATTGAACTTTGAAAGCATAATCTAGTCATCTAGTTGCATGTCCATAGAATTTGTTGATCATCATTTTCTATGTTGAGTGCTTGTTTGCATTTTGCATTCATGATCACTTAGATGCCTTGTGAAGAGGTAGAAAGTCTCATATCTTAGAGTGATTCTTTGATTTGAGCAATTGTAAGTCTTAGCTAGAGTCGGGAGGACTTGAATAGCTAAGCAAGTGGAAGTCTCGACAAGAGGTGTGAAACCTCGGTTTGTTGAGCAATGAAGTCTTGGCAAGAGGTGTGAAGCCTCGGATTGTCAAGCAAGAAAGTCTTGGCTAGAGGCGTGAGGCCTTGGATAGTCAATCAAGAAGTCTTGCCTAGGGTCGGGAGGATCCGGATAGGTGAGCAAGAAATCTTCCTAGAGATAAGGAGTCTTGGATAGGAAGTCGGCTTAGTAGATCACTAGGTTCAAGATACAGTGAGAGTGAAAGCTTGTAGAGCATGTGTGATTGCTTGAGTGTGTAACTCTATTTGAAATAGTAGATTTGCTTTTATCGGTGGTTGTGGAATCAACCAGTGGATGTTTCCTCTTTGGAGGTTTTACCACGTAAATATTGTGTGTCTTTTTTTGCAATTTTCATTAAGAATTGTTAGAATTGCATTGTTTTAAAAGAAGATAAAAACTGGAGCATATACCTATTCACCCCCCCTCTAGGTATATTCACACTATAAAGATAAAGGGAATTTCAATTGGTATCAGAACTGGTGTCTAGACGCACTTAGATAGATCTTATTTGTAGTGTTTGTTATCTTCATTTGTTTCATCATGATTAAAGAAATGTATTCTTTTGTGGCTTCTTTTGTTGAAGGTGAGTCTATTGACTTAGATGATCAAAAGATCAAAGATCTTATTAATGAAAATGAAAGGATCTCTAAGATCAATAAGTCTCTCACTAAGAAGTTAGAAAATCATGATTGTAGCTCAAAATATGTTATTGATCTAAATGACAAAATTCTTAATCTTGAGAAAAACTTGATTGATAGCAATGATAGATTAAGTATTTTAAAGCATGAAATTGAGCAAAGAGATGAATCTCTTGATCGTGCTAAGAGAATTGAAAATGTGCTTAGAGCAAAACTAAATGAGCATGAGAATCAAGAGAAAGTGCTTAATGGCAAACTTAATAAGGCTAAAGAGATGATTAACAATATGTTATCTAGCTCTAACAAAGTGAAAACTCTCATTAAGGTTGGAAAGCCTTCAAGTGACAAAAGAGGTTTAGGATATGTTAATGAAAAGTCAAATCCTTCATCTAACAAATCTACTTTTTTCAAAGCTTGTAGCAATTTAAATGTAGGTACACTCTTTAACGGTAAAGCCATGAATGCTACCAGAGGTGCCTCAACATCAACAATGAAAGTCAAGGAAAAGACTCAACAATGCCAAAGACACGCTATATCATCATCAAATGCAAAAGGCAAGACATCTAGTGTTGCACGCCAAAGAGGTAAAAATGTGAGAAGGGAAAATGAGTTGAATGCTCTAGCAAATGGTAAACTTCTCAAATTCATACCTATTTGTCATTATTGCAACATGGTAGGACACGTAAGACCTAGATGTTATGAATACATTCGTAAATGTAGAATTGCCAATGATTTGCATGATATGTCTTTGAATTTTCCTAGGCAATCATCCATGTATGGATCTAGAATTAGACCTAAGAAGACCTTGGAAAAGCATGTTGAGAATAAATGTGTTGATGATTTGTTTGTTAAATCTTATGTTGTGCCTCGTTCTACTATTCATAAGAAAGCTGATAATGCTTTGTTTGATTTGTTTGAAAATGTGACTAATGGAGTCAATGTGCATAAAAAAAAGTCAAAGCATGTTAATAAAAGTAGGAATGAGAAACTTGTCAAGAAAGTTTGGGTTAAGAAAAACACAACACATTGTTTGGTTGCACTTTATGTTTTAAGAGCTAATTCATCCTATTGTTGGTACCTAGATAACGGTTGCTATAGGAATATGACCGGTAACAAGGAATTCTTTAAGAATCTTGTTATGAATGATGGTGGATGGGTTACATTTGGTGATGGCACCAAAAAGCAAGTTCTAGGCAAGGGAACAATTTGTATCCCTGGATTGCCTAAACTTCGTGACACTTTGTATGTATATTGTCTACAAGCTAATCTAATAAGCATCACTCACTTGTGTGAAATTTTTAAAGAAGTTAGCTTTAACAAGGATGTGTGCAAGATAATTGATAAAAAGGGAAAAATTGTTTTGAAAGTCAAAAGGTCTTTAGACAATTGCTATTGTTTAGAGGTTGATCCACTAACATGTAATATGGCACATGAGTACAACAAGCTTGAATTATGGCAGGAAAGATTGGGCCACATGAATTATAAACATTTAAAGAAGCTTGAAAAATATGACATTGTTAGAGGTCTTCCTAGTCTTGGTAAGAAGCTTGATGGTGTTTGTGAACCATGTCAATTGGGTAAACAAACCAAAGTGTCTAATAGAAAGAACACTAATTTTGCTACCAAGAAGCCCTTAGAACTTGTGCATATGGACCTAATGGGACCAATTCAAACTGAAAGCATAAATGGCAAGAAATACATTTTTGCATGTGTTGATGATTTTTCTCGGTTTGCTTGGGTATATTTTCTTAGGGACAATACCGAAACTTTTGGTTACTTTAAGAAGTTTTGTAATCAAGTTCAAAATGAAAAGGGTCTTGGAATCAAGAAAATATGTCGCATTAGGAGTGATCATGAGAGTGAATTTGAAAATGCTAGATTTAGTGAGTTTTGTGATGATTATGGGATTTCACATTAGTTCTCGGTTCCTAGAACTCCTCAACAAAATGGTATTGTTAAGAGGAAGAATCGTGTCTTGCAAGAGATGGCTAGGGTCATGCTCAATAGCAAAAAATTCCCTAGAAATCTTTGGGCCGAAGAAGTCAATACCGCATGCTATGTCATTAATAGAGTTTTTAGAAGGCCTGGCACAAAACAAACCTCCTATGAACTTTGGAAGGGCAAGAAGCCCAATGTGAGTTACTTCCACACTTTTGGGAGTAAGTGTTTTATTTTGAATGATAGAGATCACTTAGGAAAGTTTGATGCTAAAAGTGATATTGGTCTCTTTCTTGGGTATGCCAATAATAGTCGTGCATATAGAGTGTTCAATTTGAAAACTAAGACTATTATGGAATCTATTAATGTGAAAATAGATGATCTTATCATGCTTGATTTATGTGATAATCATAGTGTTAATGAACCTAAAGAACATTTGTTGAATGACACTAAAGCACCTATTGATGTGACTAGTTGTGATGAAAATGAGTCTAGTCATAATGATGATAATGGTAGTGTTGCTAGAGAAAAAAGTCAAGAGTTAGAAAATGTTTTAAATGATGACTAACAAGATGTTGAAAATTCTAATTCTGAACTTAGGATCATGCATTACCAACAAGACATCATAGGTGATTTGAATGAAGGGGTTAGAATTAGAAGGCAACTAGCTAACCAAATTTCATATGCTTGCTACACTTCTCAAATTGAGCCTAAGAATATTAATGAAGCAATTATTGATGAATATTGGGTTAATGCCATGCAAGAAGAACTAAATCAATTTGAGAGAAATGAAGTATGGTCCTTAGTTCCTAGACTAAAAGACATCAATGTGATTGGTACAAAATGGGTGTTTAGGAATAAGACCGATGAAAGTGGCAAGATAGTGAGATATAAAGCAAGACTAGTGGCTCAAGGATACACTCAAGTTGAGGGTGTAGACTTTGATGAGACTTTTGCACCCGTTGCACGTCTTGAGTCCATTAGGCTTTTGTTGTCCATTGCATGTCTTAAGAAATTCAAATTGTTTCAAATGGATGTCAAAAGTGCCTTTTTCAATGAATACCTTCAAGAAGAAGTGTTTGTTTAACAACCTAAGGGTTTTGTAGACCCACACTCTCGTAATCGTATGTTTAAGTTGAAAAGGGCTCTTTATGGCCTTAAGCAAGCTCCTAGAGCTTGGTATGATAGGTTGACTCAATATCTTATTGACAACCAATATAGGAGAGGTGGTATTGATAGAACATTATTTTTCAAACATTATAACAATGACATCTTTGTTGCACAAATATATGTTGATGACATAGTGTTTGGATCTACCAAGGTTGATGATTTTATGAATGTGATGTCAAGAGAATTTGAAATAAGTATGGTAGGTGAACTTAATTACTTTCTAGGCATGCAAGTGAAACAATCTAGCAATGGTATCATGTTATCACAATCTAAGTATGCTATAAATCTTTTTAAGAAATTTGGCCTTGAAAGTGGGAAAGAATTTGAAACACCTATGCGTACAACATTAAAACTTGACAAAGATGAAAAAGGAAAAAATGTTGATCAAAGTCTCAATAGGAGCATGATAGGTAGCCTTCTCTACCTAACTGCTAGTAGGCCAGATATTTATTTTAGTGTAGGTTTGTGTGCAAGGTTTCAAGCTAATCCAAAAGAATCTCACTTGAAAGCCGTTAAAAGAATCATTAGGTATATAAAAGAAACACATAATCTTGGTTTATTCTATTCCTTTGATACTAATGATATTCTTGTTGGCTATTGTGATGCGGATTGGGCAGGAAACATTGATGATCGTAAAAGCACATCGGGCGATTGCTTTTACTTCGGGAATAATTTGATTGCTTGGCTAAGCAAGAAACAAAATTCCGTCTCTCTTTCATCATCCTAAACCGAGTATATTGCGGCCGGAAGTGCTTGCACACAACTTCTATGGATGAAACAAATTCTCAAGGATTATGAGATAAATCAAGGTAAAATGACTCTCTATTATGATAATATGAGTGCCATTAACATCTCTAGAAATCCGGTTCAACACTCACGCACAAAGCATATAGACATTAGGCATCATTTCATTAGAGAACTTGTTGAACATTCAATAGTAACTCTTGAACATATGCCTACTAAGAATCAACTTGCGGACTTGTTCACAAAGCCCTTGGACAAAGAGAGATTTGTATCTCTTAGAAGATCCATTGGCATGATTTGTGTTGATTAGTGCTTGTGTGTGATTATGAGTGGCTTGATAAGAAAAACTATATTGTATATCTATTTCTTTTGGAGTTACTCATGTGAGAAGTAATGATCTTGATAAAATAGCCTTTATTGCTTCTAGATCATGCACTTAAGTCTTTGTAAATCTTGTTTTTAAAAGTGCATAAATGCTTCTCTTATATGTTTAAGTTTGAGTAATTGAGTTTGAAAGCATGTAGATTATGAATGCATCTTGAAGTTCATTGTCTAGTACATGACAGATGACCTATGGTTAGTATCCATTTTGCTTCGGCATCTACAAAGAACTCAACAAGCGCCTTCATAGAAAGAGCTACACACCTTGGTTTTGAAGCCGCCCAATGTAGGAAAGGGCTACACCATTGTGATGAGTGAAAGCCGCCATGAAGAGTATATGTTTATGTTAGAAAAATCAAAGAAGTGTTGAAAAAGAATCAATTAAAAAAATTCTTTGATTCAAAGCATAAAAAGAAATGGAGGAAGGCTTAAAATGGAGTATAGTTGAAAATTGTGATTGCTTGGATTGAAAAACAGAAATGGGATGACAAGCCACACGCACACACACTCTCACATGTTGAAATCTATTCTCTTTAAAGCAAGAAACGGATGATAATCGGTTTGACCTTGATTGGAAAAGCTTTAGATGGATAGGTGTAGAAATTGTTTGCATGTTGATATCACAATAACTCCTTTTATATATGCTTGAAGCATTTTCACACACACACATATTTTTACTTAATTTGCTTGATTCATTAGCAATGAGAGATTATTTTTGAGAGAATAATGAAAATCTATGATTCTCTTGTTTAATGTTGAAAAATAATGATTTACTATCTTTTATTGCTTGAAATGTGTGATTGTGTGAGTCCCTTGTGAACAAGTTTACTTGCTTATTAATATGTGGAGCATATGTTATGGGAGAGCTTAGTTTGTTAAACTTAGTTCTCAATATAACTTGTTTGCTCACTATCTCATGATTTTATTATGCATCCCTTATACCCTTGTATGTATTTTCTTTTGACATTTATCTCTCTCTAGGTTGTGTAATATTTTTTTTTGTCTATTCCTTGTCAAAAAGGGGGAGAAAGTGTTTCCTCACCATGTTACTTTCTTTTGATATAAACGGGAGACAATCCATTAAGGGGGAGAGATTTTGGCTTAAGAGGGAGAAAGTAAGAGGAAGAATTTTTTTGTATTTGCATGAGATAAGAAGTGTTAAGGGATCTTTTGTTTGGTATTTGTTTATTGTTTGTTTATCTCACCTATCTTCTTTGTAGAAGATTTCTTTTGGTTGTTCTTGTCTCACAGGTGCTTTGAATATGTGAAGATAATCTTGAAGACTCATGAAGACATTTTAGTCTAGGAATATCTCTTTGTAATGTGAGGATGTGAGAATGTAATCAACATTAACTATGAGAGATCATTGTATGGTGAGGTAGAGGTTTTATCATGGAATAGCCAAATGGGGAGATTGTTAGGTTCTAGATTTGTGTTGGCTTGATTTCATAACAAAACTTCATTTCTTTGTAATGCTTAGTTGCTTCAGTGGTTCGTGATGATAAAAGCTTCAAGGAAGAAAAGCAACTTCTCATGATGCAAAGTTCGTCTTCAAGAGGATTGATACTATTCTTAGATGCTAAGGTATCGAGATCCTTCTTCCTCTTGCAAGGCGTAGGTGCACGCACATACAATTCATTCATATGTGTTCCTGCTACACTTTTGCTTATAGAGTATTTTGATATTCTAGCAATTTTTAGAAGAATTATGGGAGAGATTGAAAATCTTGTTGTATCTCTCATAGTTTGTGGAGCTTATTTTGTTGGATTTCTTTAAAATTGCTTGAATGTGTGATTGTGTGGATTTATTGTGAACATTATTCTATCTTGATCTTAGATAGAACACTTATCAATGGGGAGCATAGTATGCTAGACTTTGTTCTCTTTTATGATATGTTCACATGTTTCAAGTTGATATTTGTTGGCATAGTCTTTTGTTGATATAATGAATCTTGTAGATGCTATTCCATGTTTCTTGATTTGCATGATGATTCTTTGTATTAGCTTATGCCTTTGTATTGTTGATCACAAATAATGCATGAAACATTTTTGTAATAATTGTATGATTGTATTTGCAATCAACTTCTCCTTATTTGGGGTTGTATAGTAGTTGAGATTGCATTCAATTCCCTCATTCTTGAAATTGAAATGAGAATAGTTGCAATGAATTCTTTTTTGTTTTGGAATCGATAGTAATTATAATTGTAATTAATTCTATTGATTGTAGTTACAGTGAATTCCTCTTTGTTTGGGGTCGATAGTAATCGTAGTTGTAATCAATCCAATTGGTTATAGTTGTAGAAAATTCCTCCTTGCATAGGGTGATAGTAATCGTGGTTTTAATCAATTTAATTGATTGTAATTTCAGAAAGTTCCTCCTTACTTTGAATGATAGTAGTTGTGGTTGTAATCAAATCTTTTCTTGTTTGAGGTTGATATGATTGTCGTTGATACCAATTCCTTCATATTTGGAGTTAATATGATTGTTAATGCAATTGTTGAACTTGGTAGAAATGACCTTCATGCTTAAGAGTAAAATTTATGCATTTGTGATTCACTATACCTTGATGAGTTTATTGTGGTGTATAGAATTGAATAATCTTTGATAGGTTAACATGGAAAAGCAAACTAGAATTAAGGGAGAAGATATGGGAGCTAGATGCTTGAAATAAATGAATTCTTCAGGTAAGGCATCCATCTCTGAACATTATGTGAAATCACCAATTGTTTCATTATTTGATCTCAAGATATCATTTTTTTCTTTGGCATAATTTTATGTCAAAAAGGGGGAGAAATATGATATTGTTTTAGCATATCTTCTTTGAATATTGTCAAGTATTGAACTTCTTATGGCATGTAATATTGTGATTTCATTTAGTTAAGAATATCTTTAAGATAACATGTATTAAGGGGGAGATACATGATTCATTTTGGACATAAGAATATCTTTGAGATAGCATGTATTAAAGGGGAGATACATGATTCATTTTGGATTTAAATGTTTAATTCTTTCCATAGTTGTATATTGCCATATGTGTCTTTCTGTTTGATAGGCTTTGTGTTTTAAGTTGATTTTAGGTGGCTACAAGAGAAGATCAAGAAGAAGTTTAAGACTTGTTGAAGATTAGTCTTAAGGAACTAACTCATTATAATGTGAGGGTGTGATTTTGTGACCAATCTTCATTTTATGTGTTTTAGTATTTTGTATAGGTGTTTTGACATAGAATTTGCCAAAGGGGGTGATTGTTAGGTCTGTGAGTTTTGTTGGCATTATTCTATATCAAAACAACATTTCCTTTGTATTGTTTAGTTGTCTAGGATTCATGATGATTCAAGCTTTAAAGAGGAAATGACAACTATTCAAGCAAGTTCAAGTCTTTAAAGGAAAAAGTGCTTCATGATTCTACAAAGGTATATTAAGACTTTTTTTTTATCTTTCAAGGCTTAGGCACACACACACATATCATACATTTGTGTTCCTGCATCGTTGTGCACCATTATAGGCACACACATACAATTCATTCATATGTGTCTCTGCATCGTTGTTCACCATGTATAACACATTCACACACTTGAAGTTGAATGCTCATGCATTGGTATGGAAATAACATGTTTTGGAAAATGCATGATTGGAAACTATCTCTATGTAGTTTGCATTCTAGTGTAAATTGTTTTTGTGTGTGTATATGTTTGTATAACATGTATATTGAACTTGAATTCAGTCTTAATCATTTTTGATTGAGTTTCGGTCATTTCGGTTACTCATACTATTGATTTCAAGTTCCGAGTCAAAAGTTATGATACTTTCCAGTCATGTTGTGTACATTGTCTTCGTCTTCATATATCGAGTCGAATTATTATTTTCTATTTGAGTATCTTATATGTCCATGTTTATGAGAGACTTACGGTTCGTAATCGGCAAACGGATTCGAATTCCGAGATGAGGCCGGAGAACGGTTGAAGAACGCAAGGGAAGCACATGTGAGTTGCACCATGGCCAAAAGGCCAACAAGAGGTGCAAGCCCGAGATGGCGTGTGGCCATCTCGGCGGCAACTCCTTGCTTCCCTGAGATGCCCACGGGCCATCTCGAGGAAGCATCTTGAAGGGGTAGTTTTGGTCTTTTCACATATATCTCTTCCCTCTCCTTTATATATCTCTTCTCTCTCTCATTTGAATTCAAGGAAGAAGAAAATGTAATGCAGAAAATTTCCAGATTTTTTCTCTCAACTTTGAATCACCATATCTCTCTCATTTCTTATCCGATTTGAGTGATTCGAGTTGGAGAAGTTTCGTATTGAAGTCCTCTATCATCTCCAAGCAACCTTGAAGTCATTTGTTCAACATTTCTGGTGGATTGCACAATTTTAGTGACTGCACTCGAAATTGTCAAGGTATTTGTTTATCTTTTGATTTCCTTGATTCTAATGTTCAAATACCTTGGGTCTTCTTCCTACTTGTGTGTATTTGACTTGAACATATGTTGATGAGTGATAGATCTTCAATTAAATGCTAGTTGTGCTTAATTAGATACTTGATTGTGAGTTAGGTTTTAATCAAACCTATGTTTTCACATGATTGTGAGTTGTATTGTGCTAGAATCTTATCTAGGACTATTTGTGCTTTGATTGACTTTATTTTTAATGATTAATAGTCTTATCATGTGCTAGAACTCATTTGTTGAATATATCTAGGATTAGCACATTTGATTTTATATTTAGAGTATATTAGAGTTTAATTGACTATTTTGTGAATATATGCTCTAAATGATTGCTAGAGATTTGATTGATCATATCTTGTGTTTCTAGCATTTTTATGTTAGTACTAAAGTCTTGAATATATACTTCATGAACATCTTTATTTCAAGCTTTAGCAACATGAATAAAATCTAGGTTTAAAGTGTGTGTTTGGAAATTTGGCATGCTATAGATTTTTATTTATGCATAAGATCTAGACAATCTTGTTTTGTGAATTTTATTGTCTATGTCTAGATCTTCATGGAGTGTACCTAATCCATACATTTCATATGCTCATGCTTCATCTTGTGTGGTGTCATTTTTGGATTATAAACTAGAAAAATATACTTTGTGTGCTCATTGATTAATTCTAGTTTCCATAGAATTTGTTGATCATCTTATTCTATATCGAGTGCTTGTTTGCGTTTTGCATTCATGATCACATAGATGCCTTGTGAGAAGAAAGTCTTGACAATAGGTGTGAGACCTATGTTGTTGAGCAAGATGTCTTGGCAAGAGGTGTGAAGCCTTGGATTGTCAAGCAAGGAAGTCTTGGCAGGAGGTGTGAAGCCTTAGATAGTCGAGCAAGAAGTCTTGCCTAGGGTCGTGAGGATCCGAATAGGTGAGTGAGGAAGTCTTGACTAGAGTCAGGAGGACTCGGATAGTTGAGCAAGAAGTCTTGCATTGGGTCGTGAGGATCCGGATAAGGTGAGCAAGGAAGTCTTGACAAGAGGTGTAAAGCTTCGAATTGTTGAGCATAGGGCGACAAATGCTAGAGTAGGATATGAGGGTAGTTTCTAGGTGAAGGGGTCACTTGAGAGATTGTACTTGTCTTATCTACTAGTGGATTTTGTTTGCTGGTGGCTGCTAGCCCGTGGATGTTTCCTCTTGGGAGATTTACCACCTTATATCTTGTTTCAACTTTTCTCTATCCCTAACTCTCTAGTATTTGTATTTGTTATTTGAATATTATGGATAGAACTCTTTATGTAAGTTGACTTCCTTATATAATATTGTTTGTGTATGTTAGATAACTTTGTATCTTGTGGTATTCCATTCAAGTTGTAAAGTACCATTTTGTAATACTCTAAGTACAACTTATGGAATTTTGTCTGCATTGAAAATACTTGTTCATAAGATACATTGATTCTTGTTGTATGTTTTGTAGACTAAGAGTGGAGATTTGAGCATACATGAATATATTGTTTTCTTATAACAATCATGTTGAATGTTAATTTGTATGCTTATCAAGGTTTTGTCACTAGTCTCGAAAGATTTGTCAAAATTGAGAGACAACCTATTCACCCCCCCTCTAGGTTGTTTAGTATAACCTTGTACACATTCTTTCGATTGGTATAAAAGCGGGTCACTTAAAGTAGTTAGTGTGATTCGGGATCTACAAGGTTATTTACTAATCATGAATATCAACCTCTAGTCTACAATTGTTTATTTTTGGTTGTCCTCCTTCGTTGGTTGTGAAAATGGTTCTTCTTGTTTTATATTTCATTTGTCTACTAACAATTTTGTTGATAAGCTTGAAAAGAAATTTAGTAACAAAAGCAAAGATGAAGAAGCTTTTTCCAGAGGATGATCGATCTAGACATGATTACTTGTCTTTGCAACTCAATGAAGAGAATTGCATGTCAAAGACCACCAACTTCTACTTGATGGAAAGAGTTCAAACTCTTGACAAGGAAAGAGATGAAGCGTTAAAGGAAGTTGAAGTGAAGAATGAAGTGATCATCAATCACGGTTAAATGCTCAAGGCTAACCTAGAGGGGGTGAATAGGTTAGACACCTTTTTCGACTCCCTTAGAAACAAACAAAAGTTTGTCCCTCTAGATTGCTTGTATCACAATATATATATTAATTAAAGACAATTAATCAATATATAAACACAAGTAAAGTGTGATACAAATAAGTAATTGCAACACATACCCAATCTATATTATAGAAAGGAAGTCAACATATATAAAGAGTTCCATCCACAATACAAATATTAGAGAGATAGGGATAGAGAAAAGTTGACACAAGATATAACGTGGTAAACCTCTGAAGAGGAAACATCCACGGGCTAGCAACCACCGGCAAACAAAATCCACTAGTAGATAAGACAAGTACAATCTCTTAAAAGACCTCTTCACCTAGAAACTACCCTCCTATCCTACGCTAAAAGTTGCCGCCCTATACTCAAAAATCCGAGGCTTCACACCTCTTGTCAAGACTTCCTTGCTCACCTTATCCGGATCCTCACGACCCCAGGCAAGACTTCTTGCTCAACTAAGTCCTCACAACTCTAGTCAAGACTTCCTTGCTCACCTATCCGAGTTCTCCCAACTCTAGGCAAGACTTCTTGCTCGACTATCCAAGGCTTCACACCTCTAGCCAAGACTTCCTTGCTCGACAATCCAAGGCTTCACACCTCTTGCCAAGACTTCTTGCTCAACACCATAGGTCTCACACCTATTGTCAAGACTTTCTTTTCACAAGGCATCTAGGTGATCATGGATGCAAAACACAAACAAGCACGCAACATAGAATGCTATGATCAAAACATCCTATGGAAAATACAAGACATGAGCATGAATGCACAAATCACATATAGTCTAGTTAATCATGCATGTGTGATTAAATCTAGATCATGTAAGATATGTTCAATACTAATCACATCCTAGATACATGCATATATCTAAACTTGAATCACTAGATATGTTAAACAAATCACAAGATCAAGTTTAAATCACAAAAACCTAAAACATGTTAAAATCATATGACAATGTCAAATAGATTTAAGCAAAAGTTCTAGAGCATATTCCTAATCATAGATTCAACAAATCACATGAATAGCTCAAAAGAATATAAGTACATGTATTATGTGAGAATTTCGGCCAAGAGAGCCTAATACATGTGAGGAACTATTTTTCTCAAAATCAATCAATCAAAGATCATTAAATAGTCCTAGAATCAAATCTAGCACAATACAATCCCAAAGATGTGATAACATAGGCAAAATCAAAACCTAACTCAACATGAATGATTTCAATTGAAACTCAATCTAGCTTTGAAAGTATTCAAAACACAAATTAAAACACTCACAATATACAAATATATGTAGAAGAAGAAAACCCAAGGCAATTGACCAAGTTTTAAAATAAAACTTTGAGACAAAATCAATACCTTAGTTGATTTAGGTGCAGACCCGTTTTTGTAAGATTAGACACCAAAAGCAGCAGTAACATTAACTAAAACCTTTAGAAATAATATAGAGGATGAATAGATGAACAGTCTCAACTTTGAAACACTCAAATCGGAGTTTAAATGAAGAAGTTATGGTGTTTGGAAGGTGAAAAAGTTTTGAGAGAAAATTTCTGCACACTTGATTTGAATTTCTTCTTGTAATGAAATGTGAGTGGGAAAGGGATTATAAAGGAGAGAGATAAGAATGAAAGATGGAAAGACCAAACTACCCATAAGAGACCAAGAATGCTTGCTGCTCGAGATGGCGTGTGGGCATCTTGGGGCAGCAAGCATTCTGTCCCGAGATGGCCACGCGCCATCTTGGGAAAGATTGCTTGGATGCATATCTTTTCCTCTCGCGCTCCCTTCGAATTCTTCAACCGTTCTCCGGTCTCCAAACTCAGAATTTGAATCCGTTTGTGGATTACGAACCATAACTCTCACACAGACATGGACATATAAGATACTCTACCCATAAAATAATAATTCAACTCGATATAGGAATACGAAGACAATGTATGAAACATGAGTTGAAAGAGTAGTATCTTTTGACTTAGAACTTGAAATCAATAGTATGAGTAACCGAAATGACCGGAACTCAATTAAGAATGATTTAAGACTAAATCCAAGTTCAATATCCATGTTATACAAACATATACACACATAAACACAATTCACACTAGATTGCAAACTACATAGAGATAGTCTTCAATCATGCAAATTCCAAAACATGTTATTTCTATACCAATGCATGATCATTCATCTTTAAGTGTGTGAATGTGTTATACATGGTGCACAACGATGTAGGGACACATATGAATGAATTGTATGTGTGTGCCTATAATGGTGCACAACGATGCAGGGACACAAATGTATGATATGTGTGTGTGCCTCCTCACGGCTCTAGTCAAGACTTCCTTGCTCACCTATCCGAGTTCTCCCAACTCTAGGCATGACTTCTTGCTCGACTATCCAAGGCTTCACACATCTAGCCAAGACTTCCTTTCTCGACAATCCAAGGCTTCACACCTCTTGTCAAGACTTCTTGCTCAACACCATAGGTCTCACACCTATTGTCAAGACTTCCTTCTCATAAGGCATCTAGGTGATCATGAATACAAAATGCAAACAAGCACGCAACATAGAATGCTATGATCAAAACATCCTATGGAAAATACTAGACATGAGCATGAATGCACAAATCACATATAGTATAGTTAATCATGCATGTGTAATTAAATCTAGATCATGTAAGATATGTTCAATATTAATCACATCCTAGATACATGCATATATCTAAACTTGAATCACAAGATATGTTCAACAAATCGTAAGATCAAGTTTAAATCACACAAACCTAAAACATGCTAAAATTATATGACAATGTCAATTAGATTTAAGCAAAAGTTCTAGAGCATATTCCTAATCATAGATTCAACAAATCACATGAATAGCTCAAAAGAACATAAGCACATGTATTATGTGAGAAATTCGGCCAAGAGATCCTAATACATGTGAGGAACTATTTTTCTCAAAATCAATGAATCAAAGATCATCAAATAGTCCTAGAATCAAAGCTAGCATAATACAATCCCAAACATGTGATAACATAGGCAAAATCAAAACCTAACTCATTATGTATGATTTCAATTGAAACTCAATCTAGCTTTGAAAGTGTTCAAAACAAAAATCAAAACACTCACAATATACAAATATATATAGAAGAAGAAAACCCAAGGCAAATGACCAAGTTTTAAAAGAAAACTTTGAGAGAAAATCAATATCTTAGTTGATTTAGGTGCAGTCCCATTTTTGTATAATTAGACACAAAGAACATCAGAAAAATTAACTCAAACCTTCAGAGAAAGATGGAGAGCAAATAGATGAACACTCTGAACTTTGAATCACTCAAATCGGAGTTCAAATGAAAAAGTTATGGTGTTTGGAATGTGAGAAGATTTAGAGAGAAAATTTCTGCACACTTGATTTGAATTTCTTCTTGGAATGAAATGTGAGAGGGAAAGGGATTATAAAGGAGAGAGATAAGAATGAAAGATGAAAAGACCAAACTACCCTTAACAGCCCAAAAATGCTTGCTCCCCGAGATGGTTTGTGGGCATCTCGGGGCAGCAAGCATTCTGTCCCGAGATGGCCACACCCCATCTCGGGGAAAGATTGCTAGGATGCATATCTTTTCCTCTCGCGCTACCTTCACGTTCTTATACCGTTCTCCGGTCTCCAAATGAGGAATTCAAATCCGTTTGAGGATTATGAACCATAACTCTCACATGGACATGGACATATAAGATACTCTACCCATAAAATAATAATTCAACTCGATATAGGAATACGAAGACAATGTATGAAACATGAGTTGAAAGTGTAGTATCTTTTGACTTAGAACTTTAAATCAATAGTATGAGTAACCGAAATGACCGGAACTCAATTAAGAATAATTTAAGACTAAATCCAAGTTCAATATCTATGTTTTACAAACAAATACACACACAAACATAATTCACACTAGAATGCAAACTACATAGAGATAGTCTCCAATCATGCATATTCCAAAACATGTTATTTTCATACCAATGCATGAGCATTCATCTTCAAGTGTCAAAATGTGTTATACAAGGTGCACAACGATGCAGGGACACAAATGTATGATATGTGTGTGTGCCTAAGCCTTGTAAGAGAAAGATAAGGTCTTCGTATACCTTTGTAGAACCATATTGCATCCTTTCTCTTGAAGGCTTAGAACTTTCTTTGACTTGTTGTTTCTTCTTCCTTGAAGCTTGAATCATCATGAATCTAAACAACTAAATCGTTACAAGTAAACATCATTTTGATATGGAATTAATGCCAACACAAACTAAAACCTAACAATATTAAGTTGTTCATGATGATAAGAGCTTCAAGGAAGAAAAACAACTTCTCATGATGAAAGTTCGTCTTCAAGAGGATTGGTAATTTTCTTGGATGCTAAGGTATCGAGATCCTTCTTCCTTTTGCAAGGCGTAGGTGCACACAAATACAATTCATTAATTTGTGTCCCTGCTTAGTTGTGCATCATTATATGCACGCACACACACAATTCATACATTTGTATCCCTGAATCGTAGCGCATCATTTGGTATAACACATTCACACACTTGAAGTTGAATGCTCATGCATTGGTATGAAAGTAGCATGTTTTGGAAAATGCATGATTGGAAACTATCTCTATGTAGTTTGCATTCTAGTGTGAATTATGTTTGTGTGTGTATATGTTTGTATAACATGGATATTGAACTTGGATTTAGTCTTAAATTATTCTTAATTGTTAATCTTCAAACGGATTTGAATTCGGAGTTCGGAGGCCAAAGAACGGTCGAAGAACGCGAGGAGAGCGAAAAGGGTGAGGTGCGATGGCTTAAGCCATCATCATGCACCAACCCGAGATGGTGCGTGACCATCTCGGCCCCAAGAGTGTTCTGCCCCGAGATGCCCATGCGCCATCTCAGGGAGACACTAAGGAAGAAGGGCAAAAACATCTCTTTTGCTTTTCTCTCTTTAAAACCTCTCATTCTCTCTCATTTCAAAAGATAAGAACGAGTTGAGTAATTGAAGAACAAGTGCAGAATTTTTCTCTCAACATTTTGATTTTTGTTTTTATGATAACTTCTTCATTTCTACTCTGAATCACTTGATTCAAAAACCGTTTACGAGTGTCCTGAAGAGTTATACAAACCCCAAGCATTTCCAGAACCAAAGGATGTCTACATTTTTCGTTGTGATCTGATCTTCAGTTTGTGATTGCATCCTTATTGGTAAAATCATCTTCTTCTTAGTTTTCTTCTTAGATCTTCTTAATGATTGATGTTATTTGATTAAGAAGCATGCCTAGGATGATTTTGATATCATTTTGTGGTTTTTTGATTTGATTTTCAAGTTTAGTTTGATTTGTGATATATTGAATGATTTGTGCTAAACTTGATAAACATGAAATTGTTTCTAGAAATCCTTTGTTCTTATGCTTGATTGATTGTTTCTAGATCTAATTTCATTTTTCTAAGAACTAGGTGTTAACCTGAAATTTGTTTAGGATGAGAAATCCCTATTAACACCCTTGAAACCACTACCACGGAGGTGGTGGCCAGGGTTGGTATCGTTGATACCTGACCTGATCTTGTACGGATATTGAGTATGGAGTGGTAGGTAGGAGATAAGTCATTCCACTTGTCGGGCTTCGCGATAGGTAGGCAAGGAGTCATCCCACATGCTGGGCTTTGTAGTAGGCAGGAGACGAGTCATCCTTTTCGTCGAGCTTCTTGGTAGGTGGGAGAGGAGTCATCCCACCTTCCTGGCTTCGTAGTAGGTAGGAGATGAGTCATCCTTTTCGTTGAGCTTTGTGAAAGGTAGGAAATGAGGGAGCTCGAGGTTTCTTTACTGGTGTGAAGGGGTTGATCTTGGTCTTGGTCTTGGTCCTCGATCAGGGTCGGAGCCCGTCATAGTACCCGAAGCCCGATTCCTTCATGTAATTCCTCGATTTAGATAACAAGTAAGGAGGGGGGCTTATCTAGCTCCAGTGTCGGAGAGCTCAATTTCTGCCACAGAGATGATGCAGGAGAGCTCATCAACTTCCTTCAAGCTGGTCAGGGTGGTTTCTCCTCATCTTGACATGCGACTTTGGCGTATAGATGAGAAGATAAGAGCTCTAGGTCCAGCGGGGTAGGAATCTAGCTACATTTCCTTAGGTCTTAGTTGTTGTTTCCCGATCTCATTTAAGAAAGATTAGAGAGCTAGGACCAATGAGGTCGGTTCTTAGCCTGTATACACACAAGCGTAACATAGTAGATAATAGGAAATACACAAGTCTTTTGTAGAGGGAGATGGACTGACCAAATGGGAAAAAGCATCACGAATGATCACATGCTGAAAAACCCCAAGGTATATATCAGAGAATGCTCCGGGGAGCTTACAAAAATGGTGATGTAATACAACATAGTTGCTTCGGAGAGCTTACAATGGTGGTCGAATATAGACCAATACCGGTATATTCTAGGTAAAGGTAATACATACATTGATGATGTCGAGAGATCTTTAAACGATGCATGTATGTCTTCTGTCATTGATCAGAGACCCATTTTTATGCCTTTTATAGGCATATTTATAAATGGTGACTACCTTGGCGTGCAAGTCCAAGATTCTTCAATCTTCCTTTCCTTATTGAGTAAGATTCTTCCCTTATGTAGTTGATCAGATCATGGCTAATATCTCGGAGGGGATGTGTTTGTTTCCACTTCGGACTCTTCTTTCCTTGATAAGTGGGATTCTCTATTATAGTTGACCCAAAGAATAGGTTTTGGATGATATCTTGGAGGAAAATGTATTTGTTTCCTCTTTGGACTCTTTCACTAATGACGGCCATTAAAGAGTTGAATATTCTCTTTATTAATGGTGTTGATCATGTCATTAATTGGGTTGACTGCCTCCATTAATATGGTTGACCTAATTAATGGTACTTTAAATGTCATGGAAGTCTATCCTAATTGGGTTTAGCTACGTCGAGCTTCATCATGGAGCTTGACCTAATTATGCAGGCTTTCTAGCAGGGTAGCGGGCTTGGCTAGCAGGCCTTGGTAAGGTGTTTGCCATAAACAGGTGACCTTGGGTCTTGTCTGGAAGGGTGGAGAGGTACGCTCGAGTACTACTCTTGCTACTTGATTTAACCATGCCAGGATCTACAGTGGATCTTGGCACTTTTTGGTGACGATGAGGCTTTACGGGCTCCTTCCTTTAATGCTGGGATAGGTCGAGATTATACCTCGACGAGGCAGGAGGGCTTTTGCAAGACAAGTTCGGAACATTGTAGGTTTCATAGTTAAAGTAGAGATAGTAGCAAGCTCTAGGAGAGTGTCACGAAATACCTTGATGTCGGCAGACCCAGGTCCTTTCACATCGACCTAGCTTCGAGCTTTATCCTGGCATAAGGATCTTGACGCTGTCTCGTCGGGCTTTATTTGGTAAGCCTAGACTCGTGCGAGATGCTCAGATGGTATTGCTGGCCTTGCCTTGCTCTTGTAGGATCGCATGGTAGCTCGACCTCGGGGACCTTGATAACCCGTCATATAAGCCTGAATTTGGACCTTTGCGGAAAGACTGGAAAGTTAAAAAATTTTCTTTGGTCCCTAGCCAAATTTTGCTATTAACAAAAGTCCCCTCTGACTTAAACACCGGTAAGTATTTGGGATTGGAGTCTAGATCTTGTACTACATAAAGAATTTTACTTGTCGCTTCTTACTTGTAAACAGAATTGCTCCCAGTGTTCGGCTTAGAGAACCAGGGTATTATTCATTCCTATAAAATAAATGAGCGTGTTGCTCGATCATGTCGGATGAAGCTTCTACGGTTAATATGGGTACCTAGAGTTCCTTTTCCAGGAATCACGGTACTTAGATGAGCTGGCTAAATGATCCCAGTAGGCATCTATGCCATATAGATCCTTCCTAGCGGGGTTGGCCCGACCAAGGCATCAAAAGCGCTATCTAGCTATATCCTGGTATTTTGATATGGATGGCAACTATGCTCTTACACTCGGATTCTTCTTAGGGGTCGTAACCCGACCAAGGCATCAGGAACGCTATCTAGCTATATCCCGGTATATTGATCTGGATGGCAACTATGCTCTTACACTCGGATCCTTCTTGGGGGTCGTAGCCCGGCCAATGCATCAGGATCGAGCTATATCCTGGTATCGTGATCTGGATGGCAACAATGCTCTTGGTATCGTGATCTGGATGGCAACAATGCTCTTAAACTCAGACCTTTCTAGGGGGTCGTAGCCCGACCAAGGCATCAGGATCGCTATCTATCTATATCCTGGTATTTTGATCCGGATGGAAACTATGCTCTTACACTCAGACCCTTCTTGGGGGTCGTAACCCTACCAAGGCATCAAGAGCGCTATCTAGCTTTATCCTAGTATTTTGATCCGGATGGCAACTATGCTCTTACACTCGGATCCTTCTTAGGGGAGGTCACCCGACCAAGGCATCATGGGTGATGAGTGGGCTTCCTCGATCAATCCCTGGTCTCGAGAGCTGGATGGCAACTATGCTCTTACACTTAGACCCTTCTTGGCGAGGGGTTGTGCCCGGCCGAGGCATCAGGAGCGCTATCTAGCTATTTCCTGGTCTCGAGGTGATCATTGTCAAAATATCATGGCGTTCCTCCTAGAGGGATTTATCCAGTCTAGGGCATCAGGAGGGCTATGGATCTCTCCTGGTGATGGCGATCCTCCTGGAGGGATTTTATCCTGTCCAGGCATTAGGAGTGCGGTGTAGCTCTCCTGGTGATGGTGATCACATGAAATCTACTACGGATACCAAAATCGAAAGAGAGGCAAACTCATGGCGAGCTAATACGAAGTTGTATCAATGCATGGTGGTATCGGTTGATAACCAATCTCGCTCTAAGAGTTCTATAACGAGTAGAATCTCTTGAGATGATGTTAATGCCATCGCTCCTCACGCTGGAGTACTGAGAAAATATTGAGCTTCTAGTCCCCAAGTGATGTAAATGGTTTGGAAGTCCTCTTGAGGTAGATGGGAGTCTTCGACAATCGTAATCGAGCTCGAGGCCCCACTGTGATTGAATCAGGACCTTTGGGTGCTCCCTGAACGGATCGAGACCTCGATGGCTCACAAGGGCATTGGAAGGCCCAATAAAAATTTAGAGGAGCCATCGGTATGATAATCTTCATGAGCAAGCTGGTGTTTGCTAAAGTCGAGCTCGTGCCAGCCAAGAAGGATGGTTACTTCTTCAACCCACGACCACATGGTAGGAGTGGTTTAAACTCTGTATGGCAGCGTGGCTACCTTGGAAGCCAAGGTGGGTGCTTCATTTGCTGAAGGAAGCTTCTGTGTTGCTTGTTATGCAGCTCGAGCTCTTCTTCCCTCTGACTTGATCATCATTAAAGGATGGATACCTAGAATAGATCACAGAGAAAGTTGAGAGTTACCTGGGTCCGCTTTGACTAAAGCCAGAAATTATTGAGATGATGGATGCGCAGATGATGAGAAGGACTTAGTTCCCATTTCTACTTTCATGTCTAGTCGGGTTGAGGTAGGAACTACCTTGAAGTCCTCTGCTGATGTAGATACATGAGGGGCTTCTAGTCTGCCTACCTCTCTATCTGAATCTGTGAAAGTAGAGGTCCAGATTGGTGTTACCAAGGTAGGAGAGGTAAGAAAGGTAGAAGAGATCTCGATTGATTCAACTAAGGAGATGGAGGTCAAGGCCGACTGAAGTTGATCCAACCAAGGTGGTGGAAGCTAGCCCAGAGAGGTAGATCGGGTCCAAGGTAGCTCGCTAGAGCGATGAATTGCCTCATACAAGTGGAGAGGAGACACCGGCCTAGTATTTGTCTAGAGACATGCTCGGGATTCTAGAAGTTTCCTGTGACGGAGAGAAGACTTTGGACCCTTCCGGGATGAGTGGTGACTCACTTGAGCATTGGATGACCCTTTATCAATGGAGATGGGCAACCTGTCTGGTACCGGACCAGAGGCATACTTGGGATTTCAATGATCCCCCAACACCTGAGAGAAAACTCTGGACCATACTGGAATGAAACTGAAGCTCAGTGGCTCAATTAGGCGTTGATCGGCCATGTATAAGAAGTAAGGAGCCACTTGGCCTTACAGTGAGGTTGCTGCTTCAGAGGTTAGCTTAGGCATGTAGGAGGCTTTACCAAGAGTGGGAAACCTCTGGGCTCTCCTCGATTAGATCGGGCTTCGGTGGCTTGCTAGGGCGATGAATGACCCAGTACGTATAGAGCGAAGCCACCAGTCTTGTAGCGATGCTACCGCTCTAGAAGCTTGCTTAGGCACGTAGGTGGCCTTACCAAATGAGGGAAGCTTCTCAGAGCTCTTCGATCAGATCAGGCTTTGGTGTCTTGCTAGGGCGGCGAATGGCTCGGTAAACATGGAGCGAATCCACCTGAGGTACTGGTCCAGATGCATGTTCAGGATCATAGAAGTCCCCAGCAACTGAGAGAGGGCTCTAGACCCTGCTGGAATGAATCAAGATTTTAGTGGCTCTCTTGGGCATTAACAGGCCCCTGTATAAGAGGTGAGGAGCCACTTGGCCTTACAGTGAGGCTGTTGCTCCAGAGGTTAGATTAGGCATATATGAGGCCTTACCAAGAGTGGGAAACCTCTGGGCTCTCCTCGATCAGATCGGGCTTCGGTGGCTTGCTAGGGCGATGAATGACCCGGTACATATAGAGCGAAGCCACCGGTCTTGTAGCGATGCTACCGCTCTAGAAGCTTGCTTAGGCACTTAGGTGGCCTCACCAAATGTGGGAAGCTTCTGAGAGCTCCTTAATCAGATCGAGCTTTGGTGGCTTGTTAGGGCCTGAATGGCCTGGCAAACATGGAGCGAAGCCACCGGAGGTACTGGTCCAGATGCATGCTCGGGATCCTAGAAGTCTCCAACAACTGAGAGAGGGCTCTAGACCCTGCTGGAATGAATCGAGAGTTCAGTGGATCACTAGGGCGTTGACTGGCCTGGTGTATGAGGCATGAAACCGCTAATCTTCTACTGGTCGTGCTGTTCTAGAAGCTACACAGCTGAGTTGGCTTCTTAAATTCATGGGTCGACCTGCTACCTCTACCTAGGAGCTTACGAAGGGCGAACTTGGAGGCATGAGGGATCTGTATGAACAGGTCGAAGCCTAGTGGATCTGCTGGATAAGTGATACACTGGTGGCGGAACGAATCTGCACTAGAAAAGCATGAGATGTGTTGTTCTATTGTAGAAGAGCTATCGATGTATCAGAATTGTTCAGCTATATAGGAGATCTTCAAGCGGGGAGCTACTATATTAGAGCTCCACGATTATCTGAGCAGGTTCACTTCATAAGAGTAGCATAATGAACTGGTTTCGCCAGGAATCCCACGTATCGTATTTGCTCCACAATGAACGAAACTCGTTAAATGATAAAATGAGCACCACATGCGATACATAGGTGATATAGACAAGTATGGAAAAAAGACATCGTATATAGTAAATGATATTCATGACTGATGAATCTGTTACCTCGATAGTATAATGATACTCATGTAGAGACATAGAGGCGTTCAAAAGGGGTGTGGAAATTTCCCACAGACGGCGCCAGAAAGTGTTAGCGGGAAATTTGTTTAGGATGAGAAATCCCTGTTAACACCCTCGAGACCACTACCACGGAGGTGGTGGCCGGGTTTGGTATCGTTGATACCTGACCTGATTTTGTATGAATATTGAGTATGGAGTGGTAGGTAAGAGATGAGTCATCCCACTCGTCGGTCTTCGCGATAGGTAGGCGAGGAGTCATCCCACATGCCTGGCTTCTTAAAAGGTATGAGACGAGTCATCCTTTTCATCGAGCTTCGTGGTAGGTAGGAGATGAGTCATCCCACTTGCCGGGCTTCGTAGTAGGTAGGAGAGGAGTCATCCTTTCTGTCGAGCTTTGTGGTAGGTAGGAAACGAGGGAGCTTGAGGTTTCTTTACTGGTATGAAGGTGTTGATCTTGGTCCTGGTCCTGGTCCTGGTCCTGGTCCTGGTCCTGGTCCTGGTCCATGTCCTAGTCTTGGTCCTCGGTCGGGGTCGGGGTCGGAGGCCGTCATGGTACCCGGAGCAAGATTTTGGAGCCCGATTCCTTCCTATAATTCCCCGATCTAGATAGCAAGTAAGGAGGGGGGCTTATCTAGCTCCAGTGTCGGAGAGCTCGATTTCTGCCACAGAGATGGTGTGGGAGAGCTCATCGACTTCCTTCAAGCTAGTCTGGGTGGTTTCTCCTCATCTTGATGTGCGACTTTGGCGTATAGATGAGAGGATAAGAGCGATAGGTCCAGCGGGGTAGAAATCTAGCTTGGTTTCCTCAGGTCTTTGTTGTTGTTTCCCGATCTCATTTAAGAAAGATTAGAGAGCTAGAACCAATGAGGTCGATTCCTAGCCCGCATACACATATGCGTAACACAGTAGATAATAAGAAATACACAAGTTTTTTATGGAGGGAGATGGACTGACCTAGAGGGAAAAAGCATCACGAATGATCACATGCTGAAAAACCCCAAGGCAGTATCCGGAGGAAGGAGGAATACCCTTCCTTATGTATATATCAGAGAATGCTCCGGGGAGCTTACAAGAATGGTAAAGTAATACAACGTAGTTGCTCTGGAGAGCTTACAATGGTGGTCAAATGTAGACCGATACCGGTATATTCTAGGTAAAGGTAATACATACATTCAGGATGTCAAGAGATCTTTAAACAAAGAATGTCTGTCTTCTATCTTTGATCGGAGACCCATTTCTATGTCTTTTACAGGAATATTTATAAATGGTGACTACCTTGCCGTGCAAGTCTAGGATTCTTCAATCTTCCTTTCCTTGTTGAGTACGATTCTTTCTTTAATGTAGTTGATCAGATCGTGACTAATATCTTGGAGGGGATGTGTTTGTTTCCTCTTCGGACTCTTCTTTCCTTGATAAGCAGGATTCTCTGTTATAGTTGACCCAAAGAATAGGTTGTGGAGGATATCTTAGAGAAAAAGGTATTTGTTTCCTCTTTGGACTCTTTCACTAATGACGGCCATTAAAGAGTTGAATATTCTATTTATTAATGGTGTTGATCATGTCATTAATTGGGTTGAATGCCTCCATTAATACGGTTGACCTCATTAATGGTACTTTAAATGTCATGGAAGTCAATCCTCTATTCCTACGTTGCCGAGATGAAAGCTCTAGTTCTGCTTGTCACTTTGGAGAGGTATTTCATTTAGGTTACCCGAGGTGACATTTAATATTTCTATAGGGCGAGGTACCCTAGGATCTAGTACACTGGCGGGGTCCCCCGGGGACCTCTCGATTGTCACGGAGCTAGATGCTGGTCTTCCCATGGAGCTTGTGCTAACCATTTTAGTTACAAAATATCCCATAGGGTTCCAACCTTGTAGCTGGGAGCTTGGTTTAGCTACGTCGAGCTTCATCATGGAGCTTGACCTAATTATGCAGGCTTCCTAGCAGGGTAGCGGGCTTGGCTAGCAGGCCCTTTTAAGGTGTTTGCCATAAACAGACGACGTTGGCTGGCGTCTGGAAGGGTGTAAAGGTACGCTCGAGTACTGCTTTTGCTACTTGATTTAACCATGCCAGGATCTACAGTGGATCTTGGCGCTTTTTGGTGACGATGAGGTTTTACGGGCTCCTTCCTTTAATGCTCGAACAGGTCGAGATTATACCTAGACGAGGCAAGAGGGCCTTTGCAAGACAAGTTCTGCACCTTAAAGGTTTCGTAGTGAAAGTAGAGATAGTAGCAAGCTCTAGGAGAGTGTCACGAGATACCTTGATGTCAGCGGACCCAGGTCCTTTCACATCGACCTAGCTTCAGGTTTTATCCTAGCATAAGGAGCTTGATGCAGTCTCGTCAGGATTTATTTGGTAAGCCTGGACTTGTGCGAGATGCTCAGATGGTATGGCCGGCTTCACCTTGCTTCTGTCGGATCGCGTGGTAGCTCGACCTCGGGGACCTTGATACCCCTTCATAAAAGCCCGAATTCGGACCCTTGCGGAAAGGCTGGGAAGTTTAAAATTCTTCTTTGGTCCCTAACCAAATTTTGCTATTAACACTAGGTTTTGTTTCAATTGGTGTCTATATCTTTATATCTATGTTCTTAGTTGATAACATGCTTAGGTTGTCTAGATGCATTTGTGTTTGATCTTTGAAATCATAATCTAGTCATCTAGTTGTATGTCCATAGAATTTGTTGATCATCATTTTCTATGTTCCATGCTTGTTTACGTTTTGCATTCATGATCACTTAGATGCCTTGTGAAGAGGTAGAAAGTCTCATATCTTAGAGAGATTCTTTGATTTGAACAATTGTAAGTCTTAGCTAGAGTCGGGAGGACTTGGATAGCTAAGCAAGTGGAAGTCTCGATAAGAGGTGTGAAACCTCGGATTGTTGAGCAAGGAAGTCATGGCAAGAGGTGTGAAGCCTCGGATTGTCAAGCAAGGAAGTCTTGGCGAGAGGCGTGAGGCCTTGGATAGTCAAGCAAGAAGTCTTACCTAGGGTCGGGAGGATTCGGATAGGTGAACAAGAAATCTTCCTAGAGACAGGGAGTCTTGGATAGGAAGTCGGCTTAGTAGATCACTAGGTTCAAGATACAGTGAGAGTGAAAGCTTGTAGAGCATGTGTGATTGCTTGAGTATGTAACGTTATTTGAAAAAATGGATTTGCTGTTGCTGGTGGTTATGAAATCAACCCATGGATGTTTCCTCTTTGGAGGTTTTACCAAGTAAATATTGTGTCTTAGTTTGCAATTTTCATTAAGTATTGTTAGAATTGCGTTGTTTTAAAAGAAGATAAAAATTGGAGCATATACCTATTCACCCCCCTCTAGGTATATTCACACTATAAAGATAAAGGGAATTTCAAGTACCTCTCCGAAGAAACATATAAAACCTGAGCTCTCATCCAAACAGCGTAGGAAGAGAGGGTTGACCTTCATTAATGAGGTCAAACCGTATTAATGGAGATAGTCAACCATATTAATGAGGTCAAACCGTATTAATGGAGATAGTCAACTATATTAATGAGGTCAAACCGTATTAATGGAGGTAGTCAACCCTATTAATGAGGTCAACTATATTATTGGAGGAAACCCTATTAATGAGGTCAACTATATTAATGGAGGAAGTCTACATTATTACTGGGATGATCAACACCATTAATGTGAGAATATTCAACTCTTTAATGGCCACAAATAATAAAAGAGTCCAAAGAGGAAACAAATACCTTTACCTCTAAGATATCCTCTACAAACGATAGTTGGGAGTCAACTACAACAGAAAATCCCACATATCAAGAAAGGAAGAGTTCGAAGAGGAAACAAACACATATTCTCCAAGATATTAGCTACAATCTAATCAACTACATTAAATGAAGAATCATGTTCAATAAGAAAAGAAGAACAAATTAAGACTCCTAGACTTGCGCGCTAAGTTAGTTACACCATGTATAAATACACATGTAATAGCATCGATTAGCAAGGTCATCTTAGAACAAACATACCATCTCTAATCTAAAAAACGACCAACCCTAGGCTAGTCTACATGCTTCATTTAAAGTTCTCTCTACATCATCATTTTTGTAAGCTCTCCGGAGCACCATGGTTGAATTATTTATCCATTGTTGTAAGCTCCCTGGAGCATTCTTTGATATATACATAAGGAAGGGTATTCCTCATTCCACTGAATATTGCCTTGGGGTTTTTCAGCATGTGATCATTCGTGAAGCTTTTTCCCCCTTGGCCAGTCCACCTCCTTCTACATAAGGCTTGTCTTTCTTTTATTTGTCTTCTGTATTATGCATACGTATATAAGTGCAAGCTAGATTCCTACCTCGCTGGACCTAGCGCTCTTATCCTCCCATATACATGCCAAAGTCGCATATCAAGATGAGGAGAAACCACCAAGACCGGCTTAAAGGGAGTCAATGAGCCCTTCTGCATTCCCTCTATGGAAGAAATCGAGCTCTTCGACACTAGAGCTAGATAAGCCCACCTTCTTACTTGCTATCTAGGTCGGGGAACTACAAGAAGGAATCGGTCTCCTGAACTGGGCTCCGGGTACCAGGACGAGCTCCGACCCCAACCGAGGACCAGGACCAGTACCAAGGTCAACCCCTTCATACCAGCAAGGGAACCTCGAGCTCACTTCATCCCTTACCAACCATGAAGCACGACGGATGAGATGACTCATCTCCTACCTACCACAAAGCCCGGCAGGTGGGATGACTCCAATCCTACTTACCGCGAAGCCCGATGAGTGGCATGACACCTCTCTTACCTACCGCTCCATACTCCATATTTATATAAGATCTCTCCAAGGTACAAGGTACCTGCTCTGGCCACCACCTCCTTAGTAGTGGTCTCGAGGGTGTTAGCTGTAATTTCTCACCCTGAGTAAATTTTCGGTTAACAAAATTTAAGTTTAAATTTAAAATACTTAATATCACTTTTAATATATTGGATATATTTGAAAAGGATAATTAAAAGTGTTGACGGGAAATTTGCTCGAGATGAGAAATTTCTATTAAAACCCTTGAGACCAATACCACGAAAGTGGTGGCCGAGGTCAGTACCGTTGGTTCCCGACCTGTTTAAGAGGTAGACGAGAGGCTGATTAGTAAATGGGAGCTTTATTATTGATACATTTCTTTAAAGTACAAATCGCTCTCTTGTATGCTCACAATCTCTCGAAGGTGTAGGATGGTGGCAACTCGGTGCCTGTCGAATGGTGGAAATAAAGGCAGCCGTGTTCTGAATACATAATTTAGGCTTTCCCCCTTCCTCTATATTTTTTGTACGTATATCTATTCTTGTAGGTTGTTCTTTGTTTTTCTTCTTCTTTATACGTTGTTGTATTTTAGAATCTGTCGTTGTCCCCATTTTTTTGTCATGCTTGGCTTCACATATTTATATCGTCCAAGTATGTTTTTAATTCGCAAATACTTTACCGTGATCCCATGAATCCGTTCCGTCCTTATCGGGCGGGATTCGTTATTTGAATTTGAATTGTTACGGGATTTGATGATATCGTTGACGAAGATAAGTTTGTTCCCTTATTAGAATCAAAATCTTGACGTGCATGTAAATATTACGTGGAGACGATCCTGTGTGCACTCAGGCCATGAATCTTCATTGAGGTCACCCTGCCAGCTGTCTGTTGCCCCGTAGTGCGAGGTAGATCCCTACTCTGGCTCTGTTGTTAGAAGCTTAAGATGGATTTTCCCTGATCCTTGGGGGCTTGAGATGCTCTTGTAGACCCTCCTGGGAGGTAGTTGGGGTAGTGTAGATTTAGGCATGATTCTTCCTTTACGTCCAGCAAGGACAACGGGCTTCTAGAGAGGTTGGCGGGCTTTTTTCGAATGTCTCTTGGGCTTGGAGACTTCCCCTGAATTTACGAGGCGGTTGTGGAGCTCGACCTCAGAGCCGAGGTTCCCCGATAGATGGCCTGGAGAAGCCCAGATTCCAGTACTCTCATGGGGGCTTATCCTAGTTACGCCTGGCTTATTTTCTGGTAGTCTTGAAGCCGAACCGGCCTTTCTTGCTCTGGTGGGATGGCTTTACGACTTTTTGGGGCTTCATGATTGTCTATTATGGGTGGAAAATTTCTCTTTGACCTATGGCCAAATTTCACTTTGAACAGAAGTTCCCTCTGACTTAAACACTGGTGGTAGAGTTGGGGTTGGAGTCAGATCCTTTGTTTAATTGAGAAAGTTTTCCGCCATCAATATAATTAATGAGGGAAAAATTTTCTCATTAATTACCCAATATTTGAATTTGAAACTAAGTGTTATTCGAGAAAAACGGTTGCAATACGGCTCCAGGTGATCTTCCAGAGGATATCACTGATAATCCTCTATTTAAGCCCGGCCTGACTGTGACATTCTTCATACTTCCTCAAATCTCAAATTTTCAAATTTCTTCTTCCCTGTTTTCTTTACCGAATTCCCTGCTTGCCTCCGCTTACTTCCAAGTCCTCCTTACCTATTGATGTTGACTTCCACAGATAATGTTGATGCCTTGGTTGAGGGCTTCGGAGGCCCTAACCTAGCTTATCGTAAGTGGGTGCGAGGGATATCAAGCGATAAGGAATCTTCCCCGCTCAGCCAGCGCCGTCGTTCTAACAGGAACTTCTCTATCGGCTCTGGCTTTTCGAACCAACCTGACAATCTTCTAAACCTAGTCGACAAAGACTCAGATGTCGGGGAGAAAGTCGATGCGGTCAGGAGGGCTAAAGTCACAGTGGTAGAGCTTCCTTTAGTGGTAACCCTTCCTTTCGAACCCAGGGTCATCCCCGACTCCACCGTCGACCCTAAATCAATCGGCCGTCTTCAGGACAAGTACGGTATTCCTGACACTGTTTCCCTAACTGTCCCCCACCGGAATTACTATGTTTTTGGCTCGCCCAAAGGAGTGCTCCTTATCCACGTCGTAGCTTTTGAGAGCGGGGTGAGGCTCTCTCTTCACCCCACCCTTCTGTGGGCTCTCGATGAGCTTCAGCTAGCTCCGCTTCATCTGACGCTCGGCTTTTAGAGGCATCTAGTCTGCTTCCTTGTATTGTTGATGGAGCAATGCGAGTTGAGCAGCGTAACCAGGGAACCTGGGGCTGAGGAGCTCGCCTTCATTTTCCAGATAGATAGCCTTGCTGGGGTTCCACGAGGCCAATTCTATGCCAAAGCCAAGAATATGCTCAACTTTTTCTTCCTAGGGGCTTCAAATAAGAACCCTACTTGGAAAGAGTAATGGGTTCTGACGGGGGGAGACTAGGGAGCTTCTTCTTCGTCGGCGGGCATGATTCCTTGCCCGCTGAGTCTGATGCCGTGCTGAAGCCCATCTTGGCTCGAAACTACTTGAATATGAAGTTTCCAACCGCCGACCCCTTTGATCCTCGCAGGGTTAATAGGTACCTGCGGATATCTTGTGCTACCCCTCGTAAGTATCTCGATCTATCTTGTTTTTTTTATTGGATGGTTCAGTTATGATGATCTTGATTTCTCTCTCTAACAGTGTTTGTTATTGCTCCAGCTTCTCGCTAAGCCGGGCAAGCTGGGATCCCTCTTTCTCTTTCTAGACCGTCCCCGGGAGCTCTCTCAGCTGTTCCGAAGAAAGGGGGATCAACCACTAAAGCAGCTGCCCTACTCATTCCTTCCCCCTCACCTTCCTAGGTGAAGTCCAATATGGCAGTTCTTGCATCTCGGATGGCAAAGTCTCTAAGACGATGAGGGTCTGCCTCCTAAGTCGCCAACAAGTCGGCTCCTGCCACCTTACCAGTAGTCTTTGCTTCATCAGATGCTCCCCGAGTATCCCTCTCTGATGATCCGGTTGTAACCCGGACAGTCGAGGTTTCCAATAAGCCAGATGCCGATATTCCTGAGGTCGCCTCTTCTTGCCCCCTCCAGTAATCGAGCTCAGCGGGTTAGGATAAGGTTCTGAAGTGATCGCGGGCTGCGGGCTGCGGGCTTTCTAGGTTGATCGAGATGCCCGTTAACATCATGATTACCAAAGGGTTCTCCTTTCTAGCCGAGGTAACCGTCGCTTTCACTTCTTCATTCAGCATTTTGATTTGTCATTTTCTAACATGATTTTACTTTGCAGGCTTTTAAGTTTCAGGTGGCCATGGGGCATCAAGTAGCCTTCCTCCGTGATCGGGCAGCCAAGGCTGAAACTGAGCGAGTTATGGGGTTGCTTACGCGGGCTCAGACCTTGGTCTAGGAGATGACCCCAGCCAATAAGAAATGGAGACGCAGCTAGCTGAGATTCAATGCTACCATGAGAGGTTGAAGCGGGCTTTTGATCAGGACACTCTCTGGTCGAAGTGGCGGGCTAGCTAGCGGGATGACTGGAACGGAGAGGCGAAGGTCCTGGATGTTGAGAACTAAACCTTGCAGGCTCAAATTACCCAGCTCTAGGCCGAGGTGGAATCCTCTTTTAACTAGGGGTACTTCTATGCCTCTTATCAGGTGGTAGAGGCTTTTCCTCCCTCGTTCGATCTCTCCAGCATCGCTGGCTGGGATAGAGAAGAGGTCATGATGCTGGTTGCGGAGATGTCTCACCCCGAAAATGATGGAGCTGGTCCTTCTTGGGAGGGAGCTGAGAAGTAGTTGGAGGTGCCAGATCTTTCTCCTCCTGTTCCATCCTTTCCAGCATCTGGTCCTGGTGAATCCTCGAAGGGGGTTCACAACGTGAAGCTAGAAGGAGGCCTTGCTAAAGCCTGAGACCCCCCCGCAGTGCTTGCAAGAGTGGAGTCAATAGAAGACAGGAATGTGTCTGAGTCAGTTGCCAGCCTTCTTGATGCAACTATACTGCCTGAAGTTATGGCGGTGATCAATAAAGTCATGGAAGAGGATCCTGTTGAACCCGAGGCAGCTAGGGCTGATCCTAGGAGGAGGTGGAGGAGGCAGAGGAGGCGGTAGATATAGCTGACCAGGACGAGCTGCGACCGTAGAGGGGAGTAGCGGGCGAGGTTCATTCTGTAGAGGAGGAGGCTGAAGGTCCCCAGGAAGGTGAAGAAGCTTGAGTTCTCTCCTATGTAATCTATTTTGAATGCTCGAAAAAAGGGGTGGGCATCTCATTTTCAACTGTGTTTTCCATTTTATTATTGCTTTTGTAGCCCCGAACCAGGGATTGGGCCCCCCTTGCTTGTTGTAGCCTTGTTGGGGGATAAGCTCCCTTACTTGATAATAAAATTTTAATATCGAATCTTACTCTGGCTTGCATGTACTTACTTGATCTCCCTCTATGTCCAGCATTTGAAACAAACTATCTTTGGGAAAAAATAGGATAAGGAAACCGTTAAGCATCGGGCTTCCTGACTATCGAGTTTTGTAGATCAATTTCCTTAGTCGATAGTCCCCTTGTTGGACTGTGGGTCTGCTGTAGTAAGTAACCCCGTATCAGGGAGAGCTAGTAACCTGAACTTACTGGCATATTTAAATTTAAGGAAGTCGAGCCTTCTATCTTTGAGTCCCTCTAGTGGGCTGTAAACCCGAGTGAGGTATTTAGTGAGGGATTTATCCTTTAAGCTCGAATCTTTCTTAAGGGTGGTATCCCGAGCATGGCGTCAGGAGGGCTATCTAGCGACAGTTGGGAAGGATTGGTCGGTCTCTGGTTAACCTTGTAGATATCCCACCCCTCGTCCGTACGAGGGAACTTCCTCGCATGATTTTTCATAGAATTGTTGAAGGTGCCGGCCAGAGTGGGACCCCCGCTGATAGTATGTATTATTTGAATCTATTGCATCAGGTCTGCATGTTCTCCCTTTCTTTTCTCAGCGTGTTCTCGGATCTCGGCTTGCACCTCCCTTCTAGTCTGAATGTTCTCTCTGACTTGTTGTAAGAATTCTATCAAGCATCCTCCCCTTATCAAAGCCTCAATCTGGTTCCGTAGGTTGTGGCATTCTGAAGTTTTGTGCCTTACGTCCACATGAAAGTTGCAATATTTATAACGATTTCTTTTATCGACCGGGACTTTCATAGGAGTGGGTTTCTGTTACAAACCCTTGTCCGAAATGGCGAGGTAGACTGTCTCTCTGGATGCATTTAAAGGAGTGTAATGGTCATACCCCCTCTCATCGCGAGCTATATGGGGTACTGTCCTGGGAGGTAGTAAAGCTTGAGGAGGAGCCCGTTTACCTGGATACCATTCCGATCAGGGCTGAGGAAGAGGGAAACCATATGTTGATTTATTAGGGGGTTTGTTCTGGCTTTTCTAAGCTTGCTCGGGTCTGGGAGCTTCCTTCTTTTATCGCTTTTCGGCTCTCATGTCGTCATGCATCATCTTGACCTTGAGCTGTTTGTCGACCTCAATCTGTTCCAGAGCCCGACCATAGGCTTCCTGGTAAGTTTACGGAGGTCTCTTGGCAAAAGACCTGAACAATTTTCTTACCCACAATTCTTCAGAAGTTGGCGAGGGTTCCTCTCTCGGTGAAGACCTTCATCTGAATAAATTCCTTGTGGAAACGCTCGACATAAGCCCGGAGAGTTTCCCCTCTCTCCTGGATCAAGTATTGTAGATGGATCGGGTCTTTCAGTCGGAGCTTAACTCCTTGGATTTGTGAGCAGAAATGGGCTGACAACTTGGTGAAGGAATCCACGCTCCCAGCGGGTATTTTCCTAAACCAGGTTTTAGCATTATCCGTGAGTGTAGTCGGGAACATTCGACACATAGCGGCCCTGGTTGCGTTCTGGACGTCCATCTGTTGAACGAAGCTATTTAAGTGGCTCAGAGGATTTTCAGTTACGGAGAACCTGTCAGCTAGCATTTAGAACTTAGGCGGGAGCTCTGCCTCCCTGATCCTTCTGGTGAAGGGGGCGCTCATTTAACTTAGAGGATCTTTCTTGTCCTCCTTGTACTTCATCTTCTTCATCAATTGGACCTCTTTCTGAAGCTCTGCCAACTGGTCCCTTAGTCGCTTCCTTTCGGATTTCCTTGAGTCGATCTCGGATTCCTCCCCTTCAGATCCCTCTGATGAACTGGCGACCTCTACCCGGTTCCTTCTTCAGAGAGGGTTCGCTCAGGGGCTTTGCAAACCTTTTTTTTCTCTACCCCGGGCTTCCCTCCTTGTAGTCGTTGGGTAGAGAAGCTCTTCCTGTCCCCAGGGAAGGACATCTGTAGCGGATTTGACTTGTCTTGGTTGGTAGCATGGCAGCGCTTCGGGAACATGGGGTATTGGCCCAAGCCTATCCTGGATCATGTCGGGAGCCCCGTTCTATTACGAGTTAATTCCCGAGGGGCAGGTCCCAGGTGATCAAAGGCGGGTTGCCTAACCCCAGGCCTGCTTGACTACCCCTGATTGCAGAGACCCGTTTGTTGGATAGCGATACCCTCAGTGAGTAGTCGAAGGTGAACGTTCTCTACAAAGGCCACCTCTTGTTTGTCAATTTCGACCTGGCTTCCTAGAGGGGGATCCAGAGCCCGTACAGTGGCTGGCTGGGTGGGATTCTGGCTATGGAGCCCGATTCTTCTCCATTTCCTCGAGACCTTTCTTATAGATGTAGCAGAAGGTTGTCCCGAGGTGTCCTGCTGCCCCTGTGATAAGCAGAGCCTCATGATTACTATGAAATGATAAACTTTTTGAATGTAAAAAAATGGTGGTGTGAGAGGTTTCCCACAGATGGCGCCTGAAAATGTTGACGGGAAATTTGCTCGAAATGAGAAATTCTTGTTAACACCCTCGAGACCATTACCACAAAAGTGGTGGCCGGGGTTAGTACCGTTGATTCCTGACCTATTTAAGAGGTAGACGAGAGGCTGATCAGTAAATGGGAGCTTTATTATTGATATATTGCTTTAAAGTACAAATCGCTCTCTTGTATGCTCAAAGTCTCTTGAAGGTGTAGAGTGGTGGCAACTCGGTGACTGTCGAATAGTGGAAATGAAGGTAGCCGTGTTCTGAATACAAAATTTAGGCTTTCCCCCCTGCCTCTATATTTTTTGTACGTATATCTATTCTTGTAGGTTGTTCTCTGTTTTTCTTCTTCTTTATACGTTGTTGTATTTTTGTATCTGTCGTTGTCCCTGTTTTTTTGTCATGCTTGGCTTCACATATTTATATCGTCCAAGTAGGTTTTTAATTCGCAAATACTTTATCGTGATCCCATGAATCCGTTCCCTACTTATCGGGCGGGATTCGTTATTTGAATTTGAATTGTTACGGGATTTGATGATATCGTTGACGGAGATAAGTTTGCTCCCTTATTTGAATCAAACTCTTGACGTGCATGTAAATATTACGTGGAGACGATCTTATGTGCACTCGTGACATGAATCTTCATGGAGGTCACCCTGCCAGCTGCCTGTTGCCCCTTAGTGCGAGGTAGATCCCTGCTCTAGCTCTGTTCTTAGAAGCTTAAGATGGATTTTCCCTGAGCCTTGGGGGCTTGAGGTGCTCTTGTAGACCCTTCTGGGAGGTAGCTGGGGTAGTGTAGATTTAGGCGTGATTCTTCTTTTACGTCCAGCAAGGACAACGGGCTTCTAGAGAGGTTGGCGGGCTTCTTTCGAATGTCTCTTGAGCTTGGAGAATTCAGCTTACATTTACGGGGCAGTTGTGGAGCTCGACCTCAGAGCCGAGGTTCCCCGAAAGATGGCCTCGAGAAGCCCGGGTTCCAATACTCTCGTGGAGGGCTCGTCCTTGTTGTGCCTGGCTTGTTTTCTGGTAGTCTTGAAGCCTTGCCGCCCTTCCCTGCTCCGGTGGGGTTGCTTTCCGACTTTTTTGGGCTTCATGATTGTCAAATATGGGTGGAAAATTTCTCTTTGACCCCTGGCCAAATTTCACTATTAACAAAAATATATATATCAATTATAACACAAGAGATTGCATAGGATGCAAATTGGTGTGTGTATATATATAAGTGTTTGTATAGGATACAAACAAGGATATATATATATATATATATATATATATATATAAGACGTGTAATTTTATCAAAAAATCAAACGCAGATAAAGTTATAAATATATATATTAAACGCACGACCAGTTGCACAACTGGTGATAGGCAAAAAAAAAATATCAAGTGCTTGCCCTTTTCTAGAAAAGTGTGCATGAGTCATGAGCTATAAATATATATTAGATATATATTATGACTTTAAGGATTGAACCACATCTGTAAATATATTTTTGCATGAGATGCAATTTATGTGTGCATGAAATCAATACATCAAATTGAGAAGAAAGAGTTTCTTCAAGTATTTCTCTACATCCTCCGTTCATGTTCCCGAGACCTTGACGCGCCCACACGCAGTTACCAATCCCAGGAGATAGCGAGGAAGATCGAGTGGTTCAGACAGGAGCACATCGTAAAGTGAAGGAGCTTCCAAACAGTGGTAAGATTGGTTCAGACAGGAGCATATCAAAAAGTGAAGGAGCTTCCAAACGTTGGTAAGTTTTTCTTCATCTGATTATATCGATCTCAATTTCCTGTGTTTACATATTGTATGTATTAGTTCCGAAAATAATTATGATCCCAAGTTCACTCGTCCCAGATACAGATTATGATCTGTATAATTTTTTTTAAAACTTAGTTCTGCTGCGTAACCGGTGAACTGGGTTCAACAGTTGGCGAGCTTCTGATTTAGGCTATAAGTTAATTTTGACCTCGGAAACCCTTGATCTGGAAGAAACTCACTTTGTTTGTGTCGGGCTTCACTTCTAATGCTTCCTGAGCTCGACGACCTTTCCTTGCTTTTACAGGATGGTTTTGGAGCGCGACCCTAGGAACTGGGATTCCAAGGTAGGTGATCTCAGTAAGCCTAGATAACCACGTATCGGGCTTTGTCGGAATTCCAAGGTAGGCATGAGGGGTTCGACATGATCGTGTCGGGCTCCATTCTTGATAATTCTGAAGCCCGAAGACCATTCCTTGCTTCTGCAGGGTAGCTTTATGGCTCGCCTGAGGTTCAATGAATGGTGAACTCGGGCTTTTATTTGAGCTAAGAGAGTGGAAAATTTCTCTTTGGTCTCCTAGCCAATTTTACTATTATCATATATATATATATATATATATATATATATATATATATATATATATATCAAGCGGTGCTCCTAGGAGCTTACAAGATTGGTGGAGTAGTACAACGTATATGCTCTGAAGAGCATACAACAGTAATAGAAAGTTAACCAATCCCGATATGTCATTGGGAGAGGTAGTACATGATGGAGATATATGGAGAGTTTAGACCAGAAGCCTTTTACACTGATAATGACATACTTCTAGTGGGGGTTGGTATTTGCTGTCAGGCATCGGATTCAACATGTATTTCGGGAGTCGATCTTTGTACATAATTTCACCTCATAGGGGATTTCTTTGTTGAATCTCCGATCCCTCTAAACGTGCATGTTGAGGTCTATTTATACATGGTGTAATTAACTTGGCGTGCATGATGAGGATTCTTGAATTAGTCTCCTTTCCTTATTCAATTCGATTCTAGATTTAATGTAGTTGACCCTAAAGAATCGGCTTGTAGCTAATATCTTGGAGAAGATGTGATTGTTTCCTTTTTGGACTTTTTCACTAATGGTGGTCATTAAAGAGTTGAATATTCTCCCATTAATGGTGTTGACTATTGTTAACAACCTATTTTGGTCAAAAGAAGGATTTTCCACCTTCTAGCCTTCAAGTAGGGGTCCAAATCCGGGTAAGCAGGGTAAGGTAGTCAACACCTTGCATGCATTCAGGCTTTCCAATTAAAGCCCGCTACCAGGAATCTTGCATAATTAGGTCGAGCTCCATTATAAAGCTCGACGTAGCTAAACCAAGCTTATAGCTACAAGGTTGGAACCCTAAGGATATTTCCCCAATAGAATGGTTAGCACAAGCTCCATGGGAAGACCAACAAGATCGATCTAGCTCCATGACAATCGAGAGGTTCTCTAGGTACCCCGCCAGTGTACAGGAAGCGGAGGGACCTCGCCGTCGAGAAATATCATGCGTCACCTCAGGTATCCTCCATGAAGTACCTCTGCAAAGTGACATACAAAACTAGAGCTCTCCTCCAAACAGTGTAGGAATAGTGGGTTGACCTTCATGACACTTGATACCATTAATGAGGTCAAACCGTATTAATGGAGGTAGTCAACCATATTAATGAGGTCAAACCGTAATAATGGAGGTAGTAAACCCTATTAATGAGGTCAAACCGTACAAATGAAGGTAATCAACTGTATTAATGGAGGTAATCAACCCTATTAATGAGGTCAACCATATTAATGGAGGCAATCAAACCTATTAATGTTATAGTCAATGCCATTAATGAGAGAATATTCAACTCTTTAATGAACACCATTAGTGAAAGAGTCCAAAGAGGAAACAATCATATCTTCTCCAAGATATTAGCGACAAACCGATTCTTTAGGGTCAACTACATTAAATGAGGAATCGTATTCAGTAAAGAAAGTAGACTAATTCAAGAATCCTCATCTTGCACGCCAAGTTAATTACACCATGTATAAATGGACCTCAACACGCACGTTGAGTGGGATCAGAGATTCCACAAAGAAATCACCTACGAGGGCTAATTGATTTTCACAAATCGACTCCCAAAATACGAGATATTCAACACTTGATATACGATCCACTACACATCTCATCTTTGGTCCAGAATTGAACAAACCTAAGAAAAGCCTACATAGTTCACCTAGATTCACCTTACATGATCATTGTTTGTGTTACCTTTGCCTGAAATACACTAGTACGTTGTATTATTTCACCGTTCTTGTAAGCTCCCCGGAGCAATCTTTGATATATACATTAGGAGGGTATTCCTCCTTCCTACGGATACTGCCTTGGGGTTTTTCAGCATGTGATCATTCGTGATACTTTTCCCTCTTGGTCAGTCCACCTCTCTCTAAAAAAGACTTGTGTTTTTCCTATTATCTACTGTATTATGCATGTGTGTATACTGGCTAGGCACTGACCCCATTGGTTCTAGCTCTCTATTCCTTCTTATATAAGATCGGGAAACTACAACGAAGATCGTGGGAACTGAATCTAGCCCCTGCCCCACTGGATCTGGCACCCTTATTCTTTATATATGCCTACCAAGTTGCATGTCGAGAAAGGGAAAAACCATCCTACGATTTTTCTATGGAAGCGGGCATGGATCTAGCACAGAAGCCAGGCAAGCTCCCCTCCTTAATCATCGTATAGGTCAGGGAACTACAAAAAGAAATCAGGCTCCAGAACTAGGCTCCGGGTACCAGGACAAGCTCTGACCCTGATCGAGGGACAGGACCAGGGAACAAGGACCAGGATCAACCCCTTTAAACCAACATGGGAACCTCGAGCTTCCCATATCTTCTTCTTAAGCATGAAGCTCGATGGGCGGGATGGCTCATCTTCTACCTATTGCAAAATCCTCATTTACCACTTCATTCTCCATATTCATACGAGATCACCAAGGTACAAAGTACCTACCCCGGCTGCCACCTCCATGGTAGCAATCTCGAGGTTGTCAATTGAAATTCCTCACCCCGAGCGAATTCTTGATTAACACTTTTTGGCACCGTCTATGGGGACCTTTCCACACGTATTTTGAAAGCTTCAATGTTTCTACCTCAACATCCTTATACATTCGAGGTAACTGGTCATTATTCATGGAATATCATTTACTGTTTATAATGACCTTTCTCCATACTTGTCTAAATCGCCTACGAACCGTATGAGGTGCTTAGTTTGTAATTTGACGAGTTTTGTTTATTGTGGAATGAATATTGTACGTGGGATTCCTGGTGGAACCGGTCTACTACACCATCCCAACGAAGCAATGATACTTATCAACTGGTAGAGCCACTCTGCAGCAGCTCCATCCCTGGAGGGCTCTTCCACAACTGACCTGCTTCAGTACCGTTTGAGCTCCTCTACAGCAGTTCCATACCAGGAGAGCTCTTCAACAATAGACCTACTCTGGTACTATTCGAGCTCCTCTATAGCAGCTCTGTGCCTGGAGGGCTCTTCCACAATAGACATGCCCCGGTACCGTTAGAGCTTCTCTACAGTTGCTCTATGTTTGGAGGACTCTTCCACAGCAGACCTACCCCGGTAACATTATAGCTCCAGTACTGCAGAGCCGCATCTATCTATCTCTTCTATAATAGATTTGCTCCGGTACCTTTAGAGCTCCTATGCAATAGAGTTACACATCTCATGTTTCTTTACCGTGGATTGCTCTGTACCGGTGTATATCCTCTACACAAGATTCACTACACGACCTCGCACTTGGAAGGCTCCTCCACAACTAAACCGCTATAATATCTAGAGAGCTTATATACAGTAGAGTTGCACCTCTCATGCTCTGTTATAGCAGATTCGCTCCGCCACCAGTGTATCACCTATCCTACAGATCCACTTGCTTGTACCTGTTCATACGGATCCCCTCATGCCTCCGGATTCACCCTTCATAAGCCCTTAAGTAGTTGCAGCAGATCAACTCACTAATCTAGGGAGCTAACTCAGTTGTGTGATTATAGGTGCAGTATAACCGGTAGGGCTTAATGGCCTCTTACTTCGTATACCGGGCCAGTGAACACCTAAGTGAGCCACTGAGCTCTGGCTTCATTCCGACAGGTGGCTCCCCTCTATTCGTATTGGGTCATCCATCGCCCAAGTGAGTCACTATGATTCCTACTCATTTCAGAGAGGTCCAAAGCCTTCTCTAAGTTGTTGGGGACTCCCTAGATCCCAAGCAGGCTTTTGGACCGGTACCAGGCATGTGGCTCACTTCTATTCCTATTAGGCCATCCAATACCCAGGTGAGTCACCATGGTTCCTTCTCATTCCGGAGAGGTCCAGAGCTTTCTCTCAAGTTGCTGAGGACTCCTTAGATCCCAAGCATGCTTCTGGAAACCGGTACCAGACAGGTGGCTCCCTTCCATTTATATTAGGCCATCCAACGCCCAGATGAGTCACCATGGTTCATACTCATTTTGGAGAAGTCTAGAGCCTTTCCTCAGTTGCTGGGAACTTCTAAGATCCCAAGAGTGCCTTTGAACCGCTATAAGACCGGTGGCTTCACTCCATATGTACCGGACCATTCATTGTCCTAATAAGCCACTGAAGACTGATCTGATCGAGGAGTTCCCAAAAGCTTCCCACATCTTAGTAAGGCCTCTTACGTTCCTAAGAAAGCTTCTGGAGTAGTAGAAATGCTACAAAATCTGTGGCTTTGCTCAATGTATACCGGGCCATTCATCGCCCTGGCAAGCCACCGACGTCTGATCTGATCTGATCGAGGAGTTCCCAGAAGCTTCCCACATCTTGGTAAGGCCTCCTACGTGCCTAAGCCAGCTTCTGGAGCAGTTGCACCGCTACAAAACCGGTGGCTTCGTACATATGTATCGGGCCATTCATAGCCCTAGCAAGCCACTGAAACCCGATCTGATCAAAGACAAGCCAAAGACTTCCCACATTTTGGTAAGGCCTTCTACATGCCTAAGCAAGCCTCTAGAGTAGCATCACCGATACAAGGCCCAATGGCTCTTCTTTAATTATATTGGGCCGTTCAATGCCCAAATGAGCCACTAAGCTCCCATTTTGTTCCAGCATGGTCCAGAGCCTTCATTTCAGTTGATGAGGACTTATAGGATCCAAGCATGCTTCAGGACTAGTACTGGGCAAGTGATTCCACTCCATTTGTTTCAAGTAATTCATCTCCCTAGCGAGCTACCATGGTCCTGATCTACCTCTCTGGTTAGTCTCATCGGCAGTAGCAACTTCTTCCTCCCTTGTCTCATTGCTTGGTTGAAGGAAGGGTCATCATCCCCTAACGAGGCTACTTCGTAGCCATCTTCCGCCACCTTCGTTGGATCAGTTTGAGTCATCCTTGACCACTTTCTCTTCAGTTGGATCGATCGGGACCCATTCCACCACTATGGCATCAATATAGACCTCCCATTTCTTGGTAAGGTCGGGTTGGATCTCTACCTCTTGACAGTTTTAGACGGCCAGATACGCAGGTTTCAAGCTCCACCTGTATCCCTAACCTCTACAGCAACCCACATCTGCCAGACAAGTTCGGGCCTCCTTTTCCTTGGAAGGATCAAACTGGACCTCTACTTTGGATGATTCCGATAAAGAGGTAGGCGGGCGTGAAGCCTTTCATGCATTACGAACTTCCACAGCAGTAGGGGACTTCAAGGTAGTTCCTACCCCAACATGACTAGACATGAAAGCAGAAATGGGAACCAAGTCCTCTTTATCATCTGCGCACCTATCATCTCTACAAAGTCCGGCTTCTGTCGGAGCAGACCCAGGTAACTCTTAGCTTTCTCTGTGATCTACTCAAGGTATCCATCCTCAAATGATGATCAGGTCTAAGGGAAGAAGAAATCGAGCTGCCTAGAAAGCAACACAGAAGCGTCATTCAGCAAATGAAGCGCCCACCTTGGCTTCCAAGGCAACCACGCTGCCATACAGAGTTTAAACCACTCCCTCAACAGTTTATCTCCTCCTTTGGAGCAATCCTCACAAGGCACGGTGCATGGTCCCAAATTCTCTTCATCATATACATGTTGGATCCACTCCCAGGCTACCTACGTATTAGCCACGGTTGCCTCAATTCTGGTCATGTCTTCCTTCAGAACAACTGCGTCCCTCACTACCGTGGTTAGCTCCTCCTTCTTCTGGTTTGACATCCCCTGAGAGAGCAGTTTTTTCCATCTGAAGTATCTACTTATGAAATAATCGGGGCTCACCTGCCACATAAGCAACAACCACGGTTGTGGCCTTTATTTAAGGGAGAAGCTCTCTCTTTGGAATGATCCTCTACTGTACGATAGGATTTCGAGCAGGGGTTTGCTTCAGCAACCACAGACTTGCCAGCTACGGTGGGAACATACACAGCCATCTCATCAGCTTTCTTCTTAATCCCGTCCCCTTTCCATCCATCAATGACTCTTAAGTCAAATGGGGGAAGTAGAGCCGACTCTACCTGGAAGGCTGTGAAGAAGTAACAATCCTTATTGGCTTGCACGAGCTTGACCTTAGCAGCATCAGGTTGCACCCAAAGATTATCACACTGATGGCTCCTCTCCATTTGTATTAGGCCTTCCAATGCCCTAGTGAGCCATCGATGTCTCGGTCCATTTAGGGAGCACCTAGAGATCCCGATGCATTCACAGTGGGGCCTCGAGCTTCATTACGATTTTTGAAGACTCCCATCTACCCCAAGCAGACTTCTAAGAGAAAGCCAGATGAGATCTCCAAATGCGCCTTTAGGGTAACCACGATGAAGTTTATGGGCTTCATGGTTTATGAGAGATAGGAATAGAGGCTAACCCGAAAAAGATTAAGGCTACCTTGGATCTAGAGTCCCCCACGTCACTTAAACAGGTTCAAGTCTTGACCGGACAAGTAGCAGCACTCAACAGGTTCATTTCTCGGTCTACTGACAAATGTCTCCTATTCTTCAAAGCCATCAAGCAGGGAAAAAACATTAAATTAGACCAGGAGAGTGAACAAACTTTTCAAGCCATGAAGAAATATTTATCAAGCCCTCTGTTATTGGTCAAGCCAAGTCCTGGAGAAGAGCTGCAAATCTACTTGGCTATTTCAGAGACTGCAATAAGTGGTACACTGGTCAATGAGTCTGAAGATAAGGTCCAACAGCCTATCTACTACTTGAGTCATGCTCTAACCAAACCAGAAAAGAATTATACCCTTCTAGAGAAACTCACGTATTCCTTGGTAACCTCGGTAAGGAAGTTTCGTCCCTACTTTTAAGCTCACTCAATAGCAGTAGTGACGAACCAACCCATCAATTCTTACAAAGGCCGGATGTATTCGGAAGGTTGGTTTTATGGGCCCTGGAGCTCACCCAGTTTGATTTAAGGTACAAGCCCAAGACCGCAATCATAGCCCAGGCTTTGGCAGACTTCGTAGCGGAACTCTCAGTACCTCCAGGCCAAGTAACCTCCGTAGCGATAAACATAACCCATGAGATGACTCCAGAATCCAAAAAATAGCCGGAAGGTTGCAAGTCATGGATCCTCTACACAGATGGAGTGTCTGGGTAAGCCGGGGGAGGAGCAAACATAGTTCTAATCAACCAAAGGAAACTGAGTGCTGCCACTGTTTTAGATTTGAATTTAAAACCACTAACAATGAGGCAGAGTATTAAGCCCTCTTAGCCTGGATAAGGGCTGCCACAGAGCTCGGGGTCGATTACCTACAATTCAGGAGTGATTCGTTGCTCATAGTCAACCAAGTCTCTGGGGATTATCAAGCAAAAGGGGATAACATGATGGCCTACCTGAAGCTAGGTCAACAGATTAAGAGCAAGTTTAAAGGTTTTGATGATTGAGCAGGTACCTCGACAACAGAATCGTCGGGCTGACGTCTTAGCCAAGATAGCTGAGAATGGTGGCCAGACCTTACCCTAGAGGGTCCCTCTCCAAGTGATCCCCCTACCAAGCACAATAGCAAGTAAGGAGACTTATACCCTGGATCGGCAGCCATGCTGGATGGACCCAATAGTGGATTATCTCCAAAAAGGGATGCTTTCTGGGGAGCCTGACCAAGCTAGGAAAATCAAGAGGCTCTCAGTCCAATATTGCTTGGTAGATGGGTACTTATACAGGAGGGGCAAATCCCTTCCTCTGCTTCTATGTTTACATCCTTACACTGCCAAATGGGCATTGAGAGAGGTCCACTCCAGGGAATACGGGAACAACATTGGTGGGGAAGCTCTGGCATATCAGGTACTCCACGTGGGGTATTATTGGCTGACCATCCATCAAGATGTAAATATTTTAGTACGATCCTGCGAAGCATGCCAGAAGACTGTAAACTTGAGTCACCTACCGCCGGAGCAATTGTCATCTCTTAGCTCACCTTACCTCTTTGCGGCGTCGACTTGATTGGACCGCTTTCCACTGCTCCTGGTCAAGCCAAGCATGCTATCGTGGTGGTCGACTATTTCACAAGATGGATCAAAGCCGGATTTCTCTCTCAGTTATCGAAAGAAAATACAACAAGATTCATTAAAAATAATGTAATTTGCAGGTTCGAAACTCCTCTTATCATTGTAGCAGACCTAAGTAAGTAGTTTGATAACGGTCGGTTCAAGGACTTTTGAGAGGACTTGGGAATCGACCTGAGATTTGCTTCAGTAGTCCACTAATAAGACTATTAAGAAGCTGTTGAAAAAGAAGTTGCAGCAGAAAAAAGGTAGATGGGCTGAGAAGCTACCAGAGGTCCTCTGAGCTTACGCACCACGAGGAGAATGGCCTTCGCGAAAATACCTTTTCTCTGGCCTTCAGGGTTGAATCGGTACTTCATATTGAGCACAAACTGACCTCCTTCAGAGTTCAACATTTTGAATAGGGAAACAATGAGGATAAGTTCGAGCTAGCTTAGATCTCTTGGAAGAAAAAACAAGAACGAGTAGCAGAGAAGGTAGCAATTTACCTGAGCAAGATTGCTAGATACTTTAACAGGAGGGTTAAAGCCTTAAACTTTAAGGAAAGGGACCTAGTTCTCAGGAAAGTGACATCGAATACCAGGAAGAGGTCAGACGGGGTCCTGTGGCCCAACTGGGAGGGACCTTACTTAGTAAAGGTGGTGGTCCTCAACGGGGCGTACAAGCTCGAGGACATAAATGGCCGACTCATCGATCATACTTGGAATACAGATTACCTGAGAAAATTCTACCCCTAAACAAGGGACTCGTGAGCAGGCTACCTTCGCCTAGTTTTAATCACCAGCAATAATGTACTTCATTCTTTTTTCTTCAATAAAGCCTATTTTCTTCTTCTTAAACTATGCTCTACAGTGATTTGGTTATACATGGGAAAATTCAACATTATCACCCCAAGACCAAGGATTAGCCGGGGAAGCCCCCTCGCCATCCCTGATGCCTTAGCCGGGCATTACCCCCCGCCAAGAAGGATCTGAGTGTAAGAGCATAATTACCATCAAGATCTTAAGACCAGGAAATAGCTAGATAGCCCCACTGATGCCTTGGTCGGGCTATAACCTCCAAGAAAGATCTGAGTGTAAGAGCATGGTTGTCATCTAGATCTCAAGACCAGGAAATAGCAAGACAGCCCTCCCGATGCCTTGGTCGGGCTACAACCCCTAAGAAAGACTAGAGTTTAAGAGCGCGATAGCCATCCTGATCTCCAGAGTAGTAGAGGGCTAGATAGCTCTCATTGATGCCTCACCCGGGCTATAACCACTAAAGGGGCTCGAAAATGAAAAGCTGTTTTTACTGGTCGCTAATTCTCCGTGGGTTGTTTTCTGTAACAGGTGCGAACTAACCTATATTCACACAAAGGGACTATCTACTAAAGTCACCGAGCTACAAGTTTTAGTTGAGAGTTGAAAGCTCGAGTTAGGTATCTACTTTCACACTTAAGCAGTTTTTCTACATTGATGCTTTTCCCAAGTTAAGTCAAGTTGTTTTGGAGGCTGCACCTAGATCGAGATCAGAAATGAAGCAAGTACATGCCAATCAAGTCAAAATTTTAACAAGATCTAAAGTCAATTTTCTTTAATAAAATAGGGAGCATATCCCTTGGTAAGGCTACAACAATCAAATAGGGAGCCCAAGACTTGGTTCTGGGAAACAAAAACTGTCAAAAAAAAAAAGGGGTAAAGCCATCAGAACTGAACCATTCAACGACACAAAGCTTGATGGTTCAAGGTACTTACGGAGCTGCGTCGGATCCATACACATAAAGCTTGTGGAATGCACACACCCATGAGTAAGGGCCAAGGGTGCGCACGCCCATGGGAGGCACCCGAGAGAGTCCGGATGACAAAGGTCGCGTGAAGACTTGTTCACCATGAAATGAGTTTTTTTTTGTATTCCAAGACATGTAATTTACATGCTTTTCTAGGATGGACCAAAATTGAAGCTATTTATATTTGTTGTAAATATTGTGTTAATAGCAAAATTTGGCTAGGGACCAAAGAAGAATTTTCCACTTCCAATCCTTCCCGTAAGGGTCCAAATTCGGGCTTATATGACAAGGTATCAAGGTTCCCGAGGTCGAGCTACCACGTGATCCTACAGGAAGCAAGGTGAGGCCTCCCATACCATCTGAGCATCTTGCAGGTGTCCAGGCTTACCAAATAAAGCCCGACGAGACCGCATCAAGCTTCTTATACCAGGATAAAGCCTGAAGCAAGGTCAACGTTAAAGGACATGGGACCCCAGACATCAAGGTATCTCGTGACACTCTTCTAGAGCCTGCTACTATCTCTACTTTCACTAGGAGACCTGTAAGGTGCCGAACTTGTCTTACAAAGTCCCTTATGCCTCGTCAAGGTATAATCTCGACCTGTCTGAGCATTCATGGAAGAAGCCCGTAAAGCCTCATCGTCACCAAAAGCGACAAAATCCACTATAGATCCTGGCATGGTTAAATTAAGTAGCAAGAGTTGTACTCTAGCGTACCTCTTCACACTTCCAGAAGCGAGCCAAGGTCGCTTGTTTATGGCAAATCCCTTACCAGGGCCTGTTACCCAGCTAGGAAGCCTGCATAATTAGGTCAAGCTTCATGATAGGATATTTCGCCTCTAAAATGGTTAGCACAAACTCTATGGGAAGACCAACATCTAGCTCTGTGACAATCGAAAGGTCATCTGGGGACCCCGCCAGTGTACTGGATCTTAGGGTACCCCACCATCAAGGAGAATCAAATGTCACCTCAGGTAACCTCCATGAAGTACCTCTCCAAAGTGACATGCAGATCTAGAGCTCTCTTCTCGTCAACGTAGGAAGAGAGGATTGACTTCCATGACATTTAAAGTACCATTAATGAGGTCAACGACATTAATGGAGGTAGTCAACCCAGTTAATGACATGATCAGCACCATTAATAAGAAAATATTCAGCTCTTTAATGGCCATCATTAGTGAAAGAGTCCAAAGAGGAAAAAAATACATTTTCCTCTAAGATATCCCCCACAACAGATTATAGGGGTCAACTATAACAGAAAATCCCGCCTATCAAGGAAGGAAGATTCCGAAGAGGAAACAATCATATCTTCTTCGAGATAATAGCTACAAGTCGATCAACTACATGAAAGGAAGAATCGTATTCAATAAGGAAACGAAGACTAATTGAAGAGTCCTAGACTTGCACGCCAAGGTAGTCACCATGTATAAATATCTTGTAAAAGGCATAGTGGGGATCCAATCGATGACAGAAGAAACATGCTTCGTTGAGAGATCTCTCTACATCATCAATGTATATATTTACCTTTACCTAGAATATCCCGGCATCGGTCTACTTTAGACCACCATTTTAAGCTCTCCGGAGTGACTACGTTGTATTATTTGACCATTCTTGTAAGCTCCCCGGAACATTATTTGATATATACATAAGGAAGGGTATTCCCCCTTCCTCCGGATACTGCCTTGGGGTTTTTCAGCATGTGATCATTCATGATGCTTTTTCCCCCTTGGTCAGTCCACCTCTATCTACATAAGATTTGTGTTTTGCCTATTATCTACTATATTACGCATGTGTGTATGCGAGCTAGGTACCGACCCTATTGGTCCTAGCTCTCTAACCTCTCTTACAGGAGATCCGGAAAAAACAACGAAGACCTAAGAAAACAAAGCTAGATTCCTATCCCGCTGGACCTAGCTCTCTTATCCTTTCATCTATACGCCAAAGTCGCACGTCAAGATGAGGAGAAACCACCCAAACCATCTCGAAGGAAGTCGATGAGCTCTCCCGCATCATCGTTGTGGCAGAAATCGAGCTTTCCGACACTGGAGCAAGATAAGCCCCCTTCCTTACTAGCTATCTAGATCAGGGAATTACAGGAAGGAATCGAGCTCCAGAACTTGGCTCCAGGTACCATGACGGTCTCCTACCCTTACCCCGACCGAGGACCAGGGCCAGGACCAAGATTAACCCTTTCATACCAGTAAAGAAACCTCGAGCTCCCTCGTTTCCTACCTACCACAAAGCTCGACAGAAAGGTTGACTCCTCTCCTTCCTACTACGCAGCCAGACAGGTGGGATGACTCCTCCCCTACCTATCGCGAAGCCCGATGAGTGGGATGACTCATCTCCTACCTACCACTCCATACTCAATATTCATACAAGATCAGGTCAGGTATCAACGATACCAACCCCGGCCACCACCTCCGTGGTAGTGTTCTCGAGGGTGTTAACAAGGATTTCTCATATCGAGCAAATTTCCCGTTAACACTTTCTTGCGCCGTCTGTGGGAAAATTTCCACACCCCTTTTGAAAGCCTCTATGTCTCTACATGAGCATCATTATACTATCTTGGTAACATATTCATTATTCATGGAATATCATTTACTATATACGATGTCTTTTCTCCATACTTGTCTATATCGCCTATGCATCGCCTGTGGTGCTCATTTTATCATTTAACGAGTTTCGTTCATTGTGAAGCAAATAGGGTATGTGGAATTCCTGGTGGAACCTATTTATTTTGCTACTCCTATGAAGTGAACCTGCTCAGATGATCATGGAGGTCCTATACAGAAGCTCTCCGCTTGAAGATCTCCTATATAGCTGAACCATTCTGATACATTAAGAGCTCCTATATAGTAGAACTGCACCTCTCCTGCTCTTCTACAGTAGATTTGCTCTGCCACCAGTGTATCACTTATCCTGCAGATCCACTAGGCTTCGACCTGTTCATATGGATCCCCCCATGCCTCAAGGTTCGGCCTTCGTAAGCTCCTAAGTAGAGGTAGCAGGTCGACCCATGAATCTAAGAAGCCAACTCAGCTGTGTAGCTTCTAGAGCAGCACGACCAGTAGAAGATTAATGGTTCCACGCCTCATGCACCGGGCCAGTCAACGCCCAAGTGAGCCATTAAAACCACGATAAATTCCAGCATGGTTAAAAGCCCTCTCTCAGTTGCTAAGGACTTCTTGGATCCAGAGCATGCATCTTGACCAGTACCTCCGGTGGCTTCACTCCATGTTTACCAGGCCATTCACCGTCCTAGCAAGCCACCGAAGCTTGATCCGATCGAGGAGATCTCAGAAGCTTCCCACATTTGGTAAGGCCACCTACGTGCCTAAGCAAGCTTCTAGAGCGATAGCATCGCTATAAGACCGGTTGCTTCACTCTATATGTATCGGGTCAATCATCGCCCTAGCAAGCAACTGAAGCCCAATCTGATCAAGGAGAGCCCAGAGGTTTCCCAATCTTGGTAAGGCCTCCTACATGCCTAAGCTAACCTCTGGAGCAGCAGCCTCAATGTAAGTCCAAGTGGCTCTTTACTTCTTATACAGGGCCTATCAACGCCCAAGTGAGCCACTCAACTCTCGATTCATTCCTGCATGGTCCAGAGCCCTCTCTCAGTTGCTGGGGACTTCTAGGATCCCGAGCATGCATCTGGACCAGTACCTCGATGGCTTCGCTCCATGTTTATCGGGCCATTCACCTCCCTAGCAAGCCACCAAACCCCGATCCGATCGAGGAGCTCTTAGAAGCTTCCCACATTTGGTATGGACACCTACGTGCCTAAGCAAGCTTCTAGAGCGGTAGTATCGCTACAAGACCGGTGGCTTCGCTCTTTATCTATCGGGTCATTCATCACCCTAGCAAGCCACCGAAGCTCGATCTGATTGAGGAGAGGCCAGAGGTTTACTACTCTTGGTAAGGCCTCTTACATGCTTAAGCTATCCTCTGGAGCAGCAGCCTCACTGTAAGGCCAAGTGGCTCATCACTTCTTAAACAGGGCCTATCAACGCCTAAGTGAACCACTAAACTCTCGATTCATTCCAGCAGGGTCCAGAGCCTTCTCTCAGTTGCTGAGGACTACTAGAATCCCGAGCATGCATCTGGACCTGTACCTCCAGTGGCTTCGCTCTATGTTTAGTGGGCCATTTACTGTCCTAGCAAGCCACCGAAACCAGATCCGATCGAGGAGCTCTGAGAAGCTTCCCACATTTGGTAAGGCCACATATATGCCTAAGCAAGCTTCTAGAGCGGTAGCATCGCTACAAGACCAGTGGTTTCGCTCTATATGTACTGAGTCATTCATCGCATTAGCAAGCCACTGAAGCCCGATCTGATCGGGGAGAGCCCAGAGGTTTCCCACTCTTACAGGGTCCAGAGCTCTCTCTCTGTTGCTGGGGACTTCTAGGATCTCGAGCATGCATATGGACTAGTACCTCCGGTGGCTTCGCTCCATGTTTACCTGGCCATTCACCGCCCTAGCAAGCCACCAAAGCCTAATCCGATCGAGGAGCTCTCAGAAGCTTCCCACCTTTGGTAAGGCCACCTACGTGCCTAAGGAAGCTTCTAGAGCGGTAGCATCGCTACAAGACCGGTGGCTTCGCTCTATATGTACTGGGTCATTAATCGCCCTGGCAAGCCACTGAAGCCCGATTTGATCGAGGAGAGCCCAGAGGTTTCCTACTCCTGGTAAGGCATCCTACATGCCTAAGATAACCTCTGGAGCAGCAGCCTCACTGTAAGGCCAAGTAGCTCCTCACTTCTTATACAGGGCCTATCAACGCCCAAGTGAGCCACTGAACTATCGATTCATTCCAGCAGGGTCCAGAGCCCTCTCTCAGTTGCTGGGGACTTCTAGGATCTCGAGCATGCATCTAGACCAGTACCTCCAGTGGCTTCAATCCATGTTTACCAGGCCATTCACCGCCCCAGTAAGCCACCAAAGCCTGGTCTGATCGAGGAGCTCTTAGAAGCTTTCCACATTTGGTAAGGCCATATACGTGCCTAAATAAACTTCTAGAGCGGTAGCATTGCTACAAGACCGGTTGCTTCGCTCTATATGTACCAAGTAATTCATCACCCTAGCAAGCCAACGAAGCCTGATCTATTTGAGGAAAGCCTAGAGGTTTCATACTCTTGGTAAGGCCTTCTACATGCCTAAGCTAATCTCTAGAGCAACAACCTCACTGTAAGGCCAAGTGGCTCCTTACTTTTTATACAGGACCGGTCAACGCCTAATTAAGCCACTAAGCTCCTTTTTCGTTCCAGCATGGTCCAGAGCTTTCTCTCAGTTGTTGGGGGCTCCTTGAAATCCCAAGTATGCCTCTAGACCGGTACCAGATAGGTAGCCCATCTACATTCATATAGGGTCATCCAATGCTCAACTGAGTCACCACTTATCCCGAAGGGGTCTAAAGTCTTCTCTCCGTCACGGGAAACTTCTAAGAATCTCGAGCATGTCTCCAGACAGTTACTAGGCTGATGTCTCATCTCCACTTATATGGGCCATTCATCGCCCTAGCAACCTACCTAGGTCCCGATCTACCTCTCTAATTCAAAGGTAGGCAGACTTGAAGCCCCCCATACATCTACAACAGTAGATGACTTCAAGGTAGATCCTACCGCAACACGACTAGACATGTTAACAGAAATGGGAACCAAGTCCTCCTCATCATATGCGCATCCATCATCTCAATAATTTTCAGCTTCAATTAGAGTGAACCTAGGAAACTCTAAACTTTCTTTGTGATCTATTCAAGGTACCTATGCTCCAATGATGATCAGGTCAGAGGGAAGAAGAGCTCAAGCTGCGTAGCAAGCAACACAGAAGCGTCCTTCAGCAAATGAAGCACCCACATTGGTTCCCAAGGTAGCCACACTGCTATGCAGAGTTTAAACCACTCCCACCATGTGGTCGTGTGTTGAAGAAGTAACCATTCTCATTGGTTGGCATGAGCTCGACCTTAGCAAACACCAGCTTGCTCTCAGAGATTATCATACCGATGGCTCCTCTCCATTTGTACGGAACCTTCCAATGCCCTAATGAGCCATCGAGATCTCGATACGTTCGGGGAGCACAAAAAGGTCCTTATTCGTTCACAGCAGTGTCTCGAGCTCGATAACGATTGTTGAAGGCTCTAATCTACCCTAAACGGACTTCCAAACCGGTTATATCACTTGGGGACTAGAAGCTCAATACTTTATCAGTATTCCAGTATCATCTCAAGAGATTTTACTCGTTAAAAAACTTCTAGAGTGAGACTGGTTATCAACCGACACCGCCATGCATGGATACAACTTTATACTAGATCGCCATGAGCTTGCATCTCTTTCGATTTCGGTATCCGTAGTAGATCTCATGTGATCACCGTCACCAGGAGAGCTACACCGTACTTATTATGCCCTGGATCGGATAAATTCCCTCAAGGAGGATTTCCATCACTAGGAGAGCTCCAAAGCTCGTCTGATGCCCTAGACTGGATAAATCCCTACAAGAGGAACGCAATGGTATTTCGATAATGAACGCCTCAAAACCAGGAAAGATCTAGATAGCGTTCCTGATGCCTCGGCCAGGTACCACCCCTCGCTAAGAAGAGTCTGATTGTAAGAGCATAGTTTCCATCAAGATCTTGAGATCTGGGATTGATCAGGGAAACCCCATTAACGCCCCTGATGCCTTGGTCGGGTGACCTCCCACAAGAAGGATCCGAGTGTAACAGCATAGTTGCCATCTAGATCAAAAGACCAGGAAATAGCTAGATAGCACTCCTAATGCCTTAGTCGGGCTATGACCCCCAAGAAGGGTCTGAGTGTAAGAGTATAGTTGCCATCCGGATCAAAATACCAGGAAATAGCTAGATATCGCTCCTGATGCCTTGGTCGGGCTAAGACCCCCAAGAAGGGTCTGTGTGTAAGAGAATAGTTACCATCCGGATTAAAATACCTGGATATAGCTAGATAGTGCTCCTGATGCCTTGGTCGGGCTACGACCTCCAAGAAGGGTCAAAGTGTAAGAGCATAGTTTCCATCTAAATCAAAATACGAGGATATAGCTAGATAGCGCTCCTGATGCCTTGGTCGGGCTTCGACCCGTAAGAAGGGTCTAAGTGTAAGAGCATAGTTGACATCCGGATCAAAATACCAGGATATAGCTAGATAGCGCATCTGATGCCTTGGTCGAGCTGTGACCCATAAGAAGGATCCGAGTGTAAGAGCATAGTTACCATCTGGATCGAAATACCAGGATATAGCTAGATAGCGCTCCTCATGCCTTGGTTAGGCTACGACCCCCAAGAAAGGGCTGAGTGTAAGAGCATTGTTGCCATCAAGATCTCGAGACTAGGAAATAGCTAGATAGCGCTCATGATGCCTTGGTAGTGCTACGACCCCTAAGAAGGGTCCGAGTGTAAGAGCATAGTTGCCATCCGGATCAAAAATCCAGGATATATCTAGATAGCACTCCTGATGCCTTGGTCTGGCTACGACCCCCAAGAAGGGTCTGAGTGTAAGAGCATAGTTGCCATCCGGGTCAAAAGACCAGGAAATAGCTAGATAGCGCTCCTGATGCCTTGGTCGGGCTACGACCCTTATGAAGGATCTAGATGGCATAGATGCCTACCTGAATCATTTCGCCAACTCATCTAAATGTCGTTATTCTTGGAAAAGGAACTCTAGGTACCCATATTAACCACAGAAGCTTCATCCAACATGATCGAGCAATACTCTCATTTATTTTACAGGAATGAATAGTACCCCGGTTTTCTAAGCCAATCACTGTTAGCAATTCAGGTTACAAGTAAGAAGAGATAAGCAAAATTCTTCATGTAGTAGAAGATTCAGACTCCAACCCCAAATACTTACCAGTGTTCAAGTCAGAGGGGACTTCTGTTAATAGAAAAATTTGGCTAGGGACTAAAAAAGAATTTTCCACTTCCTAGCCTTCCCGCAAGGGTCCAAATTCAGGCTTATATGATAGGGTATCAAGGTCCCCGAGGTCGAGCTACCACGTGATCCTACAAGAAGCAAGGTGAGGCAACCCATACCATCTGAGCATCTCGCAGGTGTCCAGGCTTATCAAATAAAGCCCGACGAGACCGTTTCAAGCTTCTTATACCAGGAAAAAGCCCGAAGCTAGGTCGACGTAAAAGGACCTAGGACCCATGACATCAAGGTATCTCATGACACTCTTTTAGAGCTTGCTACTATCTCTACTTTCACTAGGAGACCTTCAAGGTGCCGAACTTATCTTGCAAAGGCCCTCATGCCTCGTCGAGGTATAATCTCGACCTGTCTAAGCATTAAAGGAAGAAGCCCGTAAAGCCTCATCGTCACCAAAAGCTCCAAAATCCACTATAGATCCTGAAATGGTTAAATCAACTAGCAAGAGCTATACTCTAGCGTACCTATCCACTCTTCTAGAAGCGGTCCAAGGTCGCCTGTTTATGGCAAACACCTTACCAGGGCCTGCTAGCCAAGCCTGCTCCCCCGCTAGGAAGCCTGTATAATTAGGTCAAGCTCCATGATAAAGCTCGACGTAGCTAAACCAAGCTCCCAATTACAAGGTTGGAACCCAATGGGATATTTCGCCTCTAAAATGGTTAGCACAAGCTCCATGGGAAGACCAACATCTAGCTCCGTGACAATCGAAAGGTTCCCTGTGGAACCCGCCAGTGTACTGGATCTTAGGGTACCCCGCCCTCAAGGAATATCAAATGTCAATTCAGGTAACCTCCATGAAGTACCTCTCCAAAGTGACATGCATAACTAGAGCTCTCCTCTCATCAACGTAGGAAGAGAGGATTGACTTCCATGACATTTAAAGTACCATTAATGAGGCCAACCCCATTAAAAGAGGTACTCAACACAGTTAATGACATGATCAACACAATTAATAAGAGAATATTTAACTGTTTATTGGCCATCATTAGTGAAAGAGTCCAAAGAGGAAACAAATACCTTTTCCTCCAAGATATCCTCGACAACCAATTATTGGGGGTCAACTTTAACAGAAAATCTCGCCTATCAAAGAAGGAAGATTCCGAAGAAGAAACAATCATATCTTCTTTGAGATAATAGCTACAAGTCGATCAACTATATGAAAGCAAGAATCGTATTCAATAAGAAAACAAAGACTAATTGAAGATTCCTGGACTTGCACGCCAAGGTAGTCACCATGTATAAATATGCCTGTAAAAGGCATAGTGGGGATCCAATCGATGACAGAAGAAACATGCTTCGTTGAGAGATCTCTCGACATCATCAATGTATATGTTTACCTTTACCCAGAATATCCCGGTATCGGTCTACATTCGACCACCGTTGTAAGCTCTCTGGAGCGACTAAGTTTCATTATTCGACCATTCTTGTAAGCTCCCTGAAGCATTCTTTGATATATACATAAGGAAGGGTATTCCCCCTTCCTCCGGATACTGCCTTGGGGTTTTTCAGCATGTGATCATTCATGATGCTTTTTCCCCCTTGGCCAGTCCACCTCTATCTATATAAGATTTGTGGTTTGCCTATTATCTACTGTATTACGCATGTGTGTATGCGGGCTAGGTACCGACCCCATTGGTCCTAGCACTCTAACCTCTCTTACAAGAGATCGGGAAACAACAACGAAGACCTAAGGAAACAATTCTAGAATCATATCCCGCTTGACCTAGCACTCTTATCCTCTCATCTATACGCCAAAGTCGCACGTCAAGATGAGGAGAAACCACCCAGACCAACTTGAAGGAAGTCGATGAGCTCTCCCGCATCATCTCTGCAGTAGAAATCGAGCTCTCTAATACTGAAGCTAGATAAGCCCCCCTCCTTACTAGCTATTTAAATAAGGGAATTATAGGAAGGAATCAGGCTCCAAAACCAGGCTCCAAGTACCATGACGTGCTTTGACCCCGATCAAGGACCAGGACAAGGACCAAGATCAACCCATTCATACCAGTAAAGAAACTTCGAGCTCCCTCGTTTCCTACCTACCACAAAGCTCGATAGAAAGGATGACTCCTCTCCTACCTACTACGATGCCCGGCAGGCGGGATGATTCCTCGCCTACCTATCGTGAAGCCCGACGAGTAGGATGACTCCTCTCCTACCTACCACTCCATACTCGATATTCATACAAGATCAGGTCAGGTATCAACGATACCAACCCCGGCCACTACCTCTGTGGTAGTGGTCTCGAGGGTGTTAACAGGGATTTCTCATCTTGACAAATTTCCCGTTAACATATTGCAATGTTTGTCAATGTTTGATAACATGTCATATAGAATAGAAGTGCCACTCATATATCTCTTTTCGTATGAACATGCATAGAATGATTTAGGTATCTAAATTGTCATCTAGATAACTTGGTAAATCATTCATTGGAATTTGATCACACGCCTTTAACAATTGAGTGGGAAAAGGTGTTTTGGAACACCTACGGACTCTAAATTTAGTTGAGCTTTATATTTTGAGAATAACCCCCAAAGGGGTATTCATGAATGGAATTTAGCAAGATACTTCCTTACAAGGATAGACTAGATAATTAGTCCAAATGATATCCACTCCCAAAGGAGGGATATTCGTGAGGGATTATATTGAAGGTCGATAACTTGGTATTACAATCAATGTAATTTTATTAATATACTCCAAAGAGTTTGTTAATGGTAAATTTGTTTTTGGATAAGAAATCCCTGTTCACACACTCGAGACCACTACCACGGAGGTGGTGGTCGAGGTTGGTAACGTTGATACCTGACCTGATCTTGTATGAATATTGAGTATGGAGTGGTAGGTAGAAGAGGAGTCATCCCACTCATCGGGCTTCACGATAGGTAGGTGAGGAGTCATCCTATCTGTTGGGCTTCGTAGTAGGTAGGAGACGAGTCATCTTTTCCGTCAAGCTTCGTGGTAGGTAGGAGAGGAGTCATCCCACCTGGCGGGCTTCGTAGTAGGTAGGAGAGGAGTCATCCTTTCCATCTAGCTTTGTGGCAGGTAGGAAACGAGGGAGCTCGAGGTTTCTTTACTGGTATGAAGGGTTGATCTTGGTCCTGGTCCTGGTCCTGGTCCTCGGTCGGGGTAGGATCCCGTCATGGTACCCGGAGCCTGATTCTGGAGCCCGATTCCTTCATGTAATTCCTCGATATAGATAGCAAGTAAGAAGGGGGGCTTATCTAGCTTTAGTATTGAAGAGCTCGATTTCTACCATAAAGATGATGTTGGAGAGCTTATCAACTTCTTTCAACCTGGTCTGGGTGGTTTCTCCTCATCTTGATGTGCTACTTTGGCGTATAGACGAGAGGATAAGAGCGCTAGGTCCAGCGGGGTAGGAATCTAGATTAGTTTCTTTAGGTCTTCGTTGTTGTTTCCAGATCTCATGTAAGAAAGATTAGAGAGCTATGACCAATGAGGTCTGTTCCTAGCCCTTATACACACATGTGTAACACAGTAGATAATAGGAAATACACAAGTGTTTTGTAGAGGGAGATGGACTAACCAATGGGGAAAAAGCATCACGAATGATCACATGCTAAAAAACCCCAAGGCAACATCCGGAGGAAGGAGGAATACCCTTCCTTATGTATATATCAGAGAATGCTCATGGTAGCTTACAAGAATGGTGAAGTAATACAATGTACTTGCTCTGGAGAGCTTACAATGGTGGTCGAATGTAGACCGATACCTGTATATTCTAGGTAAAGGTAATACATACATTGATGATGTCGAGTGATCTTAAAACGAGGCATATCTGTCTCTTGTCATTGATCAGATATCTCTTCTATGACTTCTACAGGCATATTTATAAATGGTGAGGCAATTCCAGAATTCTTCAATCTTTCTTTCCTTATTGAGTAAGATTCTACCTTTAATGTAGTTGATCGAATCGTGGCTAATATCTCGGAAGGGATGTGCTTGTTTCCTCTTCAGACTCTTCTTTCCTTGATAAGCGGGATTTTCTGTTATGGTTGACCCCTAATAATCGGTTGTGGAGGATATCTTGGAGGAAAAGGTATTTGATTCCTCTTTGGAATCTTTCACTAATGATGGCCATTAAAGAGTTCAATATTCTCTTATTAATGGTGTTGATCATGTCATTAACTAGGTTGACTGCCTCCATTAATACGGTTGACCTTATTAATGGTACTTTAAATGTCATGGAAGTCAATTCTCTATTCCTACATTGCCGAGAGGTGACCTCTAGTTCTGCATGTCACTTTGGAAAGGTACTTCATGGAGGTTACCCGAGGTGACATTTGATAATTCTTGAGGGCGAGGTACCCTAGGATCCAGTACACTGGTGGGGTCCCCCGGGGACCTATCGATTGTCACGGAGCTAGATGCTGGTCTTCTCATGGAGCTTGTGCTAACCATTTTAAGGGTGAAATATCCCATAGGGTTCCAACCTTGTAGCTGGGACCTTGGATTAGCTACGCCGAGCTTTATCAGTGAGTTTGACCTAATTATGCAGGCTTCCTAGCGGGGTAGCGGGCTTGGCTAGCAGGCACTGGTAAGGTGTTTTCCATAACAGACGACCTTGGCTAGCTTCAGGAAGGGTGGAGAGGTACACTCGAGTACTGCTCTTGCTACTTGATTTAAATATGCCAGGATCTACAATGGATCTTGGCTCTTTTTGGTGACGATGAGGCTTTACGGGCTCTTTCCTTTAATGCTTGGACAGGTCGAGATTATACCTCGATAAGGCAGGAGGGCCTTTGCAAGACAAGTTCGGCACCTTGAAGGTTTCGTAGTGAAAGTAGAGATAGTAGCAAGATCTATGAGAATGTCACGAGATGCCTTGATGTCAGTGGACTTAGGTCCTTTCACGTCGACCTAGCTTCAGGATTCATCCTGCATAAGGAGCTTGACGAGGTCTCATCGTGCTTTATTTGGTACTATTCATTCCTACAAAATAAATGAGTGTGTTGCTCGATCATGTCGGATGAAGCTTCTACGATTAATATGGGTACCTAAAGTTCCTTTTCCAGTAATCACCGTACTTAAATGAGCTGGCTAAATGATCCCAGTAGGCATCTATGCCATCTAGATCCTTTCTGGCGGGGTTAGCCAGACCAAGGCATCATGAGTGCTATCTAGCAATATCCTGGTATTTTGATCTGGATGGCTACAATGCTCTTATACGCAGACCCTTCTTAGGGGTCGTGGCCAGACCAAGGCATCAGGAGTGCTATCTAGCTATATCCTGGTATTTTGATCAGGATGGAAACTTTGCTCTTACAATCGGATCCTTCTTGAAGGTCGTAACCCGACCACGGCATCAGGATCGCTATCTAGCTATATCCTGGTATTTTGATCTGGATGGTAACTATGCTCTTACACTCGGATCCTTCTTGGAGGTTGTAACTCGACTAAGTCATCAGGAGCGCTATATCATGGTATATTGATCTGGATGGTAACTATGCTCTTACATTCGGATCCTTCTTGGGGGTCGTAGCCTGACCAAGGCATCAGGAGTGCTATCTAGCTATATCCTAGAAACATGATATGGATGGCAATAATGCTCTTACACTCAGACACTTCTTGGGGGTCGTAGCCCGACCAAGGCATCAGGAGCGCTATCTAGCTATTTCCTGGTATTTTGATCCGGATGGCAACTATGCTCTTACACATAGACCCTTCTTAGAGGTCGAAGCCTGACCAAGGCATCAGGAGCGCTATCTAGCTATGTCCTGTTATTTCGATCTGGATGGCAACAATGCTTTTACACTTATACCCTTCTTGGGGGTCGTAGCCCGAATAAGGCATCAAGAGTGCTATCTAGCTATATCCGGGCATTTTTATATGGATGGCAACTATACTCTTACATTCAGACCCTTCTTGGGGTCGTAGCTCGACCACGGCATCAGGAGCGCTATCTGGCTATATCCTCGTATTTTTATCCGGATGGCAACAATGCTCCTACACTCAGACCCTTCTTGGGGGTCGTAGCCTTACCAAGGCATCAGGAGCGCTATCTGGCTATATCCTGGTATTTTGATCCGGATGGCACCTATGCTCTTACGCTCAGACCTTTCTTTGGGGTAGGAACCTGACCAAGGCATCAGAAGCGCTATCTAACTATATTCTGGTATATTGATCTGGATGGCAACTATGCTTACACTCGGACCCTTCTTGGGGGTCGTAGCCCGACAAAAGCATTAGGAGCCCTATCTTGCTATATCCTGGTATCGTGATCTGGATGACAACAATGCTCTTACACTCAGACCCTTCTTGGGGGACGTAGCCCGACCAAGGCATCAGGAGCGCTATCTAGCTATATCCTGGTATATTGATCTGGATGGCAACTATGCTCTTACACTCGGATCCTTATTGGCGTAGTCCGACCAAGGCATTAGGAGCGCTATCTAGCTATATCCTGGTATCGTGATCTGGATGACAACAATGCTCTTACACCTAGACCCTTCTTTGGGGTCGTAGCCCAACCAAGGCATCAGGAGTGCTATCTAGCTATATCCTGGTAACGTGATATGGATGGCAACAATTCTCTTACACTCAGACCCTTCTTGGGGGTCGTAGCCCGATCAAGGCATCAGGAGCGATATCTCGCTATTTCCTGGTATTTTGATCCGGATGGTAACTATGCTCTTACACATAGACCCTTCTTAGGGGTCGAAGCCCGACCAAGGCATCAGGAGAGCTAACTAGCTATGTCTTGGTATTTCGATCTGGATGGCAACTATGCTCTTACACTTTTACCCTTCTTAGGGGTCGTAGCCCGACCAAGGCATCAGGAGCGCTATCTATCTATATACTGGTATTTTGATCTGGATGGCAACTATACTCTTACACTCAGACCCTTCTTGGGAGTCATAGCCCGACCAAGGCATCAGGAGCGCTATCTGGCTATATCCTCGTATTTTAATCCGGATGGAACCTATACTCTTACACTCAGACCCTTCTTGGGGGTCGTAGCCCTACCAAGGCATCAGGAGTGCTATCTGGCTATATCCTGGTATTTTGATCCGGATGGCAACTATGTTCTTACACTCAGACCTTTCTTTGGGGTAGTAACCCGACCAAGGCATCAGGAGCGCTATCTAGCTATATCCTGGTATATTGATTTGGATGGCAACTATGTTCTTACACTCGGATCCTCCTTGGGGGTCGTAGCTCGACCAAGGCATTAGGAATGCTATCTAGCTATATCCTGGTATCGTGATCTGGATGACAACAATGCTCTTTCACTCGGACCTTTCTTGGGGGTCGTAGCCCGACCAAGGCATCAGGAGCGCTATCTAGCTATATCCTGGTATTTTGATCTGGATGGCAACTATGCTCTTGCACTCGGATCCTTTTTGTAGGTCGTAACTCGACTAAGGCATGAGGAGCTCTATATTATGGTATCTTGATCTAGATGGCAACTATGCTCTTACACTCGGATCCTTCTTAGGGGTCGTAGCCCGACCAAGGCATTAGGAGTGCTATCTAGCTATATCGTGGTAACGTGATATGGATGGCAACAATGCTCTTACACTCATACCCTTCTTAAGGGTCGTAGCCCGATCAAGGCATCAGGAGCGCTATGTAGCTATTTCCTGGTACTTTGATCCGGATGGCAACTATGCTCTTACACACAGACCCTTCTCAGGGGTCGAATCCCGACTTAGGCATCAGGAGCCCTATCTAGCTATGTCCCGGTATTTCGATCTGGATGGCAACTATGATCTTACTCTCATACCCTTCTTGGGGGTCGTAGCCCGACCAAGGCATCTGAAGTGCTATCTAGCTATATCCTGGTAATTTTTCTGGATGGCAACTATTCTCCTACACTCAGACCCTTCTTGGGGGTCGTAGCCCAACCACGGCATCAGGAGCGCTATCTGGCTAAATCCACGTATTTCCATCTGGATGGCAACTATGATCTTACACTCAGACCCTTCTTAGGGGTCGTAGCCCTACCAAGGCATCAGGAGCGCTATCTGGTTATATCATGGTATTTTTATCCGGATGGCAACTATTCTCTTACACTCAGACCCTTCTTCGGGGTAGTAACCTGACCAAGGCATCAGGAGCGCTATCTAGCTATATCATGGTATATTGATTTGGATGGCAACTATGCTCTTACACTCGGATCCTTCTTGGGGGTCGTTACCCGACCAAGGCATTAGGAGTGCTATCTAGCTATATTCTGGTATCGTGATCTGGATGACAACAATGCTCTTACACTCAGACCCTTCTTGGGGGTCGTAGCCCTTTCAAGGCATTAGTAACTCTATCTAGCTATATCATGGTGTTTTGATCCTGATGGCAACTATTCTCTTACACTCGGATCCTTCTTAGGGGAGTTCTCTCGACCAGGGCATCAGGGGTGATGAGGGGGCTTCCCCGATCAGTCCTTTGTCTCGAGATCTGGATGGCAACTATAATCTTACACTGAGACCCTCCTAGGCAGGGGGGTGATGTCCGGTCGAGGCATCAGGAGCGCTATCTAGCTATTTCCTGGTCTCGAGGCGATCATTGTTGAAATACCATAGCGTTCCTCCTGGATGGATTTATCCAGTCTGAGGCATTAGGAGGGCTATGGAGCTCTCTTGGTGATGGCGATCCTTCTGGTTGGATTTTATCCGTTCCAAGGTATTAAGAGTGTGGTGTAGCTCTCCTGGTGATGGTGATCACATGGGATCTAGTACGGATACCGAAATCGAAAGAGATGCAAACTCATGACGAGCTAATATTAAGTTGTATCAATGAATGGTGGTATCAGTTGATAACCAGTCTCGCTCTAGGATTTCTTTAACGAGTAGCTTCTCTTGAGATGATGCTAAGGCCATCGCTCATCACACTGGAGTCTCGAGAAAATATTGAGCTTCTAGTCCCCAAGTGATGTAAATGGTTTGGAAGTCCGCTTAGGGTAGATGAGAGTCTTCGACAATCATAATCGAGCTCAAGACCCTACTGTGAATGAATCAGGACCTTTGTGTGCTCCCCGAACGGATCGAGATCTCAATGGCTCTTATAGGCATTGGAAGGCCCAGTACAAATGGAGAGGAGCCATCGGTTCGTGCCAGCCAAGGAGGATGCTTACTTCTTCAACCCACGACCAGATAGTGGGAGTGGTTTAAACTCTGCATGGCAACGTGGCTACCTTGGGAGCCAAGTTGAGTGCTTCATTTACTGAATAACGCTTCTGTGTTGCTTGCTATGCAGCTCGAGCTCTTCTTCCCCATGACCTGATCATCATTGGAGGATGGATACCTTGAATAGATCATAGAGAAAGTTGAGAGTTACCTAGGTCCGTTTTGACTGAAGCTGGAAATTATTGAGATGATGGATGCGCAGATGATAAGAAGGTCTTGGTTCTCATTTCTACTTTCATGTCCAGTCGTGTTAAGGTAGTAATACCTTGAAGCCATCTGCTATTGTAGATGCATGGAGGGCTTCAAGTCTGCCTACCTCTCTATCTAAATCTGTCAAAGTAGAGGTCCAGATTGGTGTTACCAGGGTAGGAGAGGTAAGAGAGGTAGAAGAGATCTCGATTGATCCAACTGAGGAGATAGAGGTCAAGGCCGACTGAAGTTGATCCAACCAAGGTGGTGAAAGCTGGCCCAGAGAGGTAGATCGGGACCAAGGTAGCTCGCTAGGGTGTTGAATGGCCCCATACAAGTGGAGAGGAGACACCGGCCTAGTAACTGTCTGGAGACATGCTCGGGATTCTAGAAGTTTCCTGTGATAGAGAGAAGACTTTCGACCCCTCCGGGATTAGTGGTGACTCACTTGAGTAATGGATGACCCTATATCAATGGAGATGGGCAACCTGTCTGGTACCGGTCTAGAGGAATACTTGGGATTTCAATGAGCCCCCAACAACTGAGAGAAAACTCTGGACCATGCTGGAACGAAACAAGAGCTTAGTGGCTCAATTGGTCATTTATCGGCCCTGTATAAGAAGTGATGAGCCACTTGGCCTTACAGTGAGGATGCTGCTCCAGAGGTTAGCTTAGGCATGTACGAGGCCTTACCAAGAGTGGGAAACCTATGGGCTCTCCTCGATCAGATCGGGCTTCGATGGTTTGCTAGTGCGATGAATGACCCGGTACTTATACAGCGAAGCCACCGATCTTGTAGCGATGCTACCGCTCTAGAAGCTCGCTTAGGCACGTAGGTGGCCCTACCAAATGTGGGAAGCTTCTAAAAGCTCCTCGATCGGATCGGGCTTCAGTGGCTTGCTAGGGTGACGAATGACCCTGTAAACAAAGAGCGAAGCCGCCGGAGGTACTGGTCCCGACACATGTTCGGGATCCTAGAAGTCCCCAACAACTGATGGAGGGCTCTGGACCCTACTGGAATGAATCGAGAGTTCAATGGCTCACTTGGGCGTTGACAAGTCTTGTATAATAGGTGAGGAGCCACTTGGCCTTACAATGAGGCTGCTGCTCCAGAGGTTAGATTAGGCATGTAGGAGGCCTTACCAAGATTGGGAAACCTCTGGGCTATCCTCGATCAGATCGGGCTTCAGTGGCTTGCTAGGGCGATCAATGACCCGATACATATAGAGCGAAGCCACCGATCTTATAGTGATGCTACCGCTTTAGAAGCTTGCTTAGGCACGTAGGTGACCTTACCAAATGTGGGAAACTTCTGAGAGCTCCTCGATCGGATCGGGTTTCGGTGGCTTGCTAAGGCAGTGAATGGCCCGGTAAACATGGAGCGAAGCCACTAGAGGTACTAGTCCAAAAGAATGCTTGGGATCTTTGGAGTCCCCATCAATTTGAAAAGAGGCTCTGGACCATGCTGGATTGGATCGGGGTCGTAGTGGCTTACTTGGGCGTTGACTGGCCAGGTGCATGAGGTGTGGAACCACTAATCTTCTACTGGTCATGCTGCTGTTGGATTTTTAGATTCATGGGTTGACCTACTACCTCTACCTAGGAGCTTACGAAGGGTGGACCTGAAGGCATGAGGGGATCCGTATGAACAGGTCGAAGCCTAGTGGATCTACTGGATAAGTGATATGCTGGTGGCGGAACGAATCTGCTGTAGTAAAGCAGGAGAGGTGCAGTTCTATTGTATAAGAGCTCTCAATGTATCAGAATGGTTAAGCTATATAAGAGATCTTTAAGTAGGGAGCTACTGTATTGAAGCTCCACGATTATCAAAGCAAGTTCTCTTCTTAGGAGTAGCATAATGAACTGGTTCCACCAGAAATCCCACGTACCATATTTGCTCCACAATGAACGATACTCGTTAAATCATAAAATGAGCACCACATGCGATGCATAGGAGATATAGACAAGTATGAAGAAAAGACATTGTATATAGTAAATGATATTCCATGAATAATGAATTTGTTACCTCGATAGTATAATGATACTCATATAGAGACATAGAGGCATTCAAAAGGGGTGTCGAAGTTTCCCACAGACGGCGCTAGAAAGTGTTAATTGGAAATTTGTTTAGGATTAGAAATCCTTGTTAACACCCTCGAGACCACTACCAAGGAGGTGGTGGCTGGGGTTGGTATCGTTGATACCTGACCTGATCTTGTATGAATATTGAGTATGGAGTGGTAGGTAGGAGAGGAGTAATCCCACTCGTCGGGCTTCGCGATAGGTAGGCGATAAGTCATCCCACCTGCCGGGCTTCGTAGTAGGTAAGAGAGGAGTCATCATTTCCGTCGAGCTTCATGGTAGGTTAGAGAGGAGTCATCCCACCTGTCGGGCTTCGTAGTAGGTAGGAGAGGAGTCATCCTTTCCGTCGAGCTTTGTGGTAGGTAGGAAACAAGGGAGCTCGAGGTTTCTTTATTGGTATGAAGGGGTTGATCTTGGTCCTGGTCCTGGTCCTCGTTCGAGGTCGGAACTCGTCATGGTACCTGGAGCTAGGTTCTGGAGCCCGATTCCTTCCTGTAATTTCTCGATCTTGATAGCAACTAAGGAGGGGGGCTTAACTAGCTCCATTATCGGAAAGCTCGATTTTCTGCCACAGAGATGATACGGAAGAGCTCATCAACTTCCTTCAGGCTGGTCTGGGTTCTTTCTCTCATCTTGACATGCAACTTTAGCGTATAGATGAGAGGATAAAAGCGTTAGGTCTAGAGGAGTAGTAATCTAGCTTCGTTTCCTTAGATCTTCATAGTTGTTTCCCGATCTCAAGTAAGAAAGATTATAGAGCTAGGACCAATGAGGTCGGTTCCTAGCCCACATTTACACATGCGTAACACAGTTGATAATAGGAAATACACAAGTCTTTTGTAGAGGGAGATGGACAGACCAAGGGGGAAAAAGCATCACGAATGATCACATGCTGAAAAACCCCAAGACAGTATCCGGAGGAAGGAGGAATACCCTTCCTTATGTATGTATCAGAGAATGATCCAGGGAGCTTACAAGAATGGTGAAGTAATACAACGAAGTTGCTCTAGAGAGCTTACAATGGTGGTCGAATGTAGACCGATACCGGTATATTCTAGGTAAAGGTAATACATACATTGATGATGTCGAGAGATCTTTAAACGAAGCATGTCTGTCTTCCGTCATTGATCGGAGATCTCTTCTATGCCTTTACAGGGATATTTATAAATGGTGACTGCCTTGACGTGTAAGTCCAGGATTCTTCAATCTTCCTTTCCTTATTGAGTACGATTCTTCCTTTAATGTAGTTGATCGGATCGTGGCAAATGTCTTGGAGGGGATGTGTTTGATTCCTTTTCGGACTCTTCTTTCCTTGATAAAGGGATTTTCTGTTATGGTTGACCCCCAATAATAAGTTGTGGAGGATATCTTGGAGGAAAAGGTATTTGTTTCTTCTTTGGACTCTTTCACTAATCATGGCTTTCACTAATCATGGCCAATAAAGAGTTGAATATTCTCTTATTAATGGTGTTGACCATGTCATTAACTGGGTTGCCTGCCTCTATTAATACGGTTGACCTTATTAATGGTACTTTAAATGTCATGGAAGCCAATCCTTTCTTCCTACGTTGCCGAGAGGAGAGCTCTAGTTCTGCATGTCACTTTGGAGAGGTACTTCATGGAGGTTACCCAAGGTGACATTTGATATTTCTTGAGGGTGAGGTACCCTAGGATCCAGTACACTGGCGGGGTCTCCCGGGGACCTCTCGATTGTCACGGAGATATATGCTGGTCTTCCCATGGAGCTTGTGCTAACCATTTTAGGGGCAAAATATCCCATAAGGTTCCAACCTTGTAGATGGGAGCTTGGTTTAGCTACGCCTAGCTTTATCATGGAGCTTGACCTAATTTTGCAGGCTTCCTAGCGGGGTAGCGGGGTAGCGGGATAGGCTAGCAGGCCCTGGTAAGGTGTTTGCCATAAACAGACGACTTTGGATTGCTTCTGAAAGGGTGGGGAGGTACACTCGAGTACTGCTCTTGCTACTTGATTTAACCAGGCCAGGATCTACAGTGGATCTTGGCGCTTTTTGGTGACGATGGCGCTTTACGGGCTCCTTCCTTTAATGGTCGGACAGGTCGAGATTATACCTAGACGAGGCAGGAGGGCCTTTGCAAGACAAGTTCGGCACCTTGAAGGTTTAGTAGTGAAAGTAGAGATAGTAGCAATCTTTAGGAGAGTGTCACGAGATACCTTGATGTCGGCGGACCCAGGTTCTTTCACGTCGACCTAGCTTCAGGCTTTATCCTGGCATAAGGAGCTTGACGCGGTCTCGTCGGGCTTTATTTGGTAAGCCTGGACTCGTGCGAGATGCTCAGATGGTATGGTCGTCCTCGCCTTGCTCTTGTAGGATCGTGTGGTAGCTCGACCTCGGGGACCTTGATACCCATCATATAAGCCCAAATTTGTACCCTTGCAGGAAGGCTGGGAAGTGGAAAATTCTTTTTTGGTCCCTAGCCAAATTTTGCTATTAACAGAGTTCTTTAGAACGTTGAAAACTCCTAAAGGAGGCGTTATATTTATGGGTGTTTGATCACCATTGAATTTTTACGATTGAATTATGTTAATAGTAAAATTAGGCTAGGGACCAAATAAGAATTTTCCACTTCCAAACCTTCCCTCAAGGGTCCAAATTCGGGCTTGTATGAAGGGGTATCAAGGTCCCTGAGGTAGAGCTACCACGTGATCCCATAGGAGCAAGGCGAGGCTGCCCATACCATCTGAGCATCTCGCACGTGTCCAGGCTTACAAAATAAAGCCCGACGAGACCGTGTCAAGCTCTTTATTCTAGGATAAATCCCGAAGCTAGGTCAACGTGAAAGGACCTGGGTCCCCCGACATCAAGGTATCTCGTGACACTCTCCCAAAGCTTGCTACTATCTCTACTTTCACTATGAGACCTTCGAGGTGCAGAAATTGTCTTGCAAAGGCCCTCCTGCCTCATCAAGGTATAATCTCGACCTGTCCGAGCATAAAAGGAAGAAGCCCGTAAAGCCCCATCGTCACCAAAAGTGCCAAGGTCCACTGTAAATCCTGGCGTGGTTAAATCAATTAGCAAGAGCAGTACTCGAACGTACCTCTCCACCCTTCCAGAAGCAAGCCAAGATCACTTGTTTATGGCGAACACCTTACTAGGGCTTGCCAGCCAAGCCCGCTACCCTGCTAGGAGGCCTGCATAATTAGGTCAAGCTCCATGATAAGCTCGACGTAGCTAAACCAAGCTCCTAACTACAAGGTTGGAACCCTATGGGATATTTTGCCCTTAAAATGGTTAGCACAAGCACCAAGGGAAGACCAGCATGATGGATCTAGCTCCGTGGCAATCGAGGGGTCCCCGGGGGACCCCGCCAGTGTACTGGACCCTAGGGTACCTCACCCTAATGGAATATCAAATGTCACCTCAGGTAACCTCCATGAAGTACCTCTCCAAAGTAACATGCAGAACTAGAGCTCTCCTCTCGGCAACGTAGGAAGAGATGGTTGACTTCCATGACATTTAAAGTACCATTAATGAGGTCAGCCACATTAATGGAGGCAGTTAATTCAGCTAATGACATGATCAACACCATTAATAAGAGAATATAGAACTCCTTCATGGCCATCAATAGTGAAAGAGTCCAAAGAGGAAACAAATACCTTTTCCTCCAAGATATCCTCCACAACTGATTATTAGGGGTCAACTATAACAAAAAATCCCGCCTATCAAAGAAGGAAAAGTCTAATGAGGAAACAATCATATCATGTCCGAGATAATAGCAACAAGCCGATCAACTACATTAAAGGAATGATCGTATTCGATAAGGAAACAAAGGCTAATTGAAGAGTCAGGGACTTGCACGCCAAGGTGGTCATCATGTATAAATATAGCTATAAAAGGCATATTGTGGGGGCTCTGATGAATAACAGAAGACACATGCTTCGTTAAAGTTTTCTACATCATCATTGTATGGGTACCCCAGCCAGGAAAATATCGGTCTACATTCGACCACCATTGTAAGCTCTCCGGAGCAACTACGTTGTATTACTTTACCATCCTTGTAAGCTCTCCGGAGCATTCTTTGATATATATACATAAGGAAGGGTATTCCTCCTTCCTCCGGATACAGGCTTGGGGTTTTTCAGCATGTGATCACTCGTGATGCTTTTTCCCCCGTTGGTCAGTCCACCTCCATCTACTTAAGACTTGTGTATTTCCTATTATCTACTGTGTTACGCATGTGTGTATGCGGGCTAGGAATCAACCTCATTGGACTTAGCTCTCTAATCTTTCTTACATGAGAGGAACTGAATCTAGATTCCTACCCTACTAGACCTAACGCTCTTATCCTTCCATCTATACGCCAAAGTCGCACACCAAGATGAAGAGAAATCGCCCAGATCAGTTAGAAGGGAGTCGAGGAGCTCTCTTATATCCTCTCTATGGAAGAAATCGAGCTCTCCGACACTGGAGCTAGATAAGCCCCCTTTTTACTTACTATCGAGGTCGGGGTATTACAGGAAGCAATTGGGCTCCAAAACCAGGCTCTCGGTACCAGGACGGGCTCCGACCTCGACCGAGGAACAAGGTCCAGGATCATCCCCTTCGCATCAGCAAGGGAACCTCGAGCTCCCCAGCTCTACTTCATATGCATGAAGCCCGACGGGCGAGATGGCTTGTCTCCTACCTACGATTTCATCTTCCTTCATATTCATACAAGATCAAGTCAGGTATCAAAGGTCTTGACCCCGGCCACCACTTTCGCGGTAGTTGTCTCGCGGGTGTTAATAAGGATTTCTCATCCTAAACAAATTTCACATTAACAAATTATTTCATTAAATTCAAGATAAGTATTCAAAAGTGCTTTATCATGATTGATTACTTATTTAATATTTGCTATTAAAATGTGTTAATAGCAAAATTTGACTAGGGACCAAAGAAGAATTTTCCACTACCCAGCCTTCCTGCAACGGTCCAAATTCGGGCTTATATGACATGGTGTCAAGCTCCCCGAGGTTGAGCTACCACCCAATCCTACAGGAGCTAGGCGAGGCCGCCTATACAATCTGAGCATGTCGACCCATGAATCTAAGAAGCCAACTCAGTTGTGTAGCTTCTAGAGTAGCACGACCAGTAGAAGGTTATTGGTTCCACGCCTCATGTTAGGGACTCTAAAGATCCCAAGCATGCTTCTGGACCAGTACCAGACCAGTGGCTTTGCTCCGTGTGTATCAGGCCATTAACTGCCCTCGCAAGCCAACGAAGCCAGATCTGATCGAGGAGAACCTAGAAGCTTCCCACATTTGGTAAGGCCTCCTACGTGCCAAAGCAAGCTTCTAGAGCGGTAGCACTGCTACAAGACCGGTGGCTTTGCTCTATATCTACCGGTCCATTCATCGCCCTAGCAAGCCACCGAAGCTCGATCTGATCGAGGAGAGCCCAGAGATTTTCCATTCTTGGTAAGGCCTCCTACATGCCTAATCAAACCTCTGGAGTAGCAGCCTCACCGTAAGGCCAAGTGGCTCCTCACTTCTTGTATAGGGTCAGTCAACGCACAAGTGAGCCACTACGACCCCGATCCATTCCAGCATGGTCCAGGTCTTCTTTCAAATTGCTGGGGACTCCAAAGATCTCAAGCATGCTTCTGGACCAGTATATGATCGATGGCTTTGCTCCGTGTGTGCTGGGCCATTCACCACCCTAGCAAGCCACCGAAGCCTGATCTATCAAGGACAACCTAGAAGCTTCCCATATTTGGTAAGGCCTCTTAAGTGCCTAAGCAAGCTTATAGAGCGGTAGCACAGCTACAAGACCGGTGGCTTTACTCTATATGTACCATGGCATTCATCTCCCTAGCAAGCCACCGAAGCCCGATCTGATCGAGGAGAGCCAGAGATTTCCCACTCTTGGTAAGGCCTCCTACATGCCTAAGCAAACCTTTGGAGTAGCAGTCTCACTGTAAGGCCAAGTGGCTTCTCACTTCTTGTACAGGGTCGGTTAATGCCCAAGTGAGCCATTACGACCTTAATCCATTCTTGCATGGTCCAGAGCCTCCTTTCAAATTGCTGAGGAGTCCAAAGATCCCAAGCATGCTTCTGGACCAGTATTAGACCGGTGGCTTTGCTCCGTGTGTACCGGGCCATTCACCGCCCTAGCAAGCCACCGAATCCTGATCTGATCAAGGACAACCTAGAAGCTTCCCACATTTGGTAAGGCCTCCAACGTGGCTAAGAAAGCTTCTGGAGCTGTAGCACTACTACAAGACTTGTGGCTTTGCTCTTTATGTACCGGGTCATTCATCGCCGTAGCAAGCCACCGAAGACCGATCTGATATAGGAGAGCCCAGAGATTTCCCACTCTTGGTAAGGCCTGCTACATGCCTAAGCAAACCTCTAGAGTAGCAGCCTCACTATAAGGATAAGTGGCTCCTAACTTCTTGTACAGGGTCGCTCAATTCCCAAGTAAGCCACTACGACCCCGATCCATTCCAGTATGGTCCAGAGCCTCCTTTCAAATTGCTGGGGACTCCAAAGATCCCAAGCATGCTTCTTGACCATTACTAGAACGATGGCTTTGCTCTATTTGTACGTGGTCATTCATCGCCCTAGCAAGCCACCGAAGCTCGATATGATCGAGGAGAGCCCAGAGGTTTCCCACTCTTGGTAAAGCCTTCTACATGCCTAAGCAAACCTCTGGAGTAGTAGCCTCACTGTAAGGCCAAATGACTCCTCACATCTTGTACAGGGCAGGTCAATGCCCAAGTGAGCCACTGAGCTCCTGATTTATTCCAGTAGGGTCAAGAGCTTTCTCTCAGTTGCTAGGGACTTCCAAGATCCCAAACATGCTTCTGGATCAGTACCAGATAGATGGCTTTCCTCCATGTTTACCGAGCCATTCACTATTCTAGCAAGATCGATGACAACCTAGAGGCTTCCCACATTATAGGTGGTCCAGAGCCTTCACTCAGTTATTGAGGGCTCCTTGAAATCCCAGGTATGCCTCTGGACCGTTACCAGACCGGTAGCCCATCTCCATTCATATAGGATCATCCAATGCTCAAGTGAGTCACCACTCATCCTGGAGGGGTCCAAAACCTTCTCTACATTGAGGGAAACTCCTCGAATCCCGAGCCTGTCTCTAGAAAGTTACTAGGCCGGTGTCTCCTCTCTTCTTGTATGGGGCCATTCATCGCCCTAGCGAGCTACCATGGTCCCGATCTACCTCTCTGGTCAGTCTCCTCAACAGTAGCAGCTCCTTCCTCCTCAGTCTCTTTTCTTGGTTGAAGAACGGGTTATCATCCCTTAACACTACTACTTCAGAGCCAGCTTCCACCACCTTGGTTGGATCAACTTCAATCAGCCTTGACCTCCAACTCATCAATTGGATCAATCGAGATCTCTCATACCTCTCTTACCTCTCCTACATTGGTAACACTAATCTGGACCTCTACTTTGACATATTCAGATAGAAAAATAGGCAGACTTGAAGCCCCAATGCATCTACAACAGCAAAGGACTTCAAGGTAGTTCCTACCTCAACACGACTAGACATGAAAGCAGAAATGGGAACCAAGTCCTCCTCATCATCTGCGCATCCATCATCTCAATAATTTTTTGCTTCAGTCAGAGTGGACCCAGGTAAATCTCAACCTTCTCTGTGATCTATTCAAGGTATCCATCCTACAATGATGATCAGGTCAGACGGAAGAAGAGCTCGAGATGCCTAGTAAGCAACACAGAAGCGTCCTTCAGCAAATGAAGCACCCATTTTCACTCCCAATGTAGCCACGTTGCCATGCAGAGTTTAAACCACTCCCACCATGTGGTCGTGGGTTGAAGAAGTAATCATCCTCCTTGGCTGACATGAGCTCGACCTTAGCAAACACCGGTTTCCTCTCAGGGATTATCATACCGATGGCTCCTCTCCATTTGTACAGGGCCTTCTAATGCCCTAGTGAGCTATCGAGGTCTCGATCCGTTCGGAGAGCACCCAAAAGTCCTGATTCATTCACAGTGGGGTCTCGAGCTCCATTACGATTGTTGAAGACTCTCATCTACCCCCAGGGGACTTCCAAACCGGTTACATAACTTGGGGACTAGAAGCTCAATACTTTTTCAGTACTCCAGTGAGAGGGGCGATGAACCTAGTGTGAGACAATTTCCTCTAGTTCGCAATAAAAAGTGTCTTTTGCGGAGAGCCATTCTACTATCTACACTCATAATGCAGATCATCTCAAGAGATTCTACTAATTAAAAAACTCATAGAGCGAGGCTGTTATCAATTGGTACCACCATGTATCGATACAACTTCGTATCAGCTCGCAATGAGTTTGCATCTCTTTCGACTTCGGTATCCGTAATAAATCCTTCCAAGAGAATCGCCATTACTATGAGAGCTACACCGCACTTTTGATGCCCTGGATCGGATCGAATACCTCCAAAAGGATCACCTTGACTAGGAGAGATAACACTTCTGATGCCCTAGACCAGATCGAATCCCTCTAAGAGGAACACCTTGACTAGGAGAGATAGATAGCCCACCTAATGCCCCGGGCTGGATTAATCCCTGAAGGATAGCTAACGTAATTCGAAAATGTTCCCATCGAGACCAGGAAATAGCTTGATAGCGCTCTTGATGCCTCAACCACGTAGCACCCCCTCCCAAGAAGGGTCTGAGAGTAAGAGCATAGTTTCCATCCAGATCTCGAGACCAAGGATTGATCAGAGAAGCCCCCTTATCACTACTGATGCCTTGGTCGGGTGACCTCCCACAAGAAGGATCCGAGTGTAAGAGCATAGTTTCCATCCAGATCAAAACACCAGGACATATTTAGATAGCGCTCATAATGCCTTGGTCAGGCTACGACCCCCAAGAAGGGTCTAAGTGTAAGATCATAGTTGCCATCCGGATCAAAATACGAGGATATAGCTAGATCCCGCTCCTGATGCCTTGGTTGGGCTACAACCTCTAAGAAAGGTTTGAGTGTAAGAGCATAGTCACCATCCGAATGAAAATACCAGATATAGCTAGATAGCGCTCCTGATGCCTTGGTCGGGCTACTACCCCGAAGAAAGGTTTGAGTGCAAGTGCATAGTTGCCATCCAGATCAAAATACCAGGATATAGATAGATAACACTCCTGATGCCTTGGTCAGGGTTACGACCACCAAGAAGAGTCTAAGTGTAAGAGCATGGTTGCCATCCAAATCAAAATACCAGGATATAGCTGGATAGAGCTCCCGATGCCTTGGTCGGGCTACGACCCCCAAGAAGGGTCTGAGTGTAAGAGCATAGTTGCCATCCGGATCAAAATACTAGGATATAGCTAGGTAGCGCTCCTGATGTCTTGGTCGGGCTATGACCCCCTAAGAAGGGTCTGAGTGTAAGAGCATAGTTGCCATCCAGATCAAAATACCAGGATATAGATAGATAGCGCGCTCTTGATTCCTTGGTCGGGCTACGACCCAAGAAAGGTCTAAGTGTAAGAGCATAGTTGCCATCCGGATCAAAATAACAGGATATAGCCAGATAGCGCTCCTGATGAATTGGTCGGGCTACGAACCAAGATGGGTTTGAGGATAAGAGCATGGTTGCCATCCGGATCAAAATACCAGGATATAGCTAGATAGCGCTATTGATGCCTTGGTCAAGCTACGACCCCCAAGACGGATCTGAATGTAAATGCATTATTGCCATCCTGATCAAAATACCAGGATCTAGCTAGATAACGCTCTTGATGCCTTGGTCGTGCTACGACCCTCAAGAAGGGTCAGAGTGTAAGAGCATATTTTCCATCTGGATCAAAATACCAGGATATAGCTAGATAGCGCTCATGATGCCTTGGTCGGGCTACGACCCCCAATAAGGTTCTGAGTGTAATAGAATAGTTTCCATCCGGATCAAAATACCAGGATATAGCTAGATAGCGCTCCTGATGCCTTAGTCGGGCTACGACCCCTAAGAATGGTCTGAGTGTAAGAGCATAATTACCATCTAGATCAAAATACCAGGATATAGTTAGATAGCGCTCATGATGCCTTGGTCTAGCTACGAACCCCAAGAAGGGTCTGAGTGTAAGAGCATAGTTGCAATCCGGATCAAAATACTAGGATATAGCTTGATAGCGCTCCTGATGCCTTGGTCGAGCTACAACCCCCAAGAAGGTTCTGAGTGTAAGAGCATAGTTACCATCCGGATCAAAATTCCAGGATATGGCTAGATAGTACTCCTGATGACTTGGTCGGGCTACGACCCCCAAGAAGGATCTGAGTGTAAGAGCATAGTTACCATCTAGATCGAAATACCAGGATATAGCTAGATAGCGCTCTTGATGCCTTGGTCGAGCTACGACCCCCTAAGAAAGAGCTGAGTGTAAGAGCATTGTTGCAATCCAGATCTCGAGACCAGGAAATATCTAGATAGCGCTCCTAATGCCTTGGTCGGGCTACAACCCCTAAGAAGGATCTGAGTATAAGAGCATTGTTTCCATCCAGATTTCGATACCAAGATATAGCTAGATAGCGCTCCTGATTCCTTAGTCGGGCAATGAGCTCCAAGAAAAATCTGAGAGTATGAGCATAGTTAGCTTCTAGATCACGAGATTAGAACAACCAAAAGGTCATCCAGTTGCCTTGGCCGGGCCAACCCCGCTAGGAAGGATCTAGATGGCATAGATGCCTACTAAAATCATTTCACCAGCTCATCTAAGTACCGTGCTTCCTGGAAAAGGAACTCTAGGTACCATATTAACCACTGAAGCTTTATCCGACATGATCGAGCAATACGCTCATTTATTTTATAGGAATGAATAGTCCCTTGGTTCTCAAAAGCCAATCACTAGGAACGATACAGGTTACCAATAAAAAGGGTCAAGCAAATTTCTTCGTGTAGTACAAGATCTAGACTCCAACCCTAAATACTTACCAGTGTTCAAGTCAGAGGGGACTTCTGTTAATTGGAAAATTTGGCTAGGGACCAAAGAAGAATTTTCCAATTCCCTACCTTCCCGTAAAAGTCCAAATTCGGGCTTGTATGATAAGGTATCAAGGTCCCCGAGGTTGAGCTACCACGCGATCCTACATGAGCAAGGCGAGGCCGCCCATACCATCTGAGCATCTCGCATGTGTCCAAGCTTACCAAATAAAGCCCGACGAGACCGCGCCAAGCTTCTTATACCAAGATAAAGCCCAAAGCTAGGTCGACGTGAAAGGACCTAGGTCCCCCGACATCAAGGTATCTCGTGACACTCTCCTAGAGCTTGCTACTATCTCTACTTTCACAAGGAAACCTTCAAGGTACTGAACTTATCTTGCAAAGGCCCTCCTGCCTCGTCGAGGTATAATCTCGACCTGTCCGAGCATAAAAGAAAGAAGCCCGTAAAGCCCCATCGTAACCAAAAGTCCACTGTAGATCCTGGCATGGTTAAATCAAGTAGCAAGAGCAGTACTCGATTGTACCTCTCCACCCTTTCAGAAGCAAGCCAAGATCATCTGTTTACGACGAACACCTTACCAAGGCTTGCCAGTCAAGCCCGCTACCCCGCTAGAAGGTCTGTATAATTAGGTCGAGCTTTATGATAAGCTCGACGTAGCTAAACCAAGCTCCCAACTACAAGGTTGGGATCCTATGGGATGTTTCACCCCTAAAATGGTTAGCACAAGCTCCATGGGAAGACCAGCATGATCGATTTAGCTCCGTTACAATCGATGGGTCCCCGGGGGACCCCGCTAGTGTACTGGATCCTAAGGTACCTCTTTCTAAAGGAATTTCAAATGTTAGCTCAGGTAACCTCCATGAAGTACCTCTCCAAAGTGACATGCAGAACTAGACCTCTCCTCTAGGCAACGTAGGAAGAGATGGTTGACTTCTATGACATTTAAAGTACATGTTGTCGGGAAATTTGCTCGAGATGAGAAATTTCTGTTAACACCCTCGAGACCACTACCACGAAAGCAGTGGCCGGGGTTGGTATGTTGGTTCCCGACCTGTTTAAAAGAGAGACGAGTGGTTATAACAGTAAATGGGAGCTCTATTATTAATATATCGCTTTAAGATACAAATAACTCTCTTGTTTGCTCGCAATCTCTCGAAGGTCTAGGGTAGTGACTACTCGATGCCTGTCGAATAGTGGAGATGAAGGTAACCGTGTTCTATGGGAAGAACATCATGATCGATCTAGCTCCGTGACAATCGAGGGTTCCCCGGGGAACTCCGCCAGTGTACTGGATCCTAGGGTACCTCGCCCTCAAGGAATATCAAATGTCACCTCAGGTAACCTCCATGAAGTACCTCTCCAAAGTGACATGCTGAACTAGAGCTCTCCTCTCGTCAACGTAGAAATAGATGGTTAACTTTCATGACATTTGAAGTACCATTAATTAGGTCAACCTTATTAATGGAGGTAGTCAACCTTATTAATGAGGTCAACCATATTAGTAGAGGTAGTCAACCCTATTAATGATATGATCAACGCTATAAATAAGAGAATATTCAACTCTTTAATGGCCACCATTTATGAAAGAATCCAAAGAGGAAACAAATACCTTTACCTTCAAGATATCCCCAATTTCCGTTTATCAAGAAAGGAAGAGTCCGAAGAGGAAACAAACACATCTCCTCCGAGATATTAGCCACGATCAGATCAACTGCATTAAAGGAAGAGTCATATTCAATAAGAAAATGAAGACTAATTGAAGAATCTTGGACTTGCACGCCAAGGTAGTCACCATGTATAAATATACCTATAAAATGCATAGTGACGGTCTCCGATCAATGACAGAAGACACATGCTTCGTTAAAAGTTCTTTCTACATCATCATTGTATGTGTACCTCGGTCAGCAAAATACTAGAATCGGTAAACACTCATTGTTATAAGCTCCCCGGAGCATATACGTTGTACTACTTTGACATCTTTGTAACCTCCTCGGAGCATCGCATGATATATATATACAAGGAAGGGTATTCCTCCTTCATCTGGATACTGCCTAGGGGTTTTTCAGCATGTGATCACTCTTGATGCTTTTTCCTCCCTTGGTCAGTCCACCTCCATCTACATAAGACTTGTGTTTTTCCTATTGTCTACTATATTACGCATGCGTGTATGCGGACTAGGTACCAACCCCATTGGTCCTAGCTCTCTAATCATTCTTACATGAGATCGGGAAACAACAACGAAGACCTAAGGAACCGAATCTAGATTCCTACTCCGATGGACCTAACGTTCTTATCCTCTCATCTACACGCCAAAGTCGCACATCAAGATGAAGAGAAACTGCCCAGACTAGTTCGAAGGGAGTCGAGGAGCTCTCCTGTATCCTCTCTATTGAAGAAATCGAGCTCTCTGACATCAGAGCTCGATAAGCCCATCTTCTTACTTTTTATCTAGTTTGGGGTATTACAGGAAGCAATCAGGCTCCAGAACCAGGCTCTAGGTACCAGGATGGGCTCCGGATCTGACCGGGAAACAAGGTCCAAGATCACCCCCTTCGCACCAGTAAGAGAACCTCGAGCTCCCCAGATCTACTTCATAAGCCCGAAGCTTGACGGGCTTGATGGCTTGTCTCCTACCTCATGTTTCATCTTTATTCATATTCATACAAGATCAAGTCAGGTATCAACGATACCAACCCCGGCCACCAACTCTGTGGTAGTGGTCTCGAGGGTGTTAATAGGGATTTCTCATCCTAAGCAAATTTCCCGTCAACAAAAAGAAATCATGACCCCATCCCTAATCAAAATCCTAAAAGATAATACTTTAACTGATGATAATTATGTCACATGGAAAAGGGAAATTTGGGTTGTTGTAAGTTAAAAAACCATAAGATCATTCTGTTTATTCATAAACCACCAAACTAATGAATTTACTCAGAAGCAAATAGATGAGTATCAGTAGTGGATATCTTCAGATGAGATGACTGAATGAACATTACATTTTGAAAAATGGTTTATTCCATTTGCATGAAAATATCTCTCACTTGTTAGACACGGAATCAACAGAACCTAATCATAAAAGAGTAAAATTATCAAAAGATGAAACCTACCTATGGCATTTGCGCCTAGGTTATATTAACCTTGTTAATAGGGAAATTTGGCCAGGGGTCAAAGAGAAATTTTCCACCTACAATCGACACTCATGAAGCCCGGAAAGACAGTAAAGTCACCTCGTAGAAGCAGAGAAGGCCGGTTTGGTTTCAAAGTTACCAGAAGACAAGCCAAGCGCGACAAGGACGAGCCCACACAACAGCACTGGAACCCAGGCACTCCAGGCCATTTATCGGGGACACTCAGCTCTAAGGTCGAGCTCCACAACCGCCCCGTAAATGCCAGGGCAAGTCTCACAGCTTAAGAGACATTTGAAAGAAGCCCGCTAACCTCCCCAAAAGCCCGCTGTCCTTGCTGGGCATAAAGGAGGAATCACGCCTAAGTCTGCATTACCCCAGCTACCTTTCAGGAGGGTCTACAAGAACACCTCAAGCCCTCACGAGTCAAGGAAAATCCATCTTAAGCTTCTAGGAACAGAGCTAGAGTAGGGGTTTATCTCGCTCTACGGGGCAATAGGCGGCTGGCAGGATGACCTCCATGAAGATTCATGGCACGAGTGCACACGGGATCGTGTCTACGAAATGTTCACATGCACGTCAAGAGTATAATTCAAATAAGGCAAAAAGCTTATCTTTGTCAACCGTATCATCGAATTTGGAAACAATTCAAATTCAAATGACAAATCCCGCCCGATAAGGAGGGAACGGATTCTTGGGATCACGGCAAAGTATTTACGAAATTGAAACCTACTTGGACGATATTTATAGATGAACACAGACAGAGAAAAGGAAAAACTGAGATAGATAGAGCAACATACAGAAAATCATAAACAACAGATATACACATAGAAGGAAGGTCTAAAATTTGATTTCAGAACACGGTCACCTTCATCCCCACTATTCGACAGGCACTGAGTTGCCACCATCCTACTCCTCCGAGAGATTGTGAGCAAACAAGAGAGTTATTTGTATCTTAAAGCAATATATCAATAATACAGCTATCATTTACTATTATTACCACTCGTCTCTCTATCTTAAACAGGTCGGGAACCAATGGTATCCACCCAGGCCACCTCTTTCGTGGTAGTGGTCTCGATGATGTTAACTGGAATTTCTCATCTCGAGCAAATTTTCCGTCAACACTTTCTGGCGCCGTCTGTGGGAATCCTCTCACACCACCACCTTTTTACATTCAAAAAGTTTTTTATTTCAAAGTCATCATGAAACTCTGCTCCTCACAAGGGCAGCAGGGCACCTTGGGACAACCATCTGCTACATTAACACGAAAGCTTCTAAGGATAAGGAAAACATCCGAACTATATAGCCAAATTCCCACCTAGCCAGGTCGAGCTTGACCAACAAGCGGTAGCCTTTGTAGAGAACGTCCGCCTTCATAGTTATCCAACAATCGGGTCTTTGCAATCAAGGGGAATCAAGCAGGCCTAGGGCTAGGCAACCCGCCTTTGATCGCCTAGGGCCAGCCCCTCTAGAATCAACTCGTGACAGAACAGGTCTCCCGACCTCGATCCGGGATAAGCTCTGGCCTATGCCCCACTTTCTCGAAGTGCTGCCACGCTACCAATGATGACAAGTCAAATCTGCGGTAGATGTCCTTCCCCTGGGACTGGAAGAGCTCCTCCACCCAACTACTTTAAGGAGGGAAGCCCGTGGTAGAAATGAAGAAAGTTAGCAAAGCCCCTGAGCAAGCCCCTTTCAAAGAAGGAACCAGGTAGAGGTCACCAGTTCATCAGAGGGATCTGATGGTGAGGAATCCGAGATCTGCTCAAGAAAGTCTGAAAGCAAGCGACTAGGGGAACAGTTGATAGAGCTACAGAAAGAGGTCCAATTGATGAAGAAGGGGAAGTACAAGGAGGACAAGAAAGATCCTCTAAGTGAAATGAACGCCCCCTTCACCAGAAGGATCTGGCAGGCAGAGCTCCCACCTAAGCTCAAAATGCCAACTGATTGGTTCTCCAGAACACAACCAGGGCCGTTATGTGTCGGATGTTCCCCACCACACTCACGAATTATGCTAAGACTTGGTTTAGGAAACTACCAACTGGGAGCATAGATTCCTTCAACAAATTATCAACTAATTTCTTCTCACAGTTCCAGGGGGTTAAGCCCCGACTTAAGGACCCGATTCATTTACAGTACGTGATCCAGGAGAGAGGGGAAACTCTTCGGGCTTATATCGAGCAGTTTCACAAGGAGGTCATCCAGATAGGGGTCTTCACCGAGAGAGAAACCCTCACCAAGAGACTTGTGGGTGGGAAAACGATTCTAGTATTTTGTCCAGAGACCTCTAAAAACCTACCAGGAAGCCTATGATCGGGCTCTGGAGCAAATCGAGGTCGACGAGCAGCTCAAGGTCAAGATGGAGCATGACGACATGATAGCCGAAAAGCGATAAAAGAAGGAAGCTCCCTTACTTGAGCAAGATCAGAAAAGCCAGAACAAACCCCCTAATAAGTCAACATACGGTTTCCCTCTTCCTCAGCCCAGATCGGAAAGGTATCCGGATAAACGAACTCCTCCTCAGGCTTTACCACCTCACAGAACAGTAGCCCCTATAGCCTGCGATACGAAAGGGTACGACAATTACACTTCCTTAAATGCATCCCAAGAAACAATCTACCTAGCTATTCGGGACAAGGGTTTGTTATAGAAGCCCATTCCCATAAAAGTCTCGTTTGACAAAAGAAATCGTTATAAATATTATGACTTTCATGAGGACGTAGGGCACAACACCTCAAAATGCTACAACCTGTGGAACCAGATTGTGGCTTTGATAAGGGGAGGATGCTTGATAGAGTTCTTACAACAAGTTAGGGAGAACATTCAAACTGGAAGGGAGGTCCAAGTCGAGATTTGGGAACACTCTGAGAAGAGGAAGGGAGATCAGGCGGACCTGATGCAACAGATTTAGGTAATTCACAATATCAGTGGAGGTCCCACTCTGACCGGTACCTCCAACAATTCCAGAAAAAACCATGCGAGAAAGGTCCCTCATACAGACGAAGGGCGGGATATCTTCAAGGTCGGCCAGAAACCGACCAACCCCTCCTTGCTGTCTCAAATCATCTTCACAGAATGTCTTTAACACCATGAAGCCACATGATGACCCCATGGTCATTACATTACAAATTGCCAACTTCATGGTGCACCGCATGCTCGTCAACACAGGTAGCAAGGTCGACGTTCTGTTCAAAGACACTTTGGAAAAACTAAACTTGAAGCAATGGTGCTACAACAGTTTTACTACTCCATTATACGGTTTCACTAAGAACTCCATCACACCCGTAGGATCAAAAATCCTACCAGTGTTCATTCGGAGCCGCACCTCTCCAACAAAACATCATGACTGATTTCGTGGTGGTGGATACCCAGTCAGTTTACAACGCAATATTAGAAAGGCCATTCCTATCATCCTTTAAGGGGGTCCTGTCTATTTACCATAATGTCCTGAAGTTCCCGGTAGGAGACAAGATGGGAGAGGTTCAGGATGATCATCAATCAGCTAGGAAATGCTACGCAGTGTCGGCTAATCCAGCAGCTCTAGCTAAACAGCTCACCCAAGTAACGACTATCCAAGACGGGATAACCCTGGCACTAAACCTGGAAGACGTGGGCTCCACCGATTATCCCGAAAGAAGGTCTTATGGTTCCCAACAAGAAAGAACAGAGAAGGGAATGGGCCAGCAGCAACCCGATCGACAAGTTAGAGGAGATTCTTGTTCGACTAACCGATCCCTCGAAGGTCGTTAAGATCGTTGCTACCCTTGAACCAGGAATGAAATAGGGCTTGATTAGGCTCCTCATTGAGTTCAACGCTATTTTCGCCTGGAGTCATGAGGAGATGTTGGGGATCCCAACGACATTAGCTGCACATCGACTGGCGGTGGATTCGATCTTCAAGCCCGTCAAACAGAAAAGGCGTCATTTCAACAATGAAAGAAATGTGGCGGTTCAAGAAGAGGTGGATAAACTCACCTAGGCGGGCTTCATTCGAGAAGCCCGCTATCCCGAATGGTTCGCCAACGTGGTCATGGTCACGAAGGCAAATGGGAAGTGGCCCATATGTATGGACTACACCGACCTCAACCGGGCATGCCCGAAGGACAGTTTTCCTCTGCCAAAAATTGGTCAGTCGATCGATTCTACCTCCGGGAACAAGCTCCTGAGCTTCATGGACACGTTTTCTAGCTACAATCAGATTATGAAACATCCCGCGGATCAAGAAAAGACCAGCTTCATCAGCGCCCAAGGCCTGTACTGCTACAAAGTGATGCCTTTCGGGTTGAAAAATGCTGGAGCTACTTACCAGCAGTTAGTCAACGGTTTTTTTAAGCCTGAAATTGAAAGATCGATGGAGGTATATATTGACAATATGATCACTAAATATTCGACCTTGGAAGGCCACCTGGACTACCTTTGTAGGACCTTCGTGATTCTAAGGGAAAATCAGAGGAGATTGAACCCTTCTAAATGCGCCATTGGTGTAACTGCGGGAAAGTTTCTGGGCTTCATGGTCCATGAGGGAGGCATTGAGGCTAACCCAAAAAAAATCATGGCTATCCTGGATCTAGAATTCCCCATATCTCTTAAACAGGTTCAATCAATGGCCGGTCAGGTAGCAGAGCTCAACAGGTTCATCTCTCGGCCTACCGATAAGTGCTTACCATTCTTCAAAACTATCAAGCAGGGAAGAAACATGAAGTGGGATCAGGAGAGCGAACAGGCTTTCCAAGCTTTGAAAAGATACCTAACGAGCCCTTCACTACTGGTCAAGCCAAATCCTGGAGAAGAACTCCAAATATTCTTGGGCGTTTCAGAAACCGCTGTAAGTGGGGCCTCTGTCAAGGAATGCGGGGATGGGATCCAGCAACCTGTCTACTATGTGAGTCACGCTCTAACCAAGCCCGAAAAAAAACTATACTTTGCTGGAGAAACTCGCTTATGCATTGGTGACTTCGGCAAGGAAACTCCGTCCTTACTTTCATGCTCATTCAATAGCAGTGGTGACGGACCAACTCCTCCGTCAGTTTTTGCAAAGGCCGGATGTTTCTGGAAGGCTGGTTCTATGGGCCCTATAGATTACCCAGTTCGATTTAAAGTATAAGCCTAGGACCACGATAAAAGCTCAAGCACTAGCGGATTTTATAGTCGAGCTTTCAGTACCTTCAGATCAGGCAACCCCCGCGGTTACAGATGTCACCCTTGAGAGGATTCCAGAATCTGACAATTGGTTGGAGGGCTGCGAGTCATGAACTCTCTACACTGACGGAGCTTCCGAGCAGTCCGGGGGTGGAACGGGCATAGTCCTCATAGACCCAAAAGGAACTAAGTGCTATCATTGTTTCAGGTTCGAATTTAAAGCCACCAACAATGAAACGGAATACGAAGCTCTGCTAGCTGGGATAAAAGCTGCCATAGAGCTCGGGGTTGACTACCTAAGTATCAAGAGCGACTTCTCACTCGTAATCAACCAAGTTTCCGGGGATTATCAGGCCAAAGGGGATAACATGATCGCTTACCTGAAACTGGTGCAACAACTCAGGTCCAGATTAAGGGGATTCATAATTGAGCAGATACCTCGACAGCTAAATCATCGGGCTGACATCCTAGCCAAGATAGCTCCATATGGTGGCCAGACCCTACCACATGGAGTCCTTCTTCAAGTAATCCCCCTACCTAGCATTATAACTGGTCAGGAAGCTTATACCCTGGATCGACAGCCATGCTGGATGGATCCAATAGCAGAATATCTACAGGACGAAAAACTCCACGGAGAGCCCGACCAAGCTAGGAAGGTTAAAAGACTCTCGGTCCGATATTGCATGGTAGATGGACATTTATACCGAAGGGGGAAATCCCTTCCCCTGCTCCGATGTCTAAAACTGGAAGATGCCAAGTGGGCTTTGAGAGAGGTTCACTCCGGGAATGCGGGAACCATATTGGTTGAGAGGCATTGGCATATCAGGTTCTCCGCATGGGGTATTACTGACCGGCCATCCATCAAGATGCTAAGAACTTAGTGCAAACCTGTGAGGCGTGCCAGTAGGCCGCAAACTTGAGTCACCTCCCTTCAGAGCGTTTATCGTCCCTTAGCCCGCCATACCCCTTTGCTATGTGGGGGGTCAATTTGATTGGACCACTTCCTACAGCTCCGGGACAGGCTTAGCATACTTTCGTAGCAAATGCCTACTTCACAAGATGGGATGAAGTCAGACCACTCTCTCAGATATCGGCAGAAAACACAATAAAGTTCATCAAGACCAATGTAGTATGCAGGTTCGGAACCCCTCTGGTCATCATGACCGACCTCGGGAAACAGTTCAACAATGCCCGATTTAGAGATTTTTGTCAAGGTTTGGGAATCGACCTTCGGTTTGCTTCAGTAGCCCACCCTCAGACCAATGGTCTGGTGGAATCCACGAACAAAACCATCAAGAAGTTGTTAAAGAAAAAGCTACAACAAAGGAAAGGCAGATGGGTAGAGGAGCTTTCCGAGGTCCTCCGGGCGTACCGCACTACAAGGAGAACAGCTACCAGGGAAATGCCTTACTTACTGGCCTTCGGGGTTAAAGCAATCCTACCTATAGAGCACAAGTTGATCTCTTTTAGAGTCCAACGGTTTGAACCGGTAAGCAATGAAAGCAAGCTCCGAGCTAGTTTGGACCTCTTGGAGGAAAAGCAAGATCGAATAGCTGAAAAGGTAGCAATCTACCAAGTCAGGATTGCCAGGTACTTTAACAAGAGGATTAAAACTCGAAGCTTCAAAGAAGGGGATCTGGTCCTCAGGAAAGTGACGTTGAACACCAAGAAAAGGTCAGACAGGGTCCTAGCGCCCAACTGGGAAGGACTCTACCTAATAAAGATGGTAATCCGTAATGGGGCGTACAAGCTCAAGGATATGGATGGCCGACTCATCGACCATACTTGGAATGCGGATCACCTAAGGAAATTCTACCTTTGAACAGAAGACTCAGGAGCAGGCAACCTCCGACTAGCTTCTTTTTTTTTTGACAGTATTGTACTCCATCTTCCACATCAATAAAGCTCACACGTTTTCTTGTTTACTCTATCTTCGACTATGTCTTACAATAATTTAGGTCTATATGAAAAGTTTCGACATTATCGCCTCAAGACCAGGGGTAAGCCGAGGAACCCCCTCGCTGTTTCTGATGCCTCGGCCTAGCACCACCCCCTGCCAAGAAGGGTCAGAGTGTAAGAGCATAGTTTCCATCTAGATCTCGAGACTAGGAAATAGCTAGATAGCACTCTTGATGCCTTGGTCTGGCTACCACCCCCAAGAAGGTTCTGAGTGTAAGAGTATAGTTGCCATCCAGATCTCGAGACCAGGAAATAGCTAGATAGCGCTCCTGATGCCTTGGTCGGGCTACCACTCCCAAAAAGGGTCTGGGTGTAAGAGCATAGTTGCCATCCAGATCTCGAGACCAGGAAATAGATAGATAGCGCTCCTAATACCTACGTCGGGCTACCACCCCCAAGAAGGGTCAGAGTGTAAGAGCATAGTTGCCATCCAGATCTCGAGGCCATGAAATAGCTAGATAGCGCTCTTGATGCCTTGGTCGTGATACCACCCTAAAGAAGGGTATGAGTGTAAGAGCATAGTTTCCATCTAGATCTCGAGACCAGAAATAGCTAGATAGCGCTCCTGATGCCTTGGTCGGGCTACTACCCTCAAGAAGGATCTGAGTGTAAGAGCATAGTTGCCATCCAGACCAGGAAATAGCTAGATAGCGCTCCTGATGCCTTCGTCGGGCTACCTCTCCTAAGAATGAATCGAGCTTGAAAGCCCGGAAGCCCTCCTGATCCCGAGTCTTAGAAAGGACTAAACAATTCTCCACTTAATGTTCTACTCGAGCTACAACCTCCCAAAGGGGCTCATGGATGGAGGGTTCGACTTACTTAAACTCTAAATGCTCATGTTATTTTACTAGCTTTCATTGATACAGGGTTACTTACTACAGCAAACCCACAATCAAACAAGAGGATTGTCAAGTGAAGAAGTGGAGTTAGGAGTTCCATTGGTGTGGAGGCTTAATGCTAATAACTTGTTTTTCTTATCTTAATTTTTCCCAAAGATAGCTCGCTACGATTTAAAAGCTGGACAATCAAGCAAGTACATGGAAGCAAGATTTAGATCTGAGATTAAACTTTTATTATCAAGTAAGGGAGCCTATCCCGAAACAAGGCTACTACAAGCAAGGGGGGCCCAATCCCTGATTCTGAGCTATAAAGGAAAAATAATAAGAGATCAAACACAGTTGAAGATAGGATGCCCACCCCCTTTTCCGGGCATTCAAAATAAATCACATGGAAGAGAACTCAAGCTTTTTAGTCATTATGAGGGCCCTACAGCTTCCTCCTCCACAGAATGGACCTCGCCCCCTGCTCCCTGCTCCCCTATCCAGTCGCGGCTCATCCTGATCAGCTGTATCTACCGTTTCCTCCTGGGATCAGCCCTGGCCGTCTCGGGGTCAACAGGATCTTCCTCCATTATTTCATTAATCACCGCCATAATTTCAGGAGGAATAGCTGTATCAAGATGGCTGGTCGCCGACTAAGGCACAGTCCCTCCTTCTATTGACCCTATTCCTAAGAGCACTGCGAGAGGATCTCGGGCTTCTACGACGCGTCTTTCTAGCTCCTCGTTATGAACTTCCTCCGATAATTCACCGGGACCAAATGCTGGAAAGACTGTAACAGGAGGGGGCGGATTTGGCACCTCCAAGTGCTTATCAACTCCCTCCCTAGAAGGACCAGCTCCATCAATTTTAGGGCAAGACATCTCCGCAGCCAGCTACATGACCTCTGCTCTATCCCAGTCGACAATACTAGAGAGATCGAATGGAGGGGGAAGAGCCTCTACAACCTGATAGGAGGCATAGAAGTACCCCTCGCTAAAAGAAGCTTGCACTTCGGCTTAGAGCTGGGTAATTCGAGCCTGCAAGGTTTGGTTCTCAGCATTTAGGGCATTCGCCTCTCCCCTCCAGTCATCTCGCTGGCTAGCACACCGCTTTGACATTCCCTGTTGGCTGGAGGTCATCTGTTGGACCAGAGTCTGAGCCCGCGCAAGCAACCCTATGGCTCGCTAAGCTTCAGCCTCAACCTTGGTTGCCTGATAACGGAGGAAGGCTACCTGATGCCCCATGGCCACCTGAAACTTGAAGCATGCAAAGGAAAATCAGGTTAGAAAATGACAAGTCAAGCAGATCAATGAATAAGTAAAAGCAACAATTACCTCAGCTAAATTTGGTGATCAAGATATCCACGGGAATCGCGGTCATCCTAGAAAGCCCGCCGCCTGGACAAGTTGTGACAAATTGCTTCAGGACCTCGTCCTGACCAGCCGAGCTTGATTGCTCGTACAGACGAGAAGGGGCGACCTTGGAAAAATAGGCATCGGGCTCCTAGGAACCTCGCCTACCCAGGATACAACCGGATCTGCAGAAAGGGGTAGCGAGACTCTGGGGGCATCATGTGGAGTAAATACTTCTGGAGAAGGAGCAGGGACAGACTTATTGATGATTTGGGAAGCAGACCCTCCTCGATTTAGAGCCTTCGCAGCCCGAGATGCCAAAAGATCCATCTTGGACTACACCTAGGAAGGAGTGGGCGAAGGAACGAACGGGGCGGCTACCTTAGTAGTTGGCTCCCCCTTCTTCGAAACATCCGGGAGAGCTCTTGGGGACGATCTGGAATGAGGAGGAGGTATCCCAGCTTGTCGGGCTTTGCAAGAAGCTGGAGCAATAACAAACACTGTTAGAGAAAAGAGTTAAGATCATTAGAACTGAACCCTCTGACAATAAAAAAGAAAGAAGAAAAAATAAGAATAGATCGAGATACTTACAAGGGGCAGCACCGGATATCCGCAGGTACCTGTTTACCCTGTGGGGATCGAAGGGGTCGACCGGTCAGAAACTTAAGATTCAAATAGTTCTGAGCAAGGATGATCTTCAGCACGGCTTCAGACTCATCGAGCAAGAATCCTGACCCCAAGTGGGTTTGTCACTTAAAGTCGTAAGAACCTCGAGCTCATGCCCGCCAACAATGACGAAGCTCCCCAGTCTTCTCCCGTAAGTACTCACTCTTCCTTCCAAGCGAGGTCCTTCTATGAAGCCCTAGGAACGATAAAATTGAGCCTATTCTTAGCCATGGCATAGAATTGGCCTGGTAGAACTCCTGCTACGCTACCAATCTGGAAAAGGAAGTCGAGATTCTCACCATAGGAACCCCTAGTTATGCCGCTCAGCTCGTATTGCTCCCTCCACAATGCCAGGAAGCCAATTAGATACCTCAAGAAGTTAGGCGTCAGTTGAAGCGAAGCCAACTGGAGAGCATTGAGAGCCAGCAGAAGGGTGGGGTGTAGAGGGAGTGTTACCCCTCTCTCAAAAGACGCGATATGGATAGGTAGCACGCCTTTGGGTGGGCTAAAAACATCGTAGTTCCGGTGGGGGACAGTCAGAGAAACGGTATCAGGATTACCATACTTGTCCCGTAGATGGCCGATCGAATGAGGGTCGACAGTAAAGTCAGGGATGATTCTGGGTTCAAAAGGAAGGGTTATCACTGGAGGAAGCTCCGCCACTGTGACTTGAGCCATCCCAATCGCATCTAACCTCTCCCCGACGTCAGAGTCTTCGTCGACTAGGTTCAGAGGATTGTCAGGCCGGTTCGAAAAGCCAGAATCGATATAAGCATTCCTGTTAGAACGGCGGCGCTGGCGGAGCGGGGAGGATTCCTTGTCACATGAAATCCCTCACACCCGCTTAAAAGGAGCTAGGTTAGACCCCCTGGAGCCCTCCACCAAGAAATCAACACTATCTGTGGAAGTCGACATTGATGGGAGAGAGAGGTGAGAAAGCAAGTGGAAGATTTCGGTAGAGAAAATGGGGAAGAATAAATTTGATAGTCTGAGATTTGAGGAAGAATGAAGAAAGTGACGGGCAGGCCGGGCTTAAATAGAGGTCTATGGGCGATATCCTCGGGAAGATCACCGCCGTATTGCAGTCATTTTTCTTCGAATAACATTATGTTTCAAATTCAAAATGTTGAGTAATTAATGAGAAAATTTTGCTCTAATTAATTATCTTTATGGCGAAAAACTTTCTCAATTAAACAAGGAATCTGACTCCAACCCCAACTCTACCATCAGTGTTCAAGTCAGAGGGGACTTCTGTTAATATGGAAATTTGGCCAGGGGTCAAAGAGAAATTTTCCACCTACAATCGACACTCATGAAGCCCGGAACTACCTTAAAGCCACCCCGCAGGAGCAGGGAAGGCCGGTTTGGTTTCAAAGTTACCAGAAGATAAGCCCAGCGCGATAGGGACGAGCCCCTACAAGAGCACTGTAACCCGGGCTTCTCCAGGCCATCTATCGGGGAAGCTCGGCTCTGAGGTCGAGCTCCACAACCACCCCTTAAATGCCAGGGTAAGTCTCCCAGCTAAAGAGACATTTGAAAAAAGCCTGCCAACCTCTCTAGAGGCCCGTTGTCCTTGCTGGGCATAAAGGAGAGATCAGGCCTAAGTCTGCATTACCCCAGCTACCTTCTAGGAGGGTCTACAAGAACACCTCAGGCCCTCACAGGTCAAGGAAAATCCATCTTAAGCTTCCATGAACAGAGCCAGAGCAGGGGTCTACCTAGCTCTACGAGGCAATAGGCGGCTGGCAGGATAACCTCCATGAAGATTCATGGCAGGAGTGCACATGGGATCGTGTCGACGAAATGTTCACATGCACGTCAAGAGTATAATTCAAATAAGGCAACAAACTTATCTTCGTCAACCGTATCATCGAATCCTGAAACAATTCAAATTCAAATGACAAATCCCGCCACATAAGGAGGGAACAGATTCATGGGATCACAGCAAAGTATTTACGAAATTGAAACCTACTTGGACGATATTTATAGATGAACACAAACAGAGAAAAGGAAAAACTGAGATAGATCGAGCGACTTACAGAAAATCATAAACAGCAGATATACAAATAGAAGGAAGGCCTAAATTCTGATTTCAGAACACGGTCACTTTCATCTCCACTATTCGACAGGCACCGAGTTGCCACCACCATACTCCTCCGAGAGATTGTGAGCAAACAAGAGAGTTATTTGTATCTTAAAGCAATATATCAATAATACAGCTTCTATTTACTGTTTTTTCCACTCGTCTCTCTCTCTTAAACAGGTCGGAAACCATCGGTACCGTCTCTGGTCACCGCTTTCGTGGTAGTGGTATCGAGGGTGTTAATTGGAATTTCTCATCTCGAGCAAATTTCCCGTCAACAAACCTAAATAGGATTAAAAGGTTGATTAGTGACGGACCTCTAAGTAACTTAAAGGTTGATGATCTACCAACTTATGAATCTTGTTTGGAAGGTAAAATGACCAAAAGGTAGTTCATGACCAAAGGCGCAAGAGCCATCGAATGTTTAGGATTGATACACACTGTTGTGTGTGGACCTATAAGCATTCAAGCTAGAGGTTGATATGAGTACTTCATCACTTTCACGGATGATCACTAAAAATTTGCTTATGTGTATCTCATGAGACATAAGTCGGATGCTTTCGAAATGTTCAAAGCATTTAAAGCTGAGGTTGAAAATCAGCTTGAGAAACGCTAAAAACCTTGAGGTGTGATCGTGGTGGAGAATATCTATCTGGTGAGTTGCAGCAATATCTTATTGATAATGGGATAGTTTCTCAGTTTTCTGCACCAGGGACACCTCAACAAAATGAGGTGGCAGAAAGGAGAAACAGAACTCTTTTGGACATGGTTAGGTCTATGTTGAGTTATTCAACGCTCCCTAATTCTTTTTGGGGATATGCTTTACAAACTGCAATGTACATTCTAAACGATGTACCATCTAAGTCGGTTCCTCAAACACCGCATGAGTTGTGGACTGCATAATTAGGTCAAGCTCCATGATAAAGCTCAGCGTAGCTAAGAACCCTCTGGGATATTTCACCCCTAAAATGGTTAGCACAAGCTCTATGGGAAGACAAACATGATCGATCTAGCTCCGTGACAATCGAGAGGTTCCCGGGGGACCCCGCCAATGTACTAGATCCTAGGGTACCTCGCCCTCAAGGAATATCAAATGTCACCTCAGGTAACCTCTATAAAGTACCTCTCCAAAGTGACATGCAGAACTAGAGCTCTCCTCTCGGCAACGTAGGAAGAGAGGGTTGACTTTCCTGACATTTAAAGTACCATTAATGAGAGGAACCGTATTAGTAGTGGTAGTCAGCCCTATTAATGATACGATCAGCGCCATAAATAAGAGAATATCCAACTCTTTAATGGCCACCATTAGTGAAAGAATCCAAAGAGTAAACAAATACCTTTACCTCCAAGATATCATTCATATCTGATTCTTTAGAGTCAACTATAACAGAAAATCCCGCCTATCAAGGAAGGAAGAGTCCGAAGAGGAAACAGTCATATCTTCTCCAAGACAATAGCTACAAGCCAATCAACTATATTAAAGGAATAATCGTATTCGATAAGGAAACAAAGACTAATTGAAGAGTCCCGGACTTGCACGCCAAGGTAGTCATCATGTTTAAATATGCCTGTAAAAGGCATATGGAGAGGTCTTCCGATCAATGAGAGAAGACACATGCTTCTTTAAAAGTTCTCTCTACATCATCATTATATATGTACCCCGACCAGGAAAATACTGGTATCGAAAAACTCTCATTGTTGTAAGCTCCCTTGAGCATATACATTGTACTACTTTGACATCTTTGTAACCTCCTCGGAGCATCGCATGATATATATATGCAAGGAAGGGTATTCCTTCTTCCTCTGAATACTGTCTAGGGGTTTTTCAGCATGTGATCACTCGTGATGCATTTTCCTTCCTTGGTCAGTCCACTTCTATCAACATAAGACTTGTGTTTTTCCTATTATCTATTGTATTATGCATATGTGTATGCGGGCTAGGTACCGAACCCATTGGTCCTAGCTCTCTAATCTTTCTTACATGAGATCTGGAAACCACAACGAAGACCTAAGTAACCGAATCTAGATTACTACCCCGCTGAACCTAACGCTCTTATCCTCTCATCTACACGCCAAAGTGGCACAACAAGATGAAGAGAAACCGCCCAGACCAGTACGAAGGGAGTCGAGGAGCTCTCCCGTATCCTCTCTATGGAAGAAATCGATCTCTCCGACACTGGAGCTAGATGAGCCCCACTTCATACTTGTTATCGAGGTCGGGGTATTACAGGAAGCAATCAGGGCTCCAGAACTAGGCTCTAGGTACCGGGACGGGCTTCGACCCCGACCGAGGAACAAGGTCCAGGATCACCCCTTTAGCACCAGCAAGGGAACCTCGAGCTCCCTAGATCTACTTTATAAGCACGAAGCCCGACGAGCGGGATGGCTTGTCTCCTACCTACTGTTTCATCCTCTTTTATATTCATACAAGATCAGGTAAGGTATCAACGATACCAACCCCGGCCACCACCTCCGTGGTAGTGGTCTCTTGGGTGTTAGTTGTAATTCCTCACCCTGAGTGAATTTCCCGTTAACACTTTATAACGCCGACTGTGGGAAGTTTCCACACCCCTTTTGAAAGCATCTATGTCTCTACATGAGTATCATTATACTATCAAGGTAACAGATTCATTATTCATGGAATATCATTTACTATATACGATTTCTTTTCTCCATACTTGTCTATATCGCATGTGGTGCTCATTTTATCATTTAACGAGTTTTGTTCATTGAGAAGCAAATATGGTACGTGGATTCATGGTGGAACCAGTTCATTATGCTACTCCTATGAAGTGAACCTACTCAGATAATCGTGGAGCTCTAATACAGTAGCTCCCCGTTTGAAGATCTCTTATATAGCTGAACCATTATGATACATCGAGAGCTCTTATACAGTAGAACTGCACCTCTCCTGCTTCTTTACAACCGGTAGACCTCTTATCCAGTAGATCCGTGGGACTTGGACATGGACATACGGGACCCTTCATGTCACCGTATCCACCCTTCAGAAGTTTATTGGCAGAGGTAGCAAGTCGACTCATGAATCTAAGAAGCCAACTCAGTTGTGTAGCTTTTAGAGCTACACGACCAGCAGAAGATTAGTGGTTCCATGCCTCAGTTCTTATACCGGGTCAGTCAACGCCCAAGTGAGCCACTAAATTCTTGGTTCACTCCAGGAGGGTCCAGAGCTTTTGCTCAATTATAGGGGACTCCAAAGATCCCAAACATGTTTATGGACCAGTACCAGACCGGTGGCTTCACTTGTTTACCGGGCTATTCACCGCCCTAGCATGCCACCGAAGCCCAATCCGATCGATTAGGTCTCAGAAGCTTCATACATTTGGTAAGGCCACCTACGTGTCTAAGCAAGCTTATAGAGCAGTAGCACCGCTACAAGACCGGTGGCTTCGCTCTATATGTACCGGGTCATTCATTACCCGAGCAAGCCACCGAAGCCCGATCTGATCGAGTAGAGCTCAGTGGTTTCCCACTCTTGGTAAGGCCTCCTACATGCCTAAGCTAACCTCTGGAGCAGCAGCCTCACTGTAAGGCCAAGTGGCTCCTCACTTCTTATACAGGGCCGCTCAACGTCCAATTGAGCCACTGAGCTCCCGTTTCTTTCCAGCATGGTCAAGAGCCTCATTTCAATTGTAGGGGACTCCAAAGATCCCAAGCATGCTTCTGGACCAGTACCAGACTGGTGGCTCCATGTTTATCAGGCCATTCACCGGCCTAGCAAGCCACTGAAGCCCAATCCGATCTCAGAAGCTTCCACCATTTGGTAAGGCCACCTACGTACCTAAGCAAGCTTCTAGAGCAGTAGCACCGCTACTAGACCGGAGGCTTCGATCTATATATACCCGGTCATTCATAGCACTAGCAAGCCACCAAAGCCCGATCTGATCGAGGAGAGCCTAGAGGTTTCCCACTCTTGGTAAGCCTCCTACATGCCTACGCTAACCTCTGGAGTAGCAGCCTCACTGTAAGGCCAAGTGGCTCCTCACTTCTTATACCGGGTCGGTTAACACCTAAGTGAGCCACTAAATTCTTGGTTTATTCCAGGAGTGTCAAGAGCTATCTCTCACTTGTTGGGAGCTCCTTGAAATCCCAAGTATGCCTCTTGACCGGAACCAGACAGGTAGCCCATCTCCATTCATATATGGTCATCCAATGCTCAAGTGAGTCACCACTCATCCCGGAGGGGTCCAAAGTCTTCTCTCAGTTGCTGGAAACTTCTAGAATCTCGAGCATGTCTCCAGACGGGTTACTAGGTAGGTGTCTCCTCTCCACTTACATGGGGCCATTCATCGCCCTAGCGAGCTACCATGGTCCCGATCTACCTCTACGGTTAGTCTCCTCAAAGAAGCAGCTCTTTCCTCCTTAGTCTCATTGCTTGGTTAAAGGACGGGTCATCATCCCTTAACACTGCTACTTCAGAGCCAGCTTTCACCACCTTGGTTGGATCAACTTCAATCAGCCTTGACCTCCATCTTCTCAGGTGGATCAATCGAGATCTCTCCTACCTCTCCTACCTTTGTAACACCAATCTGGACCTCTACTTTGACAGGTTCAGATAGAAAGGTAGGCAGACTTAAAGCCCCTCATGCATCTATAGCAGTAGAGGACTTCGAGGTAGTTCTACCTCAACACGACTAAACATGAAAGCAGAAATGGGAACCAAGTCCTTCTCATCATCTGCGCATCCATTATCTCAATAATTTTTTGCTTCAGTCAGATCGGACCCAGGTAACTCTCAACTTTCTATGTTATCTATTTAAGGTATCCATCCTCCAATGATGATCAGGTCAGAGGCAAGAAGAGCTCGAGCTGCCTAGCAAGCAATACAGAAGCGTCTTTTAGCAAATAAAGCACCCACCTTGGCTCCCTAGGTAGCCACGCTATCATGCAGAGTTTAACCACTCCCTAAAGAGTTTACCTCCTTCTTCGGAGGAATCCTTGCATGACACGACGCATGGACTTGAGTCTCTAAACATCATATGCATGTTGGATCCACTCCCGGGTTCCTGCTTTTTATCCATGGTTGCCTCAATTCTGGTCATTCAGAACAACTGCCCCCCTCAATACCTTGGTCAGGTCCTCCACCTTTTTGTTTGATGTCACCTAAGAGAGTAGTTTTCGCCATCCAAAACATCTACTTCAGGATCAACCGGGGCTCACCTGCCATATAAACAACCACCTCAGCTGTGGTCTTTTTTTAAGGGAGAAGCTCCCTCTTCGGATTGATCATCTACTGCACTATGGATTTCGAGCCCGGGTCTGCTTCAGCAACCCAAGACTTGCCAGCTACGATGGAAACATACACGACCATCTCAGCAGCTTTCTTCTTAATCCCCTTCTTTTTCTGTCCATCAATGACTCTTAAGTCAAAGGGGGGAAGTAAAACCAGCTCTACCTGGAAGGTTGTGAAGAAGTAACCATCCTTTTTGGCTTGCACGAGCTCAACCTTAGCAAACACCAGCTTGCTCTCGAAGATTATCATACTGATGGCTCCTTTCCATTTATACTCGGCCTTTTAATACCCTAGTGAGCCATCGAGGTCTCGATCCGTTCGGGAAGCACCCAAAGGTCCTGATTCGTTATTAGTGGGGTCTCGAGCTCCATTACGATTGTTGAAGACTCTCATCTACCCAAGTGGACTTCCAAACCGGTTACATCACTTGGGGACTAGAAGCTCAATATTTCCTCTAGTTCGCAATAAAAAACAACATTTACGGAGAGCCATGCTACTATCTACACTCATAATACAGATCATCTCAAAATATTCTACTCGTTGAAAAACTCCTAGAGCGAGACTGGTTATCAACTGATACCACCATGCATTGATACAACTTCGTATCAGCTCGCCATGAGTTTGCATCTCTTTCAACTTCAGTATCCGTAAAAAATCCTTCCAGAAGGATCACCATTACCAGGAGAGCTATACAGCACTTCTGATGCCCTGGAACGGATCGAATCCCTCTAGGAGGATCATCTTGACAATGAGAGATAAATAGCCCTCTTAATGCCCTGGACTGGATTAATCCCTCTAGGAGGATCGCCATAATATTTTGACAGTGACCTCCTCATGACCAGAGACTGATCGGGAAAGCCCCCTCACTACCTCTGATGCCTCGGCAGGGCACCACCCCCCGCTTAGAAGGGTCTGAGTGTAAGAGCATAGTTTCCATCCAGATCTGGAGACCAGGGATTGATCGGGGAAGCCCCCTCATCTCCCCTAATGCCTTAGTCGGGTGACCTCTCCCAAGAAAGATCCGAGTGTAAGAGCATAGTTTCCATCCAGATCAAAATATCAGGATATAACTAGATAGTGCTCCTGATTCCTTGGTCGGGCTACGACCCCCAAGAAAGATCCAAGTGTAAGAGTATAGTTGTCATCCGGATCAAAATACTAGGATATAACTAGATGACGCTCTTGATGCCTTGGTCGGGCTACGACCCCTAAGAAGGGTCTGAGTGTAAGAGCATAGTTGCCATCCGGATCAAAATACCAGGATATAGCTAGATAGCGCTACTGATGCCTTGGTCGGGCTACGACCCCAAATAAAGATCTGAATGTAAATGCATTATTGCCATCCTGATCAAAATACCATGATACCGCTAGATAGCGCTCATAATGCCTTGGTCAGGCTACGACCCCCAAGAAGGATCCGAATGTTAATGCATTGTTGCCATCCGGATCAAAATACTAGGATATAGCTAGATAGCCCTCCTAGTGCCCTAGACCGGATTAATCCCTCTAGGAGGAACGCCATGGTATTTCGACATTGATCGCCTCAAGACCAGGAAATAGCTAGATAGCACTCATGTGGCTTTTGTTAGGCTGACCTCCCCAAGAAGGATCTGAGCGTAAGAGCATAGTTGCCTGCTAGGTCACGAGACTTGAACAACCAAAAGATCATCAAGTTGCCATGGTCGTGCCAACCCCGTCAGGAAAGGTTTGGGTGGCATAATTGCCTACCAATTCCAGGAACAAAAATTTCAGGCTCTCAAATTAGCCACTAGAGCTTCATCCGACATGATCAAGCAATACGGTACGCCGAGTGCATATATGTTTCGCCTATGTATAAAGACTTGGTGAGAAAGTGGCCTACCAGGATCTTCTTCCTCAAATGTACCAAGACTCCTAAAACAGGAATGACTAGTACCCCGGTTCGCTAAGCCAAGCACTGTGAGCGATTATGGTTACAAGTGAGAAGCGACAAGCAAAATTCTTCATGTAGTACAAGATCCAGACTCCAACCCCAAATACTTATTGGTGTTCAAGTCAGAGGGGACTTCTGTTAATAGCAAAATTTGGCTAGGGACCTAAAAAGGAATTTTCCACTTCCAAGCCTTCCTACAAGGATCCGAATTCGGGCTTATATGATAGGGTATCAAGGTCCCCGAGGTCAAGCTACCACGCGATCCTACAGGAGCAAGGCGAGGCCGTCCATACCATCTGAGTATTTTCACGTGTCTAGGCTTACCAAGTAAAGCCTGACGAGACCGTGTCAAGCTCCTTATACTAGAATAAAGCTCAAAGCTAGGTCGACATGAAAAGACCTAGGTCCCCTGACATCAAGGTATCTCATGACACTCTCCTAGAGTTTGCTACTATATCTACTTTCACTAGGAGACCTTCAAGGTGCCGAATTTGTCTTGTAAAGGCCCTCCTGCCTCGTCGAGGTATAATCTTGACCTGTCTAAGCATAAATAGAAGAAGCCCGTAAAGCCCCATCGTCACCAAAAGTGCCAAGATCCACTGTAGATCCTGGCATTGTTAAATCAAGTAGCAAGAGCAGTACTCGAGCGTACCTCTCCACCCTTCCAGAAGCAAGCCAAGGTCGCCTGTTTATGGCGAACACCTTACCAGGGCTTGCCAGCCAAGCCCGCTACCCCGCTAGGAAGCCTGCGTAATTAGGTCAAGCTCCATGATAAAGCTCGACGTAGCTAAACCAAGCTTCCAACTATAAGGTTGGAACCGTATGGGATATTTCACCCCTAAAATGGTTAGCACAAGCTCCATAGGAAGACCAGTATGATCGATCTAGCTCCGTGACAATCGAGAGGTTCCTGAGGGACCCCGCTTGTGTACTGGATCCTTGGGTACCTCACCCTCAAGGAATATCAAATGTCACCTCAAGTAAACTCCATAAAGTACCTCTCCAAAGTGAAATGCAGAACTAAAGCTCTCCTCTCGGCAACGTAGGAAGAGAGGGTTAACTTTCATGACATTTAATGTATCATTAATGAGGTCAACCATATTAGTAGAGGTAGTCAACCCTATTAATGATATGATCAGCACCATAAATAAGAGAATATTCAACTCTTTAATGGCCACCATTAGTAAAAGAATCTAATGAGGAAACCAATACCTTTACCTCCAAGATATCCTTCAAATCTGATTATTTAGGGTCAACTATAACAGAAAATCCCGTCTATCAAGGAAGGAAGAGTCTGAAGAGGAAACAATCATATCTTCTCCAAGATAATAGCTATAAGCCAATCAACTACATTAAAGGAAGAATCGTATTCGATAAGGAAAAAAATACTAATTAAAGAGTCCCAGACTTGCACTCCAAGGTAATCACCATGCATAAATATGCATGTAAAAGGCATATGGAGAGGTCTCCGATCAATGAGAGAAGACACATGCCTCGTTAAAAGTTCTCTCTACATCATCATTGTATTTGTACCCCGACCAGGAAAATACTGGTATCGGTAAACACTCATTGTTGTAAGCTCCCAGGAGCATATACATTGTACTACTTTAACTTCTTTGTAACCTCCTCGGAGCATCGCATGATATATATATATATATATATATATATATATATATATATATATATATATATACTAGGAAGGGTATTCCTTTTTCCTCTGGATACTGCTTAAGGGTTTTTTAGCATGTGATCACTCGTGATGCTTTTTCCCCCCTTGGTCAGTCCACCTCTATATACATAAGACTTGTGTTTTTCCTATTATTTACTGTATTACGCATGTGTGTATGCGGGCTAGGTACAGACCTACATGAGATCGGGAAACAATAACGAAGACCTATGGATCCAAATCTAGATTCCTACCCCACTGAACCTAACGCTCTTATCCTCTCATCTACACACCAAAGTCGCACATCAATATGAAGAGAAACCGCCCAGACCAGTTCGAAGGGAGTCGAGGAGCTCTCCCGTATCCTCTCAATGGAAGAAATCGAGCTCTCCGACACTAGAGCTAGATAAGCCCCACTTCTTACTTGCTATCGAGGTCGGGGTATTACAGGAAGCAATCAGGCTCCAGAACCAGGCTCTAGGTACTAAGACAGGCTCCAACCCTGACCGAGGAACAAGGTCTAGGATCACCCCATTCGTACCATCAAGGGAACCTCGAGCTCCCTATATCTACTTCCTAAGCACGAAGCCTGACTGGCTGGATGGCTTGTCTCCTACCTACTGTTTCATCCTCCTTCATATTCATACAAGATTAGGTTAGGTATCAACGATACCAACCCTGGCCACCACCTCCGTGGTAGTGGTCTCGAGGGTGTTAGCTGTAATTCCTCACCATGAGCTAATTTCCCGTTAACAAAGTATATGAATAATTTCATACCTAAAAGTATAATTATCCTGAATGAGCTTTTAGGAGATACAATTCCACAAGAGGTTTCCCAACCAAACCCAATTGTAAGTTCCGTACCAACACAAGATCAGCAATCTACCATACGTCGTCGTAGTGAGTGGGTTGTTAGACAACCTGAGAGATACATCGGTCTAGGAGAATCTTTAGAGAATCTTCTCGAACGATGATAACCCCTATACTACAAGGAAGCAATGGAAGATGTTGATTGCCGACATTCGCAAAAGACAATACAATCCGAAATTGAATTTATGTTCAAAAATAAAGTTTGGTCTCTTGTAGACTTTCCTAAAGGGATAAAACCCATCGGGTGCAAGTGGATATACAAGAGGAAAAGAGGAATGGATGGAAAGATGGAAACCTTTAAAGATCGATTGGTAGCTAAAGGTTATACACAGAAGGAAGGTATCGATTATGAAGAAACATTGTCTCCTGTGGCCATGCTTAAATCCATTAGGATACTCTTATCCATTGCGGCACCTCTATACCTAGAGATTTGGCAAATAGACGTCAAGACATCTTTCCTTAATGGAAGTCTTGACGATAGCATCTACATGATGCAACCAGAAGGATTCATTGAAAAGAGCCAAGAGGAAAGGGTATACAAGTTGCAAATATCCATATATGGATTGAAGAAAGTATCCAGATCCTAGAACATAAGGTTCGATCAAGCCGTGAAAAGTTTTGGATTTATTCAAAACCTTGATGAACCTTGTGTATACAAAAGGATTAAAGGCAAAAAGTTGGTTTTCCTAGTTTTTTACGTTGATGATATACTACTCATCGGAAACAATGTAGGTGTATTGACATCAATAAAAGAATGGTTAGCAAAACAAATTTATATTAAGGACTTAGAAGAATCAAGTTATATTCTTGGTATCCAAGTCATAAGGTATAGAAAGAATAGAACGATAGCATTATCCCAAGCTTTATATATAGATAAAATCTTGTCTAGGTTTTCTATGCAAGATTCCAAGAAAGGTATGTTACCTTTTAAACATGGAATCAAATTTTCCAAGGAACAAGTTCCTAAGAATGAGCATGAAGAGCAATTCATGAGTAGGGTTCCATACGCATCGGTAGTTGGAAGTCTCATGTATGCAATGCTCTGCACTATACAAGATATTTGTTTTGTTGTGGGTATAGTTAGTAGGTTTGAATCGAAACCTGGTCTTGATCACTGGACGACAGTCAAGCATATTCTCAAGTATCTTAGGAGAATGAGAGATTATATGCTTGTATACTCTGGAGAGGATTTAATTCCTGTTGGGTATACAGATTCTGACTCCAAGTGATCAACAGCAGGACTGTGTTTACTATTAGAGGAGTGGCAGTCATATGAAAGAGTATCAAGCAATTTTGTGTTGTCGATTCCACCATGGAATCCGAGTATGTTGCCGCATGCGAGCTGTAAAATAGGCTGTCTGGCTTCGCCAATTTTTGATTAACTTGGAAGTGGTTCCTGATGCAAATAAATGGATCACTATCTATTGTGACAATAATGGAGCAGTAGCTAATTTGAGAGAACCAAGAAGTCATAAGAGAAGGAAACACATTGAAAGAAAGTATCACCTTCTAAGGAAATTGTGCATAGGGGTGATGTGACGATCGCCAAGATTGCGTCAACAGAAAATCTAGCGGATCCCTTTACAAAGGCTCTTCCATAAAAGAGTTTTGATGGTCATCTAGAAAACATGGGTATGAGAGATATGACACATTTGCTATAGAGCAAGTAAGAGATTGTTAGGATTATGCTCGATAGCAAGAGTATAATAATGTATTTGACAATCTTTTCATATTAATAAAGTGATTTCTAGTTTAACAAATCTTATAGCATTTATAGTTTAATTATTATAACTGTTAAAAGTAAATAATCATAAGGTCAAAAGACTAGGAGAAAAGAAGAATTGTTCATATATCTAGATATGTATAAGGTAGACACAATTCTTTAGTTAGCCTTGAATAATATTCACAACTTAAGATAAAAGGTTAGACGCCTTTATCTTGTCAAAGTTGTATATTCTTTTGCTAGCATTTGAGTGGGATCAAATGTGTTATGATGAGTCTAAAATCATCAAAGTTTGGTGTCTTTGGGCAAAAGATTCAAGTGCACTGGGTGCATTGAATATGATCAAAATGAAATACCTTATCTAGAACCGTCAATGGATAAAAAATTTCATTTGAAGAAAATCGGAGAGTCTATCTCAATCCTAAGATAAATGAAGGACTTATGGTTGCAAGTGTTATCATTTGAGCTATCAATGAGTACAATTATATAGCATAGTCTACCCTCGATAGTTTGGTGGTATTCATTTGTTAATCGATAGAGGACTTCATTTATATATATGGACATCGTGGCTCCATTTATTGAATAAGAGTAGAATACCATCATATGAATGTTTTGAGGTATTGGATATTAAATATTAACGTTAAGCTTTCAATAGTGTCTATTGAAACACGGCTTCTGGACAAGTCAAAATATCCAAGTTCAAAATGTGGTCATATGAGTAAATATGGTAACTTGGAGAGCTATAGGCGGTCTATGAGCTCTTGCCGATTACTGGTATTCTTTACGAGGATACACTTTCTCCAATAAGGTTGTCTAGGGTATGAATGAGTAACATTAACATATTCTATCTTTATTTAGGAATTCAATTTTAGTTCTTTAGTGGAATGAACTAAAATTTAATAGATCGGACATAAGTGAATCATTTGTTAATTGTGATTGGGTTGTGTCTATTGGAGCTTAAATTTAGATAGCCTGCCAAGATCCCTAATCCACACAAACTTGCATGGATCACTTGATATAATCTACCGGACCAAGTTAGGGGTCCATCTAGAATTGTATTGAGGCATGTGGACTTATTTCTTTTTGTAAGAATGGGTCTAGTTCACATGTGGACTTTTTATAAAGGTCAAATGGATTTAATAAAATGAGCAAATAATATATTGGCCCATATATAATGTTTAGGCGGCAAGGCTATTTAGAAAAGCTTATGTTAACGGAAATTTGTTTAGGATGAGAAATCCCCACTAACGCCCTAGGGACCACTACCGCGAAAGTGGTGGCCGGGGTCGGTATCGTTGATACCTGACCTGATCTTGTATGAATATGAAGGAGGATGAAACGGGAGGTAGGAGACAAGCCATCCCGCCCGTCGAGCTTCGTGCTTATGAAGTAGATCTGGGAAGCTCGAGGAGACAAGCCATCCCGCCTGTAGGGCTTCATTCTTATGAAGTAGATCTGGGGAGCTTGAGGTTCTTTTGCTGGTGTGAAGGGGTTGATCTGGATCCTGGTCCTGGTCCTGGTCTTAGGTCGGGGTCGGAGCTCGTCATGGTACCTGGAGCCCAATTCTGGAGCCTGATTCCTTCCTGTAATTCCCCGACCTAGATAGCAAGTAAAGAGAGGGCTTATCTAGCTCCGGTGTCGGAGAACTCGATTTCTCCCATAGAGATGATGTAGAAGAGCCCATCAACTTCCTTCAAGCTGGTCTGAGTGGTTTCTCCTCATCTTGATATGCGACTTTAGTATGTAGATGGGAAGATAAGAACTCTAAGTCTAGCGAGGTAGAAAACTAGCTCGCACTCATATACACATGCATTACACATGACATAAGTAAGAAAAACACAAATTTTTTGTAGAGGGAGGTGAACTGACCAAGGGGGAAAAAGCATAACGAATGATCACATGCTGAAAAACCCCAAGGCAGTATCTAGAGGAAGGGGGAATACCCTTCCTTAAGTATACATAAAAGAATGCTCCGGGGAGCTTACAAGAATGGTGAATGTAATACAAAGCAGTTGCTCCGGAGAGCTTATAATGGTGGTCGAATCTAGACATATACCGGTATATTCTAGGTAAAGGTAACACATCCTTTGATGATGTCGAGAGATCTTTTTATCAAAGCACGTCTGTCTTCTATCCTTCCTTGGAGCCTCTCTCATATGCCTTTTACAGGCATATTTATAAATGGTGACTACCTTGGCGTGCAAGTCCAAGATTCTTCAATCTCCTTTTACTTTTTGAGTACGATCCTTTCTTTAATGTAGTTGATCAGATCGTGGCTAATATCTCGGAGGGGATGTGTTTGTTTCCTCTTCGGACTCTTCTTTCCTTGATAAGCGGGATTCTCTGTTATAGTTGACCCCGATTAATAGGTTGTTGAGGATATCTTAGAGGAAAAGGTGTTTGTTTCCTCTTTAGACTCTTTCACTAATGACGGCCATTAAAGAGTTGAATATTCTCTTGATTAATGGTGTTGATCATGTCATTAATTGGGTTGACTGCCTCAATTAATACAATTGACCTCATTAATGGTACTTTAAATGTCATGGAAGTCAATCCTCTATTCCTACGTTGCCGAGGTGAGAGCTCTAGTTCTACTTGTCACTTTGGAGAGGTACTTCATGGAGGTTACCCGAGGTGACATTTGATATTTCTTGAGGGTGAGGTACCATAGGATCTAGTACACTGGCGGGGTCCCCCAGGGACCTCTCGATTGTCATGGAGCTAGATGCTGGTCTTCCCATGGAGCTTGTGTTAACCATTTTAGAGGTGAAATATCCCATTGGGTCCCAACCTTGTAATTGGGAGCTTGGTTTAGCTACATCGAGCTTTATCATGGAGCTTAACCTAATTATGCAGGCTTCCTAGCGGGGGTAGCGGGCTTGGCTAGAAGGCCTTGGAAAGGTGTTTGCCATAAACAGGAGACCTTGTCTCACTTCTAGAAGGGTGGATAGGTACGATCGACTACTACTCTTGCTACTTGATTTAACCATGCCAGGATCTACAGTGGATATTGGCGCTTTTCGGTGACGATGAGGCTTTACGGGCTCTTTCCTTTTACGCTCGGACAGGTCGAGATTATACCTCGACGAGGCAGGAGAGCCTTTGCAAGACAAGTTTGGCACCTTGAGGGTCTCCTAATGAAAGTAGAGATAGTAGCAAGCTCTAGGAGAGTGTCATGAGGTACCTTGATGTCGGGGGACCCAAGTCCTTTCACGTCGACCTAGTTTAAGGCTTTATCCTGGTATAAGCAGCTTGACGCGGTCTCGTCGGGCTTTATTTGGTAACCCTGTACACGTGCGAGATGCCTAGATGGTATAGGCGGCCTCGTCTTGCTCTTGAAGGATCACGTGGTAGCTCGACCTCGGGGACCTTGATACCCCATCAAACAAGCCCGAATTTGGAAAATTCTTCTTTGGTCCCTAGCCAAATTTTACTATTAACAGAAGTCCCATTTGATTTGAACACCGGTAAGTATTTGGGGTTGGAGTCTGAATCTTATACTATATGAAGAATTTTGCTTGTCGCTTCTTACTTGTAGCTAGAATTGCTCCTAGGCTTAGAGAACCAAGGTACTATTCATTCCTACAAAATAAATGAGCGTATTGCTCGATCATGTAGGATGAAGCTTCTATGGTTAACATGGGTACCTTTTCTAGGAATCACGGTACTTAGATGAGGTGGCGAAATGATTCTGGTAGGCATCTGTGCCATCTAGATCCTTCCTAGCGGGTTGGCCCGGCCAAGGCATCAGGAGCGCTATCTAGCTATTTCCTTGTATTTTGATCTGGATGGCAACTATGCTCTTACACTTTGACCCTTCCTGGGGGTCGTAGCCCGACCAAGGAATCAGGAGCACTATATAGCTATTTCCTGGTCTTTTGATTCGGATGGCAACTATGCTCTTACACCCGGATCCTTCTTGGGGGATCAGGGGTGATGAGAAGGCTTCCCCGATCAATCCGTGGTCTCGAGATCTAGATGGCAACTATGCTCTTACACTCAGACCCTACTTGGCAAGGGGTGGTGCCCGGCCGAGGCATTAGGAGCGCTATCTAGCTACTTCCTGGTCTCGAGACGATCATTGTCGAAATACCATGGCGTTCCTCCTAGAGAGATTTATCCAGTCCTGGGCATCAGGAGGGCTATGGAGATTTCTTGGTGATGGTGATCCTCCTGGAGGGATTTTATCAGGTCTAGGGCATTAGGAGTGCGGTGTAGCTCTACTGGTGATGGTGATCATATGAGATCTACTACGGATACCGAAATCAAAAGAGATGCAAACTCATGGCGAGCTAATAAAAAGTTGTATCAATGCATTGTGGTATTGGTTGATAACCAGTCTCGCTCTGGGAGTTCTTTAACGAGTAGAATCTCTTGAGATGATGCTAGGGCCATCGCCCCTCACACTGGTGTACTGGGAAAATATTGAGCTTCAAGTCCTAAGTGATATAACCATTTGGAAGTCCGTTTATGGTAGATGAGAGCCCTCAACAATCGTAATCGAGCTCGAGACCCCACTTTGAACGAATCAGGACCTTTAGGTGCTCCCCGAACGGATCGAGACCTTGATGGCTCATTAGGGCATTGGAAGGCTCTGTACAAATGGAGAAGAGCCATCGGTGTGATAATCTCCGAGAGCAAGATGGTGTTTGCTAAGGTCGAGCTCGTGCTAGCCAAGGAGGATGGTTTGTTCTTCAACCCACAACCACATGGTGGGAGTGGTTTAAACTCTGCATAGCAGTGTGGCTACCTTGAGAGCCAAGGTGGGTGCTTCATTTGCTGAAGTACTCTTCTGTGTTGCCTGTTAGGTAGCTCGAGCTCTTCTTCCCTCTGACCTGATCATCATTGGAGGACGGATACCTTGAGTAGATCACAAAGAAAGTTGAGAGTTACCTGGGTCCGCTCTGACTGAAGCCAAACCTTATTTAGATGATCGATGTTCAGCTGATGAGGAGGACTTGGTTCCCATTTCTACTTTCATGTCTAGTCGCGTTGAGGTAGGAACTACCTTGAAGTCCTCTGCTGTTGTAGATGCATGGGGGACTTCGAGTCTGCCTACCTCTCTATCTGAATCTATCTAAGTAGAGGTTCAGATTGGTGTTACCAAGGTAGGAGAGGTAAGAGAGGTAAGAGAGATCTCGATTGATCCAACTGAGGAAATGAAGGTCAAGGCTGATTGAAGTTGATCCAACCAAGGTGGTGGAAGCTGGACCAGAGAGGTAGATCGGGACCAAGGTAGCTCGCTAGGGCAATGAATTACCCCATACAAGTGGAAAGGAGACATTGGCCTGGTAACTGTTTGGAGACATGCTCAAGAATCTAGAAGTTTCCCGCGATGGAGAGAAGACTTTGGACCCCTCCGGGATGAGTAGTGACTCACTTGAGCATTGGATGACCCTATATGAATGAAGATGGGCTACCTGTCAGGTACCGGTCTAGAGGAATACTTAGGATTTTAAGGAGCCCCCAACAACTGAGAGAAAGCTCTGGACCATGCTGGAACGAAACATGAGCTTAGTAGCTCAATTGGGTATTGTCCGGCACTGTAAAAGAAGTGAGGATCCACTTGGCCTTACAGTGAGGCTGTTGCTCCAGAGGTTAGCTTAGGCATGTAGGAGGCCTTACAAAGAGTGGGAAACCTCTGGGCTCTCCTCGATCATATCTGGTTTCAGTAGCTTGCTAGGGCGATGAATGGGCCGACAAACATGGTGCGAAGACACTGGTCTTGTAGCGATGCTCCCGGTCTAGAAGTTTGCTTAAGCGCGTAGGTGGCCTTACCAAATATGGGAAGCTTCTGAGACATCCGCTATCGGATCAGGCTTTGGTGGCTTGCTATTGTGGTGAATGGCCCAGTAAACATGGAACGAAGCCACTGGTCTTGTAGCGGTGCTACTGGTCTAGAAGCTTGCTTAGGCGCGTAGGCGGCCTTACCAAATGTGGGAAGCTTCTGAGACCTCCTCGATAGGATCAGGCTTCAGTGGCTTGCTAGGGCGGTGAATGGCCCAGTTAACATCGAGCGAAGCCATCGGAGGTACTGGTCTAGATGCATGCTTGGGATCCTATAAGTCCCTAGCAACTGAAAGAGGGCTTTGAACCATGCTGGAATGAATCAGAAGCTCAGTGGCTCACTTGTGAGTTGACTAGCCCTATATAAAAAGTGAGGAACCACTTGGCCTTACAGTGAGGCTGCTAGTCTAGAGGTTTACTTAGGCACATAGGAGGCCTTACCAATAGTGGGAAACCTATGGGCTCTCTTCGATCAGATCGGGCTTCGATGGCTTGCTATGGCGATGAATGGCCCAATAAACATGGAGCGAATACACCGGTCTTGTAGCGGTGCTACCGGTCTAGAAGCTTGCTTAGGCACGTAGGTGGCCTTACCAAATGTGGGAAGCTTTTGAGACCTCTTCGATCAGATCGGGTTTTGGTGGGCTTGCTAAGGCGGTGAATGGCCCGGTAAACATGGAGCGAAGCAACCGCAGGTACTGGTGCAGATGCATGCTCGGGATCCTAGAAGTCCCCAGCAAATGAGAGAGGGCTCTGGATCCTGCCGGAATGAATCAGGAGCTCAGTGGCTCACTTGGGCATTGACAGGCCCTGTATAAGAAGTGAAGAGCCATTTGGCCTTACAGTGAGGATGTTACTCTAGAGGTTTACTTAGGCATGTAGGAGGCCTTACCAAGAGTGGGAAACCTCTGGGCTCTCCTCGATCAGATCGGGCTTCGGTGCCTTGCTAGGGCGATGAATGGCCCAGTAAACATGGAGCGAAGCCACCGGTCTTGTAGCGGTGCTACTAGTCTAGAAGCTTGCTTAGGCACGTAGGTGACCTTACTAAAGGTGGGAAGCTTCTGAGACCTCCTCGATCAGATCGGGCTTCGCTGGCTTGCTAGGGTGGTGAATGACCAGGTAAACATGGAGCGAAGCCACCGGTCTTGTAGCGGTGCTACCGGTCTAGAAGTATGCTTAGGCACTTATGCGGCCTTACCAAATGTGGGAAACTTATGAGACCTCCTAGATTGGATCGGGCTTCGGTGGCTTGCTAAGGCGGTGAATGGCCTGATAAACATGGAGCGAAGCCACCAAAGGTACTGGTCCAGATGCATGCTTGGGATCCTAGAAGTCCCCAACAACTCAGAGAGGGCTCTGGACCCTGCTGGAATGAATCAGGAGCTCAGTGGCTCACTTAGGCGTTGACAGGCCCTGTATAAGAAGTGAGGAGCCACTTGGCCTTACAGTGAGGCTGCTAGTCCAGAGGTTTACTTAGGCATGTAGGAGGCCTTACCAATAGTGGGAAACCTCTACGCTCTCCTCGATCAGATCGGGTTTCAGTGGCTTGCTAGGGCGATGAATGGACCGGTAAACATGGAGCGAAGCCACCAGTCTTGTAGCGGTGCTACCGGTCTAGAAGCTTGCTTAGGCACGTAGGTGGCCTTACCAAAGGTGGGAAGCTTTTGAGACCTCCTCGATCTGATCGGGCTTCAGTGGCTTGCTAGGGCAATGAATGGCTCGGAAAACATGAAGCGAAGCCACGGTCTTATAGCAGTATTGCCGGTCTAGAAGCTTGCTTAGGAACGTAGGTGGCCTTACCAAAGGTGGGAAGCTTCTGAGACCTTCCTGGAGTGAACCGAGAGTTCAGTGGCTCACTTGGGCATTGACTGGCCCGGTGCATGAGGTGTGGAACCACTAATCTTTTACTGGTCGTGCTGCTCTAGAAGCTACATAGCTGAGTTGGCTTTTTTATTCATGAGTCGACCTGCTACATCTACCTAGGAGATTTTGAAGAGCGGACCTAGAGGCATGAGTGGATCCGTCTGAACAGGTCGAAGCCCAGTGGATCTGCTGGATAAATGATACACTGGTGGAGTAGTGAATCTGCTGTAAAAATGTAGGAGAGGTGCAGTTCTATTGTATAGAAGCTCTCGATGTATCAGAATGTTTCAGCCATATAGGAGATCTTTAAGCGGGGAGCTACTGTATTGGAGCACCACGATTATCTGAGCTGGTTCATTTCATAGGAGTAACATAATGAACTAGTTCCACCAGGAATCCCACGTACCATATTTGTTCCACAATGAACGAAACTCGTTAAATGATAAAATGAGCACCACATGCGATGCATGGGCGATATAGACAATTATGGAGAAAAGACATCGTATATAGTAAATGATATTCCATGAATAATGAATCTGTTACCTCAATAGTATAATGATAATCATGTAGAGACAGAGAGGCTTTCAAAATGGGTATGGAAACTTCCCACGGACGGTGCAAAAAAGTGTTAACGGGGAAATTTCTTTAGGATGAGAAATCCCCATTAACTCCATCGAGACCATTACCCCAAAAGTGGTGGCCGGGGTCGGTATCGTTGATACCTGACCTGATCTTGTATGAATATGAAAGAGGATAAAACAAGAGGTAGAAAATAAGCCATCCCGCCCGTCGGGCTTCATGCTTATGAAGTAGATCTAGGGAGCTTGAGGAGACAAGCCATCCCGCCCGTCGGGCTTCGTTCTTATGAGGTAGATCTGGGGAGTTTGAGGTTCTCTTGCTGGTGTGAAGGGGTTGATCTAGATCCTGGTCCTCGTCTTGGTCCTCGATCGGGGTCGGAGCCCGTCATGGTGCCAAGAGCCCGATTCTTTAGCCCTATTCCTTCCTGTAATTCCCCAACCTAGATAGCAAGTAAAGAGGGGTCTTATCTAGCTCCAGTGTCGGAGAGCTCGATTTCTGCCATAGAGATGATGTGGAAGAGCCCATCGAATTCCTTCAAGCTGGTCTAGGTGATTTCTCCTCATTTTGATATTCGACTTTAGCATGTAGATAGGAAGATAAGAACGCTAAGTCCAGCGAGGTAGGAAACTAGCTCGCACTCATATACGCATGCATTACACAGAACATAAGTAAGAAAAACACAAATCTTTTATTGAGGGAGGTGGACTGACCAAGGGGGGAAAAGCATCACGAATGATCACATGCTGAAAAACCCCAAGGCAGTATCTGAAGGAAGGGGCAATACCCTTCCTTAAGTATATATCAAAGAATGCTCCGGGGATGTTACAAGAATGGTGAATGTAATACAAAGCAGTTGCTCCGGAGAGCTTACAATGGTGGTCGAATCTAGACTAATACCGGTATATTCTAGGTAAAGGTAACACATCATTTGATGATGTCGATAGATCTTTTTAACGAAGCATGTCTGTCTTCTATCCTTCCTTAGTGCCTCCTTCCTATGCCTTTTACAGGCATATTTATAAATGGTGACTGCTTTGGCGTGCAAGTCCAGGATTCTTCAATATCCCCTTTCTTATTGAGTATGATTCTTCCTTTAATGTAGTTGATCAGATCGTGGCTAATATCTCCGAGGGGATGTGTTTGTTTCCTCTTCGGACTCTTCTTTCCTTGATAAGCGGGATTCTCTGTTATAGTTTACCCCAAAGAATAGGTTGTGGAGGATATCTTAGAGGAAAAGGTGTTTGTTTCCTCTTTGGACTCTTTCACTAATGACGGCCATTAAAGAGTTGAATATTCTCTTGATTAATGGTGTTGATCATGTCATTAATTGGGTTGACTACCTCCATTAATATAGTTGACCTCATTAATGGTACTTTAAATGTCATGGATGTCAATCCTCTCTTCCTACGTTGCCGAGATGAGAGCTCTAGTTCTATTTGTCACTTTGGAGAGGTACTTCATAGAGGTTACCTGAGGTGACATTTGATATTTCTTGAGGGGGAGGTACCATAGAATCTAGTACACTGGCGGGGTCCCCCGGGGACCTCTCGATTGTCACGGAGCTAGATGTTGGTCTTCCCATGGAGCTTGTGTTAACCAATTTAGAGGCGAAATATCCCATTGGGTTCCAACCTTGTAATTGGGAGCTTGTTTTAGCTACGTCGAGCTTTATCATGGAGCTTGACCTAATTATGCAGGCTTCCTAGCGGGGTAGCGGGCTTGGCTAGCAGGCCCTGGTAAGGTGTTTGTCATAAACAGGCGACCTTGGCTCGCTTCTGGAAGGGTGGAGAGGTACGCTTGAGTACTGCTCTTGCTACTTAATTTAACCATGCCAGGATCTACAGTGGATCTTGGCGTTTTTTGTTGACGATGAGGATTTACGGGCTCCTTCCTTTAACGCTCGGACAGGTCAAGATTATACCTCGACGAGGCAGGAGGGCCTTTGCAAGACAAGTTTGGGTCTTTGAAGGTCTCCTAGTGAAAGTCGAGATAGTAGCAAGCTCTAGGAGAGTGTGATGAGGTACCTTGATATCGGGGAACCCAGGTCCTTTCACGTCGACCTAGTTTCGGGCTTTATCCTGGTATAAGAAGCTTGACGCGGTCTCGTCGGGCTTTATTTGGTAAGCCTGGACACGTGCGAGATGCCCAGATGGTATAGGCGGCTTCGCCTTGCTCCTGTAGGATCGCATGGTAGCTCGACCTCGGGGACCTTGATATGCCGTCATACAAGCCCGAATTTGGACCCTTGCGGGAAGGCTAGGAAGTGGAAAATAGCCAAATTTTGCTATTAACAGCTTAATTATATTACTTTATTTTATCATTTAATTAAATAGAAATTAATTAATTTGTTGATTAATTAATTATTTAATTAAAAGTCAAAATCTTTTTCTTAGTAGGAGATGGTCTCCTAAAATTATACTATTGTTAGTAGTATAATTAATATTAAAAACTATATTTGATAAGTAGATAAATAAAATGAGTTATTTATTCAATCAAATTGGAAAGTCTTTAATATGGTTACAAATACACTATTGAGTTGGATTAGGAGTCTTGGTGTAGGATAGAATTCCTTTTTGAAAAGGATTCTTAACCACCAAATAAATCTAAGGAAAGGATTCTTAACTACCAAGTAAATCCTTCTTAGGAAATTAATTAAGTCTCCTAATATATATCCTATGATTTTCGGCCATCCCATGTATATATAGGAGAGGATAGAATTCCTTTTAGATAAGGATTCTGAACTACCAAATAAATCCACCTGTTGACAGGAAATTTGCTCGAGATGAGAAATTTCAGTTAACACCCTCGAGACCACTACCACGAAAGCGGTGGTCGGGGTCGGTACCGTTGGTTCCCGACCTGTTTAAGAGAGAGAGAATAGTGGCAATAACAGTAAAAGGGAGTTGTATTATTGATATATTGCTTTAAGATACAAATAACTCTCTTGTTTACTCACAATCTCTCTGAGGAGTAGGGTGGTGGCAACTCGGTGCCTGTCAAATAGTGGAGACGAAGGTGACTGTGTTCTGAAATCAGAATTTAGGCCTTCTTTCTATGTGTATATCTGTTGTTTATGATTTTCTGTATGTCGCTCGATCTATCCCAGTTGTTCTCTCTTTTTTCTCTGTCTGTGTTCATCTATATATATAGTCCAAGTAGGTTTCAATTCGTAAATACTTTGTTGTGATCCCATGAATCCGTTCTCTCCTTATCAGGCGGGATTTTTCATTTGAATTTGAATTGTTTTCGGATTCGATGATATGGTTGACGAAGATAAGTTTGTTGCCTTACTTGAATTATACTCTTGACGTGCATGTGAACATTTTGTAGACACAATCCCGTGTGCACTCGTGCCATGAATCTTCATGGAGGTCATCCTGCTAGTTGCCTATTGCCCCGTAGAGCGAGGTAGGCCCCTGCTCTGGTTCTGTTCCTGGAAGCTTAAGATGGATTTTCCTGGACCCTTGGAGGCCTGAGGTGTTCTTGTAGACCCTCCTAGAAGGTAACTGGGGTAATGCAGGCGTGATTCCTAATTTATGCCCAGCAAGGACAGCGGGCTTCTGGAGAGGTTGGCGGGCTTCTTTCATATGTCTCTTGAGCTGGGAGACTTCCCCTGGCATTTACGGGGCAATTGTGGAGCTCGACTTCAGACCCGAGGTTCCCCAATAGATGACCTGGAGAAGCTCGGGTTCCAGTACTCTTGTGGGGGCTCGTCCCCGTCGCGCTTGGCTTGTCTTCTAGTAACTTTGAAGCGAAACCGACCTTCCCTGCTCCTACGGGGTGGCTTTACGGTCTTTCTGGGCTTCATGAGTGTCGATTGTAGGTGGAAAATTTCTCTTAGACCCCTGGCCAAATTTCCCTATTAACACCACCTAAGGAAAGGATTCTTGCCTACCAAGTAAATCCTTCTTAAGAGATGATTTATAATCATATATATATATGTGTGTGTGTGTGTGTGTGTGTGTGTGTGTGTGTGTGTGTGTGTGTGTGATTTTTGGCCAGCCCTAATGCATTCTAAGAGTGAATTTCGGCCAGCCCTAGCATAATTGCAATTCATAGAGATTTCGGTTAACCCTATTCTGAAAATACAATCACGGTTAAATGCGCAAGGCTAACCTAGACGGGGGGTGAATAGGTTAGGTACCTTTTTCGACTCCCTTAGAAACAAACAAAAATGTGTCCCTCTATATTGCTTGTATCACAATATATATATTAATTAAAGACAATTAATCAATATAAGAATACAAGTAAAGTGTGATACAAACAAGTAACTGTAACACATACACAATCTATATTATAAAGAGGAAGTCAACATATATAAAGAGTTATATCCACAATACAACATTAGAGAGATAGGGATAGAGAAAAGTTGACACAAGATATAACGTGGTAAACCTCCGAAGAGGAAACATCCACGGGCTAGCAGCCACCGGCAAACAAAATCCACTAGTAGATAAGACAAGTACAATCTCTCAAGTGACCTCTTCACCTAGAAACTACCCTCCTATCCTACTCTAGAAGTTGTTGCCCTATGCTCAACAATCTGAGGCTTCACACCTCTTGTCAAGACTTCCTTGCTCACCTTATCCGGATCTTCACAACCCAAGGCAAGACTTCTTGCTCAACTATCTGAGTCTTCCCGAGTCTAGTCAAGACTTCCTTGCTCACCTATCCGAGTTCTCCCAACTCTAGGCAAGACTTCTTGCTCGACTATCCAAGGCTTCACACCTCTAGCCAAGACTTCTTTGCTCGACAATCCGAGGCTTCACACCTCTTGCCAAGACTTCTTGCTCAACACCATAGGTCTCACACCTATTGTCAAAACTTCCTTCTCACAAGGCATCTAGGTGATCATGAATGCAAAATGCAAACAAGCACGCAAGATAGAATGCTATGATCAAAACATCCTATGGAAAATACTAGACATGAGCATGAATGCACAAATCACATATAGTCTAGTTTATCATGCATGAGTAGTCAATCTAGATTACGTAAGATATGATCAACATTAATCACAAACTAGATTTATGCATATATCTAAACTTGAATGACAAGATATGATCAACAAATCATAAGATCAAGTTTAAATCACAAAAACCTAAAACATGCTAAAATCATATGACAATGTCAAATAGATCTAAGCATAAGTTCTAGAGCATATTCCTAATCATAGATTCAACAAATCACATGAATAGCTCAAAAGAACATAAGCACATGTATTATGTGAGAATTTCGGCCAAGAGAGCCTAATACATGTGAGGAACTATTTTTCTCAAAATCAATCAATCAAAGATCACAAAATAATCCTAGAATCAAAGCTAGCACAATACAATCCCAAACATGTGATAACATAGGCAAAATCAAAACCTAACTCAACATGTATGATTTCAATTGAAATTCAATCTATCTTTGAAAGTGTTCAAAACACTCACAATATACAAATATATGTAGAAGAAGAAAACCTAAGGCAATTGACCAAGTTTTAAAAGAAAACCTAGAGAGAAAATAAATACCTTAATTGATCTAGGTGCAGTCCCGTTTATGTATGATTAGACAGCAAAAACAGCAGTAAAATTAACCTAAACCTTCAGAGAAAAGACGTAGGATGAATATATGAACACTCTAAACTTAGAATCACTCAAATCGAAGTTTAAATGAAGAAGTTATGGTGTTTGGAAGGTGAGAAAATTTAGAGAGAAAATTTTGCACACTTGATTTGAATTTCTTCTTAGAATGAAATGTGAGAGGGAAAGAGTTTATAAAGGAGTAGGAGACTTGGACATGTGAAATGACCAAGAGGGGAAAAGAGAATCCAAGAAATCTTGCTGCCCGAGATGGCATGTGGCCATCTCGGGGCAGCAAGCCTTCTGCCCCGAGATGGCCACGCGCCATCTCGGGAAAGGAGTATATGCTTGCCTCTTTTTCCTTCGATCCTCCTTCGCGTTCTTAGACCGTTCTCCGGCCTCCGAACTCAGAATTTATATCCGTTTTTGGATTATGAACCATAACTCTCACATGGACATGGACATATAAGATACTTAACCCAGGAAATAATAATTCGATCCGATATATGAATACGAAGACAATGTATGAAACATGAGTTGAAAGTGTAGTATCTTTTGACTTTGAACTTGAAATCAATAGTATGAGTAACCGAAATGACCGGAACTCAATCAAGAATGATTTAATACTAAATCCAAGTTTAATATCCATGTTACAGAAACATATACACACACAAACATAATTCACACTAGAATGCAAACTACATAGAGATAGTTTCCAATCATGCATATTCCAAAACATGTTATTTCCAAACCAATGCATGAGCATTCATCTTAAAGTGTGTGAATGTGTTATACATGGTGCACAACGATGCAGGGACACATATGAATGAATTGTATGTGTGTGCCTATAAAGGTGCACAACTATGCAGGGACACAAATGTATGACATGTGTGTGTGTGCCTAAGCCTTGTAAGAGAAAGATAAGGTCTTTGTATACCTTTTGTAGAAAAAAATTGCATCCTTTCTCTTTGAAGACTTAGAACTTGCTTTGACTTGTTGTTTCTTCTTCCTTGAAGCTTGAATCATCATGAACCTAAACAACTAAGTCATTACAAATAAACATCATTTTGATATGGAATTCATGCCAACACAAATTAAAACCTAACATATTCTTCTAAGAAAAGAATTCGGCCATCATAGGAATTTGGAGGGAGAAAAATCTGATTTTTCTTTAGATAAAATTCGATCAACTCTAAGAAATAGTGTGTGATTCGGGAAAAAAGAAATAGGAAGAAAGAACGTTTGGTTTTCGATAGTACACTAGTAGCCTTTACATCAAAAGGTTTTGTGTACAACAATGAATCAAGGTTCACGCGAGTTTCAATCAAATTGATTGATATTTCACAAGTGACCTAACGTTCTTTGTTTTCTTCTTGGAGGATTATTGTAACTAATAAAGAGAAAGATTTTGTTTGTTTCCATCCTCAGGTATACGATTTATAGAAAGGGAGCCCACACTCCTAGTTGATTCACGTTCGAGATTGGATTGGAAGATCTTACGGAATCAATTCGGTGCTTGTTCAATTGTCACGAGAAAAAGGTACGACACATTTTATATACATCATTTAATCTAGGGTTAAGGTTCTTTTTAATCAAATGGAAATTTTTTATTTATACGCAAACCCTAAATTTCATAAAATTTGATTTCTCATGCTTCTGCTGCGTGTATTTTCCCCTACAGATATCGCCGACGTCACTACAACCCTAACCTCTATTTAAATTCAAACATGATGCCGCTTCCTCACAACTTCTTTCAATTTCAAATTTTCAGACTTCCTCTCTCTCACTGTCTTCGCCAACCATATCATTGTCTTTCATCCACCTTCAAGCACTTTTCATTCAACAATGTCGAACTCCTCTGACAGCATTGAAGCTATGGTAGAGGGCACTGGCAACTCTAATTTGGTTCCTCGAAAACGAGTGAGAGGGATCTCTAGTTACGAGGACTCTTCCTCGGTCCGTCAGTGTCGCCGCTTCAGTGGAATTTCTCGATAGGCTCCGGCTTCTCCAATCAACCAGAAAACCCTCTGAACTTAGATGATGTAGATTCTGAAGTAGGGGAGAGGGCTGACGCCATTGGGGAGGTTCAAATTGCGGTAGCTGGGCCTCCTTCAAAGAAGCTCCTTCCTTCTGAATTTAGGGTTATCACCGACTCTACTGTTGACCCACAATTGATCACACAGTTCCCCATAGGATCTACGATGTCTTTAATCCGCCTGAAGGCGTGCTCCTCATTCACTTGGTGGCCTTAAAAAATGGGGTCAGACTCCTCCTTCACCCTACTCTTCAGTGGGCTCTTAACGCCCTACAACTAGCTCCCATTCACCTGATGCCTAGCTTCTTGAGTCATCTGATTGGCATCCTCGTGCTGTAGAGGGAACAGTGCGAGCTGGACAAGGTTACCCGGGAACCCAGAGCAGAAGAGTTGGCCTATCTCTTTCAAATCGGGAGTTTGTCTAGAGGTCCCCAAAGACAGTTCTATATGAAAGCCAAGAACAAACTCAACTTCATCATCCCTGGCGCTTCGAGAAAAGACCCAGCTTGGAAGGAAGAGTGGATAATAGTGGAGGGAGATTGAGGAAGCTCCATATTCATCGGTGGGCATGAGTTCAAGGTTGCCACCGCTTTCAACAATAAACCCTTATGGGATCGGGATTCCCTGTCTGCCGAGTCTGAGTTTGTGCTGAAAACTATCTTTGCCAGGAATTATCTGAATCTGAGGTTTCCAACTGCTGATCCCTTCGATCCCCGTAGGGTGAACAATCTGCGAATCTCTGATGTTTCCTCTCGTGAGTAATATTAAGTAATTATGCTTTGTTTTGTTAACTGACTTGCCTCTAACATCCTTCTTTTCTTCTTCTTTTTTAAAAAGTTTTTGTTGTTGTTCCAGCTTCTAGCGAAGCCCGGAAAGCTCGGACCCCTTCCCCTCCTACCAGATCATCCTAATGAACCTCTTAAGCTACCTCGGAGAAAGGAAGGCCAACGGTTTTAGCCACTTTTTTGCCTGCTTCTACTCCATCGCCTTTCCAGATGAGATCTAAGATGGCTATTCTCGCATCGAGGGCTGCTAAAGCTCTAAATAGAGGAGGGCCCACTCTCTAGGTCATTGATACGACCATTTCAGCCCCCTCGTCAATGGCCCCCACTACAGTTGTCTCTTCTTCAGTCACATTACCAACTTTTTCGGCTGACCCATCTACGTCCCAAGCAGTTCAGGCTTCAGGGGATCCTGAGGTTGGTATTCCTGAGATTCCCCCTACCCTACCCCACCCCAGCATCAGTCGGGCTCGATTGGTTAGGACAAAGTTTTGAAGCAGTTTGTTACGTCTTGCCCTGATGGTGGGCTTTCTAGGATGGCTTCCATGCCTGTAGACATCCTGGTTAACAAGGGGTCTGCTTTCCTGGCTAAGGTAGTCATCGCCTTTATTTTCTCTCGTAATAACTTGATTTATCGTTTCCTAACATGAATTCCCTTCGCAGACCTTCAAATTTCAAGTAGCCATGGGACACCAGGTAGGTTCTCTCTATAACGGGGCAGCTAAAGCTGAAGCTGAGGCTGAGTGAGTCATGGAATTGCTGGCACAGACTCAAGCCTTGGTCTAGGAGATGACCTCTAGCCAGAGAAGAATGGAAACAAAACTGGATAAGCTTCAATGTAACCACGAGAGGCTGAAGCAGTCTTTTGATCAAGAAACTCTTCGGTCTAAGCGATGAGCTAGCCAGTGGGATGATTGGAAGAAAGAGGCAAATGCATTGGATGCTGAGAACCAAGCTCTGCAGGCCCAAGTTGCCAAGCTTCGGGCTGAAGTGGAAGCCTCTTTCAGCGAGGGGTATTTCTATGCCTCCTTCCCGGTCACAAAAGTCCTCCCTCTTTCATTTGACCTCTCTTGTATCACAGGCTGGGATAGGAAAGAAATCATGTCTCGGGCTGCAGAGATGTCTAGCCATGAAAATGATGAAGTAGGTCCTTCTACTGAGGATGGAGCTGGGAAACAGCCTGAAATACCAGATCTGTCTCCTCTTGTTCCGACCTTCCCAGCGTCAAGGCCCGAAGGCTGTGACATGAATGGGAAGTACGCCTTTGGGTGGGCTAAAGACGTCGTAATTTCTGTGGGGGACTGTGAGAGAGACAGTGTCAGGGATGTCGTATTTATCCCGAAGGTGACTATTCGACTGAGGGTCAACGGTGGAATCAGGAATGACCCTGGGTTCGAAAGGAAGGGTCGTCGCTGAAGGAATCTCCGCCACTATAACCTGAACCTTTTCGATAGTGTCGACCCTCTCCCCAGCATCAGAATCCTCGTCAACTAAGTTTAGAGGGTTGTCGGGCTGGTTCGAGAAGCTGAAGCTAATATAGACATTCCTGCTAGAACGACTGCGCTGGCGGACCAGGGAGGAGTCCTCGTCACTCAAAATTTCTCGCACTCATTTCTGAGGAACCAGGTTAGAGCCTCTAGTGCCCTCGACCAAGGATTCGATGCTATTTGAGGAATTCGACATTGATAGGTGAGAAGAATTTGAAAGTAAGCGAAAGATAAGAGGAAATCGACAGAAGGTAGCAAGAAAGAAGGAATCTAAAAATTTGAAAATTGAGAAATTGTGAATGAATTGATGGTAAGGCCGGGTTTAAATAGACATTGAGGGTAATGATGTCGGCGATATCCTTAGGAAGATCACCTAGAGCCACGGAGAGAGCCGTATTGCAGCCGTTTTTTCCTCGAAGAAAACACTAGTTCAAATTCAATATTGGGTAATTAATGAAAAGATTTCGCTCTCATTAATTATTTTTATAACGGGAAAATTTCCCAATCAAAAAAGGAATTTAACTCCAACCCCAACTCTACCTCCAGTGTTCAAGTCAGAGGGGACTTTTGTTAATAGTAAAATTTGGTCAGGGATCAAAGAGAATTTTTCACGTACCCACCACAATTCAAAGCCCATAATCGACGTTCATGAAGCCCTGATAGACCATAAAGCTACCCCATAGGATCAGGGAAGGCCGGCCCAGCTTCAAAACTATCAAAAAACAAGTTAGGCTGGACCAGGATGAGCCCCACATGAACACTGGAACCCGGGCTTCTCCAGGTCACCTATCGGGGAACCTCGGTTCCTGAGGTCGAGCTCCTCAACCACCCCTTGAAAGCCAGGGGGTCTCTAAGCTCAAGAGACATTCGAGAGAAGCCCGACAAGCAAAGTAGGCTTCCTCTGGGTTAAGAATTTCAGAGGACAAACTTAACAGTAGTCTTAGACGGAAGCCCGCCAACCTCTCCAGAAGCCCGCTGTCCCTGCTGGCATGAAAGAGGAATCATGCATAAATCTACACTACCCATGCTACCTCCCATGAATGTCTACAAAGACACCTCAAGCTCCTAAGGATCAGGGAAAATCCATCCCAAGCTTCTAAGAACAGAGTCGAAGAATGGATCTACCTCGCTCTATGAGACGATAGGCAGCTAGCTCGGTGACCTCCATGAAAAGCCATGGCGCGATAACATATAAGATCATATCTATGTGTTAACCAACATTAATTCCAATTACATGTGAGTTAAGAGTTTGATTCCTAAAAGGAAACAAACTCATTTTCATTAACAATATCATCATTTTCATTATTTACTCGAGGTCAACAACTTTTAAATAAAGGATCATGTCCGATAAGGAGGAAACGGATTCGTAAGATCGTGGCGAGATATCAGCAAATTCAAACCTACTTGGACCATATATAAATAGGGCCAAGCGAGAACGAAAGAATGAGAGAAAAAAAAGAACGAAAGAATGAGAGAACGAGAGAACGAGAGAACGAGAGAACGAGAGATAGAAAAGAAGAAAAGAAAAGAAGTGGGAAGGCCTAAATTCTGTATTCAGAACACGGACGCCTTTGTTTCCACTATTCGACAAATACAAAGTTGCCACCTTCTTAGATCCTAGAGAGACTGTGAGCATATGAGAGAGTGATCTGTATATCGAAACAAGTAATCAATAATAAAATCTCCCATTTGTGTTATCTCGGTTCAGCCTCTTGTTCACCTTTAAACAGGTCAGGTATCAACGGTACCAACCCCAACCACTACTTTCGTGGTAGTGTTCTTGAGGGTGTTAATAGGAATTTCTCATCCTAAGCAAATTTCCCGTTAACAATTCCTTTTTTGTTTTTTGTTTTTTTTTATAGCCTGAAACCAGGGGTTGGGCTCCTTTTTGATCGCTGTAGCCTTACTGGGGGATAGGCTCCCCATTTCATTAATGAAAATTAACTTTAGATCTAGCTCGAATTTTGATTGGCATGTACTTGCTTCATTTCTGATTTCGATCTAGGTACATCCTCTAAAACAACTTGACTTAACTTAGGAGAGCAACAAGATTGGAAAACTGCTTAAGCGTGAAAGTAGATAGCTAGCTCGAGCCAACAACTCTCAATAGAAATTTATAGCCTAGTGAATTTAGTCGATAGTCCCCTTGTGCGATCGAAGACCAGTCTGCACCTGTCACAATAAGTAACCATATGTACACGAAGAATTAGCAACCAGTAATAACCGGGACATTGGAGTTTAAGTAAAGGAGCCCTCTATTCTCAAGCCCTCCAAGGGGTTATAGCCCGAATAAGGTATCAAAGAGAACTATATAGCCCTCTCTTAGGCTAAAGATCGGGATGGCTATCGTGCTCTTAAACTCGAGTCCTTCTTGAGGGCCATAACCCGACCAAGGCATTAGGAGGGCTATCTAGCTATTCTCTGGTGTTATGATCTAGATGGCAGCTATGCTCTTACACTCAGACCCTTTTTAGGGGTGGTAGCCTGACCAAGGCATTAGGAGGGATATCTAGCTATTTCCTGGTCTTGAGATCTGGATGGCAGCTAAGCTCTTACATTAAAACCCTTCTTGGGGGTGGTACCCCGACCAAGGCATCAAGAGGGCTACCTAGCTTTTCCTCGTCTCGAGATATGGATGGGAGCTATGCTATTACACTTAGACCCTTCTTGGCGGGGGAAAGTACCGTGCCGAGGCATCAGTGATAGCGAGGGGGCTTCCCCGGCTAATCCCTAGTCTTGGGACGATAATGTTAAATTTCCCATGTAGACCCAAATCACTGTAGAACATAGTTGAAGATGTAGAAAAAACATAAAAGAAAGGAGTACATTATTACTGGAGATTAAAAACTAGGTAGAGGTAGCATGCCCATGGGTTCCCTGTTCAGGGGTAGAATTTTCTCAAGTGATCTGCATTCCATGTATAATCAATGAGTTGGCCATCCATGTCCTCGAGCTTGTATTCCCCATTGCAAATCGCCACCTTTACTAAGTAAGGTTCTTCCGAGTTGGGCCCCAGGACCCCATTTGACCTCTTCCTGGTATTCAACGTCACTTTCATGAGAACTAGGTCCCCTTCATTAAAGTTCTGGGCTTTAACCCTCCTGTTAAAGTACCTAGCAATCCTGTTCTGGTAAATTGCTACCTTTTCTGCTACGCGATCTTGTTTTTTGATCTAGGCTAGCACAGAGCTTATCATCGTTGCTTCTCGGTTCAAAGTGTTGAACTCTGAAGAAGGCCAGTCTGTGCTCAATGGGAAGTATCGCTTCAACCCCGAAGGTTAGGGAATATAGTGTTTCCCAGGTAGCCATTCTCCTCATAGTACGGTAAGCCTAGAGAACCTCAGGAAGCTCCTCAGCCCATCTACCTTTTTTCTGCTACAACTTCTTTTTCAATAGCTTCTTGATAGTCTTATTGGTGGATTCCACCTGCCCGTTAGTCTGGGGGTGGGCTACTGAAGCAAACCTAAGGTCGATTCCCAAGCCCACACAAAAGTCTTTGAATTGGCCATTAACAAACTGCTTACCGATGTCAGCTACAATGGCAAGAGGGGTCCCGAACATGCAAACTACATTACTTTTTATGAATCTTATTGTATTTTCTTCTGTATCTAGGAAAGCAGTCCGGCTTTGACCCACCTTGTGAAACAGTCAATCGCTACAATACCATGCTTAGCTTGACCATGAGCAGTAGGAAGCGGTCCGATCAAGTCAACTCCCCACATAGCAAAAAGGTATGGAGAGCTAAGGGATAACAATCGCTCTGGCGGCAAATGACAAGAGTTTGCAATCTTCTAGCATACTTTGCGTGATCGTACTAAGTTCTTTGCATCTTGGTGGATGGTTGGCCAAAAATACCCTATGAGGAGTACCTGATATGCTAGAGCCTCCCAACCAATGTGGTTCCCGTATTCCTCGGAGTGAACCTCTCTCAATGGGTATTTGGCATCTTTAGGATGTAAACATTGAAGTAAAAGAAGGGATCTTCCCCTCCTGTATAAGTACTCATCCACCAAGCAATATCAGACTTAGAGCCTCTTGACTCTTCTAGCATGGTCGAACTCCCTAGGGAGTCTTCCTTCTTGGAGATAATCCACTATTGGGTCTATCCAGCATGGTCGTCGATCAAGGGTATAAGTCTCGTTATCTGCTACTGTGCTTGGTAGGGGGATCACTTGGAGAGGGACTCTCTGTGGTAAGGTCTGGCCGTTATTCGCAGCTATCTTGGCTAGGATGTTTGCTGGACGATTCTATTGTCGAGGTATCTGCTCAATCCTGAAACCTTTGAATTTTCTCTTAAGTTGTTGAACTAGCTTTAGGCAGGCAATCATGTTATCCTCTTTTGCCTGATAATCCCTAGAGACTTGGTTGACAATGAGCAACGAGTCACTCCTGACCTGCAGGTAATCGACCCCAAGCTCTGCGGCCGCCCTTATTCTGACCAAGAGAGCTTCATACTCTGTCTCATTGTTAGTGGCTTTAAATTCAAATCTGAAACAGTGGCAGCAATCAGTCCCCTCTGGGTCGATGAGAACTATGCCCGCTCCTCCCCTGGCTTTACCGGAAGCTCCATCTGTGTAAAGGATTCATGACTTGTAATCTTCCGACCATCTATCAGACTCTAGAATTCTCTCAGGGCTATGTTCGTCGTTGCGGAGGTAGATTGGCCTAGAGGCCTTGAGAGCTCTGCTACAAAGTCCGCCAAAACTTGGGCTTTTATTACATTCCTAGGCTTATACCTTAAATCAAACTGGGTGAGCTCCAGGGCCCATAAAACCAACCTTCCGAAAACATCCGGCCTTTGTAAGAATTGCCGGAGGGGTTGGTCCATCACTACTGCTATCGAATGAGCTTGAAAGTAAGGACGAAGTTTCCTTACCGAGGTTGCCAAGGCATAAACGAGCTTCTCTGGAAGAGTATAATTTATCTTAGGCTTGGTGAGAGCATGACTCACGTAGTAGATAGGCCGGTGGACCCTATCTCTATATTCCTTAACCAAGGCCCCACTTACTGCAGTCTATGATACGGCCAAGTATATTTGCAGCCCTTCTCCTGGACTTGGTTTGACCAGTAGCTGAGGGCTTGACAGATATTTTTTCAAGGCTTGAAAATTTTGTTCACTCTTTTGGTCCCATTTCATGTTTCTCCCCTGCTTGATGTCTTTAAAGAATGAAAGACATTTGTCGGTTGACCGAAAAATAAACCTGTTGAGCATTGTTATCTGTCCGGTCAGGACTTGAACCTGTTTAAATGACGTGGGGGACTCTAGATCTAGGATAGCCTTAATTTTTTTGGGGTTAGCCTCTATGCCTCTCTCATGAACCATGAAGCCCAGAAACTTCCCCTCAGTCACCCTAAAGACGCATTTGGAGGGGTTCAATCTCATCTGGTTTTCCCTTAAGATCTGAAGGTTCTACGAAGGTCGCCGAGATGGCCTTCGAAGGTTGATGACTTGGTGATCATGTCATTGATGTACACCTCCATTGATCTTCCAATTTTAAGCTTGAACAGCCAATTGACTAATCGTTGATATGTAGCTCCTACGTTCTTAAGCCCAAAAAGCATCACCTTGTAGCAATACAGACCCTGTCCGGTGATGAAACTAGTCTTTTCCTGGTCGGTGGGGTGCATCATAATTTGATTGTATCCTGAAAATGCATCCATGAAGCTCAGGAGCTTGTTTCCAGAGGTGGAGTAAACTAACTGATCAATCTTTGGTACAAGGAAACTGTCTTTCGCGTATGCCCGATTGAGGTTGGTATAGTCGACACACATACACCACTTCCCATTTGCCTTTGTGACCATGACTACGTTGGTGATCCATTCGGGGTAGCGTTCTTCTCTGATCAAGCCTGCTTGGGTCAATTTGCCCACTTTTTCCTGGACCGCGGTATTTCTTTCCGTATTAAAGTGACGCCTTTTTTGTTTGATAAGCTTGAAGGTCGGATCCACTGCCAATTGGTGAACAGCCAAAGTCATCAAAATCCCAAGCATCTCGCCATCGCTCCAAGCGAAGATGTCATTGAACTCCCTAAGGAGCCTGACCAAACTCTCCATCACTCCCGGCTCAAGGGTGGCTCCAACCTTGATGACCTTTGAAGGATCATTTATTCGGAGGGACACTTCTTCCAGCTCGTCCACTGGACACCCACTATCCCATTCCCTTCTCTGCTCCTTCTCGTCAGGCACCACAAGATAATCCTCTAGGTGGTTCATGGGTTCTTCATCTTCCAAGGTCAATACTGGTGTTACCCCATCTAGGATCGTTATTACTTGGGTAAATTGTTTTGCTAGAGCTGTTGGGTTGGCAGACACTGCGTAGCATCTTCTGGCCGCTTACTGGTCACCTCGTACTTCCCCCACCTTGTCTCCTAAAGAGAACTTCAGGACATTGTGGTGGATGGATAGGACCCCTTTCAAAAATTGATAAAATTGGTCTTCCCAATATTGCATTGTAAGCCGATGAGGTATCCACTACCACGAAGTCTGTCATGACATTTTACTGGAGTGGTGTGGCTCCAATGATTACTGGCAAGATTTTTGATCCTACGGGTATGATTGATCCCCTAGTGAACCCATATAGTTGGGTAGTGCGACTATTGTAACACCATTGTTTCAAGTTCAGTTTTTCCAATATGTCTTTAAACGGGATGTCGACGCTACTGCCTGTGTCAACGAGCACATGGTGTACCAGCAGTTGGCAATCTGTACCGTGATCACCATGGGATCATCATGGGGTTGCAAGGTGTTGTAGACATCCGTTTTAGTTAAAATGATCTATGATAACTGGGAAGGGTCAGTCGGTAGGGCTCTGGTCGACCTTGAAGATACCCGGCCCTTCGTCCATAAGAGGGACTTTCTTTGCATGGTTTTTCCTGAAATTATTGGAGGTGACAGCCAAGGTAGGTACTCCACTGATGGTATGTATTATCTGAATTTGGTTCATCAGATCCGTCTGCTCCCTCTTTCTTTTCTCAGCGTGTTTGTGGATCTCGGCTTGCACTTCTTTTTCAGTCTGAATGTTATCCTTAACTTGCTGTAAGTATTCTACCAAACATCCCCCTATTATCAAAGCCTCGATCTGATTTTACAGGTTATAGCACTCTGAAGTATTGTGTCTCACGTCTTCATGAAAGTCACAATACCTATAACGATTCCTCTTGTCGACATGGGCTTTCATGGGTGCGGGCTTCTGTAGTAACCCTTTATCCCGAATGGCGAGATAGATTGTTTCACAAGATACATTCAAAGGGGTGTAATGATCATATCCTCTCTCATCTCAAGTTGTTGGAGCCACCGTCCTAGGATGAAGCGAAGCCCACAGAGGAGTTAGTTTTACAGGATACCTTTTCGACCGGGGTTGAAAAATGGGGAGGCGATACGTCGACCTATTGGGGGGTTTGTTCTGGCTTTCCTGAGCTTGCTCTGGTTTGTACGCTTTCTTCTTTTGTCTCTTTACGACTCTTATATCATCGTGTTCCATCTTGACCTTGATCTGTTCATCGAGCTCTATTTGCTCCAGAGCTATATCATAGGCTTCTTGGTAGGTTTCTGGAGGTCGCTTGGCGAAACACCGAAAAAACTTGCTTACCAACAAGTTCCACCAGAAATTGTCGAGGGTTTCTTTCTCGCTGAAGACCCATATCTAGATGGCTTCCTTGTGGAAATGCTCGATATAAGCCCAGAGGGTTTCCCTTTTCTCCTGGATCACGTATTGTAGATGGGTCAGATCCTTCAATCAGGGCTTAACTCCATGAAATTGTGAGCAGAAATCAGTTGACAGTTTCGTGAAGGAATCCACACTGCGAGCGGGTAGCTTTTTGAACTAGGTCTTACCATAATCCGTCAACATAGTTGGGAACATCCGACACATAGCGACCATGGTCGTGTTCTGGACCTCCATATATTAAACAAAGCTCTCCAAGTGGCTTAAGGGATCCTCAGTCCCGGAGAATTTATCAGTCGGCATTATAAATTTTGGTAGGAGCTGCACCTCCCAGACTTTTCTAGTGAAGGGAGCATTCATCTCACTTAGAGGGTATTTCTTATCTTCCTGGTACTTCCCCTTCTTTATCTGCTGGACCTCTTTCTAAAGCTCTGCCAGCTGGTCTCTAAGGCGCTTGCTCTCATGTTTCCTTAAATTAATCTCAGTCTCTTCACTGTCAGACCCTTCTGATGAGCTAGCGACCTCTACCCGATTCCTTATTCAAATGGGATCTGCCTAGAGCTTTATTGGCTTTCTTCTTCTCTAGCCCGGACCTCCCTCCTTGAAGTTGTTGGGTAAAGAACTCTCGTCGCTCCTAGGGAAGGACATCCACCGCGGACTTAACTTGCCTGGGTTGGTAACGCGGTGGAGCTTCAGGAAAGGGGGGCATAGGCGGCCCTAACCTATCCTAGATCGAGGGTCTAGGTACAGTTCCATTACAAGCTGGCTCCGAAGGGGTAGGTCCCAGGCGATCAAAATTGGGTCGCTTAGTCCCAAGCCTGCTTGGTTCTCCTTGGTTGTAGAGGTTTGCTTGCTGGACAGTAATACCCTCAGCGAGCAGTCGAAGACGCCGCTTGTTGGTCAAGCGCAATTTGGCTTCCCGTTGGGGGATCCAAAGCCCGTACAGTGGTTGGTTGGTCTGGGACCTGGCCACAGAGCCCATATTTTCTTCCTTTCTTTGGGATCTTTTGTTTCGACGCAGCTGAAGGTTGCTCGGATGGGCCTGCCTGCCTGTCCTTCGGAGGAGCGAAGCCTCATGATTAACTGTAAAATAATAACTTATGAAAATAAAAATGATGGTGTGGAAGTTTTTCCCATAGACGGCGCCAGAAAGTGTTAACGGAAAATTTTCTCAGGATGTAATACTCCAATTAACACCTCGAGACCACTACCACGGAGGTGGTGGCCGGGGTCGGTACCTTTGATACTTGACCTGCTTAGATAAAAATGAATGTCTGAATGACAATGTGGTAAATGAGAGCTTTATTATTTAATACTCGTGTTATACAGAAGTCTCTCGCAAACACTCACAATCTCTCTAGGACATATGAAGGTGGCAATTTCGTGCTTGTCGAATAGTAGATACAATGATGGTCGTGTTCTGATCACAGAATTTAGGCGTGACGTAATCTTCTTTCTTTTTCACTCTATTTTTTCCTCTATCTTTCGTCTATGATTGGCCTTATTTATATCCGGTCCAAGTAAGTTTTAACTCATAAGTACCCTGCCACGATCCCATGAATCGGTTCCCTCCTTATCGAGCAGGATTCATTATTTGAAAGTTATTGACTTCGAATTGATAACGGATTCAATGATATCTTTGATGAAGATAAGTTTATTTCCTTTTTGGAATCAAACTCTTAACTTACACGTACGTGGAGTTAATGTTAGAAATAACGTAGATACAATCTTGTGTGTACCCACTGCATGATTCTTCATGGAGGTCGTCGAGCTAGCTGCTCGTTGTCTCATAGAGCAAGGTAGACCCATGTTTTGGTTCTGTTCTCAGAAGCTTGGGATGGACTTTTCTCGACCCTTTGGAGCTTGAGACGTCCCTATAGACATTTCTGGGAGGTGGCATGGATCTGATCCATTTAGAGGCCATCTTCCTCCTCGTATTATAGAGGGGACAATGGGCTCCTAGAGAGGTTGGTGGGCTTCAAGTTTAGGCTACGAGGTAAGTTTAACCTCTAGAATCCTTAACCTATGGGGAGTTTGCTTTGCTTGTCGGGCTTTACTTTGAATGCTTCTTGAGCTCTGCGATCCTTCCTTGCTTTCACGGGGTGGTTTCAGAGCCAGACCCTAGGAACCGAGGTTCCTGGGCAGGTGGCCTCGAGAAGCACGGATTCCAGTGTTCACGTGGGGGCTCAACCTAGTCGTGCCTAGCTTTATCCTTGGTAATTATGAAGCCCTGCGATCCTTCCTTGCTTCTATGGGGTAGTTTTGTGGCCCGCCTGCGGTCTCATGAATGTCGAATTTGGGCTTTGGTTTGGGTTAGGAGAATGGAAAATTTCTCTTTGACCCCTAGCAAAATTTTACTATTAACAACTTCCTTACAAGGATAGACTAGACAATTGGCCCAAACGATATCTACTCCCAAATGAGGGACATTCGCGAGGGAACATATTAAAGGTTGATAACTTTGTAACACACTCAATGTAATTTTACTAATATCCTCCCAAGAGTTCTTGTTAATAAAATTGCAAGGCTAAAATTAAAAACGTTTGTTGATAAAATGTTAACAATTAGGTGGGACCTAGTCCAACTAGTAAATGGTGCGAACTCCCAAAAAATGCGTGACATTTATGGGTGTTGGATCACCGTTGAATTTTACGATTGAATTAATTTATTTAATTCAAGATAAATATTCAAAAGTTCTATATCATGATTATTTACTTATTTTATTTTTGTTATTTAAAAGAAATCATGACCCCATCCCTAATCAATATCCTAAAAGATAATACTTTAACTGATGATAATTATGTCACATGGAAAAGGAATATTGGTTGTTGTTGCAAGCTGAAAAGTATAAGTTCATTATGTATATTCCTTAACCACTAAACTAATGAATCTAACTCAGGAAGCAAAGAGATGAGTATCAGTAGTGGAAGTCTTCAGATGACATGGCTAAATGTACGTTACATTATGGCCATCATTTCCAACATGTTGCAACAGCAACATGAATGAATGGAGACTGTTGCCGATATTATGATGTCTCTAGACAAGGATTCATAAGGTTGGTAAAGTTGCTACTGTTAAGATCCATTAGAAGGTTAAGAGATAACAGCAGAAAAAGCAACTTGAGCATTCTTAGAAGGATACCAAGAAAGTAACCAAGATCAAAGGAAAGTGTTTTTTTTTGTGGTGAAAAGGGTCAAAGGAATAGACTGGATTAGAATGAATTCAACTTGCATTTAGGCAATAGAGAGTTGGTGTCTACTAGTGTAGTGGGAGATATTAGAATCAATTTTGATTCTTATAGGCATTTAGATTTAATAAACGTTTATTGTGTACCAATATTCAAGAGGAATTTAATTTCGGTCTCTTGTCTAAATAAATTTGGATATTTGGTTACTTTTAATAGAGGTTTTATTATTAGTAAGAATAACAAATTTATTTGCAAAAGTACATTGGAAAATGGTTTATTTTATTTGTATGGAAATATCTCTCACTTGTTAGACACGGAATCAACGGAACCCAATCATAAAAGAGTAAAATTATCAAAAGATGAAACATACCTATGGCATTTGCGCCTAGGTCATATTAACCTTAATAGGATAAAAAGATTGGTATGTGACGGACCTCTAAGTGACTTAAAGGTTGATGATCTACCAGCTGAAAAACATAAATTTGTTATGTCGATTCCTTAACCACACCTACTAATGAATCTACTCAAGAGCAAAGAGATGAGTATCAGTAGTGGGAGTCTTCACATGAGAGGCTAAATGTTACATTATGGCCACCATCTTCGATGTTTTGCAACACTAACATGAAGGAATGGAGACTGATGCCGATATAATGGTGTCTCTAGAGGAGATGTCTCTAGAGGAGATGTTTGCTATGAGGTCTAGGACGACTAAGAGAGATGCAGTGACTGCTTTCATGAATCTTAGGATAAAACCTAGATAGGCTGTGAAAGATCACATGATGAAAGTCATAGCACATCTCAACATTGCTGAATTGAATGGTGTTAAGATAGATGGTGAGACGAAAATTGACATGATTGTCAACTCACTATCAAATTCCTTTGATCAATTCAAGTTGGACTACACCTTGAACAATAGGGAAAACATCTTGCTAGGCCTGATACAAGATGATCAAAGCATCGAGAAGATCCTTGTGAAAGGTAAGGGTCAAGAGAATCATATGGTTGGTCAAGTTGTTACTGTTAAGACCCATTAGAAGGTCAAGAAACAACAGAAGAAAAAGCAACTTGGGCCTTCTTAAAATGAGACCAAGAAAGTAACCAAGATCAAAGGAAAGTGTTTTCTTTGTGGTGAAAAGGGTCAAAGGAATAGACTGATAAGAATAAATTCAACTTGCATTTAGACAATGGAGTGTTGGTGTCTACTAGTGTAGTGGGAGATATTGGAATCAATTTAGATTCTTATAGGCATTTAGTTTTAATAAACGTTTAATCAAGAGGAATTTAATTTCGGTCTCTTGTCTAAATAAATTTGGATATTTGGTTACTTTTAATAAAGGTTTTATTAATAGTAAGAATAACAAAATTGTGTGTAAAGGTACAATGGAAAACGGTTTATTCTACTTGCATAAAATATCTCTCACTTGTTAGACACGGAATCAACAAAACCTAATCATAAAAGAGTAAAATTATCAAAAGATGAAACCTACGTATGACATTTGCGCCTGGGTCATATTAACCTTAAAAGGATTAAAAGATTGGTAAGTGACGGACATCTAAGTGAGTTAAAGGCCAATGATCTACCAACTTGTGAATCTTTTTTGGAAGGTAAAATGACCAAAAGGTCGTTTACGACCAAAGGCACAAAAGTATCGAATGTTTAGGATTGATACACACTGATGTGTGTGGACCTATGAGCATTCAAGCTAGAGGTGGATATAAGTACTTCATCATTTTCATGGATGACCACTCAAGATTTGGCTATGTCTGTCTCATGAGACATAAGTCGGATGCTTTTGACATGTTCAAAGCATTTAAAGCTGAAGTAGAAAATCAGCTTGAGAAACGCATAAAAATCTTGAGGTCTGATCGTGGTGGAAAATATCTATCTGGTGAGTTTTAGCAGTATCTTATTGATAATGGGATAATTTCTCAGTTTTTTGCACCAAGTACACCTCAACAAAATGGGGAGGCAGAAAGGAGAAATATAACTCTTTTGGACATGGTTAAGTCTATGTTGAGTTATTCAACGCTCCCTAATTCTTTTTAGGGATATGCTTTACAAACCGCTATGTACATTCTAAACGATGTACCATCTAAGTCGGTTCCTAAAACACTATATGAGTTATGGACAGAGCGAAATCCTAGTTTACAACACTTAAGGATATCTGGATGTCCTGTGCACGTGTTAAAAGGAAAAACAAAAGATGGAGTCCCATTCAGAAACATGTATATGTGTAGGGTATCCAAAAGGAACAAAAGGATATTATTTTTATAGTCCTTCAGATCTTAAAGTATTTGTTTTGACAACTGCTAAATTTCTGGAGGAGGACTATATGAATAATTTTGTGCCTAAGAGTGAAATTGTTCTGAATTAGCTTTCAGGAGATACAATTCCACAAGAAGTTTCACAACCAAGCCCAATTGTAAGTTCCGTACCAACACAAGATCAACAATCTACCATGCCCCGTCGTAGTGGAAGGGTTAGTTAACAACTCGAAAAATACATCGATCTAGGAAAATCTATAGAGAATCTCTCGGACGACGATGATCCCTATATGTAAAAGGAAGAAATGGAAGATGTTGATTGTCGTCATTGGCAACAGACAATACAATCCGAAATTGTATCTATGTTCAAAAACAAAGTCTGGTCTCTTGTAGACTTGCCTAAAGGGATAAAACCCATTGGGTGCAATTGGGTATACAAGAGGAAAAGAGGAATGGATGGAAAGATGGAAACCTTTAAAGCTATATTGAGGTTATACACAGAAGGAAGATAATTATGATGATGAAACCTTCTCTCATAAGACTATGCTTAAATCCATTAGGATACTCTTATCCATTGCGGCATCTATAGACCTAGAGATTTGGCAAATGGATGTCAAGGCAGCTTTCCTTAATGGAAGATTTGACGAAAGAATCTACATGATGCAACCAGAAGGATTCATTGAAAAAGGCCAAGAGGAAAGGGTATGCAAGTTGCAAAGATCCATATATGGATTGAAGCAATCATCTAGATCCTGTAACATAAGGTTCGATCAAGCCTTGAAAAGTTTTGGATTTATTCAAAAATTTGATGAACCTTGTGTATACAAAATGATTAAAGGCAATAAGTTGGTTTTCTTAGTTCTTTACGTTGATGATATACTACTCATCGGAAACGATGTAGGTGTATTGACATCAACAAAAGAATGGTTTGCAAAACAGTTTGATATGAAGGACTTTGGAGAAGCAAGTTATATTCTTGGTATCTAAGTATTAAGGGATAGAAAGAATAGAACGATTGCATTATCCCAAGGTTCATACATAGATAAAATCTTGTCTAGGTTTTCCATGCAAGATTCCAAGAAAGGTATGTTACCTTTCAGACATGGAATGAAACTTTCTAAGGAATAAGTTCCTAAGAATGAGCATGAAGAACAATTCTTGAGTGGGGTTTCATATGCATCGGCAAGTGGAAGTCTCATGTATGCAATGCTCTATACTAGACCAGATATTTATTTTATTATAGGCATGGTTAGCAGGTTTCAATCGAAACCTGGTCCTAATCACTAGATGATTGTTAAGCATATTTTCAAGTATCTTAGGAGAACGAGAGATTATATGCTCGTATACTCTTGAGGGGATTTAATTTCTGTTGGGTATACAGATTCTGATTTTCAGTATGATTCTAACTGTAGGAGATCAACATCAGGATCTGTGTTTACTATTGGAGGAGGGGTAGTCATATGGAGGAGTATCAAGCAATCTTGTATTGCTGATTCCACCATGGAATCGAGTATGTTACCGCATGCGAGGCTAATAAAGAGGTTGTCTAGCTTTGCCAATTTTTGATTGACTTGGAAGTGGTTCCTAATACGAATAAGCAGATCACTATCTACTGTGACAATAGTGGAGTAGTGGCTAATTCGAGAGAACCAATAAGTCATAAGAGAGGGAAACACATTGAAAGAAAGTATTACCTTCTGAGGGAAATTGTGCATAGGGGTGACATGACGATTACCAAGATCGCGTCAGTAGATAATCTAGCGGATCCCTTTACAAAGGTTCTTCCAAAAAAGAGTTTTGATGGGCGTCTAGAGAACATAGGGATGAGAGATATGACACATTTGCTATGGAGCAAGTGGGAGATTGTTGGGATTATGCTCGATAGAAAGAGTATAATAATATATTTAACAATCTTTTCATATTAATAAAGTGATTTCTAGTTTAACGAATCTTATAGCATTGATAGTTTAATTATTATAACTGTCAAAAGTATATAATCATAAGGTCAAAAGACTAGGAGAAAAGAAGAATTGTTCACACATCTAGATATGTATGAGGTAGACACAATTCTTTAGTTAGAATTCGGCCAAAGAGAAGAAAAAAAAGGAACGTTTTTGTTTTTGATAGTACACTAGTATCCTTTACATCAAAAGGGTTTTGTGTACAAAATCAAATCGGGTTCACGTGAGTTTCAATCAATTAGATTGATAATTCACAAGTGACCGGACATTCTTGGATTTTTCTCTTGGAGGATAATTGTAACTAACAAAGAAAAAGAATTGGAAGATCCTCAGGTATATAATTTAAAGAAAGGGAGCCCACACTCCTAGGTGATTCATTTTCGTGATTGGATTGGAAGATATTGTAGATTCAATTCGGCGCTTGTTCAATAATCACGAGAAAAAGGTACGATACTTTTTATATACATCAATTAATCTAAGGTTGAGGTTCTTGTTATATTAAAGGGAAAAAAATTATTTATACCAAGATACAAATTTCTAATTTTCACGCTTCCGCTGTGCGGATTTTCCCTACTTCTTTTTCCCCCTTGGTCAATCCACCTCCCTCTACAAAAGACTTGTGTTTTTTCCTATTATCTACTGTACTATGCATCTGTGTATGTGGGCTAGGAACCGACCCCATTGGTCCTAGCTCTCTAATCCTTCTTATATGAGATCGGGATACCACAACGATGATCTAGGGAACCGGATCTAGCTCTTACCCCGCTGGACCTAGCACCCTTGTTCTTTATATTAACCTGCTAAGTCGCATGTCGAGATAGGGAGAAACCACCATGACCCGTTTGAAGAAAGTCAAGGAGCTCTCCTGCGATTTCTCTATGGAAGCGGTCATGAATCTGGCATAGAAGCCAGGCAAGCCCCACTCCTTAATCACCGTAAAGGTCGAGGAACTACAAGTAGAAATCAGGATCCATAACTGAGCTCCGAGTACCAGGACAGGCTTAGACCCCGACCAAGGGCCAGGACTATGGAACAAGGACCAGGATCAACCCTTTCACACGAGCAAGGAAACCTCGAGCTCCCCGTATCTCCTCCTTAAGCATGAAGCCCGACGGGCGGGATGCCTCTTCTCCTACCTACTGCATCATCCTACTTTACCGCTTCATTCACCATATTCATACGAGATCACCAAGGTCTGAGTTACCTACCCCAACCGCCACCTCCGCGGTAGCGGTCTCTAGGGTATTAATTGAAATTCCTCTCCCCGAGTGAATTTTCGGTTAACACTTATATCATTAATAGGGATGATTGCCTCCATTAATATGGTTGACCTCATTAATATGGTTGACTACCTCCATTAATAAGGTTGACTACCTCCATAAATACGATTTGACCTCATTAATAGGGTTGACTACCTCCATTAATACGGTTTGACCTCATTAATAGGGTTGATTACCTCCATTAATACGGTTTGACCTCATTAATTATATCGTAAGTGTCATGAAGGTCAACCCTCTCTTCCTAGGTTGTTTGGAGGAGAGATCTGGTTTTGTATGTCACTTTGAAAAGGTACTTTATAGAGGTTACCTGAGGTGACACTTGATATTTCTCGGGGGAGAGGTACCCCGAGTTCCTGTACACTGGCAGGGTCACCAAGGGACCTCTCGATTGTCATAGAGCTAGATCGATCTTGATGGCTTCCCATGGAGCTTGTGTTAACCATTCTAGGGGTGAAATATCCCATAGGGTTCAAACCTTGTAGCTAGGAGCTTGGTTTAGCTACGCCGAGCTTTATCATGGAGCTCGTCCTAATTATGCAGGATTCCTGGCGAGGTAACGGGCTTTAATTGGCGAGCCTGAATGCATGTAAGGTGTTGAGAAAGTGTTGAGAAGGTGTTGAGAAGGTGTTGACTACCTCGCCCTGCTTCTGCGGGGTCGTAAGATACCTCGACCTAGAGGACCTCGATACCTCTCTACGTAGACAGGGATTTGGACCCCTGCTTGAAGGCTGAAAGGTGGAAAATTTTTCTTTAGACCCTAGCCAAAAAAAAGGTTGTTAACAGAAGTCCCCCTTGACTTGAACACTGATACGTAGTTGGGGTTGGAGTCAGGATCTTGTACTACTTAAAGAATTTTGCATGTCGCTTCTTACAAAAATTGCTCCCAACATACTTGGATCCAGCGAATCAAGGTACTTGTTATTCCTGCTTTAGGAATCTCGGTACTTTAGGCGAAAAAGATCTTGGTAGGCAGCTAAGGCCACTTTCACACCAGGTCTTTATACATAAGCGAAATGTAGGTGAATCTGGCATACCTGCAAAATAAATGAGCAGTGGCATTTGACAGAAGGGGATATTCCCTTGACGGAATTTTCGATGCTTTAGTCATCGTAAAATTTGATAAGCAAGAAACGTCACAAACCATACTGCTCAATTATGTGGGATGAAGCTTTTGTGGCTAATTTGGGTACCTAGCGTTCCTTTTCTAGGAATCATGGTACTTTGGCAAACTGACGAAATGATCCTAGTAGGCAACTATGTCATCTAGATCCTTCCTAGCGGGGTTGGCCCAGCCATGGCAGCAGGATGACTGTTTGGTTGTTCTGGTCTCGTGATCTAGCAGGAAAATATTCTATTACGCTCAGATCCTTCTTGGAGGAGGTCACCCGACCAAGGCATCTGGAACGCTAGCTACCATGGTTTCAGGATCCGGATGGTAACTATGCACTTATACTCATATCCCTCTTGGGCATGGTAACCCGACCAAGGCATCGGGAATGCTAGCTACCCTTTTCTAAGGATTCGAATGGAAACTATGCATTTATACTCAGATCCCTCATGGGCATGGTAGCCCGACCAAGGCATCAGGAACGCTAGCGAGCTATCATGGTCTTATGATCTGGATGACAACTATTCACTTACACTCAGATCCTTTTTAGGGATGGTAGCCCAACAAAGGCATCACGAGTTCTATTTAGGTATTTCCTTTTCTCGAGGTGATAATTGTCGAAATACCATGGTGATCCTCCTAGAGAGATTAATCTGGTCCAAGGCATCAGAAGGGCTATCTAGCTATATCCTGGAATTTCGATCCGGTTGGCAACTATGCACTTACACTTAGATCCTTCTTAGGGGAGATCACTCGACCAAGGCATCAGGGGTGATGAGGGGGCTTCCCCGATTAATCCTTGGCCTCGAGATTTGGATGGCAACTATGCTCTTACAATTAGACCCTTCTTGGCGGGGGGTGGTGCCTGGCCGAGGCATCAGAGGTAGTGAGAACTCTTCCCCGGCAAGTCTCTGGTCTCGAGGTGATCATTATCGAAATTCCATGGTGATCCTCTTGGAGGGATTAATCCATTCCAGGGCATTAGGAGGGCTATCTAGCTCTCCTAGTCAAGGCGATCCTCTTAGAGGAATTTGATCCGGTCCAGGGCGGTGTAGCTCTTCTGGTAATTTCGATCCTCCTAAGGAGATTTGATCTGATCCTGGGTATCTCGATCATGGGCGAATGATGATCACAAAATAACTATGATGAAGACCGAAATTGAAGGAGATGCAAACCCATGGCGAGCCGAAAAAAGTTGTATCAATGCAAGTGGTATCGGTTGATAACCATCCTTGCTCCAGGAGCCTTTTCATGAGTAGAATCTCTTAAGATGAACTGAATTATGGGTGTAGATAGTAGAATGACTTTCTTTAAAGATGTTTTTTATTACAAACTAGGGAAAATTATCTAACTCTGGGGTCATCGTCCCTCTCACTGGAGTACTGAGAAAATATCGAGCTTCTAATCCCCAAGTGATGTAACCGGTTTGAAAATCCACTTGGGGTAGATGAGAGTCTTCAACAATCGTAATGGAGCTCAAGAACCCACTGTGAACGAATCGGGACCTCTGGGTGGTCCCCAAATGGATCGAGACATCGATGGCTCACTAGGGCATTGGAAGGCTCAGTACAAATGGAGAGGAGCCATTAGTATGATAATATTTAGGAGCAAGCTGATGCTGCTAAGGTCAAGCTCGTGCAAGCCAATGAGGATGGTTACTTCTTCACAACATTCCATGTAGAGCTGGTTCTACTTCCCCTATTTGACTTAAGAGTCATTGATGGACGAAAAATGGAGGGGATTAAGAAGAAAGCTGTTGAGATTGTTGTGTATGTTCCCACAATAGTTGGTAAGTCTTGGGTTGCTGAAGCAGACCCTGGCTCGAAATCCCATGGTACAGCAGTGGATCAATCCGAAGAGGGAGCTTCTCCCTCAAATAAAGGCCATAATTGAGGTGGTGGCTTATATGGTAGGTGAACCCTGATTGATCCAGAAGTAGATGATTTGGATAGAGAAAGATGCTCTCTCATGGGACGTCAAACCAGAAGAAGGAGAAGCTGATGATGGTAGAGAGAGGCACAGTTGTTCTGAACGAAGACATAACTAGAATGAGGCAACCTTGGCTAATGCGCATGTAGCTCGGGAGTAGATCCAACATGCATATGATATGGAGAGACTCGGGTCATGCGTTATGCCTTGCGAGAATTGCTTTGAAGGAGGAGATAAACTCTTGAGGGAGTGGTTTAAACTCTGCATGGCAGTGTGGCTGTCTTGGAAGCTAAGGTAAGTGCTTCATTTGTTGAATGATGCTTCTGTATGGCTTTCTAGGTAGCTCGAGCTTTTCTTCCCTCTGACTTGATCATCATTGGAAGATGGATACCTTGAGTAGATCACAGAGAAAGCGGAGAGTTACCTGGTTCCACTCCGACTGAAGCCGTACCTTTTTTAGATGATGGGTGCGCAGATGATTATGAGGACTTGGTTCCCATCTCTACATTCATGTCTACTCGTGTTGCAGTAGGAACTACCTTGAAGTCCCCTGCTACTGTAGATGCATGGGGAGGTTCCAAGCCCGCCTAGCTCTCCATCAGAATTATCCAAAGTAGAGGTCCAATTTGATCCTTACAACGAAAGGGAGGTCTGAACTGGTCTGGCAGATGTGGGTTGCTGTAAAGGTTAGGGATGCAGGTGGATCTTCAAACGTACATATCTGTCCCTCTGAATCTGTCATTGAGGTAAAGATCTAGATCGAACTTACCCAGGAATGGGAGGTCCATACTGAAGCCATAGAGATGGAAGAGGTCCCAATCATTCTAGCTGAAGAGATAGTGGACTGAGCTGATTCAGGCTGACAGAACCAAGGTGGTAGAGCTGGCTCCTAGGTAGCAGTGTTAGGGGATGGTGGTTCTTCCTCTACCTAAGCAGCAGGCCCAGAGAGGAAGGAGTTTCCCTCGTCGACGAAACTAACCTATGAGGTGGATCGAGACCACGGTGGCTCGTTAGGGCGTTGAATGGCCCGGTACAAATGGAGAGACCATCGGCCAGGTACTAGATGTGAGGATGCTCCAGGACTTGCGACGGTGTTGTTGCTGCTCCAAAGGCTTGCTCTAGCATGTAGGAGGCCTTATTGAATATGGGAAGCCTCTGGGCTCATATCGAATGAACCGGGACTCATGTGGCTTGCTAGGGCATTGAATGACCCAGTACAAATGGAGTGGAGCTACCAGTCTCGTGCTGGTCCAGAGGCATGCTCGGGATCTAATGAGTCCTCAACAACCGAGGGAAGACTCTGGACTTCTCTAGAATAAGTGGGAACCACGGTGACTTTCTTAGGCGCTGGATTGACCAATACAAATAGAGAGGAGCCACCTACCTGGTACCGGTCTAGAAGCATGCTTGGGATCCAAGGAGTCCCCAACAATTGAGAGAAAGCTCTAGACCTTTCCGGAATGAGTGGGAACCCATGGCAACTCACTTGAGCATTGGATGGCTCAATATAAATGGAGTAAGGCCACCTGCCTGTTTTTGATCCAGAGGCATGTATAGGATCCAAGGAGTCCCCATCAACTAGGAGAAGGCTCTAGACCCTGCTGGAACGAACCTAGAGCTCAATGGGTCACTTGGGCGTTGACCGGCCCTAAATAAGAAGTGATGAGCCACTGGGGCTTGCAGCAAGGATGCTACTCCTGAGGCTTGCTTAGGCATGTAGGAGGCCTTACCAAAATTTGGGAAGCCTCTAGGCTCTTTTCAATCAGATCGGGCTTTGGTGGCTTGCTAGGGCGATGAATGACCGGTACATAGGGAGCGAAGCCACCGATCTTGTAGCGGTGCTACTACTCTAGAAGCTTACATAGGCATATAGATGGCCTTACCAAATATGGAAAGCTTCTTGGAACTCCTGGTTCAGATCTGGTTTTGATGGCTTGCTAGGGCAACGAATGGTCTGGTACATATGGAGCGAAGCCACCAGTCTGGTACTAGTCCAGAAGCACGTTTGGGATCTTAGAAGTCCTCAGCAACTGAGAGAAAGCTCTAGAACTTCCTGGAATTAGTTGAGTGTTTAGTGACTCACTTGGGCGTCGACCGGCCTAGTACACGAGGTGTTGAGCCACTAGTCTTCTACTGGTCGTGCTGCTCCAAAGGCTACACAGTTGAGTTGGCTTCTTAGATTTATGAGTTGACCTGCTACCGCTATTTAGGAACTTCCGAATGGTGGATCCGGTGACATGAGAGGATCCATATGCACAGGTACAAGTCCAGTAGATCTGCTGGATATGTGATGCACTGGTAGCGGAGTGAATTTGATGTAAGGAAGCAGAAGTGGTGTAACTCAACTGTTTAAGATCTCTAGACGTATCGGAGTGGTTTAGTTGTGGAAGAGCCTTCCAAGCGCGAGGGCGCATAGCGGATCTTGTGTAAAGGATATACGTCAATACGGAGCAATCTACAGTAAAGAAACATGAGATGTGTAACTCTACTACATAGGAGCTTTAAAGGTACCGGAGCAAATCTGCTATATAGGAGCTAGCCAGGTACGGCTCTGCTGTACTGGAGCTATAACGGTACCGGGGCAGGTCTATTGTGGAAGAGTCCTCCAGGCTTGGAGTTGCTATAGAGGAGCTCTAACGGTACCGGGAAAGGTCTGCTATGGAAGAGATCTCCAGGCACTGAGCTACTGTAGAGGAGCTCGAACGGTAACAAAGTAGGTCTGTTGTGGAAAAACCTTCTAGGCACGGAGCTGCTGCATATGATCTCGAACGGTACCGGAGCAGGTCTGTTGTGGAAGAGCCCTCCAGGCGCGGAGCTGCTGTAGAGGGGCTCTACCAGTAGATGAGTAGCATTGCTTCTTTGGAATGGTGTAGTAAGTCGGTTCCACCAAGAATCCCACGTACCATACTCATTCCACAACAAACAAAACTCGTCAAATTATAAACTAAGCACCACATTCGGTTCGTAGGCGATATAGACAAGTATGGAGAAAGGTTGTTATAAACGATAAATGATATTCCATGAATAATGACCTGTTACCTTGAATGTATAAGGATGTTGAGGTAGAGACATTGATGCTTTCAAAACATGTGTGGAAAGTTTCCCACAGACGGTGCCAAAAAGTTTTAACTGAAAATTCCCACAGGGTGGAGAATCTCGATTAACACTCTTAAGACCACTACCTCATAGGTCACGGTAGGGGTAGGTACCTCGTACCTTGGAGAGATTTTGTATGAACATGGAGGATGGTGCAGTAGGTAGGAGATGAGTCATCCCACCCGCCGGTCTTTACGGTAGGTAGGAGATGTGTCATCCCACCTGTCGGGCTTCGTGATAGGTAGAAGAGGAGTTATACCATTCGTCGAGCTTCGTGGTAGGAGTCATACCATCCGTCGGGCTTCGTGCTTATGTAGGAGATATGGGGAGCTCGAGGATCCTTTGTTGGTGTGAAGGGGATGATCTTGGTCCTAGGTCAAAGTTAAAACCGGTTCTGGAACCCGGACCCGGTTCTGGATCCTGGTTTCTTCCTGTGGTTCCCCGACCTATATGGCGATTAAAGAGGGGGGCTTGTCTGGCTTTTGTGCCAGATCTTTGCCCGCTTCCTTAGATCTTCGTTGTAGTTTCCCGATCACATGTAAGAAGGATTAGAAAGCTAAGACCAATGGGGTCAGTACCTAGCCCACATACATATATGCATAATACAGAAGATAAATAGAGAAACACAAGTCTTATATAGAGGGAAGTGGACTGACCAAGGGGGAAAAAACATCACGTATGATCACATGCTGAAAAACCTCGAGGCAAAGTCCGGAGGAAGGTAGAAAGACCCTTCCATAAATATATATATATATATATATATATATATATATATATATATATATATGTCAAGCGGTGCTCCTAGAAGCTTACAAGAGTAGTGGAGTAGTACAACGTATACTTTACGGAGAGCTTACAACAGTAATAGAAAGTTAAACAATCCCGATATATCCTTGGGAGAGGTAGTACATGATGGCAATATATGGAAAGTTCGGGTCAGAAGCCTTTTACACTGTTAATGACATATTTCTGGTGGGGGTTGGTATATGCAGTCAGGCATCGGATTCAGCATGCATTTTGGGAGTCAATTTGTGTACATAATTTCATCTCCTAGGCGATTTCTTGGTTGAATCTCCGATCCCCCTCAACGTGCGTGTTGAGGTCTATTTATACAATGTGTAATTAACTTGGCGTGCAAGATGAGGATTCTTGAATTAGTCTCATTTCCTTATTCAATATGATTCTTGAGTTAATGTAGTTGACCCTAAAGAATCGGCTTGTAGCTAATATCTTGGAGAAGATGTGATTGTTTCCTCTTTGGACTCTTTCACTAATGGTGGTCATTAAAGAGTTGAATATTCTCTCATTAATAGCATTGACTATATCATTAATAAGGCTGGTTGCCTCCATTAATACAGTTGACCTCATTAATAGGGTTGACTACCTCCATTAATAGGTTGACTACCTCTATAAATACTATTTGACCTCATTAATAGGGGTTGACTACCTCCATTAATATTGTTTGACCTAATTAATAGGGTTGATTACCTCCATTAATACGGTTTGACATCATTAATGGTATTGTAAGTGTCATAAAGGTCAACCCTCTCTTCCTAAGGTTTGGAGGAAAGCTCTGGTTTTGTATGTCACTTTGGAGAAGTAATTCATGGTGGTTACCTGAGGTGACGCTTGATATTTCTCGAGGGCAAGGTACCCTAGGTTCCAATACATTGGCAGGATCCCTTGGGACCTCTCGATTGTCATAAAGCTAGATCGATCTTGTTGGTCTTCCCATGGAGCTTGTGCTAACCATTCTAAGGGAGAAATATCCCATAGGGTTCCAACCTTATAGCTGGGAGCTTGGTTTAGCTAAGCCGAGCTTTATCATAGAGCTCGTCCTAATTATGCAGGATTCCTGGCGAGGTAGCGGGCTTTAATTAGAGAGCCTGAATGCATGCATGGTGTTAAGAAGGTGTTGACTACCCGCCTTGCTTCTGCGGGGTTGTAAGGTGCCTCGACCTAGAAGACCATGATACCTCGCTACGTAAACCCAGATTTGGACCCCTGCTTGAAGGCTGGAAGGTGGAAAATTCTTCTTTGGACCCTAGCCAAAAAAGGCTGTTAACAAATTCATTAATAGGAGTAGGTGTTTTGGGAATAGACAGAACGAACTTATGGTTTTTCAACTTGCAACAACAACCCAATTTTCCTTTTCCATTTGACATAATTATTTTCAGTTTAAGTATTATCTTTTAGGATGTTTGATTAGGGATGGGGACATGAGATCTTGATTTCTTTTTAATAACAAAAAATTCTATAAGTAAACAATCATTATAAAGCACTTTAATATTTATCTTGAATTAAATAAAATAATTCAATCGTAAAAATTCATCGGTGATCCAACACCCATAAATGTCACACCTTCTTTGGGAGTTCGTACCATTTACTAGTTGGACTAGGTCTCACCTAATTGTTCACATAACAACCAGTGTTTTCATTTTTAGTCATGTGATTTTATTAACAAGAACTCTTGGGAGGATATTAATAAACTCACATTGAGTGTGTTACTAAGTTATCAACCTTCAATATATTCCCATAAGAATATCCCTCATTTGGGAGTAGATATCGTTTGGGTTAATTGTGTAGTTTATCCTTGTAAGGAAGTATCTTAATAAATGTCATTCATGAATACCCCTTTGGGGGTTATTACACGAAACATAAAGCTCAACTAAAGCTGGAGGCCGTAGGTGTTCCGAAACACCTTCTCCCACTCAATTATTTAAGGCCTGTGATCAAATTCCAAAGAATGATTTATCAAGTTATCTAGATGCCAATTAGATACCTAAACCATTCAATGCATGTTCATACCAAAAGATATATATGAGTGGCACTCCTATTCTATATGACATGTTATCAAACAATGACAAACATTGCAATATTTACAAAAATATAAATAGCTACAATTTTGGTCCATCCTAGAAAAGAAAGTAAATTATATATGTCTTGGAATACAAAAAACTCCTTTCTTGACGAACAAGTCTTTACGTGACCTTCGTCGTTTAGACTCCCTCAACTGCCTCCCATGGGCGTGCGCACCCTTGGCTCCCTCCCATGGGCGTGTGCAGCCCACAACCCCATAAAGGGCTGCCATGCTTAGCCCATGGTTTCCATAGGGCTGCTGTGCGCAGCCCATGCCACAACAATGGTGGCCGTGTGCTCTTCGCACACACGTTTGTCGCTATGGCTCGTACGGTCCCAAACTTGTTCTGATTGCTTCCAATTCTTCAAAACTTCGAGTCTTTGATACTTGAATGTATTACAAAAGAATTTTAAATAAAAAAATATTGCAGTTTATTATTATTATTATTATTATTATTACAATATAGTGCAGTTTTTTTTTACAACAACGAAATAAAAAAAAAACTTAATAAAAAAAAACTTAGCAACTACCAAGAAGGAAATTATGGCGATGATAGGTCACCCTTCTTGTTACAATCCCAAAATAAAAATACATTGAAATTCTATGACCAAAATTGAGCAATTACAAACCATATATAAAACATATATATATATATATATATATATATATATCCATACATTCCAATGTAAATATATATGTGAATACCTAGAGTGTCATCTATTTCTAAAACATGCAGATATACAATAAAAAAAAAAGATTCATGCACACATACATCAATTAATCAAGGGTACAATATGGCTCTGATACCAATTGTAGAGAAAATCGCACAACGAAAGCGTAAAAAAAAACTAGGGTTTAGTATATTTTAAAAAAATTCCCTTTAAAAGAAAGAACCTTAACCCTATATTAATTGATGTATATTAAAAGTGTCGTACCTTTTTTCGTGACGATTGAACTAGCGTCAATAGAATTTGTAAGATCTTCCAATCCAATCACGAACGTGAATCACCTAAGAGTGTTGGCTCCCTTTCTTTAAATTGTATATCTGATGTTGGAAACAAACAAAATCTTCTTTTTTGTTAGTCGCAATAATCTTCTAAGAGAAAAACCAAGAATGTCCGGTCACTTATGAATTATCAATCAATTTGATTGAAACTCGCGTGAACCTTGATTCAATGTTGTACACAAAACCCTTTTGATGCAAAGGATATTAGTGTACTATCAAAAAAAAATGTTCCCTCTTTTCTCTATGCTTTGCCGAATTCTTCACACAATGAGTTGGACGAAGTTTTTTTTTACAACAATAAAAAACAACTTCTCACACCAAAAATTATGTCTTGGTCGAATTTAATAGGTAGTATATATAAGAGACCAAATCCTCTCCTAAGAAGGATTTACTTGGTGGATAAGAATCTTTTCCTTATGTGGATTTACTTAGTGACCAGGAATTCTTTTCAAAAAAGAATTATCTTCTACACCAAGACTCTTAATCCAACTCATTAGTGTATTTGTGACCATATTAAAGACTTCCTAATTTGACTAGATAAATAATTCTTTTAATTTATCTACTTATCAAATATAGTCTTTAATATTAATTATACTACCAACAATAGTATAATATTAGAAGACCTTCTCCTATTAGGAAAAAGATTTTAACTTTTAATTAAATAACTAATTAATTACAAAATTAATTAATTTCTATTTAATTAAATAATAAAATAATAAAATAATAAAATAATAAAATAATATAATAAGGAATTTTATATAGCCTCGCCGCCTAAGACCACACATAGGCATATATATTATTTTTCTTATTTTATTAAATCCATTGGATCTAAATAAAAAGTTCACATATGAACTAGACGCATTCTTACTAAAAGAAACAAGTCCATATGTCATAATACAATTCTAGATGGACCCATGTATTGGTCCGGTAGAATATACCAAGTGATCCATACAAGTTCGTGTGGATTGAGGATCTTGACGGGCTATCTAAATTTAAGCTCCAATAGACATAACCTAATCACAATCAACAAATCATTCACTTATGTCCGATCTATTAATTTTAGTCCATTCCACTAAAGAACTAAAATTGAACTCTTAAATAAAGATAGAATAAGTTAATATTGCTCATTCATACCCTAGACAACTTTATTGGAGATAGTGTATCCTCGTAAAGAATATCAGTAATCACCAAGAGCTCATAGACCGCTTATAGCTCTCCAAGTTACCATATTTTACTCATATGACCACATTTTGAACATGGAAATTTTGACTTGTCCAAAAGCCATATTTCAATAGACAATATTGAAAACTTAACGTTAAGATTTAATGTCCAATACCTCAAAATATCCATATGATGGTATTATACTCACATTTAATAAATGGAGCCACGATGTCCATATCTATAAATGAGGTCCTCTATCGATTAACAAATTAATACCACCAAACTATAGAGGATAGAATAGGCTATATAATTGTACTCGTTGATAGCTCAAATGATAACACTTGCAACCATAAGTCCATCATTTATCTCATGATTGAGATAGACTCTCCAATTGTCTTCAAGGGGAAACTTTTATCCATTGATGGTTCTAGATAAAGTATTCCACTGTGATCCAATTCAATGCACTCAGTGCACTAGATTCTTTTACGCAAAGACACCATACTTTGATGATTTTAGACTCATCATAACACATTTGATCTCACTCAAATGCTAGCAAAAGAATCTACAACTTTGACAAGATAAAGGCGCCCAACCTTTATCTTGAGTTGTGTATATTATTTAAGACTAACTAAAGAATTGTATCTACCTCATACATATCTATATATATGAACAATTCTTTTTTTCTCATAGTCTTTTGACCTTATGATTATTTACTTTTGACAATTATAATAATTAAACTATAAATGCTATAAGATTTGTTAAACTAGAAATCACTTTATTAATTTGAAATGATTGTCAAATACATTATTATACTCTTTCTATCGAGCATAATTTTAACATAATTTTTCTATCCTAGTCGAAAAATCGGGGTTTTCGACACAATGTGGAATATGCCTCTTTCCTTTTTCTTGGCCCCTTCTCGACCTTTCCATACGGCTGGAATCCCCTGTCTCAGTATGGTTGGAATCTACCCTAGATGTCTTCTTGGTTCTAGCCATTTCAACACCAGAAAAGTAATTGTGTCGCTTCAATTCAGATCACACAATCTAGCAGCACTCCGGCACAACTCACACAACTCCGGTAATCCGATACACCACGGATACCACAAACCACCACCACACAATCACAATATATGCAAAATAATACTACCAAATATCAAATAATCCTAAAATTTACCCTAATATGCCCTAATTCCACTAAACTCAACCAATCTCACCCACAAATCCTCTAAAAACACGAAATCTCTGCAACAAATGCTTCAACAAACTTCACAAATAAAAACCCACCCTTCAATTCACACAAATATGCACAAAATTACTCACCCCCAAAGATTCCAAAAATTCCCCAGATCAACCCTAGGATGTGTAAATGATGATAGAACTAGGATTTGGGACTAGCAAGGGCCAAAAGTAAGTGAAAAGAAGAAGGAATATTTGATTTCGTGGGCCAGAAGTCTTCGATATCGTGTGGAGGGAGAATTGGTTGCAACTAAGGTTTGAATTTTTAGTGAGTCATTGCCCTACCACGAACTGATGCTTATATAGCATGTGCTTGTCATTGTCGTAATGTCATGGTCGTAATGTCACGGTCATCCATGACGGAATTCAAGACCGCGACGTTAAACGATGTCGTTTTGATTCTAAAATTCTGGTGTCGCGGTCGAGCAACCATGTGACATGGTAAGCGACACATCGAGCGACAGCAACCCATTGAATGTGTCGCGTGGCTTGTGTCACAGTCATCCATGACGGAATTCATGACCGCGACATACCGCTAGTTTCCTTATTGAATTGTCTCGTTTGGAACATCAAGCGACGCACAGGCAACACCTTAGACGACATCAACTTCTCTTTGTTGTCGTATGGTATTGTCGCGGTCGTCCATGACGACATCTTAACCGTGACATACCTGGAAAAATTCCTCTTTAATGCCATTCAGTGGTCCTAAGTGCCTAATCTAAACTTAAAATTATTGAAAAGAAGATACCTAGGTGGGTTGCCTCTCACCAAACACACTATTTAACGTCTAGGCAAGACGTAGTAAGGATGCTAAGGGTCTCGAATCTTAAGTTCCTCCAACCAAGCGATTTCCCACATCTCTTTTACATAAGGCTTCACCTTTTACCCATTGACTACAAACCTTTCCTCATTCTTCTCATTCTCCTACTCCACAACTCCATTAAAGAATGTGTGTGTCACACGGAAAGGTCCAAACCATCTAGACTTCAATTTTTTGGGAAATACCTTGAGAAATGAGTTGAACAAGAGGACTAGCATGTCCGGGCGAATATCCTTCCTAACAATCAACTTATCATGGATCAACTTGGCATTTTCCTTATACAACCTTGAGCTCTCATAAGCATCCAACAGAAATTCCTCAAGCTTACAACGTTGAAACTTCTTCTCCTCACTGGCATTGTCATAATCGAAATTTAACCTCTTGACTGCCCAAAAGGCCCGGTGTTCAAGTTCAACCGGGGAGGTGAAACGCTTTCCCAAAAACCAACCTATATGGGCTCATCCCAATAGGTGTCTTGAAGGCCGTCTGATAGGCCCACAAGGCGTCATCAAACTTCAATGCCCAATCATTCCTAGTTGAATTCACCGTTTTATCAAGGATACTCTTGATTTGCCTATTGTTAACCTCCACTTGGCCCGATGTTTGTGGGTAGTATGGGCTGGCTATCTTATGCCTCACGCTATATTTCTTCATAAGGGCAACAAATGACTTATTGCAAAAGTGTGCTCCCCCATCACTAATTATAGCCCTATAAGTCCCAAATCTAGCAAAAATGGTCCCTTTCACAAATTTTACCACTTTTTTTCCATCGTTGGTTCTTGTAACCCGTGCTTCGACTCATTTGGACACATAATCTACTACCATAAGGATGTAGCTATACCTATAAGAGGGGTCAGAATGGTCCCATGAAATCGATGCCCATACATCAAATAGCTCAACCACCAATTCACCTGCCAAAGGCATCTCATTCATTTTTCTTATATTCCTCGTCTGTTGGCATCTATCACAAACCGAGCAAAATTGGATTGCATCCTTAAACAATGACTCCCAATAGAAACCCTATTGTAACACCTTCAAAGCTGTCTTCTGTGCCCCACAATGTAGCTCATGACAAAACCTAAGTATGTCTCCTTGTTCAGCTTTGGGTACACATCTCCTAATAACTGTATCGGGACCATGTGTGTATAGGAACGGATCATCCCAAAAGAACTTTCGAGCCCTAGATATGAACCTCATCCGTCCTTGGGAGTTCAACTCTGTAGGAATCACCCCACTAACCAAATAGTTCACTATATCGGTAAACTAAAGCTCTTTATCCAACACACTCCATAATTGCTCATCTGGAAAAATCTCTCTCAATGATAATTAATCTGATTCCTCCGGATTTTCCTGCACTAACCTACTCAAATGGTTGGCTATCACATTCTCCATACCCTTCTTGTCTCGTGTCTCCAAATCGAACTCTTGTAATAGCAGGATCCACCGAATCAATCTTGGCTTTGCATCCTTTTTCTAAAGAAGATACCTAAGAGCTGCATGATCTAAGAATACAACTACCTTGGCTCCCACTAAATATGCTCTGAACTTTTCTAAGGCAAAAAACAATACTATAAGCTTATTCTCAGTTGTTGAGTAGTTAAGTTGGGTGTTATTTAATGTCATAGAAGCATAATAAATGACGTGTGGAACCCTATCAACTCGTTGCCCCAAAACTGCCCTAATAGCATAATCCGAAGCATCACACATTAGCTCAAAGGGCAATTCCCAATTCGGTGGCATCATGATAGGTGCAGTTGTCAAGGCATCCTTCAAGGTATCGAAAGCATTCAAACACTCCTTACTCGTATCAAATTCTATCTCTTTTTGGAGGAGTGCACACAAGAGTCTTATGATCTTAGAAAAATCTCGGATAAACCTCCGGTAGAAACCTGCATGCCCAAGAAAAGACCTCACTTCATTCATAGATTTAGGAGGTTGTAAACTTCGGATTACCTTCATCTTTGCCTTATCCACCTCAAATCCTCTCATGCTTATCACATGCCAAAGAATTATCCCCTGTTACACCATAAAATGGCATTTCTCCCAGTTTAAGACCAAGTTGTTCTCCTCACATCTCTATAAGACCAAGGCTAAGTTCTTCAAACATAACTCAAAGGAATCTCCAAACACGGAGAAATCATCCATGAACACCTCAATGATCTATTCCCTCATGTATGAAAATATAGACACTATGCATCTCTAAAAGGTGTCTGGAGCATTACAGAGACCAAAGGGCATCCGTCTATAGGAAAATGTCCCAAATGGACATGTAAAAGTAGTATTCTCTTGATCTTCTGGTGTTATGGCTATCTGATTGTATCCTAAGTAATCATCAAGGAAACAATAATGAATGTGCCCTGCCAATTGCTCCAGCATTTGATCAATGAATGGAAGAGAGAAATGGTCATTCCTGGTGGATGAGTTCAACTTCTTATATACACACTCTCCAGCTTGTCTGAAGCCTCTAAGGGACCAACTCATTATGCTCATTTCTAGCCACTGTTATACCCGATTTCTTGGGAACTACATGGATAGGGCTGACCCACTTACTGTCTGATATGGGATATATGATTCCCACCTCTAGAAGCTTTAGGACCTCCTTCTTCACTACTTCATTCGTGATTGGATTCAACCGCCTCTGAGATTCCCTTGTAGTAAGCTTGGCATCATCTTCCAGAAAAATCTTATGAATGCAAATAGTCAGGCTAATCCCTCCAATATCTTTATGAGACCATCATATAGCTGACTTGTGCCTATGTAACACCTCAAGGAGACCCTCCTCCTTACTATCCTTCAAGTCCGAAGCAACTATCACCGGATATGTCTTATCTTCACCTAGATAGGCATACTTCAAGGTGGTTGGCAATTCCTTGAGTTCTAACTTGGGTGGCAAATTTTATGCAACACTTACATTTGATACGACCAGTTCTTCAAACTCTTCCTCACTATCAACTTCTTCAAATGACTCAAAAATGTCTTTCAGTTTCACTTGGTCATTCCAATCCCATTCTAACAATTCTTATAAGTCTTCATCTCTGAACACACCATCGATCCCTGGATCTAAGACATCAATAAATGAGCTATCATCAACCTTGGATGGGTAAGATAGCACATCAAATAGCTTGAACTCCACCGTCTTGTCTAGAACTGTCATGGTAAGCTTCTCGTTCTGCACATCAATGATAGTCTTGGTTGTGGCCATAAACGGTCTTCCAAGTAGAATCGGTCTCACGTTAGTCTTCCCACTAACATCATCCATGTCTAGCACTATAAAGTCTACAAGAATGATCAACTTATCAACCTGTACCAACACATCTTCCATGATCCCCCTCAGATATCTAACTGAGTCACCGGCTAAAAGTAATGATATAGTTGTTGGCTTGACCTCATTTAACCCCAACTGCTTATAAATGGCAAACGGTATCAAGTTGATGCTAGCACCTAAGTCTAACATCACCCTTTCCAGTTTTGAGTCCCCAACTGTAATGTTGATACAAAAACTAGATGGATCCTTCAGTTTGGGTGGAAGTGTCTTCTGAAAAGCTGCACTAGCACCACTTGCTATGTATCCTTGGTGGTTTGACCCAAACTTTTCCCGGTTGGTGTGAAGACTCTTGAAAAACTTGGTATAAGCAGGCATCTTCTCTATCATATCTAGCAAGGGTAAGTTGACTTGTACCTTGGAGAGGACATCAAAAATCTCCTTAAATGCCTTGTCCATCTTATCTTTCTTTAACCTCTCCGGGAATAGAACCGGTGGAATGTATAAGTTGGGTGACTTGTGTAGCAGGGATGTCTTCTTAGGCACATTCTCCACTACTACCTCTTCCTCCTCTTCTAAAGCCTTTCCCCCACTCCCTTCTTCTAACTCTTTGGCCTTTTTCCTCTTAGGTTCTCCCATATCTTCGGTGTCTAAAACTCCTCCACTCCTTAAAATTGCCATGGCCTTTGCTTGTTCTGACTGGCTAGGAAGTCTACCCGGCTCACTCATATGAGCTATGTCAGCTACTTACCCTAATTGGGTCTCCAACTTCTTCACCGATGCCTCTAAGTTGGTGAACCTTTGCCTGGTTGCTTGAATGAAATTTTTCAAGTTCTGATCTATTTGTTGTGAACTCTGAGCAAGATTGGTAACTAGATCCTCCAAAAAAGGCTTCATCGGTTGATAAGAAGTCATGTCCCAATCTCTAGAATTGTTCCACTGCTGCCCACTTGATCTTTGACCTTGGTAACTTCCCCTATTGTAACCACCTTGATGATCTCCTTAAGCATTCAATTGGTTGTTCAAAGTATTGTTAGGATTGGACCATGAGAAGTTTGGATGATTGTGTCACCCCGGATTGTAAGAGTTAGAATATGAATCGTTTATTCCTCTTTGATAATTTAGGGCTTGGACATCCTCAGTCTCATAAAGTACCATCTCTCTGCCTTGATGATCCCCTTCATACACCATGTTTGCCCTTTCTTGTTGTTGACCCATATTTCTTGCCATTGCCTTCATTTGTTTGGTTAGCCTAGCCATTTGTATTGCCATCTTCGTGTCTTGACTAAACCTATACTTTCCTCCCCTTCTTGAAGTTGAACTTTTATGTTGGGAGTTGAGAGCCAACGTCTCATATATTTCAAAATTTTCAGCGGCCGATTTATTGGTGATCAAACCCTCATATGCATTGTCCACTGAAGCTTGTGTGAAGGTTGTCAACCCATCGTAGAACGTACAGACCTTGTACTCATCGGTCAAAATGTGAAGAATGATTTGTTCCAAAAGTTGCTTATATCTTCCCCAAGCCTCATGAAAAGGCTCATCATCTTCCTCTGTGAAGCTTGTAATTTGGATCCGAATCTCTTTTATCTTCACCGTCGGAAAGAACCTATTAAAAAAGACTTGGCACAATTCATCCCATGTAGTTAAAGATCCCGCCCTCAAATAACCAAACCACACATTGGCTATATCCTTTAGGCAATAACTAAAACATCACATCTTTAAGTGTTCTTCGGTGAGTCAGCCTATCGGGAAGGTCTCCAATATAGAATGATAATCCTTCATGAATTGTAAACAATCTTCAGTCAATTGGTCATTGAAAGAAGTAAGCATGGCAATGTGAAGTCCTTTGAGCTCATAGCTCATAGCTGACGCACTCAATACTATGGGTGACGGTTGATGCTCCATCATAGGTTGGTCGGATTCTCTCATAGCTATAACACCTTGGTTTTCCTCATGTGTAGGTGCCCTAGGTGAGTCAGCATACTCATTCCCCTCTTGATCTTCCATTTATGTTGTCGATGACCGGAAACAATTTCCTTCCAAAAGAACGGCGACTATGCATACACCTGTAGCCCTGAAACACCAAAAAAAAAATACCAACGAAGTAAAAAGAAACTAAAAAAAATGAAAATAAAACTAACTAACAAAATAAAATAAAATGACACACACTACCTAAATCAAACTAATTAGGCTCAACTAATGAATATACGCCGATCCCCGGCAACAGTGTTAAAATTGATACAGTATTTTTGATCTTACTCAATTTAAAATATTTGTTCATTCACTAGGATCGGTGATTCAAAATAGTTGAACTAATTAACTCAATTAACCCTACTAAATGCAATAAAAGTAGAAGGCATAATGCTTGTCTTGAATTGGTATTCTAATTCACTAATATGTAAGAATCTAATAAACTAAATGACACAAAAGCTCACGCGAAAATATTAATAAGAGGGAAATGCTAGGGAATCAATGCAACGTAAGTAAATTACTCAGTGTAATCCACAAGTCTCATTAAAGCACTTAAATCTAATTGATAAGGTTTGTTTCATGAAGCACTTCATTTCCATTACTCACACACGGTCATGTAATGAGCAATGGTTAGAATTAATTTTTAATTAAAACTCTAAACCAAATCATATATACCATGGTCATGCATATGGAAATTTTCTCAATTATTAAGCTTATCGTTAATGATTAAATGGGATGGTCACCCACATCTAACCCTCGACATCATATATAAACTAATCCTCACACAAACATTCATTGAGGTCTTATTTGAATATAAATAGAGGAATTAGAGCATGTATTTCAATAAAAGAGACTATCAATATATTTAGTTAAAAACCACTGGACTATAGGATTACAAAAAGTTGTTCAACCGGTTACATTAATCCCCTAACTTAGAGATTAGTTACACATCAAGGAAAAGAAATAAAACAAGGAAGAGTTAAAGAAGAAACCCAAGTTGGTCATTTGAGGTTCCTTGATTTGTAAGCTTCCTCTTCTTGCTTTCCAAGGTTCCAAGATGGATGGAGGAATAAAAATGTCTAAGGATGGTGATGGAGGGGTAAAAGTGTTTAAAAGTTCGTGTGGCTAATGTTCCATCACCAAAATCTAATATGGGTATTTATATGGGTTCAAAAATAGGTCGGAAATCAACCTAGAAACGTGTGCAGACGGATTTTCACCTCCCTACATGTCGCGATTGTCTATGAAGACAATTTGATCATGACACTTCGCTTCTTTGATCCATGTCTTCTTTCCAGGTGACACTTCGAGCAACACAGGTTTAGAAAAGTTTTTATTGCCTGATGTGTCACAGTCTCCCATGACGACAATTAGACCGCAACATGTCGCTTTCTTCAATTTCACACATGCTCTCCAAGTGACACTTTAGGTGACTCATAAAACAAGTTTCTGTCGCCTGTTATGTCGCATCCTTCCATGACCGCGACATCTCGTGCCTTTTTGTCCAAGTTTCCCATTTCCAGCTCTTTTGGGTCTCAACTCACTCATATCTCCCATATGATGCCTCTAATACAAAATATTGAAAATACACTTAATTGAGCCATTAAACACTTGAATTTACTCGAGAATTGGGTAATAAGCATGGAAGGGGGACTTAAAATCTATTGTTATCATGGCTCGATCACTCCTTTTCTGAAATACTGTGGGATTACAGAAAAACAGAAACTCTTGTGTGTTGAACGTGTGTGAGTTTCGTTCCATCTACATCGTTCTGTAATGAAAATAGTTTTAGCAACGCAAAAGGATTACACCTAGTAGAGTGACGTGAGCCTTACGTTTATCATGCGTATGCTATAAAAAAAATACAGTTTGAAAATAGATAACAAGAATATTAGAAACGACCTACGATTCAAGTGTATCACCAATTTATTTAAATGGCACCCTAAGAGGATCATGCACGATACGAAATTCTTCCATTATCGAATTTGAAGATTATCAAATTGTTCTTCATCTCTCAAATATATATTACCATGAAATTTGTAATAAATTTATCAAATTGTGTTAAAAATATTAACAAGGAAACAAACATTACACGAACAATAAATTCAAATATTATGAGTGTACATAAGATAAAATCATAAAACTACTACATATATAACTAAAATCAAACAAAAAAAGGGGGAAATACTTAAAATTATACTTTAAAATTGTTGAGTTCTATCTTCTCTGGTTGTTGGAGGCTTGAAGAAGGCTTATGGGTGCCAATTTAATAGTTAGTCGTCTAGCTATAAAATAAAAATAGTACGTACTTAGTTTAATTAATTTAATAGGCTTTTGTTTGATGATTAATTTGTTTTATTATGTGCTTGCCTAACTAAATTAATTATAACAAATTTAGACCTGAAATTGAGGTTTTATAGTGGATTAGTGGATTTTAATTAAAACCCTTTATTAACTTTCTATTTTAATATTTATATAATATATAATTTATTTTTTCCAAATTGTTGGACCGAGCTGCTGCCCAATCCAGTCTACTAAGAGCATCTCCAACCAGATCTTATATTGAAGCAAAAAAAACAAATTGAAGCAAAAATTCTTATCCAACGAAACTGCATATTTCTACGTTACATCGAGTTGGTGAACAGTGTTGCACCAGATTTGACGCAACACTATCTTGACGCAATTTTGTTCCTTTTTTATATAGTTTTGTTTAATCATGGTTTTACTTTTATTCAATAAAATTTATTCAAATTGCATACTTTTTTATTGTTTAAAAGTTTTGTTTAATCGTAGTTTTACCTTTATTCTATCAAATTTATTTTAATTGTATCCCTTTTTATTATTTAACAATTTTGTTTAATTTATATTTGTTTTAATTTATTTATTATTTTTCTTAACATTTATAACAAAATAAAATTAAGTATAAAATACAAAAATTATACTATCTTTTTGAAAATCACTAATTTGAAAACAATAAAATTAAAAGCAAAATACAACATTAAAAACTTCATAAAAACTTCATAATGATAAAATAAATTATCACTAATTAGAAGACAGTAAAACATATTATTGAAATATTATGTTAATTGTTTTTTGAACTGCACAACTTTAATAGAAGAGAAGGCAAAGCCAATCCCAAAGCAATCAAACATCATCGCAAAGAACACAAAACACAACAGTCATACAAAAGAAAGAAAACAACAAACAGCCCAAAAAACAGAGCAACCAGGACCCAAACGAAAAACAAAAACACCCCCAAAAACTACACTGTCCACACTACGAAATCCACACTACAACTGGAACCCTTCTTAGCCAACATATGCGTGCAAAAAATTGTAGCTCAATGAGTGAAAACAATAGACATGTTGCCTCGCTCCTTGACCAAACAGCGAACATCATAGATCGTGTTAACATGCTTGAAGCAACCAAAGCCCTCATTATTCGCCCACTGAATCGTAACCTTGGAGTCACTTATAATCATAACATCTTTCTCATGTAAGGCCTCATTGGCTCTACACACCTTGTTAGCTTTGTAAACGGCACGGATCTCTACATAGTTACAATCTTGAATACCCATCCATTCCGAAAAAGGATAAAGCACCTTACCACTGATATCTCTCAACACTCCATCAATACTCGACATACTAAGAGACCCCTCTTGTGGAACCATCAACATTAAATTTTAAATCTCCCAGTGAGGGAAAAGAACAAACTTCAGCATTCTTATGCTTCGCGGAACTCGATTCCATACAATAGTCCTTTATATTGAGCAGCATGTCACGGGGTTAAAGTTTGCACAGCACACCCGTGTGGCACTTAGGCAAATTTTGAGATAATGTTGCTAAGTAAGCCTTACAAGAGAGATTTGAGAGAAAATAGTAGAAGAGAGTAGAAGAGCTTGAATGGAAAACAAAGATTGTATTGCTATGAAGGAAGCTTTACAATGCTTTGGATACTAGAATGCTTGAGTTTCTAGGATAATTTACAAATGAGAGGGGTTGGCTATTTATAGGTGAGCCACCTCCTTAAGAAATGTTCTTGATTAATCTAGTCTAATAGTGGAGATTAAGTCTCCAGAATATTCTACACATAGCTAGAATACTCTACATGTATTTACATGCCTTTACAAGGTTCTAGATTAATCTACACATATCTAGCTAAGTACAAGAATGGTGTAGAGATGGTTGGGTTGCTAGAGATTTCCAGAAGCTTGACCAATGCTGGAATTGTGGAGAAGTCTCTAGAATCTTCTAGGAGCTTGGCATAGTTGTGGCTTTTGTTGGGCTCCTGGGCTTGACGGATTGCGGGCCGTGACATCCTCGTTGCGTGGACACTGAGTATATTGGAGTCTGTCACAAGTGGGGTCCTTCGTGCGGATGGACTTCGGTTGGGGAAGCCTCTATTGAAGGACCGTCTTCAGACATTTCATCCTTGGCTCGACGCAAATGGGTTTGCTTGGCTTTTATGGGGATCCAGCATCTTGGGTGCCTTCCTCCGTTGCCTTTGGTCGCTTCCCATGGCTTACGTGCTTCTTACTCCTTCGAACGCCTACCATCAGTTGAATCTGTGGAGAAGTGGAAGAAATTGGTGTCTCATCGAGCCGTACGGTGGATAGCATCTTACATGGCTAGGGTATGCATCCTACCGGGATGGTGAGTGCCTTGCCCCCGTTAAGAATGCTAAGTGAGTTAACAGCGGGTAGGGGGAAGCGTTAGCTTGCTTAAAGAATGCCATGCCTAGCACCACTTGGTAGTCGTCTAAGGGAACCGCCGAGAAGTCGAGTTTTCCACTCCATGGGCCTAGGTGGACAATGACGTCTTTTACTGTGCCATCAATTTGTTTGGTCGGAGAGTTGGCAGCTTTAATGATGGCACATTCACCATTGGTGATGCGAAGGCCAAGTCGTTCAACTTCGTCTGTTGAAATAAAGTTGTGCGTTGCCCCGCTGTCTAGCATTGCACGAACTTGTTTGCCTTTGATTGTGGCGCTCACGAACATAAGGCCTTTGGTAAGTGTAGGAGGCACGGGTTGCCCTTTGAGTGCGTAAAGCTGTTGGAGAGAACTCATGCTTGCTTGGGGTTCGACTGCCTTAGTTTCTTCGAGTTGGGTAACCATGGCATTGAGCATCTTTCGCTTTGGGCAGTCACGTACCCAATGTGGCCCATCATAAATGAAGCATGGATACTTCAGCTTGATCAATATGGGCTTGCCTCCATTGGAATTGTCACATCGGTTGTCGCCATTGGGAGTTCTGTTTGGTCCTTCGCTCTTTGGATTGTGGTCTTTAGACACGTCCCCCCCACCTTTCTCATGGTTGTCGGTCATTTTCTTAGTCTTGGTGAGGTCGGCAAGGGATTCTACAGCGGTGATGGCTGCATCAATGTCTTGCACATTTCACCTTTCTAGCTCCACTCTTGCCCATTCCTTGAGACAGTCCATGAAGAAGAATAGTTTGTCTTTATCGGACATATCTTCGATCTCAAGGATTAAGGTGGAGAACTCCTTAATGTAGTCATGGATGGATCCGAACTGCTAGAGGCGACGAAGGTGGCTACGGGTCTCCTTATCGATATTGGTTGGCGAGAACTGCCTCTTAAGTTCTAGTTTGAAGTCTTCCCATGTGCGGATGGGGTGGATAGTATCACCATTCTTGCGTCGCCACCATAGCTGAGCAGAATCCCGAAGGAAGGTGGGAGCATTGGTGATCCATGTAGCGTCATCCCTAACTTCCTTGGCCTTAAAGTACTGTTCTAGGAAGAAGAGGAAGTTTTCCACTTCCATGGCGTTATGGTTGCCGTTGAATATGGATGGCTTAGGGATCTGGATGGCGCCCCATGAGCTAGTGCTAGAGGAGGCACCATTGCCAAAAGTTGGGTTGTTTTTAAACGAAGTCCATTCGGTGCGAACTTTATCCATCTCGGCTTGAATGGCCCATAACTCTTGCTCGACGAAGGTGCGAGTGTTACAGACTTCTTGAGTGAATTGGCAGATTTCCTCCCGAAGGCCCTTCTAGAACTCTTATAGCATTGCCTTGGTCGCCTGAACGATTATGGCATAATTGGTTTCTAGGCCATCGATACGGTCGACCACGGTGCTCAAGGTGGCTTGCATTTCGGAAAGGATTTCATCGTGGACATCCACGCGAGATTCCAAAGCATCCATAGACGGACCTTTGGACTTGCTACGCTTGGTGTGGGTGCGTTGCTCGCCACGGCCACACGCTTGCTCTTCCACTGTAGCAGCAACTTCGCTATCGGAGGCCATGACTCGTGCTAGCTGTGGTTGCTTAACCAGGCTCTGATACCAACTGTTACGAGGTTAAAGTTTACGCAGCACACCTATGCGGCACTTAGGCAAATTCTGTGAGAATGTTGCTAAGTAAGCCTTACAATAGAGATTTGAGAGAAGAGAGTGGAAGAGCTTGAATGGAAAACAAAGATTGTATTGCTATGAAGGAAACTTTACAATGCTTTGGATACTAGAATGCTTGAGTTTCTAGGATGATTTACAAATGAGAGGGGTTGGCTATTTATAGGTGAGCCACCTCCTTAAGGAATGTTCTAGATTAATCTAGTCTAATAATGGAGATTAAGTCTCCAGAATAGTCTACACTTAGCTAGAATACTCTACATGTATTTACATGCCTTTACAAGGTTCTAGATTATTCTACACCTATCTAGCTAAGTACAACAACGGTGTAGAGATGGTTGGGTTGCTAGAGACTTCCAGAAGCTTGACTAATGCTGGAATTGTGGAGAAGTCTCTAGAATCATCCAGGAGCTTGGCATAGTTGTGGCCTTTGTTGGGCTCCTGGGCTTGACGGCTTGCGAGTCGTGACAAGCATCACCGTAACATAGTCTTGTGAGCCCAAACCCAGGTATTTAAACCACCACACCACCTAAAATTTGACCATATCCAATATTGAGCCACCCCAATCTAGTTTCCTTTTAAAAAAAAAAAACATAATTTCTCGCCTCTCAAATCGACCAAACTATAGCAAAGAAAAGAGAGTTCCAAGCTCTTCGATGTTTTCACGATGGGCACAGGCTAGACCAACCGTTGAACCATTCTACCACCGAATTATTTAGGCAGCATTCCACCTCCCACCAAGACATACATTTTTTTCGGATTGCCCACGCTCATTTGTAATGAAGGAAGAGGTGGTTTATTGAATCAATGTTCGAATTGTAGAGGACACAAGCTAAACTTTGATTTTAGTTAAGACCGATCCTGCTTAACACCCCACGAACAGTGGTTTTACCATTTAACATTTGCCAAGTGAAGAATTGAACCTTTGGAGGGCACATTCCTTCCAGATAGTCTTACTATCAAAAGTATTAATACCTGAGTTGCCTTTTATACATCTCCGGAATGAACCAACTGAAAAAAAAAAGCCCATTTGGACACTATACTCATGCAATAGAATCCTAGGTATCTCTCAAAATAACAGCGTTATTCAGGATTGAGTTGAAACACTTCCATTGGTTATGTTCCCAGTCAAAAAGGGGACGTCTCAGCATGACGTTTCATTCCTATTTAGAGTCCATATCTACCAAAGTTACTCACAAAACCCACCTTGTTCACAACTAACACAAAAATCCAGGGGCAAGTATGTTTAAAGGGACTATCGTCCCTCTACACAAAGACCAAAAACTTGTTCTATTTCCATTGCAGTCACCATCTTCAAACCCTCACCCAAAATCTTGGAAGAGGCCGACCCTTCAACACACAGACTACCTACCGCTTTCACGAAAAGGGAGGAACTGACATCATCTAACCACCTCCAACCTAAGTTATTCAGTACTCTATATTTCACACAAATAATTCTTTTCCACAACATCCTATCTTCAACACCAAACCTCCATACCCATTTAGCTAAAAGCCCTTTATTTTTATCTGAAATCCTCCTAATACCTAAGCCACTGTTTCTCTTACTGCTACAAGTCGTGTCCCAACGAACACCATAGACCTTTCTTTTCAACGACCATCCCCCCAAAGAAAAGACCTTTGTGTTTTCTCTAAAGCTTGAGTTACGCTAGTGGGAACCTTCAAAACTGACTTATAGTATGTGGGGATAATAGCTAATATCGCCTTGATGTGCACCACACTTCCTCATCTGCATACGAACTTTCTTTTCCAGGGAGTTAGCCTACTCTCAACTCGACGAATAACTGGGTTCCATAAGGATTTGGCACTAGACCTTGCACCTAGAGGGAGATCAAGATATAAGATTGGCAGACATGCCTTTTGACAGTTAAAGGCCCTGTTCAGTCTAAGTACCCACCTGACTTCTTTCTAACCTTAATCACACATGATTTGTTGAAATTAATTAGTAAGACCGAAACAAGTTCAAAACAATGAAGGATCATTCTGGTATTAATGAGATACTTTAACACAGGCTTAAGGAAAACAATAGTGTCTTCAACGAATTGAAGATGGGGTAATCTGTACACTATTATTACCAAAAGACGCACCAATCAACATGTCCAAATCCACTACCTTTCTCAGCAACCTACTCATATCTTCAACCACAAAATTGAACAGGAAAGGCAACAACGTATCCCCTTGCCGAAGCCCTCTTTCCACACCAAATTGAGGAGTAGGGCTTCTATTAACCAACATAGAGATCATTGGCAATGAGAAGCACCACCTCATCCAACTTTTCCATTTCCCCCCAAACCAGAAGTCATCCATCAGAGAGTCTAAAAAACAATAGTCCACACTATCATAGGCTTTCTCAAAATCAAGCTTGAGAAGGAGAACCCCATCTTTAGAACTTTTCCAATCATGAATAATTTCTTCTGCAACAATAAAACTATCTATAATTTGCCAATCTTTGATAAAGGCCATTTGGGAGTCCCCAACGATTGAATTCATAATTATTTTTAACCAGTTGGCTAAAACCTTCGAAAGCACCTTATACATTGAACTAACCAAACTAATAGGTCTAAAGTCACTTATAGTATCTGGATTGTCACGTTTCGGAATAAGACTGATGAAAGAAAAAATCACCTCCTTCACAATGGATCCATCCTTAAAAAATTCATTTATAAAATTCATGAAATCTTCCGCCACCACCTCTCAATTTGCTTTGACAAAATTGAGATTTAAGTCATCCGATTCTAGGCCTTTATTACCGTCACAGTTGTACACCACCTCCCAAACTCCCTCTTGGCTAAAATTTTCCTCTAAGAACTCACTCTATTCTTTTGAAATCTGACTAGAACTAAGCCCATTAATTCTTGGTCTTTGCCAAGACATGTTTTGGTAGTGTTGCTTGAAGAAGTGGAAAATTCCCCTTTTGACATCGCACGGATCAGATAATTTCTCCTCATTAAAAGATAGCCCTTCAATAAAGTTAGATTTCCTCCTCCTATTGACCACCATATGGAAGAACTTTGCATTCCTGTCTCCCTCATTTATCCACTTCACCCTAGACTTTTGCCACCACTATTGATCCTCCAATCTAAGACCTTTCCATAAATCTAAAATCAGCACCAACCTCTCACTTCTTAAATTCTCCGACCACTCTTCCAAAACAGCCTTACGATATACCTTTTCTAGTTGTTCCTCAAACTTCTTCTGAGAAAAAGAAAGACCCCTATTATTCTTCACCAAATCCTTCATCAACGATTTTACAGCTTTAACTTTATCCGCAAGGGCCCTCTTATTATTCTTACCACCCGAATGGCTTGTCTAACCCTCTCTAACAACCTTCATTAGATCATTTTTCTCCAACCACTCATTATAGAAACGAAAGGGACAAGGGCCCCAATCTTCAACATGGTCGCCTAACGTAATTGCATAATGGTCCGAGAGACTCTTGGGCAAACCATATTGAATTAAATTAGGAAGCCAAGATAAAAATATTATGTTAATTTAGAGGTGGAATGTTAATTGATGAGAAATAAAAAAAAAGTAAAAGCTAGGTAATCATTTTTTTAGTTTGATATTTGGTGCAAAGAGTTGGAGATGGAAAAAATTAATGGTGTGAAAGTTACACCATTTAGGTGTAAAGGTTACACCAAATTAATATTTTGGGTTGGAGATGGTCTAATCGTTCTGCCATTGTGTTTATGTGCTTTGGCCTCCCATAGTTATTTCATTTTTACAACTTTGCCCTTCAAAGATATATTATTTTTTGATTCTACATGTCCACCCAATATATTAAGGATCCCAACAACAAATATATTGTAAAATATTTGAAATAATATATACATTTATCTAGTTACCCCTTTTAAATTTGGGTTCAAAAATTAAATGGCACTTTTTTGAGGTGGCATTTCAATATTGTTACTGCTTTAATAACTTATGTTTAAAAGACAACTATTATGATGAACGGATAAAAATATCTCTAATAATTGTTCAACATTAGATTTCTTTCATTCATTTTACAGTGACAGGGTTATGAAGTAGAGAGAGAAAATACATTTGAAACCCAGACAATCACTCAAACAACGACGGAATGGCGCTACGCAAACACATTTAAATAGCTCGGAGCCTTTAGTAAAAGTCTCGGAACCAAGCAGGTAGGTTCGAGTTTTAAAAAGCACGAACCTTTGAAAAAAGTCTCAGACACAATTTTAAAAAGCTCGAGGCTTTTATAAAAAAAGTTCTGACCTTTCATAAAAATTCTTAGACACTACAAAGTTTAACCAAACAAAGGTGTTGCAAGAAAAAGGCTCGGACACTGTTTTAAAAAGTATGAACCTTTGAAAAAATGTATTGGTCACAGTTTTTAATAGCTCGGAGCTTTGAAAAAAAAAATCGGGGCTTTTATAAAAAAACTCGGACCTTTCATAAAAATGCTAGGACACTACAAAGTTTAATCAACCAAATTTTCCTAAAGAAAAAGCCCAAACGTGTCTCAAAAGTCTCGAATTTGGTTCAAAAAAGTTCGGACATGTTTCGAAAGGCCTCGGAGCTTCAAAGTTAAACAAACCTAATTTTTCTAAATAAAAAGCTCGGACATGTTTCAAATAAGATCGGAAATGTTTCAAAAAGTCTCAAAAACCCAAAAATTCATCTTCATAAAAATAAAATCATCTTCGTCTTCGGGTTGGATAGGCAGAAGAAATGGATAAATTGTTATAAGACTCAGAATACCTTGTTGTGATGAAACAAGTCAACTTTCAGACAACTTGTAGATCGATTTTCAAACAAGTTTATTAGAGAGAGAGAGAGAGATGACTGCTTTAAGTGATCAAAATGTAGAGATTGAAATACAAAGCAAATTAAAAATTGATTATTTAAGGGCAATTTGGGTAGTTTACCATAATAGGTGCATTTTAAACTTAACTTATTAAAGTATTGACATCAGTGCAACACACACAAAAAAATGTGACATTTCTTACCATTTTCACTTTAAAATTAACATGTAGCACAACTTATTTTGTGACTGATGTAATAGATTTATTTATTTTTCTCAAAAAAAGAATAGATTTATTAAACGCGTTATTATAATTTTTTATTTGTTGAGTGTTAAATACCATAAATACCTTATTTATTAATAATAATGTTACGTTGTCCAAATTATGTAACAATAATTTAATCCATTTATTTAAATTGTATTATATTTGTATGATTTAAATGAATAAATTAGAGTATTGTCATGTCATTTAGACATCAAATTCAGACAATACATATATTACTCATTTATTAAATACATTATCACCGTCCAATATGGTTCGGTGGTTACTCATTCAATCCGATAATATTCTAAATTCAAATCGATATCATTATAAATGGTATATTAAAAAAAAATACGTTGTTTTCATGACATATATAAACAGTCCAGCATTGTAGTTAAATAGTCTCAAAGTAACCCTTATATTGAGGGAAAAATGTCGCCACCACCCATAAATATACAAGAGAAGAAGGATTAATTTGGTATAATATATCTCAAAAACTTTTAAAGAGAATTTTTTTTCTAGAAATTTTATTATATAAAATTTATCTTTTATAATTCCGTGGACCAGAAAATTTTTATTCTCTCCATTGACCAAATAAACGTTTAAAGGAAAAAGGGATTCTTTTGGTCTCATTAACCGCATAAACTTTTAATTCATAATAAAAATATGAGATACTTAATTTGGTAAAAATATATCCATTATAATTTAATCTCGAAAACTCTAAGAGTATCTCCAATACAAAAGTTACTTGCACATGTAATCGTTGACATGACAATGTCAAAAGATCTGCTTCCTATATAGTATAAAGATAGATTTGATAGACAATCAATTCAAAATTTGGTTTACAATACTTAAACACATTTATTTTTAATAATATGTCCCATTCTTTTTTCTTACTATTTTTATTTTTATTTTATTTCATTACCAAAAATAGATGAAAAATTAATGTTAATTTTAATTTCATATATATGAATAAAATGAATTATTTTTCTTTAAAATATTTAGTATTGTATATCTTTTACATTGTGGCCCTTGTTATTTTCATTTCACATCATAGGCCCCAAAACATAAGATTTATGACTCTCTTCTCTTTTTTTTTTCTTTTTTTTTTATTGAAATGCAACTATTGTCGGGACCCAGTGAGGTTAATCAGACTCTACAAAAACGTTCTGGAATACAACTCCCACTATCGGAGAGAGGTTACATATGGACTACAACTCTCACCACCGAAAAGAGAGTTGATCCCACAAACCTAGAGAAAACTCATCACTCATCCTTGTAAAATGCGCTTGGTGGGACTTGAAGCCCTAATCAATAGATGTGGAAGGGAGGGGCACAATCATCTCTACTAATTGGTGATGTGCATTTATGACTCTGTTCTTGTCATCAAATGACAATTTTTTTTATTACTAAGCTAATTTTCGTACATATTAATCTTCTTGTTCTCTACATTTATATTTCAATTTCATTCCCCTAAACCATTTATCTAATAGATCATTTTTTTTTTATCTATAGAATGAGTAGTCTTCAATTTTTTTAAAGTCTGAATAGATATTAAAAACTGAAACTGAAAGATGTGTTTATTTTTTTTCTTACATCTTTTTTTTAACGGTAAATTTTATTACGAAAACGGTAAAACCGCTGCAAGGAAACAAGTGGAAAACACAAAGCCAACACGGCTAGCGGGCCACACTGCCACAGAACACAACCCAAAAGACTGCCCACAACGAAAACAAAACAAAAGGCTCAAAAATCAACCCAAATAACAAAAATTACTACCAAAATAGAGTCAAACTAAGCCAACCAAAAGGGATGAAAACATGCCAACACAGAGAGCAAACAACAGCCCAAAGACCCCCAAAATAGTGTCAACTTGTTTGTTTTTAAAGATAAAATTGTTTAAAAACAAATAATTTGACATTTATACACTTATTACTATTAATTGTTATATTTTTTAATTCGATATAATACAAACAACTAAATAAAAATAATTTTAAAAAAAATACTAAACTATTTTTATGTAAAGATTTATAAGATATTATTATATTGGAATGGTTTGATTTTTACAAAATAAAAAATAAAATAAAAATTGAAGGTTCAACAGTGAAGTTGAAAAAGACAATTTGATAATACATTATTATTATATTATTTTGTTTCTAGTTATTTATCTTTAGAAAAATATCAAAAGAAAGAAATGTGTATAATATAAAGTGGAATTTTAAAAGTATCACTAAGTTGAGTTTAATTTACCTCAATGGACTAAAAAACCATCATCTCCTTTTATTATACATTTGTGCCATATTTAGGTTTGATGGAGGTCCTCCATTAATGGAGATGAAAGATCTCCATTTGAGGTCGAAATCGGCCTCCAATGGAATTCGAAATCAGCCTCCAATTGGAGGGAGGTCTCGATGAAAAAATTGTCAAAAAAAATTTAAAAAAAAAAACCAGTTTTGTCCAATAAATCTAGGAAATTGTAAATATATCTAATAAGTCGTGGAAACTATCTAGAAGGTTTCGAAAACTACTTGAAAAGTCTTGGAAAATACATGAAAAGCTTGGAAATACATATTAAATAAATCTTGAAAACACAAAAAAAAAAAAAAAAAAAAAACTCATTGTGAGTGTATTTTAAAGGTGTTTTTATCATATTCACACTTTATGTGTTAACTTAAGCTATTAAATTGGTGATAGTCTTAAAACTCACTCTTTAAAAAGTGTTATTAAATTTTTGAACCCTAGTATAAAATCATGGTAAGATTAGAAATAATTTATCTTTGAGAGTATAATCTTTGAAGGAAATCTTTTAAATGTAATCTAGTGATTTGAAATCAAGTGAAATGTCATGATTTATTACTTTTTATTTTCAACTGTTTTTGGTTATTTTAAAGTTGTTTGATCATTTAAAAACAAAAAAACAAAAAAAAAACAAAACAATGCATGATTATTTTACTTTTAACTTCCATCAATTAAGAGTAAGTGAATCATTAGATATAAAAATCGTGATTTCGATTTAAGCATTTAAGTTAGTATAATTTGGAGTTCTAAAATTAAATGGCACTATTTGATTTCCTCACATAATTTGGCTCTCTTTAAATCTCTACATACATTTTCTCACACGACTTATATATTTACTATTCCCCGGAAAGATAGTCCAAAAATTTGAGATAATTTTTGTACAGGTGGTTAATTATTATATAGAAGGGTTCAGACCACACCTGAAAATGTTATTGCCATAAAAATTGATAACAAGGTAATATTTTAGTTAGATAAAATTATATCGGTCAAATTGTATACCCCTCACACCTAGTTCACGAGATAGTGGATATGAGTCACTCCTAACTAAAAATCTAAATTTACGTAATATTTCAAAAAACAAAAACAAAAGATAACATTTCAGATTATTTATGAGAACACTTTTATATATGTGTGTGTGTGGATAGGCTTGTCTAGAGTGATTTCTGAGTTGTTTTGCAGCTGTTTTGGCTTCAACCTGTCTTCACGATCCATTGTTTATGTTTCTGCAGCTGCTCAGTGGTCTGAACTTTTGGCTATTTCTTCGGCTGTTTTTGGTGTAATGCTCTGTTTTTAGTTTTTGTATGTTGGCTTTCATTTTCTGTGGTTTTGATTTCTGTCTCTTTGGTTGTTTGCCTTTGCTGTGACCAGGTGGGGTTTATTTTGTCTTCTCAGTTTGTTTCAATAAAGTTGCAGTTTCAAAAAAATGTATATTTCTCTTTTGATACCAAGATGTAATTTCCTTGATTTCAAACATACTTGAACAACCATAAGGTGTCCTAAAAATATTAACAAAGACTTCCACGATATCTTTTGCTTTTCCTTAAAAATAGATTCTCTCAAGAAGGAATATCTTCAGATGTTGATGGTAAATGAGAAAATTGAAGGGTTAAAAGACAAAATTGAGAAACTCCTACGAAAGAATTAAAGTGTGGACCCCCACCAAGTAAAATAAACTTTGAAGCAGCGAGATCTATGTTTTATCTGTGGAATTATGGGGGAATTGCACAAACATCCCCGAGGTTAGTCATAATTACATCGATATAACACTTTTAGAGGTATTGACAGAAAACCTACATGACGTTTGATAGATGTTGCACATACATCCTCTGCCGTTAGTTTGACACCGTTAAGTCGTAGCGATTAATGGTCAAAAGTTCAAAATGACCAAAATACCCTTTATTTTCATTTTATAAAATAACTAAAAAGTATATTACAAAAGATAATCAAATAATTGATAAATAAATATTAAATAAAAAATCTTCATCTTCTTTTTCAAGAAGACTGAAAAAAAGCATCAAACCCCTCCACTGAAAGATAAAATTTTTAATTTTCTCTTAAGAAGATATAGTGTGGAAGTTGAAGAAGATGAAGATGAAGATGGATTTTTTTTTTATTATAGATTGATGAAGAAGAATTTTTGTACTTTTTTTTGTTTTGTGGATTGATTAAGAACTTTTTTACTTTTTTTCTTTTTGATTGATGAAGATGGTTGGGTGATGTTTGATGATTTGGAGATGTTTATGTTTGATGATTTTTTCTTGAGAGAAAAATAAGAAATTTATTTTTCAGTGGTGGGGTTTAATTATTTTTTTCAGTTTTCTAGAAAAAGAAGATGGATATTTTTATTAATTATTTATTGAAATATAATTTTCAATTATTTATAAAATGAAAATAAATGTTTCAGTTATTTTATAATATGAAAATAAAGGGTATTTTGATCATTTTTAACTTTCGATCATTGACCATTGGGATTTAACGGTGTAAAACTAATAATAGAGGATGTATGTGCAATATCTACCAAACGTCGGGTAGGTTTTATGGCAATACCTCCAAAAGCATCATATCTGTGTAATTTTGATTAACCTTGGGTATATTTTTGCAATTCTTCCTTTATTTAGTTACTGGATCGCGTGATGGAAGTGTTAGAATCGTGGCGTTTTATCATTCATAAATATATCAGGAGTCAGATATCATACTTGAGAGAAAAAATTTAATGCAATGGGTGTATTATTGAGTGCTTTATCCGAACACTAACGATGAGATATATGGTTGACATGCTATCACGTACTCATATTTAAAGACCGGATACACTCTTCAATAATACGTCTAGTGCTCCGAAGATTTCCACCCACACTTGAGCGTGAACGAGTTTTTCTTGGAAGAATACGAGAATGCCACAACAAAATGTACTAAGTTTCAGGATTGAAGGATGGCGGCTACTGTGGTCAACTGAAAAAGGAGTTTCTTGTTGGGGTAAAATAGCTATAACTTATAATCATGATGTACTGCTTGCATCTCCACCGTCCGATTGTTTTCTTTATTCCCAATGAGCAAACATAGAAAACAGCTCATCACTTTCAAGTGGGATACACATCAGAAAAAAGCTTCTGTAGTAGTGGGGTTCTGATGATCAACACAATACAGATGATTGATGAGAACTGAAAACCCTTTAAGAGGTTCAGCAAGTGGTGTCATTACACGAATCCTCTGTTGTTATAGCGCATGATCATTACCTCTACAAGACTACAACTACAACTTTTTGCTCATTGATATCAACTCTGCACATATATTTAAATCTGATCAAATGTGTCCAGGTGAAGGGATGCTAATTACATGAACATATATAGGTCCAACAGTTGAGAGTTGAGACCCCCTCTCATTTTAGTAGCTATAAATCGGTGATATAGAGTAGACAAACCATCCTGATCGATTAAGTGGGATCAGTTACCTGAGTGCCGACTGCCGAGAGGTCCTTGTCAGTTGCGTCGTCGAGGAAACAAAAGGCAGATATAATTTGGTTCACATGCAATGCAACATACAACTATACAAGTGGGAGTTTGATGTGTATATATAGAGAGTTATGATCCTTTCCTAACAGTGTTTTTCCTTGGTATTTTTTCAAGTATAAATAAAACGGATTTGGATCATTTTCTTACCTTATCTTTTTCCTGACATTTTTAAAGTACGATGTTGGAACATTTTATCATTTGGCCACACATGTAAATATTATATGTGTTATGCTATCTTTTGATTAAGCCTAAATTAAAGTGATCTAATTAAGATTTAAAGCATTAAGGTTTAAAGGTATAATTGTCATGGAATTAATGTGTAGATACCAAAGTATTATTTCTAATTTGATGAGGGGTCGAATTAAAAATAGCAAAACATATAATAATCTGATTATTATATATAAATTACACGATGATTTTGTTTTGTATGTATCTCCATCAACAGAGTAAAATAGAACACAGTAGAGTTCAAGAAAGGTCGTGATAATTTGGAAGATCGAAACTCGTCCACCAACCTCCGGCAATAAATTCAGGTACGCTTCCGCTATCAATTCTTTTTCACTTTTCTCTTGAATTGACATGGGTCAATATTATATATTTAGGGTTTGATTAAGTATGATATAGAAACATATTTAGGTTAAACATTCGGATTAATTTTGTACATACGCATGAATTCCTTACATATGATTGATGGTTGTTGATAAATTGATTATAGAAACCAATCACATCTTAAACACATTCATAAGAATACTTATGTGTCGTGAGACTATGAGAGGTAAGGAAAAAGAAAAGGTAAGGAGATAATCCAAATTCAAATACACAAAAGAAAAAAAAGTGAACAGATTTCAATCATATATTTTCTTTTACAATTAGGGTTTATATACATACAAGAGCAAGCTAAGGGGGAAGTGCACAAGAAAGAAAACTGGAATATTATGATGAGTTGTAAGCCTTAAACAACCACTTGGTGGGTGGCACATAAAACTGGTGGGTCCCCTCTATTTTGTGAAGGTACTAGTAATGGTACTAGCAACTTGGGGTGAGGTTGCGAGATGATGTTAATAATGAAGACTAAATAACCAAAAATAGAGATAAATAGGGGATTAGGGGTTGAAAACTAGAAAGATATTTGGATTATGTACTAACCCTAAAAGCGTCTCTAGCAACTACTGGAAAGGAACCACCCAACTGTTCCATTCACACAAACTCTTTACATGCAACTTGATCACTAGCTATCTCCCTGGCCTCCTATATAAATGTCTCACATTCTTTGCTTATGGACTCGTCCAATTCAGAGAGATCATCACATAGCTTTGTGAGAGCTTCTTCGAGCACTTATTGTCTTTGTAATTAATTTGTTTTTTGTATTTGTAGAAAGAGAGAGAGATGGCAGTTCACCACTCATGGGCTATTGCTTTTGGCCTTTTAGGTATTTTTATTATTATTATTTTATTCATATAAGTACTTAGTGCAAGAAAAATCGAAATATGTGTTCTGTGGGATGGTAATGATACTGCAGATGCTGCATGCTTTACTTTCTAATTTGGGAAAATTGTAGAGCATTTATTTAATATATTTGTACACTTTTGTCAATTGAATTTTTCAGGAAACATCATCTCCTTCTTGGTCGGCGTTTCTCCCCTGTAGGTTTTCGGCTTTATATTCTTTTCCATATATATTTTTAAAAAATTATATAGTATAGTCATACAAACCAAAATTGCATGCAATTATATTGCAGGCCAACGTTTTATCAGATTTTTAAGAAGAAATCATCGGAAGGGTTTCAATCAGTTCCTTATGTGATATCACTGCTTAGTGCAACGCTTTGGATGTACTACGCACTCCTTAAAGTCGATGTTCTCCTTCTCATAACCATCAACACTTTCTTTTGTGTCGTACAGACCATCTACATATCTCTCTACCTCTTTTATGCATCAAACAAGGCTAGGGTACGTATCACCACTATCACCTTCAATTCTTTGTTAATTTCTCTGCAAGAGCGCGCGCACACACACACACATATATATATATATATATATATATATATATCTTTATAGTTTATATCCACAATTAATTTTCTAATTGCAAAAATGCAGATCCAGACTCTGAAACTTCTCCTAACTTTCAATGTATTTGGGTTTGGTATGATCTGCCTCCTAACATTTTTTCTAGCCAAAGGCACCACTCGTGTCAAGATTATTGGATACATATGCATGGCACTTTCTCTGAGTGTATTTGTTGCTCCTCTTTGCATTGTGGTAAGAATTCGTCATCTCATTTGCCAATGAAAAAAACAAAAATTGTTCACTACTAATAACTCTCATCTACTAATATATATGCAGAGAAAAGTTATACGTACAAAGAGCGTTGAGTACATGCCTTTCACTTTATCATTTTTCCTCACTTTAGGTGCAGTCACTTGGTTCTTGTATGGTCTTTTGATTAAGGACTTGAACATTGCTGTAAGTAATTTATCATTTATATGAATTTCAATTTTCGTATCAAATGTTAATTTGTCATTATAAATTATGTTTAACAACTTCTTTTTATCAACAGCTTCCAAATGTATTAGGTTTTATCTTTGGTGTTCTTCAGATGGTGCTTTACATGATCTACAGAAACCCTAAGATAGTTCAACTGCAAGAGCCAAAGCTCCAAGAACTCTCAGAACACATTGTTGATGTTATGAAACTGAGCACGATGGCGTGTTCAGAACTGAACTCGGTGGTTCCACAGATCAATGCTATTGAAAATGATCAGGTGATCGTCATTGAAGATCAAGTTGTAAAGAAACAAACTAATGAAGAAACTAAGCAAAACATGGATTCCTCCACCAACATTTAATTATTAATTAGCTGACTAAGTGTACTGGATATGTAAGTATGTGTGGTTTAATTTGCATGTAAATTGAACCCTCTTGTGTATTTCTACGTACGTCGTAAGTGTTGTTTGATTAATTAATTATCAGCATGTACTTAATTTGTATGAGAGCCTGCCTTAATATATGGGCCCCTCTCAAAAAAGTCCCGAGTCAGTCAGTCTGTCTCTTTCGATTCTCGCTATTGACTTGAAACAAAAGGAATGTAATCTGTGCTTTTTATTCAATTGTATGCGACTTTTCTGGTTTCATCGAAGGGATAAAGCTCCAGTACATCAAGACGTATATTCCATCATATTTGATTGGATATATAGTCATATAACGGAATATTAAATATTAAATTACACAAAACTTCCTACTTTATCCCTACTTTATCCCTACCTTTTCCCAAAATTTCCCAAAATAACCAAACCTAACTTGGACCTCCAGGCTCCAGAAGCAACGATTCATTCCTCATCTCCTATACACCACATTTCTCTCTCTCTCTCTCTTCTGAAAAATATGAAGAGCCAATTTTACATCTGTAATCGGTTTCAACTTCGAGCTATCAAATGTATTCTCTAATTTCCTTTCTCTTTTCGTTATCCATATATGTAATTTGCTCATGTTTTAGGGTTTGATTTTTGGGGATTTTTAAGAGAAATTGTTTGTGGAATCCCGATTCTTTCTTGGCTTAAATAGATCTAATAATGAGGTTCTTGGTTGGTGAGCTAGAATCCAACTGCCCAGTATTGACTTGCTGGTTTAGATCATGGAGAGCTCGTTGTGTGTCCTCCGATTCTATCAACCCCATGTCTCTTTTTTCGTCTATACCTTCGTTTTCATTCGTCTCTATCTGATCAACATAACCTCTAAATGATACCTCTTTCTTTACTGCTGCAATTCAATTCCAACTAAAAAAAACTCCGTGAGCCATTTCTTCAATTCTTTTTAGGGATATTATCATCCCCCTCCCCTATAGTTCGACATATTAGTAACTTTGATCTTTGTAATTCTAAAAATGAATGGTCTTTCCCTTAAAAACCAAAATATTCTAAGTTTTACCTCTTACCGTCAAGAATTCCGATAAATCCTCCATTGACCGTTAAACTGGAAGGGGTAATACGGCAAAAGGTAAATCAAATTTAATTGAAAATTATCATTTCCCCCCCTAAGGTTTGCCATATTAGATAAAATAGTCCTTCTGCTTTCAATAATAACCAGTCAACCCCCTGAAACCCAAACTATTGGTCATTTTGCCTCTTCTGTCATGTTTTCCATCCAAATTCTGTTTAACCGTTAATTAAATAAGAAAAACGTCTCCATTAGGAATTGAACTTTGGACCTTGAAGTTAATAGCCACAAGCCCTAAAATTATTTAAATCTGTTTATATAATTTAAAATAAACACATATTTAATAATAATATATAAAAAAAGATTTATGAAAACAAAAGGAAACCGAGAAAATCCAGAAATTCAAAGACCGTGTTTTTTTTCCTTTTTCTTTTTGAATTTTTTTCTTTTCAAAAAATATATTATTTCAATTTGATAAAAAAAAAACCTCAGAAAATAAAATCCTATAAAATGAAAGGGAAACAATTCAAAAATAAAGAAAGAAAGAAAGAAAGAATAATAACAATATTTTCCTTTTTTTGAAATTTTTTTTCCTTTTGTTTTATTATTTTCTTTTTCTTTTTCTTTTTCATAAATCTGTTTTTATATATTATTATTAAATATGTGTTTATTTTAAATTATATATAAGTTTATTTTAAATTAAATAAACATATTTATATTATTTTTAAGAAATTATATAACTAAATATATATATTTAAATCAACAAACCTTCAACAGTGACTTGTAGTAGCTTAGTTGGTTAGAGCTTGTGGCTATTAACCTTAAGGTCCAAGGATCATTCCTTGATGGAGATGTTTTTATTTATTAATTAACGGTCAAACGGATTTTGGCTAGAAAACTTGACAGAAAGTGTAAAATGACTAATAGTTTGGGTTTTAGGGAGTTGATCAACTATTATTGAAACTAGAAAGACCAGTTTCTCTAATATGACAAACCTTAGGGGGGAAATGATAATTTTCCTTTATAATTCTGAGTTTGAGGGAAAAATTATCTTTTGACTACGTTTTGACATTAAAATCAACTTTTTTAACGGAAATCCTAATGGAAGGGGCAAAACTTTGAATATTTTGGTATTCAGAGGGAAGACCAACCATTTTTAGAACTAGATGAGGTAAAGTTATTAATATATCAAACTACAGGGGGAAAATGGTAATATCCCTTCTTTTTATAAATTCTTTTGGTTTTCCACATGAATTTTGTTTTTGAATTTTGAATTTTGCGATCTGGGCTTCTCGTTAAAGTCGTCTTAAAATGACAACATGTAAAAAAGTTATATACTTGTGTCATATTATATGAGAGTTTTGATTAGAATGTAATGGTTTCTCTGTAGAAAACTTAATCATGGATGTGGGTTTCATGGATGGAGTTCTGGGTTGTTTACAAATTCAGTTTAAAAATGCATTATTAAAGATTTTTTTATTTTTAAATTTTTTACTGCAAATGTAGCAAGTAGTACCTTTTTAGTGGTGTGCCAACAAGCAATGGATTATGTTAGTTGCAATTTAAAAAGAAATAGATAGATTTATTGGTTTTCAGATATAATTATCTCAATGTATGTTTGCTACATTTTTGAATTTCAATATTATACTTGTTTAATTTGATGAAGTTCCATGTGAAATTTTAAATCTTTGGGGCTTTGTTAAGATATGTACTTTTAGAAAATTTGTAGACATGTTAGCCAATGTATTTCATTTATAGGTTTAGTGTTTTAATCCTAAATTAGTTGTTAATGTGCAGTGAGGCAAGTGACTCTTAGGAGGCTATGAATTTGCTTTGCCCCTGTTATTCATGGTGTTAGATGTAGTTGCTTAATGATAATATATCTATACATCAAAATGAAAGAAGTAGTTGATTTGTTTTATAACGGGCAACTTTTGTTTGATTATATTTTGAAAACAAAATGGTGTGTAACTTTATATATTTCTTGTTTGAACTTAGTGTGTGTATTTTACTAGTTTGCCTAAGACAAGAAACAACAAAAGAAAAAGCAACTTGGGTCTAACTACAAGGGGTTCCGGGAAAAGAAAAGACTGAATGAAAATGAATTCATCTTGCAATTAGGCAATGGAGCATTGGTGTCTACTAGTGTAGTGGGAGATATTAGAATCAATTTAGATTCTTATAGGCATATAGATTTAATAAACGTTTATTATGTACCACAATTCAAGAGGAATTTAATTTCAGTTTATTGTTTAAATAAATTTGGTTATTCGGTTACTTATAATAAAGCTTTTATTATTAGTAAGAATGACAAAATTATTTGTAAAGGTACATTGAAAAACGGTTTATTCTATTTGCATAGAAATATCTCTCACTTATTAGACACGGAATCAATGGAACCTAATCATAAAAGAGTAAAATTATCAAAAGATGAAACCTACCTATGACATTTGTGCCTAGGTCTAATAGGATTAAAAGATTGGTTAATGACAGACCTCTAAGTGACTTAAAGGTTGATGATCTACCAACTTGTGAATCTTGTTTGGAAGGTAAGATGACCGAAAGGTCTTTCACGACCAAAGGCACAAGAGCCACTGAATGTTTAGGATAGATACACACTGATGTGTGTGGACCTATGAGCATTCAAGCTAGAGGTGGATATGAGTACTCCATCACTCTCACAGATGATCACTTAAGATTTGACTATGTGTATCTCATGAGACATAAGTCAGATGCTTTTGACATGTTCAAAGCATTTAAAGCTGAAGTAGAAATTCAGCTTGAGAAACATAAAAAAAATCTTGAGGTCTGATCGTGGTGGAGAATATCTATCTGGTGAGTTTCAGCAATATCTTATTGATAATGAGATAATTTCTCAGTTTTCTGCACTAGGTACACCTCAACAAAATAGGGTGGCAGAAAGGAGAAATATAACTCTTTTGGACATTGTAAGGTCTATGGTGAGTTATTCAACGCTTCCTAATTATTTTTGGGAATATGCTTTACGAACTACCATGTACATTTTAAACGATGTACCATCTAAGTCGGTTCCCAAAACACCGCATGAGTTGTGGACCGGGTGAAAGCATAGTTAACAACACTTAATGATATTTGGATGTCATGTGCATATGTTAAAAGGAAAGACAGAAAAGATGGAGTCTCGTTCAGAAACATGCATATTTGTAGGGTATCCAAAAGGAACAAAGGGATATTATTTCTATAGTCCTTCAGATCTTAAAATATTTGTTTCAACAAATGATAAATTTCTAGAAGAGGACTATATGAATAATTTTTTGCCTAAAATTATAATTGTCCTGAATAAGCTTTCAGGAGATATAATTCCACAAGAGGTTTCACAACCTAGCCCAATTGTAAGTTCCGTACCAACACAAGATCAACAATCTACCATACCTCGTCGTAGTGGGAGGGTTAGTATACAACCCGATAGATACTTCGGTCTAGGAGAATCTATAGAGAATCTCCCAAACGATGATGATCCCTATACGTACAAGAAAACAATGGTAGATGTTGATTGTCGCTATTGGCAAAAGGTAATGCAATCCGAAATTGAATCTATGTTCAAAAACTGGTCTCTTGTAGACTTGCCTAAAGGGATAAAACCCATCGGGTGCAAGTGGGTATACAAAAGGAAAAAAGGAATGGATGGAAAGGTGGAAACCTTTAAAACTATATTAGTAGCTAGAGGTTACACACAGAAGGAATGTATCGATTATGAGGAAATCTTCTCTCCTGTGGCCATGCTTAAATCCATTAGAATACTCTTATCCATTGTAGCATCTCTAGATCTAGAGATTTGGCAAATGGACGTCAAGACAGCTTTCCTTAATGGAAGTCTTGACAAAAACATCCATATGATGCAACCAGAAGGATTCATTGAAAAAGGCTAGGAGGAAAGGGTATGCAAGTTACAAAGATCCATATATAGATTGAAGCAAGCATCCAGATCCTAGACCATAAGGTTCGATCAAGCCGTGAAAAGTTTTGAATTTGTTCAAAACCTTGATAAACCGTGTGTATACAAAAGGATTAAAGGTGACAAGTTGGTTTTCCTAATTCTTTACGTTGATGATATACTACTTATCGGAAATGATGTAAGTGTATTGACATCAGTAAAAGAATGGTTAGCAAAACAATTTGATATGAAGAACTTAGGAGAAGCAAGTTATATTATTGGTATCCAAGTCATAAGGGATAGAAAGAATAGAATGATTGCATTAACCCAAGCTTCATACATAAATAAAATCTTATCTAGATTTACCACGCAAGATTCCAAGTAAGGTATGTTACCTTTCAGACATGGAATCAAATTTTCTAAGGAACAAGTTTCTAAAAATGAACATAAATAGCAATTCATGAGTAGGGTTCCATATGCATCGGTAGTTGGAATTCTCATGTATGTGTTGCTCTTCACTAGACCAGATATTTGTTTTGTTGTCGGTATAGTTAGCAGGTTTCAATCGAAACCTGGTCTTGATCACTGGACGGCAGTCAAGCATATTTTCAAGTATCTCAGGAGAATGAGAGATTATATGCTTGTATACTCTAGAGGGGATTTAATTCCTGTTGGGTATACATATTCTGATTTTATTCTGACTCCAGGAGATCAAGATTAGAATCTGTGTTTACTATTTGAGGAGGGGCAGTCATATGGAGGAGAATCAAGCAATCTTGTATTGCTGATTCCACCATGGAAGCCGAGTATGTTGCCACATGCGAAGCTGCTAAAGAGGTTGTCTGACTCTACTAATTCTTGATTTACTTGGAAGTGGTTCCTGATGCGAATAAGCAGATCACTATCTATTGTGACAATAGTGTAGCAGTGGCTAATTCGAAAGAACCAAGAAATCATAAGAGAGGGAAACACATTGAAAGATAGTATCACCTACTAAGGGAAATTATGCATTGGGGTGACGTGACGATTACCAAGATCGCGTCAGTATATAATCTAGCGGATCCCTTTACAAAGGCTTTTCCTCAAAAGAGTTTGGATGGGCATCTAAAGAACATGGGGATGAGAGATATGACACATTTACTATAGAGCAAGTGGGAGATTGTTGGGATTATGCTCGATAGCAAGAGTGTAATAATGTATTTGATAAAGTGATTTGTAGCTTAACAAATCTTATAGTATTTATAGTTTAATTATTATAATTGTCAAAAGTAAATAATTATAAGGTCAAAAAACTATGAGAAAAGAAGAATTGTTCATACATCTAGATATGTATGAGGTAGACACAATTCTTTAGTTAGTCTTGAATAATATTCACAACTTAAAATAAAGGTTGGGCGTCTTTATCATGTCTAAGTTGTAGATTCTTTTGCTAGCATTTGAGTGGGATCAAATGTGTTATGATGAGTCTAAAATCATCAAAGTGTGGTGTCTTTGGGTAAAAGAATCTAGTGCACTGGGTGCATTGAATTGAATCACAGTGAAATACTTTATCTAGAACCGTCAATGGATAAAAGTTTTCACTTGAAGACAATCGGAGAGTCTATCTCTATCCTGAGATAAATGATGGACTTATAGTTGCAAGTGTTATCATCTGAGTTATCAAAGAGTACGATTATATATCATAGTCTATCTCGATAGTTTGGTAGTATTCATTTGTTAATCAATAGAGAACTTCCTTTATAGATATGGACATCGTGGCTCCATTTATTAAATGTGTGTAAAACACCATCATATGGATATTTTGAGGAATTGGATATTAAATCTTGACGTTAAGTTTTCAATAGTGTCTATTGAAACATGGCTTCTAGACAGGTCAAAATATCCAAGTTCAAAATGTGGTCATATGAGTAAATATGATAACTTGGAGAACTATAGGCAGTCTATGGGCTCTTGATGATTACTGGTATTCTTCACGTGGATACACTATCTCTAATAAAGTTGTCTAGGGTCTGAATGAGCAATATTAACTTATTCTATCTTTATTTAAGAGTTCAATTTTGGTTTTTTAGTATTTTAGTTCTTTAGTGGAATGAACCAAAATTAATAGATTTGACATAAGTGAATCATTTGTTGATTGTGATTAGGTTATGTCTATTGAAGCTTAAATTTAGATAGCCCGCCAAGATCATCAATCCACACGAACTTATATGGATCGCTTGATATATTCTATTGGACCAATATATGGGTCCATATATAATTGTATTAAGACATGTGGACTTGTTTCTTTTAGTAAGAATAGGTCTAGCTCACATGTGAACTTTTAATTTAGGTCCAATAGATTTAATAAAATAAGAAAAATAATATATATGCTCATGTGTGGTCTTGGGCAGCAAGGCTAAATATATTAGCTTAATATATTGTTTTTTATTTTATTATTTAATTAAATAAAAATTTATTTATTTATTTATTTATTATTTATTTAATTAAAATTCAAAATATTTTTCCTAGTAGGAGTAGGTCTCCTATTGTCATATTATTGTTGGTAATATGATAAGTATCAAATACTATATTTGATAAGTTATCTAGTCAAAATAGAAGGTATTTGATTGTTATTAAAACTCTAATTGGCAATTGGTCAAATTATGAAGTTTTAATTTAGTCACAATTTAATTATATTCAATAATTGTTTATTGAATAAATACACTACTTGAGTTAGATTAGGAGTCTTGGTGTAGAAAAAAATTCTTTTTTGAAAAGGATTCTTGGTCACCAAGTAAATCCACCTAAGGATAGGATTTTTGTCTACCAAGTAAATCCTTTTTAGGAGAGGATTAGGTCTCCTAAACTAAATACATTAGGAGTCTTAGTGAGTAAAAGAAATCCTCTTCTTAAGAGGAGTGAATCCAAATTGTGATAGGAGTCTTGGTGAAGTAGAAATCCTCTTTCTAGGAGGATTTCCGGCCACCTATATATACTCCTATATATAATTTCGACAAATCCCTAATTTTTATGTGTGAGAAGTTGTTTTTATTTATTTTTTATTGTTATATAAAATAAAAAAAACTTCGTCCAACTTATTGTGTGAAGAATTCGGTTAAGCATAGAGAAAAGAGGGAACGTTTTTGTTTTCAATAGTACACTAGTATCATTTGCATCAAAAGGGTTTTGTGTACAACATCGAATCAAAGTTCACGCGAGTTTCAATCAAATTGATTGATAATTCACAAGTGACCGGACGTTCATGGTTTTTCTCTTGGAGGATTATTATGACTAACAAAGAAGAAGATTTTGTTTGTGTCCATCATCAGATATACAATTTAAAAAAAGGGAGTCCACACTTCTAGGTGATTCACGTTCGTAATTGGATTGGAAGATCTTGCGGATTCAATTCGACACTAGTTCAATCGTCACGAGAAAAAAGTATGATACTTTTAATATACATCAATTAATCTAAGGTTAAGGTTCTTTCTATTAATGGGAAAAAAAAAATTAATATATCAAACCCAAATTTTACCCTTCCGTTGTGCGATTTTCCCTACAGTAGTTTATTGTAGTGATAAAGAGGTTATTAGTGAGTGGATTTAGTTGATACTTGCTCATATGTGTTCTAGTAGTTGATAAACATTAGGTACAATGTTATTGTGTTCTTGTAGTTAACAAACATTAGGTTTGATATATATTTACGATGAAAATTTGTGGTAAACAGATGGGAAAGAAGAATACAAATGGCATTACTGAGTGCGGGCACTTAGAGATTTTGATGAAAGTGCAAATTACTCAAATGAAGAGATTAATGAAGAAATGGAAATCAATACACATAAAGAAGATGGTTCGAGAAGACGAGAAATGGAAATCTTAAGAAATTTAACCGTGCAAAGTTTAATGAGTGTGGACACTTAGCAATTATTTACAATTTACTGACTCTCTAATATATTTTGCTTTTGGAATCTTTTGTTATCAAATTCAATTGTGTAATCTCAAAACTCCTTAAAACATATTTTGCTATTTAGAAAAATATTATGAAAGGAATTTTAAAAACAAATCTTGACATATTCGCAATATATGTGGCGATAGATAAAATAAATTATTAATGTGTTATGGTCACACTAAAATAAAATAAATTATTTATTTATTTTATAGCATGTTTACGGTCACATAAAAATAATAATTGATATTTTTTATAGTACGATAAGGTCACACCAAAATATTAGTTAATATTTATTTTCTAATATGTTTATGGTCACATCAAAATATTAATTGATATTTTATAACATGTTTATGGTAATACAAAAATAAAATATTTTTTTTTTATGGTAATACAAAAATAAAATAACATTTTTATTTTCAAAACACCTTCCATATACATTTGTATCATTTCTAGTAATTTTACACAGTCATAACACATTATACTTTCAGTTTACCAAACACATCACTTTTTATTTTTAGTTTACCAAACACATTGAAAGTTCTTCTAGTTCTCACAACACTTTTAAAAATCAGTTTACCAAACACTCAGCTTCTTCTTTCTACAGTAAATTCAAAAGTAATTATTCTCATAGCAGATCCAAAAACAATTTAATTCAAAAGCAATTATTCTCATAGCAGATCCAAAAACAATTTCCCTCAAAGTACATCAATACCAAATTGAGTCTTATTATATCTGAAATATATATGAACGAGGCAAGATTCTAAAGTTTGATGTAAAGATTTCTCTAAATATTTTTTTCTGAAAAAGTTACAGCTTCAATAAGCATGCAATGTCGAAACTATTCCATTATTGCGTCTTATCCCCAAAGGCGTAGGTAGATAGAGACCAAGCCGGGCTGTAGGCCTGTCGCCCGGTCTAAATTTTTTTTTTTTTTTTTTTTAAAGATTATATATATATGTTGTTATGTATATTGCGCCAAAGTGTCTTAACACTTCTACACATGTTTCACCGCCCGATCAACTCTCAATTTGATCCAATTGATCCTATCCATTTGATAGCTTCACTTACACAAACAACCGCCTATCCACTTGATCTTGCATTCTATTTGTAAAAGTTGGTTGCAGCTCTCTATCAATATATTAGATTATAATTCTCTCTCTTGTCCTTGTCTCTCTCACTTTATTTTTGTTATTTATTATTCGTTTATTTACAATAATAATAGTGTAATGGAATACATCTTAGCACCATTATTAAACTGAATTTCATATGTAATGATGTTAAAATTATGCACGGATATAGAAAATCTGAAAAAATCTGTTTTATTTAAAATGGGGATGGATACTATTATTTCGGGGATGGATGTCATTCCAATACCATTATAGATATCGTTTATGGATATCCATCTATAAAAATATATTATGTAATTATTAATTCTAATTATATAAGTTATTATTAATTTTTATATTTGAACTTCATTGATGTATTTGTTTCTCTTTAAATATGATAAAATGTACCGTTACATATGTTTGTTACATCTTCCTCTTGTAAACTATAAAAATTTAAAGTTTTTTCATCGGGTACGGATATAAACGGAGCAGAGATGAATATATCTATCTTAATTAGCAGATTATCCGAATCCGCTCCGCTCACTTAAAAATGGGAATGAATGCGGGAATAGAGATATATATCTCAAACGGATACTGGAATAGTGGGATATATGGATATATGGATATATGGGTATCCATACCCAATCCGATCCATTATCATCCCTACTCACATGTGACTTTTTTTCTGTCATATGTGAATTTTATCGTATATACACGTCATCAACAAAAGAGAATAAATTGTCATGTAGACATCCGAATAAGCATTCAGAAAAAATCCTACAAGACATCACCAAAGAAGAGAAAACCCGAGTAAACAGATGTTGAACAAAACCTACTCATGGTCAATCGACGTCATATACTACTCGGGATCAGTTAATGACACTCGGGACTGATTAAAAGACATTTCTACTCGGGATCAAATGATGTTACTTGGGACCAGCGGGTATTATCCTTACTCATGATAAATATGAAGAAAACTGAATAAAAAGCCTAGCGCTTGGTTCACACAGATTAGGTCATTAAATACACGAAGATACCCATATCAATAAGGAATCCCAAAGAGAACAAAATACTGAGCTATAAGGGTTCCCAATCAGGCAACAACTTTATTTTTTTAAAAATATTACGCTTTCATAAGGAAACAAGTCCAAATTGGACTACATTACTAGAGTCTCATTCGATTTCAATACAAGACTCCGAAATAGGAAAGAAGACAATCAGCTTCAAGCAAGTAAAATAAATTGTAATTAAATACAAAGATCTTCTATTACTTGTACAAAGCAGATTAAGGTTCTATAAACATATAAATATACCCATAATCTCGTCAAAAAAAAAAGATACAGCATTCATAGAAAAATACAGAGAGAAAAAAGAGAGATCGAGAGCTTGTAACATTATAATTTCATAGTGGATTTCGGCTTGGTTGATCATTCAACCATCCGTGGACGTTCTCCGGTCATCGGAGTTTTACCACGTAAAAAACTCGTTATCTCTCTCCTTCTCTTTCTCTTTGAAATCATAGCCGAAATCATAGCTGAAATCCAATCCTTGTTGGCTTTTCTGATACAATCCAGAAACCGACGTCAACATTTTCCTTTATTAAAAATAACAATTATATAATTATTTATTTTAATTTTTTATTATTATCTTTTCAATTTTTATCAATTATCAAAGCACATTTCAAATTTTCAACTCCAACTCTATACGGTTGTCCAACTCTCTTTTCATCTTCTTCATTTACTTTGTTTCTCTGCACCTGGTTTTTGTTCTCCTGCATCTCCTGAAGCTTCCGGTTGGGGAGGTGGCAACCCACTCACCGGCGGCGGCAATGATGGCGAACAACGGTGATGGTTTATCAGTCAAGCGACTTCCGTCGACGGCGAGACTTGGCAACTACTTGGTCAAATCGATCGATTTTTCGGGTCAAATTGGTCAATTTTCTTCCGACGGCCTAATATGACCGATTTGGCCAAATCGGAATGGTCAACGTTTGCGTAGCGTATAGGCGGCACCTAGACGGTCGATTTTTTCAAAAAAAAAATTAACACAGGTTTATAATCTAACCCCCTAATCAGATATCCTGGTTACGCCACTGTTTATCCCTTTGGTGATTATTATTATTTACAGAAAAAACAAGTGGGCACTACCGGTAGGCAATAACCCACGGTTTAATGTAGTAATGTAATTAGCAACTAGAATTATGTTACATCAATAGAGCTACAACCATTTTCTATCAATTAACATGTTATTAGTTGACTCTATTGCCGCCTAAAAAATTGTTTCTGTCACCTTTTTTTTTCAATTTAAAGTTATAAAAGGTTTAAACTAAAGAAAATATCAAAAATAACCGTACTGCTTTCTATACCCATCAACCAATTTTCATGCAACTGTATGCAGGGACGAAACCAGAAACGCAATCTTTTCAGGGTAGGCTATCCGATGTCTCGTATAAAGGTTTACTGACATTCTTATCTCATCAATTAAATATTTTTAAAATACTTAATTAAGTATATATGAGTCTTTTTTTTTTTTTGAAGTATTACTTAATTTTAAGGTTTTTTGGGAAAGAGATGACTTGAACCAATAACTTAATAGTATTGATGTAGGGATATACCACATACCAGTCCTGCTTCATCTCATTACATGAGTCTTATTTACTTGTTAATATTTGTTGTTTAGAAAACTAATTGAATAATGAAAGAAGCTTAGAAGCAATGAATTAACCAACAATAATAATTAACAATATTAAAAGTGGAAAATTAATTTTAAAAAAAATATATCTAGCACAAACCAGGGCTGTATCCGCCACTGACAGTACGTCTTTTATTGTTCTTCATTCAATCTCTAGAAGTTATCAGGTAAAATCTTGGTTCGTGTTACGTGCAAGTCAAAATAAATAAAAGATTAAATTAGTTTTTCGATATTTAGGATTAGTTTTTATAATTAATAGATTAAATAAGATATGAATAGTTGTTGACAATTGTTAGATTAAATACAGATTAGATCATAGTTACCTAATCTAATTAGATATCTTTTAGTTATTTCATATTTATCAGCTTAGTTGTAAAAATAACGACTTGCAGCAATTAAGAAAGGAGATTAGAGTTTATTCCTAAAATTGATAATACCCCGACGACCATCAATTTATGTCACCACTATTAAAATGACCATTAGATAAGGAATTGGTTTCAAAATGACTATTTTTTACGAACATTGTTACACTAATGGTCATTCTATCCAATTTCATCTTTTTCCATTTGATTCCATCATTTTCCATCCAATTCCATGTATGACATTTTGATAAATAATGGATGACATTAATTTATTTTAGATGTTTTGGGATATCAAAATTTTTTTTTGTTTTTTAAAACAAATAATTATATTTAATGCGTGCATATACGTATAGCATATCTAAAACACAATAAATATATATATATATATATATATATATATATATATATATATATATATAAGAGATATGCTATATGTATATACGCACACTAGATATAAATATTTGTTTTAAGAAACAAAAGAAAAAATTGATTTCCAAAAAACATTTAGAATAAATTCACGTCATCCCCTTATTTATCAAAATATCTTTCATTGGATGGAAATTGATGGAATTTGATAGAATTGAATGGAATGGTCATTAGTGTAACAGTGTTCATAAAAAATGATCATTTTAAAACTTATTCCCCATCTAATGGTCATTTTGATAGTGGTGACCTAAGTTGATGGTTACCAGAGTAATTATCAATTCCTAAAATTAAGTGTTAATTTACTCTGACATTTGAAGATTTTGATTTATCTCAAAGTAAACCAGTATCATTACTTCTTTGATCCAATTGTGCACGTAACATTTGGTATCAGAGCTGGTTATAGATCAAAGGCTAGAGTCTTTAGAGATTTCTTTGATAACACTCCGAAAAGAGACGAGAGAAATGTTTTTGCCCTTGAATTTAATGCTCGCTTTGAGCAACTTTTGGAGTCTCACTCGTATTCATAAACAAGGGGATCTACTAGTTGATGGTTCTGTAATCAAACACTATGTTCAAATTTCTGAAGCAGCAACGACCGATGTTCAAACATCAAACCAAACAACGACAGATGTACAAACATCCAAGTCAACTCCGATCCACTTTCAAATTCAACGGGTTCAATACAAACAGACACGAATAGGCTCATTTCAAACGAACGATGTACAAGAACAACTCTTCATCAGTTACAAGATTGAGTCCAGACGAATTGAAGAAAATGAAGGAAAAAAGCTTGTGCTTTAGTTGCAATAAGAAATTTGGACCAAACCACAAATGAAAAAAAAAAAAATCTTATGGAAGAAATCTGATTCGATGAAGAATATGTAAATTTAACAAATGGAAAGTGGGTTGAAGGAGTGAAATGATCAAATTTTCTCCATCAATCAGTATCCGTAAGGACAATGATGTTTTAAGGGTGAAGGAATTTTACGTGCAAGTCAAACTAAATGAAAGATAAAATTAGTTTTTAGATTTTTAGAATTAGTTTAGATAATTGTTAGATTAAATAAGATAGGAATAGTTTTTGATAATTGTTAGATTAAATAAAGATTAGATTGCAGTTGCCAATCTAATTAGATGCCTTTTAGTTATTTAATCGGTTTAGTTTCATAAATAATGACTTGTAACAATTGAATAAGAAGATTAGAGTTTATTTCTAAAATTAAGTGTTAATTTATTCTGACATTTTGGAGATTTTGGTTTCTCCTGAAATAAACCATTATCATTTCCTTTTTTATCTAATTGTGCACATAACAGTTCACAAATCTTGTGTTCTTTTCAATGGAACAATGCATATAAGGAAGTGGTTATTCAAATATGAAAAAAAAAATGTGTTGTAACTTAAAATCCAATTGATCTGATGTAATAGAAACAAGATTAATATGATTATTATGATGCTTCGGACCATTAGCAGCCTCAAACAGCAATAATGTTTGAGATAAATATGCACGTGTGAATTGATTTAGTGCATTAAAATTTAACAAATTCAATATTCATTGAATTAATTAATTTTTTTTTTTAAGGAATCCAAGTAGATTAGGTAAAACAATTTCAATTCCAGCAACTCTAAAATCAAAGGGTACATGTACACCACGAAGGCTTGAGTTTCGCAGCGATAACCTAAAATGGTTGGATACTTAGACTAAGATAAAGGTGGAGATGATTTTGAGAATCCTTATAAATGGTAAAAGATTTATAAAGAAGAAAGAGAGGTAATATGTAAATTTACTAATAAGTATATTAGTATAATTAATCTTTGAGTGATCAAAATTCTAAATACACTACATAACAATTTTACTAGATTGTAATGTTATTTGTTATATATATATATTGCATTTCTCAAATTCTAAAACATTTTTGTCATTATCATTAAAATTTTATTTGATTTCAAAGTGATTTACAAGAAAAAAAAAACAAATTTTTTAAGTATTGAATTTTGCAGATTTGTTACATAAACAAATAATAAAAGAAATTGCAGATTTTCACTTACATGTTGACTCCTACAATTTTGAAAAAAAAAAAAGTAAAATGAAGAAAAATGTTGACAATTTCAATATTCAATGAAACAAAATGATTTTTTTTATAAAATATATAATTAGATTTTTATGATAGGGTGTTTTTAAAAATGAAGTGTGAGAAGGCAAAAATGATAATTTTGTGTCATTTTTTAAATTTTAATTTTTTAGAATAGAGTGTATTAAGAAAATGAGTGTGAAAATAAAAAATTGGATCGTAAGAAAATCTTTAATCTTTTATTAAAAATGATTTTCTTGATCATTAAAAAATGCCTTATTATTGTTGATATGACATCTAGATTGAGGGGTTTGATTGAATCCAAAATATATTATAATAATTTAGGATTTTAGGAGGGGAAGACAATCTCGTAATATAGATAAGACAGACAAACCACTAAATCAATTGTTGACATCTTGTCATATTTACAACCAAAAGAATTATTTGATAATTAAATAAAATTCAAAATAAAAAACATAAAACCTATTTATATGACATAAGATACAAATGCATCCTAATCAATAAAAATTTCGGGTAGAGCTTAATCTAGCCAAATCATGGCAGACCCTAACCCATAATGGTGTCATTTAAAAAAAAAAAACAATTGAGAATCCTGGTATTTGTTAAGCACTAAATTAAGTGGAATCCAAATCAAATGTTTCCTATCAAATAATTGGAAAAAAAAAAACAAAACAAAAGAGAAACAACAAATAAAAGAATGGGTGTGTTTGTGATTATTTTTCAAGTTAGAGTTTCTACCAGCATAGCTTTTTTCACAAAATAGAGCTTTTAAGAAAAAAGAAAATTTATGTCGTCTAGCTTTCAAATACTAAAGGAATTTTGTTTGATATATAGACGGTGATCTGATGATATATCTAACAAGTTTTTTTTTTTATTAGGCAATTTTTTTATTTAAAAAGAAAAAAACTTAAAAGGAGTTTCTTAGAGAAGACCTAAGTCTGAGTTTCTCTGGGTTGGCACTAGGCAGTAGAGGTAAAAAAAAAACTCTTGTCAAGTAGTCTAACAACCAAAAAATTAAAAATTAGAAGAACCGCGTTGACATTAATCAAGCGTTTTTGGGCGGTAGACAAGTCATTAGCAACTCTGTCAATTTATTACAAAAGCAAGCTGGTGATTCATTTGTATGAAGAGCTACCATATGACTGATAGGATTCCACTGCTGGAAAGATGAAAAGCAATTTGCACCTACTGATCTATCCATGCCTAAATGAGCAATAGAAATTGATACCCATTTGATTATAGAAAAATTGTGTCGTATAAATATTCTAACATATCCATCGTCTTCTAAATGTACATTTTGAATTAATGGAAAATATTTCCAACTAATCTGCTAAATCTTGCTGTCATTATAACTTATAAGATGTTTAAGATTATATGATTACACTTTAACAGATTGCCGATATAAACACTCATTGTCATCAAGTCAATCCGTTAACTTTAACCGTTGATTAATCTTGACCCATGGAAAACCAAATACATCATTGACACATCGTTCCAAACATAAAATATTTTTAATAAAAAAGTGAAATCAAATTAAAAAAAAAAAAAATTTACAGAAACATCCTTAGTTCGCAAGGAAGTTTGAAATGTCTCCCCACCTCTCATAGTCTCATCTCAAGTACAAACATCTACTCTCTCTCAAATAAATAATTATCCACTTATCTTCATCCCTTAAAAAAAAATTATGGAATGAGTGTTTTCCATGCAATGTAGGGACGGAGGTTTAAGTTTGTCTTATTCATCTCAATTGAATAAAAATAATGTTTTCTTATTGAAAGTTATATATATATATATATACGAAAATTTTAACATAAGTACATATTGATACAATTATTTAATGATATTGAATGTGAGTCATTCACTTTACATACTTTGACTTGGTATGTATGCACTTGTTAAAACTCTTTTATAAATTAGTGATTCGCATGCATTCAATATCATTATATAATTCCATCAGTACACACCGATAGAAAAAAAAACTTAAATATATGTGTGTTTTAGCTCACCCTATCAAAAAAATCTTGGGTACACCCCTACGCGGTGGAACCTCTAACTGTAGAAGGCTAGTTGGAGGAGATCGACAATGATCTCTATCAGTAGGATGAGATTGTCAAAGATCTCTTGTCTCCTTCGGTGGTAGAGCTCCATCGCCGGTAGATTATTATTATTATTATTATTATTATTATTATTATTATTATTATTATTATTAATTAAAAATAAACTAATGGTAAATTACTGCAATTAACCCTATAAATATACTTAAATTTAATGCTCTTGAATCTAATTTATACTTCCATATTACTCGATCCATTCGTTTCTTACCAATTATGTGTAACATAATCTTTAATTCTTTATACGACTATTAGGATTCCATGTAATTATATAGTCTGATCAAGATTACAACCATATAAGGAGAGATAAAAAAAAGTTGAACATATGAAGACAGTAATCTTGATATCTCACATATATGTTGTTGTTCCAAAGTCAATGGCTCCCACTTGTGAATGTACTTTGTTGCCAATCTCGAGCAAGTCCTTTGAAAATGGAGTCTTCAAGTTGTGAATGAAATTCGGTCCATTGTTGTCTCAGGTGCGGACCATATCAAACAAAAATTGGTTCGATTCCTTTGGTACTGCATATCTGAATAGTGGAGAATCTTAGATTCATTCTCTCTCTCTCTCTCTCCAGCTAGCTAGTGTAGACTGTTAGTGTCTCATGACTCGAAAGTAGGGTTATCAACTCGATCTCAAATGGCCCACCAGATCAATCTTTGTGTGTTGGACACTATATATATATGCTTCTTCCGGTTTAATTTACATGCGCATATTCGCATACCCTATGCTGGGTTAAATATAAGTAATTATCAGAGTCGATATTAATTGTTCCCTTAACAATGAAGAAAAGGGTAAAAGTATTGGAAGAGATTCCACTGCAAATATTAAAGTAAACGAAGAAAAAACTATTGGAGAATCGGTCACTGTATTTCCAACAAGGATGGCATATCTACTATTTTCAGGTCAATTTAGGAAAGTAGAGGTGGTTTCAATCGAAATGGCCCTTCATTTGTGTACCAGTTAACTAGCTAGCTCATGATTCATTCACCAATTCAATAAGAGGTAGGTTGCAGGCGGGATTTCTACTTATTCTTCAATTCGCAGTAACAGTCACATCTCACATCATACATGACTAACGAGTGAGATTCACAATTTTTATATACTTAAGTTTTGGTCTCGTTGGTTGGAGGAAGCTTGTATAAAGCTCATGATCAAAAGTAAATATGTAAGAGTGAAAGGAGTGTATAATGTCTAAAACTGACAATATGTTCTTTGTAGGTGAGTGTTGTTACACTACATTTGGGATGTGCATTACATCATACATGAATTTAAATTTAAAATCACCGTTGTGATTAGTAATTGTTTTGTAAAAAGCATACGTGACAAGATTTGTTAGATGAGTATATATATATATATATATATATGAATGATTGTCTTCCCATTAAACTTTTATCCATCTCAAAAGGAATTGATTTTGTAACTAAAAGAGGTTAGGCACTGTTTGAATTATAAATTTATAATTCAAACACAAAGTTGAAGAAAACATGAATGATTTATAGTGTTTCAAAAAAGAAATATACATAGATAATCTTAACTAATCTTACTTTGAAAACAATAATGATGTATAGAAATTGTTACTCAGTGTTGCCTTTCGAAAATTTCAAATCCTATAAGAATTAAAAAATTCCAATAGTCAAGGAACTGCTAAATTATTTTTTTTAGTGATAGTGATACCACTCTGGTAGCTTTAAAGTTTTATAATCGTATGATATGGAGGATCATGTACTTAAAAATTCTTATATAGACTTTAAAATTGTTGTTAGTGTGTTTGTCAATAGATACTAAGACACGTCAAACTAAAACCAAGAAAGAAATGCTCCAACCAACATGAATCCCGGAGAAGCAATCTTCATCAACTGAGCATGCGAAATTGGAAAAGCAATAAATTAACAAGCTGGGCTCTGAGTGGGTCAGGTCACTCTTCATTCTTCAATGACCCTTTCCACTAGTGATGACATGCATGCCATTGCCACAAGTGAAGTTTGAAGTTTGTCTCCATCAGCTATTAAAAACAATCAATCACCAACCTCTTTTGAAAAACTTTAGTTACTGAACTTGAATCTTAAATTTGTTGAAAAAGCAAAAGTTTCTTTATTTTCCCCCCGCAATACCATTTGAGATGATCTATAATATAGTCTCTTAAGTGGCTCTTTGCACCAGCGATGGGATGACCACTACAGGTCCATTGCTTTCAAACCCAGGACTTGGTCTCCATCAAAGTATCAAATCACAAGTTTTTTATACCGCACTAGAATCTTAAATTCCTCGACATTTGATCCAGAAAGCTACCGTTTCTACTTTCGTTTGTAGGTGTGATAATAATGTTGCTAGGTGCAATTACACATGGCAGGGGAAGAAGCTGCACCCACAATAACTAGTTCCCTTTTGTTTGGAAAAAAATATAAAGGGTCAGATTATGCTTCGATCTCGATCAAAAATGTTAATTGGGACCCACAATCCACCCATTTAATTATAAATTATGACATGGAAACTTTCAGATATTCTTAATTGAAACATTTTTTTATTGGGAGAACTGAGACCAACTTAGAACAACAAAATGTGCATAGATCATGGATTTTTCAGATTTACAGCAGAAAATATGTTCTCAAACACAGTCGACAGTCACGAAATAATTAACTGCTAACCATATAGATCGATTGTACAAATATAACAAAATTTGTGAATGAGATACATTTTCAGAGACAGGCAAAGAAGAGAAGGGAAAAAAAAATGAAATGACTAGCTTAGTGATGCCCATTCTGGATGAGGACATTCGTAAATCCATTCAGGTCCAGTGTACCGAATACAATGTAGCCACAACCCCTCTTCGTCCCCATCGTATCTGCAGTCATAAAACCACGAGTCAGGAGCAAGCTGAATGGCAAACATCTCTACAAGATCAAGCTTTTTTTTTTTAAAGGATTATGTTAACATGTGAGGTCACTTTTTTTGTTTAAAGGATTATGTTAACATGTGAGGTCACAAGTTCAAAGATTGAAATAGCGACCGACAAACAAAAAACATATTAGTTGTTTAAATACAAAGAAACCATATCATATTCACAAAAGCTCAACAGGGGTCTGCAATATCCAGTCTCTGGGTTCAGTGACCCAAGGTAAAACCACTCGAGCAAGTGACAAAATGCTTGATCAGTAGAGAAATATTGCCATGTTACTTATAGATACACTAGAGAACCGATGTGGTCAATTCCACATTCCAGAATACATAATGCCAAGAACTAATGGTAGCAGAAACCAAGCTTTTGAGAGGCTAAATCAGGTACTGAGGCATTTTATCTTAGTTCCGCAAGGCATAAGCCTCGATGCGACATGAGGCATAAGCCTTAATTAAATAAATAAAAAATCATACCATAAGATCAATAACTCAATAATATCAAATAAAAACACACATAATGTAGTTCATAAAAGAGAAAAATAATAACAAAGTCAAAATAAATGGCTAAAACCAGGAATCATACTAGAAATTTAGAACAAGTTTTAGAGTTTAAATCTATGACTCTATGTATCTATCTAATCATCATTCTCATCAAGACTAATGAGATCAATCAGAATTAAGATAAAATCAACATCAATAAATGGAAGACCTACCTTTTCGTCACTTCAAACGTAAGATTTCAAATAGAAAAGCTTATTGTTTTTTATATACTATATCTTAATAATTAAATTTTTATTTTTTGATTTACAAACCAAACACCCACTTATTATACCATATAATTTGTTGATCATAACAGGACCTAGTCTTCACATGGGCAAGTGCACTTTTACATATACTATTTCACCAACGTTAGGTTAGCATTTGGATTCAAAATCAATGATTAAAAGCACATTATAATGCAAATTATGGACCGAGTCTTAGCTATATAAAAGGTCCAAAAACTAATCTTAAAAAAAAAAGCCGAAACACCTATACAACAGGTCCAAAAACCCTTTTTCTGAGGTTTAATTAAGCCTCATAAGCCTCGAGGCTTTTTCTCAGTGCATCAGCACCCATTTAAAACCATGACAGAAACCGATAAATAATTTTTAGGCACACATCGTTAATACTGACCCAAGCAAAACAACGATAAGCACTCTTGAGTTGCAGTGTGAATGCTTTCTAGGTACAATTAACAACTATAAATTTACCTAACAACAATAAACATCTATTGTGTTTGGCTCGTGACATCGTGTTACGTTTCCTATATTGTATTAGTGACAGATGTCCAGAAATTGCACACAGATATACATATCAGAGCGGAACTGATTCTTTCATTTGTGGAAGACAAAAACTGTGAAGAGCAACATACAACAACTCAATCGCCAGTTGTAACTGATTCATTTATAAAAACCATAAACCAAGAATATTCTTTCCTACTAACGTTGTTCCTCATTTGCACTGTTAACCTATATGATAGATTGATAGCAGACTACATCCAATTGCTACTGACTCAGGTGGCCATAACATGTAAGAAGTAAGAAATTATGAGATTCTTACCCTTTCGGAGCCAAATTCGGACAATTTGTACACATAGGATCAATGTTGAAATCTTCATTAGAGTTCTCAGATTTGTCACAACTTTCATTAGTACTGGTAGTTAGACTATGACCAGAAAAAGCAGCGGCTCTATCAGCACTCATTCCTTCCGTAGAACGATCAGTAACATGTTCTGAGAGGTAAAGCATGTCATTGGCTATTGGATGACCAGTGTACAGCAAATGCACACGTATCTACACCAGAGAGGAAAAAAAGGATAAATTTTGAAGTTAGAAAAATCTGCATTTATTCCTATCTAATAAATTCAAACAAGGTCACTCCTGACTCCTCTTTCAATATTGTATAAGGTCTATTCTCTTTTCATAACCACATCTTATAAAGACAAATCATCAAACAGTGCAATACAGCAAAACTAACAATGGTATTAGCTACAGAAAACTTAGCTTAAAGCAGGAATGAATGACTTATTCAGACTAAAACATAAATGCAAAACTAAATCACCTTATCATTAACAAGCATGTAAAATTGCTAAATTATCAGAAAATAATATGCAATAGACAAGTTGAAATAGAAGTCCACACTGAAGGGTTTAAACACTCAGTTGAGAACAAAAACAGAAAAGAAACCAATATAATGAAATATAAAATAATTTGCAAGTGCTAGCTATGTATGTATGTAAATGCTAACCAGAGAGAATTAGAAAAGGTGCAAGAAAATCCATCCCAGAAGATTTTCTGTATCTCCCTTGAAGGGGTTTCATAAATTGTTTATATAGCCTGTAAATAATCTTACTTGATGAGTTCGGCCAGTGATAGGTTCGCACAAAACAATGCTATGAGTTCCATTGGTACTAATCCTAGTAAACTTTGTACAAGCAGCCTTCCCCTTTATGGGAGTATCACCACAACGCTCAACTGCCTGCACAAGACAGATGTTTCTGGATAAGTATAGGCACCGCTATTGTCTTCCATTTAATCCACATGTCAAACCAGGTGTATTAACAAAAACAAGGACAAAAATTGGTTGTCAAAAGCACTGAAAAATAGCACAACCAAAAGCTTCATGTGGTTGAGGTAATGTGACTGGCAAGCATCGACCACATTTAGCATTATTTGCTAACGCTGGAAGTTTGCATAGTCCAAAAGCTATTTTTCTTTTCTAGAGAAAAAAAAATTATACGACAGCTGAAAAACAAGTTGGCTTTATAACCACTATGAATAATTTCAATGATAAAATTAGATGAGAGATATCGCCTACAGTCTGCTCTAATAAAAGATTAATCCTTCAGAAGCCCAGCACACTTTTTCTTGCTCTTTGCAAGCATACATTCCCATAACTGTGGTTAAACCATCAACTCGATCCCTCCATTTTACCTGTACTTAGATATCTATAAAGAGACCAATGCACGGACTGTTTTCATGAACACTAACAGTAACAGGCACATCTTAGGACATAACTCTACATTTGAACCTTAATTTGAAATGGAAATTTACTAAAGCATAGTTCCAATCGCCATTCAATAGCTCTATGAGAAGCATACGTTCCAGATTTCATTGCTGAGAACTAAACACACCATCACAAATTCCTACACTCCCTCCCTCTTCTCCTCTCTTCTGTCTCATGATGAACGGCAACTATAGCTCTAACAATAGAAGAAATGGACAAAAACCCTCACCTCTGTAGTGCTCCTTCCCGCTTTAGCATTATAATTTATTTTTGCATCAACAACTTGCTGAAAAGAAAGATATTAGAAGGGAAAAAAAAAATAGAGATCAGATGAGGAACAAAATTTCAATCTCAACATCACTTTTAACAAGTGATGCCAACGCTAATATATTTTTCAAATAAAAGTTCCACAAAATTATTAACATATAACAGAATGCTGCAGATTCTGAGTTTATCTAATGTTATTTTTCAGATAAATGGCAGCTACACATAAGTGCAATTACTTCTATCATTAAGCTGCAATTTATGACTTCAAGCTTTTTCCTTACACTTGTTATTACGTCATATCTGACCTACACTGCGAATTTCAGGCATTTTAGGCTCTTAGTTACCAAGTTGAGTAGTTCAATATGGTATACATTTAAAAAAAATATTATGATGCTTAAGCATTTATCTTATATGCCCAAAAATTTCCTGACCTCTCTTTATCAACAGCCTCTAAATGGAGTTAGGTACTCATAGGATATAACTTTCCAAGAAGTTGTAATTTTTATTATGAAGCCTTTTCAAAATAATAATAATAATAATTTGATTATAGGGCTCAAACATGCATCAAAAAATGAGAATGTTAATATACAGTTACAAAGAACAGATAAAATAGTGATTTTTCAGATGAAATCCTGCCTACTACATGATTCCAAATTTAGAGGACATTTTTCTAAGCAAAGCAACAAAAATAGTGTACCATATTAAAAAGAAAAGATTTAGCATCAATATCTGCAGACAGTTGTGGGGGGGGGGGGGGGGGGGGGGGGGGGGGGGTGGCGGGGCCCAAGGATCTAATCTCTAAGGAACAAAACCAGTCGGGTGCAAGTTATTTTAGGAAATGAAAACATTCACTAGTTCATGGTTTTGACAACAGAGAAAACCAGTTCCAGATCATTCTCATAAACATTATGAGGTTGGCACCAATGTGTTCTATTTTGGGTCTTGATTAGGTATTACATTGGTGTAATATAGATGAAAGGAATTTCTTTGAAAATGGAATAACTCATACCAAACCTTAATCAAAAATTGTAACCCCGTTCCCTTTAAGAGATAAAAATAAAACCATTTTTTTTATGGGTACAACCATACAACTTTTGTTTTCATTAATTTCTTCAAGGAAAAATATATTAGATAATATACACAGGTGGGCTTATCTACTTGAAAACTAACAAAATCTAATGAATCACACAACTTATTTAAAGAGATTACCTCACCCTCCGGAAACACCCCAATGACCTTTGCTATATACTGTTTGTGCACCTTCCCAGCTTCAATCTGCAACAATAAAAGGAAACCTTCAGATGGTAGGAAATATATTTCATTGGTAAGTGTCGATTAGGTAACAAGAACAACATTATTTCTATTAGCTAATCATATTTCTCAAATTTTCATGACAACATATGTCTGCGCACTACATGTCAATGATGTCAAAATCATTAGGCTTTCTATGCTTTATGATCTGTCAAAACGAAAGCACCCTCATACTACTTATTATTACATTGGTAGTGTGCCATAGTCAATATTTACCAAACTGTAGTTGCCTATGGATTCCTACAATGAGGCACACAGAAGTATACAACCATTTCATATGGGGAAAATATGTAGTAAGCATGCTTTTCATTATTACAAACCTAAGATAAATAGATCAACTTCACATTTAATGATATAAAAAATCTGGAGATGATGAATTTGCTAATGAGGAAATTTATGCATACCATTAAAACATGTGAAGCATATAGGAGATTAGGATTACATCTCAATCTTTGTAATAGCAATAGGGGAATAGATATTTCTGTCCGGTGACACATATTGACATCTATCAATCATCAAATTCAATAGTTCTGTTGCTAATTAAAATTTCACGCAGAAAAAACTAGTTTCTTGCACAACAGAAGTTTCATGGCATCAACAGTGCAGAGGAGATTTACTTGTTGCCTAAAAAGGTCAGCTTTAGAAGCATTTCTAGCCAAAATAAGGAGTCCTGAGACAAGACGATCTAGTCGATGAACGGCTAATACAAATGTGTTAAGAAAAAGACAAAATGCAGTTGTTTTAACATAGAAAGAGGTTAAGAGGGTATAAGTATATTTAGTAGAACGATTAGAAAATATCAATGCGAACAAATATGTTTGGATACGAAATAGAGGCGCCAAGCCATGCTCTGCCTGAAGAATGCCAACAACTGTGTTCTTACGATACTGTCCACATGGATGCACCTACAAAGCAGTAAGAACTCCCAAATTAGATACCATTTGAAAGTGAAAGAGGCTAATTAACATCATGTAGTAGGACAGGAGAGAAGTTCACACTTTCCTTTCTAGATAACAGATAAAGAAAAAAATGTAGAATCTTGAGGACTTGTACAATCATGAGCAACTGAATTCAAATCATAAGAAACTTGATGATCCTATTAATCCCAGTAATCTAGATCCATCAAAAGTTAAATTAAAGGATAATGTTACTTGTTGTGCTACAGTTTACTGATGGTGCAAAGCTCAGTAATTAAAAATAACTTTGAAAAATAAAATTCTCTGTTAAAATCATAAAAATAAAAAATAAAAATAAAAGGATTCAAGAGCCCTTTCCAATTCTCTATCTAGTGGATTAAATTTCTAGTTTCAGCCCTAATTATGCAATAACTATACATGTAGATATATGGGTAATATTGTATGATATATCTAGAAAATACAGAACTATTATTATAACTGTTTTTCAAAATGTAGTCATAAACCATGCATTGAACTGTGTTTCCTTTAAAGTTTTATAAAAGTTTATAGATATGCACTAAATTATGCTAGTATGGTTCCTTCTTCTTTTTTTTCCTTAATCAGAAACAACTTTTGTATTGACAGACAAGAGGAAGTTACAAGGGCTGGATTAGAGATCCACAGAACAAACACTAACAACCCCAAAACAGACAAAAGTATAATGAGCAGTATACCCCCATGAAAACCCAGGATGAAGAAAAACTTAACAAAGATAAGCATACAATCTACTTAGGGCACAAAAACAAAACCTCCAAAAAAGCAGCCCACCATCAAACCATGACAGCCTCTCAATTCTGCTGAAAGAAAAATAGAGGAACTTCTTTAACTAAAATTATTCCTAACGTCCAAAATGTGTTCGTGCAGGAGCATGTGCACACATACACCATGAGTGTTAGAGAAAAGAATTGAACTACAAGATGTTGACAGAGTAACATATGTTCAACAACTATTTACAATCCAACATTACTTCTTATGATGAATGCGGAACATTGAAAGCAGCACAGATAAATAGTTGCTAATGACTTACTGGAGCAAATGGTGGCTTGCAAACAGTCACTACGTCCGGTTCTTTCTGAAGAATAGAGACATCACAAGCCATCACTGGTGGTTCATGCCTACCCTTCGTGATTCAATAGCAAATGTGAAATTCTCAAAACACAATTTTAAGCAGGAACAAAAATAAAAACAAATAAAAACAAATTTTTTAAGCAGAAAGTGCACAATCAGGTAAAACAACAACAAAAATTTAATATCACATGCAAACTATTTAGGTAAAATTTATTATTTTTTAAAATAAGGGAAACTATTCCAGATACTTAATGGGAAAAAAACAAACCTGTGTACGAAATGACTAATTTTCTGAGACGATTTAACAATGTATGAAACTGGGACCATCTCTCCATCGACTTGTATCCGTCCACATTTGACAGCGCTAACCTACAGTATTTAAGATATAATTTAGTATCTAAAACTAAAAGATGAACAGTGAAGCACTAAATCAGGCACATACATAAAAACTCTCATACTAATGCACTCATTCGGGATGACACATTTGCATCCAAATTCACACTTAAATTAATGATATAGACTAGAACAATAATTCGACCTTATTAACACACATTTCACTACATAATTAGAGTACGACAAGAATAAGCTCAATAATTCAAGTAGACATACATAGTAATCATAAGGTCGGCCTTTGAACTCTTCCGCGAACAAATCAACTAGTGTTTTTCCTGCCCACCGATTCTTGACCTGAGAATAATCATAACAGAAGACAAAAATAAATCATACAGCTTGTGAGGTGAGACCTTGTTTTTAGGGTTTAGTCAAAAAAGAAAAAAGAAAAAAGAAAAAAGAAAAAAAGAAGAAGAAGAAGAAGCAGATTACGGCTTTCATTATAATTGGAAGCAGCAAATAAAAAATTGAGAGAGAAACTGACATGAGAGATGAACTCGAAGTAGTATGGTCTGACGTGGCGCCTCCCTGCACAATTCCCGCCAAAAATTGAATTTGGTTATTAGTTTTGATTTTTGAAGACTGATAAAATTAAAATAATAAATTACCATCTCGAAAGATATAGTCGTGTTTCTCTGGTGGATTTGCAGGCGTTTGCCATACAATCTCCATCTGCTTACTGTGGTCCTGGTTTTCTCCTTCTCTCTCTCTCTTCATTTTCTATTTTCCGACTTTTTTTTTTCACTTGGATTGGGAAGTTGAGAGTTGAGACGACAAAAGAAAACACTATAATTATGTAAAACGGCGTCGTGTAGGAAAACTTAAAACGGCGTCGTTATAAAGTGGCATTCTAAACCAGCTGAAGCGTCGTTTTGTGTGTCGGTTTGCTTTGTCAACACTTTTGTCTTCTTCAGTTCACCTGCACAACAAACTCCAACCTTTTCAAAACAGCCATAGATAAAGGCAGCTTGATCGTCATCTGTAAAAACACAAGATCAGGTTATACTTTTCGTTATGTTTTCTTCTTTTATTAATCTTTTTTTGGTTGTACAACTGTCGTTGATTGATTATCTGAATTACAAAATTAAGTTATCTACCAACTTTATAAACTTGTGTCCAACTGATGAAAATTTCAGGGGCAAGATCTGATGAGCTTGGTCGCTGAGGTTTCACTCTGCTGGAAGTGATTGATTGGTTGGTTGGTGCCTAGAGAAGTCTATAATTCAACTGAAACAAATGCCGGAGGAGGACTTGGTTGATATAAAGTTCAGGTTGTACGATGGATCCGATATCGGTCCCTTCCGTTACTCTTCCGCCTCCACGATCGATATGCTTAAGCAGCGAATCGTCTCCGATTGGCCCAAAGGTTATTCTTATTTTGGACGAATTTGTTATAAAAACTTTGTTATAATTCAAACATGTTGTTCATTTTGTGCTCAATTGTTGGTTTCGTAAATTCAAGTTTGTGTGAGCTTATCTTTTTATGAGAATGAAGAAACTCTGTTGAATCTAGTTAGAGACTACATGAAGCTTTTTTACATCTAATTTATGAGGAAACTTAACAAAAATCTAAGTCACGAATCACAATCGTTGGGTTTGGTTTGGTGAATAAAATGTCTCTGCCTGGAAATTTGAAACTTTCTGATTGTTGTGTGTGTTGATTATAGTATTTGAAGCAATTTTTTCTCTCGCATCACTTATATAATTTGGAATTGCTATTTGGCATTTTATTGTTGCAAATACCATCCAGAAGCAATACAAGGATCAATAACGGAAGTAAAAAGATTTGAATGTTAAAAACTAGATAAAAATGTTTGAAGAAAACTTACTTTACATTCATATGAAAGATGATACAGTTTTTCTACAACTGAGATCTCTGACTCTTTATACAAACGCACTAAAGCCACACACACACACACCTCATACTCATACTTAACATGAAAAGCAAATTGAAAAATTAAATACATTATTGCTATTTCACATTAAGTAGATCCTCTCTACCTCTCCCTATTTTTATTTGGGAGAAAATCAAAAGTAACCTTACAAAACATTAAAAATTTTGTTTTTAACCATAAACAGAAATCTAATTGTTTGTACCCACATTAAAGTAAAATTACCCATACCCCTCTCAACCATAAACTGCTATTCTCTTCCCTCCATCACTGCTTACCACCCCCCACCCCCCCACCCCTGCCCGGCAGCACCGAGCACGGCCTGGCTACGGCACCGCTTGAGCGCTCTGCCTGGGCTGTGCCTACACCTAAGCGAGCTGCCTGGGAAGTGCATGCTCACTCCTGGGCGGGTGCAGCATCGGCAACGCGGTGACGATGTCGCTTTGGCAACACCTTTCCCTGGGTGCTTGCTGTCCGGCAGCACACTGTTATTTTCAGGGAAAAAAAAATTGAAACGTTGAACATAATTCACATTCCAAAAAGAAAGCGAAAAAGGTTTTGGAGGGGGTTTCGGTAATTTTTGGGTAAAAAAAAAAGGCTATGGAGGGATATTTCGTTAATTTTGGTTATAAACTGAAATGAAATTTTACATTATGTATATTAACAATCAAAACTTTGTTTGTGGTCACTTTTCATAATTCTCTCATTTTAAAAAGTTAATTATTGAAGTAACTTTTTAAAGCTGGGAGACGGGTGGATCTAATTTATGTAAAATAGCAACAATGTATTTACTTTTTCAATTGGCTTTTCCGTTTGAGTGTCATTATGAGTGTGTGTATGGCTTTTGTGTATCTATATAAAGAGCCTGAGAGCTTAGCTGTATCCATTGTAGAAAAGTGTACGAGTTTTCTTATGAATGTAATGTTAAGTTCTCTTCAAACACTTCTATCTTGTTATCAACCCTTGTAATCTTTGTGAATGGTAGCAAAAGCAATTCGGTTGAATCAGTTGATTTAAGAAACTGTCTTTGTCTAGAGGAACTAATTTTAATCTCTTTTGTTTCTCTTTACCTGCTTATGCTATAATCTTCAACTTTAAGCGACCTTTCATTTTCTTCAATTAGGTAAGACAGTTGTTCCAAAGGCTGTGAATGAAGTGAAATTGATAAGCTCTGGTAAAATTTTAGAGAATAACAAGACTGTTGGTCAGTGTAAAGCACCTTTCGGTGATATTCCAGGGGGAGTTATTATAATGCATGTTGTTGTACAGCCAACTCTAGCAAAAACTAAAACAGGTATTTTCCAATTTTATTTTCTTAATATAGAAAAATGTTATTCCATGTAGTTTTACTTATTGCGCTTGATGGTATGTAGAACTTATAATATTAAGGTCTTAAGGAAGGTGATGTATATTTAACTTGGACTGCCATAAGTATAACATGGTCAGACCTGATTGACACACTGGGAACAGCAGTTTTGGTACCTTGTTTCAGATTATGGTACCCTGTTTCTTGGAGAAGATCTTTAATTATTCAATGGACTGATTCTGGTTCTAGTAGTATTTGCTGCTGATCATAACATTACAATTGTGTTGTGATCAGGTTTTAGTGTTATGCTCTTAAACTGTATATTTGTTGTTATAACTTCCCTTTGATTAGGACTATTTGAGAATATGGATTGGATTGCCAAATTCATCATATAGTTTCTTATTGCTTACTGCTTATTGCTAGAAGTTTAATCATCTGACATGGTCATGACTCATGTTGGGTTCTCTTTACAGAAAAGAAGATTGATGAGCCCAGGAAAATTGTCTGCTCCTGTTCCATATTATGAAGATTGTGCTGGGAATTATTTACCATGGTATCAATGTTTTAGGTACAGAAATGTTTTATAAGAGCATCCTGTCTTCGATGTTGCCCGTATTCACATGTACAAGTGCTCAATGGAGAAGATGATTTTTTTTTTCAGTTCTGAATAGCTTGAATTGTTGTAACAAACCGAAGTTGTATAGGCTACTCAGTGACATCTGTGTAAATTCAATTCTGCAATCAATGTTCAGAAATTAGCGTTTAAATAGTTGGCGCTTTGTTTAAAAAAATAAAAAAAATTGGCTTGTTATATGTTGTATGATTATAACTTTTTCAGGGGTTTCCACTTGGGAAAATTTTATTTGGGGTGTCTCTGACTCGTAGCATCATTATATACAAATTTTACGCTCTAATTTTTGAATATTTTCCCCTGTTGCATATGTTGCGAGTGGACAGACACCAGTGACCTGATGCACCATTCTGATACATAACTCGATATAACACTCGCTCAATATAACGTATAAGGTCTGGCGAGAATAAAAGACGGATAAGGTCTGGAGTGAATAAAAGAAACAGGTTGAAGGAAAGTACAGTATTATTATAATAATCAACACATCTAGGTGCTCCCAAAAAACAATTGCAAATTCACCTACAAAATGGCCAGCCGTGAAATAAAGAGAGAAAAAAATGGAGGCAAGAGAACAGAAAAGGATGAGAGACTTTTAGATACAGGAATGAACGCTCTAAATTTGCTTGAGAACCTTCTCAGCTGCGGCTATTGTTTGTTGGATGTCTTCAGAAGAATGTGCCAAACTTGTAAAACCAGCCTCAAATTGTGAAGGTGCAAAGTACACACCTTCCTCCAGCATTCCCCTATAAAACCTCGCAAACTTTGCGGTATCACTCTTCTTTGCATCATCAAAGCAGTATACAGGCCCTTCTGTAAAGAAAAATCCAAACATCCCTCTTATATGCCCTCCGCATATTGCATGCCCAGTCTTCTTTCCAGCACCTAAAATTCCTTGAACAAGCTCTCCCGTAATCTTATCCAAGTATTCATAGGTTCCCGGCCCCTTCAACCGTTTTAGAGTGTGTATGCCAGCAGTCATTGCCAATGGGTTCCCACTTAAGGTCCCAGCCTGGTACATTGGTCCGGCTGGAGCCACCATCTCCATTATATCCCTCCTTCCTCCATAAGCACCAACTGGCAGACCACCACCGATGATCTTCCCAAGAGTTGTTAAATCAGGGGTTATGCCAAAATACTCCTGAGCTCCACCATAAGCCAAACGAAATCCGGTCATGACTTCATCGAAAATTAGAAGAGTATCATTTTCTTTGGTGATCTCGCGTATCCCATTAAGAAAATCGGGTTTAGGAGTAATATAGCCAGAATTCCCAACAACCGGCTCGAGGATAATCGCAGCAATTTCTCCTTTGTGGGTCTCAAAGAGATCTTTCACAGCCAAGATATCGTTGTAGGGAGCTGTTAGAGTATCAAAGGCGGCTCCTTTAGGGACACCAGGGGAGTCAGGGAGCCCAAGGGTGGCAACCCCGCTACCTGCCTTGACAAGAAATGGATCAGCATGCCCATGGTAACAACCCTCGAATTTTATGACCTTCTGTCGCCCAGTGAAGGCACGAGCCAGGCGAAGCACACCCATACATGCTTCTGTGCCCGAGTTAACAAAACGCACCATTTCTATGCTGGGAACTGCTGAGATGACCATTTCAGCCAGAACATTCTCCAAGAGACAAGGAGCACCAAAGCTTGTACCTTTCTTCATGGTTTCAGCCAAGGCTGCAAGTACCTGCAGATATATGTTAGTCCAGAAACTTGGAATTAAGATCATAATAATGCCACTATGAACTGCCTATAACTACAACAAGTCCATGAGATGACAACTAAGAAAAGAGGAGATAAAAAGTGGTTGACTAACCATTTGTAGTCAAACGATCAGCCTTTAAATATAATATAATAATTATAGATTTCCATTAATTTCTCATTCCCCATCTTCCCCCCTCATCATTAATAATTAGGAAAGGATATGCCTATACTCCCCAGTAGAAACTGGGCTTTGTACCAGAGAGAGTTGTCAAAAGAATTTTTTCTTGGAATTGCACTAAATTGAAGAGCATTTGAAGTATAATTAAAAGATTTCTAGCAGCAAGAAACTGAATTAAACAGCAATTCCAGAGAACTGGTCTGGTTAAATCAACATGCTCACAGCACAGAGATTTTTTAGAAAAGCACACAACTTTCATGGATACTCAAATCAGAAATGTAATTAGATTCTTGTGAAGAAAAACAGAACCTCATCATCTGCATGACCAATTATTGCTGGACCCCAAGAACCAACATAATCAATGTATTCGTTGCCATCAATGTCCCACATGTGAGATCCCTTTACAGCATCAAATACAATAGGTTGTCCGCCAACAGATTTAAAGGCACGAACAGGTGAATTTACACCTCCAGGCATCAGTTCCTACCAGAATTATTACAAGAGTTAGTAATCTTGAATATAAAACAAACTTTTTGATCATTAAGAATCTAAACAGACAATGAAACTTATAACAAACAAACAAACTGCGACCCTTTTCCTCCAAGAACATTTCAATACGAAATTTGAAATCAAATTCCAGAATTTAAAATTGTTCTGTGCAGGTGGAAATGCAAAACTGAGCTTAACAATCGGATCACGATTATCTTATGTTGAATGCATGTAAGATTTATAAACCAAGTTTGTGCTGAGCAGGTGGGGCTGCAAACAAAACTTTTTGATGTCTCAAACTGTCAGGTCAATAGGACCAATGACACATCACTAAAACTACACTGGAGATCAACCAAACGTTGCTATTGTTAAAACACCACTGTAATCTCTTAATACAGAAGGATAAGTCTTTTATCTTCTTATCCACTTTAGATTTTTAGAAATTGTTAAATATGCAAAGTTCTTAATAGCAGCCATTCAAGTTCTCTTAAGAAGTTTAAACATCCGAATTTTAAACTAAAAAGCTGTAGGATCTATGGCAAGGTCATTTTACAAGGCCAGGTGTGATCCGATAACCACTCTAATACTAAGTAAACAAAGCAACTTAACATGAGTACATAACGACTTGAACAACTATGAAAGGCCATGCAAACATTAAGAAAATACAGAAATTACAGAAATCAGAAATGTCACACTTCAGATATCTATGTATTGATCCAAACCAGTAAAGCTTTTTGCAGTAATGATTTACCGATTTCAGTCCATTAGTCTGCTTAAAGAATATAAGCTCACTGAAAAGAATCGACTCGTCGTGAAAGAAAAAAGACAATCAGCCACTTTAAGTATACGTATGTGCTTTTATGAATCAATAATCAAACATGAAACAACGGACCTGATAATGAAATATACAGTAAACAAAGGGCTCATTCAATATCATTTTACAAAGTTATTTTTATCAAAATTACAATATGAAAATGAAAATTCAATGAGATATTTTCATCATCTGATAATGCGTCTAATAGCGAATTTCAAAACAATTTTCTAAGAGCTAAATTAAAAAAAAAAAAAAAACTGGTTGTTTCTCACAATTTGAAATCAAGAAACAACTGATCAAACAAGCCATATAATAGATGATTTTGAGATAAGGTATCATGCACTCTTATCCATAGCCACAACAGAAAGGTTAATTGGAAAATCTCAAAGTACACCACTATTCTCTAATAATTGTTTTTCAGCCAAAAGTACACCACCATCATCTAATAATAGATCTTTTAAATGCAAATACCAAAGTGAATGCTAAGTGTAATAGTTCAGATACGGATACAAACAAGAAACACAATCTTCCCTCATCTAGCTAACAACATACCAACTTACATGCCTCATCTAGCCAATACCATATGATTTACATGCCCAATACATATATGATATCTGAAAGCTTGTGTTTCCTGCTTGTATAAACCATTACACTTAGAATTCACTTTGGTATTTGCATTTAAATCAGCATAGTTCACAGAGATCTAGTATTAGATGATGGTGGTGTACCACCACTTTGGTGGAAAAGCAATTATTGGATGATAGTGGTGTACTTTGAGATTTTCCAATTAACTTTTGTGTTGTGGCTATGGATAAGAGTGCATGAAATCTTATCTCAAACCATCTATTATATAGCTTCTTTGATCAGTTGTTTACTGATTTCAGATTGTGAGAAACAACTAGATTCTTCATGATGAATTGTTATCTAAGTGTTACCATCACTGAAATTGCAAATGAGTGCTTTGGCATATATTTAGCAAACACGCAAAATCTGTTATGGACAATCAATCTCAAACTGGTCACCAAAGAGAATGGTCCACATCTCTTCCATTTTACAACCTACCTAGTCCTAACTTTCACATCATAGTCTTACAAATTGATTTTAAAGTCAATGTATCACAAAACAGGGAAATTTACTTAAGGTCCATCACACTATAAATAAAGTGCTCAAAGCACTTCATCAAAGTCAACCCATTCAAGACCTGCTAGTGCTAACTTGAACTAAATCAAGCCATTCAAAACAATCTAGAATACCGAACGAAACATTTAAGAGACCAGTTATATCATATCACACATACAATTTCATGAGTGTAAAATGAATAAACATACTAACGTTTTATTACAAAAACCTAAAACTACATTTTTCAGCTACATCAACACAATGCAATACTGACTTCACTGGTTTGAATTTTGACTACAGTAACAAGATCTCTAATCTGAAATCAGAAATCGTGACCAAGATTTGAAATTCACTGCTTGATCACCGGATAGACCTATAAAATTAAGATCGAACTCTAACCAAAGATACTCACATGGCACCCCTAACGTCAAATCCAATCGTTCGCATCCAAATACAACCTCAAACCCCATTCTATCATCAACCCATATGTTTAAGTCAATCAAAGCACAAAATCACACATCAATTCTCATAATTTATTACAAAATGCAATCGTAACAGCATAAAATTAACAGCTAAAATCCCAATTACAAGAAAAGCAAGTACCTTGGCGGCGTTAAAAGCTTCTTCAGAATTCTTAAGAGAGAAACTCTTCTTCTTCTCTACAACAGAGACCGTCATTTTCACGCTACAACGTGAGGATCGAGAAGAAGGAGAAATTATCTGAGAAATCTTTGTTGAACACGAAAGCCCAACCCCTGAAATTGTAGCAGCCATTTTTGAGGTTGTCTATCTCTCTATCTCTGCTTCTTCGTGGGGTCAAAGAAGATAAGAGACTGTAATTGTAAGAATGAACAACGCCACAACAACCTCAAAACCTTACTCGGGTGTTTTGAAGGTCAACGCATAACCAAACCGATAAATTGGTTAAGCTATATTTCAATCCAAACGAACCGATTTGATTTTTCGAACCAAATAAAAAAAAAACGGGTTGGTTTAGATTGGTTTATCGATTTAGATTTAAATTAAAAAATCTTTTATTTTTAGTATTATATTATAAAAAATATTTAAATAAAATAATCATAATATAAAATATTAATTATATATAGGGTTAAAATCATATAGGTCCATATATTATGTTGAAAGATCAATTTTTTAAGCAGGTTTTGTTTTTTAGTAAAGTTTTCACTAATTTTTGAAAAGTATATCAAATAGGTTCATCCATCGGTCAAGTGTTAGTCAACGTTAACGAATTGAGGGTCATTTATGGTATTTCATATTAGCTCTAAAATTAATATATAAATACAAATTTAAAAAAATATATAAAAATTCCATAAAATTATTATTTTCTTTTAAAATATAACATTTAAAAAATAAAAAAATTAACACAAAAACAAATTCACATATTTATATCAATTCATCACAAATTCATCGACCGATGAAACTTTCCAGATCTCTCTTCATCTTTTATTTTTTTTAATTATTTTTAAAAAACCATCAAACCAAATTACAAAAACAACTAGAATCATCAACACCACCACCACCAAACCTCAACCATTCATCATCAGCTACACCACCAAACTGAGAACCCCAGAACACCACCATACCAGACTAGAACCCAGAACCCATAACCCATAACCTAAGAACACCACCACACTAGAACTAGAACTGGACCACCACTACAATACCCAAACCCAAAATTGAACCACACCACCACATCCAGAGCCACAGTCGAACCGAGATTATATATATACATTCTTCTTCATTAGATCATGATTTGCAATTGATTCACCACCTCTCAAAGACCCACCGATTCACTTTTGTTACTTCTCAAAAACCCAGATACAAGATACAAAGTCATTGATGCTCTGTTTCTTGAAATCAGTCACCACCACTCCAACATCACCTATACAACCAAACCCAGATTCTAGCCGCCACCGCCACCACCACCACCAAAAGACCCGAAACCGAACCAGCCCACAATCATCATAAAACTCAGAATGAATCACACATCCACATATGAATATATTTATATCAGATTTGGGTTTCCAATCAAACTTTTTTGATCCATCTCCATCTCTACATCGGCTACATCTTAGTGAGATCCATCTCCGAGAGCTCTACCTCTATCTAGATGGAGATGGCGGTAGAGCTCTAGCCAATTTTTTTGTGTTGGTGTTATTCATTGATTTGGGTGTTGGTTTAGTTAATTGATTTGGGTGCTGGAGCAATTAATTGATTTGTGTAGTTGATTCCTAACAAAGAAGAAGAGAGAATAAAAGGTCATTGAGTTTCGATCAAGAAGAAGATGATGATGTTAGATGAAAGACGATGGGATTCATTTCGTTTTGGTTGGGGTTTTTGATTGAAATTTTTGTGTTTGGAATTGAAATTTCTGAGTTTGAAATTTCTGGGTTTTTAGGTTTGGGTGTGGTAGTGGCAATGAGGGTGGTTGACGGTAGGGTGGTTGTCTGATAGGGGTTTGGGTATGGTGGTTTTTCATACGTTTGATCTCTTGTAATTTCTTTAATACAACTTTCCTTTTTTTAATTTTAATTTTTGTTAAGAAAACAAATAGATTTTGATTTTTTTGTAAGATTTGATTTTTTAATGTTTTGTTTAAAATTTAGGCGACATGTGTTAGATTTTGATTGGATTATATTAAAGTTAAATTGAAAATTTTGTAAATGTTTGAGGGTAAAGTTATATTTTAAAATTCTCTAATTAAATATAAGGGTAAATTGGTCAATTTACATATTCTGTCATGTTTGACCGTTAAAAAAAAGTCAAAAGAACCAATTACATATATTTTTCAACAGTAAGGGAAAAATTTGCTAAGAAAGTAAACTCATTTAAATAATTGATCTTTCAATATAACATAGGGACCCAGATAATATTAACCCAGATAATATTAACCCTTATATATATAAATAAAGTATACAAAACTCAAACGATTAATTACCGATTAAAGACATGTTTAACATTATTTATGCTTTTGAAACCCCAATAAATCAATCAATCAGAAGAATTGTATCAAAACAAATAAATAAACTATAAAAGCTTAAAGTAATCAGTAAAATTTATAAAACATTGACCGAATAGAAAACGTTGATGAATTTTATATTTTAGTTTTACTTTATGAAGTATGTGGTTTTGTTTGGGTTGGTGAATTATTTCACTCACCCAAACCGACCCACCTTTAATTGGTTTATCTTTTAGACAAACCGACCCACCCATTTTTTATATTTATAATCGAACCAATCCAAACTTTATGGGTTGGGTTGGTCGGTTTGTTTCGGTTTGGTGGTTTTTTGCACACCCTTACTGCAGTCTCTCTCTTACAGGTCGGATCTGTTCGACATCAAACACAGGTTCGGTCTCTATTAATATTAATTGTGATCATTAGTGCTACAAATTTCAGTTACTTTTTTAAAATATATATTACAATGTTTCGGATTTTTTTTTTTATAGGGAATGGATTCGAACCCACAAACTCAATATAGGTGAAAGGGGTTTAATATATGAGCCAACTTCATTTTGTCCTATTAATTTCAATATGAGATTAAAATTTTATGACAATATGTGACATGTTAGTTTCATTTAATTGAAAGTATATTAATGAATATTTATATGTTTAGGGTGAAGACGATTTAGATATGAACTATGGGTCGGTATGAATATTTATACGTTACTCATTTGAAACTGTTGACGGTGAATTTTTGATAGTTTTCCGATCAGCGACTTAAATCGGTGTTAACCTGAAAATATGATTGAGAAAAAGGGTGTAATGGAAATACGTAATTATACAAAACGGAATACGTTGTAAAACTCCGGTGATATGAGAAACATCCACAGATCGTTGCCTTAGCAACTTAGTCAAATCCACTATAAACGTTTAAGTATTACACACTTTTTATCCTTTTCTTTATTTCTAATTGCTTGCCCCCTTTTACGTATCTTTACAAGGGTATATATATATGGTAATGGAAATGGTAAAGAAAGTCACCTTTTTTTAGTTGAGTTGCGATGATGTCACTCATTTAATAACTTATGGAACTGTCCAAAATACCCTTAAAAGTTGTTTTTGTGCTTGAATCAACTCTTTAAAAATGAAAAGTTATATTGTCTCTCCAAAATTGTTGTCTGAAGATCAATCTACAACTTCAATCTGTTTTAAAAAAAAAAAAAAAACTTGAAGTCTTTCGAATTTACAGGCAACATTTCTTTATGATCTTATGTTTTCATGCATTTCTGAGTGGGTTTACCAAGTATTCATCCATGTATGAACTTGTAAAAACCATAATGTGGCCGAGATTATTTTTCCTTTTACCGAACTTTTTTTGCTTTTTCCGAGCTTTTTTGTCATGGTTCCGAACTTTTTTGCCACAATTTCGAGCTTTTATGACAATGGTTCGAGCTTTTTTTCATTGGTTCCGAGATTGTTGTTGCATTTCGAAAAAGGCTTGGACCTTTTTATAAAAAGCTCGGATCGAGGAAAATACTTCTCAGGACCTTGAAAAAAAAAGGTCTACAATGGCTAAAAAAAGTTCGATCATGCATTTGACAAAAATGCTCGATCAGTTGCCAAGGAAATTTCGAGTACTTCAGAAAAAGCTCTACCAGTTGCAACAAAATCTCGAGTACTTTTCGAGTACCATAGAACCTTCAAGGTGTGCTTTATTACTTTGTTCACCACCTCAACCTGTCCATTGATTTAAGGGTGAGCGGGCGAGGAATAGTAGTTTGAGATCTTGTGGTCCCTGTACAGTTTCTTGAATTTTTGGTTGTTAAATTGGGTGTCGTTGTTTGTTATGATGGTATTCGGGATCCCAAACCTATAAAATATATTCTTTTTAAAGAAGTTGGTGGTATTCGCCTCTGTAATGTGCATGATGGCCTCCGCCTCGGCCTACTTGGTAAAGTAGTCCACTGTTACAATCGCATGCTTTGCTCCTCCCTTTACTCCAGCTGACATTAGCCCAATAATGTCAAGACCCCCATATGGTGAAAGGCGAAAGAAAGTTAAGACTCATGAGCAACTCGGGGGGTTGTCGGATGTCATTTACAATTTTCTGGTATGTCTCGTAACTTTCCGTGAATCGCTGAGCATCTACAAATAGAGTCGGCCAATAAAACCCATGCCCGAGTATTTTGTGTGCCAAGCTCTTACCCCCAGTGTGATTTCCACATATACCGCCATGGACATCTCTCAAAATTTGCTCAGCCTCTTCTTCTATAACACACATTTGTAATGCCTTCGAGAATCCACTTCTGTACAATTCTCCTCCGATAATAGTGTACTGAGTTGATCTGTATCTAATTCACTTCGCTTCTATGGGGTCCTCCGGGAGAGTGCCTTCTTCCAAGAAATTCCTGATCTGAGTCATCCAACTGTTCGACTACACTTAGATTCATTGAATTTCTGTTATTAATTCTTTCGATTCGGATATACTTGGCATAGTCATGTCTGCAACTGGGATTGTTTATACTTTAATATGAGTTCCTGATGCTAGTCTGAACAAAGCATCCGCCATCTCATTTTCTTCTCTCGAAATTTGAGTGATTCTAAGTTCTTTAAAACATCAGAGCAATCTTTTGTTGCATCAAGGTAAGCCATCATATACTCGTCTCTTGTCTGGTACTCATCCAAAACCTGATTGACCATAACCTGCGAGTCGCTAAAGATTTCTACTTCATCGGCTCCTAATGTGATACATACTCTTAAACCAACTACTAAGGCCTCATACTCGGCCTGGTTATTGGTCGCCTTAAAATCAAATCTCATGGTACATTCCACGGCATCCCTTTTTGAGATAGATATTACTATTCTCGTACCGTTGCCATGTGTGTTTGACAAATGTTCCACGTACAACCTCTACTGGAAAGTCTTCCTTTTTTCTTCTCTCATCATCCTCTTTACCTTCACATTTGGCTTAGTGAACACAGCTACAAAATCTGTCACAACTTGCCATTTGATCAATGCCTTGGATGTGTACTTGATGTCAAACTCGTATAGCTCTATCGCCCACTTAGTTAATCGCCCTAATACTTTTGGCTTCTGTAGGATTTGTCTAAGCGGGCAATTAGTGTACACTTCCACCATATATGCCTGAAAGTATGGTCTCAGTTTCCTTACTGTTGTGACCAGCACGAGAGCCATTCTTTCTACTGGTGAGTATCTTGTCTCCACCGGTAACAGGTATTTGCTTGTGTAATACACTGGTTTATAAACCCCTTCTTCTAATCGAACCAACACAGAGCTGGTTGCTACTTCTATGAGGGATAAAGACAAATAAAGGGTCTCCCCGAGCTTGGGCATCTAGAGAGTCGACGCTCGACCTAAGTATTCTTTTATTTTGTGGAAAGCCTCTTAAAACTCCTGGTTTAACTCAAGCCTCTTCCCTTTCTTAATTGCTTTAAAGAATAGCAAGCACTTATTTGTTGACTTGGATATAATCTGATTTAGGGAAACAAGACATTCAGTCAGTCTCTATACTTCTTTGAGAGTTTTTAGGCAAAGTCATATCCGCAATGGCTTTGATCTTTTCGGGACTCACTTCAATTCCACTTTGATGCACTTGAAAACTGAGGAATCTCCCTAAGAGTACACTGAATATACACTTGCTTGAGTTTAGCTTCATATTGTATCTCCTTAGTACGTTAAAAGTTTCCCTCAAATCGTCACTTGTCTGTCCTGTGTGACACTCTTGGTTAACATATCGTCGATATATACCTACATGTTTCTTCCAATTTGCTGGGCGAATATCTTGTTTACTAACCTTTGATAAGTTGCTCCAGCGTTTTGTAGGGCGAAAGGCATCACCGTATAACAGTATAGCCCCTGATTAGTTATGAACGCCGTTTTTTCTTCTTATGCTTTATTCATCCGGATCTAGTTGTATCCCGAGTATGCATCCATGAAGCTGAGTAGTTCATGTCCTAATGTGGCATCTACCAACTGGTCTATCCCTGGGAGTGGGATGTTATCCTTCCGACAGGCTTTGTTTAGTTCTGTAAAATCCACACACATTCTCTATTTGTTATTATTCTTCTTTACCAACACCACATTGGCCACCCATTGTGGATACCTGACCTCCATGATTGACCCAGCCGTGAGCAATTTTTCCACTTCTTTCTTGATTGATGCATTCCTCTCCGGGTTAAATACCGGTTGCCTCTTCTGGATAATTGGTCTATATTCTGGGTCGACAGCTAGGTAATATGAAATTACCTTTGCATCGATCCCTATCATATCTTCATGACTCCATGCGAACACATCTTTGTGCTCCCTCAGTAAATTGGTCAGGCCGGCTTTGATGTATTCTCGTAAGTTTTCTCCTATTTTGACTAATTTAGTCAGCTCACCATCATTCAGGGTTACATCCCCTATTGGTTCTTCCTTCTTGGTTTTTGGTTCCTCTCTTGGGTCCAACTCGAAAGCTCTAGGAACTTCGACTTTTGATTCATCCAAGTTTCTTCGGTCAACTGAAGTACACAAACTTGGTCTTCCCTCTCTTTTATGTTTTTATAAACATAGAGATTAGCCCTTCGGGCCATCTCTTGTGATCCCTTAACCACACCTACCCTATATTCTGTTGGGAACTTCATCATTAGGGCGTAAGTGGTCATGACTGCCTTTGTTTTATTTAGGAATGGATGGGTTAGCAAGGCGTTGTAGGGCCAATTCTCTATATCCCTTACTACAAAGTCGAGCAATACCGTTTTCTGGCAAAAGGTTTCCTTGACCTTGACTGGCAGATTTGTCGTACCCAGTGGCCAGATCTTGGCTCCCCCGAATGCTCTGAGTGGAGTATGGAAATGTGCTAAGTCTTTTCTCTCTAGCCTCAGTTGATCGTATACATCCGTACTTAGAATATCCACCGAGCTTCCATTATCGATCAGTACTCGTTGAACCTCTTCATGACCGATCTGAGCACTTATAACAAATGCATCATTGGGTTTAACATCCACTTCATGGGAGTCCTCCTCCATAAATATCCGTCCCTCTTTGATTCTTTTTGGATTTGGTTCTATAGAGTTCAAATCGAGATCTCTTCTAGCTTCCTTTGCTTCTCGAATTTCTTATGCTCTCTCTCTCTCTCTTGCTCCTACCTGTCAAGGGTCCACCGAAGATGGTGTTTATTGCAGCCTCTTTGAGCAATTTCAGACTCATTTTTCTTCCTTGGTCATCTTGTTGATTGTCCTCATGTCTGTCCGTTTTCTCGGTCTTCTTTAGGACACGATCTTTCAAGTGCCCTTCCTGGATAAGAGTCTTAATATGGTCTTTGAATTGGAAATATTTGGAAGTTTCATGGCATTTTCCCTTATGGAAACGACAGTGTTTTATGGTGTCCCTACGAGCGAACCGCGACTGCCTTTGGGGTTCCTTTAACAAATTCTTCTTCTCCAAAATCATGAAGATTTCTTCCTGTTTCTTTTTTAAAGGGGTGTAATTGGTATACTTCCCTTGAAATTTCTCTCTTCCATGGTAGAGATTCCGATCATTGTCTCGATTGGCACGAGTCTTACCCTTATGTCTATCTTCTTTCTGGTTTTGAGACTTTGATCCACTATCTTTAGCTTTTTCCTCTGGACGTCCACCATGTATAAAATTTCCACCTGTAGCGATTTCTTCTTCTTCGGCTGGGGTATACCCTCCTGCCATGTCCATCATGTCCGCAAAGCTAGTTAGGCGAACTCTTCTCAGATCAAAAAAGTGTTGAACATTCTGCAAGTTGTTGATGAACGCGGCAATGCTAGCTTCATCATTTGCTTTTTCGATCTCTGACACTTCCTGACAAACCTTCCGAGATACTTTTTGAGTGATTCGTTCTTTCGTACTTGAGCTGGGAGAGGTGAGCCACTGATTTCTTCATATGCACGTTTCAAAGGAACTACCTTGAGAAATCCTCTGTCAAATCACTAAAGGTCCCTATACTTGCTTTGGGCAATCTTCCAACCCACCGAGATCCTATATCACCGAGGGTTTGGGAAAATTTGAGGCATAAGAGTGCATCATTCAGAGCGTATTAAGCTATAATGCTCTTATAGGGCATGACGTGTTCTTTGGGGTCCGTATCCTTCCTGAATTACTCCACATGTGGCATCTTGAATCTGTCATGGAACGGGGTACGAGAGACGTCATTGGAGAAAGAACTGTCTGACTCATCATCTGATAGCTAATTACGCCCATATCGCCTGACTAGGGCATCTATCTACTGCCTGTTTTTCTGGACCTCGCGGGTCAAACTTTGTATGAGTATATCCCTCTCACCATATGGTTCACCACTGGGATCAAAACTCTATCTGACAGTTAAACTCAGTCTTTGTTCCTCCTTATTTTGCTCATTGCCTTCTCGGGTTAATTCTCGTAACTGAAATGTCCCCATTTGGCGCATTCGACGGTGGTACATGTCTTTCTTTTCGGATGATGATGACTGATCCCTTTAACGCGTGCGCCTATTAGGTCGGTCTTGGCTCTTTCCTGTCTGGTCAGAATCTTGCCTCTAAAGGAGTTGTCCCTCTTATCGAGGCTCCTTACTGGTTTGCGCATGTCTTTTCGAATGAATCCATGGTTCTGTAGGGTTTCGATCCACCCTTAGTTACGCATCTGATGTGGGGCTAACCACTACAAAACGCAGCCTACCTTGCAACAGGTCCGAGGTGTGCAGGTCGAAGGGTGAGTTAAATTCTCTAATGTGAAAAATTCAACTCGATGTCTAGCTACATCTGCTATAAGCTATTGTAGGGACTCCTGGAATCGTAGAACGACCTCCCCGTTAGTTGGAGCTACCCTTTGGGATCCAACCAGGATTGTTGGTTGGTCATCGAATGTTAGATCAACAACCATAGGCCTGGTGATGCTGGGTGTGATATCACTTCTCTGCATATCGCTTGGCAGTCCTTGAGAGCTCTTGGAACCATTTCCAGCATCGCCATCTCTTTTACCGGCCATTGTTTCACAGGAGGATCTTGAAGCTGATTCTTTAAATACGGAGGTCCACCCTCCTTCTAGCACCAATTATTGATGGTGAATTTCCGATAGTTTACCGGTCAACGACTGAAATTGGTGTTAACCTGAAAAATATGATTGAGAAAAAGGTTGCAATGGAAATAACGTAATTATACAAAATGAAATACATGGTAAAACTCCAGTGATCGAAGAAACATTCACGGGTCGTTACCTTAGCAACTTAGTCAAATCCACTATAAAAGTTTAAGTAGTACATAGTTTTTATCTTTTTCTTTCTTTCTAATTTCTTGCCCTCTTTATGTATCTTTATACGGGTATATATACATGGTATTGCTAGGGTTTTAATCATGGTGCACAAGTAAAAGATTACAAAGTTGATTTCGGGATATCTTTCCTATATTATTGCGTTGTAAATGTAGTTGAATCATATCCTGTTTTCGTCTCTACAAAGTTGATCACCTAAAGTATAGGTTTAGTCTCTGATCGCCTAAAGTGTAGGAGTGGATCTGTTTGTTTCCTTATTGGACTCTTGCCAGCAGTATTATAGTTGACTTCTGACTTCTAGTCGTTGGTTGTTTACCTTGTGGGCAGTGGATAGAATTTCACGTAGTTCCCTCATGTTCGTCCTCAGTAAAGATGAACATGCTTTGCTCTTCTGCTCATCTCACCCTGGTTTTACTCGGTTTTACTCAGGATTAAGGGTCTTATATTTCCCGTTGACTTCGAATAATTTCTCCACGTGGAGTGTTTGCGTATCTTCTTGTTGGTTCTTTTGATTTCCGATCTATGTGGCTATGCCGGTTCTCCCTTTTTGATGATGTTTCCTTTTTGGTGAATTTTGACATATAATAGAAACTATCACATTAAAAATTATAATATAAATTAAGACTCAAATTCGGAAAGTATAAAATAATATGTTAAAAAAATTATAATAAATTATAATGTTTATACTTTTTTTAATTTGAAATTTTAGGTAATTAAAATTTGAATATAGAGGTAGCAATTGATTTTCTTTAACTTGGGGGGATTTGAACTTTTGATCTCAACATTGATTGAGATATGTGGTTTAGTATATTACTTAAGATTTTTTTTTTTTAAGTATTATAATAGACTTGTCAAAACTTATCAGGATCAAATGTATACTACCACTTGTGCTAAAAGGTAACTTGTTATTTAGAAATTCTTAAAATCGTATCCATCGCTATAATTATATACATTTATAAATATAAAAAAAACAAAATGTGAAGAAAATTAAAGAAATATAAAAATAAAAATAAAATGTAGAATTCAGATTGAATCTTTTATCAAAATTATATAAAGAAGCATTCGGTTTCTGAATATTAATCTAAATTCCATAGTTTGGTTTGAGCATGAAAACTTTGAGTGAATATTAAAAATTATATATATTCTTCTTTTAAGGCATTACGTTAATGATTACAATATCTTTTGATACCGAATAGTCGAAAAAGGGTCTATCAATCTTGTTAAGATTAAACAGTACATTTTTGGGCCGATCCTCAGATATCTACTCCAACGGGATTAGCAAGAAAACTTATGTTTATAAAAGTAATTGGACTCAACCTTCACCATTGAGTGAAATGGAAAGAAGCAACATTTTAATATTGAATAAATTATGATGTGAAAGTTAGGCTAATTGGTAGTCTCTTTAGTTGGTTGAGGCTCTTCCTCGAACAAAACCTACCCCGTCATAACATTTTTTATTTGGCTACCAAGCCTTAACAACCCATTATCCTAATAAAATAATAATCAACACATAAATACGCCATATGAATCTAACTTTATTCAAACAATAACATTAGATTATTTTAAATATTTATCCAAATAATGTGACCTATGTTATTTTCTTATAAAACAATACATGGTATTATTTGGGCAATGAGTTTTCTTAAAAAGAAAAAAAGAAGAAGAAGAAGAAGAATTTGAACATATACTTGAAACAATTTAACATTACTCTTTGGTCTTCACCAAATCCGACTAGCCCAGCCCAACTTTCATTATCATATACCCTTGTCCTATTAAATTACTTAAAGAAAAAGCTACTCGAGTTGATGAATTTTGATTTCCTTTGTATTGTCTCAACCCTCCTACAATATGAACATTTATGGCCCTCTCGTTTTAGTTTTTTATTTTATTTTGTTGCCCTTAATATTGATAATATTAATGCTTGTATTAATATATTTTTTTCTAGAATACTATATATTGGTGACAACGATTCAAATATTTCAGACTAAATTAGCTAGTATTACTATATTAAGACTTAAGAGGTTGTAATTTGTTATGTTAGACTGTTAGAGTTTAATGTTGGATAAATTTCTTTATCAAATTCAATTGTTGTTCTTGAATCCAAAAGAAAACACTTTTAAAAATAAATACTGCAAAGAACAAAATTAGTCCAAATATAAAAAAAAACACTAATACAATTGGCTTCAAGGCACGATATGTTGTTGTTCTCCTTAAGACGTTATTCGCCTCCACCAATTCTGTGATGCATTAGGTTTACAAATACGCCTTTAGGATACAATGAAGCGTTTGTTTGTCTGCGCTATGCACTTGCGAAAACAAACTAGAACACTTTTGAAAGTTGCAAGTATATTTATGACAGTATTCTATTTTCTGCAGTGAATAGAATATTGTTGATGTATGATTTTCTAAAAAACAGAGGAGGAGAAAAAGTGATTCAAGTAAAATATGTATACTGTCTGATACCAGTATTTATAAACATTGAGATAACAATTTAAATTTAAAACAAAACAATGTATCTGTTTGAAACAACACATTCTTTTACTTATGACAAAAAGTTGTCTTTTTTAAATTTAATTTCAAATATTATTTACTTATTTATTTTAAAAATTTCTCTAACAATCCTCCACCATTTTCAAAATAAATTTATTTGAAAAGCATTCTTACACAGGCTTGTAAACTTTAATGCATAAATGAATGTGTCTCTCGACTTGAACCTCCACTTAGTGAAAATACATCAAGGTTAATCAAGGTGGCATAGTTAACAAGCTTTGAACCAGTAACCCTATTCGATTAACCGGACATATCTTACACATAAGTTTTCAATTTTCAGTTGTTCATAATACCGACACGTGGATTGGCCTTATGTCCTATATCATATTTCATGAGTGCTCTAGTAGCTCGCCATGTCACATAGGAGATGGAACCATCTCCGAACTCATATAGGTAGATGTTATCAAGATTGTCCCTATAAAAACATTCTAACAGAAAAATTATTATAACTCTTTTAAAAGCTTAATGGCTTAACCTTCCCAAAACATACAGGTATCAAGCACTTTCACCTTTGGGACACATAAAAATAATTTAGTTCTTACAATCACAACATGTGATGTACTTTACTCATTGAACCCAAGATCTTGATGTTTCAAGTGTTGGGCCGAGGTTTCATCACTAGTGATTTTAGAAGTTGGCTTCAGTCTCATCCTCCTTGATGTTTTATATATTAGATCCCTTGCAAAGCCTTTTGTAAGGGGGTCTGCCAAATTTTGGCATGATCTTACATAATCAATGGTTATCACACCATCTGTGAACAATTGCCTCACATAACCATGTATTAGGCCAATATGCCTAGATTTACCATTGTATATCTGACTATATAATCTGGATAATGTTGCCTCACTATCACAATGAAGGATAAATAAGGCATTGGTTTTGGCCATAAAGGAATTTCTATCAATAAATTCCTTAACCACTCTGCTTCTTTAATGCATGATGCTCAGAAGTCATGTTAGAGTTTGCTATACATGTCTGTTTCTTGGAACCCTAAGAAATAGCTCCTCCATTAAGTGTGCAGATCTATCCACTTGTGGATGCATGATCACTTCAATCTGTGATCCAACTTGCATCAATGAATCCATCCAAAACTGAAGGATAACAAGTATAATGTATACCATAATCTATAGTATGCTTTAAATACTTTAAAATTTTAGTCACTGCTTGCCAATGTAGTTGACTTGGATTACAAGTATACCTATTAAGCCTTCCCACAACAAATGCAATGTCAGGCCTAGTACAAGTCATTGCATACATAAGAAATCCTATAACACAAACATACACTAATCGAGATATTGTCCTTCCTGTGTTTGGGTATAATCTTACACTAGAATCAAATGGTGTGGATACTAGCTTGTAATCAAAATGAATGAACTTTTTCAATGTAGTGTGATTGGGTCAATTCTAGGCCATTATCTCTTTTGATAAATTTAATACCTAAAATCACATGTCTTTCATATCAAAATTGGATGACAATTTTTTTTTGTAAGTTCAGCATTCTCATTATCAGTTCCAAAAATTAATATGTCATCTACATAAAGACACATAATCACAAATTTGTTTCCTTTGAATATGATATATACACACTTATCGAATTCATGAATTCGAAAACCATTTAAAACTATGACTTTATCAAACTTTTCATGTCATTGCTTAGGAGCCTATTTGAGACCATATAACGATTTGACAAGTTTGTAAACCTTGTGCTCTTGTCCTGTAACTACAAAACCTTCAAGTTGCTCTATGCAAATTTCTTCATCTAGCTCTCCATTAAGAAAAGCCATTTTTACATCTATTTGATGGATTTCAAGGCAATAAATTGAAGCCAATGCTATCAATGTTCTTACAGTAACAGTTCTTGCAACTGGTGCATACGTATCAAAATAATCAAGACCTTCCTTTTGGGTAAAACCTTTTGCTACTAGCTTTGCCTAGAATTTATCAATCGTTCCATTAACTTTCATCTTCTTTTTGAAGATCCATTTGCAACCTATTGGTTTTGACTTAGGTGGTAAGTCAACCAATTTCCAACTCTTATTGCCCATTATAAACTCCATTTCATCATTAATTGCCTCTTTCCAAAAGGCAACATCTTGTGACTTTATTGCTTCCTCAAAAGTGAGAGGATCCAGTTCAATTATCGGCGAGACCATAGTTTGTCTCACATGTGTATCTCTAGTACCTTCAACAAGATACAAAATAAAGTCGAAGCCAAAAGATTTTTATTTTCTTGTCCTTTTACTTCTCTGTATTTCAAGAGGATCTTTTGTGGCAGCTCACTTTAGTGTTGCCACATTTTCTACATGTGTATCAGAAGTCATAATTTTAGGTATAGCAGAAAAACAAGATTCATAAAAAAATGGCATCTCTAGATTCTAATACTGTATTAATCTCAACATAATTACTAGGTTCAATAACCAAAAACCTGTACGATTTGCTATGTTCTGTATAACCTAAAAATATACATTCAATACTTTTCTCACCTAATTTCTTTATTTTAGGATCTGGTTGTCTAACTATAACTCTACATCCCCAAACTCTAAGATAAAATAAATTAGGCTTTCTTTTCTTCCAAAGTTCATATGGAGTTGTTTTAAGTTTCTTAATAGGCACTTTATTTAATATATAACATGCAGTTAATAATGCTTGACCCAAAAATCCTTTACCTAAACCTGAATTCGAAACCATTGCATTAACCATTTCTGTGAGTGTTCTATTTTTCCTTTTCTGCTATCCCATCTTGTTATAGTGCATATACAGTAGATGTTTCATGTACATTGCCAACACATACACAAAAATCAGGGAGTTGATATTCACAACCTTTATCACTCCTGAGAACTTTAATTTTTATGTCACATGCATTTTCTAATTCAGCTTTGTAAACCTTAAATTTATTCAAAAATTCATCATTTGCATGCAACAAATAAACATAACAATATTTTGAATAATCATCATTAAACGTTACAAAGTATTTTTTGCCACCTCTAGTAGGATAACTAAGCATATCACACACATCACTATGAATTAGTTGTAATAAAGATAATATTCTTTTAATTTTAGGGAAATGAGTTTTTGTAACTTTTGTTTGAGCACACACTTTGCATTTTTTATGCATGTCATAGTTATATCTAGGAAATAAATCTAAATTAGTCATTTCATGCAAACGCTATGTATGAACATTCCCTAATCAATTATGCCATAATGATAATGTGTCAGTAATTTAAACAGAAGACACATTCATTTTATTGATATTAAGCTTAAACGTACACCCATACATATAACCTTATCCCACAAAGGTTCCACCCTTAGACAATACAAATGTGTTTTACTCAAACAAAATTTTAAAGCCAAAATTATTAAAAAGGCTACCAAATACCACTACAAAAAAAATGGTCTTTTCCGACGGCTAAATGTTGTCGGAAAAGACGATTTACCTTCGAAAATATGCTTTTCCAATGGAAAAATACCGTCGGAGACCGTCATAAATACGCTCGTCGTAAATAACAATTTACTAATGAGCTGTCACAAATATGACCATTTCCGACGATCAAGACCGTCGGAAAAAATAAAAATGTCATCGGTAATAGTAATTAGAGGTGGTCAAAATTACTAGTATTTCCGACAGCTTATCTTTATTTCCGACGGGGATTGGCCGTCGGAAAATGTTTAATAAAAAAAATGACGCGTGCCACATCACTCCATCGCCTAGCTAATTCTATGCATTTCATGTGGCTTAAACCCGTGACCTCAATGCTATATAGTAAATGTTACTCTTACCGTTTTACTATAACTTTATATCTGATATTTTTTGCATACTATTTATATATAAACTATTGATATGTTCATTGAATATATTTTTTTGTACAATATTTAAATATAACTATTGATATTGTTTTAGAAAATTTTTAATTAAATATTTCCCTTATCTGATAGGAAATTACATTTTCCTACTTTATCTTGAAATATGATACATATATTATATCATTGTTGATTTTATTTTTTATAATCAACATTTTACTAAAAAAATTAATATTTTAAATTTATTTCAGTAAAATTTATAATTACTTAGTATGATAAACAAATAGATATTAAATAAAATTATTAGAGTTTTTTTTTTCAAAAAATATGATATAGTAGTGTCATTAAACATAGTTATAAATAACTAAATATTCTTGTAATTACTAATAATTTTGTTATATTTTATATTTTTTTAATTTAGTTAGATATACACATAAAGTAGTCTTTTTATTAGTCTCATTGTTTTGTTCCTAAATTTTGATGCCTATTGTCTAATTTTCTTATAGTGAGCACCATAAATTTTAAGTTTTTTTTTACATTAACTATGACATATTATTTAAAAAATTCAAAATTAAATCAAAATATTTGGCGAAAAATTTGACAGAGTGGTTTCACTAAAAAAATTAACATATATAGTGATACATTTAAAATATTGATCTACAAGTCTCATTTTTTTTGTAGTGGATAAATTATCAAATACATTCCATTATAATTTATTAATTAATATTATAATAAAAATTTATTTATTTATTTCAATAACAATGCCATAACAAATAATGTAGAAAATAGTGCTATATTTTTTATAGCGTAATTGCCCTTAAAATTAATTTGAATTAATTTTTATCAATTCTGATGGCACAAAAAATACCGTCGGAAATGTAGACTATTTTCGACGGCACAAACAATACCGTCGGAAATGTGGACTATATGAGGCCGTCGGAAATATTGTATTACTTTTTCCATATCTCCGATGGTATAAAGACTATTTCCGATGGTTATTCGACCGTCGGAACTATGGTATTATATTTTGACTCATTTTCGACGGCTCTAATATGGCCGTCGGAAAAGGTACTATTTCTGACGGCAATTAGCACCATCGAAAATAGTTCGTCACTAATAGACATTTTTTTTGTAGTGTACAAGATTTTTTTCTAACTTCTAGTATACAAAAAACAAAGTGAATTGAAGTTGTACTGTGCATTTCCTTTTATTGTTACAATAGATGAATTTCCTATGTACAACACACTTCCATCTTCAATAGATTCATAAGATATGAAAAAGGTACGATCCTTTCACACAAGTTTGTGGCACCCGAATCTATCCGCCATGCATAGTCATCTTCAAGAATATTAATCTTGGATATCATGGCACAAAATTTGAAGTCAAACTCCCCTTTTGTTTTTTCAAGTGTTGACACTCTTTATTGACATGGCTCGGCTTACCGCAATGGTAGCATGAAAATTTCTTTTGCTTGCCATATGGGTTCACCTTCGCTGCAAATTTTCTTTTGTTGTCTTTTGGGTGTTGGGGCTGTTTAGACTCTTTATTTTCCTCCACTATATTTATTTTGGAAGACACAATAGGCTGCTCATCATGACTGTTAAGTCTATTCTCTTCATCAATACGAAGATGTCTGCCCAATTTCTCAAGAGAGATGTCTTCCTTTTTATGTTTGAGACTATTTTTATAGTCCTTCCAAGATAGAGGAATTTTGTCAATAATAGAGGAAACAACAATTGACTCATCCATGACCTTATAGGCAAGTTCATCTATCATTGCCTTCATCCTTTAATGGAAATTTTCAATCTCATTCTCATATTTGGACATATCAACCATGTTCATCTTCAAGAAGTCATCTAACTTTGCCCTTAGTTGAAGGTTTCCATTCTTCAACTTCTTGATTTTTTTTGTTTTTCTTCTTCAAGTACCTTTGAAAACTTTCAATAAAGTCTTCATAACTCAACCCTTAATCACTCAAGTTCTTGGAACTTGAACTTTCTTCTTCGAAGCTTCTACCACTTGTGCTCTCATGGCAATCATCATCCAAACTATCTTATTCATTGTTGACTTCAAGTGATGGGTGTCTTGTGGCCGCTTTTAAGTTGTCATCATGTAAAGCGGGAAAGGCTACACGATTCCTTTCACATCTCTCGGAACCCGAAGAGCTTTCTTCATTTTTACTACAAGAGTAGGACTTTGATTTACCTCTTCGACTCTTGGTCTTCCGTTTTCCACAATCCGCGGAGATGTGTCCATAGTCGCCACAATCATAACATTGAAGCTTTATCTTCAAGGTACCTAAATTCGTATCTTCTTCATTTACAATACCTTCGTGGGTAATTATTAGAATCTCCCAAGCTTCTCGAACATCTCGAGTGGTTTGGATGAGTTTGGCTTGATTCTCATCCACTGCACAAGATAAGGCACGGATGCCCTTTGAGTTCCATTTTACTGCCTTGAGGTCATCATTAGTCCACTTGGATTTGGGCTTAAGCATAGAAGCCTTATTCTCTAGTGTATTTGTGGGAGATGTGTATCCCTCTTCCACACACATCCACAGATGTTTATCCATGTCCATTAGAAAGACTTCCATCATTCCTTTCCAAGAGGAGAAGTTACCCTCAGTGAGTAATGGTGGTTCAGAGATCAACGCCTCTAACCTCTCAAAATCACTCATAGTGTTTGGGGTCAATGTATACAAGTGAATGCAACAAACACAATGCCTACAAAATCAAGACACACAAACAAAAGCAAGTATCACCTAAGTATGTCTTGGAACCTGCTTTGATACCAATTGAAAATAAATTTAAATGGTGTCTAACAACCTAGAGGGGAGTTAATAAGTTTTAATCAAGTTAATTACCAATTTTCTTGATTAGTCAATATTAAAAATTTACCCCATACACAAACATACAAAATGTGGAAATTAAATAACATTTGATTTTTTTCGGGGAACAAGGGAAAAACCACGGGCTAACCACTTAGCCACTCGGATGCTCAAATCCACTGTTGTAATGATGTTTACAACTTATGTTGACCTCTAGTCATACCATTCTCGGTCACTAACTCATCACTACTACCTAATGGGTCTTTATAGTGATTCTTGATCAATACTTGCCAACCACACCTTGATCACAAGACTTCACTTGCTTGTGCACTACATGTTGTAGTTATAAGACTTAACTCTCAAAGAAGAGATCAACAACCTAAGTGAATATATGAAAATATTATAAATGCAATTGATGCTAGGCAACATTAAATGCTTATATAGAGATTTAAAGATGTCAATAAGTACAAATCCTAGATATCAATGTCTATATGAATGCTCATAAAGAGCTAACTATATATAGATATGCAAGTCTAAAATTTTGTCATCAAACAAAGTCATATCAACACAAGTTGTCATTAATAATGGCAAGGACAACAAATGCAATCAATAATATCTAAATGCAAAGCATAGAGATTTTGCTAGAGGGTAAAATGGTCCTAAATGCTAGCTATCACAAAACAAATTCAATCATACAAAAGAACTCATAAATAGATGCAATAAATAGAGTTCTAGCCTTTAATCAACTAATAAATGCAATAAAAAACACAATCTTGGAAAGTATGACCAATTAACAAATATGGGTTTTTGTTCAACTTACCAAGTCAACTCAGTTCTCAAAATGCGGTAAGGGTGGGCACCAACCCACCAACCCACCAACCCAACCCAACCCAACCCGACTAGATTGGGTTGGGTTGCTTTTAAGATTGGGTTGGGTTGGGTTGATAAAATATAACTCAAACCAACCCGACAACCCTGATATTAATAATACAAAATAAATTAAATAATTTTATTTAATATTATATCTATTATGAAATCTCATTTTAAAAAATATTTAAAAATTTTACTCATGCACCATTTATAATATTATAAATGATAAATATAAATACACAATTTTAAATATTTTATACCATAAATATATAATACATTTATTAAGAACATGCAATTATATTATCTTCGTCTTTTGTATTAATTGGCACATCCTTAATTATACTAAAATGCATTTTTTTTCTTAGGATTTGATTAAGAAGTTGATAGAAAAAAAATATAATAATTGTATATAAACTCAAACTATTATGATGGTTGAAATAAATAATAGATTATCCAACTACGAGATATTCGACGAAGTGATTATAATAGTAAAATTGATGGGAGGCTTAGATGGAGACTTTTCAAGTTGGATAAATTGTTATGTTTTTATTTTTTTAATTATGCAAAAAATATTTAAACAATTTGCATTATATGTTGTGATTTGATTTTGATGCTTTTAAGAAATCTAAACTCAATGTGGTATGATATTTGAGTGAAAAAATATTTTAAATTTCAATTATGATATAACAAAATTTGAATTCAAATATATTTTTTCTATTGGGCTTAAAAAGCCCAACCTGATCAACCCAACCCGATAAATATTGGGTTGGGTTAGGTTGGGTTAAAATTTAAGTTGGGTTGGATTGGGTTGAAAAATTTTCAACCCAATCCGAACATGCCCACCCCTAGCGTGTTGGTAGAGACCCGCACACCACTTACACAAACACAGACCCAAGGCAACCAGGCTTCGGTGTTCAGGTACTGCACGGGCATGAACCCGCGTTACCGTGCAAAAATTGTCATATATTTTGGCCCTCAAATCCATTTCCCTTGTCTCATTTTTGTGTATTTTTATGTATCTTATGTCTCTTTTGATATGTTTACAGGCAATTAGGTACATTTTGGAAGAAAGGTCAGAAAGCATAGAATTATGCAGAAAACAGGCCAAATTGAAAAAGGAAAGAAGCATCAGTGTGTTGGTACTACGCGGGTCCTTACCCATGCACCACCAGTGCACAAACCGCGCACATGTGCAAACCTGAGAAGTAGATCAGTGACCAGCAGGTCAATGAGCACCCTCACACTACCCGCGTATATGTCAAAATTATAGAAGATTAACATATGCTATCAGGTCACTGCACGGGTTCCTACCCGCGCTATACCCGTGCATTTCGCGTGTCAAAACTGTCACATCAGCATTTTCAGACCCAAATTTGGAACCCTATAAATATATCTTGTTCTCAAACAAAAAATCTCACTTCCACTCACTAACACTCGCCCACACACATTCACAACACATAAGTTTCTCTCTTTAGATCTAGGAATCATCTTTTCTCTTCACATCCAAAAACCCATTCATCCATCCTTTGATTTCTACTCAACAAGGCACTAGGAGATTGGAATTCAAGCTTTCAAGGAAGAAGAACACTCAATGGGTCTACCCTCACTCTCTTCTCCTATGTATTTCCTTTTATTTAGCATGAGTAGCTAATCATCTCACTATGGGGTTGATATGATTCTTTTGTGAATTTTGGGCATTGTAATGAACTTTATATTTTTTATCAATCTATCAAATATGTTATATTCACTGTTTTAATTGATTTCAATGATAATTTGTATTTGATTGTACATTCATCTCTTAGTAAATTGTTTGAGAAATTATTTGAGTAGTTGATTAGGTATACATCTACTTGGTCTTCTTAAGCTCAATTGAATGGAATGACCAAACAAGAGTACATCCCTCAGGTGAGACTCGGGTTTTATAATCTCAATTTTTATCTAATCTTAAATGGGTAATAAATACATCTAGGTTGGTTTCTTGTGAAATGTTAAGCATAAATTCTATACATCTAGGTTGATGACTTTACGAAGAGATTAATCCCTTATTTTGATAGATGCTCATTCATGGACAATCACTTGTGAGTGACCAATACTATAAATATATATTAGAAACTCATGAGAGATATACAATCAATACTATACATCTAGATTGGTTACATTTGGCTTATTTTCATGATTGTGAGTTCAAACTTTGTTCATTGTTTGCTTATTGGATTCATCAACCTCTTAGTCCATTTATCATACATTTTTCATCTACTAACTTAGTTGCATTTTAATTATTTTAAACTTAGTTTGTTTTTTAGTTAATTTCAATACAACAACCATTGCAATCTACTTTTCTTGCATTTAGTTCTAGAGCAACAATTTGATCACATAGCTATAACACGATCTCTGTGGACAATACCATGTTTGCCACTATACTGTTTATCAATTTTGAGTGCAATTTGGGTTTATAAATTTTGTTTGACAAATATTTCATACATAGAAAACGGCGATTTGTCACCGTGCACAACCTGCGCAATAGAGACCTTTAGGGAGGTCATACAACGCGCTAAGAAAAACACTCCATCGTACAAGCACAGACAATTCCGATCAACAAACGGAAAAAGAAATACATAAAACACAACCACACTTAAAACAAATGCCAATGTGCATGTGTAAGAAGTGTAAAGAAGAACACACATATAAAATATTGAAACACAAATACAAGAAGTGTAAGGCATGCACGAGAGTGTGTGTGCGCAACTGGTCTCTTCAAAGAGTTAAGCACAAGTGATATATCTTTGAAGTGCTCTTGAGACTGAGGTCTTGAGAATGCCTTTGAAGCTTGATCATGTCTACCCTTACAAATTAAAACCCCAATGTGGTTTGTCATGAAATAAACCAATCAAAAATAGAGGTCTTTACAAACTTGTAACATTTTCCGATCTAATTTTTTTAAGGTAGGTAGACATGAACATACATAAACCTTACTAATAAAAGATAATTGAGTTTCATTCATTTTTTAAAAAGAAAACGTTTCATTCATTTTTATTATTCGTTTAAATTAATAATCGAACAAAACATTACCTTATAGTACAAGTAGTTGTATATCTCCCTTCCATATTAATGGTCAGGGGTTAGAGATATCCTGATCGATGTTTCAGATTGTATAGATTAGTAACAAATGATTAAAAAAAAGGTCATGTTATACAAGATATGATAACATATTTGTAGGATATTGGTCTCGCTTTTTTTTTTTAACAAAATCCACACTAATTACACTATTTTTACTACTTAGTTTTATAGATGTTAAGTAAACCATGTATAGTGCTATAGAATTACGTTAATAACAATTCATGTTTATTTTTGCAATGTACAACTTTCAATATTTTTGTATTTATTAATATATAATCTACATATATTAATATATTAATAGCATATGATAGCAAAAACACTTCGTTAAAAAAAAATAGAAGAAGAATCAAGAATATAAGGAAAACGATGTGCACATGAACACAATGGTCATTGGTCAGGACTCAGGAGATATAAATATATAAGGGGTATTATTGATTTAGTCCCTTTTTTTGTGACTTTTTTTTTTACTCATTTATCCAATTTTCATTGGATTGGTCATATATTTTCTAAAACCACTCATTTTGGTCATTTTGACCAGATTTTTAACAGTCAATCCCTAACAAAATAGGTAAATTGACCATTTTACCCTTAACATAAAAATAAATAATCATTTTACCCTCTAACTTAAAGCAAACTCGGATTTCAAAGTAAAAACAAGATAAAATATTATTTAAGTTTTTTTAATCACAAATATTATTTAAGTATTATTAAATTTTATAAATAGTTTTTCTAAAAAATTAAATAATAAATATATTAAAATTAATTCAACAAAACCTATCATCATCATCATAGAATCCATAAACCTAAACACAAAGCCCAAAACATCTAAATCATATCTCCTAAAATTTTCCCAGCATCATCTTCTTCAACCTCAAAACCCTAACCACCACCACCACCACCACCGAGGAGATATGGACCGTCGTATATTCTATTTCTTTCTTTCCTTCTCGTCATCTCTCTCTTCAGTTTTCTCTCACATATGGTTTTCTTTCCATCACGTCATCTCTTTCTTTCTTTCTTCCATCGAAAATCACCGAGGAGATCGAGCGCCCATCTCCGTTATGAAGAGGAATCGGTGATAGTGATTTGATTTCCGGCGACATGGTTGATGGTGGTAGTTTGAGTGTGGGTTTGGATTTTAAAAGTTTCGAAAATAGTTTGTGTTTGATAGATTTTAGAGCTTTAATTTCTAATCTAGTTTGGTTTGGGGTTGCTATATATGAAGCTAAGGTTTAGTGATTAAGAAAGATGGTGGTGGGTTTGGGTTTGGGTTTGGGTTTTATGTTGATGATTGTGCTATAGGTTTGGGTTTGATGTTGATGATGGTGTATTCAGTGTTTTCTTACATTTAATTTTCAATTTTGATGGTTGAAGGTTGTTGAGAATGGCGGTGGCACACAGAGGAAGTGGAAGATAGAGAGAAAGTAGAGTCGGCAGGGGAGGTGTGTGGTGGTGTTTGTAGGTTTGGTGGGTGGAGATTCCAATAATGGAGATTTGATTTTTTATTTGTGATTTTTAGTTTGTTTGGTGATTGAAGAACTCCAATGAGATTTTGAGTTTTTGTTCGAGAATGGAGAAGTTGTCGATGATGATTGAAGAAGAAAATGATGATGAAGGGTTTGTGAAAATGATGATCTAAGTTTGCAGTTCATTTTCCTTGAACTGCTATTTTTTTTTTAAATTATGGGTTCGTAAATTAGCAGTTTATCTGTTTTTCTTCTATAATTTTTGTTACATTTATAATTTTTTTAATTTTTATTTATATTATTAATATTATTGGTATTACATAAATAATTATTTTTTTCTATTTTTTTTTAAAATTATTATTCCATTGATTTTTATATTGACATGTGGCATGTCTTTGATTAAAGATAAAAATACCCTTGAAACCGTTAATGTGAAATAACAGTTGACTATGGATCAAATTGAGTGGTTTCTAATAACATGGGACCAATTCTGTTAAAAATAAATAAATGAGTAAAAAAAAATGATTCAAAAAAAATGTAGTGACTAAATCAATAATACTCTAGTTATATATTAATAAAGCTGTGATTATATCAGCGGGCACGTTCACAATCATCTATACAATTATTACCAACTACTTCTACAAACCACAAATCCAAATATTTCACCTCTATTTACTGAGGTTTCAAACATCCAACTTTAATTGCTTGCTATTCCTTTTTTATTTTTTTAAATAAATAATAATCTTATAACTTATAAGTACAAATTAAGAAATTAATCCAATTGAAAAAAAAAACCCAATTAAGGTTTGATCGTATCTTCACAAACGTGGCTATATTCACCCAAAAAATATATTCCTACACTCATATTCAATGAAGTAAAAAAATAGGCAGAAGTGCAAGTAAAATAATAGAAGTGCAGAAATCAAGTGAAGAAGATAAGAGAAATTGAATATCCAAAACATTTTAAGCTGCCAACACGAGGTTATATCTGATTCAAATAGTAATAGAATGAAAATTCATATATTTTCCAAGTCCTAAACAACAAAAAGAACATTCCTTCTAGTCACAGTTACAAAAATCTCTCGTTTACCAGGCATATTTGACATAACTAACCAATATTACCATATAAACTATATACAGATCATATAGTTGCAGAAAACCCAAAACATACTAGTCACTATCCACAGCAACCCACCAAACCCCAATTCTGTGCACAAAAAGACACTTTACAACGTCTGCAAAACGCCCAATGCCCCAATATATCCCACTCTCTCACTCCAAAAAAAGACAGGCAACAGCAACATAAAGCAAAAGCACAACCACAAAAGAACTTTTAGGTACCCCAGCTAGGCTTTGCTTGGCGAGCTTGACAATCAATCTTTTTGGTTGTTATTGTAAAACTGGTATAGAGGCATGCATTATTATTATTATTATTAAGAACACACTACAGAGGAAACGGAGAGAGGGTAAGGGAAGGTATTGGCATATTGAAAGGAGAGAGTAGCACCATTAAGCATGGGCTTGCCGTTATTAACAAGGCAGTCATTGTAGGCTAGGCGCTTGAAGATGTTTGGATTTATAAGGTGAGCAGAGCTAAACCAGCCACAGTTGATGTGAATCCTAGATATATCACAACCTGTCACGCAAGCGTTCATGATCTCTACTGTGTATGTTGGTATACCACTTGGGAGTGGGCCCGTGGCTCCTTGACTGATCACTATATCTGATGAACTACATCTTTCTCCCCAGATTCTGTTCGGTTCCTTCATTGCTCTTCCTAATCCTGTGTGCATTATTTGTAATCAAGCATCATTGTTAATGTCATCAAGACCCCACAAAGAAATTATTTCAACAACAAAAATAAGACCCCACAAGGAAGCGTTTACAGACAAAATACACTTTTTTGGAGGTGATTCACAGGAATTATGGGAGAGCAAAGAAAGTGAGAGAGAGAGAGAGAAAGAATCAACCCATAAGAAGGCTAAGTAGTTATAAGAGTCGATTTGGCTCTTACAAATCAACTTTAATTATTGAAAAACTTTTCTCATTTAACATTAATTGAATTGAATTTCTCTTCTTCTTTTTTATGGTCATTTAATTAATATTCAATGAAATAAAACAATATTGGAAGATGCCAGCTAGCATAAAGGGCTAGCTGCTATCAGAACATAAATAAAGGAATGCTAAAATGCGCATGAATCACAGGAAGTAAAGGGTATCAAGAACAAAAGGGGTAAAAAAAAAAAAGGTTGTGAAAGGTGATGGGATATTAAGATCCCATAAAAAAGACACTCTAAATAGTGTTGTACTAGTTACCATTGATCCCATCTCCATCATCAGACATCAATCAATGGGTTGGACTTGGGAGGAAGACTATATGTCTATATCGACCCATCAACCATGAACCCACGGTGCACGCTAGAATCAAACACAACCCAAATAAAAATTAAAAAAACCATCAGCCGTGTACCCTCTGACACCCACATCATAATCGTACGTCTTTGAGCGGATCCTTTTGAAATACGAAACAAAACAAATTGGGTCGTTTCGTTTCATGGCCGAGACCCCACAACATCGTAGACCAGATTCAGCAACTAAGAAATCCATTAACAGACGATTTTATAGTTTTGAAGCAAAAAAACAAAAAAATCTCTTACCACGCCATAGAAGCTTGCGATGAGGACCTTCAAACGAGTAAATCTGTCTCTCTGAACTTGAATTCAAACCATGGTTAATACCTGAATCTCCTGCAAAAAAAAAAAAAAAACGACAAGAAGAGAACGAAAACAAGAATTATAATATATAATTAAATAAAGGAAAAAGATAGGCGAAACCAGACCCATAAACAAAAACAAACAAAGCACTAGAACAATTAAAACATTAAACAATTTAAGGAATGTTTTGCATTATAATATAATACGATATTACTGTATATATTTGATATCTAACCTGAGAGAAAGGTGAGGACGAGAAACGTTGCTCCGACGAGAGACAAAGAGAGAAGCAGGATAGCGAAGCGACGATTTATTAGATGACCTCTCATATTCACGGCTGCTTTTCCCCAGAAATAAAAATATAAGGTCAACAGAGAGTTAATGTAACTCGGGCAAAACAGTAACGAGTCAGACTCGGTGTTGTGGTTTCACTGCACACAAATGCTCCAAGTTTTTCACAATCTCAAGAGAGAGAGAGAGTAAATAACTTTATATCACATCATATCATCATCATCAGTCGGAGAGACTAGCGGTGGAGATTTGACTGGAAAGTTGAAACGAAAAAGTGTGTATAGGAATCACGAGACTCAGGTTCCAAAGCTGAAACGAGCCAAAACGACGGCGATTCGAAACAGACCTATACAAGTAAATAGCTTTAGCATACAAAGAACAAACTCTCACCATAAGTGAACAAACAGTTTCGAACTCTGGAGTCTCCATCTACATATTTCGCCAAAAACGATGTGTGTTTAAAAAAGTGGTAATTCTCGAGAGAATTAACAAAAAAGTTTTATGATGAAAAGAAAAAAATGAAAGAAAACACGGAATTGGAATTTAGTTGGTGCAGTGGAGAAAGAAGGCTAAAAAGAGACGAACACGAAACATGGCAGAGATGAGAAAACAGTAGAACCGTAAAAGTGGAAACAAAGCATTTATTATTCAAAATAAAAAGAAAACATTACACATTACACATTACACATTATACAGACAGAGAAAGAGAGTTCACCTGTATTTTATTCACTATTGTAGCGGAGAGAGAACAATCTACCCCGAGACGCGTGCGTTGTTTCAGAGGTGTAGGGTTTCTTTCTCTTCTCTTAAGTGTTTCGTTGAGGCTCGGTTTACGAGCAGTTTTTGGTAGAAAATGAACTAACTAGGGTTAAAAGTGCACGTGGAGCCTTAACTAAAGTTAATTAATTTAAGGATTGATTATGGCTTGTGCAGACATATATGGAGGAGAGAGAGAGAGACACCATCACGATTCACCCGTGTGGCCGGAGAGATTTGATTTTGAATGATGTATTTAATTTCAGGTTTGTTAATAATCCATGCATTAACTAACAAACAATTGGATTTGGTTTAAAGAGGATCTGTAAATGCATATTCCATTTATTAGTATACAGTTTGTAAATTTGGACAGCTGTGTTGTGCGATGAAAAATACAACAAAATGTAGTTGGGACTTGGGCGTGGAGGCAGCAGCTGCTGCTTGGAGACAACACAGCCAGGACTACAACAAGTACCACTAACATACTAATCTCACGACTCAACCTATGCTCTTCTTCATGGTTGACCAAACACATTTCCATCAACCCACTAATTTGTGCACGGATACTCGTATCATGGCCGGATACACCTCGAATACATATCGGATACACCATTTGATATAGGGGGGATTCTCGTATCATGGATGGATACACCTTTTGATATATTCGTTGACTTTTTCTCGAGTTTGACTGGGGATACGTTGAAGATAAACCGGGAATACTATAAGGATACGTTTAGGGTAAAAATTTAATTATTTTAGTTAAAACCGTTGTCAAACTATGATTTTACAAAGTTGAAAGGTCAAAAATATAATTGTTTAAAATAAATCTAAGACTAAGTTTCTACTTTTTAGGGGTCGTTTCTTACGTCATAAATATATTTACTTAGAATATGTTTTCAATGAAGTATTGGATTATATCTTTTTAATTATAAAATATAATTTATTTATTTTAATTGACATATCCTACCGTATCCGTGTCCTAATTTTTAGAAATTTACCGTATTTACGTACCGTACCGTATTTATATCCATATCCGTGCAACATTTAAATATATCATGCGATTTAATGCCTCAATTTCTCATACTATTGCCTACCATGACGCTATTTCTCGTTATGAAAATACAAACACGGTTAAATGTTCAAGGCTAACCTAGGGGGGTGAATAGGTTAGACACCTTTTTCAACTCCCTTGAAGCAAACAAAAGTTTGTTCTTCTAGATTGCTTGTATCGCAATATATATATATCAATACAATTAATTAATATATAAAATATGTAAAGTGTTATATAAACAAACATCCATAACATATAGACAAATGATATTATAGTAAGAAAATCAATTTACATAAAATGTTCTATCCACAATATTCCAATAACATATACAAATATAAGAGAAATAGGGATAGAGAAAATTGACACAAGGTTTTTACGTAGTAAACCTCCGAAGAGGAAACATTCACGGGTTAGCAACCACCGGCAAACATAATCCACTAGTAGATAAGACAAGTACAATCTCTCAAGTGACCCCTTCTCCTAGAAACTACCCTCAAATCCTACTCAATGAATATGTCACCTCATTGCTCAACATTCCGAGGCCCCACACCTCTTGTCAAGACTTTCTTACTCAACATTCTGAGGTCTCACATATCTTGTCGAGACTTTCTTGCTCAAAATTCCGAGGTCTCCCACATCTTGTCGAGACTTCTATTACACAACTCAAAGACTCCCTCTAAGACATGTGACTTCTGCTTGCACAAACGAAAGACTCACTCTAAGGAATGTGACTTCCACTTGTTCAACAAATCATAGGCCACACACCTATTGTCAACACTTCCTTCTCACAAGGCATCTAAGTAATCAATAATGCAAAACGCAAACAAGCACGCAACATAGAAAATGATTATCAACAAATTCTATGAAAAATACTAAACATATACATGAATGCACATAACAAGTGTAGTCTAGTCAATCAAGCATGATTAATACATCTAGATCATATAAAAGATATTCAACATTAATCACAACCTAGATACATGCATAGATCTAAAACTTGAATCACAAGATATGTTCAATTAATACATGATCAAGTTTTGATCACATATACGAAATATGTTTTAGAGCATATTATATTCATAAAAGCAATCAATCACATGAATAGCTCAAAGAACAGCACAAAATGTATTATATAGAGAGATCAACCATGAGAGAGCCTAATACATGTGAGGAACTATTTTTCACAAAATCAATTAATCAAAGATGATCAAATAGTCCACGATTCAAAGCTAGCACGATACAATCCCAAACATGCGAAAACATAGACAAATCAAAATCTAACTCAACTTGTGAGATTTCAATTGAAACTCAATCTAGCCTTAAATGAGTTCAAAACTCAAATCAAAACAATCACAAGACACATATATATATATTGAAGAAAAAAACCCAAGGCAATTGACCAAGTTTTAAAAGAAAACTTTGAGAGAAAATCAATACCTTAGTTGATTTGGTACAATCCTGTTTTTGTAAGGATTGATTTTAAAAACATTAGTAAAATTAACTCAAGCCTTCAGAGAAAAGATGGAGGATAAATAGACAAACACTCTCAACTTCGAATCACTCAAATCAGAGTTCAAATGAAGAAGTTATGGTGTTTGGAAGGTGAGAAAATTTGAGAGAAAATTTTGCACTCAAATATTCAAATTTTGAATCTCTTCTTAAAATGAAAAGTGAGAGGGAAGAGATATATAAAGGAGAGGGAAAATAATGCATGTGAAATGACCAAAGAGGGCATGAAGGCACCAAGTACACTTGCTGCCTGAGATGGCGCGTGGGCATCTCGGGGCAGAAAGCATTCTGGCCCGAGATGGCCACGTGCCATCTCGGGAAAGAGTGCTTGGTTGCACTTCTTTTCCTCTCGCGTTCCCTTCGTGTTCTTCGACCGTTCTTCGACCTTCAAACTCATAATTTAAATCTGTTATGGATTACGAACCGTAACTCTCTCACAGATATGAATATATAAGATACTCTACCCAAAAAATAAGAATTCGACTCGATATACGAATACGAAGACAATGTATGCAACATGACTGGAAAATATCATATCTTTTGACTTAGAACTTGAAATTGAAAGTGTGAGTAACCAAAGTTTTTGGAACTCAATCAAGAATGATTTAAGAGTAAAATCAAGTTCAATATCCATGTCTTACAAATATATACATATACAAACACAATTCACGCTAAAATGCAAACTACATAGACATAGTCTCCAATCAGGCATTTTCCAAAACATGTTACTTTCATATCAATGCATGAGCAATCAACTCTAAGTGTGTGAATGTGTTATAAATGGAGCACGACGATGCAGGGATACATATGAATGAATTGTGTGTGCGTGTGCCTAAGTCTTGTAAGAGAAAGATAAGATCTTAATATACCTTTGTAGAACCATATAGAATCCTTTTTTCTATGAAGACTTTATACTTGCTTTGACTAGTTGTTATTCCTTCTTTGAAGCTTGAATCATCATGAACCTAAACAACTAAATCATTACAAGTAAACATCATTTTGATATGAAATTAATGTCAACATAATCTAAAACCTAACACTTTATCTACATTCTCTCCTATTATTGGACTTCAAATTCTAATTTTGTAAGATAATACGTGTTTAACATATTTAATCCATTAGTTTCGTCAATTAATTTTATTGATTTGGTCTATAGTAAACACGTTCTGAAATGTGTGATAAACAAGCGTTTTGAGAGCGTTATTTGAATATGATCGGTTTCATAAAAATGAAAGATCATTGTATATTCACATTCTCCTTCATGAGAGCTTCGAAGTGGTATACTTAAACTCACAAATCGATTAATGGGTGAATGAGAAATTAAGTCTCAAAGTGAGCTCATTATGCAGAAAAAAATGTGTATCCCACATTGGTTGGGTAAAACACTTATATGTAGTATATAAGTAGTTATATGATAGTAGCTTCCTAACATGTATATAGGCGTGTCCGGCATACATAAATACCGCCCTGATTGAACCGTGAGAGTACAACCAAATTTTTGCTACAATTCTAAATTTAATTTTTCCTAAATCAATTTATTAATAAGGAAAGAATTAAATATTTTTCCAAAGTCAAACGATTTTAAATGAATGATAAGGAAAAATGTAATTTCCGTTTTGGTTAAAGAAATTAAGGAAATAGTTGATTACTGTTTTGGATTCTGATACTTACCTGATCATTAAGTAATCAGAATCAGTAATCAATTAAGAATAAATCTTTTAGAAGATTATTCTTCAATTAAATTTTCTTTATCATTTAAAACGTAGCTATCAAGTTATTTCCAAATCAATTTCTTTGATTTTGGTTATATAAGAACCCATAGTCTACACTTCAAATACACATTCTTAGAATCATGAAATTATAGAGCAATAGTTATTCTCTCTTCTCGTTCTTCTCTTTCTGTGCTTGATAAGTTCAAACCTAATTTGAGTTCGACGAGAGTGGTTTGTGCTTTGCACTTCCACCGTTAAATCTTTGTATCTTGGAGACAACTGCTATACATATACGGTGTTATATACGGTGAATTGTCTTATGAACACTGTGTGAAACCCAAGCCTCAATTCCCCTAACCTTTTATTTTTGTTTGTTACTTTCTACAGATTCAAATCAGATTGCCTTTGATATACCAACAACAATCTTAAGACAATTTCTACTTTCTTCTATTTAAAAAAAAACGTTTTCTTCACACCTTCTGATTTTCGTTTCTTGTACTGCTTAGATCGTGACAAACTTGAAGCCTCACCGGTTCGGATTTTAAAATTAAAAAAATAGGATTTATAGAAATGGGTCTGTTTTCCAGACACTGGTTTCGAATAAAAAAATTGAATTAATCTGTGGAAATCGGGTTCAAGACACTAATTTCACTTAATAATCTGATTTATATTTTAGTAAATCAAGTCTATTAACAGACACTGATTTAAAAAACAATTGTGATTTCAACTGGGTAATCGAGTCTATAATACTAGACATTGATTGTGATTTTAATTGTGAAATCTAGAATCAATTATTGATTCATTGGTTTAATATCAATTAATTGATATCGGTACTATCATACATATTATATGATATTTCCGTGATTCTAAAAGTATATCGATTGTACACACGATAAAAGGATTATATGTTTATATAATCCGGTACAAACCAGATTATATATATATATATATATTAACATACAAGGTTGGTTGATATATCAGTGTGGTGTATTGATATGTGTGGAAGTAAATAATACAAAGTTTGGTGAACCAAAAGAGAGTATTATTGTTTGAAATCAAAAGTGATATCAATGTTTAAATTGATTTTTTTGTTATATATAATCCAACACCAAGTGTAGCACTTGTTTATAGATACGGATAATATATTTGAAGTGCAAAAATAGTGTTTAATACATTATATAAATATATGATGTATTGGTATATACCGATTGATATCATTGTTAGATATATCGGTGTATACGGTGGATATATATTAACATTGGTTTTGTCGTATCAGTGTCTAATATATATGGACATACCGGTTTTTGTTTTACCTGTATTTACTGTATGGTATTATTTGATACCAACTTTAATAAACAATAGTACATCGGTGTGTGATATATCTTTGTTTGATATATTAATTATAGTTATATAAGTATCAGTATACGTGCCGATTATATATATTTCAAAGGTTGAGGTGTGTTATGTATTATATTTGATATGTATATTAACATACTAGTTTTGATATATAAGTGATTGATAAATTGTTATGTATGTATATATCCTTGTGATATATGTTAGTGGTTCTAAAATATTTAATTTGGTTTGTGGAAGTGATTTTTGAATCAATTGTGAATCTAAGCATGGCTCAAGAGACTCCGGGAGTCAACCCAGTTGTGGTTCAATTGACCGACCCGATAGTGAACCCTTTTGTGGGTCAAATGAATATCCCGACAGTAAATTTGTTTGTGTCTTTGGTTTCGATTCTTATAAACCATATGGAAAACCCAAAGAAATTCAATGGTCTGAATTTCAAGACATGACAGCATAAGATGTTACTCTATCTGACCACATTGAATCTTGCGAGATTCTTAACTAATGAGGTTCCTAAGGCCAAAAGTGGTTATGAGTTGGATGTGTAAGTTTATAATGGTGATGTCAAAATCAATTCTTTTGAACTTCAAAATCGTAATTATCAATTTTATGACTATTTATTTCTATTAATTACGGGTTAATTGAAATATTAAATTTTGAATTCCAAACAAACTCGATTTGACTTTAATATTGCCAATTTTAATGTGAATTTTCAAATTAATTCAGTTGATCTCCTCCTGATATTTTAGGACCAAGTGTGGCAACATTGACTCCAGTCATTAACTCATTAGTGAGAAACATGGCCCAACCAATGATGATCCAGTATGTGAGTCACCGAAACTCTCAGTGGTGGCAGCAAAAGATGTTTTTCTATTTGATCACACTGAATCTGGTTAGATTTGTGACTGGAGATGCTCGTAAAGCTAATAGTGGTTAAGAGCGAGATGTTCAGGTATGGAATGTTGTGGATGCATGGAACCATTAGGATTTTTATGTGTCGAAATTACATATTGAGTGGGTTGTCGAACTCACTGTTAAGCGTATACTATACAACCAAAGAACTGTGAGAGTTATTAGATCGAAAATACAAGACTGAGGATATTGGATCCAAAAAGTTAGTTGTGGGCTGGTTTCTTGATTACAAGATGAGGGATTCCAAGACAATTATAAGTCAAGTCCAAGATCTTCAAGTGATTCAGCATGAGATTCATGCCGAAAGTATGACCCTAAGTGAAACCTTTCAGTGGTTGTTGTCACTCAGAAGCAACCGACGTGGTAAGTATGAAGCACCATTTGGTGAATTCTGTACACAACATGGAACCATACATCAAAACACTGTACCGTATCAGCAAACGAAGTTATTGAATGGGAAGATCAATCCTTTAAAGAAATGATGAACACAATGCTGATAAGTTCTGGATTGCCTTAGAACACGTGGGTGAATCTATATTATCTAGCAATTACCTTTTAAATAAGGTACCCCGAAAGAAAATAGACAAGACCCCATATGAGCTATAGAAAGGAAGAAAGTCTTCCTATAAATTATTACGAATGTGGGGGTGTCTTGCCAAAGTGGTTGTACATACACCTAAGAAGGTGAAAATAGGTCTGAAAACTGTTGATTGCATTTTCATTGGATATGCACATAATAGTAGTGCTTATCGGATTGGTGTATAAGTCTGACATCCCAGATATACACAAAACACGATAATGGAATCTAGAAATGCATCATTCTTTGAACATGTGTTTCCATGTAAATCCAATGATGAAGCAAGTTCGTCAAAACGAAAACATGTTGAAAGTTGTGAGGACCAAGAACAAGAAGTTAATGATGAACCTAGACGTAGCAAAAGAGCTAGGACGGAAACATCTTTTGGTCCAGATTTTCTTACCTATTTGCTAGAAGGTGAACCTCAAACCTTCAAATAAGCAGTGAGATCTTCAGAAGGACACTTGTGGAAAGAGGTTATCAATAGCGAAATTGATTCCATTCTCTAAAATCTTACCTAGAAATTAATGGACCTTTCTCTGGGATGAAAACCGCTAGGGTCCAAATGGATTTTCTAGAGAAAAATGAAAGCGAATGGATCAATTGATAATTAAAGGTTACAATCAACGAGAATACCTAGATTACTTTGATACAAATTCTCATGTGACGAGAATAACCTCATTTAGGATGCTACTTGCAATCGCAGCTTTGCGAAATCTTGAAGTACATTAAATGGATGTGAAAATAGCTTTCCTAAATGAGAACTAGATGAAGAGGTTTGCATGGAACTACCTGAGGGTCTACAAATTGGTGAAGTCTTTATATGGTTTACCAATTTGTAGACTTCCGCTCAAAGGAAAGGAAAGAAAGTCTACAAATTGGTGAAGTCTTTATATGGTTTAAAGCAAGTACTAAAACAATGGCATGAGAAATTTGACAATGCTATGATGCCAAATGGTTTTAAGATCAACGAATGTGATAAATGTGTTTATGTCAAAGACACGGGAAATGGGTATGTCATTTTGTGTCTTACGTTGATGACATGCTAATTGTTGGTAGTGATGATAAAATGATCAAATCTACCAAAGATATGTCGAAATCAAGATTTGATATGAAACATATGGGACCAGCTAATGTAATATTGGGAATGAAAATCTCAAAGACATCGAATGGACTCATTCTAAGTCAGTCACACTATGTTGACATGATTCTTGAGAAATTCAACAAAAATGATTCTGGAATATACAGGACACCTGTAGATATTAATCTACACCTATCCAAGAATAAATGTGAAAGTGTCTCTCAACTAAAATATTCGAGAGTGATATGAAGTTTGATGTATTTAACAAATTGTACAAGACCAAATATAGCTAATGCAGTCAGCAAATTAAGCAGATACACGAGTAATCCAGGAACCGATCACTAGGAATGAATAGTAACAGTACTGAAGTACTTACGATTCACTCGTAATTATAGGCTGCATTATACCATGAATCTTGCATGCCTAGAGGGATACACTGATGCAAACTAGATATATGATATGAAATATTCAAAATTCAATAGTGGGTATGTATTCACATTAGGAGGTGCGACTGTATCTTGAAAATCCTCCAAACAGACATGTATAGCCAGATTCACCATGGAATCTGAGTTTATTGCTTTAGATAAATGTGGAAAGGAGGCTGAATGGCTCCGCCAATTCTTAGAGGATATTCTAAGATGGCCAAAGTTTGTGCCAGTGATTTGTACCCACTGTGATAGACAATCAGCAATAGAAAAAAAAAACAGAGCAACATGTATAATAGGAAGTCCAGACATATATATCGAAGATATAATACCATTAGACAACTACTCTCAACTGAAGTTATCTCTATTGACAAGGTAAAGTCAAAAGATAACATTGTGGATCTGCTAACCAAAGGGTTAAATCGAGAATTAGTTGAGACATTGTCAAGGGGAAGGAGACTAAAGCCTATGAAATAAGAAGTTGATACAATGGAAACCTAACCTAGTTAACTAGAGATCCCAAGATCTATGTTCAATGGGACAACCAAGTTGTAAGATTTAGTTGGATCACTGTGGGGATTACCATCCAATCCATTCCTATGATGAAACAGTAATGCTTGTAGGGAAAAGGTAAAACTATGGTTTTTAATGATTCTTATGCGTCGGAGTTCCATGTAATAGAAATCCGAGCAGAGTAATACGGGTTACTCTCAATTAAAAAAATCAACTATATGAGAGAGAAGTGTGGTCGCTTCCAAAAGAGAATAATGAAGGATATATTCTCCAGCGGCTCTCACAGAACCATACGTATGTTCATGGCCAAAACGAACATAACAATGAGAACCAAATTGGGTCTGGAAAATGCCTGTGTGAGGTGTGTTATCGTTTACATAAAACGGCATAACAGTTTAAGGATATCACATCTATTGATCAGATAATAAAGTAAGCATGCTTCTATAAGGGAAGGTTCAAAGGGTAACACATACATATCCAATATAGGTTTCGACCGTTTGAACTTACCAAAAGTCATCTCTCATATCTCCTAGGTCAATTTCAATCGTGTGGGGGATTGTTGGAAAATTTATGATAAACAAGCGGTTTGAGAGAGTTATTTGAGTATGATGAGTTTCATAAAAATGAAAGATCAATGTATATTCAAATTCTTCTTCGTGGGAGTTTCGAAGTGGTATACTCAAGCTCACAAATTAATTAATGGGTTAATGAGAAATTGAGTCTTAAAGTGAGCTCATTGTGTAAGGACAAATGTTCATCCCACATTGGTTGGGTAAAACACTTATATGTATTATATAAGTAGTTATATGATAGTAGCTTATCAACATGTGTGTGAAAGTGTTCTGCATATATGAATGTCGCTCTGATTGGACCGTGAGAGTACAACCAAATTTTTGTTACTATTCTAAATTTAATTTTTCCTAAATCAGTTTATTAATAAGGAAAGAATTAATTATTTTCCCTAATTCAGATGGTTTTAAATGAATGATTAGGAAAAAAGTAATTTCCAGTTTTGGTTAAGGAAATTAAGGAAATAGTTTATTTCCGTTTTGGATTTTGATACTTACTTGATCACTAAGTAATCAGAATCAGTGATCAATTATGAATAAATCTTTTAGAAGATTATTCTTCAATTAAATTTCCATTATCATTTAAAACGTAACTATCAAGTAATTTCCAAATCAGTCTCTTTGATTTTGGTTATATAAGAACTTCTATTCTACACTTCAAATACACATTTTTAGAATCACGAAATTACAAAGCAATAGTTATTCTCTCTTCTCGTTCTGCTCTTTATGTGCTTGGTAAGTTTGAACCTAATTTTAATTCGCAGAGAGTGGTTTGTGTTGTACACTTCCACTGTTAAATCTTTGTATCCTGAGAGACAATCGTTATACACATATTGTGTTATATACGATTGTTTTAAGGACACCGTTTGAAGCAAGGGTCTCGATTCCCCTAACCTTTTGTTTTTGTTTGTTACTTTTTACATATTTGAACTAGATTGCTTTTGATATACAAACAATAAAACATTTTCGTTTTTTTGTATAATAATTCTTTTAACATGTAATCCTTATTTATTTTAGTACGCAATCTCTATTTTGTTCTCAACATGGAGTAGAACACTTTCAAATGATTTTTGAAGGGACGAATCGTATTGAATTTATGTTCATAATATATCTTTAGAGTCATGTCAATGAAAAGAATAAAGTTTTGTCAACTCTTATTTCTTAATAACTTTCAAACCATATTGAACTATTGAACCGACACATATTCGATTTTTTAAAATATGAATCAGTTTGAATCGTTTTGAAACTGAAAACCGAATTGAACCGAACACCTCAGTTCGATTTTAAACCTTTTGGGCTTTGAAGATTTTGTTTTATATGTTTTTAATTTTTTTGAGCTTTTAAACTGCTTTTTTGGTATATGGGCTTAAACTTTTTTTTTAAAAACATACATGTAAAAAATAATTTCAACAAAATACAACCCAGTTTTCAATCTAAATCTAAAATTTCAATCGTATTCAGTTTACATACTCAATCAAAATATAAAATATTCATAACTTCTATAAAATAGAAGTCCAAAATAAAATATCATCAACAAACAGTCCGTAATAAAATTGAGCTTTACAAAATAATTTATTAAGACAATTCGATTTATTCGGTTTTATATGTTAAAAATCGAAACCGAACCGAATTCTATTCTATTTTTAAATTTCAAATCGGTTTGAACCGAATTGAAACTATATAACGAACTAAACACCAATTTTCAGTTCGGTTCGATTCAATTTGGTTTCGGTATTTGTGTCCACCCTTTCTAATTTATAAGCTAGTGACAATTAACTTGCCACGTCATTTGAGGTGAATTTTTTGTTTTTTTTATATATAATATTACTATGAGCATCTCCAATGCAGTGTCAAATTAGTGTGTCAATACTATAATTTAGTATAGATTGTAAAAGTCTTTCTCCAATGCAGTGTCAAATACTGTGTCAAATTTGACACACAATATAGCATATGTCAAATTTAGCACAACAATAAATACACTTTTTTTAATTATAAAAATATCATTATGTATATTTTTTAAATATTTAAAATAATTTAAATTTAATATACATTAATGATATTTCAATCAAAATCTATTTCATCTAATTAGTATTTTAATGAATGTATTAATGATAAATGTTGATTTTTATAATTTTAATTAATAAAATAATAAAAATAACATATTAAATACAACTATATATCGGAATATAATATTAAATTATTATATCAAATATAACATTTTATATTTTTTTATATCAAATTTAACATTAGTGATAAGACATAAGAGGTGGGTCTAATATCCATCAAGTTGGGAATTTAATCGATTACGTTCTTCTAGCATGTGTATTGACTCATTATTGATAGGATGGAGTAAATATGTGTCATCATTAATGTTATTGAGCATATCATGATCTCATGATTTACTTATTTACACAAAGACAAATCATTGAATACATCATTTAAGATACTAGACCAAAATAATAATAATTGGATCATCTCCTGTTTTAGATATCAAGGCTTTTTTTTAGAATAATTACGCTTCATCAGTTTCAAGTAGAAAATATATTTTTTAAAATAAAACAACATATCTACATCCAGTATTCCACTCAAAGAAAATTAAAATTTAGGTCAATTTGGTATGATATAACTTTTAAAATAATTACGATTAAAATGATTAATCTGCTATAAAGACTCAAAAGCAATACTGTTGTCTTTGGTAAGTTTTGCTATTAATTGATGTGATTTTAGATAAAAAAATATATTTTACTTTAAATTCAAATCAAATCAATATTTAATTCAAAGATTTAAATATAATTTAGATACAATAAACCACAGATTTAATTTTCCTATATTTCTCCATTGTTCCCATGCTTTCATGTTTAATAAAATCAGTATAAATAGTTCTAATACTTGAAAAATCTATAATTTTATTCATAGGTAGACTTCATTAAACTTATCATTCACAACAAATTCAGATCAAAATTCATAAAAATCGACGTGATTTCATCTAGGTTTTTACCGAAATTAAAGTAAGTGATCTCTCACTTGATAATTACTATATAAATATACATACATACATACATAAATACATACAAGAATAAAAGAATAAAAGGTAAAAATCGTTTGTTTTTTCCACTTAAAACTTAATTAATCTAAATTGAACTCATTAAGTTGTTTTGTTTGATTTTTTTTAAAGTGGTCAAACAATTTAAAAATATCAAAAAACAACTTAAAAAATAAAATAAGAAATCATGATTTTTAACTTAATTCCAAATAACTGAATTACAAATAAAATCTTTTCTTCAAACTCTATCCTCCGTATTTAAAAATACATTTTCAAATTCATCGTAATTTGATATGATATAGAGATCTTTCTTTTAACATATTTCTTTTTTTAAATTGCTTTTATAAAGAAAAAATAACATATTCACTTCTTATAGAGACCATAACCTATTTCTAACTTTTTTTTTTATTTGGTTTCAGGTGTATATGATTAAGGAAATCAAACAACCACTCATCCAGAAAATTTGAAGCCCGCCCATTGCACAACATCTCCATCAACTCCAATATTCCTGATATGGATCAGATGATTCCTCCAAAAGACAAAACACAAAAATTCCAACTCATTTGGTTTGGTACACCGAACCCAGTATAACATAAAATCATGGAAATAAGTACTATCATTCACCTCAAAACTCTTAAAAACTTGACACCCCTCTCTCATACTTGTCAAAGCACGACACCCCCACAAAACACGGATCATCGTTCTGGCTGTCTCCGACAACACGGGAAGGATCCATCCGTAAGCACCCCTCTCTGCGTGAGATAGGCCTGGCCTAGGTAAAGAGCCAATGGTGGCAAGCCCGCCACATGAAAATCTTAATTTTAAGAGGAAGATTTAGACGCCAAAGATTTTTCCATGCCTTAACAGTCATATTCAACCCAACTCAACAACCACTCCTTACGGAGTAGATACGATTCTTTTCGAAATGCCACAAAAGAAAGTACTCTTGCAAGGTATACAGAGGGGGAATAGAGAGAATTAAATCAACATCTTCAACCAAGAAACATGTTTGCAGCTACCCGAGTCCACTGTCGCATTATCATCCAAAATCCTCGGTGAAATGATTTTGAAACTCCATCTCTCCTCATATACCCGCAAAACATTTCCTCTACCGATTCTCCAATGAGAACCCATATTTATAATTCTCCGACCCGAAATGAGCCCCTGTCAAATCAAAGGGTTGGTCAAGGAGGCAAGAACATGGTCTCACCGTATCCAGCACATGGTGCAGATTTCCTTTAACCTAAGGATTCGGTGGTATCATGTTAACCGGAGGTCTTAAAATGGATTCGGTTAACATGATTCCACCTTCTCAACGCCGTAGTGCATCGACGAATGCTAGAGATAGACCACTGCATCCCAACGCTATTCAAAATCGGTGACCAGTGCTTCTCAATCAAAACCCGACAGTCTGGTTTGTCAACCCAACAAGCCTCGAAATGAAGCCTTCTAGCTTTACCATTGTGCCCAATCTAACCATTATCTATGCCCCCATCTAGATCAATCAAAAGAGCACGGTGATCTGAATACGAATACGCTAGGTGGTGAACAGATGCCCGAGGGAACATTTGTCTCCACTCCGTATTACATATCCCCCCTATCAAGTCTTTCTTGCACCATATCTCCACCTTTACGCTTGTTACACCACGTAAACATCAGGCCCCGAAAGCCCAAATCGTCCAAACCACAATCAGCTAAAACTTTTCCAAAATCATCCAACAAATATCTATTTCGAGGTAAGCCCCCAACTTTCTCCTCATCTTCTAAAATCTCATTGAAATCACCCAAAACTAAGTAAGGAAGGTTAAACATGTTATGAAGTCGATTCAACAACGCCCGAGCATGCTTTCGCTGAGATGGGTCTGGGTGCCCGTAGAAACCGGTAAAACGCCAATTATTGGACCCACATGAACACACATTTACATCAATGTGAAATCGAGAAAAAGAGAGGAGAGAGATATACACCTTATCGGACCAAAATAGACATAATCCACCACTCTTCCAGACACAAAATCAACTACCAGTTTTCCATATGACAATGGGTCACTTTGGTTTCCATCAGGAAAAGGAAATTTGGAGAGTACCCGGAACGCTCGATCACTGCCCATGCCTCGAACGTTCCAAACTAGGGCATTCATTGCGTCCGACCAACTAGTTGAGACCGACCCGTCGATCCATCACCAGGAGCCACATAAGTTGAATCCTTAGTGGAGGAAATGAACTTCTGTCTCTTAACTTGTACCGATACTTTTCCCCAATCACAATTACTAAAACATTTGACTCCACATTAATTGCTTTCCTTTCCCGCACATAAAAGTCACCACTATCCCATGATTTCGTCAATTCTTGGATTCTCGAAATATCCAATTGGTCACTCTCAATCAACCCTTATTACGGTTCCCTTTCCTTTTTGATACCACCCATTGTGGCCTTACCAATGACACCATCACCGGCCACCGTCCGAACATCTGGACCCCGACTATCGCTCCACTATGAAACAGTTCGATTTGGATATTTCTATCTTTTTCGGTTCCCTAATACTGCATTTGACTCCCACTTTCGATCCTCATTCCCAACTTTCCTTCCTGGAGCGAAGGCACGCAACCAAGCCCCGAACAAAAACTCCTCCTTATTCTCACCCTTCATCATAAATGGTTTATCCAAGCGATCCTTAACAGTATGTCCCAGCAGACCACAACTGAAATAGAAATCGAGAAGACTTTCATATTTTAGTAGCATAACTGATTCCACCTCATCCCCTAAAACATCAATCCTCAGGCTCCTACGTAGAGGTTTGTCAATCGCTACTTTAACCCGCACTCTTAAAAACTTAGTCATGTTACATGTACGACCCTGAAACACCTCCATCAACAACAACTACTTCTCCAATGATACTCCTAAGAAAACACCCTGTTTTCATCGTCATACAAACCATAGGGGCGTTACGGATTTGAATCTAGAAATCTGCTTTATTGAATTTCATACCTCGAATATCCCATTTCCCCTCTGGTTCCTCCATCAACACCAAAGCGTCATTAAAACTCCACGACCCTCCAATTATTATTCTATGTTTATCTTCAAGGCTCTGGAAGTGGAAAACAAAAAATGTTTTCCTTCACCAGTTCAATCTCCATAGCATCTCTCATTTGCCATATCTTTCTCATGACTGCACGAAACACATCCCTATGGGAATGGCCAGGCTGCCAAATGGTCCCTTCCAACGGATAGGTATTGGAAGATCAACACTAATGCGGTGACTTGCTATGGGATTCGTATGATTGGTGTGGGCTGTATTATTCGCGACAAGGTTGGTAAGGTTAAAGCAGCTGCGTACAATAAGTACAAGGTGATGGTTTCCCCTCTTATTGCGGAAGCGATGGCTGTTTGACTGCTGACAACTTCGGTTGGTTTACAACCAGATCATATTGAAACAAATTCTATCCAAGTGCTTAATTTGGTTGAAAATGGGGTGTCTCCCTCTACTGATGTTGGTCTGGTTATTTACGACATCTTAGACTCTGTGAAGGTTTTTTCGAAGTGGTCTATATCCTATATTCTTAGGGAAGGCAATTTAGTGGCGCATTCTTTAGCCAAGAGGGTTATTTCGACTGATTTGGATTATTGTCGGGTGGATCAGTGCCCTCCCTGTTTAGAGAGGTTGGTCGGATTGAGGCTTTGTCTGTGTGATTTGTTTTTCTTCTCTTAACAAAAAAAATTATATACACCGAAAAAGTGATAACATACAAAATAGCTTAAACTTTTTTTTTGAATAATAAATTAAATTTGAACTTTAATTACAAAATATGTAAAATTATATTTTTTGATGAATTTTTTTGTTTTATTAAATTGAAATTTGTTTACGTAAGAATATGCATGCTAAATTACTTTTTTTAAATAGTATTGGTATAAATGTAAATTTTTTTATTTTCAATCAATTTTATTTAAAAAATAAATATGTTAACGGTACATTCAGATGTGAGAAAAAAAAAACCAACATGTCATTTAGGTTCGTATTTCAGTATCTATTCAGTCTTTATAAAAAATCAGGTATATTTAGTCAGGACAAAAAAACAAATGATCCCATAATAATATACTACAATGACAATAAATAACTTGCACAGAGTTTAATAATGACAAAAGGGGTTTTCATTGAAATCAAGAAACCAGAGGTAGGGTGGTAATATGAGTTACGACACGACGGGTTGACACGACACGAACACAATTATTACGGGTTTAGGTTGAGTTTAAATGGATCGTGTCAATATACAGGTCAACCCGTTTAACCCATTTAATAATCGTGTCGTGTTCGGGTTATGTTTCGCGGGTTTAGGTTGAGTTTAAATGGATCGTGTCAATATACAGGTCAACCCATTTAACCCATTTAATAATCGTGTCGTGTTCGGGTTATGTTTCGCGGGTCACTGGTCGACACGATTAGTAAGGATAAATATATAAATTTAGCATTAAGTGGCACTTTTGTAATTTTAACATACACGATATAAACTTAAGATGTGAAACCCTAAACCTAAACTTCATTCTTTTCACCACTCAGTCTCACTCCCACAAACTGCACAGCCATTTCTAGCCTTCACTCACTTCAACCATCGAATTTGAACATAAGTCTTTCACCCTTCGGCTGCATCACCAGAATCTTGAGCTACTGCTACCGTCGTCACCATCTGGAGTTTACTGGTAAGACTTTGAACTTTGAACTATGATCTACTATTTTTGTTTTTTGATATTATAGATTTTAGTTTTTATTAGATTTAAACTTTAAAATCTTTTAGAACTCGTCTTTTATTTGGTGGTTTTGCAGATTCAACATGGTGGTTTGTGGATGACTTGGGCTTTCAATATTATTTTTTTATTTTTTATGATGAGATTTGTTCTGTAAATCCTTGTTGAGTTACAATTTTGTGTTTGTGTTTTGTATGTTAGCTTCTGTAATTTTTATCATGTTTATTAATTCTTGTTGAGTTGCATTCTTCACTCGGTGGTATTGTTGAGTTACAATCTTATTATTGCTCAATCAATGACCTGGATTGTTCTTGTTACATTTCACTGATAAAAAAAATCAGTTTGTTTAAGAACATGATTAAATGAAAAAAATTAAAATCAATTTGAAGCCACTCAAGCACTTTTTCTATAGATTTTTTGTGAAAAAAAGTATTAACAGACGGGTCTAGTGAATGTAAACGGGTCATTTGACCCGCCAAACCCGTATATTAAATAGGTCAGTCGTGTTGACACGTCGTGTTTGAGTCAAGGGAGTTTGATCCGATTTTGATCCGTTTAATAATTGTATTGTGTTTGTGTTTATTTAAAATTATTCGTTTTGCGTTCTGGTTGACACTAATACCATCCGATAAACCGTATTGACACCCCTAACTAAGTCAACAGGGCTGTTTAAAAAAAAAGGAAGGTCAAACCTTAGGAAAGGTTTTTGGAAATCTCTTTTTTTTTTAAATAATAATAATTTAGTCATTAAATTTTATAGTATATTATTTCACCTTAGGAAAGTACCATCCACCGTCTTATTAAATTTGTTGTCAAATCAATATTTTTAAATAATTACTTAAAAAACTTTAAGGAACATATTCATTTTGCATATCACAATAATTAAATATTTTGATTTTAACTTGTACAATAATACTAAACAAAACTTAAGCTATATATAACTTTTTTGAGCTTTTATAAAATACATATCGTTGAAAGAAAAACCTATATATTGTCTCGAACAATATATTTTACAATTTAAGAAGAAAATTTCCATTTATCCTCGTATGAAACTTATTACCCTTTATATCTATTAATTAACAACCAAAAGTTCTGGTTAAAACAAATGTATTTCCAACATTGTCGTACCAGAGCAACAGAGAGACAAACTTGGGTAAGAGAAATTTTGGCGAGCAATAGTTGGTAAAACCACAAAGGCTTGCAGAATGCATAATTACGCAGATGATTTTATTGTTGATAATGTGACATAGGATTGATACATCATTGGATGGACTTCAAACAGAATTACAACAAATTAAAGACTTAATATTTGTTTTTTTTTATTTTTTATTTTAAAAGATTAAAGACACCCGTCAAAAATATGGAAAATTCAACAATTTGCGAGTGCCCAGAGCAGCAATTTTTACATTGGAAAATGCTCACAAGCCACAACAAATTGAGGAGCATAATAACGATAACTACAAAATATGGTTGATATAACATTGTTCTGATGTACAGATTGCAGAATGGCACCATTCCCAAACAAAATTTGGCACCCGTGCAACCATAAGCGCTATATAATAAAGGAATTGTAAGTTGAAGCATCCACCATTTACACCTTTTATATATACTACATGCAATGGACAAGTCTACTTCTAGTCAGGAATCAGGAGTTAAACAGTCTTAACAGAAGAAAACATGAATTGGAAGTTGCCATGGGTGAGCGTACAAGTGCTCTCAACGTCCTGTTCTGTTGCTTGAAGATTTCATCTTTTCCAGCAGCTTAATCTTGTCTACCAACTCTTGGATGGTATTAGAGGCATCCTACAAGACATAACAATTCTCTATGGCATGAGTTATCATATTCCAGCAACGGCAAAAGGTAAATTAAAAGATTGAACAACTTTAAATCGAAAAAAGAAAGACCTTTATCTTCTTTCTCAGATTCTCTTCCTCCCTCTCTCGTCGGTCCCTCTCCTCTGAGAATATGTCAATTAGGCTCTCTTGTTCCTTGTTCAATTCTTCAATCTTATGCTGTGCCTCTTGCAGCTACGCAAAAATACAGGAAGAAATTAAATCATGAATACACAATGACACATACAAAAACACAGGAAGAAATGAAATCAAACAAACAGACGAATGGCATGCTCGATTTCTTGTTCATTGAGGATAAAGAAAGAGGCAATGCCCAAAAAAGGGATCCCCAGGTCACAATATCACAAAATCAGTCACAAACAGTCAAACTCTGATCCTGTGCAAGTCCACTATACCAGCAACGAACAGAAGGTATAGAGCACTACCCACTAATCCTTGCTGAATTTAGGGGCAAATAAAATAGCACCATTAACATCTAACTTCATAAATGCATCATCACTTATATTCTTCACATTTTCTACATTTTCCAGCAAATCATTGAAATAAGGACACATACCTGAGCTTCAAGTGATCTACACCTGTCTCTTTCACCAATAAGCTCTTCTTCCTTTTTCTCTAATCTAGAAGCAAAAAATTAAAAGATGTGCATAAAAATAGTCCACGAATTATAAAGACAAACACAAAGCTCAATAGTTAAATTTTACACATACATAATAACAACCTTTCCTTCAATATATGCTTTTCTTGCTTCAACTGATCCACAGTAATTAAGTCAGAATCTGAGTCATGATAGCTAGCCTCAGCGACCTGCACATTAAACAAAAGCTACTATATATACTCATTACAGAAAATCACAATTCTTAGCAGCCATGCAGTACTTGTTTTTAATCTAAAAACTACATTGTAACATCATCACAAGCAAGCAAAAAAAAAAGTGTGCACGTTAAAGAGAGAGGGAGAGAGAGAGAGAGAGAGAGAGAGAGAGCCCAGAAATAACCCTTGCTTGTGGTTGCATGAGTGGTCGAGCAGAACTTCCACCTGATGCTTGCTGAGATTCAGTGTCGTCCAAGCACGAAGATGGACGAGTACTATGCAACCCATCTTTCCCAAAAACAGTAGAGTATTTCTTTTGATTACTATCATTAACGACTCTCTCAGGTGCAACATGCATGTCATCATCACCGACATCCTCCACAAATGACGATAATGGTTCAGAAGGACATGCTCCATTTCTATATTTAGTGAGAATCTTCATCCCATCATTGCCTTTACCGGAGACATGCCCATTCAGATATCCACCATTTTCTGTTTCAGGAAAATTTTCAGAATCCTTTCCTTGTGATCTCTGATTTGAGCGTATATGAGATTTTTGTGAACCTCCCTTGCTGCCGGAGAGAGAATTCTTCTTAGACCGAGAATGACCCCAAGGATTATAATCAGGAGAAGTTTCTATAGAGTCAAGAATATTAGTCAGAAGGGAGTAGCTTACTAATAACAACAGTTTATTTGTGCTCGGTGCAAAGAGCAAATTATTAAAAAGTATAAAATAAAATGTAGAAACATACCTCTATCTGCAGATGCATTTATAACTTTCTTATTACGTCTTGGAGCATACCCAATTCTATGACAGTAGGTGGACCTGCAAAGCAGGAGTCAACCTCAAAAAACAACCCACTAGTTTAAAAACCAACTGTCACTTAAAACTAGAAAAAGTACGACAAACCAGTAAGTCTTTTGCATTTGTATTAGGCGCGCCTCAAGTCTTGCAAGAACAGTTGTTCGTTCAAATCCCTGCTTATCATGAGCTGGCTCGACAAAATTAGCTTCTAAGACACCTGTCAACAGTGATGATGTTCAGATGTGAACTCAGTCAACTAATGAATGAAAAGTCAGGGATTTCAGCACAGAAACAGCACCTATAACCCCACGACCATCACTTCCTGCAGCATTCCAAAGCCTCCAAAACGGCTGAAATCCAACAGAGTTTCATGTAAGAGATATGCAAACCGTATTCGGATAGAAACTGAATAGTATGTTAAAAATAATTATAGAGATCACATATTTGAGTATGCATGATATTGCCAAACTAACTCTAGAAGTATAAATCACTTGAGTCTCAAGAGTCATGTTTCTCTTCCCACCCCCAAATGAAATAAATGGTAGTTCTTATATCCTACTGACTAGATAGATCTCAATTCAAGTTTGGTGAGGGAATGGAAATGAAATTGGAAAGGAATGGGGTAGGAAACTGATAAATAAATAAATAAATAAATGCCATTGACGAGAAATCATCATTGGAATAAAATCAAATTAGTGAAATTTTAATAAAAATACCTCCAGCATTTAAAAACTTTATTTATAAAGATTAATCAAAAAGTTTAAATTGAAATTTAAAAGGAAATAATTTAATAATAGAAAATTGAACATGCAGACAGAACAGGGAATTGACTTATGCAGACACTCATACATGCAGACAGAAGGGAACTAAATGTAAATACATCCTTATTAAGAATGTTATATTAACAAGAAATGGAAGTAAATGTCACGCAAATTAGAACCAAGGCAGAACAAACCTTGATGAGTCGATTTTTGTGATAAACATTGAATCCTTGAACATCGATATGAAACTTGGCATCTTTCACAAACCCAACGGTCACAACAGCAGCAATCTGATTACAACAGGTGCATAGTCAGGATGTGTTAACACATCAGATAACTAAATGAAAACTTAACAATGAAGTATTACATTAAAATCCTTTGGGACCCCGTCAGCACCAGGCTGTGGCCGATATGTAATCTCCTGGGACAGCATCATATCATTCACAATATTGTGGTGCTCGACATCTTTACCACGAAGGATGATCCGAAAGCTTGGAGGAAGTCTCAGATAAAGGATTGAAGCATAACTCTGGAGATTTACAAGAAACATTAAAAATACAAAACAAATCAAGAACTGAAAAATCTTTTTACTCCATATCCTCATTTTCTTGTTAACACTTGCTCTTGAATTTATTAAACCTATATTCTTTATCCGCTACTGTAAAACTTCTAAATCCATCAGTAGTTAAGTATGTAACCAGCCAAACAGACATCAGCACCCGAGTTAATACCTAATACAGACATCAAATGTTGATCATGTATATAAGACAGCTAGAATTAGTTACCCTTAATGAATGCCTATATGTCAGGAAGTGCCTAGAGTTGGGAAACTCTCTCGCCATTTGTATATTCTTTTCTTCTCGGTTGACCCCTCTAAGCTGGATATCCTGTTGTATCATACAACATAAAATTTTTCCATAGATATTTATGTTTAGATTACCAATTAAATCTAGCATGAAACAAAGGAAATGATCCAAAGACTGACATAATAAAACATTAGGATACATACATGTTTATCTGTGTCAAAATCAAGTTCCAATTGTCCTTGGTCATCCTCCCAAAGATTGTAAATGATTATGCGCGTACCATGATCTTTCATCATATTAAACTACAAAGTGAAAGAGGCAACATTAAATAACAAACATATGTACATCGATAAGGATCAGGAACATCCCAACTCCAAAACAAGCAACCAAAAAATGAGATTATACATATCAACAAATATTCCAAGTATAATAAAATTATATAGCTTAAGCTTTTACCTTCCAAAGAAAAGAAACAACTTTATTGACCATTTTATGTTAAAAATGAGATTTAAACCAATATAATTCTCAAAAGACACATATACATATAGCACTCCCGGAAATTCCAGACTCTACAACAAAAATTTCAAGATTGAAACTTGATCAGGATATGAAGCTTCAAGTTGCACAAAAAACAGAAATAAGGTTCTTGGCAGAAGAAACTTCATTTGAAATGGCAGGAGGTTTACTAGGAGTCAACACTCAGCAACCAAATCACACACTTTATCAGTGGACCGCACTAAAATGACTGGCAATGCAACAAACTAGCTGAATATGGACATCAAAACACCAGACCTCCCCCCATCCACCCCCCATCCACCCCCTTACCGGAAAAGATGATGAAACAAAAGGGAATGTATGTCTATCCTTTTTATACACACAAATGTTCACTCAACTAAAGTTGGCACCTAGATGAACATATATGCCTGCATTAAGCAAATTCATATGCCATCACAGTGCGGGAAAGCAAAGTAACTTTTAAGCATAGACATGTCCCAAGTAGTAGTTAAAGGCATATGTGATTAAGCATCATAGACAACAAGAAAAAAGTCAATATCATGAAAGATCTTCAAAGTATGGTGTTTTCTAGAGATTCCAGTCTCAGGTACACTAGTGAGCAAAATCTTTCTCCCTCAATCGGACATTTATAGTACAAGTCATTCGCAATTGTTTGATTATTTATAAATATATATAGGAAACAAACAATTTTTTTATTAAAAAGAAAAAAGAAAAATAAGACTTACAAAAGTGAACAAGCTCCTTCCAAAAAAATAAAGTGAAAAAGCAGTCCACCATGGCTTCCAAAAAGACACCCAAAAAAAAGCAGAACAGGAGGGAGCTTGCCTATAAAACAAAAGCTGTCCCAAGAACCAAAAGGTATACAAGAACAAAACGAAATCCCAAAAAGTTTAAACTATCTCACAATCCCCTCCCAATTTAAGTGTCAGAAGAAAACAAATATACACTAAATTCCTTGGTAACAGAAGCCCATAAGGATGCGAAGTAAAAAACTCAATCCCACAAGCTGTCTATGTTTTCCTCTATTTGCTTTCAAAATTTTTATTATTTCACTCCTGCCAAATAATCCACAGCAAAGCATGGACAGCACAATTCCACAAAGTTCTCTCATTTTCCTTCGACGAAAGCACAAAATTTCTCCATAAAGACTTTGCTGCAACGAGCTGAAGAAACCCAAAAAATCTTAGCTTCTCTAAACATGTTACACCAAAGATTATTGGCAACATCACAATGAAGGAACAGGTGGTGGATATTTTCCTCACTTCTCTTGCACATAGAACAAATAGACAGGGAATGGCACATCGTAGAAATCTTCTTTGAATTACCTCAAGTGTTAATCTTTCCTAAAGCCACTGACCAAGAGAAAAACTGAATTTTTGGGAGCACATTCGCTTTCAAATATATTTGTAATGCATGAAATCCTCTTGAGAAGGGTCATTTACTAATTACTAAGAGTAAAGTTTGGAATTATATGAACCTTTTGAATCTAGCTTCCATATTCCAATTGTCTGAAGATATATGTTCACCACCAACAGTCAATTACTACAGTTTCTTCCTAACCTATAGACAAACTATAACTATGAAAATATCCAAAATTAAAGATAAAAATGGAATAGTAGAATGTAATAAACAGGTTTTGATGTAGAGATCTCCAAGAATGCTGTACTTGTCCAAGTGGATTATGATTTTGTCTCGGACAGAATAATGGATTAAATTAAGAGACTTAGAAGAAGCAAATGCCTGAAAAAATTCAATTCCTTAAGTCTCAATTACTTCCCACTGCCATTACAATGTCCTATTGTAATCAAGTAAATATGTTAACCGAGAAAAAGTAATCACTGGAAAGCGACAAAGAAACTAAACATATTTACGAAAAGAAAACATTCTTATGTACGCAGTATCTATACAGAAATCATAGATCACCTGATTAAGAAGGTCCACTTCACTAGAGAACGGAGACCATTGAGTTATCGTTTCCATGTTTCGATTCCAATCAGCTGGAGAACTTCGTATTATCATGCTCCATTCCCATCCACTTCTTTCATAATCAAGCTTTCATTTCAATTTACAAAACAAAAATAATTAAAGGCATATAACCTGAACATAGATTCCATGGCAGCTTTAAAACAATAAGAACATGAACCCCACATTCCACGGTTGAAAATCAAAAAATTTAGTCAGACACATGGGCTGAAGCAGATCATAGTAACTGCATCAATTATTATGCACCATGCAACCATGCAAATTATCAATTTAGAGAAATGCACCATACAACCCGGTTGAGAATTTATAATTAAACAATATAAATGGTGACAAATGAGATCCTAAACTTTGAAACAAAAAGATAAGCTCTTTAGGTATTCTATTATCTATATTGTAAACCATAAATATGTGGCCACTGTAGCATCACAAGAAAACAAAAACACATGTAACACAAAGAATCAAGTCAATCATTGAAGGAAGTAGTCACTAAGCAACTGTTTACATTTTACTATATAATATCTGCAACAATTAAAATCTTGCACGCACTTATTTATTAAACTATCTCCTTATTGTAAATAAGAAAATGTAAAAGCCACGATGATGTTGACTAAAGTGAGTGACATTGATTAATAAACAATTGAAACTTTCAGCTGATATTACCATAGGTACCACAATATCTTCCTTTCCCGTGCTCCTTAAAAATGTGTAGGATAGTAATCCAATACTTTGTGTAGGGCTAAAATCGACAACAAATAATTCAGTTAGATTCTTTTGAACATAAAATATGTGTATTCATTAAAAAATAAAATAAAAATAAAAAAGAGAACAACACATAGCAAAATCGTTTTTACAGTGCAAAGCAAACAAATTTGCATGCAGAAAGAAAGAGGTTTCTTCCATGGAAGTTTTAAAAAAATACTTTTGTTTAGAATTTAAAAAAGGCATGTCTGTTCTTAATAATTTCTTGTATCATCAGGGAATTGTTCTCAAATATCATATCTTTCATCCTCTTCTCCTTATTTCTACTTTTTCTCTTGACTAAATATCCAATGATATTACTACAGTTTCCATTAATCATGCTGATAAATCATCCCTCTTTGTGTATTTGATGGTATGGTCTTTTAAGGTGCCAATTCACAGGTGCTAGGTTAAAGGAGGCCTAGTAGTTGCTAAATGGCAAATGCACCCCATTATTCATCCTGATAAAATAACAAAGATTTGGTGTTTGCTGATTAAAAAGAAGAATCACCAATGCCAGTTCTAAAAGGCCTAATTCTAAAAGCTTTGGTGAGTCAAACAGCACACCTAATCAGTCTGCTCTCGCATCAAAATTGGTGACATAACATAGCAAAAATGATGGGGAATTAGATAGACTTTATTAGGTGATATTAGTAGTTATTATCTTGAGAATAAATTATCTCCTTCAAAGATATGTTTAGATTTTATTTATCATTATGGGGTTTTATTTATCAGTATCCGGATTTAATTGTTTACTTTTTGTTAGCTATAAATAGGCCCCTTCAGAGCCTATTGTAATTAGACTTGATGAATTGAAATGAGTTGATTATTGTGATTCCCAATCTCTACTTCTTGTGTTTCTCCTCTTTTGGCTTCCAATCCCTAATTCTTATGTGTTTCTCCCCTTTCTGTTTCTAAACCCTAATTCTATCTATCTCTCTAGTTTCTATTTCTAGTGTTCGTCCTACATCAAAAAATTCACTCTCTTTTTATAAACAAACAAAATTCACATTTATAATCAACATTTGGAGGAGCAGCATAAACACAGGTCTTTTTTAACATATTAATAACAGACCTTCCATCTTTTCCACAGCAACGTGAGAATACAATAACATCTGCTCCAAGTCTCATGGTGCTCGTCTTAAATCCATTGCCATCTAATAAAACAAGCATATAAATCTTTTCTGTAACTAGGAAATAAACACCTTTAAAGAAATTTCACCCAAAAAAAAAAAAAACTAAGCACATTACATTGCCCGATTGTGTTTGCTAACTTGCTTTTTGCAGAATAACCTAGTGACATACAGTGCCGCATGTTATCGGGATCCATCCCACCACCATTATCTGGAAACATATAAAGCAGACATTTCAAATATAAGAAACATCATGAACAAAACTCTGACATCTTAGAATCGAAAAATATTTTTTAAAAAAGATCAATAAAATAACAAGAAAGTTAACATGTTTTAATACAAAAACACAAACAAAGAAAAAAGTTCCAAGACATTAAAATGCATAAAATTTGATACCAAAGTATAGTAAGGGTATAATATGTAGCTCCATTGCAACATTCTGTATAAGAAAAAAAGACTTTTAATTACCTTCAATCAGCAACATTCTGCTCCCGTCCTTCCTACTTTCAACCATATCTACGTTAACATATGTAGCTCCATCGCTAACCTGATATCAGAAAGCAGAATAAACACCGAAGTTATAAAAAGGAAATGCATGTCTTGCATTATCTGAAAGGTTTTTAACAGAAATAACCTCATCCAACGAGTTGTCCAGAAGTTCTGCAAACGCTGCAAAGTGGAATGAAATAAGTGGCTGATTGAACTAGAAACTTATATCGAGCACAAGAAACCAATCTGGTATCAAAACATACACATAAGCAAGATAAGTGTCTAATTTAGGAAGCTTACCTCCAAGAGCCCATTTATGGCTGGTTGCATTCGAATGCAGAAATTTGGGATGAACTCTAACATGATCCATGCCACCTGAAGATTCAAAAGGAATATCAAATAGTAGGCATTTGTCAATGGCAAATAATAATTTATGTTAGAATGCTTAAGTACTATAGTCTGGGTCGTTTACCTATAAGCTTTTGGATCTTGTGGTTAATTAACATGACATCCAAGCTAGTTTTATTAGGAGTTTTTGGGTTTGAGTCCCCTCACTGCCCACATGACATCTTTTCCATATGTTTCCAAACTGTTCTATATTTGAATGCATTGTATTTGGACTTGGACTACTTGACAAGTCTGTTGGTCTATAAAATCTTTAATACTATTGTTTGGCCTTTACCATTAACTTAAACTCATGGGTCTAGACTGTCTGGTGGTAACTTGACAGCTTATAATCTTCTAGCCATTCTACATGGCAGGAAAGTCAAGGGAGTAAAAATAATATGTTGAAAAAATGAATCACTAAGATGACGATGCTGAGAAGGTTGCAACATAAGATAAATAGAACATTAAACAAATGCATTCATCAAAAAAATTGTGGTTACTTCAGGCAAAGAAAAACGAGAGAAAGATGAAAAGATGAAAAGATGAAAAGTTTCATTATCATGACCAGAAGCTTCCATGCGCCATCTTCTTTAATCTCTCAAACCAAAAAAAATGCAACTATTGTGCTCATATATCTCCACTAATAATCAGGTTTACTACTGCATTACAGATGTTCACCATCACATGCATTACAACCAATTTCATTAAAGAAATCTTTAGAAGTGTCTCACCATAAGTTTGACAAGGAATAAAACTAAGCACACCACTCATGACCTATATTATATACCATATTAGTTCATCCATTACCAAGGCCAGCTAACCATGATAGGTTTCATTCCATACACAACAAGCTTGGGAAAACAAAAAAACCCTCTACAACCTCGTTGCTTCAATGTATTTTCATCCACTTAATTCCACAGCCAAGATTTTTTTTTTTTTTTTTTTATGATGAAACAAGAAATCTTAACTCTTATATGGATAGATTATTGACCATTTGTTTGTCAAAAATAACCTACTAGAATTTACCAAGTCAGTTTCCACCATTAAGTCATCTTCAACTCATCAAGCACAATATCTGCCTTGAATTCAGCTTCGTTAGTGTTTGAATTATTTACAACAAAAAAATATGATTTCATTAGCGAGTTGAAGGAGGTAATTCCTGCTTTGGTGTGCGTGTTAATTATATTTACTGTGAATTAAATAAGGTAATGAATCACAATGTAAACCATTCCAAAAATAACACTAGATTAAGCCAAACAACAATAATGTATCAACAGATAAACACGAATTAAGCATCAAAAGAGATGCAACGTACCCGAAGAGAAGTCCCAATCACCAGATGGAGCTCCCTCATAATCCCCAGCCTTCCAAAACTGCTTACAGCTCTGCACTCTCGCCACACTCGTGGCCGTATTCGTCACCACCTCTCGCAGCGGTTCCTGCACCGTAAGTGGATCCAGAAACCCTACCGGCAAAATCACCTCAAAATTGTCCGGCTTCTGCCTCTTCGTCTTCCTCTTCTCCGTCGAAGCACTCGCACCCATCCTTCTCTTAACGGCACCATTTTTTCCATCATCGTCCGAGTCCGAATCGCTACTACTGGTGCTACTGTCGCTACTGCTACTGCTACTACTGAGTTGTATAACCGAGGCCGGTGCATTTGAAACATTTTCGTTTCGCGTCGGCGGGTTCTTGGCTAAAGCTTCTCGAATCTTCTGTTTTACATCTTCGTAGTCCTCCATGGCTATCGAGAAAGCAAGAATTATTCGATTCAAAATTCACTTGATTTGAAAAAATTGAACAGAGTCACAACTGCAAATGTATATTTTAATTTTTTGAATCACATATGAAAGTTTACAATACTGAGGGTGTACCGTGGGCTCGCAAAAAGAGGAGTTGTGTGCCGTCAGATCATTCTTCCCTTAAGATTTACGTGTACAGGACTGCAGATGGACGCCAAAACCAAAAGCTACTGATAACCGTCTAGCCAAGTGGCAAATCTCCGCTGTAACTTTACTAATTGGAATTAAGATATATTTATTTTAAGATAACTGTATTTAGAAATATTTATTAATTTATTGAATTTTTTTTTAACAGTATCTGCCCATTTAGAAGTTCTTCTCCATCGATTAAAAGAATTTTTGTTATTAAAAAAGTTTTTTTTTATAAAAAAAAAATTGTGTCATTTTGTTGTTAATAAAGAGAGCTTTTGTATGATTTTTAAAAAAAAACTGTTTTACCCTCTATTTAGAGAAATACAAAATTTTATGGTTTTAGATCCACTAATTTGGAAGTGGTTTGTCCGAACCTAACTCATATATCTACCGGTTAAGTGACACTCCCGAAAGCTAATTAATTGTATTTATGATCACATATTTTTATAGTAAAATTTCACATACAAACTTTACAGATACCTTTAAAAAAATCATTAATTTGATTATTACTAACCAATTTTCAATAATTTAGTTTAAAGAATAATTATAAAATTACATAAATTCCCTCAATCTAAAATATTATCTTCTCCCCAACATCTCTTTTGTTTTCCCTATCTCTAATTTTGCAGTCTTCTCCCAGCATGTATGAAACTACAAAGTTCAAATAATTTAAACACTAAACATCATTTGAAATCACAAGATAATACACATTAAACAAGTTTTTGGACCTTCTTGGTTATTGACAAATCTTTAATCTTGTATGGTTGTTCAAGTGTATAAATTTCGCAGTCAAATTTGAGCATTGTCATTATAATTGTTGGAAAATTTGTGACGAATTGCCGATTTGAAAGGGTTATTTGAGTATGATCGGTTTCATGAAAATGAAATATCAATGTATATTCGAATTCTCATTCGTGAGAGCTTCGAAGTGATATACTCAAATTCACAAATCGAATAATGGGTGAATGAGAAATTGAGTCTCAAAGTGAGCCCATTGTGTATGGAAAAATATGCATCCTACGTTGGTTGGGTAAACCACTTATATGTAGTATATAAGTAGTTATATGATAGTAGCTTATCAACATATGTGTGGGCACGTCCTGTGAATACAAATGTTGTTTTGGTTGGACCGTGTGAAATTTTACTACTATTTTGAATTTAATTTTTCCTAAATTAGTTTGTTGATAAAGAAATAATTAATTATTTTCCATAAGTCAAATGTTTTAAATGAATGATAAAGAAGAATGTTAATTTCCACTTTTTGATTAAGGAAATTAATTGAATTAAGGAAATAGTTGATTTCCATTTTGGATTCTGATACTTACTTTATTACTAAGTAATCAGAATCAGTAATCAGTTTTGGATTCTAATAACTTAGTGAGGATTCTAATACTTAGTTGATCACTAAGCTATCAGAATTATTGATCAATCATGAACAAATCTTCTTATATTGTAGTTCAAGTGTAAAAAACTCGAAGTCAAATTTGAGCATTGTCATTATAATATCATACATTTTATGATTTTTTCTATTGTATATTGCATTCTTTTAAATTTTAAGCCCAGAAAATTTTAAAAATCTGATCATTTTCTAAACGATTTCACGTAAGCCTCTATTCCGTGGAAACATTCTACTTCATTATGAGAAAAGTGAAAACATTGTTTTTTATGATATGAAATTATGTTGGTTCTTTGAGTTGTGTTGGCAAATTTCATTTACCAACGCATGCAATCATGCATAAGTGAGTAGATTGAGTAACATTTTAATATCTAAATTTGATATTTAAATATGATATAATATCAATATAATCTATTTATTTAAATTATATAATATCAAATTTAAAACTCAAATAATGAGGTATTATTATAATCTATTAATTTAAATAATATAAATCTAATATAATTTAAATAAATAGATTATAATAATATTATAACATTTGAGGAAGAAGGAAGGGATATTAATACGAAATTTGAACAAATTAACATTATTTGAATAGATTTAGGCATGCAAACCGAAGATGAGAAGAAAAATTACAAAAGTTGATACGAATGACAAAACTAATTATATGGCACATTCTATCACAAGATGAGGTGGATGCATTAATTCTTATCATTTTTAAAAGATTTTTTTTTTATGTATTATATTAATTTGAGATTTTTTAAAAAGAAGATCGTTGGAATCCATAAACAGAACCCTTGTTCCTTGACACAAAAGCGTGATACACTTGATTTGGATCAATTTATGAAATGGTAGAAAATAAGAATGGAGAGAAGAGAATTGAGGAGAAGAGAATTGAATTGGGATTTAATCTATACCCTTTAGGCCGTGTTTGTTGTCTGAGATTGGGATTGGATTGGACTATATTAATCTTAAACCCGTGTTTGGCAATTGTATAGACTGGTATTTTATCTTCTAAGAGAAACGATTGCAGGCGGAAGAAACATTTCCAGTAGGTTGACTGGTTGAAGAAGTGACGCAAGAGAGAGGGTTGTGAGTTGAGAGATACAGGGGCGTAAGGTTTGAGCGGTTGTGAGGTTTGGTTGTCTGAAAGAATTAGAAAACTTAGGGTTTTTTTTTTATATATACGTCGGTTCATATGGGTCGGTTCGGTTTTGAAGACTGAAAACCGAAACTGAACCGTAATCAAAACGGTTCATTCGGTTTGAACCGAATTCATGTATAAAACTGAACCAAACACCCTTTTTCGGTTCGGTTCAGTTTAGTTTAATTCGATTTTGGTTTTTATATCCACCCATAGGTCTTACTACAACAGAAACAATTAACAATTAACAATCCAAAAAGATAGGTGATTGAAGGTGATTGAAGGAAGCTGCGCACTACTTCCACAGCTTCCTTAGTGAATAATTCAAATAACAACAATAATCAAATAAGATATTATAACAGCAAAACAACCGCAACATCAATGACTTGGTCTTCAATTTTGTTAAGATTCTTATCAGACCAACATTTGAGTTGAGATATGGTTCTTATCAAAAATTAGTGTTTAAAACTATGTTTGAGATTGTTTTTACTTGAAAAATAAGTACTTATTTCTCAAGTTTTTAATAAAGAGGTGTTTGGTAAATTTTCTAAACGCAGTTTATTTTCCAAATTGCTCATTCAATAAACAGTTTTTGAGAAATTGGGTGAGGGTTGCTTTTTGAAACAGGAACTAGCTTATTGTTATGCAATGTCAATAATACCTCAATATTTAAATAAGAAAGACAATAATACCCTCACATTAAGTAATTGTATTTACCAAAAAACTATAATTTAAAATAATTGTTTAAAAACTTTAATCCAGCCATCTAGAAATATTAAAATTTAAAATAAAAGAGAATATTATTTTTAATAAAAAAAAACATTTTTCAAAAAAAAAAAAAAAAAAAAACTCGAAGCCACCATCGTTGCTGACGTAAGGGCATGAGGTTAACTTGACTTCACCGGCGACGGTGACTCCACTGTCGCCGTCGTCGCTGGAGGAAGCGATTAGCTAGATCCATCGCAATCATGAAAAAGCCTCAAGGTTGTTGATGTTTTGCTCGTTGGTTAGGGATTTGGATGTGGTCGTGACGGTGGTGACGCGTATGGGTTTGGCTTCAGGTTCGTGTTTCTCTTCTTCACAGAGCTTTTTGATTAGATTCAGCAGAGGTAGTGGAGGTTGTGGCCGTCGTTGAAGCAAAGATAACCAACAAGTTAACTCAGTCTTTTGAGCAAGTTGACTCGGTTGTTGAATTTAAAACGTGAAGAGACTGAGTTGGCTTGGGTTTTTGAACGAGTTGACTCAATCATTTTTTTTTCTGTTTGAATTTCTTATTTATTTCTTTGTATATGCTTTATATTTATATTGTTACTGATGTCTATTTTAGTAATTTTGTTTAATATATTTTCCATCCTTTCAAAAATTAAGCACTTATAAAATTTAGTTTATCAAACGCTACAAACTTTTTTCTAAAGTTGATTATTTCTTAAATTAAGCTATAAATATAATTTTTCCAAAGCAAGACAATCCCAAACATAGACTTAGTTTGATTAAAATTCGTCACTTTTTTATCAATAAAAAAATTTAAAAAATCTTCATTTTTATATTGAGGATTGTATTTATTTATTTATTAAGAAAAACATTGTTTTAGTACAAATTTTATCAAAGTTTTCAAATTTTCACATTTTTATTTATGAGGAGACTTTTATTTCTTATAGCATCTTGAGTTTCTACTACCGAATTTTTTTTGAAACTTGGATCACTCTAAAGTAAAAAAGGAAAAGAAAAAAAAAATTACATATTCTCATCTCCAATACAATTAACTAACTAAAAATATATATCCATTTTATTACCAACATAGACGGATATGTGTGGGGGCTAGGGTGGACTGCCCCCTTTAAAAAAAATAGCAAAGAAAAAACTTAATTAACTAAATAATTAATTTTAACTCCTTGTCAGGCTAAACAAAAATCATTTTTCTTTCCTTTTTCTATTTTTTTTATAATAAAAAATATTTATCCTCGCTCTTCAAACTTAGTTCAATCTATTTACTAACATCAACATTTATATATGTTTGAGTGAAAATTATAGCTTTAAATATTTTATTTTGTTACTTTAAAAATATTTTATTTTGTTACTTTAAAAAATATTTTATTTTATTTTGAAATTTTAATGCTATTGTTAAATATAAATAATGAGATTTTAGGAGTAATCCAATTATTATTTAATCCAATTTTAAATTTACAAAGTAACAATATGTTATACGAATTTCACTAAATTTTTCAGAAAATTGTATTAGTATATTTGGAATGAATCAAACTAATATAAGAATATTGTATAATTTAATTAGTGTTTCCATTTGCGTTTCATGTTTCTCTTATAGTTTCATTTGACTTTTTAAAAATAAAATAAAATTTTATAAAGTATTTATTTAGAATATACATTTTATGGACATCTCACTATATCCTTGATGTCGATGTTCAATAATAAAAAATCTAGCATACCTTAATCTTCGATCCTAGTTATGTGGATTACCAATCACATAAAACATTCGCTTCACACCCTCCCCTCTTTTATTTTAGATTTAAATGGGTTTATATCTGTATTGGTAGGAAATAGTTAAAAATGCTATACCATCATCTACATATTCATATTCTTTAAAAATATATTTATCACATCAACTTTATAACGAAGTTAGATAATTGTAGTACATCATTTCTTAGCAGAGCTGATAATGTACATCCCTTTTCCTCTTCCACATAGGTGGTGAGGGGTTTAATTTTCACTATATGTATTTTATAAATATGTTTGAAGAGTTTTTTTTTCCGCGTTGTAAGAGTATCCGGACCACACATATATTGTTTGATATCGGTGGGTTCCGAAAGTCTTATTGTAGTAGTTCGTATAATAATTTAAAAAAAAAGGTTAAATAATTGGATTGTAGGCAGATAGTGAGATACATAAATAAGGAACAATAGGATCATAAAACTTGTTCAAGTGCATGAAATTCTCTGTATAAAACTCGAGCAATGGGACAAAATCTTTTTGATTTAGTCATCTATCTTATAAGTATATTTATATATAAAATTTTAAAAATTAAAATATTATTATAAAAGCCCATTATAATGCTAACAGTATCCTTAATAAATAGATATAGTTTTTTTAAAATTTATTTTATTTATAAACACTTTTAAATTATTAATACATCCAATTTAATCAATTTTTTAAATATTACACTCAATTTAATCACTATATCACAATGTTAATTGAAAAATACATAAACAGCTATACTTCAATTAAATATTAAAGGAAACTAATTATTATATTTTTGAAGATCAGGCAAATGGTTTCAATATAAGAGCATATGTTAAATTCAAACGAGTCACACCAGACTCTTCAAATGAAATTATCTAAATAAGATTTTGTTTCTCTGTCGTCAATTATTAGTATTTTTTTTTAGTAATATTACACATCACCTAAAACATCATTAATGTATATCCACTCACAATTTAACACCTCACATGTACATTTGTTGAGATAAAAAATGTGAAATTTTAGATGAAATGTTTAACGTTATTCTAATTTTTTATATCGCATCATCATTAACATTTGATATCTATATCCTTTTTTAATATTTTTAATTAAATTCAATTAATATATAATAAATTTTATCATTATAAAAATTATACCATTAAAAATGTCTTGTCTAAATTTTAAAATAAGATAAATATTAAATATTTAATAATAACATATTAATAATTTAGATAGTCGTTCAAACGATTTTCATATTCAAACGGATGCATTTGAAAAGTTATTCTTCATAATTTCAAATAGAGGAAAAATAGATTTGTTGGTGGAGAGGGTGAAATTTGAGTGCTTTTCGAGATTCCTATTTTTTTCAACCTTCGAACCTTTGCCTTTGAATTTGAGTGCTTTCGTTAAAGTAATATAAATTTATTTTTAATTGAAGATTCTTTTATAATGATTTTTCTTTTTTCACTCCTCTAAATTGCAATATAAGTAAGTAAATACACATTTAAAGAGTAAAAATAGAAGATTTTTTTTTAGATGCTTTAACCCTCGTAGAAACAATCAAACAAACACTACCTCCATTGTTCAAAGTATCTTAATAAACACATTTGTTCAAAGTATCTTAATAAACACAGTTTAAAATCTAATTTTATATATACCATTTTTATGAATTTTGATATGAATTTTTTTAGGGATGATATGTTCAATAAAATCTACCTACGGATAAATTTTGAGAATATTTCAAGTACTACAACTATTTTTCTTAAATTTTCCTATATTTCACCATTTGCCTGATGCCTTTATATTTAAGAAAATTAGGATAAATAGTTGTGGTGCTTGAAAAATTTTCAAATGTTATTTATAGGTAGTTTTCACTGAAAATATAATCCACAAAAAAATTCAGATCAAAATTCACAAAATGGATAAAATCATTCATAAAATGGATGTGATTTTATGGTGGTCCTTACCGAAATTAAAATAAGAGATCTCTTATGAAAGAACAAATATATATATATATATATATAATAAAATTGAAGGTTCAAATCAAGAACCGGTCATATAATTTTTTTTCCCCGTTACTTGTTATATGAAAGTCAAGTCATGCATTTTATAGGAAATTTTGATATTGTAATATAATTAGAATTTCACTGATCTAGTATGCATTTTGATAAAGTGTCTCCCTTAATTATATCATATTCAATGCTCTTTTAAATAGTATATTATAATTATAATCAATTATATATGAAAAAAAGCTTGTTTCCGGTATAAACAATTGTATTATATCATATCATTTGAGCATAGCAATGTTTTAGCTTCAAATTACCACCGCCATAAAATTGTGATCTTGATTGAAGTGTCCATTAATTAATAAAATTCATTTGTAAATCAAAAGACATTAATCAGTTAATTAATCATATTATCATATTATGAACTCATTATTCATGAAAATTAACTAATTGATTAATTTCTTTGATAAATTAAAAGGATATTAATTAATTAATTTTTCAAATTAACTAACTAATTAATGCTTTTTATAAGTTTAAAGGCATTAATTAATCATAACTGTTAAGTTTAAAAGATATTATCTAATTAATTAAGCATATTAACTAATTAATTGATTTTTTAGTTAATTCAAAGACATTAATCAATCAATCAATCAATCATATTTGGTAAGTGTAAAAGGCATTACCTAATTAATTAATCATATTAAGTAATTAATTTATTTTCTTGATAAATTCAAAAGATATTAATTAATTAATTAATTAATTAAACATATCGGAACATCACCAAACAACTTTATATTTTCACTCTTCAAACGCTTATTTGTTTACCTATATGGCAATTTGAGGAGTGAAAAAAGAAGAGTCATTTCAAAAGATTCTTCGATTAGAAATAAGTTTATATTATTTTAATGAAAGCACTCAAATTCCCTCACCTCCACCGACAAATATAATTACCCTTAATTTGTTTCAAGTTATAAATAATAACTTTTCATATTATTACTATGTTATTATTAAATATTCAATATTAGTCTCATTTTAAATATCTAGATGAGACCTTTCCAATGATATAATTTTTATGATGATAAAAAATTTAAATTTAAATTTATTACATATTAATTGAATTTAATTAAAAAGATAAAAAGAACATATATTTTAAATATTAATGATGATGAGATATAAAAAAAATATAATAATAATTAAAAAGGGAGAAATTTTTCTTCAATATTGAAGAGAGAGAAGCAAAATCTTATTTGAAAATTTTCATTTAAAGAGTCTATTCAAACTAAATATGCTGATATGACTTTTTTAACTTTAACAAATACCTTATTTGAAGAGTCTTTTGGGATACTCTTATCATACAGATGTTCCTTTTTTATCCTTTTGAGTTATGATCTCATGAACATTAGCTAATTAATTAATTTTCACGATAAGCTCAAAAGACATTTATTAATTAATTATCTAAACAACATACATATTAAGAATATAAGAGCATCTCTAACACAAATATGCATTTAGAGAAAAATAACTGTCACATAGGATAGATAGTTAAAAAGTTGAAAAAACTCTATATAATGCAATTATCTAACTTCAATACGGAGATGATGGGGTAATTTTTTTTTAGAGAATATTGAGTTGAATTTCTATTCTAGAAACTCTCCGAGAAATGTTGATTAAGATTTCTAACATTTTTCATTAATAATATTAAAGCCCATTTAATAAAAAAATAAAATAGAAGAGATAGTATAATAATTGCTTTATTATGATTGATTATAAAATGGATGAATATTTGATTTTAGATAATTACATTGAAGATGTAAATATGCATTTCTCTATTTTTTTTTTCAAAAGTGGACCCATAATGAATCATAATGCTTACGTGACACTCTTTAAAAACTAAAAAATGTATATTTACATTGAAGATATTTTAAAAAAATTCACCGATAGCTCAATTATTCGGAGTGGCCTTAATTTTAAATATAAATTAATTTTTGGTGGTGTTTTACTGAAGAGAAGTCTGTGACACAAAATCTGTTTTTATTGAGGGCATCTTTAATGGAGCGCCAAAATCTCTATTATAGAGCAAATTTTTGCTCTCCAACCCAACTGCATTTCTTGCGCTACTTTACCTTCAGCAAGATTATTGTGACAACAATAAACAAGGGTGCAACTTTGTTCTTTTTTTTTAATTGTTTCATTAGTTTTGATTGGTTGAAAGGGAATATTTAAAAGAATATTATTTTTAAAATAAGATCTGGTGCAATAGGTTAGAGATGGTTGTGTGAAAGTTACTATATTTTGTTATAAAGTCATAATAATTTAATGCAATGGGTTGGAGATAAGTTTCAAATGAATGCCTTGATGCCAGCATCTTCAAGTAATTTTGAATTTTTCTCAATTGATGAAAGTGTGCACTATTTTATTTTAACAAAGTCTATGCGATATTACGATGCATGGGTATACACTAGTCTTTTCTTAATTTCAACAAATAATGTTTTTATCACTAATTGGAGCAGTATGGGGTACTAGTTATCAAACTGGTTATTATTTAAACTTTAATGTTGTCTGCCATTCTTAAATAATTAGTTCGACTCCATTAAGGTACATGAACTGCAATTGAATTATTGGAGTTTGCAGATTAACTGAATTCTGTCTTTCATTTATTTATCAATTATTGGTCTTTATTTATTTAATTGATTATTTAAAGCGCCGGAGGTGTCAACCATGGTGGCCGATGAATTTTTTAAATTAATTCATTTTAATTATATTTTTAATTAATATTAATATTAATATTAAATATCAGTGTAAATGGTGAGATATGTCACCTTTTTATGTGTGTGTTGTAATGATGTCACCGTTTTAATAATTTAAGTTTAAAAGGCACCTATTATGGTGAACTACCCAAATTACCCTTAAATAATTTATTTTTATTCTCATTGTGCTTCTATCTACACTTTGAAAACGATAACTCCTCTCTCCAAAATGGTTGTCTGAAAATCGATCTACAACTCATCTCTCTCCAAAAAACTTGACTCTCTCCAGATTCTGTTAAAAAAAATAACATATGTTTGTGATCTTCTTTTATACATTATCTTATGTGTGGTTTAACAATTGTTGACGTCGTTTTCTGAATTATGCCAGAAAAGCCAACAAGGACTGGATTTTGGCTATTGATTCAAAGAGAAAGAGATGCAGAGAGAGTAACAAAAACAAGTTTTACGTGGTAAAACTCCGATGGTAGGAGAAACATCCACGGGTGGTTGAAAGATCAACCAAGCCAAAATCCACTAAGAGAATAAGATGTTTTTACAAGCTCTCGATCTCCCTTTTTCTCTATGCATTATTTGTGATTACTGTATGCTATATTGTCTATATCTTTTTTAACCATATTATGGGTCTATTTATATGCTTATAGAACCCTAATCCGCTTTGTATAAGTAATACAAGATATTTGTATTTAATTGTGATTTGGTTACTTGCTTGAGGTTGATTTGTCTTCTTTCCTGTTTCGGAGTCTCTTATGGAAATCGAGTGGGATTCTAGTAGTGTAGTTCAATTTGACTTGTTTCCTTATAAGAATGTAGTATTCGAAAAGGAATCAAGTTGTTTCCTGATTGGGGGACTCTTCTAACTTAAAGGTCCATTATTTGGGATTCCTTCATGACGAATATCTTCGCGTATTTAATGACTTTAACCCGTATGATAAGTTCTTATTCGGGTTGTATTTACTCCCGAGTAAGAATGATACCTGATGGTCCCGAGTAGTGCCGTTTGAGCCCGAGTGGAAGCGTTGTTTCAATCAGTCCCGAGTGTTGTATTTCGGGCAAGAATATTTTAATCATTTTGATTTTCTTTCGTCAGAAAAACCGCCTTGCCATAATGACGTATTTTAATGATGACTCTGTAATTTCGATTCGCTTTGTCACGCAAGATCTTAAATGATAGCGACGTTTCAAAGTTTTGACGGTTGAGGGCTACTTCTTGTCTTGACACGTGTCCCCTGTCTCTTCGTTTTTCAATATTAGTTATGAGAAATGATTTTTGCATTTCCCCAAACGCCGCCTACGCCATCGGTTTTCGTCATAAAACTTTTTCCCGCTTTGAAATCCTAGGGTTTCGTGACATCTCGCCTTTAAATTCTTTGTTGAGGGACTGTTGGTTTATTCTCAAAAATCCAGCAGAAATCTCTTTAAACTCAGATTTCTTCATCAGAAGTTCGCGATTCTCCGTTTTGAAGATCTTGCATCAGTCTCAATTCAAGGTTAGTTTTAATGGGGCCATCTTCCCGTCATCGTCTCTTTAAAATTGCTTTTGATGCATTAGAGCTTGGGGATTTCCAGTTAGTATCTTGTATTAAATGATTACTGGGGATATCCCAATAGATGAACCTCCATTTTTAGAGGTTGATGTTTCTGGGCTTCACCCTGACGTCACTTTCAGCCCCGTATCGAGTTCTCTATCTAGTTCTGATTCTGATATTTCTGATCACAGGGTATCTTCTCGAAGGATGGGTAAACATCAAAGCACAAGCAAGGTATACAAGCACGGCTCGAGCAACGTTCAGACTAGGGAACAAATTGTTAATGAGGGCGACGCAGATGTACACAGGGCGTCTCGCCTTTCGTTTTCTGACACTCGTCCGAGTGGCTTTGATATTGAACCGAACGTGGTCGGGCCAGCTGAGATAGAAAAATACCGCTCCCGATTCGATTTGCCCGACTCAGTCACTTTGGTTCCTGCGGGGAATAGAGTCGTATGGAATCCTCCTGAGGGGATGATCGCGATTTACGGATCGATGCTTTGCTGCAGCGTCACACTTCCCCTTCAGCCTTTTATTGCCCGGTTTTTAGCTGAAGCAGAGATAGCCCCAGCTCAGTTGGCCCCGAATAGTTACAAAGTCTTGATGTGCATGTGGCACATGTTCAGCCGAATGAACCTTTCGCCGCCTTCCCCGAATGAAATCAGGCATTTCTTTACGCTGAGGCAGGTTAGTAAAATGGGGACCTATTTTCTTGCGTCTACTCCTTCGGACGGTTGGGTCCCTAAAGAAGTGAAGGTGAATCGGGGGGTCGAGGCTTCTGATGATCTGAAAAAGAAGGGCTTTATATGGGGATTCCCCACATCCAACAAGTTTTGGAAGAACAGTTGGTTTTTTGCTGGCAGGGCTCTCGGGCTCGACGTCACTGTTCGATCTGGGGATTCCCGAATGGTGTTGAATGTTCCCCGCTTCTTCTGTTCCCCGAAGCGTGGAGCAAGAAAACAATTGATTATAACCCGGGCAGCTATCCGTACTCTGAAAAAGAGAAGCAAGAGCTATCTTTTCAAAGAGGACAACTTGATCAAGCTCGGCTTCTTTAGATAGGTTTCGGGCCATCGCAGGCGTTGTAAGTAATCCAGCGCCCTTTCTGTTGTGTTTCTCTATTTTTCCATTTCCTTTTCTAACCCTTTTTTTTTAGTGTGCTTGATAATTTTATTTACTGCTTCTACTTGCCCGTTTGTTTGTGGATGAGCTGGTGTTGCATAGTAGTTAGCAATATGATACTTCTCGCACAATTGTCTGAACCTTTGGTTATCAAACTGAGTGCCATTATCGGTGATTATAGTGTCCGGAATTCCAAACCTGTAAAGTATGTTTTTCTTTACAAAATTTGTGGTGTTGGCTTCCGTGATATGCACCAACGCTTCAGCTTCGGCCCATTTTGTGAAATAATCGACAGCTACTATGGCGTGCTTCGCTCCACCCCCTGTTCCAGCTGGCATTGGCCCGATCAGGTCTAGGCCCCACATGGCGAATGGCCACGGGGTAGTGAGATTTTTGAGCTTTTCTAGGGGTTGTCGGATATCGTTGGCAATTCTTTGACAGGTATTGCAACTTTCCGACCATTGCTGTGCATTTGAGAAAAGTGTAGGCCAATAATAGCCTTGCCTGAGTACTTTATGCGCTAGACTTCTACCCTCAGTGTGGTTCCCGCAAACTTCTCCGTGGATCTCTTGAAGTACTCGATATGCATCTTCTTCCGGTATACATCTCTGGAGAGCTCGAGAAAACCCCCTTCTGTATAATTCTCCTCCTATCATGGTATACCTAGTCAATCGATACCTGATGCGCTTTGCTAATACCGGATCTTCAGGGAGTATGCCTTCTTCCAGGAACCTTCTCAGCTGGACCATCCAACCGTCTTGAGGTGTTCTGATTTCTGAAATTTCCAAATGCTTAAGTTCAGTCGTACTCGGTTTAAGGAGGTGTGCAACTGGAATGGTTTTTGGTCTGATCGAGGTTGTTGCTGATGCTAATTTAGATAAAGCGTCTGCCTTTTTATTTTCTTCTCTGGGGATCTGAGCGATCTTGTATTCTTTAAATTTTTGGATGAGCTGTTTTGCGATGTCACGGTAGGCAACCATTCCTTCATCTTTAGCCTGGTATTCATCCATAACCTGGTTGACAATTACCTGTGAATCGCTGAATATCTCCACTTCATCTGCCCCAAGAGCTATGCAGACTCTGAGTCCAGCTAACAATGCCTCGTATTCGGCCTGATTATTGGTTGCTTTGAAATCAAATCTCATGGCACATTCAACATCATCTCATTCTGGGGTGCGAACTACGATCCCTGCCCTGCTTCCATGAGTGTTTGAAGAACCATCAACATATAATTTCCATGGGAAACTTCTATCCAACAGTCTTTTTGCTTCTAGGTTCGGTTCTGTGAACTCGGCTATGAAGTCTGCCACCGCTTGTTCTTTGAAGGAAGTTCTGGGGACATAATGAATATCGAATTCACTCAACTCGATTGCCCATTTAGTAAGTCTTCCTGATTTCTCTGGTTTTTGTAGGATTTGTCTTAATGGGCAATTGGTGAGAACCTGAATCGTATGAGCCTGAAAGTATGGTCTCAGTTTTTTTGCTGCTGAAACCAATGCTAAGGCTATCTTCTCTGCTTGTGAGTATCTGGTCTCGGCCGGTAGGAGTGCCTTGCTTGTATAATACACTGGTTTATGCACTCCATCTTCTGTCCTGACTAGAATTGAACTTGCTGCGAGCTCGGTTATTGATAGATACAGTTGAAGTATTTCCCCTTTTTGTGGTTTTGAGAGGATGAGAGCTTGCCCCAAGTATTCTTTTATTTTTAAGAATGCCTGCTCACACTCTTTATTCCACTCCAGGCATTTCCCTTTTTTGATTACTTTGAAGAAAGGCGCGCACCTGTCTGTAGCCTTTGAGATGAATCTTCCCAAGAAGGCTAAACACCATGTTAAGCGCTGTATCTCTTTCAATGTTTTAGGTGAAGTCATTTGTTGCAAAGCCTGGATCTTCTCTGGATTAACTTCGATTCCTCTTTGATGGACTTGAAAACCCAAGAATCTTCCCGAGTGGACTCTGAATAAACATTTTCTTGGGTTTAATTTCATCTGATATCTTCTTAATACATCAAATGTCTCTCGGAGGTCGCGGGCATGGTCATCTGCTGAGACGCTTTTAGTCAACATGTCGTCAATGTACACTTCCATGTTCCTTCCTATTTGCCGAGTGAAGATCTTGTTGACCAACCTTTGGTAAGTGGCTCCTGCATTTTTTAAACGGAAGGGCATTACTGTGTAGCAATATAAACCCTGATCCGTTGTGAAAGCTGTTTTTTCTTCATCAGCTTTGTTCATCCGGATCTGATTGTATCCCGAGTAAGCATCCATGAAGCAGAGCAGTTCATGACCTGCTGTGGCATCCACCAGCTGATCTATTCTTGGGAGTGGGAAGCTGTCCTTTGGACATGCCTTGTTTAGATCCGTGAAATCTACGCACATCCTCCATTGTCTATTTTTCTTCTGGATGAAAACTACGTTGGCAACCCACTGGGGGTAGCTGACTTCTCTGATTGATCCCGTCGCTAGTAGCTTTTCCACCTCTTGTTTGATTGCTTGACTTCTTTCAGGATTGAATGATCTTCTCTTTTGTACTACCGGTTTGGCATTCGGGCTAACTGCGAGGTGGTGGGATATTATTCGGGCATCTATTCCGATCATATCTTCGTGACTCCAGGCTAACATATCTTTGTATTCTCTGATCAAATTGGTCAATTCTCGCTTGATTTTTTCTTCCAAGTTGGCCCCGATCTTGACTTTCCTGTCCGGTTTGTCTTCTTCGAGTAGTATTTCGACCACTTCTGTCTTGTATTCATTCGAGCCCTCCCTTGGATCTAGTTCGAATGACAAGGATTCTTCACACTCATTTGGCTGCATTATGGTGCACACTTGTTCGGCATCATGCTTGTCTCTATATACCGACAGGTTTGCTCTTCGGGCCATCTCTTGGGATCCCTTGACTATCCCAACCCCTTGTTTTGTTGGGAACTTGATCATTAATGCGTAAGTGGCCGTCACGGTTCTTGTTTTATTCAGGAATGGCCGACCCAATAACGCATTATACAGCCAATTATCCAAATCAACTACCACGAAGTCGAGCAGGACAGTCTTCTGGCATGGTGCCGTTCCGATCTTCACAGGTAATTTGACCGTCCCGAGTGACCTGACCTCTATTCCCCCAAATCCTCTTAATGGAGTATGGAAAGGCTGTAAATCTTTTCGATCCAATTTTAGATGGTCATATACGGCCACGCTTAAGATGTATGCTGAACTTCCATTATCTATTAAAATTCTCCGGACTTCCTTATGGCCAATTCGGGCACTTATAACCAAATCGTCATTAGATCGAACATCGACGCCGTAGGAATCTGCCTCTGTGAAGACTATCGGGTCCCATCCTTCCTTTACCCTTTTCGGGTTTGGTTCAACCGAATTCACATCGAAGTTATTCCTGGCTTCTACTGCTTCTCGGACTTCTTGAGTCCGTTCTCGGTTGCTCCTCCCAGTAGAAGGTCCTCCGAAGATTATATGTATTACTTGATTGGCTTCGGGGCTAGCTCTTCGGTTTTGACCAGGGTTGTGATCAGCCTTGGCTTTCTTGACTTCTGATCTCTCGTCTTTTTTTAAGATTACATCCCGCAGGTACCCTTCCTGAATAAGGGTTTCTATGAATCTCTGAGCTGAAAACACTTCGAAGTTTCATGCCCGGTCTCTTTATGAAACCTGCAATACTTGGTTGTATCTCTCCGTGCGAACTGTGATTATCGCCGCGGTTCTTGCACCATATTATTTTCTTCCAGGATGGCTAGAATTTCTTCTTGTTTCTTCCGAAGAGGGGTGTAATTGGTATATCTGCCGCGGTATTTCTCTGTGGACCGTTCGGCGTTGAGCCCATTACCCCCATTCTTATTTTTCTCCTTGCTATTCCCTTTCTGTTTTTCTTTTTGATTCTGCCCCTTGGATTCGGTATTCCTCTGTTCGGGCTTTCCTCCATGCATATAGTTTCCTCATGTAGCTAACTCTTCTTCCTCGGCCAGAGCGTATCCTCCCGCCATATCCATCATGTCGGCATACCTTGTCAGCCGTGCTCTTCTCAAATCGAAGGATAATCGTCCATTCTGTAAGTTATTGGTGAAGGCAGCAATAATGGCTTCATCTTTAGCGCTGCCAATCTCTGATACTGCTTGGCCAAACCGGCCCAAGTATTTTTTAATGACTCGTCCTTCCCCTGTTTTATTTGAGAGAGGTAGGCCACCGACTTCTTTCTGTGAACGTTGCTCAGGAATTGCCTTGAGAAGCTCTTGCTCAACTCGCTGAAATTTTTGATGCTTGCCGGGGGTAGTCTTCCGAACCACCTTGAGCTGGTGTCCCCAAGTGTTTGTGGAAAGTTGAGACATAATAGGGGGTCACTGCGGGGATATTGAGCCATGGCACTTTTATAGCGTTTAACGTGCTCTTTTGGATCTGTATCTTTTTTGAATTGTTCCATATGCGGCATCCTGAATCTTTCTGGGAAAGGGGTCCTTAAAATTTCCCTGGTAAATGGACTGTCGGAGTCATCGTCGGATAGATTGTTACAACCGTAACGTCTGACAAGTGCCTTCATCTGTCGCCTATTATTCTCTACTTCTCGAGTTAGGCTCTGGATTGTAATATCTCTATCCCCTACCGGGCTTCCTTGACGGTTGAACCGTTGGGTGAATGTCATTCTTTCCTCTGATTCTTCACTCTGATGCCGGAACCCTCGTGTGACTCCATGATGACGTTTACGATGGTGTTGATCACTGTCTTCTGATGATGATCGTCCTTTGCGCCGATCGTATTTACGATGTCTGGCACGTACTGTTTGATTACGATCCAGCTTTCGATGATTCTCCTCCTCTAGTGTTTTCTGTCCAACCGGATTGATTGGGGAAGAGTTCCTTCTGGTTTCTGGCATAGTTATTCCTGGTCCTACCACCATTGAACGGAGCCTCGCGGGTGGAGGATTGAGAGTATGCGCTCCTACGGCCAGTAGGTCAATCCCTTCCTTTGCTGCGTCCGTCATCAATTGCTGCAGGGCCTCTTGGAAATGCAGCGTAAGATCTCTGCTGGTTGGAGGAACTTGCTGGATCCCTGTCAGGTGCGCAGGTTAGTTTTCTGTGTTTGCTGCAGGATTTTGTGACGTATTGCCAGTATGGAAATCTCCTGGTGATCTTTGGCCATTCCCTGAACTACTTCTGCTTCCAGCCATTGCTTTCTAACAAGTTCAGAGGTTCGAGCTCCTCCTTCTAGGGCCAATTGTTGACGTCGTTTTCTGGATTATGCCAGAAAAGCCAACAAGGACTGGATTTTGGCTATTGATTCAAAGAGAAAGAGATGCAGAGAGAGTAACAAAGACAAGTTTTACGTGGTAAAACTCCGATGGTCGGAGAAACATCCACGGGTGGTTGAAAGATCAACCAAGCCAAAATCCACTAAGAGAATAAGATGTTTTTACAAGCTCTCGATCTCCCTTTTTCTCTCTACATTATTTGTGATTACTGTATGCTATATTGTCTATATCTTTTTTAACCAGATTATGGGTCTATTTATATGCTTATAGAACCCTAATCCGCTTTGTACAAGTAATACAAGATATTTGTATTTAATTGTGATTTGGTTACTTGCTTGAGGTTGATTTGTCTTCTTTCCTGTTTCGGAGTCTCTGATGGAAATCGAGTGGGATTCTAGTAGTGTAGTTCAATTTGACTTGTTTCCTTATAAGAATGTAGTATTCGAAAAGGAATCAAGTTGTTTCATGATTGGGGGACTCTTCTAACTTAAAGGTCCATTATTTGGGATTCCTTCATGACGAATATCTTCGCTTATTTAATGACTTTAACCCGTATGATAAGTTCTTATTCGGGTTGTATTTACTCCCGAGTAATAATGATACCTGATGGTCCCGAGTAGTGCCGTTTGAGCCCTAGTGGAAGCGTTGTTTTAATCAGTCCCGAGTGTTGTTAACTGATCCCGAGTAGGGCTTTATTCAGTATATGCTTACTCGGGCTTTCTCCTCTTTAATGACGCCTCGTAGGATATTTCCCGGATGCCCATTTAAGCATCCACCTGGCTATTTTTTCCTTACTGTCAATGACGTGTATGCTTGGTAAAATTTACATACAACAACAATGTATCCATTCGTTATAATTTGTTGTCCCAATCTTTGTATGAACATGTATGAACATTTAGTCTCCAGATTCTGTTCGAGATTTTTTTAAAATACTTCGAGCCTTTTTTATTAGTGTCCGAGCTATTTTGATATGATTCTGAGTTTTTTTATACTCTTCCAAGTTTTTTTGATTTGTCTTCGAGTTTTTTTATCAGAAAAACTCGAATCAAGTAAACAAAAGCTCGGGCACTTGGCAAAAAAGCTCGATTCGAGACTTTTTGCCAAGTGCCCGAGCTTTTTTTTAACTTGGCAAAAAGTCTCGAATCAAGTGCAAAAAAACCTCGAATCAAGTGCAAAAAAGCTTGGGCACTTGTTAAAAAAGCTCGAATTGAGTTTTATTGCCAAGTGCCCGAGTTTTTTTTAACTTGATAAAAAGTCTCGAATCAAGTAAAAAAATGCTCGGACACTTGACAAAAAAACTCGAACCCTTACCAAAAAAGCTTGAGACTTTTACTGGGTTTGAGACTTTTACTAAAGGCTCTGAGCTCGACCCCCGAATGCGTTTGCGTAGCGCTTGAGTTTCAATGAAACTTTCTCTCTCTATTTCATAACTCTCACCGTAAAAAAATGAATCAAATATTCTGATGAAACAACTATTGGGGGCATTTTTGTTCGTTCACCATAATAGGTGTCTTTTAAACATAAGTCATAAAAGCAGTGATAGTATTGAAACGTCACCTCCAAAATGTGCTATTTATTTTTTGAGCCCTAAATATCATAATTAATGAATTAGTTTTGACAAATGGTAAAATTGAAAAATAATATGAAAGATGAAAGGAATCACGTGGATTGTTTCCAAAACTATGACTATAAGTTTGTGAATTAACTCCAAATTATTATATAAATTATATCAAAATAAATATTATTAAAATGTTTTAGTATTTTCCCAATTATATGTTGTGAATAGTACCTAAAACAGATATCTATCAACTTTTTTTTTTTCAAGAAAAAGTAATTCACCAAAACTGTATTACAAATTCTTCTATTGAATTGAACCCTAAAAATTCTTTTAATGAATTTATTTTGAATTTCATTAGAGTATGTAATCACATTAGTGAATAATGATAGTTAATCCTTGTGGTAAATTGTATTTAGAAATTAGTTAGATTTTAAACTTATTATTTTAATTTGAACTTTGTTATGATTCGTGTTATATTGATTGTTGTTGTAAACAATTGAAAAACAAGTGAAGAATATATGAAATAACATGAGAAAAATTGGCAGAAAAGAGATGAGAGAGGGAGAGTTTATTGTATTAATCTAAAGAATAAACAATCAGAATAGAATATGCCAAATATATAGGCATTCTCTTAGATGAAGATACCATTTGGATAAAGCAAGGTGGTGCAAGTGGAGAGAGGCAGTCCCTTCGGGTAAGTAATGATGATAAGAACCAACCCATATGTGTAGAAATTTTGAGTACACGGTGGAAAACCACAATTACAATATTTATACTTTGGTAGGCAAAACCAAGTAGGATGAAAACCTGAACAAATATATTCATTGATCTGTCGGATCGAAGTAATATTTATAATGATTTTCTAGATCAATGTAGAATATATACGATGATTAGTAAGATCAAAGTAATAGTTATAATGATCTTCTTGATTAAGACAACATATATACGATGATCAACTGGATCAATGTAATTTTTATGATGATCTTTATGGATCAAATGTTTTTTAGGTGTGCTTAAAAAATTACCTCATTAAAACCTTATCAGGAAAACCAAATTAGGCGAAAACCAAATTAGGCAAAACCTTATTGGAAGGAAAAAGAGTACAATGCATATATGTCCCAATATAATTAATATACTTCATTTGATATGCTCCCTCTGATAAAAATTCTTTTGAAGCAATCTTATTGATTGCTAAGCTGACACATATGGATGTTTATTTCATGAAATAACATATGAGGAGTATAAGCAAAGACTTGCTTTATGGAGTAATATCCATATGAAATATTTTCAAAATCTTTTAAACATATTCTGATTGATAGACAAGTATTCCATTTGATCTATACTCGATCTTCAGATCGAGACAATATTTTCTTTCTCATTTCTTTATGAAGACACATGAGTATATAACATGATTTATTATGTCATTATCTTAACGGATATTTACTGAGACGGTTATACCAAATTCGTTCATATTGTTTTTAATCCATATAAGAATTTTTGTATTTTCATCATATACAGAATACAAGATCTCGATTAATATGCTTCTAGCATTTTAAATCCTTTATGTATTATAAATATCTTCACTGAGTGAATCATATAGATAAATAATTACTACATCTAGAAGACGTATTTCAAGCCTTTCAAAGGTAGCCAAATTTATCAAAATTTCGGAACGTAATTATATTCAATACTTTGAATACCAAGTTTCTGTAAGAAATCTTGTACTACGAGTCGTATCTCATATCTCATGATCTCGTTTTTCTCATCACGTTTCCTTTATAAAAACCCATTAGTATCCAACTAGTTTGACATCTCCAGATGTCTGTAGTACTATTGGTTTAAACACTTTATATTTTGCTTATGAAGTCAATTCTTCTTTAAATGTTTCTTTTCATGTAGGCCTTTCGTGCCTTTTATTTACTGTCATTAATATTATGAATATCATAATTATCATTTATAATTTCAATAGCGCTATTGTGTATAAAAATACATCATCAATGATTGTTTCTTATGATCTCACATTTCTCATATATGATTTATAGAAATGTTCTCAATTTCTATATTCTTGTATCTTTGTTGAGATTTCTTTCATATCAATAGATTTAGTCACTTCATAGACTTGTATAGAAATTTTCTTAATTTCAATATACTCGTATCTCTATTGAGATATATCAGACTCTTATAGAGTTGATTTAAAGAAAGTGGATTTATTCATAACTCTAGTTTATATTAGGATCCTGATAATAATATCTTAAAAAAAAAGGTTCTCAAGCTTATGATATGCATTCGATGATTTATTTGTTGCATTTTGCTCTGATTGTTCTACAATAACAATTACCCGGTCGGGGTTTATGAGATGACAACTTATGAAATCTTGTTACCTTTAATATACCAGGTAACAAATTAATAATCATCTGATGATCAATTTATCTATCGTATTTGAGAGATACGAAGATTGAAATGAGATACACACACACACACACACACACACACACACACACACACACACACACACACATATATATATATATATATATATATATAGAGAGAGAGAGAGAGAGAGAGAGAGAGAGAGAGAGAGAACTTGTATTTCTATTTTGTACATAAGAAACTTTTCATTTACTCTTCTCTTCTAGAGAAACTTTTCCATTGAAAATTAATCAATATGATAATATGCAGATTGTGCGTAAAACTATAATCTATTAGAAGTTTAAATGATCTAATAGAAGATTAATAAAAATCAACATTAGTCTTAAAATGATATAGAAGCCTTATCTTAGATCATGTCAGAGATACAATAAGGAGATATATAACACAATCAAATATCTTAAAAAGTGAGCAAGTCCCAATATAGAAATTAGTAACAGTATCGAAATAATAAAGTTTTCGTAATTACCTGGAGACTTTTGATAAGTGATTACCTTGATCCATTTTGATTATGAGTATATCTGAAAACTAGAAGTTGAACATTAATCTCAGCTGCTTTGCAATATTCGTCAAATATATTGTAAGTTTAACCAAGTTAATATACCTGCTAAAACTAATAATCAGTGCAAGTAATATGGAGATGTTTGATAATAACAAACATGTGATCATCTTGTAGATGCATCAATTAGAATCATATAATAATGAAATGAATCATTTGGTGGATGAATATGCCACATATATCCCTTGAATTCTTTGTAAGAATGATGAAGATTCAAAACCAACTTTTAGAATAAGATGGTTCTACTGCTAGTTTCCTCTGTGAGCATGTAGTACATAAGTTCTCATTGGATAAAGAATCTTTTGGTTATTTAATGGATATCCATGATAATTTTCAATGATTCGACACATCATTGTAGATCTTGGGTGACCGATACGGTCATCCCAAAGTATACAAAATTTTAGATCTGGAAACCTTTGATTCATAGCTACATAAACATCTACACTTTTTATAATAGTGCAATATAACCCAAACGATAAAGCACGTAGCTTTTCTATAATGAGTTTCTGGCCTGAATCATGAGAAATAATGCACATATATTCAACATTTTCATTACTCATAGTTTCAATATGATATCCATTCATTCATATATTTTTAAAACTAAGCATATTCCTTTATATTTTGTTTGAATGATATAAATTATCGTCGATACACAATTTAATACAATCTTAATACCATCCGGTAATAAGATTGTGGCTCTTCTAGAGCTTTAATCAGATCTTCCAGATCTGATCTTGTCTTAACCTTATATGCCTTTAAACTAAACATATTTATTTATGTTTTGCTTGAATAATATCAAGTATCATTGATACATAATTTAGTATTGTTTGATAACAATATCATGGCTCTTCCAGAGAACCTAATACATAATTTAGTATTGTTTGATAACAATATCGTGGCTCTTCTAGAGCTTTCTCTCAGATCCCTGGACCTGATACATAATTTAGTATTATTTGATAACAAAATCGTGGCTCTTCCAAAACTTTCTATCAGACCCGTTGGAGTTGAAAACAGTATTGACATTTGCTTTGAACAAAGTTAAATTTATAAAACATTTATGACTCTACAAAAACTATATGAATCGTTGCACTCTCGACAAAACATATATTTCTCTTCTAGGAATTTTATGGACATTATGTATAATACCATTTTATATTTCATCTGAAATGATAATAATCTTCCATTTTTGTAAGAATCGCTTTCAATTTTATAATAAATATATGGACTATCGATAAGTGACAAGAGAGAGAATAATATAAACTAGGATGCTCTGTTCGAGTTGTATAGCTCTCTGCATAAACTTCCGATTAAAAATCCAACCATTGAGATTGTAGAACAATGGGTGAAGAACGTTCTAACAAAATATCAACCCAATCAAACCACAGATCAAATGAAGCATGCACAATATGGACTTTCCTCCCCTGTTTTTCGTTTAGCCCTGTTCGGAACTGCAGAACTCACTACAGGGAATTCTGATTGGTAATCCCATTGTCAAATTCAAGAACTACAACTGTAGAACCTACTAACTAAATTTTAGCCCAAACCGATCTCAAATGAATGAGATATCAACGTTTGATCAAGATTGCACAATGGTGTTCTTCACACAATTTTCGCACATACCTTTTTTTCTTCTCTCTTTTCTAGTATGTATGAAATGGATAAATTATTTCAAATTTAATTATACATGATTTTAGGATCTTAAATTTCTTTTACGATACTCACAACATCTTGTTGGATGTGTACAAAATGGATAAACTATTATTTCTAATTTCATTTTACTTTAGGATATCAAATCTTTTTATGATACTCACATTATCTTGTTGGATGTGTATGAAATGAATAAAATATTATTTCAAATTTCATTATAGTTAAGGATTTTAAATCCTTTTTATGATACTCACAACATCCTGTTGGATGTGTATGAAATAAATAAAATATTATTTCCAATTTCATTATACGTTAGGGTTTTAAATCCATTTTATGATATTCATGGCATCCTGTTGGATTTGTAGATCCTTCTCTGAATATTGCTCTTCATGAGCATCAAACATGTATAGAACACTAGATTTAGAACTCCAGGTTTTCATCGGGTTTTAAAACCATGCCGTATGTCTTGTATATAACACTGGATAAAGAACTTCAGGTTCTCATCGGTTGTCAAAACCGTGCCAACTTAAATATCATAAATCTAGAAACTTTAAGTTCTGGTTATAGTCGGTCTAGCCGATCTCATATATTTCGTATAAATAAATAATGTAAATATTTAAAGAGCATAATAATTAAAATCAATTTATTTAGAGACACAACATAAGTCAGTCTGGTGACACAACATAAGTCAGTCCTGAAACACAGCATAAGCCAATATCATATATTGCATAAAAATAAATGTTGAATATTTAAACAATTTATGTGAAAACACAACATAAGTCAGTCTGGAGACATAACATAAGTCAGTCTCATATATTACATAAAAATAAATGCTGAATATTTAAACAATTTATCTAGAGACACATCATAGATAAATAAATAAATAAATTCAGAACTATATATATGTGTGTGTGTGTGTGTGTGTGTGTGTGTTCCATTGACGGCATAAGCCATCTAGTATACAGAAATATATATAGATCCAGAATATTGAGATGTAAGTAAATCACCTATTATAGGATCCTCTCTACTTATATACAATCGTGTTGATAACGTGTTGTGAATAATTAAAAAACAAGTGAAGAATATATGAAATAGTGTGAGACAAACTGAGAGAAGAGAGATGTGAGAGAGAGAACTAATTGTATTAATCTAGAGGAACAAACAATTACAATGGAAACCATATATATAGGCATTCTCTTGCTTAACGATGAAGTTACCATTTGGATAAAGCAAGGTGGTGCAAGTGGAGAGAGACCGTCTCTTCACTTAGTGGGTAAGTAATGATGATAAGAACCATCCCATATGTGTAGAAGTTTTGGGTACACGGTGGAATGGAAAGCCACAATTACAACAATTGTTTGTTTTTTTGGCATAGTTCACAATTTTCAAGATTGTGATTAGTGATGTTATATGATACCAATTAAAATGCGTCTAAATTCAATTGATTTTATTATTATTATTATTTATTATCATCATCATTATATATATACACACGATTTTTCTCTTCTCATGACCGAATTGAATTTTTAAGATTATGACGAGACTTGTAAATCGTTAATTAAGTTTAAGAAGACTTTGACTAAATACGTGAATCTAATAATTGATAGCTGTGAAACTGATATAAGTAAAATTTGTTCGTTCTGATATATATATATTAGTATGTTTAACCAAGCCCATATCGAAGGAAATTTCTGTTTTTGCCATCGACCTGAAACCCAGTGTCAATAGAATTAAAAAAAAGACACAAAATATGGTATAAGTTTATAATTGGTGTTACCATCGATGTGGCTTGGTAGTAAGAAGAGACGACTAGAGAGGGTGGCAAACCCAACATTTTGTTGGATCCCCCAATAGTCTAACCTTTTTTTTTTGCTCAATTCAATCTTTCCTATATATATATAATTTTTCATATTATATATGGTGCATAATGTGTATATTGGTGAAATATTCTTTGGCATTATAATGAGAATAGATAGTATTTTGTCAAGAGTTGTTACTTGATCGGTTGTAGGTTGGCCACAACAGCTAACTCCTCTAATCCCTTGAACTCTTGGTGGAATTCCTTTTGGTGTGTGAAGATCCCTCTGAAGGACAAGATATTCGTTTAGAAAGCCTGTCAGGATTAGATTCCGACCAAAGTAAATATTGGTCGCAATGGTATTAAGACGAATGGTATGTATGTGGCCTGTAACACCTCTAATGAAACCACCTTGCATGCCCTTTAGGAATGCAGCAAACTGAGGAAGATCCGTGATGATTGGTATGGAAAAAATGCGGCTTTGAGAGGTAAGTACAATAACTTATTTGAGCTGATTCATTACTACTTCTTCCCTATGAATATTGATAAGGGAGATCTTTGCTGTGTTGTGGTCTGGAGAATCTGGTTTTGCTGTAACTATAAAATCCAGGATGCTAGAGAACACGATATGTCCGAGGTGGTTGTTGGAAAATTTATGATAAACTTACGGTTTGAGAATGATATTTGACTATGTCTGGCTTCATGAAAATGAAAGATCAAAGTATATTCGAATTCTCTTTCGTGAGAGCTTCGAAGTGGTATACTCAAACTCACAAATCGATTAATGGGTGAATGAGAAATCGAGTCTCAAAGTGATCCTATTGTGTAGGGAAAAAAGAGCATCCCACATTGGTTAGGTAAAGAACTTATATGCAGTATATAAGTAATTGTGTGATATTAGCTTATCAATATGTGTGGCAAAGAGACTCTCTCTTACGAGCACATGAGGGGGGGAGGGGTGTGTGTAAATCAAGGATCTCGAACCTTCGATTGCATGACTCGTGTGTGGGTGCGACCTGAAAGAATTAAGTATTTTCCCTAAGTCAAACGTTTTAAATGAATGATAAGGAAGAATGGTAATTTCCATTTTGTTTAAGGAAATTAACTGAATTAAGGAAATCGTTGATTTCCATTTTGGATTCTGATACTTGATCACTAAGTAATCAGAATTAGTGATCAATTTTGGATTTTGATACTTACTTGATAACTAAGTGATCAGAATCAATGATCAATTAGGAATAAATCTTTTAGAAGATTATTCTTTAATTAACTTTCCTTTATCATTTAAAACGTAAGTATTATACAATTTTCAAATCAATCTATATGACTTCTGTCATATAAGAAACCCTAGTCTGCACTTCATAGATGCATTGACACAACCACGAAATTCAGACCAGTCTTTTTCTCTCTTCTTTTTTTTTTCTGGTAAGTTTGAACCTTATTTGAGTTCGCTGAGAGTGGATTGTGCTTTGCACTTCCACTGTTGAATCGTTGTATCCTGGGAGATAGTCGCCTTACACATGCGGTATTACTTGATGAAATTATCTTAAGGACACCGTGTGAAACACGGGTCTTGATTCCTCTAACCGTTTGTCTCTATTGGTTGCTTGCTACATATTTCGAACCAGATTGTTTTTGTGTACTACAATTAACAATCTTAAGACAATTTTCGTTTTTCAATGCTTCTTTCTTCTATTTGATAAAAACGTTTCTTTAAACTTTCTGGTTTTTGGTGTTTGGTTCAGATTGTGACAAACTTGGAACTTTTATGGTTCGGTTTTAAAATTAAAACGGTTTGAGGAAATTCGGTCTGGTTTTCAGACACTGATTTCAATTAAATTAATCTGTGGAAATTGAGTCTACTTCTAGACACTGATTTCATTGAATAATTTGTTTTATAACTTGGCAAATCGGGTCTATTAATAGATATTGATTTGGAAATCAATTACAATTAGGGGGTGGACGTTGATTGGATTGGTTCACTTTTAGAGTGAACCGATAAAAAAACCGATACTATTCGGTTTTTGAAAAAGTGATCCGATCCGATCTGATATACAATTGTCAACCGATCAAAAACCGATTAAACCGAACCGGTTCGGTTTTTTCGGTTTTTTCTGTTTTGGGCCGATTGGGCCCAAGTATTGGGCTTTAATTTATAAAATGTTCTATAGTCTCAAAAATTGAAAAACAAAACACAAGTTTTTCATATGTTGGGGTCTTTTTGACCGAATATAATTAAATTTTTGCATAAGTGAGAAGTCTATAATACAAATAAAAACATGTAAGCAACTATAAATTATTTAAACAATAAGTCCATAATACAAATAAAAACAACTACAAATTATACAAACATTAAGTCCATAACACAAACAAAAACAACTAAAAATTATTCAAACAATAAATCCATAACATAAATAAATCCATAATACAAATACATCCATAATACAAATACATCCATAATACAAATAAAAACAACCATTGAATCCAAACTCGAATCAATTCTTTAGTACTTTTAAGAATCAAATGTTGGCATTTATGACAATGCTTTTGACAACTTCTCAAGCTCTGTATATAGATAAAAGTAAAGTTTAGTATATTTGAAATAAAACATGAAAATAGTAAAAGATAAGCTTGTTATCAAATTGATTAATAAATACTAACCGGTTTCAGCATCTTCAATGAATTGCAAATTTTCTAACGATGAATCATCATTTTGAGCTAGCATTACTTCTTCTTCAAGTTGACTCCTATGATACTTGGCTTGCAACCAATTTTGTGTACAAATCTAACACTCCACCATTTTAGGAGTCAATGAACTCCGAAATGGACCTAGAACTCGTCCTCTACTACTAAATGCAGACTCAGATGCAACAGTGGAAATCGGCATTGCAAACACATCTTTGGCAATCAATGCCAAAATCGGATAATGTGCACTAGAAACACTCCACCAAGTCAATACATCAAAATTAGAACGTTTCCGTTCAACATGCTCTAACAAATACCTCTCAACCTCATTTCTACACATAAGATTTTCTTGATTCTCAACTATTTCCGAAAAGGCTATGGAAAGGTCAAATACACTATTATCATCACTTTCTAGATCACAAAATGTGAGAATTTCAGCACCACCACCACCACCACTGAATAATGCACTATAACATTCATATAACTCAACAAGTACATTTTTTATGTTTGAAGTCATTGATTCACGATTTGCAACACCATAGAAAACCGAAAAACAGTAAGACACATATTGCAATTTGTACCTAGGGTCTAACACCACTGCTACTATCAACAAATTGTTCATTTTCTCCAAACTCCCCCAATATTTTTCAAACTTAATTTTCATACTAGAGGCCATTTGACACACAAGGTGATTCACATCACCACTCATTGATGTCAATTGGTTGTTAATTGTGCTCAATTTATGAAAATATAAGTTTGAAGTGACACTCAATGAAGCACTAAATTGCAAAGTAATATCATAAAATGTTTTCAAGAATTGGACAAATACCTTAGCATTCTCCCAATCTTCAAAATGTGGTGGCCCAATTAGCTTTTGCTCAATTTCATCCTCCTTAAAATAGGTTTGGTAGTGTAAATCTTCATCATCCAACCGATCAAATGCTTTGACAAATTTGAGTGAACTTGCCAACATTAGATAGGTTGAATTCCACCTAGTAGGCACATCCAACACTACAAGGCCCTTGTTTTGGATTTTTTCACTCTCAACACTTTTTTTGAACTTTTCGAATCTACTAGGAGACGATTTTACAAATTTCACGGCATTGCGTATGGCACACACCGACTCATGCATTTTTTTTAACCCATCGTTTACTATTAGATTCACAATATGTGCACAACACCGTAAATGCAAATACTTGCCACCCAAAATCGCACCATCTGCATGCCAACTATTCAACTTTCGAATCACATAAAGAATGGTTGTATTGTTAGAACTTGCATTATCTACAGTGATTGTGAAAACCGTATCAATACCCCAATCGATTAACACTTTCTCAATACACTTCCCAATGGTCTCCCCTATATGATCGGAAATTTGAGTAAAACTCAAAATCCTCTTTTGCAATTGCCAATTTTCATCAACAAAATGGACCGTCAAAACCATATATTTGATATTTTGGATTGATGTCCAAGTATCAGTGGTAAGACAAACCCTTACCTTTCTCTCTTTAAATTGTTTCATCAAAGACATCTTCATATCAACATACATTTACAAAATATCCCTAACTATTGTTCTTCTAGATGGGACATCAAACCTAGGCATACCCACACGTCAAAATTTACGAAAACCCCGTTTCTCTACAAATCTAAATGTTAATTCGTCAACAATCAACATCTCTGCTAATGCATTCCTAGTATCATCCTTATTAAAAATACCCAAACCTAAAATACTACCACAACCCTCATTTGATGATGTTGTAAATGAAGTGATAGAGGCTTGTTTTACTAAACATTTTTGTTTTAGGTCAGCTGCTGCTAATTTAGCATGATAATTTTTGCACTGATAATCTATGTGCTTATTCATATTGGTTGTCCCATTGGTATTTGAGTCACAAGCATAGTTTGCTGGACAGTAGTTGCATTGTGCTCTCATTCTCCCACCATCTAGGTATCGTGTAAAATGATTCCAAACATTAGATCTAGATCTACCCTTTCCACCCACAGTTTTAAGTTTCTCTTGTATAGAGGGTTTTTCTATTGACTCACTGTTAACTGCTACAACATTATCAATATCATCATTCATTTTCTGTCAAAACATAAAAAATAACAAATAATTAGAGCATATTTTAACATAATTAAAATTTTACAATTTGTAACAATAACCACAGAACAGTAGCAAATTAACAAGTAATTTCTAGAGAGTGAATTACCTCATAGCAGTAGACAGCAGCTAGCCAGCTACACAGTAGAATCTCACATGCTTAATCCGTTGGCTGCCACAACTAGAAATAACCCATATACATATCAATTTAAGAAATACATACATGCTGTGAACCTAACTCTGACCCAAATATGTTGATATATAGATCACAAGATCCAACTAGCGAGTCAAAGATCAATCAAACAATGTTCAATCTAATATAATCTAGTAAAGGAAGACATAAAAGTAACAACATTAATTATTTTCGTAGATAGACATAAAAACTACAATCAATTGAAATTCAGATTTGAACTTCAATTTATGATCCATTATAAAACTTAAATGCAGTCACAACTCACAACATATTTGAGGCATATTCAAATATCATCAATGAAAACAAACTTCCTTAAAAACACAATGGAAATAAACAATCAGTTAAAGTTCTCACCCAAACAATACAGTTAATCGAAAATGTCTAAGACTGCACTGTCACGATAACATTTTCAAAAACTTAAAAAAATTACTAAAAATAGAATATAAACAACTTAGGTGAAACTAGTCATGAATGATAGCTTAGTGTCTTTAGATTACAATACAAAAAGATTCAACTTGAAATTCTCACCCAAACAATACAATTTCTTGAAAATGTCCAATACTGCATTATTGCGAAAAAAATTCCAGCAATTTTTGTTCAAGTTCAAAAATTTGCCAAAAATAGAATATATAACCAATTTAGGTGAAACTAGTCATGAATGAAAGCTTCATGTCTTTAGATTACAATAAAAAAAGAATCAACACGAAAGTCTCACCCAAACATTACAGTTTCTTTAAAATGTCCAAGTCTGCAATGTTACGATAAAACTTCCTACCATTTTTGTTCAACTTCAAAAATTCAACAAAAATAAAATATATAACCAATATAGGTGAAACTAGTCATGAATGAAAGCTTTGTAAGTCTAAAATCTAATACAAAAAGAATCATTTCCAAAATCTCATTTATCAATTTCGAATTTGTATTCAAACAATGTCTAATACTCGAATATTCACTAATAAAAAGAAAGAAAGTTAACAATTAATAGATTTGACACACAATCAATCAATCAATCAAATTCGACACAAACAAATGAGGAAATCACAGATTCGACACAAACAAATGATGTAATCACAGATTCGAGTTGAAGACCAATTACCTGAAGCCTGAAGAAGAGCAAATTAGACGAGTTGAAGAAACGCAAATCCGACGAGCTGAAACCAGCCGATGCAATTCTTGCAACCAGAGCTGAATTGAAGCAAAACCCCAGTCAACACTCAACACTCAACACTCAACACTCTTGAAAATGTATCAACACCACACATGATCAACTATGTAATCACCAAGTTCTCATACAATTCTTACATCAACATGACAATTCAAAAAGCATAAGATATATGAAATCACACATGTCAAAGTAAACGAAAATGAAGTTTATCTTATCCAAAGATTTCGAAACACATCCACAACAACCTCTAAGCTTTCCACTTAGAATATTTCTCATACATTCAAGTGATTCAACCAGCCAAAACTGCTTATTCAATCTCCAAAATGTCACGCAAGGGAAAAAAAGTACAACTCTATACATGTGCCTCATGAAACCTGCAATCTTTGGGGGGATATATTGTAATATGCAAAACTGATCGAAATGGAAAACCAAAAATAAAGAATGTTGATAAGAAAGACAGAGAAGAAAATCATACTCACCGCTCACAAGCTGAACGTCGTCGTCGCTCGAACGTGGTCGAACGTCATCATCGCTCGAACGTGGTCAAACGTCGTTGTCGCTCGAACGTAGTCGAATGTAGTTGTCACTAGAATGTCATCGTCGCTAGAACGTCATCGTCACTAGAACGTCGGAAGAAAGAGACGGCGAACGGTGGATGAGCGAGACGGCCAACGTGAGAGAGTGAGAGACGAGGTTCAGAGGTTGAGAGATCAGAGACTTAGGGATTTAGGGTTGAGAGGCAGCGAGAGAGAGGAGGCGTGGAAAAAAATTGATTTTTCTTTATATACCTCGGTTTTTGGTTCGGTTTTCGGTTTAAGATACCGAACCGAAAAATCCAGTTTTCTCCAATTAAAACCGAACCGAACCGGATTTTACATAAAAACTGAAAAAAAAAACGATTGGATCGGTTCAATTCATCGGTTCGGTTCGGTTCGGTTTAATGGATTTTTGCCCACTCCTAATTACAATTTCAGTTGGGTAATCGGGTCTGTAATATCAGACATAGATTGTGATTTCCATTGTGAAATCTAGAATCTATTATTGATTCACTTATTTGATATCAATTGATATCGGTGCTGTTATTTTTGTGATACTAAAACAATTTTCTTTATGTTTCAGATATTATGGCAGATAAATCTAATGCGAACTCCAGTGTTCCACTAGAGACTCCGAATGTTAATCTAAGTGTGGGATTAGATACTTTGACTGTGAACTCTTTGCTTGTAGGCGAAGTGCCTATTGTGTTGCCAAGTATGGTCATAACGACTCCGGCCATCAACTTATTCGTGAGAAATATGTCTGATCCGGTGATGAGCCAGTATGTGAGTCAAGAGAATGTTCCAATGGTAAATTCCTACATGAATTTAGTTCATTTACCGATGAATCACATGGAGAAGCTTGATAAGTTCAATATACTGAACTTCAAGCGGTGGCAGCAAAAGATGCTATTTTATCTGACCACACTGAACTTGGCTAGGTTCTTGACTGAAGAAGCTTCTAAAATCAATGATGGTGAATAACAAGATGTTCAGGTATGGAATGATATAGATGCATGGAATCATTCTGATTTCTTATGCCGAAACTACATACTGAACGGGCTCTCAGCACTGTATAACGTATATTCTTCAAAGAAAACAACCAAAGAATTATGAGAGTTATTAGACCGGAAATACAAAACTGAGGATTCGAGATCCAAAATTTTTATTGTGGGCCGGTTTATTGAATACAAGATGGGGGACTCCAAACCAGTTATGAGTCAAGTCCAAGAACTTCAGGTGATTCTGCATGAGATTCATGCTGAAAAGATGACCTTAAGTGAAACCTTCGAGGTGGCTACAATCATTAAGAAGTTGCATTCTTCATGGAAGACTTTCAGGAACTATCTCAAACACGAGCGAAAGGAGATGAAGATCGATGATCTCATTCTCAAACTTCGTATTGAAGAAGATCACAGGAAGTCTGAGAAAAAGAATGTTAGTCTGGGTAAAGCAAAGACTAATGTCGTGGAGCATGAGCAAAGTTCTAAATTTAGGAAGAACATGCCTAGAAAATGATTTAAATTGGGTCCAAAGGAAGGAGTCTCCAATAAGCTAAAATTCAAAGGAAAGTGCTTCAACTGTGACAAACTGGGTCACAAATCTTTTGAGTGCATGTTGCCAAAGAAGAAGAAGAACCACGAGGCAAGCGTGGCTAATGGGATTTCAAAGGATGTCTCAGATATCAATCTTTCTTCAGTAGTGACAGAAGCAAACTTGGTCAGGTCAAACCCGAGGGAGTGATGGTTAGATACTGGGGCCACACGCCATATATGCTCTGAAAGAGAGATGTTCAATACATTTGAAGAAGTGGGGAATGAAGAAAAGTTGTATATGCGTAACTCAGCCACGTCTGACATGAAGGGACGTGGTCAGGTCATTCTCAAGATGACCTATGGTATAACCCTGAGCTTGAACAATGTGCTGTATGTACCTTATATCTGCAAGAACTTGGTGTCCGGTTCGTTGCTCTATCAGCATGGGTTTAAGATGGTGTTTGAATCAGACAAATTAGTTTTAACTAAGCAGAGAACTTATGTGGGTATGAGATATGTAACTTAATGGCTTTTTAAGCTTAATGTATATGTTGTCAAAAGAACAATCAATAAAGATAATTTTTCAGTTTATTTGCTTAAGTCTTCCAATTTGTGGCATGGTAGACTAAGATACGTTAATTATGATACTTTATATAGATTATTTAGCTTAAATCATATTCCCACTTTCAATATTAATCTTAAACATAAGTGTGAAGTTTGCGTTGAAGCAAAACTAACAAGGTCATCATTTCAAAGTATTGAAATAAAATCTGAACCCCTTGATTTAATTCATAGTGATATATGTGGTTTAAAATTTATTCAAACAAGAGGTGACAACAAATATTTCATCACATTTGTAGATGATAGCACAAAATATTACTACGTATATTTGCTGAAAAGCAAAGATGAAGCTATAGAGAAGTTTAGTCTCTATAAAGCTGAAGTTGAGAATCAACTCAACAAGAAAATCAAGGTACTGAGAAGTGACCGAAGTGGTGAGTATGAAGCACCGTTTGGTGAATTTTATGCACAACATAGAATTATACATCAAACCACTACACCATATTCCCCTAAACAAAATGGCATTGCCGACTGGAAAAATCGTACCTTAAAAGAAATGATGAATGCAATGCTGATATGTTCTGGATTGCCTCAGAACATGTAGGGGTGAAGCTATATTGTCTAGCAATTACCTTTTAAATAAGGTTCACCGTAAGAAGGTAGACAAGACCCATATGAGCTATGGAAAGGAAGAAAGCCTTCCTACAAATTCTAATGAATGTGAGGGTGTCTGGCAAAAGTGATTGTGCCTACACCTAAGAAGATAAAGATAGGCCCAAAAACTGTTGATTGCATTTTCATTGGATATGCACATAACAGCAGTGCTTATCGATTTTGGTGTATAAGTCTAACATCCTAGATATACATAAAAACATTATAATGGAATCTAGAAATACATCGTTTTTTGAAGATGTGTTTCCATGTAAATCAAATGAAGAAGCTAGTCCGTCAAAACGAACATGTGTTGAAAGTTATTAGGACCAAGAACAAGAAGTTGAGGATGAACTTAGACGTAGCAAAAGAGCTAGGACAAAAACATCTTTTATTCCAGATTTTCTGACCTCTTTGCTAAAAGGTGAACCTCGAACCTTTAAAGAAGCGGTGAGCTCTTCAGAAGGACTCTTATGGAAAGATGCTATCAAGAGCGAAATTGATTCAATTCTCCAAAATCATACTTGGGAATTAGTGGACCTTTCTCCAGGATGTAAACCGCTAGGGTCCAAATGGATTTTCAAGAGGAAAATGAAAGCGGATGGATCAATTGATAAGTATAAAGCCAGACTTGTAATTAAAGGTTACAATCAATGGGAATGCCTAGATTACTTTGATACATATTCTCTTGTGACGAGAATAACCTCTATAAGGATGATACTTGCAATCGTGACTTCGCGAAATCTTAAAGTACATCAAATGGATGTGAAAATAACTTTCTTGAATAGAGAACTAGATGAAGAGATTTAGATGGAACAACCTAAGGATTTTTCCATTCCAAGGCAAGGAAAGAAAGTCTGTAAATTGGTGAAGTCTTTATATGGTCTAAAGCAAGCACCAAAATAATGGCATGAGAAATTTAACAATGTTATGATGTCAAATGGTTTTAGGATCAACAGATGTGACAAATGGGTTTATGCCAAAGACACCGGAAATGGATATGTCATTTTGTGTCTATACGTTGATGACATGCTAATTGTTGGTAGTGATGATAAAATGATCAAATCTATCAAAGAGATGTTGAAATCAAGATTTGATATGAAAGATATGGGACCGACTAATGTAATGTTAGAAAATAAAATTTCAAGGACATCGAACAGACTCATTCTAAGTCAATCACACTATATTGACATGATTTTTGAAAAATTCAACAAAAATGATTCTGGAATATCCACAACACCAGTAGATACAAATCTACACCTATCCAAGAATAAAGGTGAGAGTGTCTTTCAACTAAAATAGTCTACAGTGATAGGAAGTCTGATGTACTTAACAAGTTGTACAAGACCAGACATAGCTAATGCAGTCAGCAAATTAAGTAGATATACAAGTGATCCATAAACTGATCACTGGAAAGGAATAGTAAGAATACTGAAGTACTCGCAATTCACTCATAATTATGGGCTGCATTATACAAGATATCCTACAGTCCTGGAATGATATACTAATGCAAACATGATATCTGATATGAAAGATTTAAAATCCACTAGTGGGTATGTATTCACACTAGGAGGTACATTTGTATCTTAGAAATCATCCAAACAGACATGTATAACCAGATCCACCATGGAAACAGAGTTTATTGCTTTAGATAAATGTGGTGAGGAGGCTGAATGGCTACGCCAACTCTTAGAGGATATTCTGAGATGGCCAAAGCCTGAGCCAACGATTTAAATCCACTGTGATAGTCAATCAGCAATAGGAAGAGCATAGAACAACATGTATAATGGGAAGTCTAGACACATGCATCGAAGACATAACACCATTAGACAACTTCTCTCAACTGGAGTTATCTCGATTGACTATGTAAAGTCAAAAGATAACATTCCAGATCCGTTAACCAAATGGTTAAACAGAGAGTTAGTTGAGAGATAATCGAGGGGAATGGGACTAAAGCCCATGAAATAAAAAGTCAATGCAATGGAAATCCAACCTAGTTGACTAGAGATCCCAAGATCTAGGTTCAAAAGGACAACCAAGTTGTAAGACTTAGTTGGATCATTGTGGGGGTGACCCTCTAGTCCATTCCTATGGTGAAACAGTGATGCCCGTAGAAAAAACAAAGTTAAACTATGTTTTTAATGATTCTTATGCATTGGAATTCCAAACAATGGAAATATGAGCAGAGTAATACGGGTTACTCTTACTTAAGAAATCACCTATGTGAGAGAGAAATTGGGCCGCTTCTAAAAGAGAATAGTGAAGGGCCATATTCTCCAGTGACTATCACAGAACCAAGCGTATGTTCATGGCCAAAATGAACATAATAATGAAAACCAAATTGGGTCTGGAATATGCCTGTGTAAGGTATGCTCTCGTTTACATAAAAAGACAAAACAGTTCAAGGACATCACATTTACTGATCAACCAGTAAAGTAAGCATGCTTTTACAAGGGAAGGTTTATAGGGTAACACCTACCTATCTTATGCATGTATCGACCATTTGAACTTACCAAAAAAAAAAAAAGTCATCTCTTGTGTCTCCTTGGTCAATTTCATTCATGTGGGGGATTGTTGAAAAATTTGTGATAAACTTACAGTTTGAGAATGATATTTGAGTATGACCAGCTTCATGAAAATGAAAGATCAATGTATATTCGAAATCTCCTTCGTGAGAGCTTCGAAGTGGTAAAATCAAACTCACAAATCGAATAATGGGTGAATGAGACATTGAGTCTCAAAGTGAGCCCATTGTGTAAGGAAAAAAAAGCATCCCACATTGGTTGGGTAAAGAAATTATATGTAATATATAAGTAATTATGTGATAGTAGTTTATCTGTTGGAACCCTCATTCACCGGTCACGCAGCGGAAGTAAGGTTTTAAATTTTTTATACAGATCATAATCTGTATCTGGGACTAGTGAACTTGGGATCGTAATTATTTTTGGAACTCATACATACAATATGTATACATAGGAAATTGAAATCGATATAATCAGAATAATAAAATCTTACCAACGTTTGGAGGCTTCTTCACTTTACGATATGCTTCTGTCTGAACCAATCTTACCAATGTTTGGAGGCTCATTCACTTTACGATATGCTCCTGTTTGAACCACTCGATCTTCCTCACTATCTCCCGGGACTGGTAATTACGCGTGGGCGTGTCACGTTCTTAGGAGCTTGAATGGAAGATGTAGAGAAATACTTGAAGAAACTCTTTCTTCTCAATTTGGTGTATTGATTTCACGAACACACAAATTGCATCTCATGCAACACCAATTAATTGATGCGTTTTTTTATATCAGATGTTTTGTTGATATATATATATACCAATTTTTTTATCAAAAACCTTTTTGACTTATCTGATACAAACGCACACCCAATGCGTTGATTTCTTGTCCTGTTTTTTATTTAAGAAAACATTATATATATATATATATATATATATATATATATATATATATATATATATATAAATCCTTATTTGTATTCTATACAAACACTTATATATGTGAACACACCAACTTGCATCCAATGCAATCTCTTGTGTTATAATTGATATATATCTTTTAATTATCCTTTTCAAATATATCTAATATTTAAAAATGATAATAAGTATTTTAAATTTAAACTTAAATTCAAATACTTAGATAAATGATTTAGTAAAATAAAATAATCCTATTATTTTATCTTCACCTAAATCCATATATCAACTAACACCCTCCAATTAATATTTAATTAATAATTCATAATTATCATTATAATTAAATAATCTAATTATTTAATTAATTTAACTATTAACATTCATTAATTGAATAATGAGAAATAATCTCATTATTCAATTAATTTTCGAATATGTACGTGTCACTTTTGTAACACAATTAATTGGACAATCCAATTAATTAACCGCGACCCTTGTTACCTAAATCGATCGGGCTAGCAAGGGGACCTGATGGACCCACAGTATTTTGAGCCCCAATAATCATCGGAATCATTAATTAAACTCTTTAATTAATATTCCTTGATTATTAACACCGGTGTTAATCCACTAAAAACCCGAAACTGCATTCTCTCAATTGCAGACGCTTTTACACAGACCGATACAACTCGGTGTCCATCGATATAGCTATTACACATGGTGTGATCCTCCACAGTAGTTCATAATTAGATCTGGGTCATAATGTCCATTATATCCCTCTAATTACATATATCCTTAAAGTACCGTTGATTCTCGAATGAACAATAAATTCTATTTCCTTACGGAATTAGGAGAGCGCTCATATCGTCTAAGCCCCGAATCAACCCTTAAGAGAACTATCATAGGGCATAAACCCCAATAATCTCCCGTTTGCACTAAAGCATGTGGGGCATGTCTTGTAACCCTAGATCATCTAGGTGACCCAAAAACATTTTAGCCTGTAAGGTCTTCGTAAATGGATCAACATAATTGTCTTGTGAGGATATCTTGGAGACGATCACATCTCCTCTCTACACTATCTCTCTAACGAGATGATACTTTCTCTCTATATGCTTCTCTCTCTTGTGGCTTCTTGGTTATTTGGAATTAGACACAACACCACTGTTTATCACAATAAAGTGTGATGGGCCTATCTAGACCTGGAACAACTTCCAGATAACTCAAGAACTTACGGAGCCAAATAGTTTTTTAGCAGCTTTACAAACGGGTACATATTCGGCTTCCATGATGGAGTCAACAATGCAAGATTGCTTGATACTTCTCCACACAATGGCTCCACCACCTAGGGTGAATACTGATCCAGATATGAATTTCCTAAAATCCCTGTCTGACTAAAAATTAGAATCCGTGTATCCTAACGGGATCAAATCCTGCCCGGAATACACTAGCATATAATCTCTCGTTTTCTGAAGATACTTGAGAATTGTCTTGACAGTAACCCAATGATCCAATCCTGGGTTGGACTGGTATTTGTTGACTACTCCTACTACATAGCAGATGTCTGGTCTCGTGCATAACATAGCATACATGAGACTACCTACTGCCGATGTATAGGGTACACGTCTCATATCCTTAACTTCTTGAGGTGTCTTATGACACAGTTCCTTAGACAAATGAACTTCATGTCCGGATGGTAAATTACCTTTCTTGGAGTTCTTCATCGAAAATCAAACAAGAATCTTGTCGATATATGATGCCTGAGACAGTGCTATGAGTTTGTTCTTACGATCCCTTATAAGTTGGATCCCTTAAAAGTTGGATCCCTAGAACATAACTTGCCTCTCCTAAATCTTTCATTTGGAATTGAATAGCCTACCAGCCCTTTATATCATACAACACTCCCACATCATTCCCAATGAGTAGGATATCATCTACGTATAGGACCAATAAAACTACTTTCTTCTCAATGATGCGTTTGTAGACACAAGGCTCATCGACGTTCTGCTCAAAGCCATAAGTTTTGATCACATTATCAAACCTAATGTTCCAAGATCTAGATACTTGCTTAAGTCCATAAATGGACCTTTGTAGCTTGCAAACATTTTGCTCTTGATCTAGAGACACGAATCCCTCTGGTTGCATCATATAGATGCTCTCATCAAGATTACTATTCATGAATGTAGTCTTGACGTCCATTTGCCAAATTTCGTAATCAAAATAGGCAGTAATGGATAAAAGAATCCTAATAGACTTAAACATGGCTACTGGCGAGAAGGTCTCTTCATAATCGACCTCCTCTTCCTAGGTATAACCCTTGACCACTAGCTTTCCTTGAAGGTCTCTACCTTTCCGTCTACTCATATCTTTCTCTTGTAGATCCACTTACACTCTATGGGTTTTACCCCATCCGGTAAGTCTACAAGATCCCAGACTGAGTTAGAGTACATGAACTCCATCTCGAGATTCAAGGCTTTAAGCCATGAATCTTTATCTGGATCTTCCATTGCATTCTTAAATGTCAACGGATCATCCACACTATCAGCAGAGGAAACACCTTGTCCCTCACCTATACCTAAATAGCGTTCAGGTTGTCTCACAAACCTCTCACTACGTCTAGGTGGTAGTGTATCCTGATCAGGAATCATCTGAATCTCAGATGTTTATTGATCAACAACTCTTATTGATAAAGCACTAGTCTCACCAGGCTCCAACTCATTTAATATAATCTTGGAAGGAGGTTTATGGTCACTAATGTAATTGAACTCAAGGAACGTTGCATTTGTCGATACAAATACTTTATTGTCTTCGGGACTATAGAAGTGTCCACCTCTGGTCTCTTTGGAGTATCCTACAAACAGACAGACAACAAACTTGGAGTCTAACTTTCCAGTTCTGTTCTTCAACACGTGTGCTGGACACCCCTATATGCAAAAATATCGCAAACTAGCTTTACGACCATTCCACAACTCTAAAGGAGTCTTAGGAACAGATTTGGATGACACTACATTCAAAATGTATGCCGCTGTTTGTAACGCATATCCCTAAAAGGAATTTGGTAATGATGAGAAACTAATCATAGATCTCACCATTTCTGTTAGGGTTATATTTCTCCTCTCCACTACACCATTTTGCTGAGGTGTACCGGGAGCTGTGAGTTGGGAACTATCCCATGCTCAACCATGAAGTCTTCAAACTCTTGGTCAAGGTACTCACCTACACGATCCAATCGTAGTGACTTGATAGTCGTACCTAATTGATTCTTAACTTCAACTTGGAATTCTTTAAACTTTTCAAGTTGCATCAGGTAGACGTATCCGTATCTTGAGTAGTCATCTATAAAGGTGACATAATGCTCATAACCACCCCTAGATTTAACAGTCATCGGTCCATAGAGGTTTGTATGTATAAGCTCCAGTGGTTTTTTAGCTCTAAGCCCCTTTTCAGTAAAAGGTCTCTTAGTCATTTTACCTTTCAGACAAGATTCACATATAGGTAATGTGCCAACCTTTAACTTACTTAAAGATCTGCTTTTTACTAATCTGTTTATCAGGTCAAGGTTGATATGACCAAGCCTCAGATGCCAGAGATACGTGTCATTATTTGGAGAAATCTTATGTCGTTTAGTTTTTGGTTTTTCAACCTTAAACATTTCGGTGTTGAGCAGTGTAGTATGTAGTAACGTTCTTAACATATACAATTTTTTTTCATTAATTCCTAAACAAATATTCAGACCATTCTTTCCAATAATAACAGACTTATTATTAAAAGAAACAGAATATTTTTGTTCTAACAACTTAGAAACGGAAATCAAATTCCTTATAAATCCAGGAATATAAAATACATTGTCTAACAATATATAATTATTACAAAAACGTAATCTAATTACACCCACTACTCTTGCCGACACAACATCCCCTGACCCCACACGCATTGAGAAAGCTTTCTCCTCTAGTTGTGTCCAAGAATCAATCCATTGTAAAGAAGAACAAACATGGTTAGTGGCCCCCGAATCAACTATCCAGGGTGAAGAATTATCTTCCACTAAACACGACTCAAGAACAAGTAAATCATATTTAATTTTCTTGGACTTCTTCTTGCTTTGGGCTTTCTTGGGTTTGGGTTTACCCTTCACTTTCCCAGTAGACCTCTTTCTCTTCTTATTATTAGAGTAAGATGGTTCGACAATATTTACCTCACCGGTCTTGCCTTTTTTGTCCTTAGTCAAGGACTCAAAGGTTGTGAGCTCATCAAGCAACCGTGTGAGATTGAACCTTAACTTGTTCATCTCTTAGTTGCTCTTAAACTGATCGAAACTCTTCGAAAGACATCATGCTCAGGACATGTTCCCAAATTGACTTCTGCCTTGTTGAAGTAGGACATCATGCTCAGGACATGTTCCCAAATTGACGTACCTTCCTTCATACGAGCGAGCATAGCGGAACAAACAACTTCATGTCGCTTTTGCTTGGAGGGCTGCCCGAACATAGCTTGCAATGACTCCATGATTTTGAATGCTGAAGTCATTGCTTCATGCTTTGTGACAATCACGTCTGTCTTAGAAGCCAACATATATGTTCAGGCCTTCTCATCAGAAGAGACCTATTGCTCGTATGTCTCAAGAACAATTCGTGTGGTATTGGTAGCAGGCGCTGGAGGACATTCCTCCGTAAGCACAAACTTGAGGTTTTTGGTGACCAATATTGCATTAATGTTAAGTTTCCACTTAGTGTATTTATCACCAGTTAATTTGTCGTTTAAGAGAATTTAAAGTAATGCAGAAGACATTATTGCTGAAATAAATAAAAAAATTCATTCAGTCAATTGTTTAAAACAAGTGCGAGTGCTTTGACATAAATTTAAACATGATGCATGAACATGTTTAACAGACTAGAACTTCCCTATAACTAGTTGTTATACAACGACAATCCAACATACCACAAAGAAGTGCCGCCTTAGGGTCGGTCAAGTCTTTGTACGTTAGACCGAGACATTCTCAATCAAATGATATTTTAGAATAACTCTTATTCCATATCACTCAACCATCGTTCATTCAGTCATGTTTTTAATTAACAAACTTAATCAAAACCTTCGTAAGTGTAACCCACCATTTCAGATCTCACGAGCTTAACTCGAGAATTGCAGCCTTAGGGTTGGTCAATCCCGAAATACCCTCAGAAATCCTATCCTTTAGGAATTCAACCTTGGTATTGACCTTTGTGGAAACCCTCCTTAGGGAGGACGGAAGCAAAGCCGTCACGATGCCCCACTTGGATCTCACGGTGTTAAACTAATGATGGAGACCGCGAGATATATATGTCATATATCCCTCTCCCACTCACTATTTTAAAAATAAGGTTTTCTATTAACCGTTAATGCACCTAAACTCTACAGGATTAAACGATTAACTTTCATCAAGTTATCTAGCGCATTAACTAATTAGAAACAAATTCTAATTAAATAATAAATTATTAATGATTTTTAACAATTAAAAATATAATATATTAGTGAATAAGCTAAGCCTTTATAAACTTTTTACTAAGGTCAGATTATTATGATAGTGTTTACCAAGTTTTAACTATTAGAACTCTAACACTTTATTCGGTTCATTTATTATTAGATTATTAATCATATTAATCCTAATTACAATAAATGACCCTATTAATCTAACTTATTAAACTCGTTAATAACTAGGTTAATATTAATGAGAATTACCAAGTTTTCTAACTATTAAAAACTAATCTCATTATTCATAGCCAATTATGTATATTGCCCATTTTAATCAGATTAAAAAAATATATAAAATATCAGGCTATGATGCATGTATGGCATATCAAATATATTTGTGTAGGCACATCTAATCTAAATAACATACGTATGCATGACAATGTTTTTATCATCACATAATATAAAACATACATGAATTGACCGAGTACTGTGGATTATTTAACCTAAAAAATTGGAATCTAAATTTACAAAAAAATTCCCAAGGCATTCCTTGGTCTTCTAGTAACTTCAAATATCTTCCTGTCTCTTCAGGTCACTCCGATTCATCTCATGAATCCGAAACGAAAAATCTGCACGGAACACACTAGGTAACACTTGCCAACGAAACCGTGCAAGATGTGAATAATACCGCATGAACAGTGTCCACCGTGAACAGTGCCCATGAATAGTACCCCCACCCCCGGGTGAAAAGTGTCGGTGAACAGTACCACGTTTCTAGTTCTTCGTTTATAGGTTACAATTATATTTATTTACAATACAATAACAGTAAAAAAAATAAAATAAAAATTATACAACCCATAAACCCTAAATCCACAGTACTAAAAAAATTTACGATCAACCATGTTTAAATTAAACAATTTAATTATAAACATTCATACAATCATAAAGATGTTGCCTACACATTCATACATACAGGAGCATCGAAAACAATTTCCTGTTCCGAAAAATAAATTGGCTATGATACCAATTGTTGGAACCCCATACACCGGTCATGCAGCGGAAGTAAGGTTTTAAATTTTTTATACAGATCATAATCTGTATCTGGGACCAGTGAACTTGGGATCGTAATTATTTTTGGAACTCATACATACAATATGTATACACAGGAAATTGAAATCGATATAATCAGAAGAAGAAAATCTTACCAACATTTGGAGACTCCTTCACTTTACGATATGCTCCTGCCTGAACCAATCTTACAAACGTTTGGAGGCTCCTTCACTTTACGATGTGCTCCTATCTGAACCACTCGATCTTCCTCACTATCTCCCGGGACTGGTAACTGCGTGTGGGCACGTCACGGGATTAGTAACTGCGTGTGGACGCGTCACGGTCTCAAGAACTTGAATGGAGGATGTAGAGAAATACTTGAAGAAACTCTTTCTTTTCAATTTGGTGTATTGATTTCACGCACACACAAATTGCATCTCATGCAACACCAATTAATTGATGCGTTTTTTTTTATATCAGATGTTTTGTTGATATATATATACCAATTTTTTTATCAAAAACCTTTTTGACTTATATGATATAAACGCACACCCAATGCGTCGATTTCTTGTCCTTTTTTTTTATTTAAGAAAACTCTTATATATATATATATATGTATTCTTGTTTGTATCCTATACAAACACTTATATATGTGCATACATCAATTTACTTTCAATGCAATCTCTTGTGTTATAATTGATATATATTTTTTAATTATCCTTTTCAAATATATCTAATATATTAAAAGTGATAATAAGTATTTTAAATTTAAACTTAAATTCAAATACTTAGATAAATGATTTAGTAAAATAAAATAATCATATTATTTTATCTTCACATAAATCCATATATCAACTAACACCCTCCAATTAATAGTTAATTAATAATTCATAATTATTATTATAATTAAATAATATAATTATTTAATTAATTTAACTATTAACATTTATTATCAACATGTGTGGCATAGAGGCTCTCTCTCGTGCACGTAGGGGGGACACAAATCAAGGATCTCGAACCTTCGATTGCACGACTCGTGTGTGGGCGCGACCTGCGTATACGAATGCCGCTCCGGTTTGGACCGTGAGAGTACAACCGAAATTTTGCTAGTATTTTGAATTTAATTTTTTCTAAATTAGTTTGTTGATAAGGAAATAATTAATTATTTTCCCTAAGTCAAACATTTTAAATGAATGATAAGGAAGAATGATAATTTCCATTTTGATTAAGGAAATTAATTATATTAAGGAAATAGTTGATTTCCATTTTGGATTCTAATACTTACTTGATCACTTAGTAATCAGAATAAGTGATCAATTTTGGATTTTGATACTTACTTGACCATTAAGTGATCAGAATCAATGATCAATCAAGAATGAATCTTTTAGAAGATTATCCTTTAATTAACTTTCCTTTATCATTTAAAACGTAGTTTTTAACAATTCCCAAATCAATTTATGACTTCGGTTATATAAGAAACCCTAGTCTGCACTTCATAGATGCATGGACACAATCACGAAATTCAGAGCAATCTTTTGCTCTCCTCTCGTTCTTTTTTTTCCCGATAAGTTCAAACCTTATTTGAGTCCACTGAGAGTAGATTGTGCTTTGCACTTCCACTGTTGAATCGTGATTGGCACGTGATTGGCACTAAGATCTCTTGGGTTTCGCCGAATGAGGGTGCCTATTAAGCTAATTGTGATTCTGTGATTGAATGCAAGGATGGCCGTATTGGTGTCGGTATCGTCATTCGGGACTCTAGAGGGGACGTCCTAGCCCTGTGCTCCCAGGTTTTTGAAGCCACTTTCAGAACCAGAATTGCCAAGTTAATGACCATTCTTAAGAGCCTTCAGTTTGGCTGTGATTGTGGTATGACTTTAAAGGATTGAGTCTAATAAGGCCACCGTGGTGAAATGGAATAATAAAGGATACCCTTTAGACTCAGAAATTGGTCCAATCTTATCATCGATATCTAGTTTGAGAAATAAAATGGAGGGTGTGACATTCTGTTTTATCCATAAAGGTGCCAACAAAATAGCTAGGGTTTTGGCTGACAATGCGTTAGGAATTGACGAGGACACCTTCTCGATGGAAGATTACCTGTATCAAAAAAGATGTGAAGGTTAACAAGCCTGGGTAGCTGTTCATCTGTTCTGGATTGGTTTTGCCGGTGTTTCCTTTTTCGGTTTTCTTTGTTTCTTGTTTGTTTGTTCTGCTTTTTTCTTTGATCGGGTCTGTTTTATTCTGCTTCCTTGATGTGGTTGTTTCAAAAAAAAAATGTGTATATTGGTTAATGATCGTTTTAGAAATATACTGGGCCTAATTGGCCTATTTTGTACTTAAAAAAGAAAACCCAAGACCCAATTCCTTATTTAAAAATAAAGCCCAAAACCCTAATTCTATATATTATAATCTCATTAATATTATAAAGGGTTAATTTCTTATTAGTCCATCTAGTTTGATCTATTACACAAATTGGTCCTCCAGTTTTCAGTATTATCTCCTTTATTCATTCTGTTACAATTTCCGTTAAAAAAGTGTCGACCGACAGGATCAGAGGGTGAAATAACCCTACTGCCCCTGATTAAAAAAATTAAAAATAATAAATATTTATAGAAAATTCAAACAATATTTCATTCAAACCCTAATTATTCTCTCTCTCTCCCTACTCTTTATCTCTCTTCTTTAAAAAATTCATTAAAACCCTAATTCTGTTTTGATAAAAAAACTAATATTAAAAAAATCAAATTAAATAAAATCCCCTTCTTTTCGAAACAATCACCGCAACACATATGTTCATCTTCATTTTTATCATCACCATCATTGATCACATTCACAACCCTAATCACCAAAACCCTAGCCACCCACAATCACCACTGCCCCCTACTGTCAACCACCCCCAAACCCAAACCAAACACCCGCTGTAAAACCTAAAACTGAACCCAGTCGAACTCCTACCGTCAACCAGTCCTGCCACAACCAGTGCCAATCTCCTATCAGTTAAGTAGATCGAGAGGAGATCTAGGCTTGTTCTTGCCGGTTGCCCCGAACCAGCGAAGAAGAATTAGAGAGATCAAGAAAGAATAGAGATGGATTTGGTTTGCGTTTGATTCAGGCAGGCGTGGGTGGTCGTCGTCGTGTTCGTGCCGGCGAGTTTGAGCATCGATAGACGCTGGTGAGGTGGTTGGAAAGGTGAAGAAGATGGTGGATTTGATTCTTTAGTGAAAGACGTTGAAGAATCTGAGAAGTTTCCGATTTAAGGAGCAATTGTTTTGTGGTGCTTTTTGTGATATCGAGTGATGTGGTGTTGTTGATTTCTAGTGTAGGTGTTGATTTTTGGAGGTGGGTGTTGATTTTTGTGTTAGTGGGTGTTGATATTTGGAGATGGATGTTGATTTTGGGGTTATGGGTTTTATGTTTTGCGAGTGTTGTTGTTGAGGAAGGGATTCGTGACGAGTGGAGATCAAGCAGCGGGAAGGAGGAGAACCGTGGGGAAGATGATGCAGTTTGGTAGAGAAGAAGATGATCTGTTGATGTGCTGTGGTTGTGGGGAAATGATGAACATGAAAAGATGATGTTGGTGATGGTTTGAAGGTTAGGGTTAGAGTTTAGTTAGATTTAATTCTTTTAAATTTAATTCTTTTAAATTTAATTCTTTTAAATTTAATTCTTTTAAATATTAGTTTTTTTTAATTGTTTAAAATTGAAATTATTAATTTTAACCATGCTTTTACCATTATACCCTTAATGGTACGACGGAACCATAACGGAATTGGACGGCAGAGACTAAAATATGAATTTTTGAAAACTAGAGGGACCTGTCAAGGTAAAACTCAAAATCGGGGGATCAGTTTGTATATAAGGTTAAACTAGAGGGACTAAAAAGAAATTAACCCTATTATAAAACCATAATTATGTAGATCGTTAATGATAATAAAGTTTTGAGTGATGCTCACAATCGGTATTTGCACTCCAAATTAATATATTTTTTAATTTTCAATATTATCCTGAATTAAAATGACTAAAATGACTAAATAGTTATAAGTACATTATAAATGATTTCCAATTATTTGTTTGATTTTAATTTATATCGTATAACTTTTTATATTTTCTCGAACCCTAACTTCTATTTTAAATATTAATTTTAAATGTAAATTGGAATTGCCATTGGGTTATAGCACCAGTCCGAAGACCATCAGAAATTCTGAAAGTCTCATTCAAAATGTAAAAACCCCACTATTATGATATAGAGAATCTCCATTCCTCTGTTTTTCCTTTTTTCGTATCCATGCACTATGCTTTACACCGTATACACATGTAACTAGTAATCATAGCCGGCCCTGCTTTTTATTACTAGAGGGGCTCGTTTTTTAAAAGGCCAGATTTCCAGGTGTTGAGTATTAATTTAGGAGTCCTTTTCCATGTTTCTATATTAGTTTAGAGACCCATTTTCATTTTTTACATGTTTTGAGTATTAGTTTTAGGGTCCATTTTTATTGTATTTTAGATTATAAATATCTAAATATTTGTTTTGAGTATTGATCCAACTATTTGGGATTAAAGAGGACTATACAAAGTTAAAAAGTTAAAAATAAAGAAAAATGGGTCCGGACAAAGTTCAAGAAGAAATGTTTGTTTTTGGTATATGGTCCAATAGGGTTTCTTGTTTAAAAATTTATCATTTCTTTCAATCCCTCTACCCTCTACTCTCAACGTCTCAACTCAACATTCTATTTTATATCCATAACTCATCTGTCTTCTTCTGTTTCAGTCCAACGTTCCTTCTCATTTGTGTCATTTCACTTCAATCTTCGACTTTTCGTTACATATTCTTTTAGATGATTTTTTTTTTGATATATATAATTACATATAATCCTATTATACTACAAAAAAAAAAAATCTGATTTTGTTTTTATTTTTCGATTTAGATTTTTCCTCGTTCGATATATCAAGGGACTCATTTTTCCATTTCTAAATTTTTTCTCCCAGGGATCCAAAAACATCAGGGCTGGCCTTGCTAGTAATATGATACTGGTCAAAAAATTCTGTGTGCGTGCCTCCGATTTTCTAGGCATTCGACTTGCAACAAAGGCAATTACTTTATATATATATATTCCATTATCTTTATTTTTTGTTATTTAGTCTACCATTTGTAAATAAAATTAGCTCAAAACCTAACCCAATTTGATATAATTTATGTATTTAAAAGTTATATATATATATATATATATTTTAAAAAAGTTAAGAAATAAAAATAACAATTTTTTAAATAATAAAATAGGTGTAGGTGGGATGTAGTTACAAAAATACAATACAATAGAAATGAAGAAAGGGTATTTTTGTCATTAAATAAGGTTTATTACAAACTATAGGTTTTTAGTTTTTTTTAATAGGGTCTGCTTACGAAAAGGGTATACGTACAATTTTGAAAAGGTATAAATATCATCACTTTAATTAATTTATTTTTTTATCGGGCCTTCATTTTTATTAATATAATTAAATAGATCTTGCTCTAAAATGAAGATGATCTTAGTAATAAAAGCACTCATTCAACCTGATAATGTCTCAGCTTTAAGTTGCCGCCTAGGTATTTCGAAACAAAAAGTTTATAATGGGTTGTGTACAAATAAATAATCAAAAACTTTAAAGGGTATATAATTGGTGTTCTCTTGTCCAAAGTGCTTGTAACACATTTATATTACTAGTGCTGGGTATGACAATTAGGGAAATAGCGATGGGAGGAATGGATGATGGGTTATGCAACATTACAGAATCTATAATATTATATAGTCAATTCCGCACCCAAAAAAAAGGTACAAAAATTCCACACCTGAAACCTACAAACTATCTATTTGATAGTCTGTCTGCAACAATGCATTAACCACCAACAAAATGAGGAGAAAACATTTAATACATAGCTAAATTTTCTGACGGCAAAATAGTCCAAGTATATTTTCTGAAATAAAGATTATTGTTTCAGGACAAGTTGACTGTCAATTCCTATTCAGAAGCATCAAATCAATCACATGTTGCCTTACAAAGGTTTCTACAAAATTGATGAAAAGATCCTACAAAGTAGAATCGAGTTTACACATTTGGGTTCCCTCAACAGTTGAAAGAAGCAGAGTTTGTTTCACAATGCCTCCTTGATATGAAAGGTCCTAGCTATGGCTCTAGCATTGTCATACTCGTTGAGGTCAACCAGCATTTTCTTCAGCCGACGAGCAAGTTCACCAGTCTCATTCTCACTCACACCTGCCGACTGCTTCTTCTCAAGACTCTTTCCTAGCGATAGCATGTAATCCACCAGGGGTTGCAACTTGCTGCTACACCCTCCACTGACACTGGAGCATGTCCACACCCCAGAAAAAGCCGCAACAATTCTTTCGGTTCTTGTAATTGCATCATGTACATTAGATGTGATGCTTCGAACATGTGGCAAAACTTTCCTGCACAAAAGCTCATCAAGAGCAAGCTTCTCCAAAATTGGCAATGCCAGGATTTCTTTCCACAAGCATATGTTTCTCATCAAACGAACACACATCCCAAACCGATATGCTGCAATCCGTGCAGCATTTGGAACGGCATTCATTACAAGTGGGCTCCATGTAGGGACTGTAATGCTTCCAACAGCTTCAGCTAGACGGGTGTGAATAGTTCGTGACAATTCTTCTAGAGTCTCACTGGAAGTAGGAACATAAGTAATAGCCAAGCTAGTGGCATAAACAGCATTCCTCGTCTCTTGTGTACTGAACATATCCCAACAGTGAGCAATTTCATGGTGCAAAATTGGAAGGGCAACCTTTTCCACCAGTGTAGGAACTAGATTAGCATCAGCATCATCAGCGGCAAAATCTTTCCCATCTTCTGGCAAACCATAATTGAATAGCAGTGAATGCCATTTCATCTCAGAAAAATCTGCATCCTCCTGGAGTGGGTCCCACTTCAGAAGCTCCAGCCTCACGTATGGTGACATGATAGCAGGAGCACTAAGTGACATATAAGCATCGCGGTAGCTTGATGGATAATCTCTCTTCCATTCTTCAAACCGTTCTTTAACCGATGAAAGTTGAGAATATTCCTCAGAAGCATCACTGAAGATTTGATCAGCAATCTGGAGCAACAACTCACGCCTTGACTGGTATGCTGAACTCTCGCTATCACTTTCATCAGTGCTTGACTCCCCTTCCATTTTTTTATGGGAAATGTCTAAATCCATGGATGATAATCGCTTTGAATCAAATCGAGCTCTCCTCCTTTGACGTTCTTCAGCCCTTCGTGTCCTATCCATACGTTTCTGCAGGTTCATATCTCTTCCAAATTCATCTAGTTTCACTGGTAAATTTGTTTGTTCTCTAAAAGCAGCTGATGCTGCCTGGGCTGCACTGTTGGCTGCCGCAATTATAGCAGCACTGTTACCACATTCACTGAAAACTGCCATAGCTGCTTTGACGGCTGCTTCTACCTCCATAAATTCATCATCAATATCAGCAGCTCTTCTCTCTAAGACAGTGGATGCACGTTCTTCGTGGAGTTTCTGCATCTGCTCTTCGAGTTCTTCTATCCAGGACGCTTTATGCTGGAAGGAGAATATCACAAGACATTAGTAAGTACAGATCAAATGCAGTACTCACAAAGATGTAAAAGTAAGAACAGAGAACAGGAGAAATTAGTATTAAATAATATCTGATAAAATTTATGACATGCCTATGAAAATATTCAATATTATAAAGAAACAAAGTACATAAAGCATAAACTTGTTTTCTTCAGATTTCAGATGCAAAAAATGGGAGGCATACAGCATTTACATATTATATTCCTGCCTTTTTTTTATTTACACAGGATTCCGCCTTGTTTACTTTTTTTGTTCAAGGACTACTTGTTTGCATAGCCTCATAGCCTTGTATGGGAATTTACATTACATGGACTTCTGTGTGGGGTTACAACTTACATCCCAAAGCCCTCTACCAACCAATCCAAATAAAGTAGAGAGAGAGAGAGAGGAGAGCTCCCAGAAAGACTAAATTTGCAAGGAGAACCGAGGAATATGCACACACAGCAAGGCAAGACATAGAATTAGATAAAGCATACCTGTAAGAACTCACATATAACAGAAACAAAGTCACGAAGCTTTTGCATAAAGATGAACTTCTCACCAGCAGCCGATAGAGATCTTTCAAGAGCAGTAATACTGAAGAGTGAAGCAGACAAATTGTCATCAGTCTTTGTCAGTGTCGATATAGTTCTCCCATGAGATTCCTGATAAGAAAACACAAGTACAGAGTAATAAGTTAGATTCTACGTTTCTGTGTATTTTCAGAATTTCAAAGATCTGATTCAGTAAGATTAAGTTCAATTATAGAGAAATTGATTGATCTTCTTGTTCTGTTCTGTTTTTTTTTTTTATAATTTTTTTAATTTAATTTATTTTAAAAGTCTCTATTCCCATGATAATTATATTTACTCATACTTCTTTATTTTATATGATATACAAATTAATACTGTGCCTATGTTTTAAAATTTGGTCTGAGGCGGCCTCACCCGCCTCTCCGCCAAAATGCACCGGTGCAGCCGCACCAGTGCTTGTCGTGAAAATACCTGCCTCCACTGCACGAGGCGGCCGGATATTCGCCAAAGCAGTCTGACTCGGCTGCCCCTACTGCTAATCGGTTTTTTTTTTTTTTTTTGAAGCGTTTTGATGAAAGGGGAAAGAGCAAAACGCTGCTTTGTGAAATTAATGCCCTAAAATCCAAAGTTGATCGATCGAAGGCCAATTCTTCAGCTCTTCGTCTCTTTTTCAGTCTCTTCTCCCTTCTTTCTTTTCTTTCTTCTTCACATCGATCGATCGAAGACCTCGGCGACGTCGATTACGGCTGCTCTCTCCGGCAACGTCGATTAGGGCTGTTTTTCTTCTTCTTCGATCGTTTGCTTTTCTTCTTCGTTCAACTCGTTCAACTTCTTCGATATGCCTTCTTTTTATTTTTATTTGTTAACTGTGTTGGTACTTGACAGTTAACAGTGTTGTTGGCCTGTTGGCCTGTTTTATTTTACAGTACAATGTTGTATATAGCACAATGTATAGTATGTTCTACAAATTTGTTAACAGTGTATATATATTCTATGTTTTAGCAAGCGGTTGGAGGCGGCCTCGCCCGCCTCTCGGCAAAACCGCACCAGTATGGCCGCATCTGATACTTTTGTTCCAACTCCCACCTCCGCTACATGAGGAGGCCGCATATCCGCCGAACAGCCATCGCTTGCCCGCCTCTCCTTTCACTCAGCCACATTTTTTTTACGGATATCTACTTTTCAAACGTAGATCTACATTGATAGAGACAGATCTTGAGGTCGGCGATAAAGGAAAAGTTTATGGTTGGCGACGTATGATTTTGATGCTTCCGTCGGTGGCAACCATGTGCAGTTCTGGCAGTGGCACGTGGATGGCAGCAGCTGGTTCTGATTGTTTCTCTGTTTTCCCTTCTTTTTTTATGTTTTAACTTCTCTTAAAAAACACAGTTTTAACTTAATTTTTTTTAAAATAAACAAGTTTAGAGTTTTAATAATAATATGCCAAAAAACGTTTTATTCTAAAATTATAATTTTGTATAGAAAAAGAGTTTAGAACGAGTAATAATATGCTATTTATGTTGAATTGTTTACGGATGAATATTGATGTTATTATTTTATAACAGTCTAACTGAGCTCTACCCCTAAACACGTAAACATTGCGCAACTAAACTAATACAATCTATGTTTGTCTTGTTGAATGACTTATTTATTAAATATTATGGAATATTTTCTACTTTATTAATTTTTTTTTTTTTTCCTTTTATCGACTGAGGCAGCCGCCTTGAGGCACCCACCTCGCCTTGCGGAGGCCTCTCTGCCTCTCACAGCCTTCCAAGTTTTAAAACTTTTTATATATTATATAATTATAATAGACTAATAGTGTTGCCGTGTTGGTATTTAATTTTTGTGACACCAATTTTTTTTGTTATCAGTGTTGTTGGTATTTTCGTATTGTTGGATATGACTTATTTCTTGAATTTTATGGAATATCCTCTGCTTTATTAATTTTTTATAATTTTTATATATTTTTTTTCTATTTTCCGGCTAAGGCGCCCGTCTCGATCGCCTCAAGGCACCCGCCTCGCCTCGCGAAGGCCTTCCTGCCTCTCACCTCCTTCTGAGTTTTAAAACTTCGTACTGTGCTCCTAATAATATATGATTAAAAATTTGAGTTTCCCCTTTCAAAGCTCTAAAACCTTGCCTAAAATCCTACCGCCAAATTACGCCCCAAACACACAAAAGGAAAAGTAGGATACTAGGATTCATAATTACTGTACAGCATGTAAATACTAGACTATTTGTGCATAGCAGCCCCAAACCATAGCCTTTTGCTATACCATCATATCACCATCATATCCTAGTTACGCCTAATGCCCTAATCATACCATATTAATCCCATTATAAACAGCCATAAGTCTGAAGCTATTCAACCCTTTCACATCATTCTAAATCCTATATTCAAATTTTCAACAATCTGTAGCTATTAAAGTGGTAAGGTTTTTCTTTCCTTACTTTAACACACACACACACACACTCAACACCCTCACCTCAAACCCACAAAAAAAATCAAATTTAATCCCCCTTGAATGTTTGTGATAGGGGGGTCAATCCGTTATTACTGTAAAGCCTTAAAGCGATATAACTTTTAAGCAAGTGAAAATTGAAAACCTCTAGAAAAGTTACGATTCTGAAAATAATTCCATCCATAAAGCACTTGCCCGGTAGATTCAGTATGTCACTTCATATGTCAACCTATATAACTTACAAGTCCTGACAAGATCCCACATCCGGCAATGTATTTTTGAATTTTAAGGGGGGATCACAGAATCCACAAAACACCATAGATTCACTAATAAAAATAATTGAAATTCTGCTTTTATTGGTGCGAGTCTTCAATCTCATGAAAGACTAGATGCTTATTTCTTAATGTCTAATATAATACACAAAGACATATACTCTCTTATGATTCCACTTCTTCGAACATCTAGATTATTACATCCTATCTACTACTAATACTCACTGGCACTATTGCACAAGGGATCTAAAACAGCTATCAATCAAATGAAACAATGTGCAGGTTATTATACAAGAACTATCCCAAATATTATTTGTTTCAACACCTCTTATTAAACATTTTTTTTGTTGTGTTTCAGGTTATGAATCAGCATGTATATCATACAGAAGTACAGACTTTCAATTCTAAATTCAACATGATCAAGGAAAGCTTGAGTGTGAAGCCATTGTACCTTAAGCCTATTGACACTGTCCAGCAAAGCTTTCATGGAACTCTCTGCCTTCTGAGCTATTGACATGGTATCCAAATCTTGCAATCCCCACATTGCTCCGCCAATACTCGGAAGAGGAAGAGTAGCCAGTGAACTATATGCAGCTGTTGTTGGGTACAAAAACTTGTGTTGCTGCTGCTGCAGCTGATGCTGAGGCATAGCAACACTGTTGGTAGTACTAGGACTGGAAACAACTCTAGCAGAGGCATCATCAATTCTCTTTCCCAAACCCTTCCTCACCTGCTCCTCTTCCCACATCTTGGCAACCTCGTCTTCGTCATCATCATATTTATCCTCCTCCGCACGTCTTTTTGCATCATTAAGAACAACCACAGGCCTCCTCTCCGCAATCTCATCATCATCCTCCTCAAACACACCCTTCTTCTTCTCCACCTTCTCCCCAAACATGGCAACCCGCCTAGGAAACTCCGGTTCCTCATCGCTCAAACCCTCCGCCGTCTGGAGATGATCACCCCCTGCATCCAACGATATATAATCCGGAGGAGCGGTCCGCGACTGCCTCAGCCTCTCTCTCTTCGCTCTTATTGCCTCAATCGTTGCCTTATCAGGAAACAAAGACGAATCTTTCAATCTCCCAATCCCCATCGAAGCGAATCTCTGCTCCGTATCATCTTTACCTTTATTGGTGTTGGCATGATCAGAATCTGAATCAGACGAATCCCCAGAAGATGGATTCCGTTGTAAGGGAGAGGAATCTACGGGCTTTAAAAGGCCTTTGAGAACGATTTTGGGCTCGGTGGAGGCGGAGGAATGTTTAGAGGAAGGGGTGGCTAGGGTTTTGGTGTTCTTTTGGAGTTCGAGGAGGGCTTCTTTAGTGTAAGTGCCGGCTTGAGGTTGGACGTTGGAGAAAGTAGAGGTTGTTGAAGAAGAATAAGGAGGAGGAGGAGGAGGAGGTTGGCGGTCTTTGGAGGAGACGATTTTGTGAGAAGAGGAGGGTTTGCTGAGACGAGAAGAAGTGTGTGGTCTGCTTCTGTTTCTATTCGAAGATAAATTCTCGTACTTGTCTTCCTCGTCGTCGTCTGCGAAGCTGAGGAGTTTCTTCGGCTTCGTCTTCGGTGTTTGTTTCTTGGCGGCGGCGGTAGTAGTGGTGGTTGTGGAGGGGGTATTGTCGTTGTTGTCGTCATCGTCGTCGCCGCGGCGGCGGAAGTTTCTAGTTCTGGAATTACTCATGATGCGACTGTTTTCTGTTGAAGCTCAACCGAAATATTGCACACACTTTCGATTTGCTCTCTGTATTTAAATGCTCCTGTATTCTCTTCTTCTCTCTGTTTTGAAACATTTTCCAGAAAATTAATGCAACTTACAAAAGTGGGTGTGTTTAGCAAACAGTGGGGCTTAAAAGGAAGACAATGAAGTGATTGGGCCTGTGATTGGAACCGAGCTGGTCCAACATAAATGAAGTTGCATCATTACCGAAGCGGTGACCCGACCCGATATTTATAAAAAATACTGCCAGCCGCACTTCTCTTCGAACACGATAATCCTTTCCTCACGCCGACGCCGCTCTTCCGTCTTGAGGTTTCTCAGGTCTGAGTTTTGAACTTATATTTTTGTATTATTATTATTATTATTATTATTTTGGTGAGGTTCTGTTTGTCCTCATCTAGGAAATGACTCTAATTAGGTTTAATTTTGGTATGTTTTTCATTTTGTACTCGTACTGGGATTTGCTGCACCTTTTTTTTTTGTGAGATTGCTTTATTATTATTATTTTTTACTTATTTTTAAAAAAGAGTGTTATTTCTGAAAAATTTGTTCCATTTTTTCATATTGGTATGGCGCAACCTTGTGGTGCAGATACGAGGGATTTACCAACCGAACCTCATCTCGTCCAAAATTGTTTTATTTCCTTTTTGTTTGGAATATTTAATTGGGGTTTTTTTTTTTGTTTTTTTTTTTAAGGAATTGAATGGGTGGCTTAACTGTTGGCAGTTACTAGCACTCAAATTGTTAATGGAGCTTTATTCTGATGTTTATTCACGAATGTCGTATCTTTAAAAGTCTTATTATCCATTTTCTATTAATATTTTGGTTGTTAGAGGGCTGATCTTCTGGTGAGTTCTTGTGAGTGGAGCCACATTAAGATTCGCCGATGATATGACCATATAGGTAAAGACTTAAATTTTAATGAACGGTCTATAATATTCAGGGTGACCCTTATTTTCCATTGTTCAACAGCTGATTTCCTTCCTCCCTGTATGAAGTTGTTTATCTGTACCCTTGCCTAAATATTTGTACTTATTTTACTTGTAATTTTAATGAATGGTTTGTGTTTTATGGATTAAACACTTGCACTTATTTTATATTATGTTTTTATGTTGATGCATATGGGATGCTTGAATTATACGTGAAGACGTAATATTATTATTATTATTATTGATATTTGATGTAATAATTAATATTTTCACTAATATGTAATGTAGTTGTATGTAATTGATTTTTTGTTTTGTTTTGTTTTGTTTTTAACTGTCTAACCCGATCAACCCAACCCAACCTGACAATATTGGGTTGGGTTGGGTTGGGTTGAATTTTTCCAACCCGATATGTGGTCGAGTTGGAAAAATTCCAACCCAACCGAACCAGAAAAACGCCCACCCCTACGGATAGCGAAGAACTAATTAATCCCTTTTTCTTTTCGGAAAGAAAACAATTCAATTCAAATATAAATATAATCTGAGCAGAATTCGGTGCCCATTTCTCTCATACAAATTTCTATGTCGTCCAACTAGTTGGTTTGGTTTACAATGGGAAGCGCACCGGCACAAATTCCAACAAGTTTCGGGCACGAACTGAGAGCTTGTCTGCGTTGTCGTCTTGTCAAAACCTATGATCAGGTACTGCTCCATATTTCGTTTTTTATTTATTTTATTTGACATTTTTAAGTTAAGGTTTTATCGATTGATTGTATGAGAGATTATTGCTGCATTTCAGTTTAGAGAATCGGGATGCGAGAACTGTACTTTCTTTAAGATGGACGAAGATAACGAGCGTGTCGTCGATTGTACTACTCCTAATTTCAACGGGTATGTTGTCGTCGTTAAAGATTCAATTTTTAGTTGGTTTCTGTTTCAATATCTGCATTCAAACTTTTTTTTTATTTTTTTATTTTTTGCAGGATAATATCAGTCATGGATCCAACTAGAAGCTGGGCTGCTCGCTGGTTGCGAATTTGTATGTTCTTGTTTAAAGTTCATTTATTTTCTCCTAAAAAAGAGTAACAATTGAAACTTGACTTGCAAGACTGTTTTTTTTTTTTACCTACATGGCTCAAATGAGGAGGGAGGGAAATTTGAGGATTTTTAAGGTTTTATAGGACAACTTTGGTGTCATGATTTATCTGAGCTTATGACTAAGATTATAAATTATTCTATTGCAAGTTTGATGCCTATGAGTATGCTTTAGCTTTGCGGTAGTATCATAAATGTTATAATAGCTGGATGTAAAAACGTGTTTGATTATTTTTTGGTTTTATGAACTAAATTTTTTTCACTTTAGAAGAATTTTAGGTATGATTCAGGAAGTTCTGGAGGCTCCAGGCTACAACACTCCTGTTAGAGCGATAAACCCTTAGGTCTCTGAATCTGTTTCTAGATCTACTTAAATACTTAATGCATTATGTAGTTTTGGATTGTTTAGAATATATCTTGGTTATCTTTTTTTATTTTTGTTTGAAAAGTTTGGATAATTTTTTTATATCTTTGTATCTTTTGCAGCAAGATTCGTCCCTGGATGTTATACTCTTGCTGTCTCTGAGGCACTTCCAGAGGACTTGCAGGTTTGATCTCATACCAATGCACCATATATAATCTGTCTCAGTGAAAAGTTACATTATGCTAGTTGTTTTGCTGAAGAGTGATCAAACCACAAGCTTGCCAAGTAGTCAATTTTTGCATTTTATATCATTCCGCTTGTGATGTTTTTCCGGTGGAGTTTTTGCTTTGTCTACATTACCCTTTGAATAAATCTATGGGTTTCTGTTGATAACGACTGATTGTCATAATTAGCAAGATTTTCAGAATGCCTTAGATCTATAATCAACAATCATGCTATGTGGTTAATAGGGATCAAGAAAATCAATTAGATTTGCTTAACAGTCCATTAAGATATTCTGGCATTTCTGTACTATTTCTAGACATGCACGTTGAGCTGAAATGGAACTTTGGGACCAGTGGATGTTGCAGATACTTGGCTCCTTTGTCCATCAGATTCATATAATATTAGGTGTAAGCTTGGCAGAAATCCTAGGACAGTAATGCAGGCTTGCATGAATCATTGTCAACAAGATAACTATAAAATCCTTGAATTCTAAATCAACAAATGGTCTAAAGAACATAGATGGGAAGAAGTATAAGAGAAACTATAGATACTAGTAAAGTAGAAAGAGATAGTTGAAGAAGAGAATAGGAGAGAAAAGCTGGAAAGAGAGAGTAGCAGAAAGGAGATCGTGTTTCAGTTTCCCACACTTGGCAAAAAAGTAACACACAAAATTATACCAAGTATGAGAATAAAACGGATCATTTGTTTAAATGCATGCAAATACCAAGTAATTGATGCATCAGGAAATGGAGCATGCATCATAATTGATTTTGTGGTATCTATTTTGATTTTGCTTCTAGCATTTCAGATTTCGTTCATCAGTTGGGTTTCAGTTGTATCCTTATTGATTTAATGACCTGTTAATTATTGTTGTTTATGCATAATAAGAAAGTGACTCTATTCTAGTGCTATTGGTCAATCGACCCTGCTTGCAACATAGTTTCATATGTTGGACCTTTTTGACTTGTTTTCTTTCTGTTATTGTGATTGTTGTAGAATTTATGCGAAGATGAGCGTGTGCAATATGTTCCACCAAAACGCTAAATGAAGACAAAAATGTGTTTTGGGAAATTTCGGAAGTGAATATCTGATGAATAATTTGCTTTATTATGCCTCTATTGCAGTCTCAAATTTGTCTAATATCTGTGTAGAAATACTGAACATGTGTTTGATATTCTGTTAACTGTCAAGTGTTGCTTTTGATGTTAATGGAGCTTTAGAAACAGATGATTTAAATCATTATCGGAATGGAAAACAGAAAAGTTGTATCCATTTTTTTAGACGTTTGCAACATGTCATTCATGATTTGATTCCTAGCCATAAGAGAGGCCGTTAGGGAGGAGAAATACAGTGCCTCTACACTAATAGCATGGCAGACTAATAGGTTAGGGTTAGAAATTAGGTAATAAATCTAAAATTAAAATAAATGATTAAAGTTAAGTTAATTAAATATATTTTAATTATACAAATGATTAAAATATTATAAACCAAAATATTTGTATTTTAAAATGTATATATGGTGTGTGTGTTTGGTGGAAATGGTTCCTCTACCCCCATTTAGATTTGGGTGAGATTCACTACCACCCATCCCCCATTTGGGGTGAAGTTTCCCCACAAACCCTCGTAGCCTCGTAGGGCCCTGTGGAGGATTTCTGCAACTCTAATCCTAATACTTATTCAATATTACAATTCAAAATTTTCATTTTTTAGCTCACTAATTAAAACTTGCCAAAAAAAAAAAAAAAAACTAATAGCGGTAGTTATAGACTTACATTACATGAAGTATTTAGAATGGTTGGATGTTGATCTTACGTGTCTTAGCAGACCTTTGAAATGTGTGCAAGTTCCGTTGATAATGCTCTTAGGCCTTGTTTGGTGTACGAGATTGGATTGGACTATTTCATGGGATTAAATTGGGTTGAGATGAGACTGAGATTAGATGAGATGAGATTGAATTGGATTGGATTTGATTAAATTAATACTATACTGCGTTTAGAGAAACATGAGACTGAACTGAATCAATAATTTGGTAAAACCTGCGATTAGACTAAATATAATAATATTTTAAATTTGATAATATTTTAAATTTGAAAAATAAAATATTAAAATATGTATTTGAAGAATAAATATTTTAATTTTTATATTATTAAAGTAATAATATCCAAAAGTATTTTTAATTTATATATGTTATTTTTAACTATAATAATTTTAAAGGTATCAATAATAGGTTAGAAGGTGAAAATGTTTTATCTAAATGGGTGGGGACCATAGTAAAATAGTCATGGGATTAATAAAGATAGGTGGGGAGGTGAATTTATTTAATCCCACAAACATGGGATTATTTTACTTTTTGGACTAGTTGTCCTGTCTTCCATACGTGCACCAAACCCTGTTTGGCACACCGGATTGGACTGAGATTGGACAATTTTAGTCTCAATCCGGTGTTTGGTGTTGTTTTGGATATAGGATTAGTAATCCTAAAAACAAAATTAATCTCATGTTTGTGGGATTAAATAAACCCACCTCCCATCCCATCTTTACTCATCCTAAGACTAATAAACATGTGGTCCCCACTCATTTAATACATCTCATCAATATGTGGTCTCCACTTATATTTGCTACATATTGTATTGAACTCTTTTTAATATATAGTAATATTTTGATGCTTGTATGTTGGAAAGATTGTGATCATACACAGTATATATAATATACAATTTATAATTACTAAACATTAAAAAAAAAACAATTTATAATTACTAAACATTAAAAAAAAACAGCAATTCATAGTTGCACTACCTCTCGTATTTCTTGGAAGGCTGCTCTCTGATTTCTTTACAGTAGAATGACAACATATACCTTCTTGTACATCGCCTCTAGGCTATCAGTGTTAAGTCCTTAGAAAGATTGTGATCATACACAGAATATATAATATACAATTTATAATTACCAAACATTAAAAAAAAACAGCAATTCATAGTTGCACATTACCTCTCATACTCTTTGGAAGGCTGCTATCTGATTTCTTTACAGTAGAATGACATCATATACCTTCTTGTACATCGCCGCTAGGCTATCGGTTTTAAGTCCTTTCTTGATAAATTCACAAAAGTGAGATTGATATTTCTCAAAGTCTAACAAGTAATGCATATTTCAATATATTTTTTTATTCAAGTTTAAAATATTATTATATTTAATCCAATCCCATTTTTCACTAAACAAAATATAGTATTAATTCAATCCAGTTCCATATTTTTCCAAACACAGTATAATATTAATTTAGTTCAGTCCAGTCCAATCCCATCTGTTGACCGGAAATTTGTTCGAGATAAGAAGTTTATGTTAACACCCTCGAGACCACTACCACGAAAGCAGTGGCCGGGGTCGGTATTGTTGGTTCCCGACCTGTTTAAGAGAGAGACGAGTGACAATAACAATAAATAGGAGCTCTATTATTGATATATTGCTTTAAGATACAAATAACTCTCTTGTTTGCTCACAATCTCTTGGAGGTGTAGGGTGGTGGCACCTCAGTGCCTGTCGAATAGTGGAGATGAAGGTGACCGTGTTCTGTAATCAGAATTTAGGCCCTCATTCTATGTCTATATCTGTTGTTTATGATTTTCTGTCTGTGTCGTTCGTTCTCCTCTTTTACCATGCTTGGCTTCACATATGTATATCGTCCAAGTAGGTTTTTCGTTTGCGAATACTCTACCGTAATCTCATGAATCCGTTCCCTCCTTATAGGGCGGGATTCGTTATTTAAATTTGAATTGTTTCCAAATTCGATGATATCGTTGACGAAGATAAGTTTTTTCCCTTATTTGAATTTAAACTCTTGACGTGCATGTAAATATTATGTAGAGATGATCCTGTGTGCACTCGTGTCATGGATCTTCATGGAGGTCACCCTGCCAGCTGCCTGTTGCCCTGTAGAGCGAGGTAGATCCCTGCTCTGGCTCTGTTCTTAGAAGCTTAAGATGGATTTTGCCTGACCCTTGGGGGCTTGAGGTGCTCTTGTAGACCCTCCTAGGAGGTAGTTGGGGTTGTGTAGATTTAGGCATGATTCTTCCTTTATGTCCAGCAAGGACAGCGGGCTTCTGGAGAGGTTGGCGGGCTTCTTTCGAAGCTCTCTTGAGTTTGGAGACTTCCTCTGGCATTTACAAGGCGGTTATAGAGCTCGACCTCGGAGCCGAGGTTCCCCGATAGATGGCCTGGAGAAGCCCGACTTCCTGTATTCTTATGGAGGTTCGTCCCGGTCGCGTCTGGCTTGTCTTCTTGTAGCTTTGAAGCCGAACCGGCTTTCCCTGCTCCTGCGGGGTGGCTTTACGGTCTTTCCGGGCTTCATGATTGTCGATTATGAATGTAAAATTTCTCTTTGATCCCTGACCAAATTTCACTATTAACACCATCTAATATCAGTCTCATCTCAATCCAATCAAATCCCATGAAATAGTCCAATCCAATCCTGTGCACCAAACGGGGCCTTATGCAATTATAGGTAAACTGAAGGTGATCTAGTGGTATCTCTAACATCTATACTTGGGTATGTGTTTTCGGTTTGTATGGGTTGAAGCTCAATGTCAAACCACACCAAACCAAACCAAACCAATATGGATCGGTTTGACTATATTTCAACCCAACCCAACCCAACCCAACCCAATTTGATTTTTCAAACCGATTCAAACCAAACCAAAAAAGGTCGGGTTGGTTTGGATTGGTTTATCGGTTTAGATTTGAACTTAAAAATATTTTATTTTTGGTATATATTATAAAAAATATTTAAATAAAATAATCATAACATGAAATATTAATTTTATATATATAAAGGAAGTACAAAAAAGTCAAATGAGTAATTAGCAATTAAAGATACGTTTGACACTATCTATACTTTTGAAACTCTAATACATCAATCAATCAAAAGAATTGTATCAAAACAAATAAATAAACTAGAAATACTTAAAGTAATCAGTAAAAGTTATAAAACATGAACTGAATAGAAAACGTAGGTGAATTTTTATATTTTAGTTTTTCTTTTTAAAATATGTGGTTTGGTTTGGGTTAGAGAATTATTTCACTCAACCGAAACCGAACCACCTTTAATCGGTTTGTCCAAAAGACAAATCGACCCACCTATTTTTTATATTTGTAATCGTTGGTTGATTTGATTCGGTTTGACGGTTTTTTGCACACCCCTATAACTATACTAATATATTAAGAGTGGTGGGTTCGAGTCTATCATTTACCCTAAAACTATTTTAAAATATATATGTCGTATGAGAATTTTACCAGGCGTACACGTCATCGACAAAGAGGATAAATTTGCCAGGTGGACATCAGAATAGGCATCCTGCAAGGCATCACCAAAGAAGAGAAGCCCGAATAAACAAGTATTGAGCAAAAACCTGCTCGGGGTCAACTGACGTCATATGCTACTCGGGATCAATTAGGCATACTCGAGGCTAGTTGATGACATTGTCTACTCGGGATCAGATCACGTCACTCGGGACCAGCTGATGTCGTTTTCTACTCGGGACAAACATCGTGAAATCCAAATAAAAAGCCCAACGCGTAGCTCACACGAATCGAGTCATTAAAATACACGAAGATATCCATATCAAAGAGGAATTCCAAGAATAACAGAATTATCAAGCAGAAAGGGTTCATAATTAGGCAACAATTTTACTTCTTCAAAAAGACTACGCTCTTATAAGGAAATAAGTCCTAACTGAACTACATTACAAGAGTCCCATTCGATCTCAATACAAGTCTCCGAAACAGGAAAGAAGACAAACTACTTCGAACAAGTAGACAATCATAATTAAAGACAAAGATCTTTTATTACTTGTACAAAGAAGATTAGGGTTCTATAGACATAAATAGACCCATAATCTCGTCACAAAAAGATATACAACAATCATAGAAAAATATAAAGAGTAGAAAGAGAGATCGAGAATTGTAATTATTTTATTTATAGTGGATTTTGGCTTGGTTGATCATTCAACCACCCGCGAACGTTTCTCCGGTCATCAGAGTTTTACTACGTAAAAACTTGCGTCCAATTACTTTTTCCTTCTCTTTCTCTTTAAAATCATAGCTAAAATCCAATCCTTGTTGGCTTTTCTCATACATCCAGAAATCGACGTCAACAATTGGCACTAGAAGAAAAGGGTTGAACCTCCGATTTAATTAAAGGTAATGGCAGGAAGTAGAAGCAGTTCCGGGGATGTCCAAAAATCTCCAGATAACTTCCATGTTGGCAGTAGCTCGCGAGATCTCGCTGTAACCACAGAGAACCAACCTACATTCCTAATGGGGATCCAGCAAGTTCCTCCGACCAGCGGAGACCTGGCACAACCCTTTCAAGAGGCGTTGCAACAATTGGTGGCAGACACAGCAAATGAAGGAGTTGATCTGGCTGCAGAAGAAGCACAACCTCCTAACCTCCCACATGCGAGGCTTCGTTCGGTTGTAGTAGGGCCAGAACTAAATGCACCAGAATCCGGAAGAAATTCTACTCCAATCAATCAGGCTGGACGTGAAACACCTGAAGAGGAACAACCACGCCAGAAGCAGAACCAGGATCAGACAGTTCGTGTTAGACACCATAAACATGACCGACACAGGGATCGGTCGTCCTCAGAAGATAGCGATCGGCACCATCGCAAGCGTCATCATAGAATCATACGTGAAACCCTGCATCAAAGTGAAGAGTCAGAAAGAGGAATGATAATCACCCAGCGGTTTAACCATCAGTGAAGTCTGGTGGGAGACAGAGATGTCGTAATCCAGAGCCTAACTCGAGAAGTCGATAACAATAGGCGTCAAATGAACGTACAAGTAAGACGTTATCGGTACAACGATTTATCTGACGAGGATTCTGACAGCCCGTTCACTAGGGACATTCTGCGGACTTCATTCCTAGAAAGATTCAGGATGCCACACGTGGAACAGTTCAAGAAGGATACAGACCCAAAAGAACATGTCAGACGCTATAAAAGTGTTATGGCCCAGTATGCCCATAGCGATCCCTTACTATGCCTCAACTTTCCACCAACTCTAGGAGACATGGGCTCAAGATGGTTCGGGAGATTGCCCTCAGCAAGCATCAGAAGTTTCAGTGAATTGAGCAGGAGTTTCTCAAGGCAATTTTTGAGCAATGTTCACAGGAAAAAATCAGTGGCTTACCTTTCTCAAATAAAACAAGAGAAAGATGAGTCGCTGAAGAAATACCTAGGGAGATTCGGCCAAGCAGTATCAGAAATCGGCAGTGCAAATGATGAAACGATAATTGCTGCATTCTTCATCAATAACCTATAGAATGGACGGTTATCTTTTGACATGAGAAGAGCCCGTCTAACCAGATACGCATATATGATGGATATGGCGGGATGATATGCACTAGCAGAAGAAGAAGAGTTAGTCACTGGAGGATGCTACATTTATGGAGGAAAACCCGAAAAGGACATTGAGTTGCAAAACCAAAAGGGAAAACAGAAAGGAAACAACAAAGAAAAGAGCAAGGACGGGGAAAACGACCGTAATACCGAATAGACCACAAAGAAATACCGAGGTAGATACACCAACTACACCTCTCTTCGAAAAAAGCAAGAGGAAATCCTGGTCATACTAGAAGCAAAGAATCTGGTACAAGAGCCACGACGACAGTCTCAGTTCGCCCGACGGGATACAACCAAACCGGTCATGAGACTTCCAAGTGTTACCAGCTCAGAGATTACATAGAAACCCTCATTCGGGAAAGACATCTACAGAACGTAATCTTGGAAAGGGATGAGAAATCAGAAACAAAAAAAGAGATCAGGGCCGATCACAGCTCTGGTCGAAATCAAAGGGCCAGTCTAACGGCCAATGAAGTAATACATACAATCTTTGGAGGACCATCCATTGAGAGAAGTAACCGAGAGCGAACACAGGAAATCAAAGAAGCAATAAAAGCAAGACATAACTTTGACGTGAACTCGGTGGAGCCAAACCCGAAAAGGGTAAAGGAATGATGTGACCCAATAATATTCACAGAAGCAGACTCACATGAGGTCGACGTTCGGCCAAATGACGCCTTAGTCATAAGTGCCCGGATTGGTCACAGGAAGTTAGGAGAATCTTGATAGATAATGGAAGTTCGACAGACATTCTCAATGTTGCCGTCTACGATCAACTCAGGTTGGACCGAAAGGATCTACAACCTTTCCATACCCCACTCAGTGGATTCAGAGGAATTGAGGTCAGGTCACTCGGGACGGTAAATTACCTGTGAAGATCGGAGTGGCACATTGTCAGAGAACTGTATTGCTTGACTTTGTGGTAGTAGACTTAGACAATTGGCCGTTATAATGCGTTGTTGGGTTGGCCATTCTTAAATAAAACTAAGGCCGTAAAAGCCCCTTATGCCTTAATGATCAAGTTCCTGACCGAACAGGGGGTCGGTGTAGTCAATGGATCCCAAGAGATGGCCCGAAGATCTAACCTGTCAGTATACAAAGACAAAAATGATGAACAGGTTTACACTATAACGCAGCCGAGTCAGAACAAAGTGTCACTGTCATTCGAATTCGACCCAAGGGAAGAGTCGGATGAATCCAAAACTGAATCGGTCGAAGAAATTATCTTGAAAGAAGATGAACCAGATAAGAGGATCAAGATCGGGGCCAACCTGGAAGGAAAAATCAAACAAAGCCTCACCGATCTGCTCAAAGAATACAGAGATGTGTTCGCCTGGAGTCATGAAGACATGGTCGGGATAGATGCCCAAATAATATCTCACAATCTCATAGTAGACCCGAATGCAAAACCGGTGATACAAAAAGAGAAGATCATTCAATCTCGAGAGAAGTCAGGCAATAAAACAGGGACTAGAGAAGCTACTCGTTCTAGGGTCGATTAGGGAGGTCAACTACCCTCAATGGGTAGCTAATGTAGTCCTCGTCCAAAAGAAAAATGGGCAATGGAGAATGTACGTAGATTTCACAGATTTGAACAAGGCAAGCCCAAAAGACAGTTTTCCACTTCCGATGATAGATCAGTTGGTGGACACAACATCATGCCACGAGTTGCTCAATTTCATAGACGCCTACTCGGGATATAACCAAATCCGGATAAACAAGGTTGACGAAGAAAAAACAGCATTCACAACTGATCAGAGCTTATACTGTTACACAATGATGCCCTTCGAATTAAAAAATACAGGGGCAACCTATCAAAAGTTGGTCAACAGAATCTTTACACGGCAAATAGGAAGGAACATGGAAGTGTACATTGATGACATGCTGACAAAGAGCATCTTGGCAGACAAGCATACCTCAGACCTGCGAGAGACATTTGATGTTTTGAGAAGATACCAAATGAAGCTAAATCCGAACAAGTGTTTATTCGGAGTTCCTTCAGGGAGATTCCTGGGTTTTCAAGTTCACCAAAAGGGAATCGAAGTCAATCCTGAAAAGATCCAGGCACTGCAGAAAATGACTTCACCAAGGACACTAAAAGAAGTACAGCGCCTAACAGGATGCTTAGCTTCCTTGGGTAGATTCATCTCAAAGGCCGTGGACAGATGCACACCCTTTTTCAAAGTAATTAAAAAAGAAAAAGGATTCGAATGGAATGAAGAGTGCAAGCAGGCTTTTTAAAAAATCAAGGAATACCTAGGGTAGACTCCCATACTTTCAAATCCACAGATGGGAGAGACACTCCATTTGTACTTATCAATTACAGAACTAGCAGCAAGCTCAGTCCTAGTTAGAACAAAAGATGGAGTACAGAAGCCAGTGTACTATACCAGCAAGACGCTTCTACCATCCGAGACCAGGTATTCACAAGCAGAAAAAATGGCCCTAGCATTGGTTTCAGCAACAAGGAAACTAAGGCCATACTTTCAGGCTCATACAATCCAGGTTCTCACCGACTGCCCATTGAAACAAATTTTACAAAAGCCAGAGATTTCAGGAAGAATAACCAAATGGGCAATCGAGCTAAGTGAATTTGATATCCAGTACGTCCCCAGGACATCCCTCAAAGGGCAAGCAGTGGCAGATTTTATAGCAGAATTCATAGAGCCAAATCTAGAAGCAAAAAAAATGTTAGGAAAAAATTTCCCATGGAAATTGTATGTTGATGGCTCTTCAAACACTCATGGCAGCGGGACAGAGATCGTAGTATACACTCTAGAAAGAGATGATGTCGAATGTGCCAGAAGGTTTGACTTCAAAGCAACCAACAATCAAGCCGAGTACGAGGCGCTACTAGCTGGACTCAGAGTTTGCATAGCTCTCGAGACATATGAAATCGAGATATTCAGCGATTCACAGGTAGTTGTCAACCAAGTTCTGAACGAATACCAAGCCAAGGATGAAGATATGATTGCCTACCGTAACATTGCCAAACAGCTCACCCAGAAATTCAAAGAATATAAGATTGCCCAGATCCCTAGGGAGGAGAATGAAAAGCCAGACTCATTGTCCAAACTAGCGCCAGCAACAACCACAATCAGGCCAAAGACTATTCTGATTGCACATCTCCTCAAACCGAGCACAACTAAATCGAGAAACTTAGAAATTTTAGAAATCCGAACGCCATTAGACGGTTGGATGACTCAACTGAAAAGGTTCCTGGAAGAAGGCATGGTCCTGAAAGATCCCTTACAAGCAAAACGTATCAGGTATCGATTAACAAGGTACACATTGGTTGGAGGAGAACTATACAGAATGAGGTATTCCCGAACACTCCAAAGATTTGTGTCAGAGGAGTATGCATATCGGATATTACAGGAAATCCATGGAGGAGTTTACGAAAACCACACGGGGGGGTAAAAGTTTAGCACACAAGGTACTCATGCAAGGTTATTATTGGCCTACTCTATTCTCAGATGCACAACGATATTCGGAGAGTTGCAATACTTGCCAAAGGATTGCTAACGATATCCGAATACCACATAAACAGCTCAGAAACCTCACATCCCCATGACCATTTTCAATGTGGGGTTTGGATTTAATCGGCCCAATGCCAGCCGGGACAGGGGGTGAAGCGAAGTATGCCATAGTAGCCGTTGACTATTTCACGAAGTGGGTAAAAGCTGAAGCATTGGTGCATATCACAGAAGCTGAAGCATTGGTGCATATCACAGAAGCAAACACTACAAATTTCATGAAAAAGAATATACTTTATAGGTTTGGAGTCCCAAACACTATAATCACTAACAACGGCACCCAGTTCGATAACCTGAAATTCAGACAACTGTGCAAAGAGTACCGGATTGCCAATTACTATGCCACACCTGCCCACCCTCAAACAAATGGGTAGGTTGAAGCAATGAACAAAATCATCAAGCACACAATCAAAACAAAGCTAGATGCCAAGAAAGGAAGCTGGGTTGAAAAGCTTCCCGAAGTATTATGGGCATATCGGACAACAGCAAGAATGTCAACATGAGAGACTCCATTCACTTTAGCGTTTGTAACAGAAGCTGTTATCCCCATAGAAACGTCATATGCGTTACCCCGGGTCAGGCTATATGATGAAGAACAGAATATTGATATGCTATTACAAAGTCCAGATGAGCTAAAAGAGAAAATAGAGAAGTCCCGAATACGAAATATGGCATATCAGCAAAGAGTAACTTAACACTCGTCACTCGTCACTCGTCACTCGTCACTACAACTCTCATGTTCGGGTTAGGAAATTCCAGCTAGGAGACCTGATACTCAGAAAGGTGTCATTGAACACAGAAAATAAAGCTGGAGGTTCCCTAGCTGACAAGTGGGAAGGCCTGTACAAAGTTGAAGGAATAGCTGGTCATGAAGCATATTGGATTGCACGACCCAATGAAGGGGTTTTACCCCGACCATGCAATGCCCAATATTTGAAGGTTTTCTATCCTTAATTTATTTTTTGTTCTTTTTTCTAGTCAGGACAATTTTAGTTAGGTTAGATATTAGTTGAGAAATTTAAAACTTTATTGATTTTACAGATGAACAAAAATCAAATTCGAGATTTTTGAAAGATAAAACATCAAACTCGGAATTTTCGAAAGAAAGTATATGATAATAAGAACATATGGAAGACAAACATGATAATAAGAACATGCAAATAGAATACTCGGGACCATTGATTCCCGAATGGGCGGAGAAGCTCGAAAGAGCTTGTCAGCCGAGCAAAGTCAATTGACCTTAGCAAAAAGGAAAACCCGATGCACCAGCTCGGGACGCTATCGAAAAAAATTCCGGTGAAATACGTAGCTGTGTTAAGCGATTCAAAAATCTTAACGATTCGGCAAACCCTTACGCATAAAAACTGGGGAGATGTCTTCGGTAGTGCATAAGGACTCGAATGTATGATCATGGTGAGCCTTGATGTAATGTTCGGGTAGCAACCGTGTATGAAACACAAGTATAAACCTACTTGCCTGTTTTAAGATGACTCGGTTAATAATACTAGCCAGTTTAATAAGATACTTGACATCAAAATTATTCGGGTGACAACCGATTTAATAAGATACTCGGTGAAGTTACCCGAACATCAAAATTAGCCAGTTTAATAAGATAATTGGTATGAAGATTGCAACAACCAGTTTAATAAGATACTTGGTGTTAAAAATTATTCGGGAAACAAAACCGGTTTAATGAGATACTCGGTTAAGTTACCCTAACATCAGAAATAGCTGGTTTAATAAGATACTCGGCAACAATAGAGTCAAGTTGAAGGTGATTCCTTGAAGCAATAAATCAGATCAAGACTACTCGGTTCAGAAAAGCTAAACTCGGGATTTTATTAATCTCTCCAAAGAATCATTACAAAAAAACTTGTTACAAAGAATTCTTTACAAAAGAATTATTACAAAGAATTACAAATACAAAAAAACTTATGAAAATTCTATAAAAATCAAGGTTGTGAGGATTTTGAACTCTTGTCAATACTCGAGTTGGGCATCATCTCGTACTCGCGGAGTAGACTTTCATTAGAAGGCCAATCAATCGTATCGATCGAATCGTCCATCCACTGGCTGTAATCTTCTCCTGGGATCGGTCCGACATAAGGGACCACACCCCCTACGACAGACTCTTGACTGGCGTAAAAAGTCGAGAGGGAGTGCTCGGATGGAACCTCCAAATGCATAGGATGGGGCTCTTTGCCTCGGCTACGGCATTAAGCTCTCCACTCCTTCATCTGAGTCCGAAGAGATTCCAAGGACCGATCCACATGATTCTGGATCGACAACTCCCAGTTGGTTCAAGCTTTCTCAGTTGCCCGATTCTTAACCTTGAAGAACTCGCTAGCTGAAACCAACCCACGCTGAAACTCCCGAAGGAGAAGAGCATCGTAGGCAGGGGATCTCTTGAAACGATCTACCCTTTGCACTTCGAGTTCCAGCCTGGCCTCCTTTGATAGGACTCGACCGTCAGAGCCTGGCGTTCCAAGTATTCGATCTTCTGCTCATATGCCGACTTAGACTTCTCCGCTTCCTGTTCAGATTTAAGCATTGATTCTTGGGCAGAGGACATCAAATTTTGAAGTGAAGTTGCCTTCTCCTCTGTCAAAGAAGTTTTCTCCTCGGCCTCAACCTGCTTCGCCAAACAGTGGTCGGCAAACACTTGGGCACTGCTGACTTCTTTCTGATAAGCCGATTCAACCCGAGCACGACTATCCTCACTCTCTTTCAGCTGAGCTTCCAGACGCCTTATTCGATCAGCTTGATGTTGCTGCGTCTGAATCAGCTCAGCGAACTCGGCCACCATCTACAAAGGAATATAATTAAAAATTTGGCGAACACGCAAAAATTTTGAAGGAGTTAAAGATAACTTACATAAGATGCACATTTAAAAACATTATGAAGACGGTCTGTCAGGGAGCCATCCCGAAAACAACTCCAGCGGTCTTCCCCGATGAAAGTCAGATCGAATGACATCTCCCGCAGCATATTCTGGGGAGAAGGATATGAAGGAACCCCCGAGGGTTCAGCCCATTGATCTTCAATCTCGGGGGGAGGGGAACTCTTGTTCGGCTCCGAAGTCTCCACATCCGTCAATGCTCCAACATCAAAGCTCGGGGGAATCTCAGCCACAGTATCTTCATCGCTGAAGTCAATGAATGAGACCACCCGACGAACCTTGAGAGGGCGTGTATGAGAGCTGACTGCCTTCCGCTTCTCAGCCCGAGAACGGTGGAAGCTGAGATCAGCTGCGGGATCTTCCTAAGCATCATCCTGAAAAGATTCAAAAAATTCGGGACCTGAAGGTACTTTTCCCGCGGAGATATTACCTCCATCACCAGCGTCTGACCGCATAGCAGGTCCACCAAGACCCTCACTCTGCCTCTCCCTATCATCAGTCAGTTGAGTATCTGTCGGGCCACTCGGACCACTAGTCTCCCCGGCAGCCAGCTGAACAACGTCCTCGGGGACATATTCTGGGATTCGCTCCTCGGCTATATCGGTTTCCTCGTCAGACTCAGGTGGGGTAATACCATCATTGCTCTGACGAGAAGCTTCTTTTCGGCTCGCCTGAAGAATCGACTTCACTTGGCGAGCTTGAAGGTCGCAGACGATGTCCGTGTCATACACTTAGAAAAAAAAAAGGGACCGCGTCAGAATACGAAAAGAAAAAAATAACAATAAAAAAGAAAAGAAAAGAAAAGAAAAAAGAGGGTTACAAAGATCACTTACATCGCCTGCGGTAAGCTGAAATCTGGCTGAAGAAACCGAGCTCTATCATTTTCGTCTCGTTGAAAAGATAAGACCTGCTCCTCTTCTCCAGCGTGCGAACTACTGCCCGAGAAAGTCTGGTCAGCTCAGCGTCGCTAAATTCAAGCTTCTTCTTATTCCATACCTCGGGAGAACAGAAGAAGAGGGGAACTCTCATCACCCTCCGAGTTTCTCTAGCCGAGAGGGTGACTTCAAGACCGAGATTCCCTCCGGTGAAAAACCAACTGTTCTTCGAGAACTTGTTGGATGAAGGGAATCCCCACACAAACCCCCTATTTTTGGGGTCAGCAGAGGTGTCGACTTCCCGATTCGCCTTTGTCCTCTCAGGGACCCAGCAGTCGGATGGATTAGACATAAGGAAATAGGTCCCTGTCTTGCCAGACTGCCTCAGCGTGAAGAAATGCCTGATCTCACTCGGGGTCGGCGGCGACAGGTTCATCCGGTTGTACATGTGCCACATGCACATCAATTTCTTGTAGCTGTTCGGGGCCAGTTGAGCCAGGACGATCCTTGCTTCAGCCAAAAACCAGGTAATGAACGGCTGATGAGGAAGTGTGACGCCGCAACAGAGCATGAATCCATAGATTGCCACCATGCCCGGGGGAGGATTCCACGCAGCTCTATCACCAGTGGGAACCAGAATAACCGAGTCATCTAAATCTCGGGCACAATACTTCTCGATCTCTTTTATCCCGACCACATTCGGCTCGGTGTCAAACCCACTCGGGCGATCAGTAGAGAAAGTGAGACGATATTCTCTGAACGCCTCTTCAACATCGTTCTCATTAACAGTTTGCTCCCTGATCCGAACACTGCCTGAGTTGTGCTTATGGACTTCACTTCTGCTTTGATGTTTTCCCATCCTTCGTAGAGGTACCTTGTGATTATAAACGTTAGATTCAAAACTAGATGAAAAATTAGAATTGGATACAGAAAAATGAACGTCAGGGTGAAGCCTAGAAACGTCGACTTTTAAAAATGGAGGTTCATCAGGGGGGATTTCCTCTAATAATCTTCGAACGCAGAAAACCAGCTGGAAATCCCCACGATCGAGCGCTTCGAAAGCGATAGTAAAAAGTCGTTGACGAGAGGACAGATTCATTAACACTAACCTTGAATGAAGAAATATGATAACGTAAAATCTTCTACGGAGAAATGACAATTTTCTGCGCAAGGAAATCTGGGCAGAAAAAATTTCTGTTTGTGAATTCTTAAGAGTGAACCAGCACAACCCACTCAGTGAAGAATTTAAAGAGGCAGTAGCACGAAATCCTAGGGTCTCAAGGTGGGAAAAATATGATGAGATTTGATGACGTAGGCGGCGTACTGGGAGACGCGAAGGTCGTTTCTCATAAATGGAATCAAAAAACGAAGGGACACAGGACACGTGTTAATAAGAGGACTGGCTTTCGCCATCAGAATTTCAAAACGTCGCCATCATTGAAGATCTCGCGTGAGGGGGCAAATCGAATTTACAGGATCACCATTAAGACACGTCATTATGATAAGACATTTACTCTAGTACTGAGGAATAAAAGTTGAAAAAAAAATTGATTAAAAGATTTTTGCTCTAAACGAAACTCTATTCGGAAAAAATATTTTAAGGGGGTATTGTCGTATGAGAATTTTACCAGGCGTATACGTCATCATCAAAGAGGGTAAATTTGCCAGGTGGACGTCCGAATAGGCATCCTGCAAGGCATCACCAAAGAAGAGAAGCCCGAATAAACAAGTATTGAACAAAAACCTATTCGGGGTCAACTGACGTCATGTACTACTTGGGGTCAGTTAAGCATGCTCGGGGCTAGTTGATGACATTGTCTACTCGGGATCAGATGACGTCACTCGGGACCAGCTAATGTCGTTTTCTACTCAGAACAAACATCGTGAAAACCAAATAAGAAGCCCAGCGCGTAGCTCACACGAATCGAGTCATTAAAATACACGAAGATATCCATATCAAAGAGGAATTCCAAGAAGAACAACATTATCAAGCAGAAAGGGTTCTTAATCAGGCAACAATTTTACTTCTTCAAAAAGACTACGCTCTTATAAGGAAATAAGTCCTAACTGGACTACATTACAAGAGTATTATTCGATCTCAATACACGTCTCCAATCAGTTGAACTTGTACAAATTAATAATTTCTTGTTATACACACAAAAATTTAAAAAATTTAAAAAAGTAAAAAAAGTAAACAATTACAATATAATCAACAATGACGTGAGTTCCCATGTTTGTATTTTTTATATATGAAAAAATAATAGCAAAATACAAATCAACCACGCATGGAAAATGTGCAGTTTCCATTGTATAATAATGTTGACACGATCTAATAGAAATTAATGAAAAATTATTCATCTTTTTTGGTCCGATACTATAATATATATCATCAGGTCAGGTGTGTTGGATGTGTATGGTTTTTGTTCAATGCTAATCTGACTGCACTGCACATATTTTAAAAATCGTATTCTTCTGTTCTGTTGTTTTTAAAATCATCATCATATATATAATATAGTTAACCATATTTGAATCAATACATGGCACTTAGAAAATAAACAAAAGTGATGTCATTTGAAAGAGGCACGTGTAACACATATTTACTTTGTCAAACCATTATTAATCTTCAAAGCTTGAGAGTGGCATTTAATTTTTTATTTTTTTTCAAAATGTACATAAACAAATTCAGAGAATATAAATATCAAATCATTTTAAATAATTTGATTCTCCTGCTAATTAAAATATGTTATCTAGTTGGTGATTGAAATTGTATAGTTCAAGCATTTCACTTCAAAGTTCAAACAATAACAAATTAACAATTGCTGAAAAGGAGATGCGGCTATTTTTTTATTTTATTAATAAATAAATAGAATAAAAAGGAATAATTGATTTTAGATATAGACATAATTAATTTATCTGAAATGAATAATAAATAAATAAATATATCATTTTATCAAGGTATTTCCTTCACCAGAGTTTTTTTTTCCGATGAATTTGACCAGAGTTATTGAAAAATGAAAAGTACATTTTTTATCATTTTAGCTAGTAATTAAAGCCGCCCCACAAATTTGATAACTTCTTATTTTTTTTTTTATTTTACAGTGAATATAGAACTCATTAATAACGTGTCGTTTTATTAGGACTCAAAAAATAAATACAACTTTTTAGAGATGACATTTCAACACTGTCACTGTTTTAATAACTTATGTTTAAAAGGCACATATTATGGTAAACAAACAAAAATGTCCCCAATAGTTGTTTCATCAGAATCTTTCATTCATTTTTTACGGTGAGAGTTATGAAATAGAGAGAGAAAGTTTTATTGAAACTCAGGCGCTACGCAGACGCATTCGGGGGTCGAGCTCCCCACGGAGCTTGTTGTGGTCGAGCTGCCCGGTCAGCTTGCGGGACACAGAGCTTTTTTTTTTCTGGTCAGTATTTCAAAAAAAATGTTCTCGATCCTTTGAAAAATATGTTTGATTCTTTAAAAAAAATCCTCAATTCTTTCTAATATATGCTCGAATTCGCTATAAATATACTCGATTTAACTAAATCAAATTTTCTAAAAAAAATACTCGATCCCTTGAAATATATTCTCGATTCGATCATTTGAAAAAAATCTCGATCCTTTGAAAAATTTTCTCGATCCTTTGAAAAATATCTCGATCCTTTGAAAAATCTTATCGATCCTTTGAAAAATCTTCTCGATCATTTGAAAAATCTTCTCGATCATTTGAAAAAAAATCTCGATCCTTTGAAAAATATTCTCGATTCGATCCTTTGAAAAATATTCTCGATTCGATCCTTTGAAAAATATTCTCGATCCTTTGAAAAAAAATCTCGATCCTTTGAAAAATCTTCTCAATCATTTGACAAAAATTCTCGATCCTTTAAAAAATATTCTCGATCCTTTGAAAAAAAATATCATTTGACAAAAATTCTCGATCTTTGAAAAAATATTCTCGATCCTTTGAAAAATATTATCGATCCTTTGAAAATTTCTTGATCATTTGAAAAATGCTTGATTTTTTCAAAAATAAGCTCGATCATTTCAAAAATAAGCTCGATCATATTATAAAAAAAGCTCGATTTGGCTACAAATATGTTCGATTTAACTAAACATCATTTTGAAAAATAAAATGCTCGATCCTTTGAAAAATAAAATGTTCATACATGTTCATACAAAGACTAGATAACAATTCATAATGAATGGATACATTGTTAAATCACATAGAAATATATAAAAATATATAAACGAAGATCACAAATATAGGTTATCTTCTTGTGCAGAATCTGGAGAGAGACAAGTTTTTTGGAAAGAGAGATGAGTTATCGTTTTCAAAGTGTAGATGGAAACACAATAGGATTAAAAAATAGATTATTTAAGGGCAATTTGGATAGTTCACCATAATTGGTGTATTTTAAACTTAAGTTATTAAAGCGGTGTCATCACTGCAACACATATAAAAAAAGGTGACATATTTCACCATTTCCACCGTTTTATTAAGTTTAGTCATCCAAAATTTTAAACAGGTGTAGCAAAATGTATGAAGCATATATATATATCCTTTTTCTCCTTGAAGAAGTTTTAACAAATGTACATACTTTGAATCATAGTTTGTAAATCTAATGATTCATATTCAACGTACTAATGAAGTTATATCAGTGTGTACTGATTTGAAAATTGATATATATTCATTTTCCCCTAAGTGAGTAGAGATATAAATTCCATTGTTGCATTACATGTGGACCATAGATTATGGTTAAGCACGGACAAGTGTATACAGACTAGATCAAAACAATTGAATCTAATAGTCCACAAGCAAGATACTAATATATATTTTATCAGTGCGTACTGAGGAAAACAGTTTCATATATATATATATATATATATATATAAAGATATGAGAGCATCTTCGATATAAATATACATTTTTAGGTTTCTAACTAGTGACACATCACCATATATATTGAATATAGATCCACTTTGTCACATTTTAAAAAAAGAAATACATGATCGAAACGATTTATATACCTATTTGAGGTCCCCATTACCTCGCTTTTGTTCTTGATTTTGAGTATATTTTGGTATTTGATGTGTTTGTGAGCCTTGTATAGGTATATGTTCCCTACGGAAGATATTTGAGCTTAATTGAAGAGTTTTGAAGGTTAAAGGGCAGAATTTGGAATAGCATATGCAGACACCCCAACTTTAGAAGGTCATATCTCTCTCCTTCGATCGAACTACGGCCGCCAAAACCACTTTTCGGAAAGCCCTGAAGGTCTTCTTTTCAACGCATTTTACAAATCGTGATTCCCAGGTTAGTAGAGAAAGTTATGACCGTTTTCATAATGGTACGTAGAGGTACGATACGCAACCTCGCGAGACCAATTTGCAAACCGCTTTTCATACTGCGTAGAAGAGCAGCAACCCCCAAAAAGTGATGTGCGGTTCGCGGTATTGTTGCGTACAGCACATCGTACCGTACATCTTGATAGAAATACGTTTTTCAGCCATTTTCAGAGGGGTATTCTTGTCTTTTCACCCAAAAGTCTTGCCCTAACCTCCCACACTATAAATACCCCATTTTCTCCTCATTCTTGAGATCTCTATCCCTCTTTTCCCCTTCTCACGCCTCTTCTCTTCTTCTTCCATTTTCTTTCACCTCTTGCTCCCATAGAGGTTTTTCCTCCATGGGAGCTCACCATACACCTCCACCTCACCACTATACACTTCCTCCATCCATCTTAGAGTAGATTACAAAGGAATTAGGAGCCAAAACCGAGTTAGGAAGGCTAGGAGTATCTTTGGAGGACTTGTCTTCAAGGGTTTGCTCTTAATTACTCATTTCTTTGTATTTCTTGTATTTTTGTATTCTTTGATGTATTCCACCAATTTAAGGATATTGTAAACCTACACTTGTGTAATAAATGTATTGATTGTTCTTAAATTCATTTGGGTTTTGTTTTGCTCTTTGATAAATGTGTTTTTATGCTCTTAATATGATATGTATGTGTATGAATTGTTAGAAATCAATATGTGTCCATGATTGGGTTTAGGAGTAGTTGTAATTTAGAGTAGAAATTAGATACCCATGATTGTTGATTGATTGATGGATGACTTGAAATTCCATGTATTGAGTAATTTGAGTAATATGAGTAATATGGATTTTAGCCCCAAAGAGTAGAAAAGGTTTCAGTTCAGGCTTTTAGTTGCTAAATTGACCTTGGTTCATATCCTTGTTCTTAATGGGTCTTTGTATTAAGACACGATTATCCATCCACGTGACAGGATTGAGTGATGAATTGATTGTGGAAAAATTCCCTAATCAAGAGGATGAACCTTTAACCTAAATTGAATGTTCTTAATGATATAACAATCACATTGTTGCATGTAGTTGTTAGGTAAATTTGTTTCCTATGTTTAGCCATCCTGGGGAGTTGACTAAACCGAATCTTTGACCTAGAAGTAATGACCACCGACATTTCTTTTGTGCTTGTGTTGTTATATGGATGTTTTGAGTGCTTAAAACTTTTTCTTAATTGACCACTTTGTAATTGATTCATGGTTAGATGCTATGTACCGAGAGGAAGCGCGTTTGACAATGCTTAGATAAACATTCACTATGTTTGACTAGAAAGTGCAAGAACCACTAGACTAGCGTATAGGGTTCAATTTGTATTACATGTGCTTAATGAGTTCATATATTTTGTCCAGATTGCTCGAGAGAGATTTCGGGTATATATGGATACTATCTCTAAGACATCAAGAGAGATTAGAGATTAATTAAAGGGATACGAGCCTATGTATACTTGCACACTTGAGGATTTGGTGAGTCTAGAGCGTAATTAGGAGGATTGTCACGATTGAGTCGTTTCCCTAGTGTAACCACATTTCATGCATATCTACATTCCATCTATCATTGTATATATCATTTATATAAGTTATTTAGTTATATTATTATTCACTTTTTCACACACGCAACACACGAGTCCGCTTGGAGTGTTGTAATAATAGCTAGAATTAGAGACGGTCGGTGAATCCCACCTCCCTGTGGATCGATCCCTTGCTTGCCGCTGTGCTATTCTCTGTGACTTGAGTCCTTGCGAGGCCAAATTTAAATGTTCATATTTGATAACACTGCAACGTCGTGTCCCGATCAAATTGGTGCCGCTGCCGGGGAGGTAGCGCATTTATTGACTGTTGATAGTTTTAGCTTCCATTTTACTGATTTTGATTACTTTGCGGAGTAGGTTGTTATGTTAAAAATAAACATCTCTTTTACTCATGTCTTTCATTGTTTGCACAACAATGTTTAGGCTAGGTTATGGAGTTGTTAGTCATGGTTTGTTATTTTATTTATAACATATGCATTTGATTGCTTTTTGAGTTGTGCTTGTGCAAGGAATTGAAACTATCAGGTTGGAAAGACCACACGACTTTTGAGAGCTAGGTGTGCGTCTATCGTACCGCAACAACTTTCCAAGCGAAACGGTAACGCCACAAAGGCCGTGTGGCTTCAGCCACTAGAGGTTTTCTCTAAATTTTGAGCTTTAATTTGAGTGCTTGTAGAGTAGTTGTCGACTTTGTCGGGAACCGCCCATGCGTTTAATGTTAGGAATGCTATGCTTATTTTCTTTTATTTTCATTTATGTTTAGATCTAAGAGTGGATTTGTGTTGTGCTTAGATCTTAAGGTGTTTGTTTTAGACAATTTTCAAATCTCTGAAAAAAGTGCCCTGTTTTGAATATTCTTGAGGCAAATGTTTCTTTAAAAATGTACTAATTTGTGAAGAAATTAATTTTTTCGCCCGTGTAGTGTTCTTCGATTTTTCGTTACGATTTTGAATATATAAAGAACACAAAGTCTGGGTGGCGGTTTAAAAGTTATGATCATTTCTTCGATCAAAGGCCAAGGGCGATGCCCTGTTTTTCGAAACTGCACATACACTGCTTTCATCGTCCATTTTCACACTTTTCCAATTCTAATTTTGAAATATTTTCTAAATAAAAAGTGTGTATTTATATGTCTACTTGATGGTGTTAAAATTTTGTCAAATGATAGTAAGTTCTTTTAAAGATACACATCAAAGAGTAGTCAATAGACGAACTTGAATTTCGACAGTTTTTGAAATTTTTGGCCTCCATGTTGAGTTGCTTTCTTTTGTGTGCCGGTAGAGATATGCATAGTATGCTTTTAGCTCTGTGCATCACTTAAATTTTCTTGTACATTGCCAATCTTTTGATGTTGAGGTGGATAGAACTCTTTGCTTGTTTAGCTTAGGAAAATAGTGAAGACTACCCGTGAGCTACACTTAAGCCTAAAAAGCGAAATTTATGGGTTTTTTTTCTACTCTTTAACCACTTTCCGATTTCGTTCTTAACTGTGATCTCATTGTAATTAAAATTTGCATTGATTGCCATAGAACTTTATCATGTGGATTGCTTGTTGAGATTTGTATTCCTTTGTTAGATGGACTTTTAGAAATGATTTAGGACTTAAGTGTTTTCTTAAACTCCACAAATATAACTCAAACACTCCCATGTCCCTATGTGTGTTTTCATTACAAAAATTGAGCCCAAACACTAAACCTCCATACACCAACATAACCCAAACACTAGTCATACCCTAGTTATTGATCATGTTAAGGTGTATAGCTTTAGAGAAGTTATATTTGCTCTAAATTTTGTAATTGTGTACTTAGGCAATTATGTGTAAATGTGCTAAGTTATATTTGCTCAAATGATAGTAAGTTCTTTTAAAGATACACACCAAAGAGTAGACAATAGACGAACTTGAATTTCGACAGTTTTTGAAATTTTTGGCCTCCATGTTGAGTTGCTTTATTTTGTGTGCCGGTAGAGATATGCATAGTATGCTTTTAGCTCTGTGCATCACTTAAACTTGCTTGTACAATGCCAATCTTTTGATGTTGAGATGGATAGAACTCTTTGCTTGTTTAGCTTAGGAAAATAGTGAAGACTACCCGTGAGCTACACTTAAGCCTAAAAAGCGAAATTTATGGGGTTTTTTTCTACTCTTTAACCACTTTCCGATTTCGTTCTTAACTGTGATCTCATTGTAATTAAAATTTACATTGATTGCCATAGAACTTTATCATGTGGATTGCTTGTTGAGATTTGTATTCCTTTGTTAGATGGACTTTTAGAAATGATTTAGGACTTGAGTGTTTTCTTAAACTCCACAAATATAACTCAAACACTCCCATGTCCCTATGTGTGTTTTCATTACAAAAATTGAGCCCAAACACTAAACCTCCATACACCAACATAACCCAAACACAAGTCATACCCTAGTTATTGATCATGTTAAGGTGTATAGCTTTAGAGAAGTTATATTTGCTCTAAATTTTGTAATTGTGTACTTAGGCAATTATGTGTAAATGTGCAAAGGCAAGGGCTAAAAGAAAAAAAGAAAAAAAGAAAAAAAGAGAGAAAATAAGTGAGAATTATAAACACTTAAGCCTTCAAGTTCTTCAAATAAAAAGTTACTTACCAATGAGTACAAGTGTAGCACAAATGTGCAATGTAAAGTTTAGTGCCTAGTCACTTGTGATGTAATGTGTTTTAGAGCTAACTAAAGTATTATAATATGTATAAACACTTTGGCATGATTAGTAACTTTATCCTTCCCACTCTTACCATATCTTCCATCTCATACACCACCACAAATCACTTTGGCCCTAATACAAGTGAAGGAAAGTCCATTTGATCTCTTAGAAAGTCTATATTGGGAATATGACTCAATGCATGCTCTTTCCACGTTCATGACATTTCAATTCTTTCCCATGAGATCTATCACTATAAAATGTGCTTCATTGTATATACTCATATGCGATATATTAGATTCCATGAATATAGCTTTCAAATCGCATGTGTTTGCTAGAGAGTGATTGCCCATGTTCTGAGTGAAAAAATCAGACTGAAATCCGGTGAGGATTAGAGTCGAGGTGAATTTTATCTTGAGCATTCGAGCGTTGTTGATTTGTAAATCGAAAACATCCTAAGTATTGGCATACTTGCATTGTGTGAAGCATTGTTATTGATTGGTATATTTGAGATACTAGCATGCGTGTGTTGTTTTTACGTGGTATGTTTGGATTGCATCTCAACTTTCTTGCAGAGTAATACGTTTGTGGGTGTTCGTATCTGTAAACCCTCAGAAGACAAAACTTCTCCATCTAGGGATCGCCTAGTCGTTGAAAGGCTTATGGCACATGCTAAGTGTCATCGTGTTTCCTACGAAAGTGGACTATCCTAGCTTAGTTTTTAATTATGTTCATTTTGTTTGAATGTTTTTTGTTTTAGTTTTTTGCTCGAGGACGAGCAAAAGTTAGGTTTGGGGGTATTGATCGGAACGATTTATATACCTATTTGAGGTCCCCATTACCTCGCTTTTGTTCTTGTTTTCGAGTATATTTTGGATTTGATGTGTTTGTGAGCCTTGTGTAGGTACATGTTCCCTACGGAAGGTGTTTGAGCTTAATTGAAGAGTTTTGGAGGTTAAAGGGCAGGATTTGGAATAGCTTTTGCAGACACTCTAACTTTAGAAGGTCATAACTTTCTCCTCCGATCGAACTACGTCTCCCATAACCACCTTTCAGAAATCCCTGGAGGTCTTCTTTTCAACTCACTTTACAGATCGTGATTCCGAGGTTTGTAGAGAAAGTTATGACTATTTTTGTAATGATGCGCAGAGGTACAGTACGCAACCCCGCGAGACCAATTTGCAAACAGCGTTTTGTACCGCGTAGAAGGGCAGCAACCTCCAAAAAGTAATGTGTGGTTTGCGGTGTTGATGCGTACAACACATCGTAGCGCACATATTGACAGAAATGCATTTTTCAGCCATTTTTAGAAGGGTATTCTTATCTTTTCACCCAAAAGTCTTGCCCTAACCTCCCACACTATAAATACCCTATTTTCTCCTCATTCTTGAGATCTCTACCCTTATTTTCCCCTTCTCACGCCTCTTCTCTTCTTCTTCAATTTTCTTTCACCTCTTGCTCCCATGGAGGTTTTTCCTCCATGGGAGCTCACCATACACCTCCACCTCACCACTATACACTTCCTCCATCCATCTTAAAATAGATTACAAAGGAATTAGGAGCCAAAACCGAGCTAGGAAGGCTATGAGCATCTTTGGAGGACTTGTCTTCAAGGGTTTGCTCTTATTTACTCATTTCTTTGTATTTCTTGTATTCTTTGATGTATTCCACCAATTTGGGGATATTGTAAACCTACACTTGTGTAATAAATGTATTGATTGTTCTTAAATTCATTTGGGTTTTGTTTTGCTCTTTGATATATGTGTTTTTATGCTCTTAATATGATATGTATGTGTATGAATTGTTAGAAATCATTATGTGTCCATGATTGGGTTTAGGAGTAGTAGTAATTTAGAGTAGAACTTAGATACCAATGATTGTTGATTGATTGATGGATGACTTGAAATTCCATGTATTGAGTAATTTGAGTAATATGAGTAATATGAGTAATATGGATTTTAGCCCCAAAGAGTAGAAAAGGTTTCAGTTCAGGCTTTTAGTTGCTTAATTGACCTTGGTTCATATCCTTGCTTTTAATGGGTCTTTGTATTAAAACACGATTATCCATCCATGTGACAGGATTGGGTGATGAATTGATTGTGGAAAAATTTCCTAATCAAGAGGATGAACCTTTAACCTAAATTGAATGTTCTTAATGATATAACAATCACATTGTTGCATGTAGTAGTTAGGTAAACTTGTTTCCCATGTTTAGCCATCCTAAGGAGTTGACTAAACCGAATCTTTAACCTAGAAGTAATGACCACCGACATTTCTTTTGTGCTTGTGTTGTTATATGGATGTTTTGAGTGCTTAAAGCCTTTGCTTAATTGACCACTTTGTAATTGATCCATGGTTAGATGCTATGTACCGAGATGAAACGCGTTTGACAATGTTTAGATAAACATTCACTATGCTTGACTAGAAAGTGCTAGAACCACTAGACTAGCGTATAGGGTTCAATTTGTATTCCATGTGCTTAATGAGTTCATATATATTGTCCGGATTGCTCAAGAGAGATTTCGGGTATATATGGATACTATCTCTAAGACATCGAGAGAGATTAGAGATTAATTAAGGGGATACGAGCCTATGTATACTTGCACACTTGAGGATTATGTGAGTCTAGAGCATAATTAGGAGGATTGTCACGGTTGAGTCGTTTCCCTAGTGTAACCACATTTCATGCATATCTACATTCCATCTATCATTATATATATCATTTATATAAGTTATTTAGTTATATCATTATTCATTTTTTCACACACGAAACATACGAGTCCGCTTGGAGTGTTGTAATAATAGCTAGAATTAGGTGAATCCCACCTCTCTGTGGTTCGATCCCTTGCTTGCCGTTGTGCTAGTCTCTGTGACTTGCGCCCTTGCGAGACCGAACTTAAATGTTCATATTTGATGACACTGTAACGACGTGTCCCGATCAATAAACATTCTCATCTCGAATATAATTATCTAAAATCAAACAAGTAATTCTACTTTGTCTAAATCTGATACCCAAATAATGTGACAACACTCTAATACATTCATTTATATCATGCAAATATAATACAATTTAAATGAATGGATTACAGTGTTGTCACATCATTTGGGCATCGTATTTGGACAAAAGAGTACTATTGAAATCAAATGTGTATCCATTTTTTACCAATTATATTAAAATATTTATTTCTCTCGCCCTCCTCTTTTATTTTTAAATCAATATGTATTTTTTAATCAATCATCTTACAACATTTATTTCGTTCTCTCTCATCTTTTATTTTACTATTAAATGATGAGTAATATTATTGGTGGGAAAAAGTTAGAAATCATAATTAGCAGTTTTACAAGAGTTTATAGTCTATAGATCGAATTAGAGCATCTCCAATTCAAATATGCATTTAGAGAAAATTGATGTCATATAGGATAAATAGTTAAAAAGTTAGAAAAACTCTTTCCAATACAATTATCTAACTTCAATACAGAGATGATGTAGCAAAAAAAAAAAAAAAGAATATGAAGTTAAGTTTCTAATTCTAGAAACTCTCATAGAAATGCTGACTACGATTTCTAACTTTTTCCACTAATAAAATAATAGAGCTAATTTAATTGTAAAATAAAAGTGGAGAGAAAGTGAAATAATTGTTTTATTTTGATTGATCATATAATGAATGCATATTTGATTTTAGATAATAGCATTGAAGATGTGAATATGTATTTCTCTAATTTGTTTTTTTTTTAAATGGGTCCATAATGAATATAAATATTGATGTATCACTATTTAGAAACTCAAAAATACTTATTTGCATTGTAAATGTTCTTAGAAACTCAACTCCATATTTTCTATTTTTTTTGCCACATCACCTGCATATTCAAGTTAGATAATTGTATTGGAGATATTTTTTTTTCTACCTCATTATCTAGCGTATGTGGCACTCAATATTTTACAAATGCATAATAGCATTGGAGATACTCTAAGTTATTAATTATTAGAACATCTCAAATGCTAACTCCTCCATCCAATAACTATCACACCTACTAGACATATCATTTTTGCATTTCAAAATAGTGACACATCAACATTTCTTTTTAATATGGATCCACTTTTGCAATAAAAATAGAGAAACGCATATTGTCATCTTCAGAGTGATCCTCTTAAATCAAAACATGCATTCATTTTTATGATCAATCACCATAAACATTTATCTCACAATCTCTCCACAAAATAAGTTGTAATTATTGGTGGAATTAGTTAGAAATGCTACCTATGATACGAGAGTTTTTAAAGTTAGAAATCCATTGTCATATTCTCTAAATTTTGCCACATCAACTCCATAATGAAGTTATATAATTGCATTGAAGATTTTTTTTCTATCTCATTATCTATTTATCCTATATTCCTATGTGATAAGATATTTTCTCTAAATGAATAATAGCATCGGTGATACTCTTAGGGTCATGCATTCACATCGATTCAATTGACCTCGACTCAATAAGGAATCTAGTGGCTATATAGAGTGGTGGAAAATACTAGTCACTCTTGAATGTTTAATGTTCATAAACACTTGTTTTTTTTTATATATATTACATCATTATATAAATTTAAGGTTTTATTTTTTTCTATAGAGGGATTGGAACCTATAACTTTATAATATTTACCATCGGACTAATCTTATCTCATCAACTCGCTTGTTGTAAGCATGACACTTATTCTTTAATTTTAACTTTAAGAAATACACATTCCTTTTGTTTTAACTTCAAAATGCCTCTCAAGTGAATACATGTCCATGTGAAAAGTGGCGATTAGTACATTCACGGTCCATGGGGTAGCTAGCAGCCCTCATAGACTATTAGAGTGGTAGTCCCTTCCATTATACTACTAGTAATAGGTAACCAAATATAGACATGTCGGCAGTTCGGTTCGAACCGGTGAATCGAACCGAACCGTCGAAAATCGAAATCGAACCGTTTTTAAAGGTTCGGAACCGGAATCGGATCGGAATCGTGCACTCTAGCGGATCTGATTTGTTGGAACCGTCAAGTTCGAACTGGACCGAAACCGACTGGTTCCGGTTCCTGGTTCGAACTAGACGGTTCCAACAAAACCGTTTTTTTTACTGAACCATCTGTAACTGAAAAAAAAACTGGACCGTCGGAACCGAAACGGCAGAACCGATTCTTCAGAACCGGAATTGCTGGTTCCAAACCGGAACCGACGACAAGTCGGTCCAAATGATACACGCCTGAAAATCTGAAATAAATAATTCTATCTAACCGAACCACATTGAAAATGTTTTCCAATCTTCAATTTAAATTTTTAGATGATCTTATTATGACTTATGAGGCTATTAGATATAGTTCCATTAATAGTTCCATTAATAGATGGTCCAGACTCCGAAATCACGGTACTTTTATACACACGTGGCAGCATGTTTATGGGAGAGAGCAAAAGAAGTCAGAGGTTTGACTGTTGGGAATAGCAAAATATGGGTTGTAACTTGTAAGTTGTAACAGTGGGGGCCTTGGTGTAATGGTATTTGTAGGTAAGAAATAACAAGGTTTTTGGTCCCCATATGTCCGACTAGTTTACACCTTTTTCGTAATTAAATTTTTTTCTTTCTAATATATAATTGGATTCAAAAAATAAATAGCACTTTTTGAATGTGACGTTTCAACACTGTCACTGTTTTAATAACTTATATTTAAAAGGCACTAAATATGGTGAACGGACAAAAATGTCCCCAATAGTTGTTTCATCAGAATCTTTCATTCATTTTTTTTACGATGAAAGTTATGAAATAGAGAGAGAAAGTTTCGTTGAAACTCATGCACTACGCAGACGCATTCGGAGGTCAGTATTTCAAAAAAAATATTCTCGATCCTTTGAAAAATATGATTTATCCTTTGAAACATATTCTCGATACTTTGAAAAATATTCTCGATCCTTTGAAAAAAATCTCGATCCTTTGAAAAATATTATCGATCATTTGAAAAAATCTCGATCATTTGAAAAAATCTCGATCCTTTGAAAAATCTTCTCGATCGTTTGATAAAAATTCTCGATCCTTTGAAAAAATCTCGATCCTTTGAAAAATCTTCTCAATCATTTGATAAAATTCTCGATCCTTTAAAAAAAATCTCGATCCTTTGAAAAATATTCTCGATTCGATCCTTTCAAAACAATTCTCGATCATTTGAAAAATATTCTCGATCCTTTGAAAAAAATCTCGATCCTTTGAAACATATTCTCGATACTTTAAAAAATATTCTCGATCATTTGAAAAAAAATCTCGATCCTTTGAAAAATATTCTCGATTCGATCCTTTGAAAAAATTTCTCGATCCTTTGAAAAAGTTCTCGATCCTTTGAAAAATATTTTCGATCCTTTGAAAATTTCTTGATCATTTGACAAATGCTCGATTCTTTTAAAAAAAAGCTCGATCATATTATAAAAAAAAGCTCGATTTGGCTAAAAATATGCTCGATTTAACTAAGCATTATTTTCAAAAATAAAATGCTCGATTCTTTGAAAAATAAATTGTTCATACAAATGCTGAACAGCAAATCATAACAAATGGATACATGTTAAACCACACAGAAATATATAAAAATATATAAACGAAGATCATAAATATAAGTTATCTTCTTCTACAGAATCTGGAGAGAGACAAGTTTTTTGAAGAGAGATATGCGTTATCGTTTTCAAAGTGTAGATGGAAACACAATGAGATTAAAAAAATAGATTATTTAAGGACAATTTAGGTAGTTCACCATAATTGGTGCATTTTAAACATAAGTTATTAAAACGGTGACATCATTACACCGTAAAGTAAAAAAAAAAAAAAGTGATATATTATTTTTTCTATACAATTTTGATTCAAACTGCGACATTGTCCATTTGTCCCGATAAACTTTTTGACTACTTATTAGTTACCGCATTAAACATGCTTGTGGCAGCAAAATCAAATTAAGTTGAAATGACCTTATGTCCCAGCAACTTTCTCATAATCAGTCTTTAGTTGTAGGTCGTCTGGTCTGGTCGTGTCCTGGATTGGAAGGTAAATTCCTTTGTTATTTTTATTCTAAATCCAATTACAATTAATATATTTTAGCTAGTTAATTGCACGCTTTAATATGTTTCAGTTGACCATAACTGTTGTACCAACTGACCAATTTGATATGAGAACCCCAGATACATGCATTATGCATTGCTCAATGTTTACTCATCTCTCTTAATTCAATCATAGCTTATATTATATATCAATAAAGGAATTTAAAAAATGTGTAAAAATGCTAAACTTGTCAGCCGGAACAAGCATGTTTTTTTTTTTTGGGATTGTCTTATAATTAGGGGTGGACATTAAGTTACGATTCAAACCGATTCGAACCGAAAAAAAGGTATTCGATTCGATTCGTAAGGGTAATTCGGTTTAAACCGGTTTAAAAATTGATAATCGATTTTTTTCGGTTTAAACCAGTTTGATTTTCTTAAAACCGGATTGAACCGAATAAATCGAGTATTTAAGTAAAAAAAAAACCTAATATATTTAATATATTTAAGGGTAATATGTTTTTAACTGATTATTTTTTTTTTTTAAGTTAGGTTTGATTTGGGTTTTGTTGGGTATTCTAATGTCCAAAATTAGTATCCAACAACCCATTAATGTTAAAAAAAAATTCAAAAAAACCCATTAAACTAGTCGGCCCATTAGGTCCAAAACCGAATCGAATTGATTAAAATAGGTTCAATTCAATTCGATTTCCATTTCTTATTAGGTTTAAACCGGTTCAATTTTAGATAAATCGAAATATTTTAGATTCAATTGGGTTTGACCTAAAATCGAATCGAATCGAATCGAATGGAACAATGTTCACCCTGAGTCTTATTATTATTATTTTTTTTTAAAGTAAAACGTCAACCAATATAAACTCAGGCCAAAGGTTTGACAAACACTCGGGAGTCGGGACCAATGTAAAGTCAACGGCCACGAACTCTGGCCAAAGGTTTGACTTGCCCATGTGGATTGATATCAAAACTATGGTGAATGAATATGCTGTCGAGAATGTTGTGTGAGTCGGTTCCTCGTCAAGTGAATATATCCTCTCGATGAAGATTAAAAATATATCTATAAAACAGAAAAATCGTTACGAGTATTGGTTGGTGACTGACGTTTATGTATATTAATTTTCAATAAATGGAATGACCAAGACCCATTTTCAATTTTTACAATTTTTTTTTAACGCTTGTTCTTTATTTAAAATGTTAGATTGAAATGTTAATGTAATTAATGAATAATTAGATATTTACGACACTATATAGTTATAGGTGTAGCATAACCTTACATGAAATATTAGTATACATAGCATTAGCAATATCATTGAATAAAACCAAGAGTCCAAGAGTATATTGAGATAAAGAATAGCGCTGGTAGGTTGATATATAATTATGTATAGACCTTTGAGTGAAGTCAAAACTTTACTGTGGAATACATTAAAAAAAAAAACACTTTATTGTGGATTTGATAATTTTGTGTTACTAGTTTTGGAAATCACCAAGTCAAACGTAAGCAACGAAGAAGTCAAAGAAAACTAGACCTCCAATTTCCATAATTACAAAGAATTGAGTTAACAATAAACAAAGCAAGTTGCAGAGAAAAAGGAGAGAGAGAATGAAAGCAGCCAAGACAGTGCCCAGTGATTAGTGATCATAAACATTACATGTTGTCGATATCGGTCTTCAGTATACATGATATATGCATATAATTAAGGAATTTGAATTCTTTACTGTTCTGAATTTTTTTTTTAATACTTTTAAAATATACGATTGGTTGTCGGTAAAATGATTGTGGAAATCAATCACATCTTAACCACACATTCATTGTAATGCTTATATTTCATGAGATGAGATGAGATTAGATGCGATCAGAAAAAAAATCAGATCAGTAGAAGATCAAAATCCGTAATTAAAATGAAAAGAAGTAGATTAACAAGTTTGATTCAAATACGTTAAATTTCGTCATTTGTTGAAATTTAGTTCATTCATGCATGTAATGTCTTCCGCAGCCAAAATCAAATATATACTAAACTATGAATTAACTAATTTGTTAATAAACTAATTACAAAACTATTGCCTCTATATATGTGCTTACTTACAAGTTTTCAACTTTAACATGTCAGCAGGCGGCAGCCAGCAGGTCATTTCTGTTAAGATCATCCAGTAATCAATTACTAATTTTACTATAACTTTCTCTTAAGTTACTATATTGTAATTAAATTTAGACAATAATTAGAGACCGAGTCAGAATAAATGTTTAGACTTGAGAGTATATCTTGCAAAAAGATCAATTAAAGAATTTTTACTCTAATAGATAAGCTAGGCTTTTCATGTTAGAAATTATGCCTGGTTCTATTTACTACTTCCAAATAATGCAGGTAATTATTTCAAGTGACTGAGTTGTTGTTGTTGTAGTTTTTTTTTTTTTTTTTTTTTTTGAATATTACATACATTCAAACCCAAAATATTAGTTGTTTATAGACGTATAGTTGGGATATCTCCAACAATTGACACTTACAAATGACTGTATATTCCAACTAAAATGAATCTAAAGATAATTAGTATGGGTTCGAAAAATAAATGGCACTATTTGAGAGGGGTGTTGTACAAATATCACAAGTTTAGTTATGTAAGTTTAAAAAACATCATTTAACGTAAAGAGAGGAGAATACCCCGACAAAATTAAAAAAGAGAGAAAAGTTATCGTTTTGTGAGTCTGACAAAAGCAACAGTGAGAAAGAAACCGAGAAAGAAACCGACGACAACGAAATCGGCGGTGAGCAAATCGACGGCTTATTGACCGGAACGGCAATACAGTACATTTTGAACCGATGACAGAGGTAAGTTCAGTTTGTTTTATTTTTCGATTTGTTGTTCATAACTTATTATTGCATTTTAGACTTGTTCAGTTGATTGAAATTGTAGATTAGGGTTGACACTGGTTGTGGTTTTGGTTTGGGTTTGAAATGAGGTTTAATATTCTGGTATCGAGCAATTTTTGTTTTGAAATAAAAATAACTCGAGAATATTTCAAGCGAGATCGAGGAAATTTTTTAGAAAGATTCGAGAGGTTTTTCAAAGTGATCGAGAATGTTTTTCAAAGTGATCGAACTTTTGTTAAATGACCGAGAATATTTTTCATAGAATCGAGAGGTTTTTCAAAGGATCGAGACTATTTTGAAAGGATCGAGAATTTTTAAAAACGATCGAGATTTTTTAAAATGATCGAATCGAGAAGATTTGTCATCGAATCGAGAAGATTTGTCATCGAATCGAGAAGATTTTTCAAAGAATCGAGAGGTTTGTCAAAGTATCGAGACTATTTTGAAAAGATTGAGAATGTTTTCAAACGATCAATAATGTTTTTCAAAGGGTCCACATTTTAGAAAATGATCGAGAAGAATTGTCAAAGAATCGAGAGGTTTTTCAAAGGATCGAGACAATTTTCCTAAAGGTTCGAGAATATTTTCAAAGGGTCGAGATTTTTTAAATTGATTGAGAACATTTTTCAAAGAATCGAGAGGTTTTTCAAAGGATCGAGAGTATTTTCAAAGGATCGAGAATATTTTCTAACGATCGAGAATGTTTGTCAAAGGGTCGAGAACTTTTTCAAATGATCGAGAAGATTTTTCAATGAATTGAGAGATTTTTCAATGAATTGAGAGATTTTTCAAAGGATCGAGACAATTTTCCTAAGGGTTCGAAAATATTTTCAAAGGGTCGAGATTTTTTAAATTGATCGAGAACATTTTTCAAGGAATCAAGAGGTTTTTCAAAGGATCGAGCCTATTTGCAAAGGATAAAGAACTTTTTAAACAAATCGAGAACTTTTTTAAAGGATCGAGAATATTTTAAAAGCATCGAGAATTTGTTTCAAACGATCGAGAATATTTTCTAATTTTTATACAATTTACTGATGTACTGTTTCTATGACATTGCAGATGACGAGCGGTATGAAGGAATTGCTTAAAACTGCAGAGGGAGATTGGTTCAAGGGAAAATTGACCCGACACGACCACTTTGAAGCCCTCGCCCGTATAAACGATGCACTTAATCGGGTCCCTGAAGAGTTTTCTGTTGAGGATCGGCGTCGGTTCATGGCCTCATGTTTTGGGCATTTCATGTCGATGCACCGGGAGCTGAAGTTTTCGGGTGGTGTTATTCATCACCTGTTGTTGCAGGAGTTGGACCATGATGGGCTGACAGATGAGATACGGTTCTTGTTAGGGAACCATGTGGTGAGGTTTTCGAAGGTGGAATTTTACCTCATCACCGGATTACGTTTTGGAGTCGTACCGGACATGAGTATGTATGTTGCAGTTGAGAATGACATACACCAACGGTACTTTCCTGGACATGATGAGGTATCGTTGGATGACTTGAGGGTTGTTCTTACCCAGGGAGAGTTTCAACAGGCGTACGATGTTGTGAAGTTGTGCCTCATTTACATGTTGACCTAGATACTGATGGGGGTAGACCAGAGATTGAAGATTCCAGTTTGGCAGTTTCGGTTGGTAGAGGACCTCAATGCCTTCGATACCTTCCTGTAGGGTGCCCACGTCTATAGGCGTTTTATATTTTTATTCAAGCAAGCCTTACCGCGACGTCGTGAGGAGAGACAGCAACAGTCACATGGCGATGTTGAACATTCCGTGGAGGGGTACAACATCTACGGTCTATCACAAGCCTTTTTGGTAAGGAATTGCATTTCCAACATGTACATTTAATTTTTAATCCAAAATGGTTTTGAATTATAACTGTACGTATCTTTGATGCAGATATTTGCTTTTGAGGTGATCCCCCAACTGGGCATCGTTTTCGGAACTCGAAGGGTTATAGACATTTCCCCTCGGTTGTTGAAGTGGGAGTTGACCAAACAACCTAGAGGGAAGAAGCTGGAGAAGATTTTTAGTGCTAGGGTAATTTATTTTTTTGTTAAGTAATTTATATTACTTACGATTAGGGGTGGGCGTTGATTGGACCGGTTCGATTTTTCATAGAACCGATAAAAAACCGATAAAATCCGATTTTTAAAAAAGTGATCCGATCCAATCAAATTGACATTTGCCAACCGATAAAAAACCAACCGAATTGGATCGGTTCTGTTCGGTTCTGTTTTTTTGGTCTTGGGTCTGATGGGCCAAAATTCTAAATTTCAGTTATTACATATTTAGTTCATTTTTTTTTTGAACATATTGGGCCAAATTTATTTACATCACAATAAAAACATATTAAAAAACTACAAAATCTAATACAAAATAGTGAACACATTTCAAAATACATGTCAGCCAAATTTTTTGTTGATAGCTAATACAATAGTCAATACTAAATAAAGTCAAATTACATTTTAAAATCCAATAAAATATACCTAATAATTGAAGAGTGAAGAGTGGAAGTTAGAATTAGTTTTTTTTATTTATAGTCGAGTACCGGTTCGGTTATCCGGTTTTTGAAAATAAACTGGGCAAAAACCGATCCAACCGGTTTTTTTAAAATTAGAACCGAACCAAACCGATCACCTAATCAAAACCGATAAAAAACCAATTGGACCGATTTGATCCACTGGTTCGGTTAGGTTCGGTTCGGTTCGGTTCATTGGTTTTTTTGCCCACCCCTACTTATGATAAGTAACAATGACATTCATCTAACTACGCTTTCAGATGTTGGCGAGGACGGAAATCGTGCCCACAGCAGCTGAGGCGGTGGCCTGGTACTTTACAGGCCTAAGTGAGGGGGGGTGCCCGTATGTGCAGAACGATAGGGTTCACCTTCCTACTGTCCCTTAGCAAACTACAAGTGCAGTTCGTCCCGAGGAGAAGGGTGGGGGTGGGAATTGTACTGAGACGGAGGCTTCAGACCCTACAGGTCCAGATTTTAAAGGCATGGACATTGGTGAATCTGATCTGTCTCCTCGGCGAGTGAGGCAGGTTCGGTTTACCACCCCAGGAATTGGTTTAGCTACAGGGGATTTCCGTGCAGGCGTTCGACTTGATGGGGAGGAAAGTTGAGATGGTAGTTTTCTTTTTATTAACAGGAGTTGTTGATTGTTTTCGTATTAACAAAGTTGCCTGATTTCAGGCCCGTTTAGAACATAACTTGAAGGAGTTGCGTGAAGCCCTCCGGAAGAGTGAGGAGGATCTACAACAACAACATAGGGAGTTGCTTGCATTGATCGGGGGCCTTCAGGGATTCAAGACCCATACAGAGGATCCACATACCGGAGAGGCATTTCTGGATAGTGGGGTTCAGTCTCCCCTTCCCTCTCCCCTTCCCCTCCCCCTCCCCCTCCCCCTCCCCCTCTGAGAGAGTAGCTGGCCCCCTCCCGCTTAGAGCGAATAGCAGGCTTCCTATCATGCTCAGAGCGATTCGCAGGCTCCCCCTCCCACTCAGAGCGATTTATAGGCTCCCCCGCCACATTCTAGTGAGCAGCAGGCTCCCCCGCCACCTCCTAACGAGGAGCAGGCTCCACCGAAGTCCAAACAGCAGGCTCTCCCGCCATCTCCTAGCAAGCAGCAGGCTTCCCCGCCACCGACGTTAGAGCAGCAGGCTCCCCCTCCACCTCCCCTCCACCTCCTCTCGAGCAGCAGGCTCCCCCTCTCTCATCCTCATCTCAGCACACCCCGTCGGGGGGAGTTCGACAGCACATACGTGTAATGAAGCGGGGTTGGCAGTTGGTTAGCCCGTACACAAATCTGTGCCGACCTAAGAGGGCGAGGGTAATAGTAGAGGGACCTGCCCATGTATTTAGTCCCCAGGGACTGGTGGACGGTGACCAGTTGAAGGCGTACCAAGCCTTCAAGAAGAACGTAAACGGGGAGCTGTAAGTAAAATTCATTGTTATTTAGGTGGCCGATTTTCTTGTAATGTATTATATAAATGTGTAGCTGATGGAACATTAATGCAGACGTGATGTTGATTTGCTGGAGCCTGTTGATGTTGCATGGTTCCATCGGTTGCAGACCAACTTTATTGATGTTGATGATGAGGTATGTGGGACCGTAAATCCCGATTTCAGTATTTGTTTTAGATGTGTAAGCATCCTAACATATCTTAACGTGTTTATATTCCCAGCATATGGACGCGTACCTTCATATTCTACGGAAGCGTCAATGGGCATTCCCGAATATGTATAGTCAAATGGTTAACATATTGGACTCACAATTTTTTGTAAGTACTGAAATTAATAATGATAACCGCGTTGTTTTATGTGTGTATGGAAAACAATAATAAATTTGTGTTTTTGTTTCTGCAGTCCTTTCTAGAGTACCAGTACAGAAAAATGATGTCTCGCGATTCTTGCGGGTAGATCACCCCGAGCCGTTAGAGTGTTTTGAGGTCTTGGTGGAAGGATGAAGACCTCATAACGGTCCTTGGGGGTGACCCGATTGGATGTCGTCTGTGGCATGAGGTTGACATGGTAAGTGTTACTTGACATGGTTTGCAATTGTATATATAAATGGCTTTGTACATTCTAACACCTGTTGTTGACATTTCCAGGTCCTGATACCGTGCAACATTGGGCGCCAACATTGGCTGCAGGTGACTGTGGACCTCACATGCAGGAAGATGCTCATAGTCGACCCCTGGAGACAAGAGGTCCAAGCTCATATCCGAAAGCAGCAAGTAGCCCCGTTGCGCTACTTTGTGCCCTCGATGTTGCATCAGGCCAGGTTTCATACTAAACGAGCGATAGGACTGTTGAAATTTGAGAAGACAAGTAAGCCCTTTGATGTCAGCGTCGTGTCGGGAAAACATATCCCCCAGCAGAAGCAATCGTAAGACATTACGTAATAGTCACTTTAAGATTGTATTAGTATAAACCTAATGTTTTATTAACGCTTGTCAATGTGTCCAACTTCAGGGGTAACTGTGGTCCCCATACGTTGATATTGATCGAGTACATACTGACGAACAAAAAAGATTTCGATAGGTCTGAAGACTATATGGGGATCATTCAGAAGAAGATGGCGGTTGAAATATTTGCAAACTCCAGGCCCGTATAGATTTCTGTAGTAATTCATGTGTATACCTACCAATTCTGTTTTATATGTTCCATTTACTTTGTATATTTACAAATTCTTTTGTATATGTACCAACAGTTTTGTATATTTACCAATTCTTTTGTATATTTACAAATTCTTTTGTATATTTTTTTTTACATTTGTATATATACAAATCATATTTAAATACAATTGCATTTAAGTTACTTAACAAGTCATACAAGTTCAAATTATAACAATGTCATCATGATAACGCCTCAATTCATTCCACGGTCCCACCGTCTCTAGTAGGGCACGTCTGTCTGTTGTGACCATGTATAACAGATACTACACTTGTGTTTGTATTCCTCATGAATGACTCTGCTCGGATCTTCATCAGTAAAAGCTGGGTTAGAACATCTCCTCGAATTATGCCCTGGTTGACGATATCGTCTACAATTATGTGTGGATGTTCTCTCCAAAGACGGGATACGACATGAATCCCTCGGGCGGTCTGCTTGTCTCCTGGAGCTTGGATTCAAAATGACTCTCTCAGCAATGTCAAATGGCACAATCCGAGTGGAAGGATGTCCAACCGGTATAATAGGAACCAAGTACGCATCAATAAGTGTTTGTCGCTTGTAGTAGTCTGCACAGAGGGATGTGAAATCCATGTTTCGGTCCCTGTAAAAACATTGAAAATGATGATAAAATTGTATGATGTTTAAGTCATATTAACCGTACACAAAATTGTATGATGTACCGTGCGGCAGCGAGAGTGTGAGAACATGGAAGAAGGTCCATTTGGAATTTGTTGCATATGCAGGTCTTCAGGGATAAGTCAACGGTCCACTGTTTTCCAGCCTGTTTCACCAAAAATATGTTACAGTCAACTGGATTAAAGGTCATAAAATTATACTTTTCTACACGTTTGAGGATCACAAGATGTGTTGCGTCGGTCAACTGATGACGCATGGATTGTGCAGCCCTATGACGATTGTGAAACCAATCCTGTAGCATATTCCTAATAAACTTTGCCAAAGTCAACATAGGCAGTTGCCGTGCAAATTTAAGGCATGAGTTTATGCATTCTGCAGCATTTGTTGTCATGACCCTATACCTTCTGTCAGGGCAGTGAACACGGGACCACTTGTGTGGACCGGCATCAATTACATATTCATATGCATTCGAGTGCAAGTTGCGTAACTCTTCCATGTGCCGGTTATGTTGCAACTCGGTGTACGCTCGAGCTGCTTTATCCATTATTGCGGTAACATCCTTTCTATGAAATCTCTTCTTAATATTTTCATAAAAGTGCCAGCAACATATGGTATGGGTGGCATAAGGGAACACTTTAGAAATCCCTGCTTCAATGCTTGCATGTCGATCAGAAATGAAAACCAAATCATCTATATGGCCAAAGACACCTTTCAAGCAATCCAAAAACCACTCCCATGATAGGTTGTTTTCCGAGTCACCGTACCCAAAAGCAATTGGATAAACCTGTTCATTCCCATCTTGTGCAGTTGCAACAAACGTTGTGCCCCTGAATCTACCATTTAAATGGGTACCATCAACGACAATAACTGGAAGTATACACCTCTGGAATCCTCTGAGTGAGGCACCCAACAACATAAAAAAGTATAGGAATTTACCATTTTCATCGCACTGTAAGTCAGTAATCGTTCCGGGATTTTGTTGTTCCAACAAGTAACAGAATGATGTCAGCAGTTGGAAGCTTTCCTCATGTGCCTTACTGTACATTATTTGGATGCCATACATTGTTTTCATGTCAGCGATTATGTCCTTCAGACGCATTAGTCGACCATCTTGTTGATGCAATCTAGGTTCAACCACTTCTCCAATTATGACTGCACTAGCTTGTCGATGACGGCGGTGAATCTCCTCCAACAGACAAGTGTGTTCATTGATAAAACTTCGTACTTGAAAGTATGTCGCTTCATCTCTCATAACCGCTCATAACTTCCATGTACAGTTGTCCATCAAACAAACCAGATGTAATGTTGTCTTATTCGACCTTTTCACCTTCCACTCGAAGTTGTGCCGCATTGCAAAATGGCCAGCCAATCTCTTCAAATCCTTTTTAGTAGGAAAAAATTGACCTTTATATATCATGCCGGTAGGTTCATCTTTTACCAAGTTCCTGCTTCCACCCATACCAAACGAGTATGATTCTGCTCCTGGAATAAGCCACGTTCTGGCATTCTCAGAATTAGCTGGAGTTACATCAGGCAGGACCTCAGATGTCCCTGCTATATCTATTGCAGTGGAACTACATCTGTGGACACGTCTTGCACGTCTTTCCTTTTCGAATCGTTCTTCATCTTCCTCATTGTTCGGTACATTATGTACCGGATGTAAATTTGCCTTATTACCCACCTCATGGATTGGTAGGTTATGAGGTTCATTGTTTCGCTCATTGTACATCTCATTGTATTGGTGGTTGTACTGCCTAGCGTTCATTTCAATTTGACAACCGAAATCATCGTCCAATTGAGCTCCAACTATATCACCATGGTCGGCTACTTCCGGTGGGTCACCACATAGGTTTTCCCTACCGTCAATCACACTTCTTTCTGTGAACAACTGGTTGCTTCCGCCTGAAGATCGAAAATGTTGGGTGTTATCATGAGGAGGGATTTCTTCACCAATGACACCTCCTGGAGCCCTCTCAATTAAACTGACACATACTTGAGGGATTACCCTATCTTCCCCTAGTATAAACAAAACATCGTTGTCATTTCTTATAAATGTGCGACATGTTATCCCGGTAACGATTGATATAGATTGTAGATCAACAATGTATTTGTTCACATCGTACTTCACAACGGTTTGTACGATCGACACCAGCTCTTCGTAAGTCATATTTCTGGACACATACATTCCTTGGTTATTGGAACCAAGAAACCTCTGACTTCCTTCAGGCAATTGCTCCCATCGACCGTTGTAAGATATTACTAATCTAATCCGATCCATTATCCTGTGAAAATCATCATCACAATCAATTATTAACAGATAAAAAAAAATTTACTTTTACAATTACTAACAATTACAAAAATTCAAATGGATCGAGTACTTTTTATAAGGGATCGAGAACTTTTAAAAAGGTTCGATTCGAGAACTTTTAAAAAGGTTATATTCGACAACTTTTATCGAGAATATTTGTCAAATTATCGATAATTTTTTATAACGGTTCAAGAACTTTTAACAAGGGAACGAGAATTTTTTCTAAGGGAACGAGAACTTTTTCTAAGGGATCGAGAACTTTTCTAACGGTTCGAGAACTTTTTAAAGGGATCGAGAATATTTGTTAAAAGGACCGAGAACTTTTATCAACGGATCGACAACTTTCAACAAGTCAACGGGGAACTTTTTCTAAGGGATCGATAACATTTCTAACTGTTAGAGAACTTTTTTAAGGGATCGAGAATTTTTGTCAAATTATCGAGAACTTTTATCAAGGAATCAAGAACTTTTAACAAATGAACGAGAACTTTTTCTAAGTGATCGAGAACTTTTAACAACAGAATGAGAACTTTTTTAACGGTTCGAGAACTTTTTTAAGGGATCGAGAATATTTGTCAAATTATCGAGAACTTTTATCAAGGGATCGAGAACTTTTAACAAGGGAACGAGAACTTTTTCTAAGGGATCGAGAACATTTCTAATAGTTCGAGAACTTTTTTAAGGGATCGAGAATATTTTTCAAATTATCGAGAACTTTTATCAAAGGATCGAGTACTTTTTCGAAGGGACCGAGAACTTTTTCTAAGGGACCGAGAACTTTTTCTAACGGATCGAGAAGTTTTTAAGGGATCGAGAATTTTTTAAGGGATCGAGATTATTTGTCAAATTATCGAGAACTTTTATAACGGTTCGAGAACCTTTGTCCAAGGATCGAGCATTTTTTGTCGAGCATGTTTTTCAAATAATTGAGCTTTTTTCAAACTAAACAACAGCTCGTTCCAATATAAAATAAGCTCGATTCATCTTTTAATATCGAGGAATATCTAGTGCATAATATGAAATGGATACATTGATATCGAGGAATGGATACATTGTTAACCCACACAGAAATGAATGCAAAATATCTGAAATGCATAAAAGAAATTTAAGTGAAGATCATAAATATTTGTTACCTTCTACTGCAGAATCTGGAGAGAGAATCAAGTTTTTTAGACAACTTTTTTGGGGAGATACCAACGAATTCAAAACAGGGCTTTTAAAAAATTAAAGTTTATGGGTAATTTGGACAGTTCATCATAATAGGTGCCTTTTAAACTTAAGTTATTAAAAAGGTGATATCATCACAACACCCCTTCAAAAAGGTGATATATCTCACAATTTCCTCTAATTAGCATACATACATATTTGTAGTACTTGTGGATGTTTGCGTGTATTAAAATTTGAAACAAAGTAATTCAAATGTTAAATAATATTAGGGAAAATCAACATTCAACTACAAGTCTAGATTTAAAATCGTGCATGTAGACATCCAAACATATATATATACCTAAAATTACTTCCTAGCTCTTCTTATTCGTATAATCGTATATAAAAAGGAACTGTAAATGTCAAATACTAGAAGCATAGAAGCTTTGTAGAGTGGGCCTTACAAATAATTATAACGACATCAAATTGAAGTAATTCTCTCTATAAATAAATATAACAACAAAAGGGCAAGAGAGGCATGGGTTTTAGTAGGGGGGGGGTGAATGCTAGTCTATAGTTAAGTGTTGAAATTAATTAAAGGATAAGAAGACAGAGATATATCATGTTCTTGAAGTGTTGAAATTAATTAAAGGATAAGAAGACAGAGATATATCATGTTCTTGAATTCATCAATTATCCGAATTTTTTCTTATATATTAATTCAACTAATCAAATCATATATATATATATATATATATAAAACCATAAATAAATATAAATAACAAAAGAAAATTAAGAATGATACCAATAATGCCAATTTTGGGTGGTGCAATTATCATACACGGATCTAGTAATGTTATTGACCTAATTCATATTCATTAGATTCAATATTTAACTTCATAATACATAGTTATAATAATACATAATTCTCGTGCTAATTTATATTTATGAGATTTAATATTAAAAATAATCAGATTTTTTTTAAAAATAATAGAAAATATTGATGAGTTTTTGAAAAAGAGATACATTTTAAAACAAAAAATATCTTAAAGTTCCGTGGAGGAATTACTTTGCAATAACAAATATGAGAAATTAAATATAAAATCCATGAGCTATGTGAGATTATAATTAATATAATCCAAGAATTGGGGGATATACTTGTGATCATGATGTTATATAACAACTATATGTGCTGTGGACTTGTTTATAATTTAATTGTAAAAAAAAAAAAAAAAAAAAGTGTCTTATGTCTTCCTAGTTCCATGAAGTTACTGAAACCTACTCCCACTTACAAATTACAAACAACGTGAGGCCTTAATTGGTAAAAGCTTCTCTTTTTTTCTCATTATCATTACAACTTACAAGTAGTTGTTTAGTCTGCGACTGGTTGGTTTTAAGTTTCTAAACATATGTGTTTCTCTCATTTGTCTCTTACAAACTTGCAATAATGATTTATTATTTTATATTAAACATATAGTTAGTTGCTCTCTAGTCTCTAGATATATTAGTGTCAAATATAAACTAATAATATTATTATTGTTATTATCTTTAATTTGTGTAGCGTCCACTAGGCAAGGCGTTGAGAGTTGAGACACAAAGAAGTGGATGATTCTTTGTCATGATATGAATTTGTCTAAACGAGTAAATTCAAAATATAGCAGCGTTTATGCGTTGACAAATGCACAATTATTCTTAGTATCTATATGGGTACGGTGCTATATAACAGTGCGTCCTCTCCGGCACTCCAGAGATCTCACCTAGTTATAACCTTCTCATCATCGATCATCTCTCAACCTTATCTCTTTGATCTCCGTTTCTATCCAATTCTTGATCTGGGTTCCTGAGCTGCACCTCTTTAAAACCAAAGATTTTATCTGGGGAAAAATATCTCTCTCTCTGCATCGCTAGCTGTCCATGTATTAGCTTCTTCTTTCTAATTACCTATACTTTGATGTCAACTGAATCTTGAAACCAAATACTATAATCTAAAAATGGATCTGATAAAGCAGAAATGGAAGAAAAGCCTGTTTTCAAAGACATGGGAACGCTGTAAATCTCTTGATCCGAGCAGCAAAAAGAAATCATCTTCAGGTGGTAATTCATTGACAAGAAGCAAAACGTGGCATTGCACAACAAAGTCGCCTGAAAAAGAAAGACCAAACAAGAAGAAAGGTCAAGTTGCTCCGGAAGGTTGTTTCACAGTGTACGTGGGACCCCAGAAACAAAGGTTCGTGGTCAGGACGGAGTTGGCAAACCATCCGCTGTTCAAGATGTTGCTGGAAGATGCAGAATTGGAGTACGGATACGATACTCAAGGTCCCATTCTGCTTCCTTGTGATGTTGACTTGTTCTACAAGGTATTGGCGGAGATGGAAACTGGAGACGATGATGATATTCATCATCATCATGCTAAAAGTTATAGTCCGTTGATCCTTTGCAGTCCGTCTCGCCGTCGCAGCCGCTCCGTCAAGGAAGGTTATAACGGTGCCTACAGCCTCTTCAGTCCGTCGCGGTTGCTTAAGTTGAATGGATTTTGAATGTATACAACGTCCTTCTCTTATAAATACATAAATATACAGTGAATGTGAGTTCCTAGTACTCTTTTATACTTGTAGTTCGCAGAAATTCTATATATGATGCTTAAAAATTATGTACAGTCATTCTGTGCCATTCATTTTAACCATATAATTAGAAAGTAAAAAATCGTTCCCGGGATCGTCGGATTTTTTGGAGAAATGATGAGAGCGCTATTTTTTTTTTCTTTTTTTTAACAACTTACGATAGAATGAAAGTTGAACGAATTTCTAGCTAGAGAGTAAAAGTTGAATTTCAATGTTTGTATATATATATATATATATGAGAAACGGGAGTTACAACTCTAGTGTACGTACATGGTTGATTCAAAAGTAATTCACATTCTACCTAGCTTATGCAGCAATTGTATTGAAAAAAACCTCACTGAACACACTAGCTAGTTCACTAATCTTGAAAGATATTACAAAACTCACACGAACTCAACAAGCAAGGGTTTCTATTTTTCTATAATCCCGCAATATTTCAGAAAATAAGAAATAAATTGAATTTAAACTACTCAAGAAGTTTTTATTTTCATTCAATCTACATAACACCAAGCGATTACAACCAAATAAATAGAGAGACTATCCACTATGACTCCTAAAACACCTCCACAAAATCAGGAAACAATCCCGGATTAAATCGAAAATACAAGCTAAACGAAAAAGAAAAGAAAAGAAAATCCATAGTTGTTGGGTAAGAAACTAAAAGTCTCTGAACAACAAACTAAACGACACTTTTTGGACCCATTCCCGGCCTAATCATAGGAAATGAAGTTTTTGTGATAAGTCGTAAAGCTCGTCCCGGGTTTACCAAAAACATTCAATAATAGCGATTCTACGCCCGTATGCGAAAGTTATGACCTCGCAAAGTTAGACTCGTTTTGGGTGCTCCAAGCGACCCAAATACTAGTTCGCAACCCGGTCCACATCATCCTCCCCAGGCTGAGATGAATTCGACCACGAATTCGGCAAGTCTTCATCTTCTGATGACAAATCCTTGTGGAAAGGAACCAGATGTTTCACATTAAATACATCTACAGTACAAATATGACTAGGCAACTTAAGGCGGTAAGCATTTGAATTAATCTTCTCAACAATCTCAATAGGACCAATCTTACGAGCGTATTGTTTACTGTACTCACCTATGGGAAAACGATCCTTTGTAAGTACAACCCAAACAAAGTCACCCACCACAAAATCGACAAGACACCACTTCCTATCCACATCCCGTTTGAATTTGGCAGTAGAATCCAGCAAGTTTCGCCAAGCACGATTATGTATGTTCTATAGCTGGGTGACAAGGTCTTTAGCTTTGTGATGGTCGGGAGTGTAGCCAAGTCAAGTGGACAACGCAAAAGAAACCCATACACTATCTTAAACGGACTGAACTTGGAGCTCCGATTGACCGTATGGTTATGAGCAATTTCTGTCTATCTAAGCTTCAGGTCCCGTGATTTTAACTGATGACCCACCAAACTACGAAGGAGATTACCCATAAACCTATTCACTACTTCGGTTTGTCCATTTGATTGAAGGTGGTAAGCACTAGTGATGTTCAAGTGAGTATTAACCATCTTCCAGAGACTTTACGAGTAATGGCTCAAGAAACGAGTGTACCGAATAGACACAATTGATTCTAGCAGTCTATAAGTAGATAAATTTCATGAAAGAACAATTTGGCCACATTAACAACATCCGTCTTCATCTTGTATGGGATAAAATGGACCATTTTGGAGAACCTGTCAACCACCACAAAAATGGAGTCAAATCCCTGTTTTATTCGCAAAAGGCCCAGAACAAAGTCCATGCTTATGTCAAACTCTAGTTGTGTTGGGACAGGAAGTGGCATGTATAAGCCAACATTTGTGGCATTTGCTTTGGAATCTGACAGACCCGACATCGCTCGACAAGCCGACCAACCTCTCTCCGTAAGGATGACCAAAAGTAAGACGCGACCACTAACAGGTAAGTCCAGTCTCTTCGTACATTCCCATTGACGAAGTGAAAACGTAAAAAGAAAATATACCGACGTCTATATTCTATGAGAACTGGCATCCACTAGAAATAAAAGAGAAATCTCTGAAAATTTTATTGAATAAAAGAAAATGAGTCTCTCGGCTTACAAGGCTATTTAAAATGGAAAAAAAAACCTAACCCGAATCCTTGTTGGACAAGAAACGGGATTACACAGTAAAAGTTACCAAAAATAGCAAAAGCTGTCAAAAATAGTGAAATCACGAAAGTTGCGGAAATAAAATATACTAACGACCATAAACAAACCAGAATTGCCGGTGGATAATTCAGACTAGTTAAAGTCAGCTTATGACTAAAAAGGAAAGTTTTCTAAAATAGAAAAACTGCAATTTTAGGGCTAAAACGATGGAATTTGGTCGAAAAATGACATGCCACACCGCCAAAGGCCGTGAATTGAAAAGACCTCGTCAATTCGCATCATGTGAAGTCACTTAGCTTTGAATTTATGATGGTACCTCAAAGCCATGTAAGAGTCAGCTACCTGTTTTACATCACCCTTCTCCGTACAGTTCTTGTACGATCTTGGTTTGGGAACTACACTCGGGTATGCACAACTGGGTGCCCTTAAACAGAAACCCGTCTTGAAAAACAAAATCAGTTTACTTGTTCTTCATCACAGTACAAAAAAAGAGTCAGAAGAATACATATTCTTAAAGAAATCGAAACCCAATACCTTGACACACCTATAAACTAGTAATTTCTCTTACGGTTGAAGGCGTCGGCTACTTAGTTCGGTGTACCCGTCTTGTGCTTGATAACAAAAGTGAATTGTTGTGAGTACGTAGCCCAAGATACATATCAAGATGAAACCTTGTCTTGGCTCCCCATATGCTTGAGAGCATCATGATCGGTGTACAAGATCAAATCCTACAGAAATAGATAATGTCACCAATGCCTCACTGCTTGAACCACTGTATAAAATTCAATGTCATAGGTGTTCTACTGCAATTTTGCCCCTGAAAGCTTCTCACTGAAAAAGGCTACGGTCCAGTCATTTTGACTCAAAACGACTCTTAGCTTTTAAGTGTCACAATGCAGTTCGAATGGGTTCAAAAAGTCAGGCAACACAAGTACTAGGGCAATAGTCAATCGCCTCTTAATCTCTTGGTAGGCAAATTCGGCTTCAGGTGTCCACGCTAACTTGTTATTGGTTCTCATACAATTAGTCGCATGGGCTATTATACTGCTGAAGTTGGGAATGAAGCGACGCTAAACCATGGAAACTTCTAACATCAGTCACGATTCGTGGTTGTGGTCACTGCTTGATTGCTTTAATCTTCGAATCGTCTGTTAACAGCTTTTCAGAAAATACGATATAACCTAATAATAAGACCCGATCAGCTAAGAAAATGCATTTTTTTGTTGCTGCAAAGAACTTCTCCATACGTAACTTTAAGAAGATGTAGGTGCATCTCAAAATTGACGCTGTAAATTAAAATGTCATCAAAATATACCACCACGCTTTTACCGATATAGGGTCGTAAGGCCTGATACATTACCCACATGAATGTTCTTGGGGCATTTGACAGCCTAGTTAGCATGACCAACCACTCAAAGAGCCCCTCTCGAGTCTTGAAGACCGTTTTCCACTCATCTTCCCGTCGGATACGAATCTGGTGATATCCATTTTTCAAGTCAAGATTCATGGATATTGTGGCTCCACTCAAATGATCCAACAAGTAATCTAATCGTGGGATCAAAAATCTATATCGAATTATGATCTTATTGATAGCTCTACTGTCAACACACATTCTTAAGGTTCCATTTTTTTTTTGGGTCATGAGGGCAGGTACTACGTATGGGCTTAGACTCTCTCTAATGTGCCCTTTTGCTAGCAATTCTTCCACTTGGCACTGTAACTCCTTATGCTCTTTCAAAATCATTCGATAATGTGGCATGTTGGGAAAATTGGTGCATGGAACTAAATTTATTTGATGTTGAATGTAACCTTAACAGAGGTAGATTTTCATAAAGTTCAATCGGAAACACATCTCCAAACTCTTGTAGTAATAGTTCCACATTAACTAGAACAGTATTGGCCTCTGTCCTCATTCTCTCAATCAACGCATAAACCACGCCATATTCTCTTATTTTTGCATCAAACTTAGCGATTGTCAGTAAATTATTATTTTCTCCGATCGGAATGCCACTTGTATTCTCCCTCTTAGATAACAATACAACATTGACCGAATTGAACATGAAAGTGCATGTATTTAAGAATCCATCGTACATCACTTGCCGATCGTATAGCCACGATCTTTCCAGCAGTAAATGACAGATGTCCATCGAAAATACGTCATACCAAATATGATCCTTGTAAGTTGCACCGATTGAAAAAGACACCAAACTTCTTTTGGCTACTGTCAAATCTTTCTTCTTATTCAGCCATATCAGCATATACGGTCGAGGATGTGCTTCTGTTACCAACTGTAACTTATTTACCACCTCATCTACATTCTCATGGGTACCTAAATCAATAATGAATTGGTAAACTTTCCCGTTGATTGTGCTAGTGGATTGGAATAAGTTGGTACGTAACCAGTTGTCCTCTGTTTCGAGTGGTGCTAAACCACTACGTCGGATCATAAGCATTGCTCTTGAATCCCCCTCTAAACGTTTCTCGATCACTTATGTGTCGCTATAAGCTGTCTAAGATTGGACATCAACACTCTCGTCCGGGTCATATCCTAAATATCTCATGCAGATCATCAATAATGGACCTTCGTCTCCCTCAAAACGCTATTCCTCATCATAAACTGGTCATGTCTCGAACTCACCCTCTTATTCCTGGATGATTTCTTCAGAGTCCGCAAACAATCCCTTCCACGACCCCTTCTTGCACTCCGTGAATATATGCCCAGTTCTCTACAGTATAAACAACGAATACCCGAGGTTGGTGTTATTTGAAAATACAAACACAGTTAAATGCTCAAGACTAACCTAGAGGAGGGGTGAATAGGTTAGACACTTTTTTCGACTCCCTTAGAAACAAACAAAAGTTTGTCCCTCTAGATTGCTTGTATCACAATATATATTAATTAAAGACACTTAATCAATATATAAAACAAGTAAAGTGTGATACAAACAAGTAATTGTAACACATACACAATCTATATTATAGAAAGGAAGTCAACTTACATAAAGAGTTCTATCCATAGTATTCAAATAACAAATACAAATACTAGAGAGATAGGGATAGAAAGAAGTTGACACAAGATATAACGTGGTAAACCTCCGAAGAGGAAACATCCACGGGTTAGCAACCACCGGAAAACAAAATCCATTAGTAGATAAGACAAGTAAAATCTTTCAAGTGACCCCTTCAACTAGAAACTACCCTCATATCCTACTCATGAATATGTCGCCCTCATGCTCAACAATTCGAGGCCTCACACCTTTTGTCAAGACTTCCTCGCTCACCTTATCGGATCCTCACGACCCAAGGCAAGAGTTCTTGCTCAACTATCCGAGTCCTCCCTACTCTAGTCAAGACTTTCTCGCTCACCTATTCGGATCCTCACGACCCTAGGCAAAACTTCTTACTCGACTATCCGAGTCCTCCGGACTCTAGCCAAGACTTCCTTGCTTGACAATCCAAGGTCTCAAACCTCTTGCCAAGACTTACTTGCTCAACAACATAGGTCTCACACTTATTGTCAAGACTTTTTTCTCACAAGACATCTAGATAATCATGAAAGCAAAACGCAAACAAGCACGTAACATAGAATGCTATGATCAACACATCCTATGGAAAATACTAGACATGAGCATGAATGCACAAAACAAATGTAGTCTAGTCAATCATGCATGTTTAAATCATCTAGATCATGCAAGATATGTTCAACATTAATCACAACCTAGATACATGCATAGATCAAAACTTGAATCACAAGATATATTCAATTAATCACATAATCAAGTTTAAAATCACATAAACCATAAACATGCTAAAATCATATGACAAAGTCATTTAGATTAAAGCTAAAGTTCTAGATCATTTTCCTAATCATAGATTCAACAAAAACACATGAATAGCTCAAAAGAACATAAGCACATATATTAATGTAAGAATTCGGCCAAGAGAGCCTAATACATGTGAGGAACTATTTTTCACAAAATCAATCAATCATAGATCATCAAATAGTCATAGAATCAAAGCTAGCACAATACAATCCCAAACATGTGAAAACATAGGTAAAATCAAAACCTAACTCAACATGTAAGATTTCAATTGAAACTCAACCTAGCTTTAAAAAAGTTCAAAACTCAAATTAAAAAACTCAAAATACACATATATAAGTTGAAGAAGAAAACCTAAGACAATTGACCAATTTTTAAAAGAAAACTTTGAGAGAAAATCAATACCTTAGTTGATTTAGGTACAGTCCTATTTTTGTGTGTTTAGACTCCAAAAAAAAACAATAAAACTCACTCAAATCTTCAGAGAAAACATGGATGATGAATAGATAAACACTCTCAACTTTGAATAACTCAAATTGAAGTTCAAATGAAGAAGTTATGGTGTTTGGAAGGTGAGAAAATGTAGAGAGAATTTTCTGCACACAAGTTTAAATTTCTTCTTATAAAGAAATGTGAGAGGGAAGAGGACTATAAAGAAGTGGGAAAATTAGGTATGTGAAATAACCAAAAGGGGCAAGAAGCATCCAAGCATGCTTGCTGCCCGAGTTGGCATGTGGGCATCTCGGGGAAGCAAGCCTTCTGCCTCGAGATGGCCACGCGCCATCTCGGGAAAGAAGTGCTTTGTTGACTTCTTTCTCCTTCTACCTTCTTTCGCGTTCTTCGACAGTTCTCTGGCCTCCAAACTCGGATTTTGAATCCGTTTATAGATTACAAACCATAACTTTCACATGAACATGGACATATAAGATACTCAACTCAAAAAATAATAATTCGACTCGATATACGAAGACGAAGAAAATGTATGCAACATGAGTTGAAAGTGTAGTATCTTTCGACTTAGAACTTGAAATCAATACTATAAGTAACCGAAATGACCGAAACTCAATCAAGAATGATTTGAGACTAAAATAAATTTCAATATCCATGTTATACAAATATATACACAAACAAACACAATTCACACTAGAATGCAAACTACATAGAGATCGTCTCCAATCATGAATTTTCCAAAACATGATATTTCCATACCAATGCATGAGTATTCATATTCAAGTGTGTGAATGTGTTATACATGGTGCACAATGATGCAGGGACACATATGAATGAATTGTATGTGTGTGCCTATAATGATGCACAATGATGCAGGGACACAAATGTATGAATTGTGTATGTGTGTGCCTAAGCCTTGTAAGAGAAAGATAAGATCTTAGAATACCTTTGTAGAACCATATTGTATTCTTTCTCTTTGAAGACTTTGAACTTGCTTTGACTTGTTGTTCATTATTCTTTGAAGCTTGAATCATCATGAATCTAAACAACTAAATCATTACAAGTAAACATCATTTTGATATGGAATTAATGCCAACACAAACTAAAACCTAACATTATTGTATTGGGAGGCACAATTGGCTTTAAGATAGTAGATGATGGAACGGTTGCTCGCCTACTGTTGTTGCTTGTACCACCAGTATCAGAACCCCTAAAATTCATACCCCCCGCTTGTTTGCGGCTGCTGCTTGTACTTGTACTAGACACTCTGAAATTCACACCCCCCGATATTTTTACGTAACAACTATTTCTCTAGTTGTACTGCTCGCTGGTGGGCATCCGACATACTCACCACATCAAACCTGTTAAGGACATCTTGGAATTGCATTTGTAGCCCCCCAATAGATCACACAACCTGTGACTTATCATCCTATGTAATCACATCTCGTGATACTAACCGATAGAACTCCGCTATGTAGTCATCAACTGAACGGTTTCCCTGCCTCAAGTTCTGTAGTCGTTGGTAAAGCGTTCGAGTGTTGTTGTGTGGTAGAAAGGCCAAGTGCATGTGCTTCTTCATCTTTCCCTAGGATATGATCTTTTCCTTCCCTTGTAGAGTCCTCATTTTCTTTGATTGATTGTAGCCACCAAGTTTGTGCCTGAACTTTGAGCCTTGCTGCAACCGATGCTACCCGTCTGTCTTCTGAAACCTGTTTAAACTCTAAAACCTTCCCCACTGTCTTGACCTAGTCGAGGTACTCATCCACCTGCAAACCACCATAGAACTCTGGTATGTCAACCTTGAGGCTTGACTTCAAGCGCCTCAATTAATCACTTGTTGGCTTAGAGGTGAATGGATTTTTGTCACTTTTGGACTCCTCATCCGCATCTTACTAATTTGGATCCCATTGTTGAGCTTTCACCATTGCCAACTATTACGTTAACATCTCGACTTGTTGTCGTTGTTGTGCAATCTCATCACGCTCGTAGACTTCATCCAGCGGTTTTTCATGAAGGTTCGGTAAGTTCGTACATCTCTTTGGTGCCATAACGATGAAAACTAGAACCGGCTTGCTGCAGACTAGAACAAAACTCACACACGTTCAACAGACAAGGGTTTCTAATTTTCTGTAATCCTGCAGTATTTCAGAAAATATGAGATAAATTGAGTTTATACTACTTAAGACCATTTTATTTTCATTCAATTTGTATAACACAAAGTGATTGCAACCAAATACATAGTGAGACTAATCTCTATGACTCTTAAAAAACCTCCACTAACTCGAGAAAAAATCTTAGATTAAAAGCAAAAATAACATCTATACAAAAAAAAATCCCTAATTGTTGCATACAAAACTAAAAGTCTCCGGACAACAAACTAAACAACAATTTTTTGGACCCCTTCTGGGCCTGATCACGAAAAATAAAGTTTTTGTGATAAATCGTAGAGCTCGTCTTAGGCTTACTGAAAACATATTATATTAGCAATTCTAAACTCATATATGAAAGTTATGACCCCGTAAAGTTAGACCCGTTTTGGGTGCTCCATACGACTAAAATATGAGTTTGCAATCCGGTTCACATCTGATATTATGCAACCCATGGATATTTTTCCTTCAGAGGTTTTACCATGTAAAAAATCATGTGTCAAATGTTTATATCCCTATCTCTTTGAAATTTGTATATGTGTTTTGATAATATCTTGTTTGGATCTTTATTGATTGATATCCTTGTAAGAACATGTAAATTCCTCAGTTTTTTATAGGCTCATTTCGTTGACAACCACATTTAGGGATTAATGTGTAAGGATAGTTTAGGTCATCATTGCTCAAGACCCCGTTCAAACTTCAAAAGGTAAATCACTTACTTAACCTTGTTTGAAGAGTTTTTAGTGCACACACACTCTCATGCATGTCTTTGATCATCTTGCGTGAATGTATAATTGTCTTAATTTTGTGCCTCTTTGCCATAAATCTCGCTTGGGTGTTTGTTGCATTTAGTTTGCCCTTAGAAGAGGATTTTCCCCTTGACCGCGGCTAGGACCGCTCCATGTGCATTGCCTTTACCACGGTATGCACAACGGTGTTCTCCAGACGTTGCACGCTGCTGCTACTGCGACCTGTGCAAGTTGCATGCACAGCGGTCTCCTAAACGGATTTTCCCAGATGATGCACCGCTTGCTCTACAGCTGTCTGGACACTGCCTGTACCGCGGTCCAGACAGCAAAGATTCTCAAGCGATGCACCGCTCACTCTACCGCGGTCTGGACACTTGCCTAAACCGCGGTACGTACAACGGTCATGACGGGAATCAATTGCCCTTTGTCCAAAACGATGCCGTTTCGTGTAGGGCACATTATTTATATGTTCTCTTCTCTTCTTTTTGACTTGGGGAGTCCAATAAACCATTTTTGAGAGACCAAGTTTTTCTTGAGAGAGAGAGAGAGAGCTCCCAAGAACTCATTTTGACTCAACCAAATTTCAATCCATGAGCATCTAGCATCTTCTAGCATCTTCCAAGCATGGTTTTTCTTGTTTTTCATTGACTAGGTAATCTCTACATGCCTTAGAATTTATTGTTCCATTCTTATAACATGTATGCCTAGGTTTAGTAATTATTGTTCATTAAATGTATGTTATTGAGTTTAATTGCATTTATAACATGCTTGTGGTTTTGATTGTTGGTTGAGATTTATATTTTGTGATAGCTAGGGTTTGTGACCATTTTACCCTTCTAGCTAAATCTCTATGCTTTGCATTTAGATATTGTTTAGGACTCATTGATTGCATTTTGTGATTGCATTATAGTCATTGCCATGTTTTATGACAACTTGTGTTGATTGACCCTTTGTTTGATAACTATGATATAATGTTGCATAACTATATATAGTTAAGTCTTTATGAACATTCATTTAGACATTGATATCTAGGAATTGTACTTAGTGACATTCTTAAGTTTCTAGATAAGCATTTAGTGTTGCCTAGCATTACTTGCATGTTTGAATATTTTATCATATTCACTTAGGTTGTGTTTGACTTTTGGATCTAGTGTGGTGCACATATCACCCCGTGGTTTTTCCCATTTGGAGGGTTTCCATGTAAATATTGTGTGTTGTTATTGTTTTAAGCATAAGTGATTTTATTGAATGCTTGTTTATTCGGGGTAATTTGTGTTAATATTGTTTAATCGAAAAATTGGTAATTGATTCGATTAAAACCTATTCACCCCCCTCTAGGTTATAGACATACACTTTCAAGGGTAATTTTCAATTGGTATCAGAGCCGGTGCCTAGATATACTTAGGTGATTTGTGCTCTGTGTGTGTCTTGCTTGTGCATTACATTTGCATCTCATTCATTTAACCTAAACACTATGAGTGAGCTTGGGATGAGCAAAGAGAGAGCATTGAGTATAAGACCATCTTTGCTTAAAGGTGATAATTATACCTCATGGAAAGGCAAGATGGAGTCTTATATTTGGAAAATAGATGACCGTGCATGGATGGCAATTGAAGATGGGTACACTTTTCCGAAGATGACCAATGATGATGGAGATGAAGTTCTCAAGCCTAAGTCTCATTGGAGCACACAAGAATTTGAAGCTTCCAAGTGGAACAACAAGGCTATGCATGCAATCTTGTGTGCCATGGATGACAATCAATACAAGATGGTTCAAAATACTAGGCATGCAAAGGAGGCTTGGGAGATTATACAAACAGCTCATAAAGGAACCGAAGTGGTCAAGGACTCCAAGCTTCAAGTCCTTCAAATGAAATTTGAGACAATTCAGATGGAAGAGGACGAGTGCTTTAATGACTTCCAATTCAAGTTGATGGACATCGTAAATCAAAGCCATCAAGTAGGTGAACCATATTCGGATAGAAGGATCAAGCAAAAGATCATGAGGTCACTTCCCAAGAGATTTGAGTCCAAGGTGACGACATTGGGAGAAAATAGCAACTACAAGACTATGAAGCTGAGTGAAGTGATTGGAAGGCTTCTAGCCTATGAGTCTATGTGGACTTCTACACCTATATCTCCTAAGAAGTAAAAGAACATAGCTTTGAAGACATCTAAAGTGCAGATGGAGGAGGATAACTCAGATGAGGAGATGGCTCTTATGGTGAAGAGATTCAAGAAGTTTATGAAACTTCACAAGAATGACTCAAAGAAGAAGATTGAACCAAGGCAAGTGAAGCCTACAAGAAAAGGCATTCAATGCTATAAGTGTAGTGGGTTCGGTCATATAGCCACCGAGTTTACTAATTCGAAGAAGAAGAAGAAGAAGAAGAAGAAAGGAAAAGTGGTGGCTACCTCATCAAGTGAGAGTAGAAGTGATGAAAATTCCCCAAGTGATGAAGAGGTTATTCTTACATACACAGCTTTTGGAGCCTCCTTTGTGGAAGATGTAGATAAAGGCAAAAAAGCCTTAAGTAGTGACCTTGAAAAAGGAGTAGATGAAAAAGTAGCTAAGAAAGAGATAAGTGAAGCTATTTATGTTGATGATGCCATTATGGCAACAAGTGACACTAGTGATGACTATAGTGATGAGAGTTCCCCATCTCACTCTACAAATGGAAATGTGGAGAGTATGCACCTTGAAGGGTTCATTAAGCATTTTCAAAGCTCAAGGTTGAATATGAAGAAAGAGGTTCGAAAGCTAAAGGAAGAGAACCTCAAGCTATCAATGGAAGAAAGGTGGAAGAAAGCTAGAAGGAGGAACTTAGAGAAGCTAGAGAGTTGACTGCTGAGATGACTTCAAGTACGAAGAAGCTTGATCATATGTTGGGAGTTGGCAAGAAGCCAAGTGACAAGAGAGGTCTAGGGTTTAAAGATGATAAAGAGACCTCAACTCCTAGCAAGACGGTATTTGTCAAGAGCATGGACTTCAAAGAACCTCTTCCTCCACTTCATCCTAAGAAGAAAATTGAACTAGGAGAGTGTTCTAAAAATGTCCAAGTCAAGATGGCATCAAGAATTCAAGCCCAAGCTCAACCAATGAGAGCACTTCAAGCAAACTTCCCTCAAACTAAAAGCCATCAAGCCAATAAGAATTTTCTGCATGCTCAACAAAGGAAGCAATCTCCTCCAAATCAATAAGAAGGGAGAAAAGAATCAATACCACACTAAATAAAAGCTCAAAGATATGGGAAAGCACTTTTGTCCTCACAAAGGAATGGTATGACCCCTCATTTTATTCCTTCATGTCATTTTTATGGTTTTGATGGTCATATTAGACCAAATTGCTTTAAGTACATTAACATGTGTAGAACTAAGAGCATGATTGAAAGAAAAAGAGCTAGAGCCAATATGCATGTGCCTAGGAAAGCTAGTGTTAATGATCCTAGGAGTAATATGATGATCTTGACCATTAGGATTGATAATGTGTCTCCTAAATGGATTAAAAAAGATGAACTCACATGCCATTGTGCTAATGGTTCACCCATAGGCTCAACTAAGTCCAATGGACTTGGTAAGTCTATAGGGACTCATATCCCCTCTTGACTAGTTTTGATTGACCCCATATGGGGAGCTCAAGCAAAGAGCGCAAATTGGCATTGCATTGTGCTCAGAATAATATTTATGCTCCTTTATTAATTACTTGAGATGATTGGTTGTACATTTTTTTAATAAGTGTGCAACTTTTCTTAACATGCAATCCATGTCTTATTTATGACCAAACATGCATTTTTGGACTATGAGAATTAATTGGGAAGTACTTTTTGAATGACCTAGAATTGATCTCCATGACATGTTGGTTATTTCTATGGCATGCTTTAAATTGATATGCATGATGAAATTTTTTAATGCTCTAAAATGAATGCAAAAATTTGTGTGTGAAAGAAATTATGAGACTTCAATCAATAAGGATCCTGTATCCATTTCAAGGATTTTACAATCCAAAAGTCTCTCTCTCTTTACTTGTCAAACAAGGCTACTATCATAAGGGCATTCCACTCGGAAAAATCGAAAATGGAGCAATAGTCGCTTATGTCTTGTTTTGCTTGTAAAGTTTGATATAGTTGTTCTTAAAATGAATTTATTTTACAGTCTATATCTTGCTTCTCCATGACAAAGGGTGATATTGGTTTGAATTCTCTTGGAAACCCTTGTCATTTTGCTTTGCCAAATACCATGTTTTGATCTTGAATACAACCTGTCTTGTATGCAAAGCATTCGCTCACACTTTTTTTTTTGTAATAAAACTACTTAATCCTCTCTTCTTAATTGAGTTGCATAAATTTGTTTATATGATTGTGCAAATTCTTATGCCATACGCTCTCATTGCTAATGCCTTCTTTAAGGGGATACTTCTTTGTCTATCTCATGACAAAAATGGGGAGTAGTGTGGATTTAAGGGGAGTTGAGTTGCATATGAGGGGAGTTGGAGTTTGACTCGTTGAGGAGGAGTTAACCTATTTAGGGGGAGCATTTGCAGTTGCATTGTTATTGCATGATGCTTGTTATTGTTGTATGCAAATTGCTCTTGTTTTTATTGCTTTGATCACCTCACATACACTTGTCTTGGATAGTGTAGTTACTTTGTTTTGTGGGGATGGTCATTCTACAAGAGAAAGAAGATTTGAAGATCTAGACTTAGGTTTCTCTTTGTAATGTAAATTGTGTTTGTTGACCCCTTGTCATTCAGTTTGTTTATTGGTGAGGATGAATTGTGAGTGGTGGTTTTGTCACGAAATAGCAAAATGGGGAGATTGTAAGTTCCTCAGTTTTTGATTGGCTCATTTTGTTGACAACCACATTTGGGGATTAATGTGTACGAGTAGTTTAGGCCATCGTTGCTCAAGACCCTGCTCAAGCTTCAAAAGGTAAATCACTTTCTTAACCTTGTTTGAAGAGTTTTTAGTGCACACACACACTCTCATACATGTCTTTGATCATCTTGCACGAATGCTTAATTGTCTTAATTGTGTGCCTCTTTGCCATAAATCTTGCTTGGGTGTTTGTTGCAATTAGTTTGCCCTTAGAAGAGGATTTTCCCCTTGACCGCGGCTGGGACCGCTCCATGTGCATTGCCTCTGTTGCGGTATGCACATCAGTGTTCTCTAGGCATTGCACGCTGCTGCTACTGCGGCCTATGCACGTTGCATGCACAACGGTCTCCCAAGCAGAGTTTCCCAGACGATGCACCGCTTGCTCTACCGCGGTCTGGACACTGCCTGTACCGCGGTCCAGATAACGGAGATTCCCAGGCGATGAACCGCTCACTCTACTGTAGTCTGGGCACTTGCCTAGGCCGCGGCACACACAGCGGTCATGACGGGAATCAATTGCCCTTTGTCCAAAACAATGCCGTTTCGTGTAGGGCACATTATTTATATGTTCTCTTCTCTTCTCTTTGGCTTGGGGAGTCCAAGAAACCATTTTTGAGAGACCAAGTTTTTATTAGGAGAGAAATTGACTCCAAGAGAGAGAGAGAGCTCCCAAGAACTAATTTTTACTCAACCAAATTTCAATTCATGAGTATCTAGCATCTTCCAAGCATGGTTTTTCTTGTTTGTCATTGACTAGGTAATCTCTACATGCCTTAGAATTTCTTGTTCCATTCTTATGACATGTATGCCTAGGTTTAGCAATTATTGTTCATTAAATGTATGTTATTGAGTTTAATTGCATTTATAACATGCTTGTGGTTTTGATTGTTGGTTGAGATTTATATTTTGTGATAGCTAGGGTTTGTGACCATTTTACCCTTCTAGCTAAATCTCTATGCTTTGCATTTAGATATTGTTTAGGACTCATTGATTGCATTTTGTGATTGCATTATAGTCATTGTCATGTTTTATGACAACTTGTGTTGATTGGCCCTTTGTTTGATAACTATGATATAATGTTGCATAACTATATCTAGTTAAGTCTTTATGAACATTCATTTAGACATTGATATCTAGGAATTGTACTTAGTGATATTTTTAAGTTTCTAGATAAGCATTTAGTGTTGCCTAGCATTACTTGCATGTTTGAATATTTTATCATATTCACTTAGGTTGTGTTTGAATCTTCATTGAGGTTAAATCTTGTGACTAAGTGGTTAGGGCACAAGCAAATAGATCAAGAATCACTATTAAGGCCCGTTGGGTAGAGTGAAAGGGTTAGTAACTTGAGGGTATGACGGTAGGTCAACCTAGATTGTAAACTTTCATTCAATAGTAGATTTGAGAATCTAGTGTGGTGCACATATCAGCCCGTGGTTTTTCCCATTTGGAGGGTTTCCACGTAAATATTATGTGTTGTTGTTGTTGTTTAAAGTATAAGTGATTTTATTGAATGCTTGTTTATTCGGGGTAATTTGTGTTAATATTGTTTAATCGAAAAATCGATAATTCATTCGATTAAAACCTATCCCCCCCCCCCCCCCCCCCCCCCCCCCCCCCCCCCTCCCCTCCCCTCCCCTCTAGGTTATAGACACACACTTTCTAGGGTAATTATTTTCAGAACAAGATCTTTGTATATATGCGAGATACAATTATCTACTTGATCAAAGTAGTATATTTCATTTATTCTTACAAGTTGATTTATTTGTAAATAATAATACTTTGTTTAGCGCTTGCTTTTATTTGACATGTATATAAATGAGCACAAGTTCTTAATGATTTATGTTTTAGTGAAATCCCTTCATATGCTTGTTATAGACTCTATTAACGTTGTTAAGTTGAACATGCTTTTCAATAGTCTATACGTGCTTGATTATACTTAATAAATTATGATACAAGCTATCTATAGGGAAAAACTTTTTCAAGGGATTGAAAAGAGGTATAAAAACTTATTCTTCCCTTTTCTAGGTTAGCTTTAGGCAAATTAATCGTGTTTGTATTTTCAATTGGTATCAAAGCAGGTCGTTGTAGTGGCCTAAAATATATAAGCCCAAATAGTAGTCTTATAACTTAGATTTCGAAAGAGTCAACCCTCAGGTACCCAGTCTCAGATAATCCAAACAAAACCAAACATTGGCCCAATGTCATGCCATTAAGCACGTGGTCAATTAGAATTTGTTTTTACAATCAAGTCAGGATTGTACAAATCCAAAACGCCTAATACTGTCTTCATTACCCGATTCAAATGAATCAACACGAGTAATTAAGGTCCCGTGATCGTACTCATAATGAGCCTTAATGTAGAAGGCTTCTGAGTTTCACTATAAAGGCTAGACTACTCCTTAAAAGAAAGGGTTTAGAAAATTCTCTCTCTCAACTCACGTGAAAGAGCTTTCTATACACAAACCTCTGTGATCCTTCTTTGCATTCATTACGGCGCACACATCGGCAATTAATAGCAAATTTGTGTCCCGATCGTGGTCAACCATAATTTCCATCGAAGCCAATCAATCTAATTTTTTACCGTCCAACATCGAACGAGAAGATCCATCTGGGAGTAATCTATATCGACCTAACAAATCCCTAGAGGATCGAGTTGCTAATATCGGCACCTATGGTCAATTTTACAAGATCGATCCGTGACTCGACCACAGTTATCAAGCAACACGGTTTGTTATTTATTACTTCTATTCAGTCATTTAAACATTATACTGACTTAAGCATCAGAGAGTCCCCTAAGGGAATACCCATTCCTGTGGTCCGTCATCGATCCTTCTTTTTTTTACAGGATGTCAATGCCCACCTCGAGGATCAAAGATTAATTGTAGATCCGATCGACTATAGTTTGGTGCCCACTGTGGAAACCTGGCAATTTCTTTCTCATCAGACATGACGTGATCAAGATCGACCACCATGACTAACTCCGATGATATTGAGGCATGACTCACAGTCCTATCATCGCAGATGATGAAAAGCACGACCCGTCTATAGGGGCCCAAAATAAAAAATATGGAGGTTCGGGCTAAGAACCGAGAGCTACAAGCGAATCTCAACCTAATTTCAGCCGTACAGACAACAGAGTAGAGCCTAATTGACGATCGAATGCATGAGCCAAATGGAGATCCAGAACAAAGCACGAGGCGCACAGGAAAGTTGATCCACGAGAGTACCATTCGATCAACCCTTTGTTGATCTCAACGAACCAATACTGGCGACGGATACGAACATCATTGCATCAAATCCGTCGACCTCGTTTGAAACACTTAAGGACTCGAACCAACACAATTTATGGTGTGTTTAATATTAATCTAGAGGGGGGGTGAATAGATTTTAAATAAATTTACCCAATTTTCGTTAAATGTCAAGTTAATGAAAATGTCTCTAGCTAGTTACAACAAAATCACAAGTGTAAAGATTGCGGAAATAATAAAGACACTTGAGATATACGTAGAAACCCTCCAAATGGGAAAAATCTCGGGCTGATGAGTGCACCACACTAGAACCTCGAATCCACTAATGGAAAAGGAATTATAACCTAATCCCGGTTTAAATCCACTACCACTACCTAATCCCCGGTATAAGTGAACCTAGTCCATCTTGCTTGCGATTTAAGCTACCTACTCCCGGAAGCAACACAAGTCTTACTTCTCAATGAAGAGATAAAATGTCCTATATGAATATATGATGATATTCAGAAAACAAACAAGGCTAGGAAACCCTATATGCTTATCTAGGATAATGAGATGACAATTAATGCAATCCTAGATATCATGAGCTAAATGACATGTTTAAAAAGCTTAGCTAAACATTGATCAAACAATCCTATGAAGCTATCACAATACAACACTCAATCATGTCATCACAACAATCTCTAATTTGTATCTAGAATATGTTCTAAGAGCATACAAATAATTAAAGAGATGGCTTAGCAAGCAAAACACTTAACTTGTAAAAAGATAGTGAAGAACTTACCAAACAAGATGTGATGAAGCAAACCTATCCATAAATGCACTCTAAATGGCTTTAGATGATGCAATATGAAGTTTTTATGCACATGGGAATGCTTTGAGTGTTTAAAGATGAGTTCTTGGAAGAGTTTTTCCTTTGAAATGTGTTTTAAGGAAAATATATGATGTTCTGAACTCTTACACGACCTTAAAGTAAAGAGTTATATATATATGGGATCCAAACAAAGTGAGGTCGTTTTGGAAAAAATGTTCCAGCTTCCTCTATGTGCACTGGTGACGTGCGCTGGTCGAGTAGCGCACAACCTAATTTTTCAATAGGCGCTGGACGAGTGGCGCAGCCCAGTGGCGCAACACATGCAACAATCCACTGGAATGTTGCACTGGTGAGGCTGCGCTAGTCGAGTAGCACATCACCAGCGCACTGCCCACTTTTTCAACTTTGCGCGGGTGCAATGGCACAGCTTAGTGGAGCATGACAAGCGGTGTTCCACTGGAATGTTGTGTTGGTCGAGTAGCGCACAGCCTAATTTTTCAACACTTAAACACACATTTTCAACAAGTCCAAGAGTGATGAAAATGCATCCTATACTAATGCCTAACATGACATGAAACTTTAACTACAATATGCAAATATATCAATCAAGAGTCATTTAAACCAAAATGCACACAAGTATAAACACTCAACATATATGAATAAGAATTATGCATGAATTTGTGAGTGTGTGCAACTATCTCTTCAAAGTAAGTAAGCAAAAGAATTTTACCTTTGGTGCTTCTCCTCTTGAGGTCTTGAGAGCCTAAGTTACCCTTATATAATACCCCAAAAATGTGATTTGTTCACGAAATAAGCCAATGAATAAATGAGGACTTTACACCGTGAACACATACGTGGTAAAATCAAACTTGTTTTCTGACCCTGATGTTGTTTATAGGTTCGTAGAACTGGAAGCGATGATCCAAAGGATCTTAGGAGTGCTCGCTCCCATCAAGCGTAGTGCAACAAACAGCTTCACTGAATCACCATTTATGGATGAGATCCCACTGATAAAGATGCCACGGAATTCAATTTTCCAAACATGAAGTAGTATGACGGAACGAAGAATCTGAACGACCACATCGAGTAATACAAATAGTGTATCTTCACAACAACTATTCCTAATGATTAGAGGGAGACATGTATGTGCAAAAGATTCGGTTCAAGTCTCACGGGTCTTGTACTTCAATGGTACACAAACCTGCTAAAAGGTTCGATTGGATCTTTTACCCAACTGACCGACACCTTTGTCGAACAATTTACAAGCAGCGGGAAGCTAGAGAAATAGTCAGATGACCTCTACATTGTTACACAACGAATAAGAGAGTGACTGTGAGACTATGTGGGTCGATTCAACAAAAAAAGGTATCAACCCCTAATTGTAACCCTACTACTGCAGTCTCTGCTTTCAGGAAAGGGTTACAGTATGACTCAGACTTGTACAAAGAGCTGACCAAATACCCTTGTCGAACAATAAAGGACTTGCTAGCAAAAGCCTGAGCCCATATCAAGTAGGAAGAAGACGAGGTTAATTATAGACCATCGACCTAACCTTAGAAGAACTGCAGGCACGATCAACACGTATATAGAAGGCTAAATGATTGAAGTTCAAATGATCGGCTAAACAACAATGAATGAGACGGGTCGGATGCAAGTAAATGTTCACACGACTGGCCTCCTTGAGATGATATCCGACAAAGGACTCGAGTACTCGAGTACACGTTGAACATTAAACCTATAGAGGCAGTGAACGTACTAAAAGGTATGAGAAACTCTGTGAGATGACCCCCAAAGATGACATCGCCATCAGAGTGTAGAGACTTGATCAAGTGGTATGAATTCTACGGTGAACATATACATCAAACAGAGGAATGCATCATCTTGAAACTCGAGATTGCAGAGTTGTTGAAGCAAGGACGACTCAAAGAATTCACGACCGATAAAGAGAAATCGATAATAGCCCAATGAAACGAACGACACAAAGCTAAAGGGAAAGATTCCCCACCAGTACCACAACGTCCAGAGTGCACTGTCAACTTTATATCAAGTGGGTCTAAGGTAAATGAAATATTACACTATGGTGCTAAGAGGCATATTGGGCAGGTTTCCAACCTGGAGGTAAATTCTATCCTTAAAAATGACCATTTGGTCGATAGGTTAATCTATTTCAGCACGACAGATGGCCCAAATTTACTTTCCCCACACCACGATGCTTTGGTTGTTTCATTGCTTATAGCCAATTATATGATCAAACGCTGTTTGGTCGACAATGGTAGGTCAACCAATATTCCTTTTTTAATTGCGTTAAGAGAAATGTAGATCGATGAACCTGGAATCACCCATCGCTCAACAACCCTTGTGGGATTTAATGGGGAGGTCAAGAGTACAATAGGAGAAATCATTCTCCCGGTATATGCAGACGGAGTGAACGTGCAGGCAAAGTTTCTAGTGCTCGATTGTCCATTAGTGTACAACTTGATTGTTGGTCGACCGTGGATCCACAAACTCTGATTGGTCCCCTTGACCCTTCATCAAGTGATACGCTTCCCAACCAAATGAGGAGTTCGAAAGATCAAAGGCGAATAGAGAACCTCTAGGGAAAATTACCATATGATTTTATAGGAAAAGAAACGTGACTTATAACAATTACAAGGACCGGGTCCGGGGCTTGACCCTTATAAAGATGGAGTATAAGAACTCGACGAAATACAGATTTACCCTGACATCCCAAAGCATAAGGTTCAGATAGGGTCAAGGCTCGATCCTACAATTAGGGAAAAGCTCAGTGGTTTCTTGAAAGAGCACTACAATACCTTCGCATGGACGCATGCATATATGGTTGGAATCGCCCCGAGGTCATGGTTCATCGATTACAGGTCAATCCAGATCATGGACTAGTAAAGTAGATGAGACAGAAATTCACCTCGAGTGAAATAGAGTGATCAATGAAGAGGTCAAGACGCTGATCGACATCTGGTCGATCAGAAAAGTTAACTATCCTGACTGGCTAGCAAACATGGTTGTGGTTGAAAAAAAGAATAGGAAGTGAAAGGTCTGCATCGCCTTCACTGACCTAAACAAGGCTGCCAGAAGGATTCGTTCCAACTCCCGTACATCAACATATTGGTTAATGCAACTACGGGGACACGAACTGTTGAGCTTTATGGATGCCTTTTCAGGCTACAACCAGAGCCTCATGCACCTTAACGGTCAAGAAAAAATAGCCTTTATAACAAAGTGAGGTATCTATTGTTACAAGGCAATGTCGTTCGGTCTTAAAAATACAGGTGTAACATACCAACGGTTGGTAAACAAGATGTTCATGGAGATGCTTGGAGATACGATAGAGGTCTACATCGATGACATGCTTGTCAAATCGTTCATGGCAGATCAGCACCTGAGGCATTCTTTCGAAATACTCGACATGTATCATTTGAAACTCAATCCCATTAAGTGTGCCTTTGGTATCACTTCATGAAAGTTGTTAGGATATGCTGTCACTCATAACGGAATTGAAGAAAACCCTTAACAAATCGTCTATCATGGAGATCGAATCACCCAAATGTATCAAGGATGTACAAAAGTTAACAGGACGAGTAGCGGCCCTGGGTCAATTCATTTATAAGTCCTCTGTGAGGTATCACGGGGTCTTCAAAACCTTAAAGAAGAACTGGAAATTTGAATAAACAAAGGAGTACGAGAATGTCCTATAAGAATTGAAACATTATCTCACCACCATTCATTTGCTCTCAAAGCCGATCGATGAAGAGATACTTTACATTTACTTGGATGTGTCAGCGTAGTACTCGTAAGAGAAGACGAAGGTAAACAATCGCATGTATATTATGTGAGTGGATCGTTGTTCGATATAGAAACCAGGTATGATCAACTAAAGAAACTAGCATTTGCACTAATTGTGGCGGTAAGAAAGCTTCGACCTTATTTCCAATGTCACCCGATAGTCGTCATCACGACACATCCGCTCAAAAGCATCCTCCATAAACCAGATCTTTTTGATCGTCTAACTAAATGGTTAGTGGAACTTAACGAGCACGATATCACATATCGATCAAGGACTGCAATCAAGGCCCACGTATTAGTAGATTTTGTGAATGATTTCTCTACTAACGTACTGGAACAATTCGAGAAAAAAGCAATAAATATGGTAGATAACCAATTCCCGAGAACATTGGGGTTATCAGTTGATGGCTCGAGCAACGCCAGAGGAAGTGGACTTGGAATCATCTTTCGATCCTCTAAAAAAGTCACGATCGAACAAGCTATCAGCTGCATTTTTAAAGCAACCAATAATGAAGTAGAGTACGAAGCCCTCTTCGCAGGATTATCCTTGTCAAGGAGCTTGGCCATGAAAAGAATCGTGGTCGACCATAATATCCACCGAAGTCGATCAATCCAATTTCGATCCTCTGAAAAAGTCACCATCGAACAAGCTATCAACTGCAGTTTTAAAGCAACCAATAATGAAGTAGAGTACGATGCCCTCTTCGCAGGATTATCCTTGTCAATGAGCTTGGCCATGAAAAGAATCGTGGTCGACCATAATATCCACCGAAGTCGATCAATCCAATTTCTGACCGACCAACATTGAACGAGATGGTCCACCTAGGCGTAATCTATATCCTATCTCAGCCCAATTCTAATTCGATCTACATCGACCAAACGAATCCCTAGGGGATCGAGTCACCAATATCGACACCCAGAGTCGATTCTACAAGATCAACCCGTGACTCGACCATAGATATTGAGCAATATGGTTTGTTATTTACTACTTCTATTCAATCGTTTGAACATTATACTGATTTGAGTATCAGAGAGTCCCCCCAAGGGAACACCCCCTTATGTAGTTCACAACCGTTCTTTCTTTGTTTTACAGATTACAAGTGCCCACCTCGACGATCAAAGTTAATTGTAGATGCGATCGACTACAGTAGTTAGTAGCAAATTAACGAGATCCGAGATACACTCACGGTTAAGTGCAAAGCTTTGAAGTCAAGTGCTCCAAGAAGAGATAATTGCCCAAGGAGCTTTAAATTCAAGACCTCTACTACTTAAAGGTCATAACTATGGATTTTGAAAATTAAGGATGAAAGCCTATATCCGCTCTATTGATAAGAGGGCGTGGATGAAAGTGGAAGAAGGATACACACCTCCAAGTAAGATACTAGCCAAGGAGTGAGTGGACAGTTAATGAATTTGAATTGGCTAAGTGGCATCACCGAGTCGTAAACGCCATTTTTAGAGGAGTTAAAGGTCACCAATTCTCGTATATTTAAAACTTAGAATCCACCAAGGAAGCATGAGATGATCTTCAAGTTACCAATGAGGGAACAATAGTGGTCAGGAAATATAGGCTTCAAATGCTTACATCACAGTTTGAAAGTTTACAAATGAGTGAAGAGGATAAATTTAAAGACTTCCAATTTAAACTTCTCAATATTGCTAATCAATGCCAAGCACTTGGTGTGTCAATCTCTTGAGAGAGATTTAATTGGAAGATCTCAAGGGCTCTACCCAAGATGTTCAAGGTTAGGTGTCGGTTGTTGAAGAAAGCAAGGGTGTTGATAGCATGAGCATCGATGAATTGCTTAGATCGATTCAAACATATGAAATGAGCTTAAAACCTAAAGCTAAGAGCAAGGGAATAGCTCTCAAGGCCATTAAAGAAGAAAGTGAAGATGAGGAAGATGAGATGGCACTTTAGGGAGGATTCTATTATTCGGCATTACGAAGGAAATGGCATGTATCAGTGATAAGTGGCTACTGGCTTGGAAATAATATTGGGGACAATATGAAGCCTTTTAATCCTAGCATATCTAACTCTTGGTGGTCATTTTTCTGGAAACTTAAAATTCCCTTAAAAGTGAAGATTCTGGTTTGAAAAGCCTACCATGATTAGATACGGACCAAAGCCAGTTGTGTCGGAAGAGGAATACAGACAACTGACATTTGTGATACCTGTAAAACTTAGAAAGAAACCACCATTCATGGTCTCTGGGATTGTAAAAGATTGAATAATGTCAAGGAAGAATGGTTCAAGAAGAAAGGAAATCTAAGAGGTAATTTTACAAATATTTTGAGATGTTGCAAGTGTGTGTTACTAACAAGAGTCTGGTTGAGAGTGAACTATTTTATGTGGTGGTTTAGAGGATTTGGTTTAGACGTAACTCTATTCTCCATGTTCTCCGTGACTTCTGCTGGATAGATGTTATTAATTGGAGTGAGGAATTTCTGAATGACTTCAACAGTACATATTCAGGCAACAAAAGAAGTTTTGTGGTTAGAAGGAACAATATGGTTCACAAGTGGGTGCCTTCGGAAGAGGGGATGTATAAAGCCAGCTGTGATGATACTGTCGATAGAATTAAGAGGCAGATTAGCTTTGGGGTCCTTATCAGGGATTGCAAAGGGGATGTGATGGCTTCATGTGTCCCTGTAGTGAAAGCTAACCTGAGTCTAAAGTCTGCCAAACTTACTGCTATGTGTATATCCTTTTCAGTTGTGATTGTGGCTTGACTCCCTGTACTTTTGAAATAGATGAGGCCAATGTCGTTAAGTGGATCACGAATGGAGATCACAGAGAGTTGGAGTACGGCTTGATTTTGGATGATATCGACTATTTAACGTCTAACCTTGGTAAGGTGATTTTCAGTCACATTGACAGGTATGCTAATAGAGTGTTTTGCGCTTGAGAGTACTGAAGACACTTATTGGATGGATGATTTTCCAAATTGTGTGAGGACGAAGGTGGAGGCTAATATGCCCGGTTAGGCTTCATTTTATATGCTCTGGCTTCTGTTTGTTTCCTTGTTTGTTTCCTTGTTTGTTTGCTCTATTTGCTTTTGTTTTTCCTGCCCTTTTTGCTGGGGTTTTGTCCAGCTTCCTTGTTCTGTCAAAAAAAAAAGGGTGATACTTTATTTTGATGTCTCTTAAATTGGCTAGAAAATGTAATAGGTGAAATAGATATACTTGAGCCATATTCATATAATTACGCTTAGATTTTGATCGTATCTATTCAAGTTTCAGTCCTTATTGTAACTTGTTCGTTGAGAATGGAAATTACTCTGTTTATTAATGAGAAGAGTGGAACTTAGGAGGGTGTATTGGATTGCGATTTTAATAGACAATTTTGGGGTATAAGGATTTTATGGATTTGTATGATTGAATGATTATTACTATTATATGGATTAGACTTTCAGGATTCTGAAAGAGTATTTGAATTTTATTTATAAATTATTAAGATTATATAGACTTTATTTCAAGATTTTTTGGACAATTTGAAATATGAGTTCTATAAATTTGCTAACTAACACACATGCTTGAGTTTAGAAACTCAAACTAGCTAGTTGGCCTGAGCTGAAAAAACCCAAACACTACTAGAAAAAAAAGTGTTTTATGACACGTTTTTATGATTTTTTCTTTTTATGTGTCAAGATAGTAGGATGGTTTTTAAAAGCCATCGTAAACTTCATAAACTAATGATGTTTTTAATTTTTTTAAAATGTCAAGTCTTAATGACATGTATCGAAAACTATCATTCAATTTTGATGGTTTTTAAAAAACTATCATTCAATTTTGATGGTTTTTAAAAAACCATCAAGATGTAGTGGTATAAAAATGGGCCGGTCAGTGACAGGCCGGTCCGGTCGGCCCAGGAAGTTCACGGGCCTTTCTCGGAACGGCCCGTGAAGGAAGAGGGCAAGGTTGCGGCCTGGTCCGGGATGGGCCGCGTGCCGTGCCGCTGGGAGGAGGCCCGGCAGGCCGGCCCGTCTGGCAAGCCAATCCGGCGTGCCAGGCCTGGCGGACCGATCCGCCGGTCCGTTCGGCCCAATTTTTTTTTTTTTTTTTTTTCAAAAATCCTCCAACGGCTGGAATTGATTTCTAGCCGTTGGAGGAAACAAAAATTACCAAAACCCCCCCTAAATCTTTTAAATTACAATTTTACCCACAAATCAAATTTTTCTATAAATATTTCCATCCATTTCATTTTCCATTAACTCTCTCTATCATTCTTTCAATCTCTCATTCTCTCAAATCTCAATCTCTAATATATTCTCCAATTCTCTAAACTTTTTCATTCAATTTGGTTATTACTCTCTCTACAAAATTCTCTACATTTTCCACCAACACACCAAATTTTAAAGGTACAATTTTGTTATTACTTTTGGTCTAACATATTCTCATAGTAAATTTATATGTTTATGTTTAGATTTGAGTTACTTAATGAAAACATTATCTATTTAGTTAGTTAGTTTATCAATTTTTGGGCTTTAATGTTAATATTATTTGTTTAGTTTATTAAGATTTTTAAGTTTAGTAGTAATTTTAATATTTGTTATTAATAAATTTAGAAAGTTAATTTGTATTACTGAAATTACATTTTGTAATAAGTAAATGATGAATGTTAAGTGTAGTAATTACGTTTGATATTGTTTTTTTTTTCATAAATTAAAATTTTTCATTTGTAGATTATGTTAGTAAATTTAAGAGTAGTGGTTCAAATCATCAATTTTATGTTAGTATATTATGTTAGTAAATTTATCAATTTTATTTGTAGTAGTGAACTAGTGAATTTAAAATTTTATGTTAGTATATTATGATTTTTTTGTTTATTTAATTTGTTTTTTAAGTAAATAAATTTTTGTAAGTGTCGTATTAGTTATAGTAATTATTGTTAGTAAATTAAGATTACTGTTAATAAATATTGATTTTTAATTTGACTATTAACTACTATAGTGCTCATATTTTTATTCAGATAATGGATCTTAACCAGCAGTCTTATTTTCCGGACGGTTTGAATATGCTCAACGATGAATTTGATATTTCAGAACCGACTCATACTCAAGCGGGACCTTCTGGTTCCGGCGTTACACCAACATCATGTCCCAGAAAATTAACATCAGATGTGTGGCAATGTTTCAACATAGTCCAAATGACACTCCCAAACAGGGCGTCTGGCCTCAGAGCTAAATGTAAGTTTTGCCATAAGAATTATGCTATAAGTACGGGGGGAACCGGATATTTGAGACGGCATATGCACAAATGTATGCCTGCACATGGACAGGTAGATACTACAACCCAGACACAACTTCAACGGCACCCAGACGAGTCCGTTACGACGTGGCAGTTCGACGTCATGCTCGCTAGAGAGTGCTTGGCACGATATATTGCACAAACTGATTAACCGATCAGTATTGGTGAGAGTCCATTTTATAAAGAATTAATCACATCTGCATATAACCCTCAATATGAACCTATTTCTAGAACCACCACTAGAAATGATTTGATACGATTGTTTGAAACCGAAAGGGATGACTTAGTTGCTGAAATACAGCATTTAAGTGTCTCTGTTGCATTAACTTCTGATATTTGGAATGCATGTTCCAAACAGGACTATTTATGTGTCACGGGACACTATTTAGATTCTGATTGGAGGATAACAAAAAGATTTTTTGGTTTTCGTCCTATGGATTTTGCACATACCGCAGAAAACATTTTTAATATCATAATGGAAGTTTTAGAAACTTATGAAATCACGCATCGCATTCTTTCAATCACATTTGATAATGCATCTGCAAATACTAGCTCTATTGCATTGTTTGTTGCAAGAAATATCCCGCAAGATGGAGGTTATTTTTTCCATCAACGGTGTGCATGCCATATTATAAATTTAGTTGTACATGCTGGTTTAAAGCAGGTAAGCGACCAAATAGATCGCATCAGAGATGCCATTTTTTGGATTTGCAGTTCTAATCCTAGATTCAGTGAATTCAAGAGACATTGTAAATTAAACGGTCTCAAACCCCGACGATTCCAAACTGATATGCCGGTAAGGTGGAACTCTACTTATTTAATGTTGCAAAATTGTTTGCAATATGATACAACCATTACATGTTTTTATAACATGAAATTGACCGAAACAGGACAACTTAGTCCAAAATTACTTACCACAGACGATTGGTATGTGGCAAAGATTTTTGTTCAATTTTTAAAGATTTTTTACAATGCCACTGTAACTCTTTCCGGGGTATATTACCCCACATCTTCCCAGGCAATCCATCAGATGGTGGAAATGTCTGAACTGTTAAACAGTTATAGAGAAGATGAACATCTAGGCGCTGCAGTTGTTATCATGGAGACAAAGTTGAAAAAATATTGGGCTAACATTCCCCTACTTTATGCCTTAAGTGCTATAATAGATCCCAGGGTTAAATTAGCTAGTTTAGAAGTTTTTCTTGAGTTTATTGGTATTAATTTGTCAATAGATTATTCAGAACAAATTACTGACATTCGAACCAAGTTGTTCGAGATTTTTCGTATTTATGAGACCAGGTTGGGAAACATTGACATCCTCCAATCAACACGACCGGAGACAGAGCCGAAGCAAACAAGTTGGAGCCTTCTGAAACGACAAAAAAAAAGACAAATCAGCAAGTACTTCTTCAGGGCAAAGATCTAGCTCATCTTCTTGTACCGAACTTATTAGGTACCTTGAAGCACAGTTCGATGATGTTGAAGACAAGGAAGAGTTTGATTTGTTGTTATGGTGAAAGACCTATACGTATAGGTATCCAGTTCTGTCACACTTAGCACGTGACGTACTGGTTATTCCAGTGTCAACGGTGTCTTCAGAACAAGCTTTCAGCACCAGTGGACGCATAATTGAACCAAGAAGAAGCTGTTTGTCTCCAGAGATGGTGGAGGTATTAACATGCCTTCGGGATTGGGAGTATGCTAAAAAAAGGTTACAAAATCTAACTGTAGATAAAGAACTTAATCTAAATTTCGACAATCTATATATTGATGACCCTTCAGGTAGTGGTCAGGGCCAGAACTAGGTTATACTTTTACATATGTATTTATTATTTACTTGTAAGTTGTAAAATGGTTGCACTCTTTTTCCCTTACCAAGTTTTTATCCCACTGGGTTTTTCTTGGTAAGGTTTTTAATGAGGCAATAATGTAGATATGTATTACTGAATTCCATAAGTTAAAAATAAATAAATAATTAAAAAATTATTCGTTTTCTTTATTCATTTCAAATCCTAATAATTGTTCGTTCTCTTCATTCATTTTAAATTCTAAACCCTTAACCATAAACTATAAATCCTAAACCCTATACCTTAAATCCAAAAAAACGTAATTTGGAAAAAAAATTGGACCAAAAAACTAACCCGTCGGACCAGACCCGTTAGGCCTGGCCCGCCTGACCAGGCCCACCCGGCCAGTCAGAGGGGCCCGACGGACCGGCCTGGCACGGGCTGCCTGAGGCAGGCCGGTGTGCCGTGCCAGGCCTACTTCTCCGGAAACAGGCCGGGCCGAGCCGACCCATGACACCGTCGCGTGCCAGGGCCAACCAGACCTGTTTCCAGAAATGGACTGGCCAGACCGTCCCTAATGGGCCGGACCAGTCCATTTTTACACCACTATCAAGATGTGTTGACCCTCGTTATCAAAATAAATTTGAAAGTCCTTTAAAAAGAAATAGTATTTACCTCCATAGTTATTTTTAAAAATAAATCTTAAAACCCTTAGTATCAGTGTCATTCTAATCTAAACCTAGAAAATTGGGTTATATAATTAAAAATATTATTTTCATCCTAAATTCTCGTACTAGTTATTTAAAAAAAAAATTGGCATGTGTCAGATTCTTAATGGTGTTTATAATTCTTACCATATTCATAAGGAGTAGTACTAGACAATCCAAAAATTTAGTCCAAATTTCAATCCAAATAATGTGACAAGTGAGTTATCATCACCACACAAAACATGAGACGATGTGGTCAATGAAAAAATTATTTATCACATCATTTGGATTGATCATCATTATTGTATTCATGAGTATACAATCCACCAAAACCCTAGACTTAGGGGGTGTATGAGATTGGGATTTTAACGGACAATTTGAAGAAGTAAAAGTCTGATGGTATTGGATTGAGACTTTTTAATAAGTTAGACAAGTCTGGTGGTATTTGATTAATATTTTTAAGATTTTCTTAAAAAGTCCATAATGTTTTGTGGTAGTGGATCCAAAATTTTAAGAGACAACAAATTATCTGATGGTATTGGATTGAGATTAAGATTTAAAGGATTTCATGACAAAATAGATTATTTAGACTTTTTAGTGATAATTGTACATACCAAGACTCTAAAATTGTGCTGCCATCTTCCATAAGACTTTTCACGCTCTCAAAATCATTTCATATTCTCAATTTTCATACCACCCATTAGATCTTTATCTCAAATCACTCGATTTTGTTTTTTGTGAGGCAGTATAAAAGATGATTTTGTGTGTGTGTTTTAATGGATCCTAAAAAACAAATTTTTAATAATAGTTTACAAATAATCAAATTTCTTATAACTGGCCGGCTATTTGAAGCATATTCAATTGTGTGTCCTTGATTATATTGGCTGGCAAATAAACATTTTTGTTTTATCTATCAAATAATACTATGATCGGATTCTGCTCATTACGATTTTAATTCAAAGCTGTTTTTTGCTCCTTTATTCTCTCGTTTGTTTTGATGTCTTTTAATCGTTCCCTTGATTGTTTAAATATTATCTGTGAGGGTTTTGAATGAACTTTTGATATGACAACTACTTGTTTATGATTAGTATGAATAGTATTTTTTTTCCGATAGTTTGGGTCTGATTATTTTGATGACTACATTCAGGTTTATAAAGGGATTCGTGAGTTACTCCAACTTCCAGTCGAGCGAAGTGTACGAGAGCCCATTTTTAAAACTCGATGAGCTTTTATATAAATGTTTGCATTTTAAGAAGAAGAGCGATTGAACCGAAATCAAATATTTTATCAACCACTTGATATTTTCATATGGATGTTGTTGATCTTGCCACCCAAAAAGATTATTTATTTGTCGAGCTTTTTGTAAAACTTATATACCCTTGACTCTTGATTAAAATTACTAAGAAGGTAAAATTATTTATAATTAATGTAAATGTTGTGTAGTTTGAGTTTCTTCCTTGTCATGTGAATGTTAGTTGGTCTAGAAGAAGCCTCAAATGTAACTATAGAAGAGTAAAGTGATGTAGGTTGAGACCGACAATTTCTTATAGAGTATCTTTTAGAGCATTTCAATAACTATCTTTTGAAAAACCTTCATTCAATATAACAATATAGTAAATAAAAAATTTACTGGGTGTATATACATATAGTTCTTGCTTTTTAATCTAATAATAGTTGGTTAAAGATCTGTCCGAACTCGACAATGAGTTCAATCGCTACAAGTATGGTCTGAATAATAACCCGAGTTATTTTCAATATTTTTTTAAAATATTCATAGTAGAATTTAGAGTATTTGGGTTGATCTTTTTTCATATTTTAGAAGATGAAAGTGAAATTACAAGAGTTAGCAGTACAACAGTTCAAAGAATTCGTTGGGTTTCTCAACTCAGGCATGTGCGTTAGCTAGTAAATATATATGGTCCATATTTAAAAAAGTTCAAAAAGCCTTGAAATAAAATCTACAAAATCTTAATAGTCTATAATTAAACTCTAAATACTCTTTCACAATTCTGAAAGTCTAGTCCGTATTAATAGTCTTTAAAATCTTACAAATCCATAAAACCCTTACATCTAAAAATTGTTTGTTAAAATCTCAATCCAATACGCCCCTCTTAGAATTATAACTTTCTTCCTTCGACAGCCTCCATTTATTCTCATTGCCATTGGACGACTTGGCTCCACTAAACTCGGTCACGATGCGGGCGTCGTAGAATGCAGCCACACTCCATCAACCAGAATCTGTCACCACATCATAGCCTCATAGGAAGCTATCGGACTCCACAGTTCGTACCACGCCGTCCGAATCAGCCGGACTCATACCATGTCACTTGAACTTATTCTTGGTTAACTTTATATGTGCCCAGATTTTTCACAGTTGAAATAATTTTCAATCAAAAAAAACTTCGAGGTAAGCGATAACTCACATGTATTGTGAGTTTGGACTTTAACAAAAAATCTAAAAATACTTTTATCTCTTTACAGATTCGAATTTTTGATGAGTGAAAGTTTAGACTTTAATTTTTTTAGTATTCAATTATTATAAAGTGAAAGGTTTTGGTGATATACCAGAAACTATTTCAATTTTCAAATGCTTAATAGAAATTGATACACGAAAGCGGTGTTAACTTTTTATTTTTACTCATCCATTATTGAATTGTTTACAGGCCTGCAGATTTTGCTAGTAAGTATCTTTCCACCTTCAATTCTTCAATCTTCTCTCAATGGGTCTTCACAGTTTGCAACATTTTTAACTTACAATCTAACCATTGTTAATTTTTATTTGGTTCAAATTTTTGCAGTTTCTTTTCTGGGCTTAACATGGTTTTGTTCATCTCTGATTATATGTTTTGGATTAGAGGTATGTAATTTATTTCTAACTAATTTTGATTATTATTTATTGTTATTATTATTATTATTATTATTATTATTATTATTTCTTACTAATTGTTTATGTGTAAACTCTTTTGGTTTTGTTGATATTTTCCATTGAAATGTAAATTGTGAAACCACTTACATCGAGCATACAACATATTTGATGAAAGGGAAATGCTACCTTTTCAAAAAAATGTCCCATAAATATATACAATCCGATACGGCAGTTCAGCTCATTTATTGAATTGCCATGTTTTTTCTCTCATTATTTCTTTTACTAAATTGTCATATTGGATTGTAATATTTTTGGAATAATTTTTTAGGAAGTGTAGCATTGCTCTTGATGAAATGCTTGTTAGAGCATCTCCGATGCAAATGTGACTTGTATTTAAACAAATAGTGACATGTTATCACCGTCAAGACAATTGCTTCCTATGTTGCAAAAAAAAAGAAAAAAACTTGAGACAACCAAATCAAAAATTGTGAAACACTTATTTTAAATTTTACAAAACAATTTTCTTTTAACTGTTAAAACTACCTAACATTGTCAAATACAACAGCCAAAATATTCGACATCATTCTTCTACTTTACTGGTAAGGTTATTTTTTATATTTTATTATTTTCATTTGTTCATTCAATCTTATTTTATACTTTTGTATACTCTTTTATTTGTTTTTTTTTTTGTATTAGCTTTTTTTGGTTTTATATACAGTAATTATAATTAAATTATTATAATTTATTTCTTCAAATATTTCTTTTGTTTATGAGTAATTTTTTTGTTTCTTTGATTGTTCATGGGTAATTGTATTCATGGTTTATTAAATATAAATTCAATGAATATATATATGGATGGACTTGCATACCAACTGTTTGAAAAAATTTCTCAATGAAACTTGCATAAAGATTGATGGTTTCTGAGCTATTATTACCGTTTTATATTAAGCTTTGTGTAGGACATACGAATTTTAAATCTGCTAGAATACAAGGAATGAGACCTAATATTGCATATTTTTTCTACTCATATATTTTGTCAAACGATTGATACAGTAACCATCCAATCCAATTCAAAACGAGAGATGATTGTTTTGTTTTGTTTTGTTTTGCTATGTCGTTCTGTCTGTGGTTCTGCTGCCTCTGGTGCATTTGTAGTGTGCCCTGTGTGGTGTGCTTGTTGTTTATTTTGGGGGATTGTGTTGTTCGTTTTTGTTTGGGTTTCTCTTGCCCTGATCTTGTCTGGTTGCTATTCTGGCTTCCTCTTTTGTGGTCGTTGTATCATGCTTTTTGCCTCTGATAATAAAATGTATTCAAAATAATAATAATAATGTTGGTTATTTGTTTTTTTGTGGTGTTTTTCCTAATATATATATATATATATAAACCAATGTCATCATCGAGTTTTGAAACCGACTCAAATAGTTCGTCATCAAGCAATGATTCACTCTCAATGACTAAACAATTATTAGATGAGCCATTGGAAAATGATAGTTCATTATGTACTAAGACTCATAATGTGGTTCAAACCACAACAATCCATGTTCCTATAATAGTTTCAACGATGTCGATTGAAAAAAAACCGTCCTCATGGTGGCTCAACACATGGTAGACGTTATATTCATCGTGATATGAAGGAGCGTCATGATTTGATTATTAATGACTATTTCAAAGGTGAGCACTCAAAGTATACATCAGAGCATTTTCGTCGTCGATTTCGAATGGACGTGCAATTATTCAAGAAAATTACGATAATTATTTTACACAAAAGGTTGATGCTGTTGGAAAAGACGGGTTGAGTCCTTTACAAAAAATGATAGCCGATGTGCGGATGCTTGCATATGGTTGTCCGGCTGATACCCTGGATAAGTATGTTCAGATTGGAGAAAGTGCTACAATTGAAAGCCTGAGGCGATTCTGCGATGTTGTAATAGAAGTTTTTGAAAAACAATATTTAAGAAAACCAGATAAAGATGATATTGCAAGCTTGCTCCAAGAAGGAGATGATCGAGGATTTCTAGGTATTCTTGATTGTATGCATTGGCATTGGAAGAACTGCCCCACAGCTTGGCATGGTACACATACTAATGGCTTTAAAAGAGTTCCTACTCTCATTTTAGAAGTTGTAGCTTCGAAAAATCTGTGGATTTGGCATGCATTCTTTGGCATGGCCGGTACTAATAATGATATTACTGTTTTAGATAGATCTCCGCTATTTTATGATCTTATTAATGGTGTTGAACCACCATGTAATTTTGTAGTACAAGGTCATAACTACAATATGGGGTATTATCTCTCCGATGGAATTTACCCCCAGTATGCCACTCTAATTCAAACAATCTCACAACCCCTGCACCTCCGAGAGCTGACCGGGCAGCTCAACCACCAAGAGCTCGGTGGGGAGCTCGACCACCGAATACGTCTGCGTAGTGCCTGAGTTTCAACGAAACTTTCTCTCTCTATTTCACAACTCTCATTGTGAAAATGAATGAAAGAAATCTGATGGAACAACTATTGGGGGGTATTTTTATCTGTTCACTATAATAAGTGTCTTTTAAACATAAGTTATTATTGCAATGATAATATTGAAATGACACATTCAAAAAATATCATTTAATTTTTGAACACTTACCAATAATTAATAAAAAAACCTTAAAAAAGCTTTGTTGCCAGTTTTTATTTTGTTATATCATCAAAATATATTGTTCTCGTGTTGTAATAATTAATTGTATGCATGATCTTTGTAGTTTTAATAACGTGTTTGAAAGTTCTTTTGGTATTTTTGGAAGTGGTTTTTTTTTTACTATTTTTCATAACTTTGACTACACAGTTTAAGACTATGATACCTTAAAAGAAAAAGAAATGAGCGTATATTTTATGTGATGAATTAATTGACATTTAATTTATTGTTTCTACAGATGATGCAAACGGTAAACTAAGACATCATAATGCATTGAATACCAAATTATAGTAGTAAATACATTTGCTTTTTCAATCCGAAGGTAACATATAATAACAGAGCCTCAACTTGCCATATAAATTCAATTACGAATAACGTACAATGCCTGCACATCGTGCGGGTTGTAAGCTTATTATATATATATATATATATATATAACTAATGGTGTAAAAATGGACTGGTCCGGTCCATTAGGCACCGTCTGGCCAGGTCCGTTTTCGAAAACGGGTCCGTTTTCGAAAACGGGTCGGGCCTGGTTCGAAAACGGGTTTGACCTGGCGGGTCCGACGGGTCGGTCCAGGGGATGTGAATTTTAAAAAAATAATAAATAAAAAATAAATGGTTGATGTGACGGACCGAGGGGCCGGTCTAGGGGTCTGGCACGCCGGCTAGGCATGCCATGGCGGGCCGACCCGCCGGACCTTGTACCAGCGACCCGGCACACGGCCTGTCACGGACCGGGCATCGGCCTGGCACGTTTCCTTCTTGGCACGGCCCGTTCGCTTCGTGGACCGGCCTATCTCGAGCCGGTCCATAATTACACCATTATATATAACCAGTCCTGTAGGACTAGTTCAAACCTGTAGGCTGTAGCTAGCAACCCCAAACCAACAATTAATTGGGCTTGAAGAGGGACCTCCTCTCACGGCCAAACCAAGGGGATCAATAAACTGTATAAAAATAGTGTTCCAATTTGTTCAACTTCTTCAATAAACGTAGATGTATATCCCAATTTGATTGATTAGATATAAATTGGGGTACCATTTTTAGACAATTGATTTAAGTCTCAAACCAAGAAGCTCTAATAGTAGTATTACCGATGGAAAAATGCTACAGTAACCTAGATTGTCCAAATTGTTTACTATGTGTCAAGATTATTTATTGCCATCCTATTGATTATAGAATGATGTGTTGATCAAATGGTAGTTACAAATGGCAAATCAATTTGTAATCATATTTGGGCAACGTAGAATTATTCTACTTATTATCCAAAATTTTGTCTAAATTTATAGTTTAAATGATGTGGCAAACTTATCTCTTTATCAATATATTATTGGTTGCTAGCTACTATTCAGCTTGACATATCAGTTGCAAAAAAAAAAAAAAAAATGGCAAACTTTGGACTTTTGAGCAACGCAGAATTATTGTATTTTGTCTAATTGGGCAAAAGTTTTGAGTAATGCGGTATTATTTTATTTTGTAACACAATAACTTCTCAATCAACTAATTATAGAATAAACTCAGATATAAAATTTGAAAAATGCAAGACTAACAATAAGTTTAAGAAACAAGCAGGAGACATTGGTTTGCATTTCAACTGCCATTATTATTTATGTAGCAACACAATATTATTCACTCTTTCTCCCTAGAGATCTCAAGTTATTGATGAGAAAGAAATTTAGATTCAAACATGCAGAGATGAATATAAACTCTTAAGTTAAAATCTGCATAAGTTGCTCAAAGATGTGCATGGCAGAAGCCGGTAAGCCCAAAAGTACATTTATGCCCTTCCTATCTTGTCCATTAGGTAGGAAGAGAACTACTTCTTTCTCAGGCAAACCAACAGGTCCTGATACAAATGCCTCTCCCCATCCGAAATCTGTAGCGTGGAAAGAAAGTCTAGACCAAGTTGTGATCAGAAGAGTTGAAGCCAGAGAAGGCCTTGCTCTTGTTATTTCAAAATAGTCGATGGCGGATCTCATGTAATCATCTGTGGCCAACTTCACAGCTTTCTGAACTAGCCCCACTGCAAATGATAGTGGATTTTCCAAAAGCTCACCTGCACTGCACAATGAATTTGTTAATACAACCCCATTTCCAGCATACCCTTCAGGAAGTGGTGGCACAAATCTTGGCCGTCCATCAACAGCGAAGAGTAGCTTTGTTTGTTGATCAGCCTTCATTCTTAATGCCTGACATCTAGCTTTCCACACAAGAGCTGCAAGTGTTTCAAATGTGGTGCACTTGGTTAGTATTTCATCTTCCGTGGCTGTTTTCTTGAGTTTTTCGAGCTTTTCTGAGTCGAAACAGAAGGGTCGATAGAGCAATTCTTCTTCATAAAGTTTGCTGGTGTTTGATATATCTTCAATCTCAGCAAATTCATGGTGTGGAAACTCTACTTTTGGTGGGTTTCGGGACTTGAGGATTTTTCTATCAAGAGATGGAGGGACCTTCAAGGGCAACCCCTTGGCAATTTGCCCCCATGAGTTGACAAACTCAACTGCACCAAGTCCATCAAGCATACAATGGTTCATGCACATCCCCAGAACAAATCCTCCATCTTTGAACCTAGTTACCTGGAAGACAAGAGTAAAACTTCTAACAACTTCAAAATGAACCCCCAAAGAAGACCAAAAGCTCAGTACAAATTGAGCAGGTCTTTCTTTTTTTTCTTTTTTTCTTTTTTTTTTTCAAAACGGACTCTCACTAGACTTTGAGACCATGAGTTATCAGATTCTCACATTTTAACTTTTTTTTAATGTTTGTTGTTTAATCAATCCAATCCAACAATTAATACCTGTATCCCTCATATGATATATGTATAATATAAACGGATTTGGTTCCTCTCTGCTGATTTGATCGTCGTAAGAAACAATCACAACTTAATCGCTCATTAATTACACTGTTTATGCATGATAAGATTAGATGAGGTCAGAAAAACTAAAAAAAATCAAAAACAAAACAAAACAAAACAAAACAAACCTGAGCCATTAGGGGAGGCATTTGAAGTATGTTCTGTGCACCAGGAATGTCATAAACCAGCTTACCAAGAGTCAGAGGATCAGTCCTTGACATGTCAGCTATCGCTTCCACGGCACAATTAGCTTCAGCTTCAACGAAGACAGCTCCTTCACCTGTGCAGTTCACTATCAGCTTCCCTTCTGAACTAATAGTTAGCCGCCCGGCAAGTGGGTAGTAGTAAACAAGCAGTTTTGACAAAGCATTCTTGATTACTTTCACAGCATCCTCATTTCCTTTTGAATCTGATTTATAGAAGTAGATTGTACGAATAGGAACTGCAATGTTCTGGTCAAGGTTTGAGAGGAAGTAGAAGCCTTTCTCTGTCTCCTCATTAGGAGGAACCAGAGTTGGTTCTTCATGCTTCACAATAAGTTCAAAAGTAACATCCGCCATAACAAGACACACCTAGAAACCAAAAACCTGACAAGGATATAACGCAAGAGAAGTAATTAATATGCGTTTAATGCAAACTAATAATATAAGTATACAACTAAAAACATACCTGAAATGGGAAAGTTGTTGGTGGCAGTGAAGCTCTCAAGTGTGTATTCTGTTTTGGAAATGGAAATGAAGTTATATAGGAAAAGAAGTGGGAGTTTTTACTTTTATTTTTTATTAGCGTTGGTTGGCGAAATGTTCCCACATAATAGAGACGGGCAATGGCGAAAGGATGAGTAGCGGGGCACTGGGGCAGCCCTTTTTCAAAAAAAAAAATATTATATATACTATGGTTAATTGTATAAACATCTCTTGTATTATATCTAATTATATTTATATATAAATTTTATTTATAATTACGCTAACATCCCCTACCCTTAGTATAATTTATTTCATTTATTTATCCTAACTTAAAATCACAAGATAATAATAAAAATTACAAACAATCAATCACAATTGACAAAATTATTATTTTATATTTGTTTTACATATAATATTTTCTTTTTTTTTTATTTCAATTTTTTTATTACACAATTTAAATTCATTTCACTTTGTTCTCTTGTTAATAGTAAATTTGCATGACATGTAGAATCTATTTAAAAACAAAATATATATTGACAAATAAATCAATGTGAGGGTCTTTGAATCATTGATTAAGCATTAAAATATATTGACTAAACAATTCAATGTGAGAGTTTTGAGCCACTAATTAAGTATTATAATATATTGATAAAAAAAATAGATAAATCCAATAGCTAATGAAATGACTATATACAACTCATGTGTACCGAGAAAAAATATATTTATATATATAGTTTAGTCCGGTCTATAAATATTTCTTGGGTCCGCCCCTAGAGACATGTCCAGGTTCATACGTAAAGTCGTCGTGTTTTAGTGGAGGAATGTGATCAAGAAAGAGGGGGGGCAGTTTCTTGTTTGAGAGTTTTTGGACATTGTTGTTTCTTCTGCAGATTATGCAAAGGTCATAAGCTTGTTGTAGGTTACTTGCAATAGAACCAAAACGTTACCAGCCAAGCAGTGTGGCGTGAGAGAACGGAAGAGAGTCTGGGGTTGGTTGGCGTCCAAATTTAAATAGCTTAATCTGCGTTTATTGATTTTTAAATGTTGTCTATCTTCTTTTTACACATTAATTATATGATGTTTGTTACACTGTAATTTTCTTGTCTTATACTATTATGGTAAATAAACTCGGTCATATCATAACAAGTTGGAGAAGTAAACTACAATTTAGAGAAAAGGAACATTTTTATTTTTCTTTTTAGTTTAGTTTAAAAGAAGCTAAATCACTGGTTTTGAATTTATTTATTTTTTCAATAATTCTGAAAAAGATTTTTTTTTTTTGAAATATTATAAAAGTTCATAAATTCAGGTTTTTTTAAAAAGCGGGAAAACTCAAACTCGCAACCTTATAAGGTATGTTTTGGGTTTTTTTAGAAAACGGAAGGACTCAAACTCGCAACCTCATAAAGTATGTGTGAGTTGTTTATCACTATACCAACTTCATCTCGTCATTCTGAAAATGCTTCATATCGCTTGTATTACCTACTCGTTTAGATTTCATAAAATTTATTGGTAATCTCAGAGGAAATTTATAGTAAGCAACACATACTGATATGTGATGAAACCAGCAATTGGTTATATGACATCTCTGCAGCTGTATAATTTTAAAAAATTATTTATTTAATAATTTGACAAAAAACTAACTAATTGTTTTTCTTGCTTGTTGGATCGACATATTCGATTCAGAAACACCCAAAACATGAATAAGAGAATACAATTTTATATATATAATGTAATTGCCTGCTAGTTGAAACTTCACCATCTTAGTTTACGTGATAGAGAGACTAATAAGTTTTAAGGTTAATATTAAAAACCTCAGTTCACTTTTGAACTATTATTGGATATATAGTTATAAATGTTTTTATTTTATAAACTTTCTTTATGACTAACACCGTTAGCATTCTATTTATGTTGACTGAGTTTGACAGTTAAAAAGTATAAAATATCATTATTTAAGCTTCATTTGTATGAATCGATTATTATACCCTTATACTTTTACCAAATAAACAAATAAAATAATACAAAATGCGAGTATTAAATTGTGAAGAAAAAATTATTTTGTTGATAATTTTATCCCTAAAAAATATCAAAATTGCAAACAAACTTAAAACATTGAAAATAAACCAACATATATATATAAATATATATATATATATATATTTTATAAATCCAAACAAATACTCAATTTCAATGTTTTAGGTTCATTTATAATTTTATTACTTTTAGAAATAAAATTGTCCATAAAATTATTTTTCCTTTACAAGTTAACATTCCCGCATTTTATATCATTTTTATTACTTTATTTAGTAAAAATATGAAAGTATAATAGTCAGATCATACAATAAAGCTTAAATAGGGATATGTTATAATTTTTAATATTCAAACTCAGTCAATAAAAACGAAATGTTAATGAAATTAGGTTTTTAAAATAAAAACATTTGTAAATGTACATCCTATACGTCCAATAATAATTTAAAAGTGGGGGTTAATATTAATCCTAAATTTTAATTGCAAGACTGCAAGAGAGAGCAACGGCACAAAAGAAAGTACAATCAAAAGTCAAAACATCGATAATAAAAAGTTGTGAATTTACCAAGTAAGTTTTCCATTTCATGTAGTTAGTTTTTATTTCCATAGTCATGAGGAAAGAAATTTTACTCCGATGACGAAAGTATAAGATTATTATTAAATCTCAAAAATAAATTGACCATCTTTTATAATTCTTTCTTGTCGTATTTCTTATCAAAGTGTAAGATTCTAATAAAGTCAAGATTTTCATATTTTATTAAAGATTCTTTAGTGTCCTATTCAACCGTATACAAAGCATTCATAGACCGTAAAAATCTTTAAAAATCAATCTTAAACTCTCATAGTTTGTGTGAACGAACTTTAACCTCAATTAAAAAGGTAAAAGCAAAATAAGTTAAGCAGTTCACATTAGCGTTATACGTTTGGATGCACAGCACTCATGAAGGAGCTCTGTTTAGCAGGAATACAGGATCAGTATTGATCTGAAAGAAAAATAAAATACATGAACGTCCCACACAGGCCCCAACTTAATCAAACGTAAGAAAATCATGCAAAACAACCAGAACCCGTAATCCACAAGATCCAATGAACTAATCTACCATAAGCCATACAAATTTGACTTGATCTCATGCACTCTGAAGCACAACCCCATGCTTTCCATCATTCATAAACTTCATAAAAAAAACCGACTAAATCAAATATGAGAAACTCATGAATGTAAAACTACAAAAGAATAAAATTGTGGTTTTCAATGGAGAACCCGATTGAAAGACCTCACTCAAACATAACTCATTAGTCATAATCAATAAACTTTGTTAATGCATAGTTGACCAACAATTAACAAATGTAAATTTTTAAATATATTTGAGAAAATCCTAAAACTTTATGAAGTTCTGTGAACTAATAGGCACAGTACACAAATCAGTATCTTTTTTGAAGCACTATTCCCGCTAATAACATTACAGATTTGCAGTACAACTAAAGTAACAAGACAACATTCACTACTCATATGAAGACTATCACATACAATTTAAAGACAATTTTGGGCTAGGGAAAAATCCTAACAAATAAATTAATGCCAAGTCAGCAGTGAATTTTGAGTTGCTTTTGTATATGGTACAAACCAACACAGTTGAGTGTTTCCATTTGGAAATGGCCATGAGATTCAGATGGCACCACCTATTTATAACTCATCGGAGCTGGGAATGGAATTCTGCTCATAAGATGGTGAGTACACCACATACCTCGCCAACTTCACTAATTCTTAGTTTCCTGACATGCTAAATAGATCAAGCATCATCATTTCCATCATCATCTTTGTCTGAGTCACCACCAGCCTCAGCATTCTCCTCATCCTCCTCACCTTCATCTTCCTCATCAGTCATGTTATTTATCACATCTGTAATGATATCCTTCACTTCTGCTTTTCTATGCATTAGATCCAAACCAAAGTGGGTACCTAAAATGATCACACTTGTATAATTAGCTTAGATAAAGCTAACATATCAGAGATTCTCAAATGATTGAAAAAAGAAGAAAGCCTTACCAAGTTGGCGAAGAATATCAGATAGAGTTGCCTGTACCACAAGAAATATAGTAATTTTAAGTAAATGTCTAATGGAAGTATAATCCATTAATCCATGCAAAACTGGGCAACAAGAACTACTTACAGTATTGAAGTCAACTTCCTTCAGAATATCAACGACTACAGCATGCATCTCTTCTCTGGTGGGTTCTGATTTAGCCTTCTTGCTGCTTCTTCCTTTTCCTGTTTTCCAGCATAAAATTTTGATCAGATAAATCACCATGTTCTTTACTGAGGAAGTTTTCACACAAACAATAAACCCTTCTAGAAACCAAATTTAATTTGACAAATAATACCCCAGCACAGGATGATAGGGATCAAGTAACATGCTGATAGATCTTCATTTTCTAAATTTTCGCTAATAATTCACCAATCCTTTGACATCATAACTGATTTAAATCGAAAGAGATACTGTGCACCATAATGACTAATTACATATCTAGACATTTTCCTCCAAGTATGTGTAACTTCTAAGCACCAACATCTCCTAGAGAAATTGACTACAGAACTCACAGTTCTCTTAGGCTCTTAGCAATTACAAACATGTGTAAGATTCTTGTAAGATAGGCATTTCCAGAAAACAGAGAGTTAAAACCAAACCCAAACTTCTCATAGAGAAGATTAAACTGAACATATAGCAACTCACCTTGATCCTTGGAAGAAACCTTTGCTGGGGACTTGTTTGATTGCTTCTTGCTGGTAACCTTATCCTTGGTCAAAATACTTGTGTCCTTGCTTTCCATTTCAACCTTCTTCCTTTTAGATGCAGAACCCTTTGACTTAGACAGTGAACCAGAAGTTCCATCAGTACCTTGCTTTGAAGTTGAACCAGAAGCCTTTTTGATAGATTTCACAGGACTTTTCACTGGTTTTGCTGGGGCACCCTTTTTACCCGACGAAGATTTTTCCTTGCTTTTAACCCCTGAACTCTCCTTAACACTCTTTTTTGATGAACTCTTTTGACTGGCCTTCTTCTCCTCTGGTTCAACTTCCTCTTCCTCTTCCTCTGATTTACTCTCATGGTCACTTTCATGGTCACTCTTATCTTTCAGAACTGTATCTTTGGCATTGTCTTCATCAGAAACATCTTTGACATCTGGTGACTCAACTTTATCCTCCTCATCATCATCTTCCTCAGCTAAAGATGACTGCTTACGCTTTTCCTCATGTTGTGGTGTTTGCTTTCGTTTCTATTGAGCAAAATGAAAACGAATAAAGGTGTAATTACATCCAAACAAATGCAAGAATAACATGTGGGTCATGTAAAGAAGAGACGTCATGGTATGTGCAAGACAACAATTGAATCACTTTGGAAAGAGACATCATGGTATGTGCAAGACAACAATTGAATTACTTCAGAAAGAGACAGATAGACACAGACATATATCAGCCATCACCAACACTATAAGATCATAAACTGCACATTTTACTGTCGTTAGGAACATGTTTCACTTCAAAAAAAAATATAAAATGATCTCTGTGAATAGGGAACAGTCCTACTATGTAGATTAGCAATGCTTTAAATCAAAACCAAGTCAAAAAGAAAAATGCACACTCTAAGCCCTAAGCAACATGTTCTCAATTTAATTTAATAAATAAAAAATAATCCCCAAGAATCAGGAAAGATTGTACCGTTAAAAGTCATAAAGAAGAGTAAGTGCATGAAACATTAAGCATGATCACAAAAACTTACATTTTCTGAACCATAAAAAAACAATAAGGTAAAGATGTCTATGCATGCAAGTGTCTATATCAGATGTGTTACATTATAGTACAATCAAAGGCACAATAGGTCTTCAACTACAAACCTTGATTCTTTTTGGTTGTAAAAAATGTCTTTTAAGCATCTTTGAAATTACCTTGATCTCTTCACTACCGTTGACATCAAATAATGTACAACAGCTATCGCCACGAGTCCGTCTTCAAACTTCTAGCCTTCAATCTTGCAAAGTTATAGATCTTTCCATAACCCTCTAATCTGTCAACTAAAAAAAAAGGCATCGGTGGGTCTTCGCCACCAAAACCTGATCCATTTTTCTTTTTCTTTGGCTGACAGATTAGTGGACTGAAGAAAGATCAATAACTTTGCATGACTGGGTTAGGAGTTTGAAAACGGACATGTGGAAGACATCAAATGTACAACTACCATGAAGTTATAAGTATTATTCCACTCAACAAGCATACAATATATTTCAATATTAAAGTAAGTTTTCAATATTAAAGTCAGAACTCACACTCACCCCAAATTGATACAAATATAATTTTAAACATTGTTCAAAACACACAACAATACCATCTTCCAGCAGTATATCAACACGATGTGTATCATCCAACAAAATTGTAGTTGAAGACAACTCAAGAAAAATAAAATATTCTGAATTTTTGGACTTATTACTTAATTCAATGATCCTCTTGCAGCTTGTGTCACCATCATAACAAAACATTAAATAAAAGAAGACATAGCAAAACTCATGGAATCCCCCTACCTAAGATTAGATTTGTTTTCCAACTGAAATTGTGTTTACTTAAACCAAGACCACAACCAATATTTAAAAACTGAAGTCAGCCTTTGGTCATTGGATCATCAAATTCATAACTAAAAGGGCAGAGACTGAGAAGAAACATAAGAAAATTCAAACAAGAAAAAACATTAAAACTATTCAATCACCAACATCAATCCAACAACAGTAATATCCATATTTCCGATTCTTTATTTTCTTTTAATTAGTTTGTATCATAACAAAGCTCTACCAATGCTGCACAACTCATAATTATGCTTTCAACCTAATTGTTATAGCCAAATATCAACTTCATTAAAACTATCTCAAGACTTGAAGATGATGACCGTAATCAAGATGTCAACTGAGCACCCCCAACAACTATTAAGATATACAACATAAAAGACGAGGTTCCAAGCAATGTTCTAAACAAAAGAGGAGGCTCAAACAAAATAAAAACCATATTTAATTAAAAAAAAAAACAAGCAAATAAAGCAATTAAATGGGAGATTATGAATAGGAGAACTATTAACAACCTCATCTATTTTAATGGATAACTGTTGCAGTACAACTCAACCGATAATGTTAACCACATTCCAATTTTTTGTCAGTGGAAAAATATTATGTCAAAACACGAGTAACAAGGTAAAATCCACCTAACAAAAAAACAAATGAAGGTGGCATCTGTTAAACACTGCAGATAACAGAAGAGGGCATAAAATATGAATGGTAATCTCAGTTACACGACAGAAGAGGATAAAGACAAGCAAAGGTAGCAACAACTAACTAAACCAGTAAATAAAAACTGTGCAAAATTTATACATGACAGCAAACCTATAAAGACCAGAAACTCGTTTTTCTTCTTTTTCCTTTCCTTTAATCAAAACCATACTGAAACAGTTAAACGTATATCTACTGTAAGAAAAAGCCACAGGTAGGCCATATATCACACAGTTAGAAAGATAAAAAGGGACCCAGCCAAAAACAAATTCATTTAAAACCGTACATCAAAACCCATTGTTCTAGAAATTAAACCTATAACAAGCATCAAGCAAATGACACAGGTCCCCCGTTAAAGAGCAAAATCAAGAAATACTAATAAGCAGCAGAGCACGAGTGGCTTATTGATGATATAGTCATGGCAGCAACTTTCTGGTTTGACACCGTTTAGTCAAGCAAATAGACAAATTTCCTATCTGCACCTTACACTAAAGTAAGTTCACAAAGTGTAATAAGAGACACTTATAACCCCATGTGTCATGATTTAGGAACACTGGCACAGTAATGTAAATTCATGTTGACTTGCATACAAATAATGACCAAGTATAATTATTTTTTTTACATTTTAAGATTGGAAAAGTCAAAGATAAACCAAGCATGAGAATCCTACAGACAACAATTCCAGCAATGAAAGAAATCAATCGTTTATTTGAAGTTATCATCTTCAAGTAATTAGAGAGGAAAAAACACACCTCAAGAAATTAGCAATGTTTTAAAAAGCGAACGGCAAGGCAGGGAGATCATGCCCTAGCAAGGCAAGGGGGGCAACTCAATTCGAAAATGATAAAAAAAAAAACATTAAGAAATTAAAAAAAAAATACTAAAATAGAAAATCATCCATAACATTTAATAAACAGTTCACATACAACATTACTAACATGAAGATACCAAAAAAAATGACAAAAAAGGTTTAAATGAACTTGGGAGTTTTGAAGAAGTTTGAGCTTTGGAGTGTTAGATCTTTGGGAACCTTAGAGTGGACTTAGAGAGTTAGAGAGACTTTTTTTGAATCGGTTCACTTAAGCCCAAATAAAAAATAAAATAAAATAAAAAGCTATGTACTGGTCCGGGTATGTATATAACCCTATACCCAGCCAGGTATCCCTTTTTTTAAAATTGTGGTATTTCTAGAGAAGAAAATCTCTTTATTGAAGGAAAACATCCAGAATTTATAGAAGAGGAAGGAGGGTTAATCTCCTTAGTTACAACTAAACTAATAAATACAAAGCTATCACTTACCCACTGTAATAAACTAAAAACAGCACAATTAATACAACAGTGGACAGTAGATACAGCTAAATTCACTTTAATCTAGGAAGACTTTTGATCTCCTTCATGCATCTGTACAAGTAATCCTTTCATCCAACATATATCATTAAAACAAAAAACAAAAAACCTAGTAAAAAAAAAATCAGTTCTCTCTCTTTAGTGGTAGCCGACTCTCTGCACCCTCCCTCATTGACTTCTTTTTTCTGGGTTCTTTTTTTAAGGTTCTTTAGAGAAGATGAACTTGGCAAAGATGAAGTCTTCAATTTTTATAGGTTTTAAAGGATGCTAAAGATGAACTATCTCTAATATATATATCCTTTTTTTTTCTTTTTTAAACGTTAAGTTTAAAAATAAAAATAAAAATTGCTGAGTCGCCTCTCCTCCACCTTGGACCGAGTCAACTCGGTCTTGAGGCGGCCGCCTCAAGTGAAGGAGGCAGACCTACCCCATAAGAGGACCAGTGTGGCCACACTGAGGCGCATTTGGCCATGAGGCAGCTGCCTTGGTCCCTTTTTTAAACATTTGAAATTAGATCATAGTATCATACAACAAGACAAACTGTCAGGATGGAATTACATTTGTAGTAACAACGCATAAAACTAGAAAACAGAAAATCAATACTCAACACCATACACATAACTACCTCAGTTAATAAAAATGTTTATTAGCAATAAGCATATAACCGACACATACATCACAAAAAATGCTCAGACTTTCCAAAAGATTGAAGTAGGTAATGAACACAAGTCAACACGTAGCAAAGAAAAAAAAAATCCTTAACAAATAAAGTGAAACTAAATCTTCAAGCTAAATAATAAATAAGAAAACAAACCTTAGCTGGTGTATCAGAAGCTTCACAATGACTCACGTTTTTACTTGGTGTGGCCTTCTTACGCTTTTTACTTTTCTGAAATGAAGATGAATAAAGTTCACCAAACCCATCTAAGTAACTATACATCATTTAGGCTGCATTACATTAATAAAAATAAAAACCAGAACCTGCTCCTTGTCAGCAAGTAAAACATCAGTTGTAGCATGTGGGCATTCCAAAAATTCCAATAACTTCACTGAGAGTTCTTCCTGAAAACAAACCCAGCCCAGTAATGGAACAATAAATGACCATAAATCACATAAGAAACAGAGCATCTTGAAATTGCTGACCTTTTTCACAACAGCTTTATTTATCGGAATATTTAGGACATCACAGAAATCCACCAGTTTTTCTTTAACACATTTTTCAAGCTTTTCCTTTAATTTAGCCTTCTGCTTTTCCTGCTGAAAGAATAAGGACCAGTATAGATTAGAAGAGCTCCCATTCACACCAATGATTTATGCACAAGTCTCCCTAAAGCTACTATAACATGGATGAAAACATGTTTTTACCATAAATATGTTTCTGTTTAAGCACTCAAGCAATAATACACAAGAAATTATAAGAATACTCTTGTATAAAGGGGCAGAAGTGCAGAACATCAATAAATGACATTAGGATACCTCGTTCTCAGCCCAGACAAAACCTGAAAACTGGCATATGTTTTTCTTTAAACTGTGTGCCTGAAAATTAAATACCGCATGTTAGAAAGTAAGCATCAGTTATTTTTTCAATGAAAAAATTAAATGTGACAATGTCAGACAGATGAACAGAAAGAAATAATATAAAAGTATTAAGCAACTCAAAACAACAATATCGGAACTGATAATTAGTGACCTTTGCTTTCTTTCCAAAAAGTATTGTGTGAAGCATCTGCAGATTGTCGTCTGGTTTTCTCCTGGACATCTTAAAAGCCACTGAAACAATTTTACAATATCAGTCGAAAAAAGGCCAGAATTCTGTAATAACAAAGTTTAACGGAAGTCAGTAACTTTATCCAGCACGTTACATGAAAAACAAAGAAAATTTGAAATCATCTTCATTCATCAACAGAACCTTCAACGTGTAAAATTCAATAAGGTAGTCACCAAACCCAAACTATAAGGCAGTGTAACTTTATACATTTCAGTTTTCACAATCACCTTTAGCAACTTCATTTCATAAACAAAATGCAAACTTGATGCAAATTATAAACAAAATGCACACTTGATGCAAATTAATTAATGATTTAGGTAACAATAAATATTGATTAAATCAAGTAGCTTATAAAGTGTTCCGACCCTTAAGCTACAATGCCTCATGGACTCTTCCAAAAGATGAATTTAGGCTTCTGAGATCGATACTCAATGTTGATTGGTAAAATTAAAATTCTAAAATCAAAAGAAACATATCTAACTTCTAGATTTTTCTTTTAATCATCAATTTCATGGCTAAAATTCAACAAATCTACTTATAATTAATTTAACAGCTGCTGTTTTCCACTGCTTGACATGTTCCATTCTCATATCAGATAATACGGCATAGGAAACAATAACTAGCATTAGCTACCAACATCAGTTCCAAGGTGTGCATCAAAATCAAACTCAGTGCAGGGTATGAAGCCAGCAGTTATGATTGTAAAGATGAAAAATAAAATAAGAAAACAAGTCAAAGGATATTGGGGCAAGCAGCACTACATACCCAAGCTTACTCATAATTATTTAAATTTTATATAGCACAAAATAAAAATCTAAAAGTCAGTTGTAACTTGTAAGAAATGGCATCCTTCACAACAAATATGCACTAATGATGAATAGCTTAATAAACTACACAAGTTTTGTTAGCTTCAAAGTTAATTGCAGTCTTCAATTCTCAGGTATTCTTTCTCTAATCAATTATCTTCCCCAACCTAAAAATGTATTTGGAACAAACTTTTTCACTGTATGAAAGAGACATGAAATGCTTCTGCATGAATGAGACAACCTTTTGTCTATGATAAAAATTGGCAGTACTAAATTGTGCGACTTCACCAAGTGCATACTATGGAAGAAACAGGCAAGATATGGATAAAGTCAAATTAAACTCAAAATCGAGGAGGAACATTAAATCCTGATATATCAAGAAAAAAAAAATGCAATTTCATGCTCTCAAGACTTACTCCAATCAATCACCAGAATAAACCAATATTCATCCACCAAACTCAGATGAAATTCCGAAAACAACAAAGAGGCAGCACATAGCAAAGACAAATTATCACTCTGCAGAACAACCAAAAACCAGAGCAATTCAAATAGCTGCTCATGAGTCATGACACATAAGAAAAATCAAAGACATTATATATATATACACTTTTTGTAGATAACTTTAAAATAATACTGAACATGCATAATAATTACTAAGTAAACACTTGCAGCAGAGAAATTCAAAACACTTTCAACATGTATCAACAAACAAACAGTAGAATCCGCATTAAAATGTTACAATACAAGGAGTAAAAAACGTACCATTTGGAATATCCTTGAGCTGGGTGCCACGACCCTGAAACAAGTAACAGAAGGCAGGAGAATCAAGAAACCGAATAAAAATCAAAATATTAAAAAAAAAACGCATCTTGGAGCTACATATACCTTCTCAATAGACACTGGTTTAGTCCCCGACCTTCCAGCCGATGGAGCGGAGTACCTCTCCACAACCTTCCTCTCCCTGGTAGGCCTCTCGCTACTCGGCGTCACGGGCTCAGTCTTCAACTCAGACGATTCCTCAGTCAGCTTCTTGGACTCGGCCGATTCCTCAGTCGGTTTCTTGGCGCACGCTTTTCTAGACCTCTTGGCCTTCTTGTTTCCTTCCTCCTCGACTTTGGAGTCGTCGTTCTTCTCTCGCGGCTCGTCGGGAACATCATTTCTTCCAGAAAGTTGTCGACTTTGTTCGTCTTCGTCGCTTTGTTGTTTCTCGTCTTTCAGTTGTGCTTCCTCCTCTTTGTTCGTCTCGTCGAGCGGAGCCTCCTCTTCTTGATTCTTGTCTTCTAGGGTTTCGCTCGCCATGGAAAATCCAAAATCCGCTCAGACACTGAGTTTTAGGGTTTAAATTAATTTTGAAGGTACAAAACGAAAACCTAAAGATCGTAACGAGAGAAATGGTTTGAAAATTGTGTTGTAAGAAAGAGAGAGATTTGATGAGAAAATAGGGTGATTGGTAAATTTTGGTTTAGGGCGGGGTACAGAAAGGGGCGCGGGTTCAAAAAATTTTATGCAAAATTCAGAGCGGGCTTTGGGTTTGGGGTTTTTTTCGGGGCTCTTGCTATCGCGGCAAGGGCGAAAGAAGTGAGCCAAACAAATTTCTACAATTTTTTTAACAAACTCGCCCCGCTCCTTTCTTTTATTTTTTTCAAATTTGTTGTCCATTTGCAAATCTCTTTGAGGTTAAATAATATGGGCTAAATTATATAGGATTGTACTAGATGACTATTCGAAGGCATCCGGGCAAGAGATAAATTTTAGTAAGTCTGTAATATGTGTTAGCCCGTTTATTCCGACACCTGATGGGATGAGATTGGTCGCGATTGTGGGAGTAAATTTGTTGGATTGTTATGAAAAGTATTTGGGTCCTCCCTTGCTTTTCCAGTAGAAGCAAAAGGGAACTTTTCTCTAAAATTGTTGATCACTTGTGGGGGAAGAATAAAGGTTGGGGTGAAAAGTTGCTTTCGGTTGGTGTTAAAGAGATTCTTATTAAGGCAGTTATCCAATCAATTCCGACCTATGTCATGAGTCTCTTTAGGCTCCCAAAAGGTTTAATCCACGAGATTGATAGACTTTGTACCAGATTCTGGTAGGGGAGTACTGAGAAGAACAGGAAAATTCATTGGTGTACTTAGGATCGGTTGTGTAAGCCAAAAAGGGAAGGCGGTCTGGGATTCCGAAAGCTCAAAACCTTTAACATGGCACTTTTGGCCAACCAATGCTGGAGGATCCTAAATAATCCTAGCTCCCTTGCTGCCAGGATTTTAAAATGATGCTATTACAACAATTGAGAGTTCCTGGATGCTCCTAAAAAGGCTAATGCCTCATTTATATGGAATAGTCTGGTTTGGGGAAGGGGTGTTATTGAGGGCGTAGAAGGAAAAGAGTAAGGAATGGTACTTTTATCCGCATTTATAAGGATAAATGGATCCTGAGACCGTCAACCGTCAACCTTCAAAATTCTCTCTCCTCCAAAACTGGATGAGGATGCTGACACGACCTGAAGAAGTGTTCCTACTCCCAAATATAATAGTGTCAAAGTATGAAAATTAACCGGTAAGACCGGGTCGAACCACAGGGAGGTTGCTCACTAGTCCTTGTAGAATTAATTATCTAGATTAATTAATAAGCTTGTTATAAAAATGTAAATCAATTAAATTAAAACTGGGGCTAAGGGATGCACTGTTGGTAATTCGAATATGATCCAATAATTAATATTTAGTCCAGATTAATGGGAGGGTATTCCACTCCACTGACCACTCTCTGATAGATGTGGGTAAAAGTACTTACTGTGCTAGACAACATCTGTCTGTCTACAGTGAGTCAAAATGCCACAAAGATCAGATGGGAGAAACCACTCTCTGATGGATATAGGTAAAAGTACCCACTATACTAGACAATATCTGTCTGTCTACAGTGAGACAAAAACTCCATAAAGATCAGAGGGGAGAAAGCAAAAAAATAATAAACTTACCAAAATTGGATCATATTTTCCATACCAACAGTATCATCTTTGGCCCTAGCTATATAAAATTAGTCAGACATAATTTAACTAGAAAATAGTTATTTTATTTAAACTGGGAATTTGATAACAAAATATAGAGAATTTTACAAATCCAATATCAGATTTGGATTCAGAATGTGTAAATTAAGAGGAGAGACACCCTATTTATACAAAATACGAATGAAAATTAATCATCAGTTGAATTTAGAATGGAGCTTCCAGATTTCTCCACGTCATCAATGAATAGTGAACAGTGACAGTGAACAGTAAACGCATCCATGAAAGTCAATAGTGAACAGTGCACCGGCTTCTAGAATATTATTCTCTGCAGCATGTGTACGGTGCACTCACAATTTAGGCCAATAGAAATGTGTCGCGTCATCGGTCAATAATCTTCTAGAAAGTCAACTATAAGCAGTGCACCGACTTCTAGAATGTGATTCTCTATAGTCACATGTATGGTGCACTCGCAGTTCGGTCCAATAGGAATGTGCCACATCATCAGGAACAGTGAATGTCAACTGTGAACAGTGAAATGTCAACTGTGAACAGTGAATAGTCAAATTACAAAAATGTCTTTCGTAGCCTTCCTAAGGTTTTTGAAGTTCTAAACTTGAAAACGAAGTTTGTTTTCCCATCTGGCTTCTCTATAATTTTGAATTGATCGAATTACCTCTGAAATACAAAGAAAAATACATTGATTACTACACAACACATTTATTTAAACGAGCGAACGAAATTATGTCTAAATTGGGGAATTAATCATATTGGAAGTGTAAAATGATAATAATATCCATTAGTAAGCATACACTTTTCAGTGTTAATCACACCCCCTAACCATCTTATTGCTAGTCCCTAGCAACTAAAGCGAAAACAGTAAAACTCAAATTCAAATCTTTAAACTACCAAATAGACAAACTATCTCATACATTTTTTCTCACCCTTTGACAACCAGTCATCAATTGAGTTATCAATCAAACTTTCTTGTGCTTAATAAAAATTAACACGATAACTATGAAATTCAATTGAAATCAAACAATATTTTCATTCTGAAATCTCATCAGGACTTTTTCCTTAGACAGCAGTTTTTTTTTTAATATAACAAAATTGGAAACAAACATTCCATCTTTAATCTATGTAGCGAGCTTTAGGCCAATGACTCTCAAACCAGTTGGCATTAGGGCATTAAGTGTTAAAACACTCCTACGGGCTTAATTACTCGGATTGCAGATGTTTTTTTTAGTACAATTCCCTTAAGCTTTCTCTTTAACCCGTGTAACGAGCTTTGGGTCAATGACTCCTAAGCCAGTTGGTCTTAGGGCATTAGGTGTTGAAGCGCCCTTCGGACTTAATTGCTCGAGTTAAAAAGGCAAAGAAACTGCATTTTATTCTTATCCAGACTCCACCGTTTTACGCAAACACTCTATTCTTACTGAGGCATGAGGCCCAGCTACTAAGTAAGAGTTTTGGTCAAAACACACAAAATTATTATTATTAATATTATTATTATTATTATTAATATATATATATATATATATATATATATATTTAAACAAGACTACTGCCTTCGGTTGTTACCCTTGAATGATGTTTCAAAACTAAATATCGTAAAATCTTAACTTGCTGCACATAATCACATGTCAATGTGCGTGTGTGTCCAGAATAGTTCGAAAAATTTCTCAAGACGACTGAATGAAAAAAATAATTAGTCAATGATATCACAATAGAGAGTTCATAAATTTGAATAGTCAGAAGAGAGGAAAAAAATGCAGCAGAACTATAAAGATACGTCTCAGAAGTATCTAAAAGATCTCCTTACTCGGCCATCTTTACAAAAAATAATGGTCAGAAGTTAGTTTTTTTTTTAAAAAAAACAAAAGTTATTGAATCAACTATCCTCTCCCCCCAACCAGAACGAGACGTTGTCCCCAATGTCTTTAGAAAAAGGTAAGGTTTAGAAGATATCACATGAACAACTTGAAAGACAACAAAATCCTGCAAAACAACAAAAGAAATAAAAAATAAAGGAAAATAAAATACATAAAAACCCTGGGACAATCACAAATTGAGATTCAGATCATTTTTGTGTTTCTTGTTCTCTTCATCAATGGACCAATCTATTATTGAGGTTGAAGGATCTGGCTCATAATTAAAAGCTTGTAACTGGTCAATCAGCTCATGAGGACTTGAAGCAGAAATAAAGTTTTTTCGAATTGAAGGTGGAATGTAATAATTTTTCTGAGCATGATCAAGAAATGAAAGCAAACCATCATAAAATTTATTAACATTCAACAAACCGATGGGTTTCTCATGGATGTGTAGTTGCGCCCAGGATGCCATTGTAAAGATTTCTTCTAAGGTTCTAAAACCACCTGGTAAAGATATAAACACATCAGCATGATGTAACATAGCAGTCAATCTTTCAGGCATACCTGAAACAGCTAGCTCTTCGTCGTTTGTCTTTCCGATGATATCTACTGTGGCCATAGGTTTTGGGACAATACCCAGAACTTGGCTACCTCCGTCTCGTGCAGCTCGTCAAACATACCCCATTAATCCCAAGTTACCTCCTCCATACACGAGGTGTATTTTTTGCTCAGCCAAAACCTTACCAAGTTGAGTTGCAGCATCAACAAACTCTCTGTATTTCCCATAATTAGTGTCACCAAACACACAAATGTTTATGAATCGTTTAGTTAAAGGTGACACTATTAATGCACTCTCTGATTTTTTTTTGAATGTTTGTGAGTGCTTTGAAGCAAAAAAAGGAAAATAAATGCTTGTATTTATAGATCCCGAAAAGGTAACACAATGATACACCTATATGTATATGGCGGCGTATTTGTCAATCATATTAGATCCAAATGGTTCAAAAATCAAAAGTAAACAACAATAATTACAAAAGATATTAAATGCGGAAGGAAAAATATAATAAAAACATAAGGATATTTACTGGTAGTTGTGATTGTGGCTCACTTCTTCCTCTGGTTTTACGTCCAGAAACGGCTTCAACGCCCTCTATGGGTCGGGATGTGCTTCCCATCCAATTTTCTTATAAATTGGCAAACAAAGTCTTTTAAAGTCAGATTCCCAAGACTATATTGTGTATGTTCTTTTTGAAATTGTGGCCATAATCGGTCAATTGTCATTTGCATATATCCAATAGGATGTGCATCAAGAGTCGTTAGGATATTATCCAATGACTCCCTAAGCAAATCATGCTTAATGAATAAAATTTTATCTTCCCGATTATTAGACATCATTCCTAAAGAACGACAACATGTGTTACAAGTTGGACGTGCACGTTTGTGACAAGTAACCCCTAACTTCTTAGCTCTTCATTTTTTTGCAAGGTTACTTCTTTCAAAACCAGGCATGCAAGATATAAATGAATCAGCAGACTCACCTCCTAAATGTACCTTAGCTTCGATCAACCAGCGAATTTCAACAGGAATGTTGTTTATCATCAGTAAGCGTAATCTTTCGGAACGTGCTTTGTAAATCTTTTTCAGAGCATTTTGGGGCAACGATGGAAAATATTTTCACAGGTTTGTGAAAATTTCATCCATGCCTTATTTTAGGGATCAATTATTTGGGAAACTAAATTAAACCGACTTGAATTGTCATGGAGTACCATTATCCGCCACTTAACCAGTGTTATATAGCAAAACACAACAAGCAAAAACTGAACCTAGAAATTAATCCTGTAAAAATGAACAAAAACAAAAATACTAATTGCAAACACAAATAAAGTCAAAAGCAAAAGATTTGTTTACTCACCTTTGTAACAAGGGTCAGAAAGGATGACATAGTCTTTTTGAAAATCTATATTTTCTAAGAATGGTTTCACACGTTGTCCATTTACTTTAAACACATTACCATTCCTAGGATTCTCAATGTCAAGGGAACCATATGGATACACTTATTTCACAACAAATGGACCACTCCATTTTGTTTTCAATTTGCCAGAAAATAAATGAAGTCGAGAATTATAAAGCAAAATCTTTTGATCAACTTCAAATAATCTTCTTAAAATTCGTCTGTCATGAAAGGTTTTAGATTTTTCTTTAAGAATTTTTGCATTTTCATATACATCATTTCTTAATTCTTCAAGTTCCTTTATTTGCAACTTGGCAATTCAGCAGCATCATTTAGGTTAGAATTGAAAGCTTTAATGGCCCAATATGTTTTTTTCTCAAGTTCAACAGGTAAGTGGCAAGGTTTTCCATAAACTAAACGATAACGAGACATACCCAAAGATGTTTTGAATGCAGTGCAGTAAGCCCAAAGTGCATCATTTAGTCTAAGCGACCAATCTTTTCTATCAGGGTTAACCGTTTTTTGTAAGATATGTTTTATCTCCCTATTTGATAACTTAACTTGACCACTTGTTTGAGGGTGGTATAGTGTGGCAATTTTGTGTGCCTCCATATTTCTTCATTAAAGACTCAAAAGGTTTGTTACAAAAGTGTTTGCCTCCATCAATGATAATGGCCCGAGGGATTCCAAATCAACTCAAAAGATTTTCCTTTAAAAACTTAATCACTATTTTGTGAACATTATTTCGACAAGGAATTGCCTCAACCCATTTTGACACATAATCAACGGCAACCAAAATGTACATAAATCCAAATGACGGTGGAAATGGACCCATAAAATCAATTCCCCAACAATCAAATATTTCAATGACAGGAATAGGGTTTAAAGGCATCATGTTTCGCTTGGAAATTGATCAAAACTTTTGACAATTTTCACAGGTTTTACAGAATGCATGTGCGTCTTTAAACAAGGTGGGCTAATAAAATCCACACTGTAAGATTTTTACAGCCGTTTTCTTTGACGAAAAATGATCACCACATGCTTCAGAATGACAAAATTCAATGACATTACTTACCTCATTGCCTGGAATACACCATCTAACAATTTGATCAGGACAATACTTGAATAAGTACGGGTCATCTTAGTAAAAACGTTTTACCTCCGTAAAAAAATTCTTTTTGTTCTATGCATTCCAATCGAGTGACATCATTCCTGTTGCGAGATAATAACAATGTCAGCAAACCAAGGTAAAGTTGTGATAAAGAATAAAAGATCATCAGGAAAAGAATCATTAATAGGTGCTTTATCAAATGACGACTCAGCGGTGAGTCGTGATAAATGGTCTGTAACGACATTTTCAGCACCCTTTTTGTCCTTGATTGTGAGATTTAATTCTTATAGCAACAAAATCCAGCGAATCAATATTGGCTTTGCATCCTGTTTAGACATTAGATACTTCAAAGCAGCGTGATCAGTAAAAACATTGGTTGAAACGCCAATCAAGTATAACCGAAATTTATCCAATGCAACTATCACATCAAGTAATTCTTTCTCAGTGGTGGTGTAATTCATTTGTGCACAATTCAAAGTTTTACTTACGTAATAAATAACAAAAGCTTATCTTCTCTTCTCTGTCCTAAGACAGTTCCAACAACAAAATCACTCGCATCACATATCAATTCAAAAGGCAAGGACCAATCAGGGGATTGCATAATAGGAGCGGATGTTAGAAGGTCAACTATCTTTTTAAAAGTCTCTCCACACTCTTGTGTCCATTCATTTTGCATCTTTTAATAAGAGGTTACAAAGTGGTTTAGATATGACACTGAAATCTTTAATAAACCTCCTATAAAACCCTGCATGTCCTAAAAATGACCGCACATCTTTGACTGTTTGTGGTGGTGGTAACTTCAAAATGACTTCAATTTTTACCTTATCAACCTCGATTCATTTAGATGACACAACATGACCCAAAACAATTCCAGATGTGGTCATATAATGACACTTTTCCCAGTTAAGCACAAGTCTTTTTTCTATGCAACATTCAAGACTCTTTCTAAGTTATTCAGAGATTCATCAAAATAATTCCCAAACACAGTTAAATCATCCATAAAGACCTCTAAACAATGTTCAATCATGTCACTAAAAATGCTTAGCATGCATCGTTGAAATGTGGCTGGAGCATTACACAAACCAAATGGCATTCTTTTAAATGCAAAGGTTCCAAAAGGACATGTGAATGTGGTCTTTTCTTGGTCTTCTAATGCAATGTGAATTTGATAGTATCCAGAATACCAATCAAGAAAGTAGTAGTAGGGATGTCCTACTACTCTTTCTAAAATCTGGTCAATGAATGGAAGGGGAAAATGATATTTTCTAGTGGCACATTTAATTTTCTATAATCAATGCACATGCGCCAACTAGATGGAACACGAGTTGGAATTAACTCACCATTTTCATTTTTAACAACAGTGATTCCATATTTTTTTGGCACAACTTGTGTAGAACTCACCCACTTACTATCAGAGGTAGGGTAGATAATTCCCATGTCAAGTAATTTAAGGACTTTGGTCTTGACAACTTCTTTCATGTGTGGATTAAGTCTTCTTTGGGGTTGTCGATATGTTTTAGCATTTTCCTCTAAATTTATTCGATGTGAACAAACCAAAGGGTTAATACATTTCAATTCTTTCAAAGTCCAACCAATTGTATTCTCATTTTTCTTTAAAACATGTAACAACTTACCTTCTTGCTCTTCTGTGAGGTTAGTAGAGATTACCACTGGGTAGGTCTGGTTGTCTCTAAGGTAAGCATATTTAAGTCCTTCTAGTAAGGGCTTCAAATCCAGTTTAGGTGCTTTTTCTTCTGGCATGTCATCTTTCTGTTCCAATTCTTCAAAATCTGAAGTGTCTCCTTCTTCTTTGGCAACCTGCAAACAATTATCAAGATGTGAATGCGTGCATGACTCAGGTGAATTGATCAAACAAACTTCAGATGAGTTAAAAGAATCCTTTTGAACATGATCTTCAACAATGGTTTCAATAATGTCTACATCTTCATCTTCATTTTCATCATCAAATGGTTCCTCAGACATCTTGAAAACATTAAGCTTAATTTCCATATTTCCAAAAGACATGCTCATTATTCAATTCCTGCAATTAATCAAGGCATTAGCAGTAGCTAAAAATGGTCGGCTCAATATAACATGAATTGATTTGTGCTCGTTAACAACAAGTTGTGTTTCCAAGATAATAAAATCTATTGGGTAGATAAATTTATCGACTTGTACTAACATATCTTCCACTATTCCTTTTTTTATTTTAATTGACCTACCAGCAAGACAAAGTGTGGTTGAAGTCGGTTTTAACTCACCAAGTTTAAGTCCCTGATAAAATGTGTAAGGGAGCAAATTTACACTAGCACCTATGTCAAGTAAAGCATGCTCAATTTTATAGTTACCAATTATGCAGGAAATAGTGGGACAACCGTGATCTTTATATTTCAAAATATTTTTATTGGAAAGAATGGAACTTACCTGTTCAGCCATAAAGGCTTTCTTTCTTACCTGATGCTCCCTTTTCAAGGTGCACAGATCCTTCAAAAATTTGGCATAGGAAGGTACCTGTTTGATTGCGTCCAACAAAGGGATATTGATCTTTACCTGTTTGAAATTTTCAAAAATCTCTGGGGGATACTTCAATTTCTGTGAATTTTTAAAAGCCTGAGGATATGGAAGTGTAGGTTGGGATTCAATTATTTCTTCGCCAATAATGGTTTCATCAACCCATCCCTTAACCTTGGAAAATGACTCATCATCATTTTTACCAAATTCAATAATAGGTGTTTCGATGACCTTACCACTACGAAGAGTGATAATTGATTTGACTTGATTTGGGCGTTGGTTATTATCATAGGAACTTGACTGACTCTTGGGATTTGGTTGTGGTTGAGATGGAAACTTTCCTTTTTCGTGTGCGGTGAGCGTAGAAACAATCTTTGCCAAAGTATCTTTAACATCTGTCAAGGTTTGTGTTGTTTGGTTGTTAATGGATTCTTGCTTCTCAATGAATGAGTGCAAAATGTCTTCAAGGTTTTTCCTAGATGGTGGGACATAAGGAACATAACCTTGAGGGTTTTGGAAATTCTGGTGTGTTTATGGATGTGATGGACCTGGTGGTTGTGAAGACTGGGCTTGATTATTGTTTCTCCAACTAAAATTTGGGTGATTTCTCCAACCAGGATTGTAGGTTTGTGAATATGGGTTGGAATTTGGCTTATTGAAAGTGTGCAAAACATTGGCTTGTTCATGAAGGTAATCTTTTATGGCTGGTAAAGTTGGACAACTATGAGTGATATGATCATCAGAATCACATACATGGCATGCGATTTCTTGTATAGATTTTACATGTTCACTCTTTTTAGTTTCTAAAGCTTCAACTTTCCTAGCTAGGGATGCGAATCTAGCTTGAAGGTCATGATCTTCCCTAAGATTGTAAATGCCTCTACTAGATGGAGATGGTTGTGGTTTGCTCATGGACTCATAGGAACCAATGGTGTCCCAATTTTGAGCATTTTCAGTGATGTGGTCAAGATAGTCAAGTGCTTCTTCGGGATTTTTGTCACTGAACTCCCCATTACACACCATTTCAATGACTAGTCTACTTTGGGGTGTGAGTCCCTCATAGAAATATGACACTATCCTCCATGTTTCAAAACCGTGATGTGGACAGACATTTAACAACTCTTTGAACCTATCCCAACATTGGTAAAGTGTTTCCCCAGGTTTTTGGGCAAATGAAGTAATTTGCCTCTTAAGAGAGTTTATTCTATGAGGTGGGAAAATTTTCTTTAAGAACTGTTGTTGCATATCATTCCAAGTTTGAATTGATCATGACCTAAGGTTTTGTAACCAAGTTTTAGCTTTATCTTTTAAGGAAAAAGGGAAAAACTTAAGCATGATTATATCCATGATAACATTTTGGTCAGTGCAAATGTTACAGACTTCCTCAAACTCCCTATGATGCAAATATGGGTTTTCACATTCAAGACCGTGAAAATTGGGTAAAAGTTGAATGATTCCCGGTTTAAAATTAAAGTGTGCTGCATTTGGTGGGAAAGTTATGCATGAAGGTGCTCCAGTGCGTATGGGGTTCATGTAGTCTCTAAGAGTTCTAGGTGGATTTGGGTTAATGTGTTGGTCATGGTCAACATAAGGCGGATGGTTGATGTGTTGAGATATGTTGTCAAGGTTGTCTAAAAGGTTCTCGGCTTGGTTTCCTATTGGATGTCTAAGTGGATTTTCAGCCATGTTGTTGGTGAATGTGAGTGATTGTGATCTCCTAATTAATCTACCAACGTCTCATGCAAATTTAATGAAGGTTTATGGAGGTGAAATACACAAAAATAAAGAAAATAAAAGAAAAAGTGATGAAAATAAAAGAAAAAGTAATAAAAATAACAAGATACAAAATTCTAAGGGTGTAAATGCAAATATACACAAGTGTTGGGGTGAAAATGCAAATACCTATATATTTAGGGACTAAAGTGAAAATATGACAGATAGGGGACTGATCTGTAAAACTGAAAATTAAAATGACCTGTATGCAAATACAAACTAGATCTAAACTAAAATGCAAATAAAAAGTTGAAGGACTAAAATGCAAAAATGTGATTAATGATTACAAGTGCTTTTTTTTTAGTGGATGAAGTTTATGATTGAGATGAGTGATGCAAAACTGAATACAAAATAAGAACAAAGAAGATAGAAAAAAGATAGAAAAAGTAAAATAAAATTAAAAAGAAATTACTTGTACAAAGAAAAGGCAGACTTACCTCCCCGGCAGCGGTGCCAAAAACTTGACATGACCTAAAAAAGTGTTCTTACTCCCAAGTATAAGAGTGTTAAAGTAATAAATTAACCGGTAAGACCGGGTCGAACCACATGGAGGTTGTTCACTAGTCCTTGTAAAATTAATTATCTAGATTAATTAATAAGCTTGTTATAAAAATGTAAATCAATTAAATTAAAACTGGGGCTAAGGGATGCACTGTTGGTAATTCAAATATGATCCAATAATTAATATTTAGTCTAGAATACTGGAAGGGTATTCCACTCCAGTGACCACTCTCTGATAGATGTGGATAAAAGTACCCGTTGTGCTAGAGAACATCTGTCTGTCTACAATGAGTCAAAATGCCATAAAAATCAGAGGGGAGAAATCACTCTCTGATGGATATGGGTAAAATTACCCATTGTGCTAGACAATATCCGTCTGTCTACAGTGAGTCAAAAACTCCACAAAGATCAGAGGGGAGAAAGTAAAAAAATAATAAATTTACCAAAATTGGATCATATTTTCTATGCCAACAGTATCACCTTTGGCCCTAGCTAAATAAAATTAGCCAGACATAATTTAACTAAAAAATAGCTATTTTATTTAAACTGAGAATTTGAGAACAAGAGAGAGAGAATTTCATAAATCTAATATCATATTTGGATTCGGAATGTGTAAATTAGAGGGGAGAGGTCCCATATTTATACAAAATACGGATGAAAATTGACCATCAAATGAATTTAGAATGAGCGTCCATATTTTGCCACGTCATAGTGAACAGTGAACAGTGAACAGTGAACAGTGAAAGTCAACAGTGAACAGTGCACCTGCTTCTAGAATATTATTCTCTGCAGCACGTGTACGGTGCACTCACAATTTAGGCCAATAGAAATGTGCCGCGTCATCGATCAATAATCTTCTAGAAAGTCAACTATGAACAGTGCACCGACTTCTAGAATGTGATTCTCTACAGTCGCGTGTATGGTGCAATTGCAGTTCAGTCCAGTAGGAATGTGCCACATCAGAACAGTGAAAGTCAACTGTGAACAGTGAAAGTCAACTGTGAACAGTGAAAAGTCAAAATTCTAAAAATACCGTTTACGACCTTCCAAAGGTTTTTGACGTTCTAAACTTGAAAACGACGTTTGTTTTTCCATCTGACTTCTTCATAATTTTGAATTGATCGAATTACCTCCGAAATACAAAGAAAAATACATTGATTACTACACAACACATTTATTTAAGCGAGCGAACGAAATTATATCTAAATTGGGGAATTAATCATATTGGAAGTGTAAAATGATGATATTATCCCTTAGTAAGCATACACTTTTCAATGTTAAGCAGATGATACAGTCGATAGTCTTATCACCCATTATGGTGGTTGGAATGAGCAACTCATTCGATAGCATTTTGTGAAATCTGATGTGGAGTCCATACTTCGAATCCCTATGGGAAATGCCATCACGAATGACACTCTTATCTCATTACGATGCTAGTGGGAAGTATACTGTTAAAAGCGGCTACTGGTTGGGGCAGTCCTTGAAGCGTGATCAGGTTTGTTCTTCTAATGGTCGGTTGGTGAGTTGGTGGAAGCGGTTATGGAGATTGGAGATTCCCTTGAAAATCAAAATTTTTATCTGGAAATCTTGTTATGACTGGATTCCCTCCATGTCTAACTTAGCTCGAAGGGGAATGACAGTTGACGATAGGTGTCTCAGATGCAAAAATGTGTGGAACCGACTCTTCATGCACTTTGGGACTGTCCTAACTAAGGAATGCCAGAGCTGAGTGGATCCCAGCTATGACGAAGGTTCGAGGTAATTTGGCTGATTTTTTTGACCTCATGCTTGTCTGCTCCACCTCTGTGACTGACGAGGCGCTGGGTCTATTTTGTATTATTGTCTAGAAAATTTGGTTTCTCCGTAATTCTCTTCTTCATAACTCCCAAAATCATGATGTCCTGAGTGTAGTTGTTTGGAATAGAAGTTTCTTCGATGAGATTCAAAATTCTGTGATTATGATTAAAAAGATGTCTTTTGACAAGCTTTGGAGTCCTGTGACCATGTGGAAACCACCGGAAGCTGGTGGTTTTAAGATTAATTGCAAAGCTGTGGTGGATACCGTTGGAGGCAGAATAGGCTTTGGCATTGTTATTCGTGTTTCTTCAGGCTTCCCTTTAGCTTTTTGCTCCCAATCAGTGGAAGCTACCTTTGGCTCCCAGATTGCTAAAGCTGTTACGATTCTGAGGGGACTCATTTTTGGTAGAGAATGTGGTTTGTTTTAAGAATCTCTTGAGTCATAAGCAGTTTCGATTGTGAAATGGATCAACGAAGGTAGTCATATAGATTCAGATTGTGGTGGAATTCTAGCTGACATCTGTAATCTGATGTTTGGGCGTGAGAGGACCATCGTCAATTGTGTCCAAAAATTTGCTAACCATGTGGCATTGGGCCTAGCTAGAAACGCTCTTTTATTGGTTGAAGATGTCTTTTGGATGGAGGAAGCTCTCCCCTGTGTCTGGAGTGCTGTTGAGGCCGACATGGCCACTTAGTGTTGCTCAGTTTTCCTTTTATTATTATTACTATTATTATTATTATTATTATTATTATTATTATTATTATTATTATTATTATTATTATTATTATGGTGATGTTTTGTATTAAAATTATAATATATATATATATATATATATATATATATATATATATTAAAAATAATAATCAATATATTAATAAATAAATTAATTATAATTTATTTCAAAAAATATTATAATCATGTAACCAATTTCAATAATATTTAATAATTTTTTAAATTTTATTTAACTTCATTAATTTTTAGGTTTATGCTATTAGAATAATATCTTATTTTTATTTTTATTTAGCATTTTTATTTATGTTTAAATGTTAATTAAAATGATATTTTATTATTTTTTGTATTATATTAAAATTTATTAATAGATTTTTTTTAAGTATTACAAATATTATAATAGGACCATCGAGACCTACCAAGATGAGACAATATGTAACACCTCAAATATGATACTTATAGAAAATGATGATACTCGATCAGGATCATGTAAAACCTCTAAACTCACAAACTATAAGGATTAAACGTTACTAAAAGAAAATATTTATTCATTAATACTTGAAATATAAACTCCAAAATAACATTTAATAAAAGTCAATTCTTACAATAAAAGAATCCAACAAATGAAAGCTAACAAAGTTATCCTAATGATAAAATATAAGAGTCAAACTCTAATGTTCAACTACTCTATGGAAGCAACTCCATGACTCTAATTACTCATATCTTACAAACCGTTACTACTCTACAAAATGACGATAACAGGGATAAACCGTCAACTCGATAAATAAATTCATGCATAATATTCAATATCAATGAAAATATATTTACATACCTTAATATAACCTTATAGGCATATAACAATAATTTCAAGTGCTAAATTCAGTATTATGTTCATAAACATTGATAATAAATAAAACATTAAATATATGTTTCATAAAAGAATTACGATATAAACATTTATATATGCTAATAAATAAATACAATAGTAACAAATAATCAATAAATTAGTTAGTTCATGTTTCATAATGTCACAAGTACCTGAATGACATGACAATAACAGTATATCACAGTTATCCGAGTGACGCAGCATTAACAGTACGTGACACAATTATTCGAGTGACGCAACAATAACATTAACGGTTTATATGCATATAGAATCTCAACTCTATAGAACAATGAGCCAAAATAGTTTTATAAATTATCATATAATAGCAATCAAACGGTATTTGAAAATATGTAAGCAAGGCTAGTTTCAATAAATAAATAAAAAACTTTATGTAAAATTCTTACAAAAATAATTTTATTAAAACCAGTAAAATCTGGAATGAAATGTAATAAAGTAGAAAAAAGTAAAGATACAAAAAATGGTAATTCGGTAATTCGAAACATAACACCTCATTAATGAATTTACTCACCTCGAACATGTATGAATCTGCTATAATTCTAGAATCTTAAGAATCACTCACACATATACAAGTACAATTTTAATTACGATCTTAACCTCATCCCCACAACAATTTAATTGACACAGATGACTTACATTGAATTAAACTTAAATCTTCTCTTCTATCTAACTATCACAACCAACCACTATGGTTTAAGACTTTTAATTAATTTCCTACATTACCAAGTCCTATAAAATTTGACATGGATAGTCTAGACATATAGAGAATGATGCAGTAAAATTCTCAAATTAATATATGATTATTAGAATATGTAAAAATTCATTATTTTATTGTTTTCCCAAATCTATCCAGCAAAGATCGCAAGCTAACTTCTGTCCACTCCAGAATTTATAAGTAAAAATCACGAGATTTTGTAGAGTGGCAATAAACTTATAAACCTATTTATATGAAAATTTTCTAATTTTTAAACATAACCAGCTCTAAACATTTTACAAACTCATGCTAGTATATCAAAACAGGGTATTCCAGCAACCTTGGTAATGGTCTGAAAAATACAATAAAAAATCATGTTAGGGACCATTAACAACAAGATAAACATAAATCAACCATATACATGTCTATGATCATAAAGGAATCATAAAATTAGCCTAACATATCTAGGAAGTCCATGACATGGAAGAAACACAACGAAAGAAAAGAATCATCTTACTTAGGCCTAGTTTAGCATTGCTTCCCCAGTTGTTTTTGGGGTAAAAAGTGATTCCGGACCAAAGACATGGTGTTTGGTAAAATCGTTGGAAAGTGTTTTTGGTCACTTTTAGCTTTTTCCAACTGAGTTTTTGAAAAGCTACAAATACATGTTTTTGGATTTTGGCTTATGCTTTTAGAAAACGTGCTATAGTGATATTAAATAAAATTTTACCAACTTTCCAACTTTGTCCATGCCTTTAACGAAATTTACCAAAAGTACGAAAAAATTCATGTAATATGTTCCATAGCGTTATGTTTGATAGTTTTATTTTATATAATATATCCTTTTGGGTTTACATAATTTATTTAAATTTTTCAATGATATTTGTTTGGTATATTGTACAAAATTATACCATAATTGTACCATAGTTATACCATATAAAATTATATAATAACTGTACAAAATTGTTTGAGATTATATTACTATACAAAAAAATTGTTGTCATAACTGTACAAAAAAAGTGGAGCTAATTAATTCAATAAAGTATAATAAAAAAGAAATAAAAAAAATAAAGAAATAAAGAAATAAAGAAATAAAGTAGAATAAAATAAATAAATAAATAAATGAGGTTAATCAATTCAATAAAGTAGAATAAAAAATGGGGCTGACAATATATATATAGGCCCCCGATGCATTGCCATTCGAATCGTCGGTTTGAATTATTTAATTAGAGGTGGGGTTGCGATCCGGTAGGAATTGAACGTACGAATTCGCCAATTATGAGTTGGGCGCTTTAACCATTCAGCCATGGATGCTTAGCGGGGATCCTCGTACATCAATAAAGTACCATAATTATATAACACTTAACACTAAGCACAAATAAATAAGAAAAATATAAATTATAGCACAATTTAGATGTCCGTGTCCTTTTAATAATTTTACACACTCACAATACTTTTTACTTCAGTTTACCAAACAAATTGAAATTGTTTTTAGTTCTTACAACACTTTTGCAAATCAGTTTACCAAACACTCAGCTGAATATTCCCATAGCAATTCCAACAGCAATTCTCCCCACAGCACAACAATACGAAACTGAGCCTTAGCTCAAAGAGTTCTTCAATTGGTTCTGATTTTGTGTTTCTCTACATAGAGAATTTAGACCGCCTTCTAAAACAAAAAAGAAGAATGATGTTACTAATGGGGTGTTTAAAACAAAAAAACAACTTGAATGTTGTTTGGCAATACATTTTACAAAACTGTTTTTGAAAAGAAAAAATAACATTTTAAAAGTTAGAACTAAAAAGTTAAAAATAATTTTTTATTGTTTTTCACAAATTTCAAGTTACCCATTTTAAAAATAACAACAAACATATTTACATCGTTTTTTGGTTTTAAAAACCACTTAAAAAAAACACTACCAAACACATTACGGCCCAGTTTTGGAATGCTCCATAAATTGCTTTTTAAAAGTGACTCCAAACTGAATATAGGGTGTTTGGTAAAATTTCTAAGAAGTGTTTTTGGTCACTTTTGGCTTCCCCCCACAGCAGTTTTGAGAAGCTAATTTTTGTTGCTTTTAGAAAACGCGGAGGAAATAAAAGATTAATGATTTTTTATCAAACTTTCTATTTTATCCCTTGATTTTCATGAAATTTACAAAAATAACAAATATGTCCTCACTCCTCACATGAATATCATCCCCCCTCTCTTTCGTTCTTCATCATCGAATCTCTTTTTCTCTCTCTCTGTAACAAACTTCATCTTTATCACCCAAAATCCAACATTATCATCACAATATACAATAACAAACTTTCATCATCAACACCATAAAAAAAAAATCAACTGGATTTAGATTTTATTAAAAGTTTTTTTTTATTTTCTCTCTTATTCTCCATTTTCAACTGGATCCATATTTCCATGCCTCTCTCATCATCCTCTATCTCGATCTAACATGTTGTGATCGTTGTTTCCAATTCTCATAATTTTCTAGTGATTATCGTTGTGTGGTTCTCGCCATCTTCCGTCGTCGTGGAGGCGACAACGAGGTTTGTGGGTGTTTGATTGAATTTGATGGTGGATGTGTTGATAAAAAGTTATGGGTTTGATTGAAGATGGGTTTCATGGTGATGATTGTGTTTGTTTAATCTGTTGGTGGTTATAGTGGTGAATGGTTCTGGTTTGGTTTTGATGACTTGTGAATGGTGGGTAGTCTTGGGTTTGGTTCCAAAATTAAATATATATTTTTTGTTTCTTGATTAATAAAAAAATCAATAATTAATCCATCTGATCGAAGATCATAAACATTCAATTACAACTTGTGGAAAAAAAATTGTGGAGTGGGCCAAAATGGTGTTGTTTGGTCTGATCATAAATCAACATGATTCTTGAAGAAAAAATGATATAAATTAAGTGAATAAATGTTCTATAGAATTGCTTAATATTTTCTAACATATTTTTCTACTGATGAATTTTAAATATTTATTTACCCTTTCTAGTCATTTTGAACAGTCACAACACTTTTTACTTATAGTTTATTAAATATATTGAAATTATTTTTTGTTCTCACTGCACTTTCAAAAATCAATTTACCAAACACTTAGGTGACTCTTCTTACAGCAATTCCAAAAGTAATTCTAAAAACAATTCCCCTCACAGCATAACCAAAAGCAATACCCCCACAACACAACAATGCCAAATAAAGCCTTTTTTTTTAAAAAAAAAAGTTTTTTAAACATGATTTTTATTTTTAAAAATAGTTTTCCAAAACATCATTTTAAAAACGATACCAAACGCGCCCTAATATTCTTTTTAAAAAACGCATGAGTTGTTGCAACTCACGTTTAAATAATATTTGTTATAAGTATATTTTGCCGAATGTACACGTTAATGACAGGTAGGATAATCCCTTAAAAAATTGCCAGATGGACATCCGAGTTGGCATCTAGAAGATACCTTTCAAGACATCATAAAGGAATATGAACCCGAGTAAGTCTGAACACGGGTATTCGGCATGTTATGTCCTACTCGGAACAGAGTACTTAGCACGTTATGTTATACTCGGGACAATACGGGAAATCTGAATAAAGAAATCCAACACACGATTCACATATGGGAAAACCAAGAATCATGCTCTAATATGCAAGACATCTGTATCAAAGGAAGCTTCTAGAAAGATAATACACCAAACAGGAAGCAAGTCCAAATCAGGCAACAACTCTATCATTCTAGAAGATTGCACATCGATTAGGAGAATAAAATCATAAATCATATTGTGTAATTAGAGTCCCACGAAGATTCATATTCAACTCAAAGGATCTCTGAAACAGGAAAGAAGATAAAGACGATTCCAACGAGCAACCAATCGTAATTAAATACAAATTCTTTTCCTTACTTGTACAACAAGGATTAGGGTTCTATACATATATAAATAGACCCATAATCTCATTGTTGAGAGAGATATAGAATGATATATATAGAAAAAAATCGCGACAAGAGAGAGGCAAAAAGAGATAGAGTGGTGTAATTATCCATTTAAATAGTGGATTTGGCTTGGTTGTGTATTCAGCCACCCGTGGACGTTTCTCCGATCACCGAAGTTTTACCATGTAAACTCGTGTCGTTATTACTCACATTACATTCTCTTTCTCTTTCTCTTTCTCTTTTGACAGGTCATAACCAAATTCAACATTGTTGACTTTTTATCCATCGATAAATCAACGTCAACAATTGGCGCTAGAAAAAGGGGTTGAACCTCCGATCTGATTAAGCAATGGTTGGTAATGGAAGCAAAGACAGTTCCAGGGATATCCAGAAATCTCCATATTATACACATACATGCAAGGTATCTCAGGATCCCATAACAACCGCCAGGAATCAAACTATATCCCTGGCTGGTATCCAGCAAATCCTTCCTACCAACAAGGATATAACACGTCGTTTTCATGATGTACTGCAACAGTTATTGACAGATGTGACGTGAGAAGGAATAGATCTTTTGGTTGAGGGAGAGGCGCATCCACTAAATCCATTCGGTTGTAGTTGGGCTGGAACTAGATGTACCAGTACCCAGCTAGGAACTCAGATCAAATCAATCAGGCTGGGGGTATATCACGTAACCCAGACAAGGATAGTGAAACGCCCGTAAAAGAACAGTCACGCCAAAGGCGGAGTCACGGTCAGACGGATAGACACTGTAAATATGACTGGTGTAGAGATTGGTCATCATCATCAGAGGATAGCAATCGATACCATCGCAAACGTCGTCATAGAATTAAACGTCTACAAGGATTAGCCCATGAGACTTGGGAACAGAATGAAAATAAGATGGTGACAGGTATGACATTCACGCGAAGGGTTGACCATCGAGGAGAACCGGTGGGTGATAGAGATATCGTAATTAGGAGCCTGACCTAGGAAGTTGAGAATAACAGACGTCAAATGGATGCACTGATCAGGCGGTACGGATACAATAAATTGTTTGACGATGATTCTGATAGCCCTTTTACCAAGGACATCCTGCGAACCCCCTTATCATAAAGGTTCAGGATGCCACACGTGGAACAATTCAAGAAGGATACAGATCCTAAAGAACAAGTCAGATGATATAAAAGTGCTATGGCCCAGTATGCCCACAGCGACCCTTTGTTGTGTCTCAATTTTCCATAAACTCTAGGAGACACAAGCTCGAGATGGTTCGGAATATTCCCCCGGCAAGTATTGTGAGTTTCAGCGAATTAAGCAAAAGCTTTTCAAGATAATTCCTAGGCAATGTGCACAGGAAAAGGTCAGCGGCTTACCTCTCTCAGCTGAAGTAAGGGAATGACGAGTCTCTAATGAAGTATCTAGGGATATTTAGCCAGACGGTCTTAAAAATCGACAGTGCAAATGATGAATCAATAATTACTGCATTCGTAAATAACTTACAAAACGGGCGACTGTCATTCAACTTAAGGAGAGCCCGATTAACGAGATATGCAAACATAATGGATATAGCTGGAGGATATGCATTAGTCGAGGATGAGGAGTTAACAACATGAGGTTGCTACATGCATGGAGGGAGACCTGAACAAAAAGATGTCGAGTCAAAGGTACAGAACCATAAAAGAAGACAAAGAAAATGGCAAGTAAAAAAGCAATGATGGGAGAAGCGGACGTATTACTGACTTGACCATGGAAAAGTTCTGAGGAAAGTATACAAACTACACCCCACTCTGGAAAAAGCAAGAAGAAATCCTGACAATACTAGAAGAAAAGAATCTGGTGATGCAACCACGTCAGCAGTCCCAATTTGCCCGATGAGATACAACAAAATATTGCAGGTTTCATAAGGAAATTGGGCACGAAACTTCCACATGTTACCAGCTCAGAGACTATATAGAGACCCTCATTCGGGAAGGACATCTGCAAGATATAATCCTAAAGAAAGATGATTTATCAAAAACTCATAAAGAAACCAAAATGAGAGATCATAATTCTGATCGGAACAAAAGGGTCAGTCCAGAGGTAAATGAAGTGATACAGACTATCTTGGGAGGACCATCGATTGGGAGAAGTAGCCGGGAGTGGACTCAGGAAATCAGAGAAGCTGTGGAAGCAAGGTAGAATTTTGATGTCAACTCCGTTGAGCCAGACCCGAAAAGAAAAAGAAAAAGAAAGGATAGGACCCGATAATATTCACCGAGGTTGATTCGCATGGGGTCGATGTCCGACAGAATGACGCTCTCATCATAAGTGCCTGAATTGGCCATATAAAAGTCAGGAGAATTTTAGTAGATAATGGCAGTTCGGGAGACATTCTCAATGTGGCTGTTTATGATCAACTTAGGTTGGATCAAAATAATTTGCAACCTTTCCTTACCCCACTCAGAGGATTCGAGGGAGTCGATGTCAGGTCTCTGGGGATAACGAGGCTGCCCGTAAAGATCAGACTAGTTCCTTGTTAGAAAACGGTATTACTCGACTTTATAGTGGTAGACCTGGATAACTGGCCTTATAATGCGCTATTAGGCCGACCATTCCTGAATAAAACCAAGGCAATAACAGCCACATATGCACTAATGATCAAATTCCCAACTAAATGGGGGGTATGAGTGATCAAGGGGTCCCAATAGATGGTCAGAAGAACTAATCTTTCGGTTTACTAAGACATAGACAATAGTGAACAAGTATGCACCATAACACAACCAAATTAGATCGAGCAGGAATCATTTTTGTTCGAGTTCGATCCAAGGGCAGAACCGAGGTATCTAAAAGTGAACCGATAGAAGAGGTAGTCTTAAAGAAATGTGAACCGGATAAGAAGATCAAAATTGGGACCAATCTATAAGGAAAAGTTAAGCAAGACGTTATCAATTTGCTTAGAGAATACAGAGATGTGTTCGCTTGGAGTCATGAAGACATGGTAGGAATAGATTCCCGAAAAATATCACATCATTTTGGCGGTGGTTCCAAATGCGAAACCGGTAATACAAAAGAGAAGGTCATTCAACCTTGAAAGAAGTCGGGCAATTAAGCAGGAAGTGGAGAAGTTACTCGCTGTAGGGTCGATCAAAGAAATCAGCTACCCTCAGTGGGTAGCAAACGTGGTCCTGGTTCAGAAGAAAAATGGTCAATGGAGAATGTACGTGGACATAACGGACCTGAACAAGGCCTGCCCAAAGGATAGTTTTCCACTGCCGAGAATAAACCAACTGGTCGATGCTACATCAGGCCATGCATTACTCTGTTTCATGGACGCTTACTCGGAATACAACCAAATCCAGATGAATAAGGCTGATGAAGAAAAAACAGCATTCACGACCGATCAAAAATACTGGAGCAACATACCAAAGATTGGTCAATATGATCTTTGCTAGTCAAATAAGAAGAAACATGGAAGTTTACATTGATGACATGTTAACCAAAAGTATCTTGACAGACGAACATGTTTCGGACCTGTGGGAAACATTCGATATCTTGAGGAAATATCAGATAAAGCTAAATCCGAACAAGTGCCTATTTGGGGTTCCTTCAAGAAGGTTCCTTAGTTTTAAAGTTCACCAGGGGGGAATCAAAGTGAACCATGAGAAGATCCAGGCTCTTTAAAAAATGACTTCGCAAAGAACGCTAAAATAAGTGCAACGCTTAATAGAATGCTTAGATTCCTTGGGCAGATTTATTTCGAAGGCCATAGATAGATGTGCTCCCTTTTTCAAAGTGATAAAAAATGGGAAATGACTCGAATGGAATGAAGAGTGCAAGCAGGCATTCCTAAAAATCAAAGAGTACTTTGGGCATGCTCCCATCCTTTAGAACCCTAAAATGGGGGAAATACTCTGGTTGTACTTATCCATTATAGAATTAGTAGCAAGCTCGGTTCTAGTCCGGACAGAAGACGGAGTATAGAGGCCATTGTACTACACAGAAAGGTTATTTTTCCAGCTAAAACTAGGTATTCTCAGGCAAAAAAATTGGCTCTAGCATTGGTTTCGTCAACAAGGAAGTTGTGGCCATACTTTCAGGCTCATACGATCCAGGTTCTCACCGATTGCCCACTTAAGCAAATCCTACAGAAGCCAAAAATTTAGGGGAGACTAATTAAGTGGGCAATCGAGCTGAGTGAATTCGATATTCAGTACATCCCCATGACATCACTCAAATGCCAAGCAGTGGCAGATTTTGTAGCAAATTTCATAGAACCAAACCTGAAAGCAAAAAGGATGTTGGGCAAGAGTTTTTATGGAAGTTATATATCGATGGTTCCTCGAACACTCATGGCAGCGGGGCAGGGATCGTGGTATGCACCCCGGAAGGAGATGGTTTTGAATGTGCCATGAGATTCGATTTCAAAGCAACAAATAACCAAGCCGAATATGAGGCATTGTTAGCAGGACCTAGAGTTTGCATAACTCTCGGAGCAGATGAGGTTGAGATATTCAGTGACTCACAGATAGTCGTCAACCAAGTTTCAGACGAGTATCAGGCTAGAGATAAAGGTATGATGACTGATTTGGGTTTAGCAAAACAACTCCTCTAAAAATTCAAGGAATACAGGATTGTCCAGATCCCTAGAGAAGAAAATGAGAAGGCAGACACTTTGTCCAAACTAGCATCAGCAACAATCACAATTAGGCCAAAAAATATTCTTGTTGCACATCTTCTTAGACCGAGTATAATTGAGCCAAAAAACTTTGAAGTCTCAGAAATTCGAACACCGTCGGACGGTTGGATGACTTAGCTAAAAAGATACCTGAAAGAAGGTATACTCCCGGAAGATCCCTTAGAAGCCAAACGCGTTAGGTACCGGTCAACAAGATACACATAGATTGGAGAAGAATTGTATAGAAGGGGGTTTTCTAGAACACTCTAAAGATGTGTATCAGATAAAGATACATATCGGATACTGTAGGAAATCCACGGTGGGGTATGCTGAAACCATACTGGAGGCAGAAGTTTAGCACACAAGGTACTCATGCAAGGTTATTATTGGCCCTCTTTGTTCTTGGATGCACATCGATGCTTAGAAAGTTGTAGTACCTGCCAAAGGATCGCCAATGATATTCGGCAACCTCCTGAACAACTTAGAAGCCTCACATCCCCATGGTCATTCGCCATGTAGGGACTAGACTTAATTGGTTCAATATCGGCAGGAACATGGGGTAGAGTTAAGCACACAATTGTGGCTGTTGATTATTTCACAAAGTGGGTAGAAACTTAAGCGTTGGTACATATCACTGAAACAAATACCACAAAATTTGTGAAGAAAAATATACTCTACAAATTTGGAGTCCCGAGTACTATTATCAATGACAACGGCACCCAGTTCGATATCTAAAAATTCAGACAGATGTGTAACGAGTACCAAATTGTAAATTATTATGCCACACCTGCCCACCCTCAAACGAATGGGCTAGCTGAAGCAGTAAACAAAATCATCAAGCACACATTCAAAGCAAAGTTAGATACCAAGAAAGGCAGTTGGGTTGAAAAACTTTCTGAAGTATTATGGGCATATCGGACGACAACAAGAACTTCTACAATAGAGACTTCATTCTCTTTGGCATTCGGAACTGAAGTCGTCATCCCTGTAGAAACATCATATATTTCGCCAAGAGTCAGGCTATATGATGAAGACCAGAATGTTGATATATTGTTACAAAGCTTAGATGAGCTGGAAGAGAAAAAAGGGAGAAATCATGAGTACAAAATGCGGCATATCAGTAAAGAGTGGCCTGACACTACAACTCTCATGTTCGGATTAGGAAATTCCAGGAGGAGACCTGGTGCTCAGAAAAGTATCGCTGAACACAAAGAACAAAGCTTCAGGCTCATTGGCTGACAAATGGGAAGGTCCGTACAAGATTGAATGAATAACTAGTCATGAAGCATATTGAATTGCCCGACCAAATGGAAGGGTTTTACCCCGGTCATGCAATGCCTAATATTTTAAGATTTTTTATCCTTGAAATTTGTTTCCTTTTTAGTCAGGACAATTTTGTTGGTCAGGATATTTTTTTTAGCTTTGAGATTTTATCATATTGTTAGTTTTACAGTTAGGAATAAAGGCCCAACATGGGATTTTAGAAATCAGATTTCAGAAATCTGAGCACATGATAATAACAACATGTGAAAGACGAGCATGGTAACAAGAGCATGCGAAAAAGAAGCATGATAATAAGAACATGCGAAAAAGAAGCATATCATAAGCACACACAAAAAAGATAAAATGCTTGGGACCATTAATTTGGTAACATTCCTGAATGGGCGGAGAAGCTCGAATGAGCATGCCAGCTGAGCAAGATCAGTCGACCTTAGCTAAAAGGCAAACCCGATACACTAGATTCTGGAAAACGGCTCGGGGGCACTGTCAGAAAAAATCCCAGTGAGATGCGCAGTTGTGTTAAACAATTTAAAAGCATATCGATAAGTGGTCATCCCCATTAAAAGCCCGACTAGATGACATCGTCCTCAACATTTCTTGGGGGGTGGGACACGTGGGATTACCCGAGGATCCTACTCTGCATCAGCAACTTCAGTGGGCAAAGAATCCTTATTCATATTGTCCAAAGTGTCCACTCCTCCCAAATGCGCCTCAGCCTGGACACTCGGGGAAAATCTAGCATCGGCATCATCGTCACTTGATTCAACAATCGACACCACCTGAGGAATCTTTTGAGGATGAGCAGGAGAGTCAGTTGCCTTCGTTTTCTGAACCCGAGTACTATAGAAGTCAAGTTCAGCCGTAAGATCTTCTTGATCTTCCATAATATCTTGAAATGATTCAAAAAGATTGGGACGGAAGTTAACCTGCTCATCAGGGGGTACCCTTACTCCTTTCTTATCCCCAAACTGATCGATGGGAACTTCATCGACCAATGAGCTAAGTTCACCGGACATTGCACCACTAGGATGCCCTTCTTCCCTGCCTTCACCCTCATACACCTTCCGAGCACTATCGGTTCCAAGAAGGCCACTCAGACCTCTTGAATCCCCCACGGTCGGTTGAATGACTTCAGGAATGTACTCGGGAATTTGCTCTTCAGCTTCATTGAATCCTCATCCGACTTGTCATCAAGCGGAGCAACCTCTTTCTTATTTTAACGAGAAGCTTCTTTACGACTCGCTTGAATAATCGATTTCACTTGGCGAGCTTGGACATCGCAGACGATGTCTACATCATACACTAAATACAAACAAGTTAGAAAAGAGAACAAGATGAGAAAAATAACAACGAGAAAATTCTACTTACGTCGCCTACGATAATCTGAAATCTGAGTAAAAAAGCCTAGTTCTATCATTTCCTTCTCATTAAAAAGATAGGACCTGCTTCTCTTTTCCAGAGTACGCAAGGCCGCCCGAGCAAGGTTGGTCAACTCGGCATCAGTATAAGTAAGTTTTGAATTGTTCCAACGATTAGGAGAGTAAAAGAAATGGAGAACCTTTAACACTTCCCGATCTTCTCCAACCGAGAACTCGATCTCAAGTCCTAGGTTCCCTCCGATAAAAAACCATTTATTCTTTCAATACTTGTTTGAGGTGGGAAGACCCCACACAAAGCCTTTCTTCTTGGATTCCGAGAAAATATCGACCCCTCGGTTTACCTTCTTCCCCTCAGGAATCCATCTACCTGGCTGGCTGGATAGAAGAAAGTACGTCCCAGTCCGACCAGATTGCTTTAGAGTATAGAAGTGTCTAATTTTGCAAGGGGAAGGCAGTGACGAGTTCATCCGACTCCACATATGCCATATACATATTAGGATTCTGTAGTTGTTCGGGGCAAGTTTGGCTGAAGCAATCCCCGCATCAGCAAGGAACCAAGCAATGAACGGTTGGAAGGGAAGAGTCACACCACAGTAGAGCATGGACCCATAAATCGCTACCATGCCCTGATGAGGGTTCCATGCGGCTCTATCACCAGTAGGAGCCATCAAAACTGAATCATCAAGATCAAACCGAGCATGGTACTTTTCAATTTTAGCTTCCCCGACCACATTCGGCTCAACATCATACGCACTTGGGAAATCGGGCGAGAAGAGCATTCGAGATGCAATGTTTTCCTCTTCAACATCTTTCTCGTCAACTACTTGCCTCCCGATTTGAATGCTACTTGAACCATGTTTGTGAACCACACGGTTACTCTGATTTTTTTCCATCATAGATCGAAGAGGAAACCTGTGATCAGAAACGAGAGATTCAGAACTGGAAGAAGATTCAGAACTATAACTTAAACGAACATCGAGATAAAGCCCGAAAACATCAACGTCTACAAAACCAGGCTCGTAAAGAGGGATTTCCCCCAATAACCTATGAACACAAGAAACCAATTGAAAATCTTCACACTCAAGCGTTTCGAAAGCTATAACAAAAAGGTGCTGTCGTGAAACGGGATCCATTTGAACTGACCTTTAAAGCAGATGCGAAGAAATTACGAAAAGCTTCGATGAAGAATCCACTATGCGCAGGATATTTTCTTCCATCTGCTAAAAATGAACCAGAACAGCCTCTTTCCAGTTTAAATAGGCTATTCAAAAAGTCGAAGACATGAAACCCTAGGATCTCAAAAAGCGGGAAAAATCAAAAGAAGGATTTTATGACCCAGGCGACGTATCAGATAATCCACAAGTCGCGTATCATAAATGCTATCAGAGAAACCGAGTGGTTAAAGGACACATGTCGTGGAAAGAACTGACCAAGCCGTCAGAATATCAAAACGTCATAATCAATGGGATCTCGCGTGCAGGGACAAATTTCACATGCGTGGTAACTATTAAACACGTCATGTGAAACGTTGTTTAAGGATTATTCCTGTATTAATGAGGCATAAAAGGTCAGAAGGTCGATTAAAATACTTTTGCCAAGAATAAAATCCTACTCGGCAAAATTATTTTATGGGGGTATTGTTATATGTATATTTTGCCGAATGTACACGTCATTGACGGGTATGATAATCCTTTAAAAAATTGTCAAATGGACATTCGAGTTGGCATCTAGAAGATACCCTTCAAGACATCATAAAAAAATAAGAACCCGAGTAAGTCTGAACACGGGTATTCAGCACGTTGTGTCCTACTCGGGACAAAGTACTTAGCACGTTATGTTTCACTCGGGACAATACGGGAAATCCAAATAAAGAAATCTAGCACACGATTCACAAGTGGGAAAACCAAAAATCATGCTCCAATACGCAAGACATTCGTATCAAAGAAAGCTTCTAGAAAGATAATACACCAAACATAAAGCAAGTCCAAATCAAGCAACGACTCTATCATTCTAAACGATTGCACATCGATTAGGAGAATAAAATCCTAAATCAGATTGTGTAATTAGAGTCCCACGAAGATTCAGATTCAACTCAAAGGATCTCTGAAACAGGAAAGAAGATAAAGACGATTCCAACGAGCAACCAATCGTAATTAAATACAAATTCGTTTCCTTATTTGTACAACAAGGATTAGGGTTCTATGCATGTATAAATAGACCCATAATCTCATTGTTGAGAGAGATATAGAATGATATATGCAAAAAAAGTCACGACAAGAGAGAGGCAAAAAGAGATCGAATGGTATAATTCTTCATTTAAATAGTGGATTTGGCTTGGTTGTGTATTCAGCCACCCGTGGACGTTTCTCCGATCACCGGAGTTTTTCCACATAAACTCGTGTCGTTATTACTCACATTACATTCTCTTTCTCTTTCTCTTTTAACGGGTCATAACCAATTCCAACATTGTTGACTTTTTATCCATCAAGAAATCAACGTCAACAACAATAAAGTTCTAACCCTATCAGTTACTAGGAATCCAACCCAATTAAGGAAATTCTATTAATCACAATGTATATCCTTTTCTTTCCAATATTTTAAAGGAATTCTTGATTAACCAAATCTCTTATGGAGGTCATTTTATGTAACATTAATCTTATTCAAAATTTATGGATGTTACAATTCTCCCCTCCTTAAAGAAATTGTGTCCTCAAAATTCTCTTACGTGCTTTAAGTTTCAAACAATTAGGGGTATTTAATCTTCATTTCCTCATCTTCTTCCCATGTTGCTTCTTTTATGAGATGGTTCCTCCAATGTGTATTCATAAATGAAAGCCCCATTGTTCTCAACATTTGTTGCTTCCTATCGAGAATCTCCAATGGATGCTTTTCGTAAGTCATATCTTGATAAATCTAAATTAGTTGATAATCCAATGTTGGGGTTTATACCCTAAAGCTTGTAATTTGTGAATGTGAATTAAACATTAATGAAAGAAGAAGTTTATTCATTCTATACACATATCTTATACATTTATATCATGTGTACTTAACTTCCAAGATTGTTGGATGTAATCTCTAACTGAGTATATGAGTGTCATATACAAAGATATTCTGTTTTAGGTGAGCAATCTAAAGAGTCCGTAGATAGCAAGTGAAGTTGGGTACTTTATTTGTGGTTAATCTACATCTGCGGTCCATTTCATAATATATGGTGGTCTTAACCTAGACTATTCATATGGTGATATGAGAATGGAGGCACCTTATATGATGTGATCATATAGGACTAGGTCATGATCTAAATGAATCTCTCACCAAGATTCGCCATAAGATGAGATTCATGTATATCAACAAATGATGACTATATATGGGTAATCTTAGTTCTGAGTTTCTTATTGACTCCTTCAGGTTAGATCATGGTTTTTGATATACGATAGGTGAGATCGAAGTTGCATTCCCGGTCAATAACTTTGTATGTTAGAATCGCGGTTTGACTTGTGCTGGGAAGGTTTGTGCACATTAGTTGAATCCACTCCTTATTGCTAGAAATAAATGGTAGTTCCTTTAATGGTTAATTCAGGGCTTGAACAAGATGAGTGCTCTCATTTTTTCCGTTAAAGAAGTTAGGATATATTGTTCATTAGAAAATCAATGGTACTTAATGGAATATATATAATTAGAGGGGTATAACTAACATTATGACCTAACCCTAATTATGAACTACTTACGGAGGATCATACCATATGTAATTGCTATGTCGATGGACAACTATAATTTCGGTTTGTGCAATACATTTACAGTTGCGAGAGTACAACCTTAGGTTTTTAGTGGAATAACTCTGAGTTTAATAATCATGAAATACTAATTAAAGAGTTTAATTAATTATTTCTAAATATTATTGGAGCTTAATTCAGTGAGTATATTAGGTCCCTTTACTAGCCCGATTGATTAAAGGTAACAAGGGTCACGATTAATTAGTTGGTCCAATTAATTGTGTTACGAAAGTGACGTATTTATTCAGAGACTAATTGAATAATGAGATTATTTAATTAATATATGAATAATTAAATAAATTAGATAATTAGATTATTTAATTAATGAATTAATTATTATGAATTATTAATTGGAGGTTGCAGGTTCAAATCATGACTGGGACAAAGATTAAAATAATTAGATTATTTTATTCTTTACTTAGCCTAGTATTTTAGTTTAAGTCAACTAGGGTTATGTGAAAGTTAATTTCTTATTTTAACTAGAACACTTAAATACTAATATCCTTTAATATATGGAAATATATTTGGAAATGGATTTATATCTAGTTATATATATACATAACAAGGATACAATAACGACTAGTTGTGATTCTTTGAACCAAAAACACATAAAGCAAAAACCCTAGAAAGTCTTGGAAGATTTTGACTAAAGGAAAAAAAATATTCTTGATTGTGGTGGCCGAATTTGCCAAGAAGAAAAGAATGAGTTTATTCTTCAAGTCTTTGCATCCTCCTCTCAGTTCCTAGAAAATCGTGACATGCCAACACACAAATACCAAATCGCGAGACATAACAAGGAAGACTTGGTAGTTCATAATCAGAATAAAGCTTAAAGAAACAAAGGAGTTAGCATCAAGGGTATGATCTAAATCCGTCTTTATATATTATTATATGTTCTATATTGTTTACAAGTTGTATAAAAGTTTTAAAACCCTGTTTCCATTACGCAACATTAATTCGGATTCCTACATACAACACATGTGAAAGATCAACCATATAGTTCCTTAGTACCAACACATAAAACACATGATAAAGTCTGGATAAATATGCTAGTGTTATTGGCGTAATTTGGATGATATGACACGTTACCAAAAGACAAGAGTCGGGGGCACCACATCACCAAAAGTCAACCAGATTGAGTCAATACAAGTTGACCAAAGAAAACCCATCAAACCCCCCGACCAAGACAATATAAACGATCGGATAAGAATACCCGATCGAGATTGTCAAGATGGTTAAGGGGAAGGTTATGATCGGGTAAAACCGCTGATCGAGGGAAGTAAATCTTTTCGGGAGTAACAAACGGTCAGTTGCGTGACACGTGGACAACATTCAGATTTAATGAAGTTACAAATCAAACACACAGAATGAGCCCTACTTAAATAAGGTGTCTAGAAGTATACTTTGATGAGGAAGTAAATTTCCTTATAGATATCAAAGTCCAGATTAGGCAAGAGATCTAGTACAGTCGAAACATAATCAATGCAAAACAAGGAAGAATGGTAACACGACTCCAATAAATTAGAGTTTCGTTTAATTACGGGAATTTTTATTATAAGTACATCAAGATTTAGGGTTCTATGCATGTATAAATAGGCTCTAATAACACCCATAAAAGGGGTGAATGCTAGTTAAGCTTAAAAGAGTGCAAGAGAGATTGTGTGGGTAATTATTCTCAATTTAATGAATTCTTTTCGTCATTGCAGGCAACCGTGGATGTTTCCTCACCTTAGGGTTTTACGACGTAAAATATTGTGTATTGTCTGATTTTTATTTATTTCGATTCATAGTTTAAATGCTTATTCACACTCACTTGTTCGACGAGTGATCAATTAGACATAATTCAAAAATCACCGTCAACAACTAGCGCTAGAAGAAGGGGGCAAACCTCCGTTAACATTGTGATTGAATAATTAGTTCCACTAAAAAGCTTACGAGAAACGATATCATGGCCACTAGCAGAGACAAAAGTCTATCTCCGTGTAACACCGATGCCTCACGTGGCGCTAAGTCCCAAATCCTGTTGATGTCAATGCAGTTGGAGAAGACTTGCCCTCAAGAACTCCACCATCTACGAGACCTGATATTGTTACATTCACAAATGTAACTGTTGGGGAAAATCCAGGAATCCTCACGGAAAGTCATCAACGATGCCTCTAGACAGGGAATCAGCATAACAGTCGTTGCCAACATGAGTTCGTCGTACCAACTCTCTACGCCGGTGGTGGCCCATAATCCCAGGATATGCTCTGAAATAGTGGCAACCACTCCACTTGCACCCTAGAAATCTAGAAGAGATAGGGTGGAGCGTTGCAAAAGAAGGGAACGTTTACACAAAATGGACGACCGCCAAAATGGTCAGGGAACTAGGGAGGATAAGGAGTCCAGCTCACAAGAAGAAGTGGGGAGATATAATGGAGGGGAAACCTTCCCCGAGCAAGTAAGTAGGCATTTTGGCTAGAGGAAAAGGTCTCTTTCAGATTCGAGTGATGACGAAACTGCTCCAGAAGACTCAGGGAGCCAACCCCTGCAGTCAGACGCTACCCGTATGGCGTCTAAATCAGTGAGCGATTCCCTAGGGACCCATACAGACTCACCAGCCGCCAAAAATTTGATGAGCATGGAGAGCTGGAAGGGGAGCGAGAGGTCATTTTCAAAAGAATATAGGCTCTTGAGTGAAGATAAAGTTGGGGAAACCCGCTGATCTGTAACTCCAAAAGTCCATTTGCCTACTCTATAAGGCAGGCTCATTTTTCAGACAAATTCAAGATGTCACATGTGGAACAATTCAAGGGTAATATTGGCCCGCAAGAGCATGTTAGGAGGTACCATAGTGCAATAGCACTGTATGATAATGATTATGCTCTCATATGTCAGATGTTCCCACAGACCTTGGGAGATCAGGGATCCAAGTGGTTTGGAGAACTTTTAGCAAGATCCGTTAGGAACTTCAAGGAATTAATACAAGCTTTCACTAGGAAGTTTATGGGAAATATTCAGCGAAGGAAATCCATATCAGCCTTGTCAAGTTTAAAGCAAAGAAATGATGAGAAGTTGAAAGATTACCTAACTAGGTTCTCGCAAGAAGTGTCAGAAGTACAGGATCCCAATGATGATATTGGTAGTATCCTGCATTTATTAATGGTCTACAGCACAATTGCTTGGTGCTAAGAATGAGACAAAAGGGGCAGACCACGTATGCAAGCATGGTAGATTATGTTGGAGGATATGCCATGGTGGAAGAGGAACAGATAACCCATGATGGAGAGATCATACATAGGGGTCAGCCCGAGAGCAGCCAAAACCCAAAGATGACAACTCGAAGAATAGTGGGAAAAGGGACCAGAAACGCAACGTGGGAAAGGGTAAGGATGGACACAAGGATGAAGATGAAAGTGGCAAGCACTTTAAAAGGCAATACACTAATTACACCCCGTTAGCTAGAAGACAAGATAAGATCTTGAATGTGATAGAAGACAAGAATCTATACAAAAAGCCCTGAGACAGTCGAGTTTTTCAAATAGAGACATCATCAAATATTGTAGATTTCACAAGAAGAATTGTCATAAAACCTCTAAATGTTATCAGTTGAAGGATTACATTGAAAAGTTGATCAAAGTGGGACATCTCAAGGATATGATCCTTAGAAGCGGGGATGAACAATATAAGGACACCCTGAAGAAAGAGCGCGATAGAAGCCAAAAGTGCCCCAAAATAAATTCAGATAGTGGGGCAATTAACACTATCTTTTATGGGCCACACATTGGGGGTAACAACCGAGAGAGAATGACCGAGGTTAGAAAAGCCATAAATGGTTAGAGGAATCTGGAAGTAAATCTGTTGGGCCCCGATTAGAAAAAGTTCAAGCAAGGATGGGACCCGATAGTCTTCAATGAGGCAGACACACATGGATCAGAGGTAAGGCCGAACGAAGCAATTGTTATGTCAACTCATATGGGTCTTAGGGAAGTGAGAAGAGTGTTGATCGATAATGGAAGGTCAGTAGATATCTTGAGTGTGAAAGTATTCGACTAACACAAATTGTAAAGAACAGACCTTCAGCTGCTTAAAGTCCCATTGAAAGGCATTGGGGGAGAAAAAGTAAGATCGCTGGGAATAGTAAAGTTACATGTACAGATTGAGAGCTTTCCCTGCACCAAGACAATATTGTTAGATTTTGGGGTTGTAAAAATGGAATATTGGTTGTACAACGTCTTGTTGGGCAGAATTTTCCTGAACAATTTAAAAGTTGTGACTGCCACCTATGACCTGACTGTGAATTTCCCAACAGAAGTCAGGTATGTGTCATGAAAAGCTTTCAAGAGTGGGTGAGAAATGCCAATCTAGCTGTATAAAGGGGAAAAGCAGAACCAGGTGTAATGCAGATAGATATCCAAAGAGATGAGGAAGACCCGAATGTGGATGAAGGAAAGGCTGCAGCAGAAACGTCTACCCGATTTTTACATGGATCTGAGGGAAGTTACCCTGGGAGATAAGAAGGCCCCATAAGATAAGCCGATTAAGGAAGTTGTAATTAATGAGGGTAACCCCGATCAGACCATAAAACTTAGGGCCCAGTTGACTGTGAAAATTCGGGATGGAATGATTAGCCTTTTAAAAGAGTACAATGATGTGTTCACATTGAAACACGAAGATATACCTGGGATGAATCCGAAGATAATTTCCCACTACTTAGCGGTAGATCCCGATCTGAAACCAGTCATCTATAAGAGAATACGGTTTAACCCAGAGAGAAACAAGGCAATTTTAGAAAAAGTAACGAAACTGTTGGCAGCAGGATCCATAAGGGAGGTGTAGTACCACGAATGGGTTGCCCGCGTAGTGCAAGTGAAAAAGAAGAACTGTTAGTGGAGGATATGTGTAGATTTCACTGACCTCAATAAATCATGCCTGAAAGATAGCGTCTTGTTGCCCTTGATTGACCAGCTGGTAGATACAATAACCGGTCTTGAATTATTGAGCTTCATGGATGCTTACTTAGGTTACAACCAGATCCGAATGCTTGAACTCGATAAAGACAATACCTCTTTCATAATTGATCAGGGGTTATACTGTTATAAAGTTATGCCTTTTGGTCTCAAGAATGTCACGGCGACCTACCAAAGACTGGTAAACAAGATGTTTACCCGACAGATTGGTAGAAATATGGAGGTCTACGTGGACAATATGCTGACAAAGAGCACAACATTCGAAAACATGTAGAAGATCTCAGGGAGACGTTTGAGGTGCTAATAAAGTTTGGCTTGAAACTTAATCCAAGGAAATGTATTTTTGGGGTGCCTTCAGGAAGATTCATTGGTTTCTAAGTTCATCAGAGGGGAATCGAAGTAAATCCAGAGAAAATAAAAGCGTTGAAGGAGATAAGGTCCCTGTAAGGGCCTTGATTTTATGATTGGCTTATTTCATGACAAACCACACCACATTGGGGATGATTATGTAATTGGCAAGCTTCCAAGCATCTCCATGACTTTAAGAGCAAAAGGTATATTCAATTGACTTTGCCTCTTGAAGAGTTTAGGTGCACACACACACCTCATGCATGCTTTATTGATCCTGCATTTGTGTTGATATTGCTTATATGTGTGCATATCTTCATAATCACACTTGCACTTCATTTGTAGATTTAAGTATGGTATTGTGTTGTGTTTACGCTTGCACGATGGTGTGCTTATTTTAGCTCATTGAGTGACCATATGAGAATGTCTCATTCTTCTCTTGGTTTGGTTTTATGGAGTAAGGTGTCTAGTTTCAAAATAGTGTATTTCAATGATTTAATGTTTTTCAAAACTGACCTCTGTATGGTCTTGTGACCATATCATTTTATAAAATGATTCAAAATGAGTTTTGAAAATTTCTGTACAAACTAGAAACCCATACCTTTCCCACGGTATATTATTCGTAAGGTTTCATGACCGTTTGGATTGGTTTTAAAATCTCCAAAGTGACCACAAAAACAGGGCATCTATGTTGTTGTCCGTTTCTGACCTTTGGTCACTAAAATGACCATAACCTTTTCTATAGACATCCAAATCATTTTTTGTAATTTGGAGTAGAAATTAGACTTCCATACCTTTCCAACGGTATATTATACGAAAGGTTTGGATGTCGTTTTGTCATGTTTTGGGTCGCTCGAAGATCTAGCTGTTGTGCTGTCTGGCGTGTACCGCGGCCTAGACCATTTTTGGTGCCATGCCTAGGCAGCGACCTAGGCAACGGTAATATCCAGCCATTCACTGCTGCCTGGATAGCTGCCTAGGCACTTGCCTGGCCAGCGTTATGCACAATGGTCGTGCAGGATTTTGCTTCCCAAGTCCAAAAACGATGTCGTTTTGTATAGGGCTTCTTTATATATGCTCTCTTCTTCTTCCTTGCCTTCTTAGAGCTCAAAGAACCCATCTTTAGAGAGAGAGAACCTCCATTAGAGAGAGAAAGCTTCAACCTTTGTTATTTGACTCTCCAAACCCCAAACTCATCTTCATCTTGCATTCAAGCATCATTCCAACCATGAGTTTTCATTGATTGTTAAGTAGAACCACCATTGTTGTTCATCATTGTTCTAGCTTACCAAGACATGTCATTTATTGATTAAATTAGCATTTCTTCATATAAATTGCATATTTATTGAAATTATGACATGTTTGGGTTTGTATTGTGATAGCTTGCATTATTAGGTCATTTGTGCCTAAATAGCTAATACATGAATGTTCATGTATACATAATTGATGATTAGGTTGACTTTGTGCATCTAGTATAGTTTATGAACATTTTTGTGTATGCCTCATTGATTGCATTTCTTGATTGCAAAATTGCCCTTGATTATTTGTTGTGACAACTTGTGTTGGTTGGACTTTTATTGACAATTAGGTTGTTAGATTTTATCTACACATCTAATTGAGTCCTTGGTATGGGCATGTAGGCATTGTTTGATAACTAGGATGTTTAATTGCATTATCTACATCTAGTTAAGCATTTTGTGTTTGGTCTTACACATAATTGCATTTGAGCATAGTGTCATATATACACTTAGACCATATACTCTTCATTGAGTCAAAGTCTCGTCGGAAGGAGTCTCGTTTCTTCTGTTCCCCCAAGACATGAAACAAGAAGAAAATTAATTACAGCGATACTAAGCTGACCAGACTTTCTCGGGCAGCAGTTCACACTTTGGAAAATAGGAGCAAGACTTATCTTTTTGTTGAAGCGAAGATGATAGAGTTTGGCTTCTTCAAACCAATTTCAGGCTACAGCAGGCGATGTAAGTGATTTTTACAACCTTTCTTTTCATTGTTATTATTTTTTTTGTATTCTGACGCGGTTCCTCTTTTCTTCTAAGTGTACGATACGGACATCGTCTGCGATCTTCAGGCTCGCCAGGTGAAGTTGTTTCTTCAGGAGATCCGAAAAGAAGCTTCTTGTCAGAGCAGTAAAGACATTGTCCCATCTGAGTCTGACAAGGAAACTGAAACGGTTGAAGAGCGAGTTCCAAATTATGTCTTCGAGGACATCGTTCAGCCGACCACTGGAGAGACAAGTGGTCCGAGAGGCCCAACCGATACTCAACTGCGTGGTGACGGGCAAGGGCAGAGTGAAGGTTCTGGTGAAGAGCCTGCCGATCGGAATGACACCGGTGATGGAGGTAATACCTCCATGGGACAAGCACCTACAAATCCTGAATTTTTTAAAGTCTTCTGGGATGATACTCAGGAAGATCCCGCAGCTGATCTCAGTTTCCACCGCTCTCGGAGTGAGAAACGGAAGGCAATTGGCTCTCCAACTAGTCCTCTCAAGGTCTCTCGGGTGGTCTCTTTCATCGACTCCAGCGATGAAGATCTTATGGCTGAGACTCACCCGAGTGTTGATGTTGGAGCATCGGCGGATGCAGAGGCTTCAAAGCCAAACAGGGGTTCTTTCACATTCTTCTCCCCAGGATATGCTGCAGGAGATGTCTTCTAGTCGGGCTTTTATGGAGGACGACTGCTGGAGCTGCTTTCAGGATGGCTCCCTGATTGAACGTCTTCAAAATGTCTTTAACGGTGCATCTTACGTATGTTATCCTTAACTTCCTTCAGTTCTATTTTTTCAGTAGATTTTTAATTAAACTTCTTTATAGATGGTGGCCGAGTTCGCTAAAATGGTTCAGACGCAGCAACATCAAGCTGATAAAATAAGACTTCTCGAAGCTCAGCTGAATAAGAGTGAGGATCAAAGTGCTCGGGTCGAAACGACTTATCAACAAGAGGTTGGTTCTGCCCAAATTTTTACCGACCACTGCTTGGCGAAGTAGGTAGAAGCCGAGGAGAAAGCTTATTTGGCAGAGGAGAAAGCAACATCACTTCAAAATTTGTTGTCATCTGACCAAGAATCCATGCTTAAGGCCGAGCAGGAAGCGGAGCAGTTCAAGTCGGCGTATGAGCAGAAAATTGAAGATTTGGAACGCCAGGCTCTGACAGTCGAATCGTTATCCCGTGAAGCTAGGTTGGAACTTGAAGTCCAAGGGGTGGATCATTTTAAAAGATCCCCTGCCTACGATGCCCTCCTCCTTCGGGAGTTTCAACGAGGGCTAGTTTCAGCGGGCGAGTTCTTCAAAGTTAAGAATAGGGCGACTGAGAAGGCCTGAACTAACTGGGAGTTGTCAATCAAACATCATGTGGATCAGTCCTTGGAATCTCTCAGGACTTAGATGAAGGAATGGAAGGCATACTACCGTAACCGAGGCAATGAGCCCCAATCCATGCATTTGGAGGTCCATCTGAGCATTCCCTCTCGACTTTTTATGCCAGTGGAGATTCAGTCGTAGAGGGTGTGGTGCCTGATGTTGGGTCGATCCCAGGAGAAGATTACAGCCAATGGATGGACGATTCGGCTGTCATAATTGATTGGCCTTCTAATGAGAGCCTACTCTGTGAATACGAGATGATGCCAGACCTGAGTATTGGTAAGAGCTCCAAATCCTGACAATCCTGATTTTTGTAGATAGGATTTTGTACTTAACGATTTTTTGTAATGATTCTTTTGTAAAAGAAACTGTAACCAGTGTTTTGAAATATCAATAAAATTCTGAGTAGCTTCTGAATCGAGTGGTCTTAATCTTGATTCTTTGCTCAAGAAATTTCTTTAACTTGAATCTGCTGCCAAGTAACTTATTAAACTCTTTAATGATTGGGTAACTTTACCAAGTATCTTATTAAACTGGTTGTTTACCTGAATAGCTTTAAATGCCAAGTATCTTATTAAACTGGCTATTGTGATCTTTATGCCAAGTATATTATTAAACTGGTTGTTGTCTTCCTTCCAAGTATCTTATAAAACTTGCTCTTTCTGATGTTCGGGTAACTTAGCCGAGTATCTTATTAAACCGGCTTCGTTCCCCGAATAATTTTGTAATGCCAAGTATCTTATTAAAATGGCTAGTATTATTAACCGAGTCATCTTAAAACAGGCAAGTAGGTTTATACTTATGTTTCATATACAGTTGCTACCCGAACATTACATCAAGGCTCACCATGATCATATGTTCGAGTCCTTACGCATTACCAAGGACGTCTCCCCAGTTTTTATGAGCAAGGGTTTGCTGAATCGTTAAGCTTTTTGAATTGCTTAACACAGCTACGCATTTCACCGGAATTTTTTCCCGATAGCCTCCCGAGCTGGTGCATCGGGTTTGCCTTTTTGCTAAGGTTGTTTGACCTTGCTCGGCTGGCATGCTCCTTTAAGCTTCTGAACCGAGTGGTCTTAATCTTGATTCTTTGCTCAAGAAATTTCTTTAACTTGAATCTGCTGCCAAGTATCTTATTAAACTCTTTAATGTTTGGGTAACTTCACCAAGTATCTTATTAAACCGGTTAAACTGGTTGTTGTCTTCATGCCAAGTATCTTATTATACTTGCTCTTTCTGATGTTCGGGGTAACTTAGCCTAGTATCTTATTAAACCGGCTTCGTTCCCCGGATAATTTTTTAATGCCAAGTATCTTATTAAACCGGCTAGTATTATTAACCGAGTCATCTTAAAACAGGCAAGTAGGTTTATACTTGTGTTTCATACACAGTTGCTATCTGAATATTACATCAAGGCTCACCATGATCATATGTTCGAGTCCTTACGCATTACCAATGACGTCTCCCCAGTTTTTATGTGCAAGGGTTTGCTGAATCGTTAAGCTTTTTGAATTACTTAACACAGCTACGCATTTCACCGGAATTTTTTCCCGATAGCGTCCCGAGCTGGTGCATCGGGTTTACCTTTTTGCTAAGGTTGTTTGACCTTACTCGGCTGGCATGCTCCTTCGAGCTTCTCCGCCCATTCGGGAATTATTGGTCCTGAGTATTCTATTTGCATGTTATTATCATGCTTGTCTTCCATATGTTCTTATTATCATATGCTTTCTTTTGAAAATCCTGAGTTTGATAATTTTATCTTTCGGAAATCCCGAATTTGATTTTTTCTATTCATAATTGCAAAATCAACAAATTTTTAAATTCCACAATTAATATTTATCCTAAGTAAAACTGTCCTGACTAAAACAAAAAAATTAAGGATAGAAAATCTTCAGGTATTGGGCACCTCTCCATTGGGTCGTACAATCCAATACGTTCCATGACCAACTATTCATTCGACTTTGTATGGGCCTTCCCACTTGTCAGCCAGGGAACCTGCAACTTTATTTTTTGTGTTTAATGACACCTTCCTGAGTACCAGGTCTTCTAGCTGGAATTTTCTGATCCGAACATGTGAGTTGTAGTGGCGAGCTACTCTTTGCTGATATGCCATATTTCGTATTCGGGACTTCTCCCTTTTCTACTCTAGCTCATCTAGACTTTGTAACAGTATATTCACATTCTGATCTTTATCATATAGCTTGACTCGGGGTGATGTGTACGACATTTCTACGGGGATAACAGCTTCTGTTCCAAACACTAAAGTGTATGGAGTCTCTCTTGTTGAAGTTCTCGTTGTTGTCCGATACGCCCATAATACTTCGGGAAGCTTCTCAACCCAGCTTCCTTTCTTGGCATCTAGTTTTACTTTGAGTGTATGCTTGATGATTTTGTTCACTGCCTCAACCTGCCCATTTGTTTGAGGGTGGGCGGGTGGGCAGGTGTGGCATAGTAATTGGCAATCTGGTACTCTTTGCACAGTTGTCTGAATTTCAGGTTATCGAACTGGGTGCCATTGTCAGTGATTATAGTGTTTGGGACTCCAAACCTATAAAGTATATTCTTTTTCATGAAATTTGTGGTGTTTTCTTTTGTGATATGTACTAATGCTTCAGCTTCTACCCACTTCGTGAAATAGTCAACGGCTACTATGACATGCTTTGCTCCACCCCCTGTCCCGGCTGGCATTGGGACAATAAGATCCAAACCCCGCATGGCAAATAGCCATGGGGATATGAGGTTTCTGAGCTGCTCAGGGGGTTGTCAGATGTCATTAGCAATACTTTGGCAAGTATTGTAACTTTCCAAACACTGATGTGCATATGAGAACAGAGTAGGCCAATAATACCCTTTCCTGAGTACCTTGTGTGCCAAGCTTTTACCCTTAGTGTGGTTTTCGTAAACTCCTCCATGGACTTCCTGTAATATCCGGTATGCATCTTCTTCTGACACACATCTTTGAAGTGCTCGGGAATACCCCCTTCTGTATAGTTCTCCTCCAACCAATGTGTACCTTGTTGATCTATACCTGATACGTTTTGCCTGTATAGGGTCTTCTGGGAGCACGCCTTCTTCCAGGAACCTTTTCAGCTGAGTCGTCCAACCATTTGGCGGTGTTTGGATTTCTGAAATTTCTAAGTTTTTTGGTTCAGCTGTGCTTGGTTTGAGGAGATGTGCAACTGGAATAGTCTTTGACCTGATTGTGGTTGTTGTTGACGCTAGTTTGGATAATGCGTCTGCCTTTTCATTCTCCTCCATGTGGATCTGGGCAATCTTATATTCTTTGAATTTATGGAGGATCTGTTTTGCAATGTCACGGTAGGTTATCATGCCTTCATCCTTGGCTTGGTACTCATCTAGGACTTGGTTGACAACTACCTGTGAATCGCTGAATATCTCGACCTCATCTGTCCCGAGAGCTATGCAGACTCTAAGTCCAGCTAGTAGCGCCTCGTACTCGGTTTAAGTGTTGGTTACTTTGAAGTCAAACCTCATGGCACATTCGACATCATCTCCTTCTGGAGTGCATACCACAATCCCTGCCCCACTGCCATGAGTGTTTGAAGAGCCATCAACATACAGTTTCCATATAAATTTTTTACCCAACATCTTTTTTGCTTCCAGGTTCGGTTCTGTGAACTCTGCTATAAGGTTTGACACTGCTTGCCCTTTGAGAGATGTCCTATGGATGTAGTGGATATAAAATTCACTTAGCTTGATTGCCCATTTGGTTAATCTCCCTGAAATCTCAGGTTTCTGTAAAATCTGTTTCAATGGGCAATCGGTGAGAACCTGGATTCTATGAGCCTAAATGTATGGCCTTAGCTTCCTTACTGCTGAAACTAGTGCTAGGGCCATTTTTTCTGCCTGTGAATATCTAGTCTTGACTGGTAGAAGTGCCTTGTTGGTATAGTATACTGGCTTTTGTACTCCATCTTCCGTTCTAACTAGGACTGAGCTTGCTGCTAGTCCTGTAATTGATAAGTATAGTTGGAGCTTTTCTCCCATCTGAGGTTTGAAAGGATGGGAGCCTGCCCTAGGTATTCTTTAATTTTTAAGAATGCCCGATTGCACTCTTCATTCCATTCGAGTCCTTTCCCTTTTCTAATTAGTTTGAAAAATGGGTGCACATCTGTCTGTGGCCTTTAAGATGAATCTACCCAAGGAAGCTAAACATCCTGTTACGCACTGTACTTCTTTGAGTGTCCTCGGTGAAGTCATTTTCTGTAGAGCCTGGATCTTCTCGGGATTAACTTCGATTACTCTTTGGTGAACTTGAAAACCCAGGAATCTTTCTGAAGGAACCCTGAATAAACACTTGTTCGGATTTAGCTTCATTTGGTATCTCCTCAAGACATCAAATGTTTCTCGCATGTCTGAAGTGTGTTTGTCTGCCGTGGTGCTCTTAGTCAGCATGTCATAAATGTATACTTCCATGTTCCTTCCAATTTGCCATGCAAAGATTCCGTTGACCAGCCTTTGATATGTTGCCCCTGCATTTTTTATCTCGAAGGGCATTACTGTGTAACGGTATAAACCCTGATCAGTTGTGAACACTATTTTTTCTTCGTCTGCCTTGTTCATCCGGATTTGGTTATATCCCGAATAGGCGTCCATGAAACTGAGTGAAACAAATATTATGGTGTGTAATATTAATCTAGATGGGGGGTGAATAGATTTTAAACAAATTTTATCCAATTTTCGTTAAGAGTGAAGTTGACGAAAATACCTCTATCTAGTTACAAAGATACCACAAGTTAAATAAATACGGATATAGTAAAAAACATTTGAGATATACGTGGAAACCTTCCAAATGGAAAAAAACCACGGGCTGATGAGTGCGCCACACTAGAACCTCGAATCCACTAATGATAAAGGAATTACAACCTAATCCCGGTTTAATCCTCCACCACTACCTAATCCCGGTATAAGTGAACCCAGATCATCATGCTTGTGCTTTAAGCTACCTACTCCTGGAAGAAACACAAGTCTTACTTCTCAATGAAGAGATAAAGTGTCCTAAGTGAATATATGATGATATTCAATGAACAAACAAGGCTAGGAAACCCTATATGCTTATCTAGGATAATGAGATGACAATTAATACAATCCTAGATATCAAAAGCTATATGTCAAGTTCAAGAAGCTTAGCTAAACATAGATCAAACAATCCTATGAAGCTATCACAATATAACACTCAATCATGGCATCACAACAATCTCTAATTTGTATCTAAGAATGTTCTAAGAGCATACAAATAATTAAAGAGATGGTTTAGTACAAAACACTTAACTTGTAAGAAGATAGTGAAGAACTTACCGAACAAGATGTGATGAAGCAACCCTATCCATAGATGCACTCTATATGAACTTAGATGATGTAAGATGAAGATTTAATGCTCATGGGAATGCTTTGGGTGATTAAAAATGAGTTCTTGGAAGTGTTTTTCCTTTGAAATGTGTTCTAAGGAAGAAATGTGATATTCTGAACTCATATACGACCTTAAGGCATTGAGTTATATATATATATATATATATATATATATATATATATAAGATCCAAACAAAGTGAGGTCATTTTGGAAAAAACGTTCAAGCTTCCTCTGTGTGCGCTGGTGACGTGCGTTGGTCGAGTAGCGCACCACCAGCGCACAACATATTTTTAAAACAGGCACTTGACAAGTGGTGCATCCCAGTAGCGCAACACAAGCGCAGATTCTCTGGAATGTTTGCGCTGGTGAGGCTGCGCTAGACGAGTAGCGCACCACCAGCGCACACCCACATTTTTCAACTACGCATGGGTGCAACAGCGCAGCTCAGTGGCGCATGACTAGCGGCGGTCCACTGTGAATGTTGCGCTGGTGAGGTGCGCTGGTCGAGGTGCGCACCACCAACGCAAGGCCTATTTTTTCAACACTCAAATGCACAAAAACAATAAGTTCAAGAGTGATGAAATTGCATCCTATTTTAATGCCTAGCATTACATACAACTTTCATAGCAAGATGCAAATAGGTCAACAAGAGTCATTTAAACTAAAATGCACACAAGAAAACACTCAACATATAAGATCAAGAGTTATGCATGAATATGTGAGTGTGTGCAACTATCTCTTCAAAGTAAGTAAGCACAAGAATTTTACCTTTGATGCTTCTCCTCTTGAGGTCTTGAGAGCCTAAGCTACCCTTACATGAACCCCAACAATGTGGTTATTCACGAAATAAGCCAATCAACAAATGAGGACTTTTCAATCTCCCCCTTTGGCTATTTCGTGACAAAACCACCACTCACATTGATCCTCACAAAACAAAATAGAAAAACACCGGGAAGATATTCTACATTACAAAGAGATAAACATAAAAAAAACTTCAAGTCTTCAATCTCTTGTGGAACTATCAACCCTACACACATGGCAAGCACAAATGCGCTTTCCAAACCAAGTGTATGTGAGATGATCAAGTGAATCTAAAAAAAACACATTTGCATTTAAGAATATGAATATGACAACATACAATGTATGTGAATGCAATGCTCTCCCTCAACGGGTTACTCCCCCTACATGTAATCTCCCCCTCAAACAAGTACACCCCCCCCCCCCCCTCAAAGCCAACACATGCTATTCCCATTTTTTGTCATGATATAGGCAAAGGAGAAGTCCTCAACCGGGTCACTCAAGGCGAAGAAAGAAAAAGAGCATACAAGATTGTTGCATAATTATATAAGCCACATTTAGGCAATCTCAATTGATAGGAGAGACACAAGGATATTTATTTGAAGGACAATGTGTGAATCAAAAAGTGTTTTGCATACAAGACATGTTGCATTCAAGTCCAAAAACAATGGTATTTGGCAAAGCAAATGACAAAGGTTTCTAATATAATTCAAACCAATTTCACCATCTGTCACGAGAGAAGCAAGGATATAGAGTTCTTATAAATATCAAGTTTTAAAGACACTATATCCAACTTTAAAAACTAAACATGGCATGAGCAACTTTGCACCCTTTTTTTTTCCCAGGAGGATACCCGTATGATAATAGCCAAGTTCAACTAATAAAGAAATAGAGACATTGATTAAACATTTTAGTCTCACTAGTATGTTTCACACAATGTGTTGCATTTAACAATTGCAATAAACAAATCAAGCTTTATCAATTTTCAATGGCATGTCATTTAAGAATCATCATGTCATGGAGATAATTATAGGTCATTCAACATGTACTTCCAATGTATATCTCCTAGTCCAAAATGCATGTTTGAACATAAATATGACATGGATTGTAATCAAAACAAAGTTCACACTTATTTAAGAAAATACAATATACTATAAGTGCAACCAAGCTATTCAAGCAATCAATAAAGAGGTATAAACGTATTTAAGAAAAATTGAATGCAACAAGTATACAATAGCTCTCTTTGCTTGAGTTCCCCATATGGGGTCAAAGACCACAACACATCACTCCATTAAACAAATCCCAATAGATCTACTAAGAGTCTTGAATCTAGTAGCATATAAGAGTTTAGTAAATAGATCCGATAGTTGATCATTGGTACCTACATGCTCAAGTACAATGCATTTGCACTCAACTAGTTCTCTAATGAAATGATGACGGATGTCAATATGCTTAGTCCTAGAAGGCTGAACCGGATTCTTTGAAATATTAATTGCACTCGTGTTATCACAAAAAAGAGTAAGAGTACCTTGATTGAATCCATAGTCGACTAGCATTTGCTTCATCCAAATGAGTTGTGTGCATCCACTCCCGGCAGCAATGTATTCGGCCTTAGCCGTGGACAAAGAAATCGAATTTTGCTTCTTGTAAAACCAAGAGACAAGGTTGTTCCCAAGGAAAAAGCAACCGCCCGATGTACTTTTCCTATCATCACAATTTCTTGTCCAATCTGCATCACTAAAGCCTACAAGACTAGCATTAGTGTCAAAAGAGTGCCAAATCCCATAGTTGGATGTCACATTCACATATCGAATGTTTCTCTTAATAGAAGAGAGATGGGACTCCTTAGGATCCGCTTGGTACCTAGCACACACACCCATACTAAAGGAGATATCGGGCCTACTTACGGTCAAATAGAGCAAGCTACCAATCATGCCACGATATAAAGTTTGGTCCACACTTTTACCACTAGCATCATTGCTTAGCTTCAAAGTGGTACTCATGGGTGTATCACAATGTTTGGCACCTTCAAGGCCAAATTTCTTCACTAGGTTTTTGGCATACTTAGCTTGAGATATGAAAATCCCATCA